>OX453046.1:9717437-11085771 GCA_949699805.1 Tromatobia lineatoria | reverse complement strand
ACTTTCGGACAACAATAATGTCATGGCATTAACTTTGGCAAAACATAAGATAGCGAACTCAAATTTTATGCATGAAATAATTACGTTTCAGTAATGATAGGTACACAGTTTCGATATCACTTGTTATATGGTGCAGATTTTTCAGAATTTTAACTTGTATGAAGAAAACCTGCAAAGTAGAACTTTCCAAATTGCTTCCTGATTAATTTTGATTTTTCTACAAAACTTCTTCTGTGAGAAAGCCAAAATCGACTAACGTACTACGGAATAGAGATAGCTTTGTAAAAAAAAAAAGCATAATAAGGAAGCAATTTGCGAACTTTTAGTTTTTTCGGATAGATAATGTTTCGTATTTCGAAAACAATACATTAAAACTCGCGTGAGGTTTTTGAGATACGCCCGTATACAATACTTCATAGTTACGTATCAGGATACTGCGAAGCTTTGAGAGGTGTTAAGCAAGAATTAGTGATCAATAGTAATCAGAAATATCATCGACAAAAATAGAAAACGACATGTTTAGTTGGCGTGATTCGATAGCTATTGGAATATTTCAATGTTCATGGAGCAACTTTTCGTGTATTCAGTGTAGAAGTAATTGAACTGACAAATTATTGAACAAATATAGAGATAGTGATTTATCGCATACGGTATTACATATTAGCTATTTTGGAATTACTATACAGTACGACTAGCATTGCGTCAACAAAGTGGCATGTGGAACGTCTGAAAACCTTGATAATTGAAATGACACTGAGCTGATTAATCGCTATATAGTTGTTTCAAGAAGTGCACAATGATGTTATCGTAAAAGCTCGCCTATATATGAGGGTATAGGTAAGACTCCGGGAAATAGATGAGTTTTCGAATAACATACTGATAAATCTATTTTTGTTCTTTAATCAGGGCATCAGGATGTTGTCACAAGAGCTTTTGTACTTCTCAAAGAAGAATTCATACGATTTATTGCAAATGTATGGCATATCCAATAATTTTTTAAGCAGCATTCTTATAATCGACCCACCGCATCGATGGATTTATTCAATTTACGTTTCAACCCATTCTGTTTATCCGCTCAACTTACTAAGCGTCTCACATATATGAGTAACTCGACCGACAATCAGCCACCAAAATTTTGTCTTGCTCATATTTTTTTTTTATCTCGTTTTCCGTTATTATAAGTATTTCACCGTATTTCAGTACGATAAAATCGAATTCTAATGAGATATTCGAATATTTCAATTTTGTATTCAAACGGCTCTATTTTGGGACCGTTTTTACCGTACATCGATTTCTGAAAATTGGAAATGGATGAAATTTCAAGGCCTATAATAGAAAAATGATTCAAAAAAAGAACTAGACGCAATAAAACCACTGTGTATAATAATCCCACAACACTACGTCTCAAAACGTAGTGTTGTCTTATATATGCATATTCACAAATATAACCAATAGCGCACACCATATTATATATGTATATTTACATGTATGTATTGTAAACAATGTTTATTTATTTAGACTCAGGCCAATAATTATAAAAATCATCTTGCCACCGAAAGGACAAAAAAAAAATACGGGCTGAAGGACCTCGGTCGATGGCCCATTGGCTTTTGCACTCTGTGTAACAGCAATCTTATACACTTGGACACAAACAAAACAAATATATATATTTATAGATTTGTATTACACGTGTAGCCAATAAAAAAAAAGTTTACTACTACTACTAGAAAAATGAATATAAATTTATACGGGAACTTAAGCTCAATCTAACTTAGATTTTCCGAAAAAAATTTTAATGATATTGTATTTCTCACCGAAGGTGCCGTTACTTTTTGTTGAATGAATTTTCTCAAGTTTTATGTATGAATACCGAATTTTAGAGATTTTTTTGGTATGGGATTCGGAGATGCTAGGTATTTTTGAGGGCAATCATATTTTTTATTTTTTTTAAAACCTTGTTATAATTAAGCCGAATTCAAAATGGTGTGGTGGTCTAGTGATTAGAGTACTGGCTTCTAAACCAGAGCATCGGGAGGTCACGGGTTCGCTTTCCGGTTCCGTCGAAAATTTTCGTTGAAAAATAAAAACATGGACGCGATGAAGCTCCAGATGTATACGTGAGAGACACACAGGACACAGGTAACTGTGGGGGTCACATGTATACACCTGTAGTCTGTGTTTACAGTCTCGACAAAAATCGTGACGTAGTTCCGGTGCCGTGAGGCGAACTCGAGACCGGCTATATCGGCCTAAGGTTTTGCCGCAATGTTTTCCTATGCCCTTAGCAGAAATGCTATGGCAAATGCGATATAGAGGGGGAAGTCGGATGCGGCCGCATGGGGGCCTGGTTACTGATCCGGACCTGGTCCTCAAGGGGGACTGGCTACTGACCCCGGTCGACCCTGTAATAGGCGTAATGCCTGCAGACGGGGGGAAATGCGAATGATGAAAAAAAAAAAAAAAAAATTCAAGCCGAATTGGTTTTATTGAATTGGTTATATGAATAACGAATGTTCAGAAGTACTTCTGTAATGTGATTACAAATCGTCGAAAAGATACAGCCATTTTTCACAGTAAAGTGATTGACAATCAACCTTATGACTGCATTGAAATACTTTAGCCATTTCAAAAATCATTTACAAATTATTAGAAATTATCAATTCGCAATTTGGAATACAAATCGTTGAAACGATGCAGCCATTTTCCACAGTAAAATCATTGGAAATCCACCATGGCATTATGATTGAATTATAATACTTTAGCGATTAAAAAAATTGTTCTTGCCATTCGTTATTTATATACATAATTCGATGAAATTAATTCAGCTCAAATTTAGCAAGATATCCGCAAAAAAGATAATAAAATTATTTGGCCTTAAAAATAATCAGCAACTTCGATTCCCATTTAAAAAAAAAAACAAATCTTAAATATCAGTTATTCATATACAGGAGTTAAGGAAATTCGTTCCACTAAAAAGTAGCGGTACCGTCGGTAATAAAAAAAAATATCATTCATAATTATTCTTGATTTTTAATTTTTATTGATAATCAGCATTGATTTTTTTCAATTAGGCTAAAAAATTCTACACATTTTTTTGTTATTTAAAGATGTACGATGAAACTGTAGCAAGATTTTAATAAAAAATTGAAAAATTCAAATATCTCATCAGATTTCTATTTTATCGTATGGAAATTAGATGAACATTTTATAATAATAGAACCTGATTTTATGGAATTTTTTTCTAAGCGTAGCAGATCCAGCCACCGAACAAACCACCATCGAAATCACCAGTGGTTTACAGTTATATGGAAAATATGTACTTGGTTTTCCAATATTAACATGCACATGTCTATAAAATTTACAATACAGGATATGACTATTAAAAAGTTAGTTTAACAATATTAGAAATATTGGAAAATTAATTCACTTATGTATATTAATTTCACGATGAATATGAATTTTCATACGAGCTGTATCTGAAAATTCATGCACATATGTATCGGATATTTAAAATGGACATAAAAACAAAAAAACAAAAAAATATAACCATCAGTCGGGCATTATTTTTTTTTGACAAATTATGTCATCAGACATTGTTGGGTATTGGTTTTCACCATAGAAATTTTTTACGCCTACACCGGGGTTTGAACCTACGACCTACCTACCTATGTATCTAACAACGCACGCATACGCTACCGGCTGCGCTATCAACGATTAAGAAATTGTGGATATTTAAATAAGATATGAGTTGTACAACTATTTTCTTAATTTATTTATATTTTTATTGTTATAAGCCCGTCTATTACCGATTGTTTTGATACACGAGTATATTAATTTTTATTTTTTTCCTACATTTTTTGGTATCTGTTTCTTAAATATGCCATTTAATGCTTTCATTTTTAAACTGAGTGCATTAATTTTCAACACAGTATATGGATTCTGTAAATCAATTTGTGATTTTCACTTCCTGTTGCGAAGTAAATTACCGAAATCTTTGTGTTTTATATTTTATATCGGAATTGCTGAAATACTAACACCTTGGATCATTAAATATAACAAATCTTAGTAGCAATATTTGAAACCGTGTTTATGAATTTTTATATCTGTCTATGAATATCCCTAACTGTACATTAATTGGTATATACGTGTCTATCATCGATAAAATTTATAGATCAATATATTAATTTTCGATTGTGAATTGTAATATTCAAATACAAAACTATTTTGAAAAATCTACACGTATATTAATACTGGTATGAATTTATTAAAATCAACGTCCACTTATTAATTTTAATCCATAGTGTATCTGAATTCGTCATTCCATACACTCGATGTGTAAATTTCATACTTCGTGGTGTAGTAAGTTTAGGAACTTTTTTACAGTGTACGATAACATGATTTCCCATTTTCACTTTTTACTGCCTGCATGGCAAAAAGTCAAGAGTTTTATTGGCAAGCCATAAACATGTGCCTGTTTCTATTTGTACATCGTTCTCTGAAGCGGGACAAGATGTTTTACCAGAATTTAGCACACGGGTCTTGTGCATTGTAATCTATATATGAGGCGTTCCATATGAATGCAGCCACAAAAAAAAAAAAAAAATCCCACAAAAAATCTAAAAATTAGGTTCAATGATTATAATAGATGCACCAATTTGTAGTTTTATAAAAAAAATTCTGGTGAAATATTCATTCACTTATTTATTGTTTGGGGAACGGCGCAAACTCCTTGACATAAATAATACAATAATGGCTGAAAGAACAAATCAGCCAGTAACAGACAGGTAAAAGAACAAACATGAAAGATTTCACGATAATAGAAAAGAAAAGTTCAGAGATCTTATACAAGTTCAGCACTTGATATGTACGTATTTAACGACCTATCAGAGACCGCAAGAGGGTGGTCAAAAAAGTCCACGAACGGAGATGCGAGGTTACCATTGCGGACCATCCGGGTTAGCGGCTCATTAAACCCGTGAAGAAAATGATTAGGGATGCCCTAAGATAAACTAGGGCTCTTTCTGGCTTTAATGTGGACACCCTAGAAGGGTTTTCCATATCACTCCCAAGTAAGGCCCTGATAAGGTATTTCTAGGTTTCCATCGCGAAGGATTTGATAGGGTAATCACTTAAGGGCCTAGTTAGGCTTAAACATGGCACCAAGTAAAAAGATCAATAATAATTTTGCCATGTGAGGGGTCTCGTATGGCAATTTTAGGTTGCCATGTCGAAGTTTATTAAGAGCTTGATAGGGTAATCACTTAAGGGCCCAGTCAGACTTAAACATGGCACCAAGTAAACAAATCAATAATAATTTTGCCAGATAAGGTTCTCATAAGGCAATTTTAGGTTTCCATGTTGAAGTTTATTAAGGGCTTGATAGGGTAATTACTTAAAGGCCCAGTCAGCCTTCATCATGATACCACGTAAACTAATTAATCATAATTTTGCCAAATAAGGATCTCATAAGGCCATAGTGAAGCTTAATAAGGCCTTGATAAGTTAATTAATTAGAGGCCCAGTCAGACTTAACCGTGGCATAAAGTGAACAAATCAATAATAAATTTGCCAGATAAGGGTCTTATATGGCAATTCGAGGTTTCCATGGCAAAATCGGTAGTCACCTGTCCAACTAATGACCGCCAAAGTCAGTCGAGTGGTCACTCATTCTAATACTGGCCCTCAGGTCAGTCAGACAGTCACGCACCTAGATACAAGCGAACTAATTCGCGCAAACAATAAAACAACTCTATTCAATATAACCAATTTCTGTAAAAAAATTACTGAATGTGCTTTCATTTTTACACATGAGACGCAGTCATGTAAATCTATCGAGTTCTGACTATATTACATTAATTTTATTTTATATTTCATATTACAGTCATTCAAATAGACAAAAAAATTGTGTATTCATATGACTTGAATGGCCGAGAGAGCTAAGGCGCTGCACAACTAGACCATTCGGAGGGTTCGAGGTTCGGTTCCCGTCAATGTCGAAAAAAAAGTAATATGTTTTTTCAGCGCGATTAATATGTACCATCGTGTAGAGAAGGACGAAATATCTCATTAAAAGTGCAGCGTTACTCAACTGAATAATAAACAATATGTATTTTTAAATTGAATTTCTTCGTTATTTTAGTAAGGACTTAATAGGGCAGCCTTTAAAGGCTCCTAATATTGAGCCTTTAAAGGCCCCGGAAAAAAAGCGTGACCGTCCTTTAGGAAACCCTATAAGGCTTTTACATTAGACCCCTAATATAATCAGGGAAAATTAATCAGGGCCTTGGCAAAACCCTGATACGATTTCTTCACGGGAAGTCATAAGATGTTCTGTGACACTGCGTTAAGAAAATAATATGATTCCGGATGTTCCGCAGAGGCACCGATACCGGAACCGACGCCAAAAGCTTAAGGCGGTCAATAAAACGATGTATGATTTTATAAAAGAAGACTAACTCCGCTCATAACCTGCGAGACTCGAAAGCTTGTGTCCTCAGCTCGGACTGCAAATAGGCGAGGTACGCCCCATCGGTAACCCTTTACCTATACAACAAAAACCGGAAAAATCTGCGCTGTACACACTCCTCGGCATCAATATAGCTTAAAGAAAAGGTGACCAGATAATTGACGCATATTCTAATATAGGGCAAATCAACGAGCAGAACTATCGCGCGCAGATGCCGGAAATCAACCGTCTTACGCTTAATAAAGCCGAATGCACGTATCGTGCAATTGCATACATCTGAGATATGATATCTGTAGTACAAGGTGGAGGTTAGGTAGGCACCGAGATCTTTCACGAGCGGCTGGCGTTGAAGTGAACTGCCATTAAGCGCATAGTCAATTAATAAAGGACGCTTGGTTCGATAGGATGGAATTAAAAGGCACTGGGTTAAATTTAGAAATATATCATGGCTTTCATTTTTCATTTATATGGAAATAATATCTCGGGAACGATTAATAGTATGAACATCTGTAAAAAACGAAAATGTGCGCTTTTATGGCCCACAAGAAAAAATCGAATCTCAGTTCTGTTTTACCCATCCAATGTAATCTGGCGTCTCGTACGGCGCACAGCGCTTTTCTTGGGAGGAGCATTTATCCCATCGCTTGCTGTTGTTCGCTACTTATTTTTCAAAAATATTGTACACTGCTATAACTTATGAACTTTAAGGCGTCCCATGAAAGGAAAACTAAAAATTGGGCATCCACTTACAAAATTTTCCAGAATTTTACCCATACCAGTATCCGAAGTTCTGTCCGCAAAAAAAATATTTTCGTTAATTTTGCCGTAAAATAATGCCTGAAATTACACAATTAATTCTGAATTGATTCACTTTTATGGGTCATGAATAACCGCACGTTTTTCTTTTTTTAGATATGTTCATACGATTAATCGTTCCCGACATATTATACGGTAAATGAAGTTTGAAAAACATGGTATAGTTCGCCAGTAGATAATTTAAAAAAAATTAATATTTGGTGTACCTATTTTAATCACCGAACCTGATTATTCGGCTATTATTGGTAACTTTTTTTTGGGCAGCTGAATTAATATGGAATGTCTCATATATGGGGGATTCCCGTTGGTTTGACTCTCGACGTTTCCGATTTTGTCCACAGTTTTTTGTGGTATTGTCTCAACTACCAAAAGAGCACGAAATTTTTTTCAGATTTTATTTTTCAAATTAGAGTTTATTATTATTTTTCAAAACGGAGATACGTTAGCTAAAACTTACAAATCTGACAAAATTCTAAAAAATCCTGTATCAGATATCAAATTTCTTAAACTTATAGTTAGAGTGAGCCGACCCTTGCTTCTATTTTTTCAGAATTTTCCCCGGAGCAAGATTTTTTTTTTTTATAAACTAGAAGCTAGAACACTGTATGCCGTTGGTACAACATTAAACATATAAATAAGATTTTTTAATAAATCATCACAATTTAAAACTCATATGAAGCTTACACTGAGAGAAATCGTCATAGTACAGTTACAACTATACAACTATAAAGTGACAACTATTGATTTTTAGTCCTTTTATAGTTACGGTGACTATAAAAATAGTTGTGACAAGTAATTAAGTGGTAACAACAATTTTTGTTTGTACCAACTACAGATGAATAGTTGTCACCTTATGGTTACTAATACCATAATTTTCTTTCAGTGTAAACTTAAACATTTGATAATAATGATGTTGGTACGCAATCACTTGCAAATCGCGTCATCCTTCACGTGCTAATTAAGTATGGCGACTACAAAAGTGCTCTTCGGCACTTCAAAAGAAAATCGTACAGGGTTCCTCTTTTACGAGATTTAATCATATGGTATGAACTATTATTTTATCAGATGGGAGGGCAGAGAAGAGAATAATGTTGTTTTTTGAGACAGTCCAATAGATAGTGTACTACAGTATTGACACTATCTGGGCGTCTTAGATATTTCAACCGTACTCCTATCGTTTCCCGTATCCGAAATCGTTTAAAATATAGCTAAACGCTATACGTCCACGTCTGCGTTACAACGCGCTTGAATGTAACGACAGGTGCGCGCGTTTTGATACGATCTTTCGTTTGCGGGTTTTCCTATCGTTGAAGGTCATCACACTTTATTATGTCGCATCTCTCAAATTAAAACATACCATTTGCACAATTTATGTCACTTACACATACATAGACACATGACTGATCAAGCACGGCCTGGAAAATCTCATTTTCTGACCGTTCGGACAAGTTAAACTGACCCTGAAATTCGGTATACATTTATTATTATTTTTCTTTGCAAAATTATAACTTCCTTATGAATCATCATAACTAATATCAAGAGTCGAATGGAATAAAAATAATATAAAATGTTCGTATTCACGGTTGTCGTTTCCTTTATTCAACTTTGATTTTTTGCTTCCTCATAGAGGAAGCTTTGTTTTCGTAAAAATTTTTTTTTCGAGATTTTCATGTCTGGATTAATTAAAATGGTCTGAAACATCGAGAAAAATGGTTTTTACGGAATGTGTGTGTGTGTGTGTGTGTGTGTGTGTGTGTGTGTGTGTGTGTGTGTGTGTGTGTGTGTGTGTGTGTGTGTGTGTGTGTGTGTGTGTGTGTGTGTGTGTGTGTGTGTGTGTGTGTGTGTGTGTGTGTGTGTGTGTGTGTGTGTGTGTGTGTGTGTGTGTGTGTGTGTGTGTGTGTGTGTGTGTGTGTGTGTGTGTGTGTGTGTGTGTGTGTGTGTGCAGATTTCCTTGTTCGCGCGATAACTGTCGTAATTTTCAACGGATTTTCTTCTAATTTGGCACTCAAGTAGATTATCATATAACAAAGTTTGGGATTGTATTTGACGCGAATCGGTTGGACATTTTTTTTCTTACAGTATTTTTAAAATTTTGAAAAAATCGTTATCACGCTATAATTTACGCAATTAAAGAAGCACCGGGCTGAAATTTTGTATATAAATGGACTACTCGTGAAATATTATGTGTACCAAATTTCGCGAGAATCTGGCAAACCCTTCTAATTTTATTACAATTTTAATTTTTTCAAAAATGTCTGCAAATACTATAACTCATGCAAATTCTGAGATATCTGGCTGCAATTGCCGATATGATTTCACGATTATTGATTTCCAATTAAAATTTTAGTCTGATGAACTGTTGAAATGTCAGAAAATATCGATTTTTGTGAACAACAAGAGAAAAAAGCTTTCACGAAAAAAAATTATTTTGAAATTTTCCACAGATTAATCTTAAATTTTCTTCACACTTAGACGACCATTTACAAAAATATTCGGTACAAATTTGACACCAATCCGTCTAGTGGTTCAAATTTTATGGCATTTTGAATTATTTGAAAAATCTCGTTCGAGCGCTTGCTCATGCAAATTACTAGGTATCGGGTTCCAATTTAGTTTACATATAGACTATCATTAAACAATTTTTGAGTAACAATTTTACATAAATCGGTCGTGCGGTAAAAATTTTACGTCACTTTGAATTTTTATAAAAATGTCTTCCCAGTATAAACAAGCCTGCAAAGTAGAACCTTACAAATTGCTTCCTCATTATTTTTCGCTTTCTACAAAGCTTCCTCTGTGAGGAAGCCAAAATTGATCGAAATACTTCCCCATAGAGGTAGCTCTGCAGAAAGCGAAAAATAATGAGGAAGCAATTTGCAAGGTCTTTTCCTTTAAAAAAAGACCAAAAAAATTAAAAGTATTCTCAAAAGACCTGTGTTACATATAAAAATGTTCGATAGGTATGATGCTCTATTTTCATATTTTGAAGAGGATAGTAAAAGAAATATTATCACATATTGAACAAAAAAATTGAAGAAGCAAGGGTCGGCCCGCTTTAGCTATAAACTTAAAAACTTTTATAGCTGGTACAGAATTTTAGAGAATTTTCTAGATTTTGAAATCGTGGCTGATTATATTTTCATTGTGAAAAATTGTAAAATATTGAAATTTGAAAAAAAAACTTAAATAAACCTTGAGCTAAAAAAAGTTGGAAATGTTTTTTGGTCGTAACTCTGAAAACGAAGTTAGGACAAAAAAAATGTAGACGAAGTCCGAAAGGTCGAGGGTCGGAAATAGAACCCAGGTCGAAACCAGAGGGATTTCCCATATTTTTTTCGTAGATTACATATATTCGGTAAAAATAGGGAAAGATTAAAGCATCCAGGAAAAGTCTTTGGGGGCTTTTATGTGCATATCGCAATGATCCATGCAGCTGCTATAAATTCGATTCTCAGAATTTACCTTCAAAATGGTTTCGGTGCAGGGAGAAAAATATTCTCCACTGAACATGGTTTTACAAGAGTCGGAAACTATTTTCTAATTTTCGCAACTAGCGTATCATTCTTTGAAAATATCTGCTAATTATTGTGATATTATTTTTAAATAAAGCTCACACCCCGTACGAATTTAGTTATGGCAGGGGACCGACTCTACACCTCCCAAGTCTACACAAAGATAGGTCTACACAAAAAGTCGACACAGAAAGACTGTACACGCAGACAGCTCGACACCGAAAACTCGGCACGAAAAACTCGACACCAAAAACTCTGCATGAAAAACTGGACACCGAAAAGTCAACACGAAAAACTCGACACGCCGAAAAGTCGGCACAAAAAACTCGACACCGAAAACTCAACACCGAAAAGTCGACACTTCGATCGATTTTGGGGAATTTTAAGGCCCTATCCGATGTGAAATTTTCCGTTAATTACAATTTTTATTTTATTCGGTGCGTAAAACGTGGTTTTATTTCATTTTTAACCCATTATTTCGATGTATTTTTGCCAGCAGACAACGAATATGTTGTTTTTAAAAATCGTGATATTTTTCACTGAAAACCCAGAAATACATTACTTTTTTCATTTGAAACAAAATATGATCTATTCAGATATCCCCTTGAACGATAGTATCATACTAGTGCGACAAAACTTTTTTTTTACTTGTGCAGGAATCTCAAACTTTCTGCTCTTGTAGTGTAATATACTATTTCGCGCGAGTATCGTACCTATTTTTATTTCACGACGTGTGTAAACAAAGTTTCACGCACGCTTCGCTTGCGCAATCGCGATTTGCCCACAGAGTGAAATAAAAATTGTAATTAACGGAAAATTTCACATCGGATAGGGCCTTAAAATTCCCCAAAATCGATCAAAGTGTCGACTTTTCGGTGTCAAGTTTTTCGTGCCGACTTTTCGGTGTCGAGTTTTTTGTGCCGACTTTTCGGCGTGTCGAGTTTTTCGTGTTGACTTTTCGGTGTCGAGTTTTTCGTGCAGAGTTTTTGGTGTCGAGTTTTTCGTGCCGAGTTTTTCGTGCCGAGTTTTCGGTTTCGAGCTGTCTGCGTGTACAGTCTTTCTGTGTCGACTTTTTGTGTAGACCTATCTTTGTGTAGACTTGGGAGGTGTAGAGTCGGTCCCCTGCCTTAGTTATTATTACACAATGTGCAAGATGGTAAAGACGTCACTAAACTGTTCCGTAATCGATAATCCCAAATCTTCTTACACTGAGAGAAAAGCATATCGTTTATTTAACGATATCACATGGTAAAACGAATATAGGAAGGCTTAAAATGTTTCATGGTTGAAGCGATGATAATATGGTTCAATAAATGATACTTGTAAGGTTATTGGAAACAAACGTTGACATCGTATGTGCAACAAAACGGCATATTTGAAACTATTAGGATAGTCTTTGGAACTATTATTATTTTAATAATTGCTACTATAATTATATTTGCTTTAACCATAAAATATAGGCAATCCTCCTGGGAATTATATTAGTGGTTGATCCAACGATTTTCTTATATTTGCTATAACCATAAAATATACACGTTCCGCCTGGGAATTATAGTTTATAGTTATATTATCGTCAGTCCAACTATATTATTTTTAAAATGACCATATTTTTCTTTCGGTGTAATGTTGAATCGATGCTGCTAGGTCGATGATTGAACGCATGTGGCCAATTATTCGTTTTAGGACAAGAATTAATTAATTATTCATTCTGGAACATATGGATGTAGCGAACAGTATCGATTTGACGTATTAAAGTTATACGCCAAAAGGTGACCTTAATTGTGACGTGTTGATTAATTTTTTTCAACGCGTACACAATTCCGAGAAAAAACTCAACAATGATATTGTATCACGACGGCAATGAGTGGCCGCCTCGTGCCTGCATACCACTATACTCCCCGTTTTTTAATATCTGATCGCGCTCCATCTGATCACTTGAGACTTTAACTGATTCTTACACCTAGTTTCATGATGGACTTCCAGAATTAGTACATTCCCACGTTAATGTGTACGACTTCTTTTATTAAACCTAATATGGTACCTGTACTTTTTATTGAGGGACATTCCCTACCAATTTAGCCGCCTGATTTTTCAAAGTTCCAAAAAAATATTGTGAATCCCTGGAATTGTATTACTCTATTCCATCAGGAAAAGTACAAAATTATAATTTTTCGTATATTATTTATAGACTTTTATTGGCATAGAAGCCATTCCACACTATTCGGGTCACCTCAATTTTTCGATCAATCAAAAATCATTGAAATCTCTTTTAAATGATATATAAATTTGACATTACACAAAAAAGTTGTTCAGACAAAAAGTTTAGATCTTCAAATGTACTTCCCAATATACATTTTTTCGTATCTGTGCAAAATAATTTTTATCCATTTCCGGACGAAACAAAGGTAGGAAATTTTTTTTCTCAATTCTCAGAGTCATCGGTTTGTAGTTTCGTCTCACTTTATTTTTCGACCAATGACAAATGTATAGTTCTCTCGATCATTGGAATCAATAAAGTTTATATTTCTCCGTTCATATTCCGAAAGATCGTCATATCAGTTTTGGTCGCCCCTTTTGGCTCTAAAAGAAAGCCTGAAGTAAGAGGAGTGCCTCATTTATTTTTCTGTACACTGAGAAAAAGTGTTAAAAAAAAAGTAGAATTGTTTATTGAAAGAAAACTGCACTATCTCTTCGCGGAAGTGAAAAATTATTATGATTCGGTTTGAATTCGCTGAACTGTCACCAGCTGAGTTATCCTATGCTTTAACAGAAGTATGCATTTTGTTTATTTTGCATTTTAATTGCTCTTTGGTTGAGGCGCATAGTAAATAAAAGAGTATTTGTGGAAGTTCGTTAGAGACTAGGTTGTCACAAAGTATTCCTATCGTGAAGTCGCGGCAGCTCGAGGAGGCTGTAAATGTCTTAACGATTTTATGTTTGTGGAAATTTATACGGTACGTTGAACTTATGAGAAATATTCTGAGAAACGAATGAAATCATAAAAAATGAACATCAACCTTTTCTTAATAATAAAAATTATTTATAAGATTGATAAAAAGCGATTGGAGACTCAAAGATGTATCTAATAACTTTAGAGATAAATATTATCAGGGAAATGACAACGACATTATGGTGTCCTAAAAAAAAAGAAAATTCTCGGCCGCTGATAGAAAAGTTTAAATATATGGAGAAATACGTTTTGGCGGTAGGGGAGCTCTGTAGCTAATTTTTTAGACGTCGCTCATGCGAGATTTGTATTTTTTTGAATGTACTAAACTTTAATTTTTGAAAAAAATATTAACATTCACCGTCGATCATAGCTGGCTGTTGAACACCATCCAAGCAAGTAGTAACCGTGGTTAACGTTGAGCATCATGGCAACTAAGCGGGAAATCACTGCTCTCCGCACGGACGGTATTCGATTCCTCTATTTTGCGATTAGTTTCAATACATGTACAACCCCTGAAGAAAATGATTAGGGATGCCCTACACCGATAGAAAGAATTGGTAACACCAACAAAATCTGCGGTTACGGGTGGTGGAACAAATATTTGGCTGATTGGAAGAAATATTCGTTCCAATCAGCCAAATATTTGTTCCGCCACCCGTAACCGCAGATTCGGTTGGTATTACTAAATCTTTTTATCGGTGTAAGATAAACTAGGGCCCTTTCTGGCTTTAATGTGAACACCCTAGAAGGGTTTTCCATATCACTCCCAAGTAAGGCCCTGATAAGGTATTTCTAGGTTTCCATCGCGAAGGATTTGATAGGCTAATCACGTAAGGGCCAAGTAAAAAAATAAATAATAATTTTGTCAGATAAGGTTCTCATAAGGCAATTCTAGGTTTTCATAGCGAAGTTTAATAGGAGCTCAATAGGGCAAACACTTAAGGGCCCAGTCAGACTTAATCATGGTACCGGATGATCAAATCAATAATAATTTTGCTATATGAGGGGTCTCGTATGGCAATTTTAGGTTGCCATGTCGAAGTTTATTAAGAGCTTGATAGGGTAATCACTTAAGGGCCCAGTCAGGCGTAATCTTGGCGCAAAGTTAACAAATCAATAATAATTTTGCCACCTAAGTGTCTCATAACGCAATTCTAGGTTTCCATGGCGAAGTTCAATAAGGGCTTGATTACGGTAATTACTTAAGAGCTCAGTCAGGCTTCATCATGATACCAAGTAAACTGATTAATCATAATTTTGACAAATAAGGATCTCATAAGGCCATAGTGAAGTTTAATAAGGCCTTGATAAGTTAATTAATTAAAGGCCCAGTCAGACTCAACCATGGCATAAAGTAGACAAATCAATAATAAATTTGCCAGATAAGAGTCTTATATGGCTATCCGAGGTTTCCATGGCAAAATTGGTAGTCACCTATCCAACTAATGACCATCAAAGTCGGCCAGGTGGTCACCCATTCCAATACTGACCCTCAGACAGTCAGACAGTCACGCACCTAGATACAACGAACTAATTCGCGCAAACAATAAAACAAATCTATTCGATATCACCAAATTCTGTAGAAAAATTACTGAATGTGCTTTTATTTTTACACATAAGACGCAGTCACGTAAATCTGTGAAGTTCTGACTACATTACATTCATTTTATTTCATATTTCATATTAAAGTCATTTAAATATTCCTACCCACACCATTTGCGAAATACTGCAGAAACTATCTAACGAGAACCAACAATAACAAACAATACTCCATACAACATACTCAGACTAAATATGAATACTAAATACAATTCCTCCATACACCACCATTGATACCGATGGAACTGATAAAAAACAAAATCCCGACCTGAAGGACTTCGGTTGATGGCTCATTAGCAATTTATATAACTAGATACTGTGTCCAAACATGTTGTACTGTCCAACCATAACTATTAATTACATGGTTACACGGTTAATAATCGTGTAAATTGTTAATAAAATTCGTATTACTACATTACTACTCATTTAAATAGACAAAAAATATGCATATTCCAATGATATGAATGGCTGAGAGAGCTAAAGCGCGACGCAGTTAAACAATCCGGAGGGTTCTAGGTTCGATTCCCGTCAATGTAAAACAAAGTAATATGTTTTTTCAGCGCCATTAATATGTACCATCGTGTAGAGAAAGACGGAATATCCCATTGAAAGCGCAGCATTACTCTGTTAAATTTTAGCAAGGACTTAATAGGACAGCCTTTAAAGCCCCGTAATATTTAGCCTTTAGAGACCCCGGAAATAAGCGTGACTGTCCTTCAGGAAACCCTATGAGGTTTCCACATAAGGCCCCTAATATAGTTAGGGAAAATTAATCAGGGCCTTGGCAAAACCTTGATAAGATTTCTTCACGGGAAGTTTATTTGTTCCAAGTGTGTTAATATGTAGAGTGTGTAGAACAGCTGGAGTGGTGTCGTATATCAAGTGTGTTACTTGGAGTTACGCGTATTGATTTATTGCATGTAAGACATCTTGAAATAAGTGCTCTCTACACCAACACGAAAATCGTGGAACGGTGCAGCGAAAGCGTGTTGTTTCAATACGCAAGTTGACGAACACGTTTGATATCCATGCATTTGAATAGAATAACACACGTAATATAAATATATTGTGCATTGTTTGAACACACGTACACGGAGAGAAAAAATTAGCAATGATACGCAAAAATGTTCGGGAATTATCCACAGACAGTTCGATAAATGACAAGTCGAACTTCGACAAATCGACAAAACGACAAGTTGGAAGTCTGTGTTGTGTCCTACGTTGTTGATGAAAATGGAATAATTAGCCAATCCATACGAACGTGAATTTTTGCGACACTGCCTGGGGCCCAGCCACAAATTCTCGTTTATAATATCAGTGCAGATTGTGTTTCTAGCGAGATACACGTAAATGTTACGCCGTGCACACTTTTCTGGCCACCCATTGGCGAATAGCAAATACATTGCGAAAATCGAGGAATCCATGGAGACATCGTATGTGACATACAAATGTATAATCGTAATCTTAGAATCTTAGACTATTTAAAAGTCTGATCCTAGGACAGTCCGGGAATCATTCATCAACTGTCGTCTGCTACGGTGCGAATGAGGTAGCCATGTACTATAAACGTATAGTTTTGACAATTACGATATATATAACAATATAACTATTATTCGTTTTTGAGGGCATACAATTTGTTTCTGTATTATATTCAATTTTTATTGACATAATAAGAACTGTTACTTGTTTTATTGAGTTAAGTGATCGTAGCGGAAGCCAAGTCATTACGAAGTAATAATTTTGTTTCGAAATTTGTGATATCCCAGTCTTTGGATGCTTAGGAGTTCGCATCGAAACATTTGCTTATCTGTTTAATTAATATTAGGAATGCACTTTCATTGCGTACTGTCTCGTGAACTACACAAAATAATGGGTCTTCTTCTTGGCTCGGAATACATAGAATGCAGTTTCTAACAATTGCCCAGTAAACACGTTTTTGAACGGCAATGTAACATGGAAGTTACATGTGATTGTAACAGTGTTACCCTTATGATATGTCGAGGATATATAACGTAGGAGTAACATTGTGATGTTGCATTAGTTACATACAGGTGATGTTACCGTTATGTGACATGTTTTCGTTGCAGTTGCATAACAAAAGTTATGAAACTGCAACGCAACGTGCGAGTAACAATAGGAACGTCACTTTCGTGACAGGAACGCACTGTTGTAGTGTTGTAACGTGGCAACATAACAAGTATATTGCAAACAATACGTAACATACATATTACAGTGGTTATATTACACCGTGTACATTCACGTTGTGCAACTGTTAAATACCGTAGTTCCGTTCCAGTTATGTAACGAAAGTGTGTAACTGTAATGTAACATGTATGTAACGACTGTAAGTCACTGCAGCGATAGTGCGGTCATGTTACAGTTACGTAAATGTGGTAACGTTACAAGAATGTTCCAAGAGTATGTACATTTGACGTTACATGCATATCACAGTGGTTATGTTACATCGAGAACATGCACGTAACGTAATGGTTATAAGCCGTAGTTGTGTTGCAGTTATGTAACTAAAATGTGTACCTGTAATGCAACATCTTTGAAACGATTGCAATATAACTGTGGGGATAGTCCTGTCATATTGCAGTTACGTAATGTGATAACATTGCTAAAACGTTGCAAAAATATGTAACATCTACGTAATGTAGTTTCGTTACAGTCATGTAACAAAAATGTATTAATGTTACGTAACATGTGTATCACGATGTGATGTCCGCTAGATGGCCTGCGACTCAAACGTTTCTCGCAAGCGATTCGTGTCACTAACGTATATAAGTCAGCGTAACGGTGCAGCTTCATATGCACACCGGAGTGATACTCTTCCCAGATTTCAACCGGTTCGCATCATTTGCCAATCACTTTTTCTACTTTTAATAGTAGCAGCTAATATTTTTGACTCCCAAGGGTAGCAATTTAGCAACCCTTGAAGCTCTTTTGTGGACTGTAAGTCCACAAAAGTAAAGCTAATGTATTGTCAATATGACTATACTTTAGCAATATAACGAAACAGTAACAGCTGTGTGATTCAAGTTGCACAACACAACATAACTAAATTGCAACGTTTACGTAACACACGTTACATAACACGGTAACATTACTGAGCGGGAAATTATAAATTACACGTAAGTCACATGTAAGTTACAAACAATTTTTTTGATTATGTTGCTGTTACCTTGCAGTAATATCCTGCAACACACTACTAACATTGCAAGACCGTAACGGTTATGTAACACACGTTATATAACATTTGAATGTTACTTGTTACATATCTATTACACTACGAAATATACGGGCAACGTAACTCAATTGTAACAGTTACGTAACACATGTTATATAACATGGTAACATTGCTGAGTGGGAAATTGTAAATTACGTGTAACTTACATGTAAGTTACACGTGAGATTACTTGTTACATTGAGTTACATAGCCGTTACGTTGCTGTTACAATACCGTGTTTACTGGGTGTATGTCCCAAATATTTTATCCATGTCACCGCGCTACGATTTCCGTCCAACGGACATTTAGCACATAGTTGATCAAGCCAAGATTCAAACGCTGTTGCTGTAATCGGGGTGAAATCGTATATTTTACAATCTGCATCTGAAGTTGTTCCGATAAAAAATTGTCGACTTAGACAATTAAACGGAGAACGCACGCGAACACAGAACACATAGTTTTCAATACCGCAATGTCTCACGGTCGACCGACGGTTTGTCCTTCTTTTGCGGTAATGGCGTGCCAGTCGAAAATCGCTAAAGTCTACCCGCCAGGAGCCCGTGCAAAAACGTCTAGGCTCAGTCATCAACTGCTGGAACGCACTAACGAACCGTTGGCAGTGCAACGCCGATGGCTCTGAAAATATATGAATTCAACTTTAACACGGCTAGCGTGCTTACTTTCCGTCGTACAAGCTTCACATAGGATTTAAGTATTTCGTTCCAAGTCTCTCTAGATACCGTTATACTTGTAGATTTTTTTTCAAATATCAAAAAGTCCATATGTAACGTTTGACACGGACTAGCGCGCGTAAATTTATCATGCGAGGATCACCTAGTACTTTTTTTTTCGTCTTAAAATTCCCTAGATGCTGTCTTTTTTTGTTTTTTTTATCGACCTTTTTTTCGTGATACAAGCAAAAAAGTGCAGATGTAATCCTTGACACGACGTAGCGCCCTTAACTTTTGTCGTACGCAAGTTACCCACCCGTGAAGAAATCTCATCAGGGTTTTGCAAAGGCCCTGATTAATTTTCCCTAATTATATTAGGGGCCTTATGTAGACGCCTTATAGGGTTTCTTAAAGGACGGTCACGCTTTTTTTTACGGGGCCTTTAAAGGCTTAATATTAGGGGCCTTTAAAGACCGCCCTATTAAGTCCTTACTAAAATAATAAAGCAATTTAATTAAGAAATATATATTTGTTATCATTTAGTCGAGCAATGCTGCACTTTTAACGAGATATTTTATCTTTCTCTACACGATGGTACATATTAATCTCTGAAAGAACAAATGCATTCTTTTTTTTTACATTGACGGGAATATGAACATGCAATTTTTTCGTGTATTTGAATGACGGTAATATGAAGTATGAAATAAAATGAATGTAATATAGTCAGAACTTGATAGATTCACATGACTGCGTCTGATATCTAAAAATAAAAGCACATTCAGTAATTTTATTTACAGAAATTGGTTATATCGAAAAGAGTTGTTTTATTGTTTGCGCGAATCAGTTCGTTTGTATCTAGGTGCGTGACTGTCTGACTGACCTGAGAGCCAGTATTAGAATGGGTGACCACCTGGCTGACTTTGGCAGTCATTAGTTGGATAGGTGACTATCAATTTTACTATGAAAACCTCGAATTGCCATATAAGACCCTTATCTGGCAAATTTATTATTGATTTGGTTACTTTATGCCATGGGCCTTGAATTTATTAACTTATCAAGGTCTATTAAACTTCACAATGGCCTTATGAGATCCTTATTTGGCAAAATTATGATTAATTAGTTTACGTGGTATCATGATGAAGCCTGACTGGGCCCTTAAGTAATTACCCTATCAAGCTCTTAATAAACTTCGCCATGGAAACCTAAAATTACCTTATGTCAAAGACCCTTATATGGCAAAATTATGATTGATTTGTTTACTTGGTGCCATGATTGAGCCTGACCGGTCCCTTAGGTGATTACCCTATCTAGCCCTCAACAGACTTCGCTGTGGGAACCTAGAATTGCTTTATAAAAACCTTATCTGGCAAAATTATTATTGATTTGTTTACTTGGTGCCATGTTTAAGCCTGACTGGGCCCTTAAGTGATTACCCTATCGAATCTTTCGCCATGGAAACATAGAAAAACCTTATGAGGGCCATGGGAGTGATATGGGAAAACCTTTTAGGGTGTCCGCATTAAAGTCTGAAAGGGCCTTAGTTTATCTTAGGGCATCCCTAATAATTTTCTTCACGGGCAGTGATTATCTACACTTTGACCACGTAAAAAGCAATTGTCCGGGACCGAAGTTGTAGTTTTTGGGGTCGCGGTGGCTCTGCTCGGTGCGCCAATCGCAATAAAGGCCACCATGCCGTGTCAAACGTTACATACGCACTTTTCTCGATACAACAAATAAAAAATAGTGGCATCCAGAGAATTTTAAGGCGCGGAAGTTAAGCCCTGTGTGAATCTCATATAATGAACATTGAAGGCCTCATGCCGTGTTAAGCATTACATATGCACTTTTGTCGATATGAAAAATTAAAAAATAGAAGTGTTTAGGGAATTTATAACGAAAAAGTTAAGTCCTGGATAAGTCTTGTACGATGAAAATTAAGGGCACTATGCCGGGTCAAACGTTACATATGCTCGGTTCTCGATAAAAAATATCTGCAAATAAAGGCATCCAAAGGATTTTGAGGCGAAGAAGTTAAGCCCTGCGTGAAGTACATATCATGGACATTAAGGGCGCCATGCCATATCAAACGTTACATACACGGTGACATCGTGGTTACTTATGCCCCTTTCTCAATATAAAAAAAAAAATAGCGGCATCTAGAGAATTCCTAGACGGAACAGTTGAGCTCTAGTTGATTTTCGTAGAATTAAAATTGAGGGCGCTTCGACATGTCAAAGATTATATCTGCACTTTTTTGCTTGTATCACCGAATGAAAGTTGGATAAAAAATCTAAAGATAATGGCATCTAGACAACTCCCAGACGAAAAAGATAAGCCCTAAATGATACTCGTACGATGGAAATTGAGGACGTTACGTCGTATTAAAGATAAATGCAGATATTTTGAGGGTCATGCGGCACCTTACGGAGTCTTTTACCATTCTTACAGTACAGTGAGCTGTAAAAATGTTGTATAAGCTATTCTAATACAGCCATGTGCCACCTCCGTACAATTTTTTTCTGAGAGTGGCACCTATATTCGCGGATTCATTTCTATCCGTGTAAATATTCGTATTTGAAACAATAAGCGATAAGTATTACTAGAGGAATAATAACAATAATGATTTATTTAGCAATTCCCTTTTTTTACATATGTTTTTGTGTGTAAGTAAATTGTGTGTGTTGGGATTTGCGAGGCCAGCGACCGAGGTCTTTCAGCCTGTGTTGTGTTGAGTTGCATTTTTTGTGTGTTTTTTTCTTCCTTTCAATTATATAAATATGTATATAGATGTTTTTTTAAATATTTGAAATAGGTAGGAGTGAAGAATAAATAAATATTAGTAGAGACAGAAAGGGAAGATAGAGTGGTGGTGTTGCATTCTATTTCATTTTAGAGTTCGTCGTTGTTCCTTAATTTTTGTAGCGATTGAAGTATTGTTTCTGTTGGGTATTTTTTGTTTCTTCTTCTTCCTTATATTGGTAGGCTGAATTGCGAGATAGCTTCGATGTTTGCGTGGACGAATCTTGTGTTTAGCTCTGTAATTTTTCTGCATCGTTTGTTGATTTTGGTTGCTGCGTAGTGTTTCGTTCCGGGGGGTTGTCCATACTGAAGTATTAATTCGTCTAAACGGTAGCATAGTCGTAAGAAACAAATATTTATTTCACTTTAAACCAAGAATTTAAGAAATCTGTGTCGTTCTCATGTATTGATCTTATCAGACGTACCGATATTCTCACGCCTTAATGGAATTCTTGTTTCCAACTGTGATCCAATGATTCAACAATTCCTTAATTCATCGATACAACCCGCGTAAAATTTTTTCAGTTATTTCCGAACATACTTCACGGTTTGATTGCAATCAATTCAATATTTTGTTATGGCGGTGATAATAAGTATGGTTGAGAGAATATCGGCTGTATAATTTTTATGTAATTTTTATATCCAAGATTCTTGATTAGTCGATAGCGTAAACGGTAGCGTGCGTGCGCTGTTAGGTAGATCGGTGTAGGTTCGAACCCCGGGGCAGTCAGAAAATTTCCCTTCGTGGAAATGTATACTTAACGATTATTGATGACAACATATTTCTGAAAAAATAATAGCCGAGTAAGATTGATATTTTTCGATTATTTTTAAGCCCACATATAGTTGTATTCGTTACACACGGACCAACCCATAACTTAGTTGGTCAACCAAGTTATTGCTTAACCTTTTCTCCGTGGAGGACTCTCATACTATACATTTATATACTTGTTTACACAGTATATACAGTAAATGATTGTTTTATATCAATCATTTACTTCCTTTACTTTAAATACTATTAACTTAATTCGCAGCAATGTTTTGATGCATTAACTGACTGTGCATTTCCTATACACTTGTGTAATGATTCGAATTGAATCAACAAGAGTAAATGAATTCGGAAATTGTCTTATTCCAAGGACATTGGATCCAATCAACAAAACAATTGCATATTTCATACTCAGATCTAGTTGACTCAAAATATATTAACTATTTTTTATCAACTTTACATTCAGTTTTTTCCAATATGACTATTGTCATACTAGACAAATCCAACTAATTACATGCCAGGCACAATTGAATATATTGTCATGCGCAATCGCAAAACAATCGTGTCACGTTTTGCAGAAAAATCCCGCGTGCAAGCGCTCCGGATTTTTTAACCTGTACAACTTAACACTCTTGTTTGTATGCGGGGAATTTTTAGGGAAATACCTGATTAATTTTGAAGCTCTTAGGGTATTACCCCCAAATACTTCTACGTGCAGAAGAACAAATTCAATGAAGCTCACGTGTCGTTTCGGCTACGTTTCGTGATAGTAATTAAGAACAGCAACACAATCATATGATATAAGAAAAAGATTTTTTCCTGAGGATTGAACGAAACTTATCAGTGTGTAGGCGTCGGAAAATCACAGTCTTTGTAAGCGATAGCTCGCGAAAAGTGCACTTTACAAGATGGAGAACAAAAAATCTTTTTTCATTCCCAAGTATTTTGGATTTTCAACTGACAACACTCGATGTGGAGTATCTACGATTAGTGGTGCAGCTTCGTAACATTACAGCCTATTGCGAAAGCGGAAATGACAGGGTTCCCGTGTAAATAAAATTTGCAAGTGGTTTGGCTCGACCAAACCGGGTCATTAGCTCCGGAAACGAGTTTGTTCACAAAAAATCAGGAGTCGCGACGCGCTTCATTCGAGGGAGGCCAGCGCGAAGGATCGAGATTGCGGATAACGAAGTGAACGTAATAACAAAAAAAATGTGAAATGAAAAAAAATAAAGAAAAAAAGTAGCAATTCTCTCTCGTCTTTAACCTACCTGCAAGAGTGGTCGAACGACTTGGCATCCATAACACCGTAGTGAGGCGTAGAGTGGCAAAAGCGTAAGAACCAAAGAAAGGTGCAAAGAAGCAGAGTGGCGAAGGAGGGGGAAGAAGCGGCCGAGCGTAGGGCCCGAAGCGAACCCGAGTGTTGGGCCCGCGTGAGAGCACGGTCATTGCCACCACCTCCGAACGAGTCTCGACTCCCGAGCTACGAGTTTCCCGGCACGAGAACTACCGTCATCCTGTATATATCGTTACGAGCTCAGGAATGAGCAGCACGTACATTTTAGAAGAAGAAAAAAAAAATTTGTTTCAAGCTCACTAGCTTATTTATTGGGTCTATTACGATTTTCATTGTTTCTATGTTATCCTATGAAATGTTTTGCTATACCTAAGCAAACCCAAGCATAGATATACAAATTAGAAACCTACGTGTCGTTTCGTATATTGGCATAAGAACGCGAGTGTATGTACCTCGAAGATTCAGACTAGAGGCCAGTGAGTTTTGGGAGCTACGTATCTGACAGTGGGCAGGTGTTCGTTAACTTTTGGCTCTGTACATTGATTCGAGTGACTCGTGGATTCCCGGCGAGGATCACGGCGCCTTGACTCACAGTCACCGTACTCATTTACCTCTACTCCTTTACTGCTGCTCGGCCGCTCGCTCGCTCGTTTTCTACCTCTACTACCTACCGGCGAAGATCACGAAGAAGAAGTGGAGGACGGGGACTGGTGGACGCGAGGTGGACGACGACAAACCGAGCGCGGTCCCAACCGATCTCTCCCCCGGTACCGAGACTCTGGCGATGCGAATCGTCCACGCTGTGGACTAGAAACAAGCGGAGAGGTGCTGACGACGGTCGCCCGCGACGACAGCACCATCGAGCCAGCACCCACGAATCATCGGGCACCCGAGGATATAACGGAAAATATAAATTTATGTTGGACGCGTTATTCTTGTTCTCCTTATATCTCGGCTAGAATAATTAACAATTACAAATATATTATTGTGCAAGTGGCAAGTGTTGTTGACAGAGGAAACATTAATCACAAAAGAACATTACCAACAATTTTATTTATTTATTGTTAAGCAGATGAAAACTTGGAAAAATTTCAATTTCAACAAAGTTCGAGAAATAAATAAAAAAGTGTTGAGTGAAAGAAATTCTATTCTTCGTGCGGGATGGTACGAAATCGCAATCCGTATTGGTAATTATTGCGAAAGAAGAATTAACCGGGCTGTTGTATCGACCAGGTGAATATACTGGTTCATCTCATCTCTCTATTCATCGCATTTGCTATCCGTGGAGACGCGGTCGGATCGTCTAAGGTAAGAAGAAGAACTATAATTCAGCTCATCATTTACTATGATTATACTGGAGCTGTCTCAAGGTCACGACCGAGGTATCTAGAACCTCGCAGACAATCTTTTTTTCTTTTTCCTTTTATTTCTTGGTCTTATTTTCTCTCTCCTTCTTCTTCTTCTTCTTCTTCTTCTTCTTCATCTCATGCTACTTCTTTTATCTCCGCAGCCTTGGCGGGGGCACTGTGCGAACAACGTGCAACCCCGAGGAATGTCTCGAGACATCGACCGTTTGTATTCACTGTACCTGCATTTTCTTTCACCTATTTTTCTCGGTTCACAAAGACATTTCATTTAGCTTTATCTGATGGGCTATTATGCCTTAATAGTTTTTGGCTAGTACACAAAATTTAAATCACCAGTTTCCTTGAGAATTAATGTTGATAAGAATTTCACACTCGTAGCACTAATATAGCTCTCGAATTGAGTAATAATTTTGATTAATGAATCCATTGACCGTCATCGGAACTCTAATGGTACAAACTTCTGCTTCGGGGTGTCTAAAGTTACAATCAAATGTATGAAGGCCATTAACCAATTTTGTAATGAATAATAAGTTTTTTCGCGTTTCTCATGTCAGTATACTCAAAATGGTCTAAAACGTTGGAAAAAGTGGATTAAGAAAAACTTATGGATTTATGTATGCGCGTGTGTGTGTGTATGAATGGATGTCTGTGGCAGGCTTGAAAAATTCAAACCGCTGTATCCCGAAACGGTTTTTAGAAACAAACTCAAATTTTGTGCACTCATAGAGGAGCAAGGCCCTTTCCTGGGTATATATATTTTCAGAAAAATTTAAACATTTTTTTCGATTTTAGGAGAATTTTAATTATTCGAAAAATATCTGTATGTGCTCTAGCTGCCGAAATTTTCAAGCTAATGGGTTACATAGGTCTTGACACATGAAGTAATTAAAAATGGTGGTCGGTATTGAATTTTGCCGAAATCCCTAGGGCTGTTTAGATCTCATAGAATTTTTAATTTCCAAAAAATTGATATTTTCGTTCTAATTCAAGTTAACTTCGGGCAACCTTGCTCAAATCTTCTATAAGGATGAATTACTATCAAGCTGTAATGCCACATTTCCTCATAGAAGTAGCGTTGTAAAAAGCGAAATATAATGAGGAACAATGTGCAAGGTTGTCTTCTGCATCCTTTTTATCGTTGCATGTTAAGGACAAACCCATTTTTCGTACAACGTTTAGTATGTGTAAATCGATTATTGTTGAACAAAATTCGCTCAAAAAAATCCGTGACACGATGTTGCAATTTTTCGTCCCTTTGTTAGTATAGTTCTAGGAGCATAGTCGTGAAGAACTCATTAAACTTATTTCATAGTTTTATTTAAGTCAGACCCAATACGTCAAATAAAAAATGTATAGAATTTGCAATACATAGCACGTTGCGAGCAAAGAGCGCGTTGCTTCCAGTGGCAGGAACAACAGCAGCAGCGAGAGATTGCGAATCGAGCGCGAGGAGCCGGTATGTCGTTCACGGATAGCGGTACCTCGAAGTTCTGGGTTGACTTCTCCGAGGCCTTCAGGACTTGACTTTAGTCATAAACACTATAGTACTTCCACCGGTACGCTTTCGATATTACGGCACAGCCTTTCCTGCGATAATCCTTAAGTCGAACGAATTGACTTTAAGTTATTGTTTCACAGATGCTTTGTACATGCATTCTCACTCAATACTTTGATTAGATCCAAATTCCAGGTCTTTACATAAAACATCAAGGTTCTTGCGGTTACTAAGAAAATTGCTCGTGAATAATAATAGCAAAGGATTCAAATCATTTGTCGTATTGGAAATTGATCAACAAATTCCATAGTGAACTTTGCTTTGTATACGAAACGAATTCTTCAATGTTTCCAAATACATATGATTATTCGCGTTTTCTATATCAACTTTGAAATTTCCTTTTTCGAGCATCATTCAACGTTTCCTTTAAATATTTTTCCGATGACATTGGTACTTCATTCATCGAATATAAAACCTTCTTATTAAAGATATAACTCTCTATTACGACTTTCAAACGTCTCGCAAACTAAATCATTTAATTCCAAAATCCTTTGAAAAAATCATTTAGAATTTAAATGTTTAAAAAAAAACCAGAAAATTGTTCGATAAAAAAAACATAGAATTGTCCATTGAGCTTGACGAACAGTTTACTTTTGTACTACTCTATTAATATTTTCTGGCATAATTTCTCTGGCATTGTTTTTAACAATGCAGTTAGTATATTCAATGAAATTGAATAGCTAAAGATTGTTCTAGTGGTGTACAATACTAAACCGTATAACAGTCAGGCCTCTTCCCATTAAGAAAAATCATTTTTTTTCCACTGCTCGAGACATTTCTGTATAAAAATATGTCACGAGCGTGAATTTTAGAAAATTCAGTTTTTAACTCCAGCAAGCAAATATAAATATTTTAAAGTGAAACTCTGGTAAAAAAACTCCATTTGAATGCATTATGATACGTCACATTTTTCAGGAATTTTTAAATGAAAATTTAAGAATATGTATTGAAAAGTAGGTGTTTTACCAATGTAGTATAGATGATGGCAGTTATAGGGTTAATCAAACAAATAACTTTTTGTCAGGAATTTACGTATTGAAGATTCTTAATTAAATAGTGTATTCGTGAAGATACGTCTGAAATTTTAGAGAGTGGCGAGGGAAGATGCGAGTGAAAATGGGTGAAAATAGTTAACGGTGCGTACAAGAGAGCGATAGAGCCGAAAGTCGTGGGCCTACCCGCAGCAAATCAAGTTGAGCGTTGAATGTAATGCGTGACTCGCGTACGCGCTGCTTAAAATGAAAGTGGCTGTTTCTGGCTGTCGTTGTAGTCGAGGTACCGTTATCCCTCCCAGTGCCTCTATAGAACACGTACGCACCGTTTACAAGAAGCAATTCGTCACAATATACAGTATTCGTTTTGCGCGGTTAATATCTCAACATGCTGCCCATTATTATTTCCAGTAACTTAATTTAAATAGTTTACAACAGGGAAATCGATATGCTAATTATCCGCGAACGATTTGACATATTACTAACTCGAGAATTTGTCGGATTTCGATCACACATGACAACAATAAAAATTTTTATCAAGCTACAATTTTGATATTTTGCAACAAAAGAAAAACATAGATAATGAATGACGTGAGTGAAAATATCAAAAAAATTGATTATTAATAATAATAATTCATATACGTTATTCATGAATTAGTTTCATAAAATGGCTTAGCGAACTTTTAGAAGATTTCGGGATCTTCTGCAATGAACACGCTGATTGTTTCATTATTATTATTATTATTATTATTATTAGCTGAATAATTACGTGTCATAAAACGTCGAAAATCTCGTTGTTGTACCTCACATCATTTGATTATTAGTAATTACTCAAATTAATAAAACGGAATTTTTTGTGCTTTGGATCCGATCCAAAGCTTGTAGCACATTTCATTCGCTATAAAATCGATAGGGAATCTTGCTATTAGTACCTCTAATTTATGGATGCTTTATATGCCGGTAAATCTCCATTGTCTCAATTGTTATCGTCTGGTGGAACGGTTAAAAGCCGTGAAACGTCGAATTCAAGTAAGGTTCGTAATTATTAAAAACATCCAATCCTCTTCAAATGTAACACAGTATTTTTTTCTCAATACCTAAAATACCTTGACAACTAGTTAATCCGGGAGCAAATAGCCAGTTAATTGATATTAATCAAATAAAACACTGGTGCAGACTTTTTTATCATGATATCATGGTTAACACAAAACTTACTGTAAATATTGGCGTTAGGGGAATTATTCTATTTTCATAAAACTGATATCGGATTTTACTATTGGTGACACAAATCGATTTATCATGTATTTACATCCGCACTATTAAAGATATTAAATTCTCGTCTCTTTCTCGATTAAACAAGCGTAACAGACGAACCCACTGATATTGACGGTTATTTTTGAGACTTCTTATATAATTATGAAGCGTTGTCAAAAGAAAAATCTCATTAACCTCTCATCGGAATCAATGACCCCCTAGTAAATGGAATATCATGCTCTGGTTCGTCAATTAAGTGAGAATAAACGTAACTATATTTTTATTGCCCTGTTTCGTTTTCTTACTATTATCTATTTAATAGACAGATTCGATTTCTTTTGACTGGGAAACTTTGCCCTCCAAAACCCTCTACTCGTTTGACTTCGGACGTTCCGGCGAATTCGTGCCATAGTCGTACTCGTGCATATCTCGCTTTTCCATACTTGTATCTTCAAGTACTATTCTCGACGGCTCGGGCCATGTTGCGATCAACATTAAAATATATTGAAAAATTACAACTAAGCGACGTTGACAAGAAAGAAAAACCCACATAGCACATAATATTGCACTGAGAGAAAAATCTGGTAATTCTGAAAATAATATAGTTGGACTGGCGATAATCTAACTATAAAACTATAGTTCCCAAGAGACACGACTATGTTTTATGGTTATATGAAATATAAGAAAATTGTTGGATGAACCATTAATATAATTCCCAGGAGAGCCGTCTATATTTTATGGTTATATCAATCACAAAAATGATAAAATTAAAAAAATATACCTTGCAAGTATCGTTTATTGAATCATATTATCATCGCTCCAACCATAAAACATTGCAAGCCTTCCTATATTCGTTTCACCATGTGAAATCGTTAAACGAACGATATGCTTTTCTCTCAGTGTGCCTGAATACTTCACTCCGAAAAAAATTTTCTTCGAAGGAATAGAAACCGTTTCACTTAACAACAAATACTTCTGATGTCAGACCTAAGGCGTTAGGTTATCCCTTTATCGTTAAAATAATAGACTCTTGAAGTAGTTCAGCTTGATCCAAAACGGTTATTTTATGTGCTTTAAACGCGAAAGCTATTTCGAACTTACTATAAACGAAATTGAATCCGTTTGACACAAGAGGATCCGCTCGAGTAAAGTGGATTGTCATTTGCAGCAAATAATATGAAGGGAGAAAATATTAAGAAGAATAACTGTATCTTGAATCGAAGAAATCGAAGAAAAAAAAACTGTATCGAAGGAAATCCTAGCCCTTTCAAGAAATAGTCCATCGCTTAGTCGGAGGCGAAGGTTGCGTTGCCATTTTTCGCGAAGTCTCTAGTACGGCTGATCATGTTTTCTTCGCTTATTTATCTTTGTTACTATGGGGATGCGTGAGTTAGATATTGGCGAGTACAAACTTTCCTCTCGCTAAAAGAGGATAGTCCGATCGATTCGAAATTCTATTAAAGAGTGTCAAATCGTATTAAATTGACCGAAAATTCCTCTACAGATAGAGATTAATCTCTTCTACTTCCATTCAAGTATTAACACAGTCGGTAACGGTGAAGAGAAATCGGTTTGGAGATAGAGAATATCCTTTTACTTATAATAGACATTATAATTTTAAACAAACATACTGTTTGTCTTGAAGGAAACGCTGCAGAATCTTAGCGGTAAATTATGTATAGTTTACAGTAGTGAGTCATTAATTTTCAGATAAATGGATTAACCATAGTATGAATCCGTTCTTGCTGTAATGCGATGTATTCGGAAAGTGTTCGAGTATTTCATGGCACAGAAATACTTTCATAAGCTTATAGTCAAATATTTATTTGTAATACCACGAGAGCTTCGAAATATCAGATTAATTTCGAAGCTCGAGTGGTATTCGGGGGATTATTTTTCCCATCCAAATTGCGATCAATGGAATTGCACCATCAGACAAAACTTACGGTTTATGCTTGATAAAATCCTTCGACTGTCACAATTGAATTCAATCTGTCCGTTTGACAGATGACTAACGCGGCTGAATTATCTTTTGTTTTGTATATATAGCGACAGACAAAATTATCAAAAAATTATCAGTATAATTTCGTGTAGGTTGTACCACGTGACGTCGAATGGTGCATTTCTATTAGTCGAAATTTGGATGGGAAAAATAATCACAAATATTTAACTACAATATTGTCAGCTTGACGTTAGATCAAGAATATTGTTGGAAGTGATAAAAAGCCAATAATTTTTTAAATATTTCTGAACATTACCTGTGAAACGAATCATCCTATCACTTCAACAATGTTTCACTGAGTTTCGAATGAAAGATTTCAGATTGGATTTTGCTAATTTTATAATGCAATTATTTTAAAACATTTCAATAAATTACAAATGAAAAATATCCAAACTAGATTACAAAGCTGAACTTGAAATGATCTGTATTTCGTGATAAAAACGAACTTATCTCGTTTTCCAGAGATTCGATTAAGAAATCTGAAATTCCATCGGCAAGTCGCTTAGAAAAGGAAAGAAAATCTAGTATACGAATTGCGATACAGTACGAATCAATTTTTTTTCAAGATTACCATCAAGTAGAAATATTTTAAAAGGTTCTGCTATCTTTATTGTCTAATCTACTATTTGTGTTCGTCGAAACACATGGGTGATAAAAGTATACCGTTTTGACGAGTAGTAGTCGATGGTGCAGTGGTCAGCGTGATAGTCATTAGATCGTTAAATAGACTAACAAAAATGTTTATATATTTTCGAAGCAGAAACACTTTTTCAAATTTCATATCGTTAATTCGACATGAATATGCCATGTAGGAAGAGTTGTGAGTTCAAATTCTGGACGACATATTTTTATTTGCTTCTAGAGACACTATATTTATTGAGAACATCCAATGATACTCCTTGCAAACGTGGAATCGAACAATCATATTTAAAGTGGTTGAATTTTTTTCGAATTGTTATTTGGCAAAAAATATTATATCCACACAATATTGCTTTGCAATATTATTGAAATATTGTGCTTGCAACATTTTGAGCAGAGATTACGAGATTCTTGCAATATTTCGGAAATATTTTAGAAAATTATAATATGAGAATGGTGCAAGAATATTTCGGTGTTATGTTGGATAAGACCGTTACTGTCTTTCAGGAGACGACTAAGCGGTACAGTGATTGGCATACGTGTATCCTATTCCACACATTGTCAATAACTTCGCCATTCGTCATACGTATTGTAATCACAGTAGATAGCAGGAGGTACTTATAATGGATGAAGTAGTCGCTAAAATTGGGTAATCGTATTTGATAACCATTCGAAATAGTTGGCATAGCGCGAAGCACACTGAAGAGATCAGTCGGAAGGATTTTTTTAAATTGAATATAGAATCTATTCGACACTGATACGATTTTATTTCTATCGACTGAAATTTATCGGAAATTAATGCAATCAAGAGACGCGGTAGCATCGCGACGCCAAGTATATATTTGTATGCAATTAAATCAATTTAAGTGAAATAGAATCTTAGTAGACTAGCTATGAAATAAATTTAACCTTCGAATACTAGCATAATATGATTTTATATCGAATATAAAGAATTTAGTTTATTATAATAAATCGTATTGATTACAATTTTTTTTTATGTAATCGAATATTTAGAAAAATTAATTTTAAATCGATTCCATATTCGATTCAAACAAACCCATCGAACCGATTTTTCAGGGTGTAAAATTGGTTAATCATTGAATAGTGATTCAATCATTCGAGCTGATAATTATATTCCGACCCTTAATAACGCTAAACCAGATAGATTATACTATAGAGAAAAAATGAAATTCTTTAAGCTTAAGATTATGATTTAATCGACGGTTCTGACATGGAACGGCCATGAGACTTCATTTATGGAGCTTCTTGAACCTTCCCTGATGAGCCCCTCCTTCATGGAGAGAAGGCGCTAGTAAAAATTACCAAGTCATATGGTAGAAATTGGCAAGGCCACGTGCCATGTAGGTGTTACCGATCAAACTGAAACGGCCAATTCTCAGGTCAACGTTGGCGTGACGATTATTAACATTGCAAACTTCGGCTAATACTCTGCCGAGTATTGACTAACGATTGTTGGTTTCTCAATATTTCACATGTGAAATTAATAAAATCTGCCCCGTCTAAGAGATATCAATTATTTATTATTATCATCGACAGCAACGTACAACATCGGCAGGTGTACTCGAGCAATGCTGGCAATCTCGGCATCGAGCTTGGGCCGAGCATCGGCCATAACAGACCCCCTTTCATCGGATGGCACACCGGTGCTACGACCAACGATATACGTAAAATTCACAGGCGCTATAGAAATTTTTACTCGACCATTATGATAATTTTGCTTCTTTATTAAACAAGCTTTTTAAGGAAGCAAAATTTCCAAAATGAATCTTAAAAATAAATAAATGAATATTGATTGATCGGCATAATATACCGCTATGACCTGCAGTGCAATTGTACTGCGTCGTATTGTATATTCCGTTCTTATGTTCATTTATAATATTTGATCAAATTGGAGTATTCATATAGAAAAAATGGCCCAGCTCGAACATTCCAACAGGAGTAGAGAAAATGTTCGAGTAGATCCTCGAAAGCGATAACGATTACTGCAATTTCGGGCAAAAATCGGTACCAATCTTCCAGCAAAAACTGTTTCACCATCTAGCTAAAATGATCACAGCATATATTACTCGTAGGTCAAGTAGAACTTATCGAGTTTTACGATAAAATTTGTTCGAATGGCATGTTAGTTCCCCGGTAGCAGATTTTTCTGGTAGTTTCTGCTGGATATATCGCAGTTTTTCCCTTGCTAACGGGTAACGAAGTGAACAACAAGGGGATAATTGGAGATTGTCGAAATGAATAACCTTGACGGATCGAAAAGGACTCCTGCTGTATCATTTTGAAGTTATAAGCAAGTCACTGACCGCTTGCCGCCATTTAGGAGTCAAAATTTCATCATTACTTAGTTAATTAACTGAGTAATAACGGAAAGTTTATTTTTGTACCCAGTTAATGACCAAATCTGGAATTGTTTCTTTGGTAGCTTATTAGGGGTAGTTTTTCAGTAATGTAACTCTGGTCTGACCTAATAATAACTGCAGGTATACTGATATACTGGGTTAATTTTAAGTCAATTTTGGGTACCATTGAAGTGATTTTTCGGTAAAAAAATTGAAAACTCACGTCAAGATTACTTTAAAATTATTTAAAAACCACTGGAAGTTGCCCTTCTTGACAATCGGTTACAACGCAGTCATCTTCTAGTATAATTATCGAACAAAATAACTTCATTTATTAATTATTCAAAGTATATGATTGATTCAAAGTATATTGATTCCACTATTAGGGGGCATAGCATAATAAAATATTAAGGTTGATTGGACCAGTGAGATACTAGTAAAATACCACAAGCATAAAAAAAAACCTTCTGTTTCAACAACTTGTTCGATTTGTTGGCACTCATATCTCGACACACCGAGCCGACTTCCAATTTTGGAATACGTCACTCGCGAGAAACTTTGAATCAGACCTCATACTTTTTCTCTCATTACGCCAGTAAGCTCTGGAGTCACATCGATAACAAATCTGAGGGCGAGTGTAGGAATTTTTATTTAACGCCTTTTTAACAAGCTATGATTGTAAATGTAAAAATACATTTATCTTCACGAAAAAACTTATCAAATTATTGGCAACAGTAAATATAATTTCCACTGCATCTAGGATAGCTATACTTATTACAGAATGCACTTTTCGACAGATAAAATAAGATATCGAACACTAGAATTTGTTTACCAGTTTGATCTAAAAGCTACGACAGGTTAAAAATTCTACCGTTTTCCTCACACCTTTTTTCGTACAGGGTATGTCTTTACAAAATTGCATAATTATAATGCTTGGTTTATACTTTATAAAGTTTAAATGTAAATTTGATATGACTACGGGTATCACTTACAGAATTTTTTTTCTGGCCCCGTGAACGAGCTTTATAATCTGAAACAATCCATAATAGTTCGTCCAAACAGAAAACCAAAACGAAAACGCTTGTACGCAGTAAGCTAGTCAGAGGCTTTCGGAGTCCCGTACAGATTAATGATGATGAAACAACAAACCGAATAGTAAGCGCGTGAATTTAAATAATCGATTTTTAAATATAAATCGAGAAAGGTTTCTACTATCCTTATGAATCGGAACCACATAATATGCGCATTCCGAATCTATTTTGACCATGAGAAACCCTTTGGAGACGATCTGTATGCCTTCGTTAATACTTCTATTTTGAAATTATCGGTTTGCATTCAATGTCGAAAAATCCGAAACATATCTTCGAGATTTACTTGATTTTAGGACCTACAAATATTTTGACAGAAATTTGACGCCTACCCGAAAACCTGGCGGAATAGCTCTAAGAATAAACAATCCCTTTATCGCCAAATCAAATAATCCGTTGCTTATTCTGAATAAATAGTAATTAGCTCTGCGGTATCGGTTTTCAACAGATCTGGATCTGTCGTCACAATTTTATATCCGCTCTACAGAGTACAACTAAATTATCTGCAGTTTTTCTGCTTCGATGTTTTCTTGGATGTTTTAGGTTAATAACAAAAATGGTTTGAACACTTTGATCGATTAAAACAATTTTTCAATGATTTGTATGCGTAGGATCCCTTCTAGTTTTCGTCCCCTGTTTGGTGCTTGAAAATTTGGTAGCAGTTCTAAATAACTTCGACAAATGACATTGTACAATAAAAACTTGGACAAGAGCACTTGGGCAAAAAAAACTTCGCGACAAAAAGAACGTTTACAAAAATATTTTGAAACCTGATGACCTAATGAGAATTGAAAAGAATGTTGATAATCGTGGCGTTATTGTTGTGCAACAATAATCCTCTATTATACAGCTTACAAAATTACGACAAGAGTACATTATGCTCCTAGGGACGAAAGTGCGGAAAAATTAGCATTAGCTTCCCATGTGCAACTATACAGAAAAAGAGCATTATTTTTTCTCTGCAACGGTGCAACGGCATGTAGCACGTGCTCTACCGGATCCAAGACAAAGCCCTGGTGACACCCAGGGGCGACGCCCCGAGGGTTAAGCTCAGCGACACAAACCCCTACTGGAAGAAGTAACTAAATTTAAAAGGTGTTGATACCCGATGTTGATTTTATTATTTGCAGTTTAAATTCAAGAATTTTAGGGCTGTGCGGGTAGCACTTGTTTTCGGATCGGGTCGAGTTGAGTAATTTCTATTTCCGTTCGGGTCGGGTACCCGGATCTTTCGAGTACTCGAATAGATTCGGGTACTCGGATAAATTCGGGTACTCGGATAAATTCGGGTACTCGGATAAATTCGGGTACTCGGATAAATTCGGGTACTCGAATAAATCCGGGTATCTAAATACCTTTTACATTTAATATTTTCGTGTTGATTTAGGACGTACGGTTAGTAGCTGTAAATAAGATCTAAACGGCGGCTTTATTTAGAAAATAAAAAAAATGTATTTACCTGTATATAAATTATATAAGAAGTACAACGTAAGTAACAAATATAAAATTATTAAATTATCAAATTATATTTTGACATTAGCGTCGAGGAAACAAAGCACCTCAACATGTTCAGTGAGCAGTTGGAACGACTATGCCCAACAATGCCCGGAATTGGGAAAAACTGAGAACCATAAAATCTAATACAATATAGCTAACAACCATCTAATCGAGTGCAAAAATAACGCGCATATGATACACTCAGAGAAGAAATAAATTGAATAGACTATATTATTTATATAAAATATTGAAAGATATTTAATTGATTCAGATATTTTCTTATTTGAAGCAACTATACATTTATTAAAAATAATGTTACATCGCGTTGAATGAACTATTGAAATGAGCCGATTTATTCGTGAATAGAACCAGAACAATTGAAGTACATATTGCGTTGAGTCCTTGAGTCGAATAAATATTGAAAAAATTATTATATCATTATATGCATTATGCATTAAATATAAATTTAAAAATCCATTTAATTGAGGCAATTAAATATTGAACTCAACTGGTTTAAATCGATATTGTTTACATTAAAACAATTATTGACCAGATTGAAACAAATATTGTTTTCAATGTCTAAATTCAACGGTAGATTTGGTTGATTAGATTGACGATATAATATGTATAAGTATATTGTCTTGATATTTCAATAGAATTGTTAAATAGAATCTGTTGATTCTAATCATACATTTTTAGTAAAAAATATTAAATATTTCGTTGAGTCAATTAAATTTTGTTTATCATTCAACAAAAAAAGCCTGTAAATATATAATTGGTTCGAACAAGCCCATGCACTTGAATATTCTCAAATAAATGATATATTTAAAAATTTAGTGAATTCAATTATATTTTTCTCTGAGTGTACTCGTTTTGCAGCTGCCGTAGAGCTGCTTCATATGTCATTTTGTCACTAATAATATGAGATGTAAATTTATAAATCGAGCGCTGGTTATATCAAGTACGCGGATAATGATTAATACGTTGGGTACCCGATTACATCAAGTACGCGATTATATATCGGGTACCCGATTATATCGAGCACGGGATTATACATCGGGTACCCGATTATATCGAGTACGCGATTATACATCGGGTACCCGATTATATCGAGTACGCGATTATACATCGGGTACCCGATTATATCGAGTACGCGATTATACATCGGGTACCCGATTATATCGAGTAACCGATTATTTCGGCTATTGAAAAAATCTCGGCTCGACGAGTACCCGAATGAATCGGGTACCCGCACACCCCTAAAGAATTTCAACGCTTTGTCTATGGTCTTTGAAGATCGCAATTTTCCGAAGAATTCTCGGAACTTATCTATGTCTACTAATCATGTCGATTTAGAATAGATTCAGCCTTTCTGACCAGCCTTTGCAAGATGCACGCTTTTTGGGAAGTTGGACCTTCGTGATATAAGTCTACTGACAGTTTCTTCGGATCTCATACGTATTTAAAGTGTTCTTTGATTCACGACTGCGATCTCACTATTATTCAGCTGTGGTCTCATTATAGATCCCAGAGCAGAAATCACTGAATCGACTAGACGTTCCATCACTGTTTTATTTAATTAAGCGACGACCGCTGAATTGACGATCAGAGTCTTCAGAAGTCAATCGTCCTCACAGAAATGAACACTGATTACAGCGAGTTTCGTTACCTGAATTTTAAGCGATCTACGATTCCTAGCCGCAGACTAAGATAAAATTCAGTAAACTTGAATACAGAATAAAATGAATACTCGAGTATCAGCATATCACCCGTATTATTGGATAAGTTATATGTATATGAGGATTCTAAACGATTTCGAGCGCTCAAAAGCCCGTTCGTTTTCAATATTTTCGAAACTCCGTAATTATATAATATTAGATGAAAAGCGAATCTGCGATTTGGTTTGCAAATTTTTATTTGTAACCGTTTTTAAGAGACCGTTTAATTAAAAAAAGATCCAATTGCTTTTTTAAACGGCCGTATTTGGGAAAATATTGAGTTTTCGAAAAAATTCATTCTCCATAAAAGATTGTGTTTTAATCGAGTTTTTGAATGAAATTTATTTTTATAAAAAAAAAAAAAATGAGCTTGCGAGAGATATCGTTGAAAATAGTCGATCTTTTTGCGTTATATTACGGTCTGAAAATCTAAAATTTTCAAAATTTATACGTCGAATTTATTTTTTGCGTGACTTGAGTCGAGGTTTTGCTACCTAGGTAGAGAGCGGAATTTCAGAACAATTCAATAAAAGAAAATTTGATTCCTTATGTAACTTTAATTAAACGTTTTCTGGTCTGCGTAATTGAATTCGCCTTTTTGAATTTCGAAAATCTGACACTAAATTCAGATTCGGCGAGCTCAAAAACCATAAGTTACCTACTTTTATTGAAGTCCAAATGTTTTTTGGAATTTCTAAGCGCCATATTGGACCCAACATTCTCAATTTAAATCATTTCATATTAGATTCGGATTCCGCGATTTCAAAAACTATAGAATACCTATTTTCAATGGAATCCAAATATTTTTAGGGATTTCGATCCGTCATTTTGTATTTTGAAAATTTGACTTCAGATTCGGATTCAGCATTATAAAAAACCATATGACACCCATGGACAATTACATTGTAATAGTTAAAATTTCCTTTTTCACGATTTAGGGGTCACTGACAGTGAAGGGGTTAAGCTACAATTTGTTTTGATTACATATATTAATAAAGACGTTCTCGTGAGCTATTAATTTTACAAAACTTATATGTTTGTGAGCTCAGTTGCAAATGAAAAACTTCTATGTTGTACGGTATTGTCGATTTGTAGGATGACACAATGTTGCTTCGGTATCCAACTGCGTAAATCACTTTTCCTAAATCTTCTTATTTGGGTTATAGTCCACGACCGCCGAGTAGCGCACTGCAATGGCTGGGACTATATTGCGGTGGCTACGCGAAAAAAAAGTAGTTCGGAGAACCATCTCCACCTTATGCTGTACTGCGAAATAGTTGTAACATCTGGTTACTGGTACTACAGGTGTTACCAACGGGATTAGGGTTCCTTCGATCCACTGAGTAGTGTGTATAAACAACGAGAAGTTCCCATATAATCACCAAGTAGTTCGTATAATCAACGAGTAGTTCCTATAACCACCGAGTAGTTGAAGCTATATCAACTCTTTCGGGTGGTTCTCGGAACCCACTTAATGATATCTCTAGGTACTTTTTTATCCAGTGTACCTCTATGGAAAAGAAGAATATAAAAGAATCACAAAGCGTTAATTAAAGAATCAGTAATCTTAGATGATCTTTGTGTTTCTTTTTATTTCACGAATCAAATAATTTGTTGGATTCAAAAAAAGAAAAAAAAAACCAATGTGCGTGGTGCGTGAATAATAGGTTAATTACAAAGGAGTTAAGAGACTCTACCTGTCACTTCCATAAACATAATTCGTCGGGTCGTTGACCGTTGCTAACAGGACAAAGCAAATTACTTTATCTAAGTGGCCGACGATGATAACGCGTGGAAGTTTAGAGTTGTCTGTCGGGTTATAGCCGACATTGTCTTCAAAGGGGTTAAGCAAGGTAGGTGGAGGAAGTTTGGCTATTCCGTGGGAAGTTTCTCAGCAGTTTGTTGTGCAATTGTCACGGTCATGGGAGCCGGCTTTAAACTAGCATGCGAATTGTGACGTCCTCTAACTCCACGTTCTCTTGTCCAGAATATATGAACTCTCGATCATTTCTCGACTATTCTCTCCTTCACAGATTAATCACCCTTATAGCACATAATATTGCTGGAATATTGTAGAAATATTTCGGATATTTCATTGCACAGGAATATTTCCATAAGCTCCTAGTCGAATATAAAAAAATCTCCAATTTCAATACTGTCAATTCAACATTCAGAAATATTGTTGAAGTTAAAAAAAATTGTCAATAATTTCGTGAATTTTCCTGAACATTATTCTGTACATCCTCCTGTTCATTGTGTAACATTGTCCTGTAGGACAAATCATCCCATATTTTCAAGGATATTTAACAAACTTTCAATTAACGATTCGAGAGTAGATTTTGCAAAGTTTATAATAAATTTTTTTTTGCAATACTGCAATGCATTTCAAATGAAAATTTTACAAACTAGTTCCATAGTTTGAACATGCAATAATCTGTACTTTGTAATAAGAATAAATTTTCCGTGTTTCTTTAAGTAGGATATGAAGTGAAAAAACTTAAATTTCATCGGGTAGTAGCCATATGGTTGTTTGGAAATAGGGAAACAATTGGTACTTCTTATAAAATAGACTATATAATTAACTTGAAAACCTATGGTTATGAATCTGACACAAAAATTGGAAGCCTCATTACTGGAAAACGCTGTATGGTAGAAAACGAATTTGTTTTTTTACAAGATTGTTATGAACCTAACATTTTTTGAAAGCATGTTCTATTTTCATTTTGTAATGCATCATTCTTGATCAACAGAACACATTGGTTATAAATGTATACGGTCTGTACAAGTAGTCGATAGACCGATGGTTAACGCAATAGTAATTAGGTTGTCAAATAGTTTCCTCTAGCCGCACTAGTGTCTGTAATGAATTTAGTTAACGAAAATTTCGTATTTCTATATATTTCTGAAAAAGAAACACTTTTGCTTCCTCATAGAAGAAGCTTCATCTTAGTGAATTTTTTTTTCATTTCGAGATTTTCATGTCACAATACTCAGAACCACGTATAATGTCGAGAAAAGCGGTTTGTATGAAAAATGTATGTATGTTTGTGTGTTTTGTGGCTGGCATGTAAAATTCAAACTTAGATACCTGAAAAACGGCCTTATCAATCGAACTGAAGTTTTGTACACACGTGGAGCAGGTAGACCCGGTTATTTGTGATCTTTTTTCTTTTAACTCAAACACAAGATTATTCTTTTTCGAATTCCGAATTTTCGAAACAATGGTCTGCAGTTTCTCTAATTTCCGCAAATTTAGATAGCTACACTGAGAGAAATAGATACTAAGATTTTTAATATCCGATATACTAAATATTATATACTATCGAGTAGTATTTGGATATTCCCGTGTATTGTGTGTATTGTAAGGGTTTATTATACGGAATGTACTTGGTACAATCAAATATTAACCATTACTATAATTATACTAAATGTTGCACTCCAGAGAGTGATCCCTATACGAAACATCCAATATACTATTCGATAGTATATTTTTACTATCGGGTAGTATCTCTTTCTCTCAGTGTACTATTTAACCGAATAATTTCTTACAAATACAGTTATGTAAAGGAGCGTCCGTATGTAATTTCGGATAATTCGATAAATCGGTCTGTTATTTATGGGATTTCACCCAGAAATATCATTCAATCAATTGAAATTTTCTACAGACTAACTATAGTACTTGGTCCTCCTACGTATCGAATGTAATGATTGATGGAGAGGTTCGCATTTTATGGCATTTTGAATTTTTTCATAGATTTGCATTTTGCTGTAACTCAAGTAAGATGTTATAAATCAAAGCTGCAAAGTACAACGTTGCATATTGATTCCACATTATTGTCCGCTCTATTAGAAAGCTTCTTTCACGAGGGAGCCAAAATTGTTTAGCATACGTTTGTATAGAGCGAGCTTTGCGAAGAGCACTGTAAAAATCGTCTTGAAAATTACGTACCGGTACAAGAAGTTTTTTATTTACGAACAATCTTTTAAAGCACGAATGTGTTGAACATTTTGGTCGAAGACACATATTTCTAATAATTGTATATAAAATTAATTTACGATATAGATAATTTGTTGCAAAGCGGTACCTTGAAATTCGAATGTATTGGAAATTCAAAACGAGCTCAAAAACAATATAAAAATGTAACCATTACGTGGGCATTATTTCAGACGTGTTATGTAATCAGAATATGTTGAGTATTGGTTTTCGTCAATGAAAATTATTCGCTTGCATCGCGTTGAATTCACGACCTACCCACCTAACCACACAACAACACACCCACGCTACCAACTACGCTATCAATGACGCGTTAAATTTAGATACCAAAATAGCATAAGCGTTGTACAATTATTATTCTTTCAACCGTACTTATCATTGACGAATTGAAGGGTTTAATTAATTGTATTCAGAGCGTAAAGTGTGTTCGAAAATATTTTCAAGTGAACATAATGCGTAACGAACACACACATAAATATATAATTAAATCAACAAAAATTTGGAGGAATACAATTTATTTGCGTATTCGTTAGTAATTCATTAACTTGAACCAATTATATATTTAACTAATCATTTAGTTCAATGGAATCAAAATTCAATTGGCTTAGTGAATTTCGAATCTTTTTGACTAAATACTGTGTTGCTTCACTGAAACTATTCTACGAAAAACGTCAGATAAAATACTTGTTCATATCATTTCGCATCATCTTTGACTTATCTCTTGCACGTTACAAGGCTGTAATAGGTTTCCTTTTAGCACGTTAAATATCTTCAATCATAAATAGAAATATTTAACTTTTTTTTTTAAATCCGTATTTAAAATACATACAAACATTTCTTTATCAGACTCAACGGAGTATTTAATTGCATCGATTGTACTGATTCTTTTGACAAAGGAATACGGCTGGTTTTATATAATTAACTCAACAAAATATTTCTTTTCTTAAAACATACGTATAGTTGTTTCTAATACCAAGCTACTTGAGTCAATGAATGATGCAGTGCATGTAATGTAGGTAGGATTTGGGTTGAACAATCGAATATCAACCACATTTGTACTGGTTGTTTTGTGCAAAAAATGAACCCGTAACCAACCAGCTTCCAACCATTTAAAAGTAAGTCCACAGTTGGATTAACGGTTGGTTTTAGCAATTCCTACCAACTCCAACCTTTCCAAGGCGTAGCAATTGGTAGGATAGTCGGTTGGTCTTACAAAATCCTACCTAATTCCAACCTTTACTCTATATGATGGTTGGGATTTGGTTGGTTACGGGTTGATTTTTTGCACAAATAAAATCATATTCAAACTGAAATATAACATTCTCAAAATATTCGTTTGCAATAATGCAATATTCTAAAAATATTTTGAACAACTTTCACAATATTTCCGGAATATTGCATTACTGCAAACGAATATTTTGAGGATGTTACAGAAACATTTGGGTGCTATGGGCAGTTATACTATGGGACTGTCATGTCGTCTCGATATAGTTTTCATTCAACTTTTTTTTCTATTCATTACAGATGAGTCACCTGCCAACATGGATTTTCGTGCTCTCGCAGTTGTCAACACTGATCTTTGCCAGTCCCATATACGCTCCCCAATTTCTGTCCGGTGGTAAGTATGTTTTATAAGCCATGAAGATAGAGTTTGGAATCATGCGAAGCAGTAAGAATCATCAAAGAAATGCAGGAATTCCCTGAAGCGTTGTTAACCCTGGAGGGAAAATTTCAGCTACGAACTTATCGCCAAGTTGTGTACCGCCCTGCGTTTATTTACGAATCTTTATTGACAGTAGAGCCTGAAATTGCTTGGGATCCCTCTATTTGAAACAAAGTCGAAGCACGAATCAACGGCCGAGAAAGTACCGGCTGTTATGGGAGAGTAAGCCTTGTGCCGATCAAGTACGATCGGCACCTTACTTTGGACTTAATCAAATTCTTGCGATTTTTTTTAAATGACGCCCGCAGTGTTTTAGAACTGAATAAATATTTTTATTTTTATTAAAATAATGGGTACCGCTACCACGATTTATATTTTAACTAAATTAATGTCCATTTGCTTCGCGAAGTTTTTCCTTGAAGTTTTTGATGAAAACATTGTTTTATTTGAATAAACGTACTATCTAAAAAGTCACGGCATTGAATATTCATGCAATTAAATGTAAAAACCTATTTAATTGCATTAAACTCTCAAAAAATATTCTCCAAATGTGAAAATACAGTTAACCCCTTGACTGTGAGTGACACACATATGGGCAAAAAAAAGTTGTGCCATTTTTGTGTCATGACACATACATATGGGCATTTGAAAAACAACCTATTTCTACTGCATCGATTTGATTGTAATTTGATACATCATTGTTTGTGGGGTCGCTGAATTTCTTTCCAACACAAAAATGGCACGAAAATGTCATTTCACCTCACTGCAAAAGGGTTAAAAAACCGAATTATATAGTGGGCCTATTATAACATTAACGAAATTTTTTAAAAAATAAATACATATTAGCCAAGCGAAACATAGCGATAGAGGACCGAGAGTTGTTTTTACTAAATTTGACGTGCCCGTGAAAAATTCTCGTGGAAAGTCCCCTAACATAAGGATAGGAGTACATCCATTTCCAATTACTACGAAACTTCGATGAAACTTTTTCGTAATTGATTTGAACGAATTTGTACCATATATTGAACATGTTTAGTTAATTGGTGATGCAATGATAAAATTAATGTGGATGTTTAAGATTGATCAAGGGTGCTTGGTGAAGTTATATTTCGTCGAAAAAGATACGAAACCGGTCTTGGAATGATTCGGGTGTTCGGTAGCACAGCTCCTTTAGTCTTCTTACACAGTAGCGAGATTTGTTCGTAGTACTCGGTAGCCCCATTTTTGCCTCCGGGACAATTCGGGTGAAATATCGCTAAAAATCGCAATTTGAATGGACAAAAATATAAAGATTTCAAATGTTTGATTCTCCCGTACCGGAAAATTGATAACAACGGAATCTTCGATATCGGTCGACTCAGACCCCGAGTTCAAATTTGCCAAACTTCCATCGAAGAAGTAAAAATATTACAGGCTGTCACGTCGAAGCATCATAATATCAATAATGATAATATTTAGCCAAATTCGAAATATAATGTTATTTATCTACGTCCCGAAACTGTATTATGATTTGTTAGACGAACCACGATCGTCGTCTCAATTGTTTCGTAACGTTTAATCGACATATCCATTTTTGGGACGAGGTGATTGTCCCAAGATATTTTTTTAGGTTTTTCCATTTTTTCATCGTAGTAACTGTTTTGCAACTTGTTCTGAATCTTGCTATTATTCCGTCGTGTTGATTGTCTTACAACTATGTTTCAATTTTCCTACTATTGCATCAAAAGGACGTTTTGGAAAGTTTTTTTTGCAACTTCCTTACTTTCCCGTCGTAGAGACGGTTCTGCAACATTTTCTTGCAATTCTTCTACTATTTCGTCGAAGGGACTGTTTCAGAAGGACTGTTTTAGTTTGATTGAAGTAGTCATCGCGTTACGTACTAGTCGAATCAGTGCTGAATTTTGAAACACATTTCTACAAATTATGGTGGTTTAATTGACGATTTGAAAAATTAAATTAGGCGCCACTGTCCTTAATATGTAAATACATCAACAACCACGGTTTGAAAATAAAATACACTGATACACGCAAATGTCCGATGCGATGTATCTGTCATCCAATTATGGATTAGAAATACCATAATAGTAGTCTGATTATAATCAGTAATACCTCATTTTGTTTATGGTAAGAAACTTTAACGATTTAACGAAAAGATTTTTCGGTAGTGTGATTTGTTTGAAAGTTACAACCATTTGCATGTCTGATGTTAGGCTAAGCTGGATAAACAGATAGTTGCAATTTTTGTACAAATTATATTACTGAACAATCTTTCCGTTCAAACAGGAAAGCATGTTTCAATAAACAAACTGAGCTTTTGCTCGTCATATTCAGACTATTATTATGGGTTTTTCTAATATATAACTGTATGACAGAAACATCACATCGAACATTTGCATATATCACTCTATCTTCTTTCCAAATCGTGGGTGTGGATTTATTTATATATTGAGAACGCATGCTGTCACCTTATTGAGTTTATACAACTGACAATTTAACCTAAAAAATTTGTAGAAACGCTTCTTAAAGTTTACCACTGATTTCATTAGCACGTATCGAGGTGACTACCTTAAATCTTCGAAATCCCAAATTTTCGAGTTAGGACAGAAATACAGTTTGCTGGCTTTTCTCTTTTCACCGAAGGAAGACATAGATTAACAAGGAGGAATATTATCTCTGGATGAGAGCTTCTTCATGGCTTCATGTGCACCACAGTCCTTAATGTCTTCGCAGCTTTATAAACACTCTGGTTTTATTCTACTTGCGAAAAACGCTTTAGTCATTCGCCATCTAGCGGCATCAAGTGAAAATGATGCGTCGTTCATCTAGTGTGGCCCTCCAACTAGCACTCGAAGGGCCGAGCGCTTAAGGTAGTCTTCCTGCAGTAGCTAGTCAAATGACAGTCAATCATGGAAACATTGAAAATATAGATATTGCGATATCCCAATAATAATAAAAATACCACAGTTATAATTACATGGCACATGCGTATTTCGCTAAATAGCGGGTTCATGTAGCGCTACGGAATAGCTGGCTGCACACAACGTTGCCAAGTCTATCTTGCCGCCATGGCAGTGAAGGGTTATTTGTATGAGATGAATTCACACTTTCTTTAATTTCAGATATAAAAGCGAAATGCCAGGTCAGAGGCGATTTCGAGGGGTCTACAGAATCTAGAAATTCCAGGGAATATTTCAAACTGTTGTGTATATACACATTTAACTGATAAATACGTAAATTATTAATTGAGAGCACGACCATCGCGATTTCCCATAAGAGATACGTTAAAACCACGTTAAAACCATGTAATGTAAAATGTCGATAATCGCACCCGATTTTTTTCCATGCGTGTCCCTTATTGCAGTTTATTTAACATATTTTAAATTGAGATGCCCATCTAACAATTACCGTCGCGGGTGGACTACCTTAATAGAACGACTCGTCTGAATTGAGTATACAATGTGACATTGACCCTATCTTGAAACGGTAAGGCGTACACCTAGCATACGGGAACGTGGGTGGACTGGTCAGTTTTCTTTCAGCTGACGAGCAGACGATAAGTGGGTCGCGATCGATCAAAGGCCTCCAGTTATTTTTCCGGGATACTTTGTCAGTTCCTACCCGTATTATACATATATGGATAGTGCATGGGTAAGGCTTCAATACCATCAAGGACGACGACTTATAATATTTTAATGCGTGTTCTCGCTTTACCACCTTCTCCATCGCGATGTTTTTTTTTGTGGAGATTGTAGATCACTTCGTATCGTCACTGCTTGTATACTACATTATCGTGGAATGCCGGTTCATGAACCGTTATCAAGGTCAGCCAATAGAAATCGGTATAAGCAACGGTTCATTGAACGAATATTCATATTGTGGAAGTGACATTTCTCGCGGTGATTATATTAATTGCATAAGTCATGCGAAACTTGAATCTGCATTGAATAATACAAGAATATATAAATAATATTCTATCAATATTATTCAGCCGACATAATCATTTTACGAGTCCACCAGTTGTTTGCTAGGTATAAAAATAAAAAAAGATTGAATAGCTGTCGCTATAATAAGCGAATTATAGCTTGTCATCGAAACCTTTTTCTGGAGTAAAATGTATTTCGTTCATATTCTACTGTAGTAGTTCTTGCTCATCGATTCGGTTCATCAAGTTTGCACAAATATTTAATTCATCGAGCCTAAGTATATCGTAGTTGACAATAAGCTGGACGCGAGGGTTTCGATATAAAAGTACGGAAAGATATGAACCAATTGATTTTTTACATCCGCAGTATTATTTGTACATAACGACACACGTTAAGATGCTCCCTTTTTATTATTGGTTGGTTTTTCTCTTAAAAGTAATCCTGGTTCAAATTTTAAATTCGAACAAGAATTGAACGCGATGAAAATTCTTATTCATAAACTGGTATACTAAACTTACTATACAAGTGCGATGTCGAATTTATTTTTCCTCTACAGTAATTTGAATAACTTGCTACAGTTTTGCTATCAAAGTTTTTTAATTTACAGAATTGAATCTAATTTCATTGCAAGAGTATCATAATTTTGTATCCCGTTTGTACATTAAATTTAATTGACAAGCTTATGAATAAGAAATTTCAGACTTTTTGACAGTGTGATGCTTTACGGGTCTTCTATGGAAAGAAGTATACTTAGAAAAAGATAAAAAACTATATTTTATTTTATATTAAGTATAGTTCAGACCGAAAATTAGATATTGGATATAACTTTTAGTATACTCACAAGGTATATACGGTGGTATTCTAGTTCATATAGGGTTTTGGTAAATCAAATATGTACTTTTGACATTTTCCATATAACTCTCAATGCATATTTTATGAATGTATGTATGTTTTTTTCTATACAACTTATACATGCATTTATGTAAGAAAATGTTAAACATTTAAACTAATTAGTAGAACATTTGACCAAATTACTTAGATTCTTTTTTGATATAAGAAATGTAGGTGTTCCAGTTGTCATTTTTTATATACTACTAATATACAAGAAAATTTACTTTACATACATTCGCAGAATATACGTTTTAGTAAAATATAGAATATAACCAAGTACATAAAAACTATATAAAAAATATACTACGTACATTATCTTTGTCCCTTCGCTTACCATCGATCACGCTATTCAGCACTGCAAGCAAACGGAACCCGAAATCTTCAACCGTAATTGACCCGCCCAATTCCTGTACCTGCAATCCTCTATGATGGATTTTTAAATAACTATCAATAAATAAAGATATTATGGATTTAATTGAACATTTCTGAATCAAAACTGCTACAGCTCGAGCATAGATCAAACAAGTACTGAAAAACATAGCATAAAACTTGAATAGAATGTGTCGTTATTTGATACTGTATACAGTGAGAATTGGAGAGTGAATTTATTTTATCCAATTTAAGATGTTTGAATTTTGTTTCTGAATTCAACAACTTTTACTGGTGCAAGTGGATGTCCCATCATTTCGCACACTGTTTATAGATTCATAAGGAAGACTTCATGGAAAAATTTGGAATCAATGCGTAAGGTTCTGCTTTGTAACCCATTTCAAATATCTGTCCAGGGAAAATTCGTAAGGAAAAAAATACTATATTTCTATCTTTCGGTTGTAACGAATTACGTACAGTAGTAATCCCGATTGTGACTGTTAAAACGCTTTTTTGCATATCAACTTCAGAATCTGATTTTGATCCGTTCGCATAAAAAGATTTACTGCAGTCAAAATAACATCTCTTTTAACTGTTACGTTATGGATTTTTGAGAACTTTTACTCAGTTAAATAATATAGAATAACGAATTGAATATATAAATGTATACAACGAAAATGAAAGATTGATAAGTCAAGGTTAAAATGGAAATCATTTAATTTATATTAAACTTATCTATCAGTCAAACTACTTGTTATTTGTATTTAAGAAAAATCATAAGCTCTTTGCAAAAATAACATCGACAAGACACCCATACGGATTATCGTGGAATGCTTGATCCTATCCTTCGCTGAATTTACAAACACGTCACTACTTTCTTCGAGTTCGTGACTCAGAAGTCGAGGACAGTTTTACTTCCGCCCGCATACATTCTGTATGAGACCATCATGAGGAAACCCGGTGTCCGGGTGTGGCCTCTTGATTTTTTTTGGAAGTGGCCCACTGACCTAGCTAATACTACAGCTGTTAAGTGGATGTAAATTCAACATCAGTAAAAGGGATCGCCAATTTTCCTTCCATACATAGAAATGAAAGAACAGCTCAGGATAATTCAGAACGTCTCCGACTGAGTCACTGGATCTGTGAACAGAATTAAGGTGAACGTCGAGTAGTCACCGTTGAAAGATGTTGGGGTTCAGGTGGCCGTTTGAAACTATCAAAGATTATCGAGGCAGGTAAAGGGGCTTTCCGACACGCTGCCCTGGAGACCAAGAATGTTGCGACGCTGAGATAAAAGAAAGAAAAAAACGGGGACAGAATAGATGCGTGGAGGAGGGTGCATCTGAGCTATAAAGTATTCCGAAACAAACAGTAAGAGAGGGGTATAAGAAGGGTAAAGGTAAAGATATAGCGTAAGGAAAAAGAAGGTAGAAGAAGAAAAGCTAAACGTAGCTGAGAACTGGTTGTACATTCCGAAAGTACAGGCCGTTGAGAAAGAGAGCGACATGAAAAAAGAAAAATGACAGTGTAGGGGCTCTCCCTCTATTTCTCGCTTCACCGATGTACATAAATCTATATGAGGTATTCAATCTGAACTGAACCCACTTTTCGATCGATATTTTTTTATTTTTAAAAATTCGACTACCTTTTGGTATTACCTCACAGCACGCTATACAACAATTTTCAGATTTTTAACTTTTTTTTTTCACCAAACTACATGGATATGTACTTTTTTAAATTTTCACGACTCCAATACTTTAAAGTTATGGAAAGGCGCGTAAATTTAAACAAATGATTTTCTTTATACTAAACTATAGCCGGTTTTTAATCAAAAATGAGATTGAAGGGTTTTTGGTAAAGAATCTTCAACATGACTTTTGTCAAAAATATAATAATTTATTTAAAAACATTTTTTTTTTTCAAATTTTATATATCTACCTAAGAAGGTACTCTGTGCATTTTGAGTTGCACATCGCAATCTTCTAAAAAAGGCGCTATTTTTCGAATGCCCAGAAATTTTCAAATCCACCAAATATTGTTGTTTGAATATTTGATCGTCTTCCAGAATACCTTCATTCAATTTAATAATGTTAGTGAACAAATATATCAGATCTAAAGTCAGATGAATGGTTTAATTTTAAATAATAAGATTATATATCTATCTTGATATCTTCACATTCAATTGATGGTTGCCACATTTCCACTGTCCGTTAATAGAGATTTATGCTAGTATGAATCGAGACTGCAATTAGACAACAATTAGATTATATAGATTTATAGCTTAGGTTATATTGTAGGACAATTAATTTTACTTGAAAGTAAATTGATATAGAGTATAATGATCACTGGCATATAACGTAACTTTGAAACTAAAGTTTAGTATAATCCGATAGTTTAATATCTTCCGAGGCACAACGAAAATTCGGTAATTTGCATACATTTCTTTTTGAATTTATTCTTTTCAATGTATCACATCGAATCATCATATCCTATATTATCAATAAGAGCTTAGTCGAACTGAAAAACAATTAAATACCGAAAGAGACCGACATTTGGGGTACTTGCAAATTTCAGTTCATACGGAAAATATCGCCATTATTAGACGAAGGCGAAGTTTCACTTGAAATTCACAGAGTGCCTTCTCAGATAGATATATATACAATTTTTAAAAAGATTTTGTTGAAATAATTACAATCATCTTAAGACTCATTTTGAAGGTTTTTGACCAAAAACTAATTAATTTTTTTTCGTTTAAAAAATGACTATATTTTTTTTCGGAAAGCCCGAAAAATGTCTAACGGGAATAAGAAGAAAATCATTTATTCAAATTTTCGCCCCTTCCCACAGTTTAAAATCACAAAATGTTCATTTCCTCGTAATTCAGTGGAAAGTACACTTAAAAATCTGAAAATTGGTATATTCCTTTGCGCCCTTTGAAGTAATGCTAAAAGGCAGTCGGGTGTCAAGAAAATGAAAAAAAGTCGGCCAGAAATCGGGTTCGGTTCAGGTGGAATACTTCCTATATATATTTATAAAGAGAACGGGAGATGAGGAAAGAAGTAGTTTCGATGGCCTATGACTGTGACCTACTTTTGACCCAGGCCACGCTACTGACTAGGCTCATACGTCGAATCGTTAACGGTATTCTCAGTCGAGGAAGCGAGGGAATGGACAGCGATCAACCAACGAACTGAGCCCTCCTTAGGACTCTGTGCTTCGCCTCAATGCTGACATCAATTCATTCTTGCTCTTCGGCAATAATATGCGCGGCACTCGTTGGTATTTCTTGAGAATGAATAACGGGTGAAAGAAACGAAGCGGACGGAAAAGCCCAGATTAACGCATAAGGGGCTCGCTTTTCTCTATATATCGATACTGTACGAAGATAAACTTGTCCCTTGGTGAGTGCAACGGTGCACAATAAAAAAAATATTGGTCGGAATAATGATAATAAAACCTGATAACAATGATCTTCGATGTCGGTTTTTTATTTAGAGAAGAATGGAGATGGAATGCACACATGTAATGTGTATCTATGAGCATATGAATAACGATTGTTTATGCTAATTCTGATTCGTCACAGAATTAACGATAGCATCCGTTTCTAGACATCAGAGTTGTAAGCACCTATTAATTTTATCAACTATAATTAATGTGTAGTAAAAATGTTCCAAAAAAACAGTAATTTGCAGTCAACATAAAATTATATTAGAAGAAACTTAAGAAAAATATCGATATCGAACTTAAAAAAAATATCGTGCGCGCGTGTGTGTGTGTGTGTGTGTGTCATGAATAGGACCAACATTCAAAATTGCGTTTAAAGCCTCTTCAAAAATATTGGAAATCAGTTACAGCAAAGACATTTCTAATTTTCAAAATAGTCACATGGTTTAACAAACGAAAAAAAAAGTTTAACATGAGTAATGCTCTTTTTGGTACTACCTCATAATTTAATTCACTGCCTGATTTGACGTCTGTAGTACTACACGGCGAAAACGATATTGCTGAGCGAACAAATCTGGTCCTGAATTTTTGGTAGCATAATTTTGGGTTATGGTTTAGATTAGCCCAAAAAATTGTTGGTCCAGCAAAATGATTTGTTAGCTCAGCAAAAAGATTCATTCGCTCATTAAACAGATTTGTCAACTCAGCTAAAAAATTTCTTAGTTCAGCAAAACGATGAGTTTGCTCAGCAAAAAGATCTGTTAAGCTAACAATTTCTTTTTAGTCTGGATAGCAAATAATGCAATTTTCACACTATTTTAGCAAAATATTTGCTGACCTAGCGAATAACGCAATGTTGTCACTGTTTTAGAAACATATTTGTTGACCTAGCAAAATCGTTTTCTTCGTGCACTGGTAGAAGTGAGAACTGATGAGATGAGACTCTAAGGATGATGTTGAATCGCTTGAATACCTCGGGAATGTGGAACTGGCGCTCGCTCGCCCGCGAGAGCGTTATAAATGCACAGTTAGTCGAGCCTTGGGTGGTAAATTATAGTATACTGTACTATAAACTAGCACTAGTATCATAGTTCATAGTGGTTGTATATAATACTACAAAATTTACGAGACCTCTACTACCGGTACTCGATTATGAATCACGGAAGCGGAATCCTTCGGTCAGTGAGGCGGGTCAGCAGGGTATGAATATAAAGAAAACTCTCTTAGCATTCCAGGATGTTACCAATTTGTAGAAAAAAAATATTATTACAATTGATATTAATATGTACGTATGTTTACGAAAATATACAATTGATATACAATCATCATCATATCATTTCGGTCGTATATTTTATAATAATTTTGTGAACACTTTTCGGTTCTATTTTTAGAAACCAAGCGACTGGGAAAATATCCGTGTCACAACAAGCAGAAGCATAAGTAGATAGAAAAATATTTGTGCATTTGTTGGACAATTTCGTCCCCTAGTAAATTACGGTTGCTAAACGATTTGTTCATATAGCTACTGACATAATTCACAAGAGTTAAATGAGAGCTAAATAACGATTCCAATGTCATTTCATGACATTGATGTGAATCAAATATTCACTGCATCCAGGATTGCTATACTTATACTAGAATGCACTTTTCAACAGATGGAATAAAAAGTTGAATGAACGGTTTTATCTTCGTAAATTTGTTTTTTGTATTAATAAAATAAATAATTAAACTTACAGCGGTGTATGGGCAAACGGATGTAATAGTGTATGTGTGAGGCGCTTTCGTAGGATCAAGGGAGAGTATGAATGGTTCTGTGATGGGCTCAATGTAGGGCCTGGAAACTTCGTGGTAGGCTCAATGGAGGATCGGGGAGGTTCTATGGCAGGTTCTATGGAGGTTTTTTAGGGTTTACATCACCCTGCGTGATCCGCCTTTACGTCGAGATATCTACTTTCTGCCATTTGCGGTGTCTGGTAGAGTGAAATTCATATCTCCATTTAAGCGCGTTAACCTTCCTGTACTGTGCAGACTGTCTTCTTTTACCCTCCAGACTACGTTTGTAGCTTTCAGGTATTTTAGGTCACAAGGAGGGTTAAACTTTCGACTCTGGGAGGTTCAAATGTAAGAATTTTTTAATGGAGGGTCTGAAGAATTTTTTTACTGTCACTTATTTTAGGTATCTCAGGCCTTTTAATAAAATACCGCAATTATTTCTACATTGCCTATATCATGAAAAAATAAGCAGCGCCAATTTTGATACCGTAAAGTGCATTAGCTCTAATTTAAGCTACTACGTTTGATAATTAATTTATAAATATTTGCAATGAAATTTTCATGAAAATGACGCACTCAGAACTTACAAATTAATATTTTACTTCACAGGTACCGGGAGAAACATCAGGCACTTGCCATGTGTTTCGCTACGCACGGGAGAGACCGGCGTTTGTATGTTTGCGCTTACGTGCGTCAAGGCCAACGGAACTCATCTGGGTACTTGCATCGACCGCTTTTATTTTGGAAGTTGCTGCAAGCTGGATACTGACCCCGAGATTTACCCCGAAGATAACACGATAGAGGAAGGACCTGCAGTGAATCCCTTCGTTACTACGGACAGTGCTATCGAAAGCAATGACATCCCTGACTACTTTACGAGGCCGAAACCGATAGTAGAGACACAGTCAGTGTCGTCGACAATAGTACCGAATACACTAACCGCGTTTATCACGACGCAGAGCGTTCAGACTTCAACCGAGTCTCAAAAAGTCATGACTAAGAGACCCTTTATAAGTACTCCCTACACGACAACACAACCACCGATGAGTCTATCAACCTTTCAGACTGTACACAATTATTCTCAGCACAGTTCGAATGCCGTCACAACGGAGAGTAGTGTTAAAGGGTCGTTCGGTACTAGTACAAGACATCAAATGTCATCTACCACTGAAAGCGCTACAATCATCACGACTAATGGAGTACCCTCTAGGCTTAAGCCTACTTCGAGTACCACTTCAGATACTAAGAGACCCGTTGCAACTGAAACTACGACGAAGAAGCCATCTTCCGTTCATGTAACAAAGCCAGTCGTCACACGAAAGCCTGTAACGTCTTCCACACGAAGACCAGTGTCATCAACGACCGAAAGGACTCCACCGGCGACGAGATTCCCGCCAAGAAACGCAACTACCACCACGCAACCGGTGCAAACAACGATAACCAAAAAACCAGGCCAATATTTAGCAACAAAGAAACCATCTGTTACGACAAAGAGGCCAGTTTCAGGAACTAGAAAACCTGTCACGACTCACAGACCTTTGTCAAGCGTTAGTACGACAGGAAGGCCTACAGCTATCACCGCAAAACCATTACCCGCTATTGTCAAGGTTACGCAAACTATGAAACCAAATACAACTTCGACCCAGGAATTTCCGACGCCTGGCTCAACGAGGCCGACGACAGTCCGACCCAGTCATAGGCCGATCATAGCAAGGCCTACTATCACTAGTGGAACTGATAGAGTCACGACTTCAAGACCGTTGACCTCTTCTTCACGACCTAGACCTTCATCAAAACCTACTAAGCCGAGTATTACTTCTTCGCGAAGACCTACGACGGTGAAACCTACACCAAAACCACAGCAAACAACAGAGAAGCCACGTCCATCGACATCTTCGCCGCCTCTTTCCTCTTCATTGAGACCTTCCACTTTGAGACCGAGTTCTGTTGCCCCAACGAGACCGAAAATCACGGAGCGACCCACAAAACCTCTAAAATCTACAGTGAAACCGACAAGACCAACGTCGATAACGGTTCCACCGACGTCATCGTCTTCAGGATCCGTCACAACGACGACATCATCAACTCTTGCGGTTACCTCTTCTTTGGACAATGGCCCTACTTTAACTAATGAAATTCTACCACCACTATTCTCGGGTACGACGGCTACAACAACTGAAAAGTCGACACAGACAACACATTCGCCTGGTCTGGTTACGTGGAGCTCGAATTCTGACGACGACATCACCGAAGGTCCCGCGATTCCATCAACCACTTCTGGCACAACTCAAGAAGGTAAACTCCGATATTTGTATTTAATATCATATTTGTATCGTAAAGGAAGAGAAAAAATTTCATTGACGCCAAAGAAATAAGTGGGTTAATTTTTTTTTTCCACTGATTTCAACGATACATTCGAGTCATTGCACACCATCCGGGCTACCCGGATTAATCGATTACTCGAAAATCATTCAAATTTTTCTCAAATATAGTTTGAAGTGTCCGAAGAATTATTTCAGTTTTTGTCAAAAATATAATTCTCTCTATTTTTAATACATTTTTTTTTCGTCTCCCCGTATAAGTAAAATTTGACATTGCATCAAAAATGGGTCGAGACGAACAGTTTAGATCTTCAAATGTACTTTCCGGTATACATTTTTTTCGTAGCCTTGCGAAATAATTTTCATGTACACCCGGACAAATCAAAGTTAGGAATATTTTTTTCGTTGCGACCTACCATATCAATTTTGCTGAAAATTTCACGGAAATGCCGCTACTATGTTTCGAAGCCACAAAAAATCGGCAGAGTTATTCACCAAAGTAATTTAGCGTAACCAAAAATAAACATTCTGGCGATCATATGTAACCCAGTAGTAGTGTGTCTTTAATAATAATGCATGTCATAGGTTTTCCGTTAAAACAAAAATACTACACATGTTACTTGTAAGGTAACTAAGTTAAGATACGGTTGCTAAGTTAGGGCATCAACCTTGGTCCTTCAGCCCATATGTAACTCATTTAGATAACTTTTCGGTAACAACGAAAAAATTGTTACCTGGGACATGGAAATTATTTCACTAGGCTGCGAAAAAAATGATCCGATAATCGAAAAATTGAGGTGACCCGGATGGTGTCGAATGACTTATATACTAGATAGCACTAAGTGCTTATAGGCCTGTCTCTCTCGCACCTAACATTCTGTTTTTGTTTTCCTGTTTTCTTGAATGAACGACTGTGGTTTTCAAGGAATCCGAAACTTAGCCGTACTTCCGCACTTAAGTTTTTTTTTCTCTTCTCTAAAAATTTGAGCTCTATTTGCAGAGTACTTTAGAAAAAAAATATGTATGGAAATTTTGATTTATGGTAGAGGAAGTGTCCTTGCCTGAAGTCAATGAGAAGAGCATACTTGGCTTCAATACATTTTTCTTTGAACTTGAAGAAGTTCATTCATTGAATCAGAGACGATTTCTTTATAATCAATAAAAAAGGTTCATTGCCTTAAAGAAATATCTCTTTGATACAATATTACAACTTTTGAGTTAGAGATATTTTAAAGAAAATACAGTATCAAAAATCACGCATTTCCATTCATTGGAAACGATTTTCCTGAATCGATGGCATTTTTTGTCTCAGCTGAGATTGATAAGAATAAGGACAACATTTTGAAGGCAGGGCAGGCTTAGCTCGGGAGTAGTGGAGGTTTGACAGAATGTAGGTCAGATCGACAGAGCATCTTGTTTTTCACTAAACTGAAGCACTAAGTACTCATACAGAGTAGATAAATTTTTCGTGGGTTTGGTCGGGGATTTTCTCGGAGAACTGACTTTCGGTGGCGGTGCCGACGTAACGGTTTCAAGGCATCCACCGTAATGCTTTCTATCTCTGTTCCCGGATTCCTGCATCTCGCTCGACTGGGGATTGCATAACGCTGAAAGGAAGCATCAATAGGAGTGTAAAGTCATCAGTAAATTAACAGTTAAAAAGAATGTTTTGTATATCACGAGTTTGCAAAAAACATATTTTTAGTAATATTTCCAAACTGTCGTTGAAAATTTCAAATAATGATTAGAACCGAATGCGACATACCAAATATCCAAAAACACTAGTAAATGAACAGGCCAATCTAACCTACACTGTTACTCGAAAATAAATTTCGGCAACAAAATAATCGCAGGACATAGTTGAATAATAGTCAAATTAAGAATCGAATATTGAGGCAAGTCGTCAAAATTCTTCAAGAAGCTATTGTTCATTCACTGGTGACTTTTCAATTTCTTCTTCTTTACTTGATTCGTGTTTCTGAACAAGTCACAATGTTCTTTATCGATATCCACAGGAATAGAGACATGTCTCAAAATACGCTCGAACATTGGATAACGTTTTTTTTTAAATTTATTTAGAAGTAGCTGAACCGGAATGGGCACCAATTACGACTCCCGATGGTTGGATAATGATTCAATCACCAACGACCGAAAAGCCAGCGCTCGGAGACGCAATAATCAGGCCAATGCCGACAAAAACTCCTTCAACTTCCGGTGAGTAATTAAGCATAACTGAGAATTGATAAGGAACTCGCTCGTGATACAATTAAGTTCTTGATAATGAGATGAGAGCCTCTGTTTGAACTTGGTCTTGATACTACAGGAAGTACAAATGTCAAGTACGACTATATAATCACTCTTCAAGAGACTTAGTTATCTTTGGTTGTTGTTGCACTCGAGATAACGAGTGTGAGAGGGAAAAAATATATCTAGAGTAGACTTATCAGACGGCGGTAAGGTGTCTCTAATCCCTTTAATAGTTTGTTTATTGGCACTGACGATTTGTGAATTTCCAGCGAAACCGACGAGTGATACCACGACCACGGAACGCGTGACGACGTCAAGGCCAACCATACCGACAATTCTCTCGACCATCGCCACAGTTACCACCTCAACGGATCTCCCAGTATCGATGGAAACCCTCAACATGACCGACTACAAGCAAGGTTGTTCGCTATGATAAATTTCAATCTAGTCGATGGCAGGTCTTTTATTCTTTTATTTCGTAGTTATTTCTAATGAGACTGATGTGTCAAGGTGTTATGAAAGATTCATAGATGCAAGGTAGATGAACTTTTACAGTAGCGTGAAAAAGTAACACTGGAATTATGTTTCAAACCTTCTTAATTCTGCAACCAGAAACTGCATTAAAGTAATGCTGGTTTCAAAGAAAAAATCAAAGTACCGAGCCGTATAAAATTGTAACAAAAGTCATAGAAAAATGGCGCCACAAATAAGGACGTAGAATTCTTTTGTTGGTTAGATGCGAACAGCGTTTTTCAATACGGAGAGACATTTCTTGGTTGTGACAACATCAAACGGTGACAACAGAAATCGTTTTGTTAGAGTAACAAAAAGATTGGTTAACCCAATAAAAAGATTTGTAAGCTGAACACAAGATTTGTCCGCAAAGCAAAATTCATGTGTCAGACGAACTAAAAATTTTGTTAGCCTAACGAAACGATTTTTGTAGTCACCGTTCTATGTTATCACAAAACTGTGTATGCTGTGTTTAGTGGCATTTGATTTGTTGGGTATTTACCTTAAATTCCGTGCATCGTACAACATTTTAGGCCGAACCATGTCCTAGATAAACAGTTTCGCGTAAGCAGATGTTTTTTACTTTTCTGAAAAATAGTTATTTAAGATAAGCTGCCATTTTTCTTACACTGAGAGAAAAATCTAGTAATTGTGGAAATAATATAGTTGGACTGACGATAATCTAACTATAAACTATAGTTCCCAGGAGACACGTCTATGTTTTATGGTTATACCAAATATAAGAAAATAGTTGGATGAACCATTAATATAATTCCCAGGAGAGCCGTCTATATTTCATGGTTATAGGAAATATCATTATAGTAGCAATCATCAAAATGATAATAGTTTCAAAAACTATTCTAATAGTTTCAAATATGCCTTTTTGTTGCATATACGATTTCAACGGTTGTTTCCAATAACCTTGCAATTATCGTTTATTGAACCATATTATCATTGCTTCAACTAAAAAACATTGCAAGCCTTCCTATATTCGTTTCACCATGTCAAATCGTTAAATAAATGATATGCTTTTCTCTGAGTGTAGCAGGGCTACTGCAAAAGTTGGTATTAAGTTTGTCGGGTGCATAGAAAAACTATACTTCATACAATTCAACTTTATTTTTGGTTGCTATTATTATTTAGGTCACATTGATTATTGTTTATACAATGCGTTTTAGGATGTTTTACGATTCCCGGGATTAAAAGTCAAGCTAACAAACGCCACGATACGTGGCACCGTCTATTGTGTAGAAAAATAATAATACCCATCTTGGCGAAGATTTTGGTTTTTTACAAGTCAATTCAACGCAAAATACAAAAGGCTGCTAACTTTTAAAAAATCGTAGGACGCTTTACTCACAGAAAACCATTCATGTAAAACCTAAAGGAAGCTCTCATGAAGGGCTCTAAAAGGATGCTTGAAAATGAACGGTCTAACTTTGACAGGCGTATTGCTAGGATTATTATTCAGGAACGAATACTTTTTTGGACATCATTCGCGTGAAAACGGAAACTCCCGCAGTGTGCTAAATACTAATGAACCCTTTGGTGTTATCCGAGCCTTGTACGAGGGTCAAAATCAGGGTCCAAACTATAGCTTTTAATTGTCTATAGCCACAAAAAAATTGATGCAATAATTTTTTGTGAGACGGTCTAATACATAATATAATGACATAACTATTCCATTTATGTACGATTTTGTATTGAATACATTTTCTCATATGAGCGATTTCAGCAACAGAAATTCAGCCACCAACATTTTTTATTTATCGGAAAAATGCGTTCTTCAGAATTATCATTTATACACATAATTCAAGGAAATGAATGCAGCTCAAATACAGCGAGGTTTTTGAAAGAAGTTTATTTTGTTATAAATGATTCGGCACTGGCTGAATTCCTTTTTTTTTTCAGATCTTAAAAATTCGTTATCCTACAGGTTTTTAGAGAATTCATTCGGCCAAAAAGTTACGGTACCTTCAGTGGAAAACAAATATTATTGATAATTTTTTCGGAAAATTGAACCACAAAGTTCCGTACAAACCTGTATTAATTTTTTTATATAGGTCATAAAATTCCATACATTTCCATTTCTCAGAAATGTAAGTACCATGAAACTGTAGCAAGAAAGAGCAGTTTAAATAAAAAATTTGTAATTCCAATACGTTATCAGATTTCTATTTGATCAAAATTTGATGATGTCCTTATAATTAAGATAACCGATGTTTTTTTAAAAATAAGAAAACAAAAAATGTTGGTGGCTGAATTTCGGTAGAACTGCTCATATGCTTTTTTTCTGGTAGTTGGGAATCGTTAGTCAACGTTTTAGCTCAATCGTTAAAGTAGACCTCCAGCATAGTCTGAAGATTGTTTTAAAGAAAGATCAACCTATCGTGACAAAGTCGATTTCGAGTGGACTGAATCATCGATGATTCTCCCACGAGCAGATAAGAGATAGTGGGAGAACAAAATGTATCTTTAGTGCGTCGTGGATGTTCTCAGGGAGTCCGTCCTGATAGAGTTTGTATTCTGAGCAGAAGCTCTGCCAACCGTGAATAAATCGTTATCGTCGTTATCGACCCATTGCGTTATCGCTTGTGACGTTCATCAGACAATGACCACTCGAAGACTGCCAATACCGATATCAATATAGTTTACATGTATAAAACATCCGGGTCTATCTTGGAAATCGCGTGGTGTGGAATTTATTATCTCGCCGCGAAGAATAGCAAAAGTATATGTATACATCAAGAAGCAGTGGAGAATCGTATCGTGCAGCTGCGATAGCGATGTTGCATGTATATACCGGTTCATCCAGTCGGTCGAATATGTGAGAGAAGTTGTTTTGCAAGTTCACGCATACTATTCGACGATCACGTCTCACTAGTGTGCACCAAAATGGCCTCCACTAGCAGCCCCATTCTCAGGAAATTCAACCTTATGAGGGCTATGAATTCAACGATGTTTATTCTTGCAGTTTGCGGGCGACGGTTATTCCCCGAGTCAAGGATCGTCGGCGGGGAAAACAGTACCTTCGGAAAGTGGCCATGGCAGGTTGGTATTCCAAATGATCTTCGAGTTGAAAAAAAATCACTTTTTTTTTTAAATTAATAAATCGACTAGCCAATTTGTTGATCTTTTGAAAATTGCATTTTATCTATAAAATATTCATTATTTGAATGCTGTATTCAGAGATTTCACTCTATTTCAATATACAAATTCACATGATATACATTTTTTTGCACCGCATAAAAGTTAGTACCATTACCTTTAGACTTCCGGCATTTGTTCATTAATTCCATTTAAAATTTAACATAAACAATATTTTTATAATATTCTACGATATTGATGAAAATAATCCTCCTTGCTCTTTTTATATCAATGAGAAATATAACGGCTTACTTTAATTTTAGCGGCATTGATTTACGGATTTGCCATGGAAAAACCTTTTTTGTTCTATTTTGTATGAATATTTATACATTTCATTATTGATATGCTAAAATAGTATTATTTTCATCGACACCGGTGATTGTGCGGTCGGTGTACGGTTCTGGCGATCCCCCCGAGCTAAGCAGCATTGTTTGCGGGCATAACTTGGATGAGTGATCGCTTAGCCGTGCACCGGCTGGCTCGATCAACAAGTGAGCGAGAGGTCAGTTTTTCTGAGGCCTCGGTATACATTAAGTAAGAAACTTTCGTGTGTACACCGGGAAGTTAGAAGAAAATACGGCCGTCTGTATCGGTACGAATTTTCCACAGTTTCCCCGTATCCATGGCAAATGCGATACAGTGTAGCTAAGTCGGCTGTGAATGCAATATTCAGAAGCTGCAAAAAAATTAAACTCTTGGAACTTGGAGATTTGACAGCTAGAAAAATATTTCGCAGAGCGTTAAAGTATAATACATCAATTAATTGATCCAATTCTCTGCAAGTTTTTCAAGTTTCAATTTCTTTATACGCTTTGAATATCATGCTGAATATTCTATATAGTTTACAGCAAAATGAAAGAGATTTTTTTTGTTTCGGATAAAAAAAGCTTATTTGGTTTCATATAAAATATGACATATTTTGAATTGAATAGTTCGTAGAAAAACACAACCTCTGTGTTTCTACATTATTATTTGTCGGAATTTAATCTTCCATAATATAGGGATCTGAAAAAAAATTCAATTATCGAACACATCCGTGAGAGTTGAGAAAAAGATGGCTGAGTAGGTGGATAATGCCTCATGCATATATATATATATATATATATAATAGTACACAGCGGCGCATTCATTTAGTCCAATTACAGATATCGCTCCGTCAATGGAGAACGAAGGCGTATCTACACAAATGTGGAGCTGCATTACTCAACGAAAATTGGGCTATCACAGCAGCTCACTGTGTCGAAAAGTAAGTTATTCAATCTCCTTTTCTTTCGCCAATAGATATCGCATTGTCTTATATTCGAGTCTTGTTTTCCACGATAACATAACATTTTATGCCGCAATCGCAAAGTTTATTTTTGCTGACGGAAAGGCGCAATAGTGTCGCGAAAGAGGAAACTTAATTTAATTGGAATCTCGCGATTTGTACTCCCGCCGGGAAAAAGAGTTATGCGGTCAGTGCTAAACAGGCGATGGATCCAGTTTTCTACGCCGCCAGTCTTTCCTGGAACCACGACAAATTATTTAACTTAATTCGACACATCGATTCCGATAGTCAATAAGGTCGTTATTAGAAACATTCAGTTGCGATTAATTATTTACTCACTGAGATCCAAGTGAATTGTATCAAGGTACTTTAAAAATGATAATTAAGAAAAAAATTCTAACAATTAAAAAGTTAAAAAATATTCGCTGAAATTGATGATTAATAAGCAATCTGGGTAAATGAAGAATAGTTCAATAACACTTATTCGTATTTTATAGTTGGAAGATTAATTCGACAAGAATGTGGAAATCTCCCGACTATAATATACGTATGATTACCTAGTGTTATTATTTTTCGTTGCCCCGATTTGTTTGTTAATTAAATTTTTTTTCTGGCGAGAGTTTTTAATTCTCACGATAATGTATCATAATTGAGTTTGATCGTAATATTTGGATGTACCTTTTCTCGTTGTTTGAAGGGAAACAATTGCAGATTAACTCCATTAATGAAAAATTAACGCACTAAAATGTACATAGATAAGACGATAGTTAATATATGAAGTTTGTGTCCACAGCGTTCCACCGAGTGACCTATTATTGAGAATCGGTGAACACGACCTTGCCAACGAGGACGAGCCCTATGGTTTTCAAGAACGAAGAGTACAGATAGTTGCCAGTCATCCGCAGTTCGATCCACGTACCTTCGAATATGATCTCGCACTATTGAGATTTTATGAACCACTCGAGCCCTTCCAGCCAAATATCTTGCCTGTTTGTCTGCCCGACGACGATGAAAATTATGTAGGACACTCAGCTTACGTAACAGGCTGGGGAAGATTGTTTGAAGGTAAGAAAATGTTATGGGGCGTAAAAAAACCGATGCGCGGTAGAACTTTACACATTGCTTCCTCATTGATTTCCATCTTTCGCAAAGTCTCTCCTATGAGGAACTTTATTTTATGGTTGGCTTCCTCACAGACAAACCTTGGATTTTTTTTTTGAAAAATTCACATTTACGTAAAATCCGAATCGCGTTCCCGATCATCACCAAATTTGGTACGTAATAGGACTGAATGTTATTTTTCTTGTGTAGAAATTTCAGTCGATTTTTTCAGATTTAACCGGAATTAGAGCAAAACGAAATTTTTAAATAATCTCATATGAACCGAACAGCTTCATCGATTTCGTCCAAATTCAATACAATAAATCGCATCCCCTTGTTTAATTTTAATACGAAGTTTCAACCGGATACTTGAAATTTCGTGCTAGCCGAAGCGCTTACGAACTTTTGTCAAAATAAAAAAATTCTTATAACAATGAAATGCATGAAGGGATTTTCAAAAAATTTATTCGAATTGAAGATTATTAGCCAGTACTGTACGTGTTGTTTGATTTAAGCTAAGTCGGTCGAATAGTTTACAAGTCACAGTTAAATGAATTTTCTATTCTACTGAACACACGCACACGAACACGACACGCACACGCACGCGAACACGAACACGCACACGCACACACAAAGTTAACTCTACGAGGCAGCATGAACTGACCAGATGCTTATTTATTCACTACTAATAGTAATCAAAGATTAAAATAAACTGGAAAACGCTTATGTTAGGTAAAAACACATGAATCTTTCAAGAGATAACGTTATGTTTTTTGTTTACAGATGGACCGTTGCCATCGGTACTTCAGGAAGTATCTGTTCCGGTCATAAACAATACAGTATGTGAAGGCATGTACAGGAATGCTGGTTACATCGAGCACATACCGCACATATTCATATGCGCAGGCTGGCGAAAGGGTGGCTTCGACTCTTGCGAGGTAATTGCAAGAGATTCTCCATTATTTTTCAGAAAATATTGCTTACCCGTTCTCCAAATATAATTTCTGTCAATGATTGTGAGACCCATTTTTACATTCACATTAGTTTTTTCATATAACATAAGTAGGAAATTTCAATGCATGAAGCTGATCCCGATCGTAGTGTGATACCGGTGACTAATCGGAACTTTTTGTAATAAAGATACCGTACACATATATTCCTAATCCAAAGTTTAATGCAGTTAACAAGAGAAAAATCTCAAAAAGATCAACGTCATTTAAAATGTCGAGGACATTTATTTTCAACGATAATAATGCGGATAAAGGTTAATGATACATTTAGAAGTAACGCAAAGCTTTATCAATATTTTTTGACGCTGCGTTGGTAAAACACCGCGGAAATATTTGTATTTCTTCGGTGTAATGCAAAGATTTATCCATATAATCTGAATGTCAACTTAAACGGAAAAAAAAATTAAATGTCGTTTAAAGACAAATCATGTAACCAGATAGGTTACATGATTTGTTTTTATATTATGATTGTGTTAATCTTTTTTTTTTTGCTCCGAAGTTTCCAAATGCTTAGTAATTATACTTTGGGTTAGAATAAATCTATGTGTATCCTTAAATGCAAAATAGAACGTTGCACACTTCACCTTAATTTTTTCGGCAGATCGTCCACAAAGTCTAAATGAGAAAGTACGTTTCCCAGTCCGAGTTGTAACGTTTTAGATATATATCCGAAAATATATTTATTACATATGTTCTTGCTTTCATATTTTAAACAAAGCATTATACTAAGCAATTTGTAGTAGTATATAGTATACTGTCATTTATTTCTTTGCCAAACGACAAAAATGTATTTCAGTACAAAAGTAGAATGTCGACAACATTATTACTTAACAGTAATGTAATACTATAAAACGATATTTTAAATAACACCTTCACTACGCGAGAACCTCATGTCGGTGCAAATTGCGGGAAGTGATTACCGGACTTTTCATTCCTAGACAAATAGCCCCACAAAAATATCTTAGAGATAATTGATTCCAGAGAATACTCGATCCCATGCACGATATTACCACAAGAACGTATAATCAACGAAAGCTCCTTGTGTACAACTAATCTACTGCTTAAGTGAAACAGCGATATAAGTTGCTATTATTGCCCGGATATTACTGCCAGTTTCGCGTAAGTGCGATATGGAAACATGTTTAAAAGACTTTTTCTCGTTTGTCTTTCTTTATAACGCAGACCTCCTCACACTCTCGCACACGCACTCACACATACATACAAACAGACACCTGCTGGAACGTACGAACGCGCAGCATTGTAAGGGAAGTCAATTATTTTCTCAATTCATTATGTGGAGTACGCAATGATTTGGCGTTCAAAGAAAATTAAGCTCAGAGAAAGCTCAGTAGTACAGTAACTATAAAGTGACAACTATTAATTTTTAGTCGATGCAACTATGTAATAGTTACAGCAACTATTTGGTAGTTGTGGTTAACGATGAAAATTATTTTCGTACGAACTCAATATGAATAGTTGCCACCATAGTTACAAATGACATAATTCTCCACCAATTGTGGGGCATCACGATAAGTCGTTCGTAGTTTAAAGGCCGAAAATCCGATAAAAAATGTAAAATATTTCTTTCATAAATTTCTCAAATACGAGATGGCTATATGTCCAGGGCATGAAATTCCTGAAATGATCTGAGAAAAAGTTTTTTTCATTCCAAAATACGGAATAACTTTTCTGATGAATCAATTACCGTGGAGATCACTCGAGGGATCTTTTTTTGGGGACTAACAAACCAAGGATTAGCTGTCTTGGATGAAAAGTTCGATCACCGCACGAACAAGGATGTTGCATAGTGGTAGAGGTGCGAATCCGACAATTAAAAAAAGGCAATAACTTTCAAGATGTGAAATTCGTAAAAAGTACATCCAAAAGTATGGGTCGTTTCACCCATTATTTATAAGGGTTTCTATCTTCTCTCTCAGATTTCGTTATAACTTCATTAATGTTAAGTATACTTTAAGTAGAAGTCGATTGAATTTGTTTAGATTTTTTTTGACTACTCTACGCAGGTAACCCCGATGGTATCGAACTATTGCGATTTCAGAAATATAATCTCAATACAGAATCGATGGTTTCCAAGAATTGTAAGATCACGACGTTTTCCTATGCAAAAAAAGTCTCAGCTTTTAAAAAACAATCGGTTCGGTTCTGAACTTGTCAAAGCAGTGAAAGTCATCAAAATAATCGAAGATTTGTCAGATCATTCCGCTACTTTGATTACAATTCTATGTTTATTTTTGGAAAACTGAGAATTTTTTCCATTACATATGTAAATTTCAGAGCAGAATCTAAACAGATTATCAATCTTTCCTAGACTCATACAAAATTACATTTAATAAATTTTTCATTATACGATTTAATACTGTTTCAGGAGTATACACGAATAATAATATCAAGTTTAAGAAAAAAAAAAAATAATAATAATAATAAAACCGTAGATAAATGTGAGTTTTCAATCATAATATAATTTTCGCTATATTTGATTCCGGCAATAAAAATACTATCTCCTTTAGATCTCACTCTAAAATATACGGTATCAGGAAAAAATGGCCGAGGAAAAAAAGGCCGGGGAAAAAATGGCCGAGGAAAAAAAGGCCGGGGTAAAAATGGCCGGGAAAAAAAGGCCGATGGAATAGATGGCCGGGGAAAAAAAGGCCGATGGAAAAATAGGCCGATGGAAAAAAAGGCCGATGAAAAAATAACGTACTACATGTTATAATATCTTTGTTTTTGACGCACGCTCAAGGGGGGGGGGCAGAGCCCCCCCTGGTGGGGGTGCAGGGGGTGAAGCCCTCGCTGTGGGGGTTGCCCCCCCCCCCCCCCCCCAAAGCAACTAAACAAATTCAGAATGCTTTTGGCATATTAATAATTGAGAAAATAATAGAGAAAATATATATATTATATATATATTTTATATAGAATCCGCTTACTGTGTGTATTTCTTAGTAGTGTGTGGGTGCGTGTGCGACTAGAAGGTGTTTGAATTTCAAAAGGTCGTTCAAAAAATAATCCGTCTTTATTTAAATCAGCGTTTTTCCATCGGCCTTTTTTTCGATCGGCCTATTTTTCCATCGGCCATTTATTCCATCGGCCTTTTTTTCCCGGCCTTTTTTTCCTAGATTCAAAATATACATACTTTGCGGGGGAAATTCTCAGTCCTTCAATAATAAAAATACAGTTTTAATAAATGTAGCGTAAGGACCGCAAGAAACTGTTTTTTGACCAATACGTTGATTTTCACTGCTCTTACAAATTCGGAACCGAACGACAGTGCTTTTCTTCACAAAGCTGAGACTCTAGCTTCCTCAAACAAGAAACTATGTTTTCGTGAAATTTATTTTTCGAGATTTCCAGGTCAAAGATTGCTACTTTGCATGGTCTAAAACACCGAGAAAAGTAGTTTAGAAATAAATGTCCGTACATGGATGTGTGTGCAGGACTTTGAAATTTCTATCACCTATAATTAAAAAACCGTTTAACTGGTTCAGCCGAAATCTAGCATGGAAGTGAGGTGGTGTCCCGTCTTTGAGTGCTGCATTTTCTTCCCGAGATGTATGCGCGAATTTTGATTTTATACATTTCTGAATTTAAAAAATGACGCGCTCGCTCCCACTTTTGTTAGAGAAAATTGGCGATAATTTGCTAAATCATCCTTTATAAATGCAGGTGTGTTGTTTTAGTCAATGTTTCTTCATATTGAATTTAACCGACATCGAAAAAGCGGTTTGGATGTTATAGTTTTGGTATTTCCGAAAAACTTACGTTATTGCCCTAAGTTTATCAAAACATGAGACAACGAACTTAAATTTCACATATAGCGATGATTAGAACAACCTCACAATTTGCGATATGGTTAAAAATTTTCAGAACGTTAACTTTTAGAAAAAATGATGTTATTGCATTAATTCGAACAAAACATATGATAGTGAACTCAAACTTTATAGATGAGTACTATTCAGCAATGATAGGTACACAGTTTCGTTATAATTCGTAATGTGATTCATATTTTTTCAGTATCTCGACTTTCATAAAAAACTCTTATCAATAATTAATGGGACAACCGGTATACACGAATATGACATTTTTTATTCTTAAGAATATCACGAGCCGATCAAAAAAGATTGCTTGATAGTTGCAACCCTGCGCTATCGCTTCCCAGCAAAAATGTATTGTCAATAAAATGTTCTTCTGTAATTTAAAATTATTCAGGGTGACAGTGGTGGCCCTATGGTGATCCGAAGGCCACGTGACAAACGGTGGATTCTCGCGGGCGTGATAAGCTGGGGAATCGGTTGTGCCGAGCCTAATCAACCGGGAGTTTACACAAGGATCTCCGAGTTCCGGGAATGGATAAATCAAATCTTGCAGTTCTGAAAAAAATCGGAATATTAAGGACAATCAGGATTGAAGAATAGGAACAACAGATGTCTCCCCTTTGCCGGGCCGGGAAGCGATTCTCAACGAAATAGAAACCAAGAAGGCGAGAAAAAGTGGGCTCGTGATCTTGGCGGACTGTCGTGCGATCTCGCATTCAAGGATTCTCTCGTCTATCATGGAAATGCCGACGCCCGTGCCATTATCTTCACTTAAAAAAGGAATATATAAGAATTAAAAAATCCTTCAACGATCGGCGGATCTGCGTCGATTAATTCTAGTGATAATAGAAGAAATTTGGCACAGCCCTCGCTTTCCATTATGCGAGAACGAATTTCCCTAGAAAAGTGAATCAATTGGTGGAACAACGTGCGTAAATATGTCATACCCAATACTCGTTTAAAATTAAATTGACATGGCAGCCCTTCTTTCCCGCACATTTATTTTCACCACAGCGCAGATCCACCACATGCGTTTCTCCACAACGCCGATACTACGCGCCAGTATTCCTTCATATTTCTAATCTTCACGCGCTTTTTTCTCCACATGTCGTTCCTACACATTTCAGTCCGACACATTATTTACTACACCATCCGATACCCCACAGGGGCATTACAACACGTTTCAGCCCCACACAACCGATCCAACGAAAACTTTTCCAACACATTTCGTTCCTACGCATTATCTCTGTAGATATCAATCGAAGAGAATATCGCGTGTCAGTAAGTTAGAACTCCGAGCAGGCAGTGGTTCTACCTTACCGAGACGCCGTAGTATCGGCGTTGTGGAGAAACGTGAATCTGCACTCAGGTGAAAAGAAACGTGCGGACAAGAAGGGCTATCAATTAACACGCATATCGCGCAATCGTGCAGCACCGATGTGATTCACCAACTCTAATTTATTTTATACGCGGTAATTCAATAGAAAAACAAAAAATAGGTGAATAAGTAAATAACTAAATAAATAAATGAATATATAAATGAATATATAAATATTTTATCGGCGTACCATTAGCGATGTAACTCGTATGTACGCAAGATTCAAATAATTTATTTTCACAATTTTTTTTTACCGTGAAATCACCATGCGTGTATTTTGCGTTTAGGAACTATATTCGGGCTTTGTCGAGAGCTAACGAAACCTGTAAATATTTATTTTATAGCCCGAATGATAATTTACTTGCGCATCGTACAATTTATATTTTTGTAATTACTACTATCAATACGTCTACTTACATAGACAATAATTTGTATCAGCGACCATTGTCGTGTATTAAAAAGTTATCATAGCCAAACAGATAAGAAGTCAGTGAATTATAACTCGTCTCATTCATTCACCTTATTGCATGGAGTTAAGTATTTGCTTTCTCATATCCTTATGCCTTACCTTATCGAACTTCATGTATTTAACCCTTTAATGCCGAGTCTTCGTACCGAAGAAAACAATTTTTTTCGGTCACGTTGGAAAATTCTTTGAATGAAAATTCTAGAAAAATTGAACTGTTGAATAATTCAAACACATTTTTTAATTTTACGTGTAAATGCGTTTTTCATTTACAAACTGAAATTTACCGGTTTTCAATATTTTCCAGCATGTTCAAATTCAAATTGAGAGTAATGTCTTGGAACTAGCTGTTGCTCCAATGTATCAGAGATCCTGCGTTGACAGTCTAGTAGCGATAGCTACATTCGGGATGGTATCCAGAGCTATCAAAGGTTTATTTTTTAGGGGAGCCAGTCACCTAAAAAGAGACATAAGAAGAAAAATTGTGATAATGATACTTATTTTTTTAAATCTTACATTAATCCTCATTAAGTACATCAAATGGATTATCATTCTCCAATTTTGTAACCACATGCAGTACACTACAATGATGTGAGGTAAAAAGTATAATGTTTGAATTGTCGTAACTTTAGACCAAACAGCGATCAAATTTTAGCGTTTGATCTCTTATTTTATCTGTCGAAGGGTCCATCCTGGATTGAATATAGGAATTTCAGTTTCTTATGACAAAGATATGATTTTAATTGTGTGAATAAATCTATCTTTATTACAAACTCACTAAATAATTGGTTACCGTAAATATAACTTTCACTGCATCCGCAATCGCTACGATAAGCCCTACGATAATATACTCTTTGACAGATAAAATGAGACTTTGAACATTAAAATTGCTCACCGGTTTAGTGTGAAAATTACGATTAGTGAAAATTGTACTCTTGGCCTGGCACCGTTCCTGTGCACTGTACCTCGTCACAAAATTGCAGACTTATAATTCTTGATATGCATTTGATAAAGTTTAAATGTAAGAATTTTTAGAAGAAGCTCATAATTTTCGAAATTTTCCTTCTTATGCCTTTTTTTAGGTAACTGGGTCCCCACGATTGACAGTCCGAACCGACTATCATATGATTAATATACTTCGAAAAGAACAGTAAGGGCAAAAATATGGTATAGGAACAATTGTCAAAAGGCCAAAACATGTTTTAATTGCATTACAATTGTAGTTTTTATTCCTATATTTTTATATAACAATCTTTTAAAAAAAGCACTCAAAACATTTAGCACAGCCTCTACTGTTGCTTTCCGTAGAGGAAATACACCCAGTAATTAAATTGAAATGTCGCTACAATTAATTGAAAAGTATCTTGTGTTTGGTTACTGCAGCATCCCTTAAAGTTAGAAGGTTACAGTAAAAAAAAAACCTTTTGTTACTTCCTTTGAATTCGTTTTACAAGAAGCTTCGTGTTCATGACAATACTTTTCGGCATTTTTATGTCAGGACACTCAAAATGTTCCAAAACATCGAGAAAAGCGGTTTCGATGAATTGTCCGGACGTATGTGTACTTGTTTGTGTGTTGAAGAGCCTAAATTTCATTGTAATATACTTAGTGAACAACTCGACCGTATCAGCTCAAATTTTAATCTCATGTAGAGTACCAGTCTATGTTTATTGACTACTAATTTGATAAAAATCGTTTGACGCATTCTGTTTTTACGTTCTAGTACAAACAAATTTTTAAATATCAGACAAAATTTTGTATAAAAATTAAACAACGTGATGTGACCTTTGGTATTAGAATCGAATAGAATAGAATTTTTATTGGACCCAGGGACGAATTCCAAAAGGACCGGAGCATACGGACAAGCTTAGATAAATAAAGTAGAAATCAAGTAGAAAGTCGTAGGTATTGAGCTTGGGCGATCGGTGAAGTCGTTTGGATTTTATGAGGATGACAAATTTTCAAAAAATTGACGTTGTTGCATCAACTTTTGCGAAATTCTAGCTAGTAAGCACAAGTTTTCCACGTAAATAATATTCAGCGATACTACATATCGAATTTACCGAAAAGTAGATGAGTTAGGCTTGACAGAAGTTTGATTTCTTGCTTATTATTTCTTGATAACTAAAATTTAGTTGCGAACCGGATTTTTGTTACTTATTTAAAACAAGGACGCGGTGTAGAGCTTTATTTATTGCGTCGTTGATATTTTTTGCTTTTCACAAGGCTTCTTCTATGAGGAAGCCAACATTGATTTACATTCTTTGTCGCACAGATAACTTCGTTTAGAGCGACAAATAATGAGGGAACAATGTGCAAGATTCTACTTTCATGCTTTTGAATTTATGACGCTATCTGATTAATGAGATGCCAATTCTGCATGTCGACTTGGCAGCGTTGCAATGTCTTTGCGTTGGTAGCACTGCTCAGCGCCCGGCGTTCAGTCACACATGTTTACGGTCGCAAATCGCTTGAATCGCGCGCGCGTTCACGGCCTTTAATGGCGTTAGCGACGTTGCCAAGTTTCTCTCGCCCAAGCAACGATTTTATAAAATTAGTTCAATTTAATCATAATATTTTTATATTTACGTGGGCATCTATCGTTTTCTCAATTTCCATGCAATCCTAAGACTTCAATGTATACACGGAGAAGTTTTCTTTCCGTAAAAGAAGTTTGCAAATATAAGCTTTAGGAAATAACGAGATACTACCCACTCTTCTTTCAACAATGTCTACGTAAAATCTCTAATTTAATTAATTTATTTCCTAGCAATCGCGTGGGCAGAAATTACTTTTTTGATGCTAAATAAATTACTCGAACTCCATTCTATGTTAATTATAAAGAATTATGGGTCGAAACTATAGTGGCGACTAAATCGGATGTATTATCTTAAGAAAAAACCTGAAAAAAATTATATACCTTCATTAGATTGTGGACTATACGATGAAATTTCTGCTACTCAAAAAATCCGCTTTTTAATCAACATTTTAGCAAAATTCAGAGCTATATTGGCGGTTTACTCTAAGACATTTCAAAATTCATATCTTCCGGTGTTTGTTGTGTGAATACAAAATTAAACTGCGAGCTTGCAGAGAAAATGTTATACTTTTTTAACGAAATAAAGAGTGATTTATTCCGGCCGTTAAAATAAGATACTTTATTAGATTTTTGTGAATTGAAAAAGGCTAAGTTTCAAGTCTGACATATGTACTCCATATACGTGGGTAACGGTTAGGAAAAATCGATACGTCTACTAAATTAAATTATTCTTGCTCATTCCGCATTTTTTACAAAAAAAATTTCAATTTTTAAAGTAAAGCAATATTATAAGCAATCGTGACAAGCGTCAGTTTGATGATCTTCACATACCAGTTTCTTGCAGTACCCAAAGCAATAATAAGTTTTTCGTAACTTGGAGGGGGATGGGGGGGGGGGGGGGGCAAAGGCAAAGCAGCGCTTGACAGTTGTTCACTTTTCGCGGTGATCCACTCTTCTTCCTAAAAAAAGATTTTTTAGGACTGAGGTTTTCACTTACGTAACGTTTGAATATGGGTCATTCGGGGCCGCTCCGGAATTGCTCGTAGGACCGTGTATCGACAAACTGAGGTAAACAGGCAGCAAGTTCGGATTTTTTAGGATTTTGAATTGTCGAAAAGTCGAGGTTGTCATTGTAATTTGAGTTAACTCCAACTACTTAGCTTATTTTATCCAGACTTCAAATTTTGTTCACATATGGATTAACATACAAAAAAGTTCAGGTCCAAAATTGACATACATCGGTCGAACGGTTCAAATTTAATGGAGTTTCTAGAAAACCGTCTGTTGAGTCAAAACAAGTTTGCAAAGTAGATGGAACATTTTTTTTTCACGCTAAGTGAGTTATCAGGACCTTTCAGCTTTGCTATAGAGGTTAAAACCATTTAGATAGTATTTTTAATGTCTGAACTTGAAAAACAGGTTGAAGAAAAAAAAAATTTCCTTGCGTATAATTCAAAATAGCGCCCAGAGTTTAGAAATTCCAAATTTATGAATTTTAGAAATAATCTCTATAAACAAAAAGTGCTTAGAATGAGCCACTTAATATTACTATTAATCGTAATTTCTCATAATTTCTCGTTATCGATATCGTGATTTCTTATTGTGATTCCGACAAATCACGTTCGGCAATACTTTTTATTGCATCTGTATTTTCGAATAAAAGTATTGCTAAAAGTCATTTGCCCAAATCACAAACAGAAATCACGATTCGAAGAATGATTTTTTGGCAAAATAATGTGGCCTCACTTTTTCGACCCTCCCCAATCTGCTGCATAATTTGATGTATCACAAATACCACTAAAATATTAGATATATCACAAAACTAATACATTTCAGAAATAGTATATTACACTACAAGGGCGGAAAGTTGGACATTCCCGCACTGCGCGATATAGAGGTCTCGCCTCGGGCATCATATTGCGCAGTCCAGCTCTGTTAAACTGCTGCCCGTGTGGTACATACTATTTTTCTTTATAGCCGGTCGAAAGTACGAGAAAAAAAATTGTATGTACTCGCGTAATGATGTACATCATATAAAGAAGAAAATAAAATATAATCATAGTTAAACAAATATATTTTTCAAAATGTATAAACATTTTCAAAATGTTTGGTTATAGATGTATGAATGTCATCGTTTATTTATTAAAATTTTATTTATTTTTAGTAGACGAGTTTATACCGATCGGCCGACTTCTTGGGTAAAGTTTCTGATTCAATAATTGATTGCGTCTCTGCATCAAAATCTCTTCATATTTTTTCCTCGTCAAAATCAAAATCATTTTGATACGAGGATTTGTGTCTCCAAGATGAATAAAAATATCACGTAAGCCGCTTCGTGGTTAGGTTAAATGATATACGTGCGCGCGTAAATATAGTCGGCTGACTGACGGCAGTAAGAACGAAATTTTTGTTGCTCCCGCTGATACAGAGGGCGTGCCTGCAGTTTTACCGATGCACGAATCTTGAAGTTTCTACATCGAAATTGATGCCGAAAGTATGTACTTTCGACCGAGGTATAAAGAAAATGCATTTTTTTTTTTCAAGTGCAAATATCTGTTAGACTTAAAGTTACTGAAGAAAATGTGTCTCCATAAAAGTTGTCGTTATTTGTTAGCCTTTGAACAGAATGTTTGAAATAATTGTCACATTCAAAGAAAGGAGAAATTTTTTTTTTTTTTGCTAAAAACAGATATGCTTTTTAGATAGAAAGAATTACAGAGTATTTCTGCATGACTGTTGATATTTTTTTGAAGTCGCACTTATCGGTGTACTGGTATAAGAAAAAGTATTTGTGTGAAAGTTCCGAAAGGCAGAGAAATCATTATTTAAAAAATTGAAAAACTAATTTTTTTGGCTAATAAAGTTACAGAGTAATCCTGCATGCCTATCGATATTGCAAAAAATCATCAGAGTGGCGCGGTTTCATATTTGGGTTAACAATAATAATTTTTCCGTTTTTCGAAACTTCCACACGAAATTTTTTTTTAATACCGGAATATTGATCGGTGCCACTCTGGCGATTGAAAAACCATTAACAACCATGCAGGGATACGCTGTAATTATTCAAATTAAGAAAAATATGTATTTTTCAATTAAAAAAAAAATAACTTCAATTTCCGGGAAGAAATTATACGCAGGAAATCGTGACAATTATTCCAAACATACCGCCCGGAAGCTAATTGAAAAACGACAATTTGTGTGTAGAGACATTTTTTTTAGTAACTTTTAATTTCCGAGATGCATTTGAACAAAACGACAATTTTTTAAATATTGTTTCCAAAAATCCGAAAAAATACACATAGAGTGCGTTTCAAAGGTCTTTTCATGTAATCAATTATTAAGATAATCGGAGAGGATCCAAAAAATAGTGGCTGAATCTATAGATCTATAGATCTATAGCATATATCTTCATATGCTTATAATAGAGGTTCTGACGCAGACTTCATGTGATAAAGATAACATCACGTATAGTGCAAGTTGAAGAAGATAGTAACGTAGGAACATGGTCGGGAGAATTGATCTATCAAATGTAGGTCATATCGTTACCGGATTTCCCAACGGAGTCAAGGTTGAGTTCTATGGGGTCTGTTTGGTAGGAGCTCACATCGGAGAAATGACTTTCGGCGTTGGTACCGTTGTAACGGTTAATGCTGTCGACAATATTGGTGTTTCGGTGCCTCCACGTTCACACTCTTTGAACTTCCTTGAATATTTTCATAACTCCTAAGTGGCATCGATGAGTGGCTATCACTATGTATTTCATTCATCCAACGATTTTCATAATAAAATATTGGCTTTCAATGACTCAAGTCTTCATTGACAACAAGATAGCGATGCCGATTGCGTATAGAATAAGAAGGTGATTACAGAGAATTCGTTGCTTCTTCTATAGTCCTCAAAGTGAGAAAAGGAAATTGTTGAGTACTACTACAGTTTTTTTTTAACCATTGTCACTTGTTATTCCGTAGTAAATACAAGATTAGATAAGAATTTTAAAAAATGAGAAGCCATAATAGTTAGTATTGTATAGCTTGACGTGTTTCTTTGTTGTTTTTACGTGGTGTTTGTACGTTGACAGCTGCGAAATTACTGGACAACAGTAATTTCGCTACGGATGGCAGTTTATCGTTGGGAGCAACTGTACCAACTATTGCGTCAACTACCATCTCAGATGGCGAGGTTGAGAATCATTTCATACCGACAGACAACTTCAACATGTCCGACTGCAAGCAGGGTTGGCTGCGGTAGCTGCACAGTATGAAGTTTTCAGGCTCCTTACCATTTTTTATTCTATCTACATATTATTGGAATTAGTGCATGCGTAAAGATAAGCCAGGGTTAGTTGAATCACTTTTTACTAAAGATTCTTACACATTTATTTGGCTTAATGACACTTCAGCATTTTCCGTTGATTTTACATTTTAAAAAAGTATACGCAAACTGTGGCGTTCGCGACGACAGTTTCCACGACGTCATTTTGGGCCATTCGAATAATAATAATAATAATAATAATAAACGTGTTTATTGCTATTTAAATACATAAAGATACATCATAATACGTGGTTATATATATAAAATGCCAATTGGCCATCGACCGAGGTCCTTCAGCCCGTGTACATCTTTGGTGTTGTAGGTCTTAAAACTCTCGGTGGATATATATTACATACATAGTTGTAAAAAGAGGTGGTATCTTAACAGTTGGCGTTGTACATATGGTCTAGGATTTGAAAAATGCTGTGTTTCGGTATGATAAGCGGTGATCGTTGTATACATAGTGGTTTAAGGTGATCTAATTGTTCTATTGCAAATTTTGAGGTGAGGGTCTGTAATCTGGTTGTTATTGGTATAATGCCCGTTTTTGCGTAAAAAAGTGAGTTACGTAGGTTGTAGAGTGGATTGGTCGGGTTTCTAATTCGAGTGATTCGTCGCAGTGCGCTAGTTTCCGCCGTTCTCATTTTATTTAGCGCACTTTCTCTGCAGTTTAGAAATATTGGATGTCCATATTTGATAATTGGTCGACAGATACATTTGTATATTTTCGCGATATGTTTTAGACGGATTTCCTGTGTAGCGCATGTGATGCTTCTGTAGTGAGAAACTCGGTTAGATAGTTTAATCTTAGCCTGTTGAAGGTGATGGTTGAAATTGAGTTCGTTATCTATTTGTATTCCTAAGTATTTTGCTGTGTGCGATGGAGAAATTTCTACATTAAATGAATGAATTTTAGGTGAGTCGGGGTTGATTTTGTGGTTGAAGATGAGAAGTTGCGATTATAGTGGGTTAGGTTTTAGACTCCAGTTATTGAACCATGTAGTTATACGGTTTGCTGACTGTTGTACTGCGTCTAATGTTCCTTCTAGATTGTGGTGGTGGGCAATTAGAGCAGTGTCATCCGCAAATTGGAGGGTATTCTGGCTTAGATCTATGAACTTTTTGACTCCGTAATAGTGATTATATAGGTCATAGCAAAAAACATTATATAGTAGAGGTGATAGCGGGGAACCTTCCGGAACACCTTGAAGTGGTGTAAAAGCTCGAGATCTATGGTTTCCTATTCGTATCGTAAGTGTGCGCGAATCAAGAAATTCTTTAACTATCTGTAGAAGGTAATTCGGACAGTCGAGACAGCGATGTCAATAAAAAGTACGGCTGATTTCTTGTTGGATAATTTACTAGTCTCTATGTTCGAAGTTAATATCGTTAAGGCGTTAAAGGTGGATTTTTGTTTTTTGTTCTAAATCTAAATTGATATTCCGGTATATGGTTTCCTATCATTTTTTCAAGCCGGCCCTTTATAATTCTTTTAAATAATTTGCCTATGGATGGAAGAACAGTTATTGGTCTATAGTTCCCTATTCAACTATGATCTTGATTCGGTTTTGGAAGAGTTATGATTTTACCTATTTTCCATTTTTATGTGCGGGAAGATGTTATTTTGAAGACAGAAGTTGAATGTTTTGGTGATGAAAATGTGCGCTCTTGGGCTTAGTTATTTGATGATGAGTATCGGTATGTTGTCGATGCCTGGTGATGAGTTCTTGGATTTTCTTAGAACCGTATTTAATTGTTGTAATGTGATTGTTTCTATTTCCTCCTCTGGTGCTCTTCTTTGATTAAAGTATTCTTCGTACCAGGTGGATATTGTTCTGAAGTTGTCGTCGATGGAGTGTTCATAGTACTTAGCGTAGTGGTCTGCGAATGCATTAGCTTTCTCCCCGTTTGTATCTATGGTGATGCCGTTCAGAAAGACTTGGATTCTGCTTTGCTGGGTTATATTTTGATAATTTTTTTATGATGTGCCAGTAGTTTTTTCCCTTAGCGTTCGAGATTTCTTCGTATGCCTTTAACCATGTGTGGGTCCGGTATTCCATTATCATTTTTCGAATATTTTTGTTGAAATTGTTAATTTTAGTTTTGAATTGTCTGCATTGGTTAGTTTGGTATTCACGATAAAGCTGTTTTTTATTTATTTTTATTTGTTGTATAATGAAGGGTGAAAGTTGATGGGTGAAGAATTCTCTACTCGTTTTAGGCGTTGTACGAGGTGTTGTTTCAGAGTAGCTATCAATGGTATTTTTCTCGATGAGCGAGTTGAGAAGAAATGTTAACCGCTCCGGAGCGGTGTTTGACTTGAGTAGAAAACCCTTCTTAGTCTGCAGAATGGTGTCTCTTGAGAGCAATGAGGGGCTGCTCCATGCTTTAGCTAAGTCTATTCGCGATTTTGTTGTAGTAGAGTTGATGTAGTAGAGGTGTTTGTAAGTGTTTTGTTTAACTCCCGACTGCCCGACAGGGCAAAAAGACGGGAGTTATGCGTTTCGCGACGATCAAACGATCTCACCTCGAATATTGGACATGCATGTTTGTCAAAACGACAAGAATTGTCTTGACAAATTTTGGCACAGAGCTTCTATGGCTGGGAGGTTAGCCATAGGTCCATGAATTTTTGAGATCCATTGTGTAACCGCGGAGATATATAACTTTGAAAAATGTTTTAAAATTGCGAATTCAAAAATATCGCTTTCACCACTACATTCTTATACGACTACTGTATACGTGTGTGAGCCTAACCTAACATAGCATCGATATATAAACCGACGGCCCATCAAAAGTCTGGGGCCCTGTGTTGAGGCGAGGCGGAACGGCCATGAGTGCGAGAGAGATAGAAAATCATTTTCGGAACAACAATACACGGAAACTAGACACATGGCTGGAAAAAATTAAAATAATTCTATTTTTTTTTTACAATTAAAAAGTGTGAAATAAAAAAAAAATTAAAAATTTTAAAAAACTCCCGACTGAAAAACAAACTTATGAGAAAAATTACTCTAAAAACAAACTTATGAAAAAAATTACTTTAAAAAGAATGAAAAAAAAATTAAAAATTTAAAAAAACTCCCGACTGAAAAACAAACTTATGAAAAAAATTACTTTAAAAACAAACTTATGAAAAAAATTACTTTAAAAAGAACGAAATAATTAATAATAATATTGATATTGATAATTTATCGGAATATTTCGTTTATTATTTCCATTATAGTCGGGATACGTCCCTCGATAATAACACCCTGAATTTGTAGATGAGGTGACGTCTCCCGACTATAATGGAAATAATAAACGAAATATTCCGATAAATTATCAATATCAATATTATTATTAATTATTTCGTTCTTTTTAAAGTAATTTTTTTCATAAGTTTGTTTTTAAAGTAATTTTTTTCATAAGTTTGTTTTTCAGTCGGGAGTTTTTTCTCCATTGTGTGCAGTGCGCTGGTGATTGTTGCCTGTATCGTCAGACGTCAGGGATTTCGAATTTTTAGTCGCTGTGAGTTCTTTTCTTAGATTCGTCTTTATTGTTGGTGTCTGTATCTTGGGATGAGCAGTCTGATAATAGGTTTCTTATTGCACGGCGTTTATTCCGATTACCTTTCTTGTTTTTGGGTGTGGTAAATTTATCATCGTTCACCGTTGCATCGGGATCCATGCACCAAACAGGTCCGAGCGATTTGACCGCTCGATCGAGACTTCCATTCGATTATTTGGTCGAATGACGTTATTTATCTACGTCCTAAAACTGTGTGATGACATTGTTGACGAATCGACCATACACCTATTTTTACAACGTGGTGACAGCTTACAGATGGCCGTGACCATGCCATCATCGTGCACGCACATCGCGCGTTCAAAATTTTTCTATACAGCACGCCGTGTCTTCACCATGCTGTCATGACGTGCCACACCGATAATTTAAAATTGTTTGTGCCTTGGTCTGTCAGACAAGCCTATCATGCAAAATCATGTTTTAGTTTTATTGACTCTTTGAGATCCGAAATTTCAAGTTGAAGAAAAAAGACAGCCTGCCGGCGGCTCTCTTTTCATCGAAGGAATACATGAATTAACACCAAGGAGCACCTTTAGACAACAGCTCCGTCAAGTCAAATCCTAAATATCATTGCAGTTTGATAATCACTTTGGGTTCGAATCGCTCGCGAGAAACGCCATTAGTCATTTGCCATCTAGTGGCATTATGCAAAAAACCGACCCAGTAAGAAAAACGTGGAGTCCCTGCCGGGAGTGGGTGCCCGCATAAATAAGCAATGTCCCACGGAATGTAACGAAATTGTCACGGCACACCGTGCTGAATCCGACACTGTGTAAGCAGCGTTCTAGCAAGCGGTGCAGCACGAGAGACACCACGATGTGCTGGAACGGTGCTGACGCAGTGTCGGTTCTAGCACGTTGTACCCCCACCGTGTTGTTACATTCGTTCGCACATAATTGAACGTTTCCGACACGACGAGTCATGCTGTGTCCGTGCTGCCATATTTTTATTTGGGGATACACGATGCAAGTGACGGCGCATCAGCGTTTCGCACAATACCGCTAGATGGCAAATAACTAAAACGTTTCCGGCAAATTATTTTAAGCCAAAGTATTTATAAAACTGAAGATATTTAGGATTCGACTGCACTTGAGTCTGCTATTTTCTGAAGATGATGCTCCTTGGTGTTTTTTTTTGTATTCCTTCGATGAAAAGAGAGACGCTGGCTGGCTGTCTTTGTCCCTCGACGCGGAATTTCGGGTCTCAAAGAATGAATAAAACTAAAACATGATTTCCCATGGCAAGCTCTGCCGACAGACCAAGGCGCAAACTATTTCAAATTGTCGGTGTGCCAAGCCGTGACGACATGGTGAGGGCACAGCGTGAAATAAGGAAAAATTTGGATAGCACGGTGTGCTGGAACGGTGCAACGCAAGGCTGCATGTTTATTAACACATCCGGACAGTTTGACAGTTTGACAAAAACAACAAGATGGTTCTGTCAACCAAATAGTTATAAACATAGAAGACAAACAAAAACAGATCGGTTGTCAACTAGACACATGCGGATTATCAAACGTTGTAGCACATGCATTGTGAATAAGGTTGCAATACCAACATCTGCATTCATTGCAATATCAGCTCTATGAGAAGATATGTTTACTGATCTTGTCGTTCTCATAAAGAGAGTATTATAAAATCCGGAATACACCAAAAGGAAGGAATGTACGAGATTCTTCTTCGTATCCTTTAACCAAAGAATTAAATTCGAAAAACGAAAATTTAGTGTAATTTAAGTCGTCCAGAAACCAAAACAATAATTCAAATATCTCTAAAATTCGAACCCATGTTATGAGTTTTACTCAACTAGATATCTAGTATCACTAAACATTGTTTTATTTACGTAGGCAATTTATTCTCGAGCGCTAACATTTTACAAGAGCTAATACGATAAAGTTTTTTAAACTAAAAATTTAATTCTGTAAAATCTAATTCGCTTCACAGGTTTCGCAGAAATTTAATACCAAAAATCGCATGACCATGTATAATTTCGATACAATTTGTGTTGAAGATATGAAATTGGCATATAAACAATGATAAAAAAAAAGAATTATCGAGCAGGAATGATTTTCTTAGACATATTATGTCATCGGAGATTGTTAGGTATTGGTTTCCGCCAAAGAAAAATGTTCTCTTGCACTACGGTTACAATTGACAACCTACCTACCCAAGAATTTTGAAGTAATGATCCAAAATTACTTACAATTACGCTAGAATTACTTCAAAATTACTTCAAAAGTAGTTCAAACTTCAAATACTTGAAATCGTGAATTTTGAGACATCAGTTGAATTTTCATTACATTTTTTTCTGAGCGTACACAAGTCGGCAAACTAGAACCTTGCAAATTCTTCGTCATTTTCCGCTATTCGGAGAGCTTCCTATATGTGGCAGTCAAAATAGTAGTAGTGTTGTGAAAAGCTACCTCTATAAGGGAACAACTTGGAAAGGCCTACTTTGCAGGCATTTTTTAAATATATCTTGTCATAAAATCATTTTGATGAACCAAAATCAAGGTTAACACGTTCGTCGTATATGTTTAGAGTATTTAAATAGCGAGCTGAGATTCAGTGGAATGTATTCTGTGAATAAATCGGAAAATAAGATGATACAAAAAATATTTAAGCTCTTATGAAAAATTGACATGAAATTGTCCCGAATTATGTTTAAGATCGTCGTTTTCGTGACTAGGGTTTTAGAGTTCAATTATAAAACAATAAAAAATATCTAAGTTTTTGATAAATGCATTTTAATAGCTATTAACTAAAAATAAGCGCTTTGCAGAAAATAATTTTTTTTCTAAATATTCCTTAACAAAAGTACATTTGAGAGTTAAGATCTTTTATGTGCGGATTTTCACGATCCGACTTATATTCTGGAAGGTACGCGCATTTGCAGTTTTGAAAAAATGATTGTTGGAAAAAAAAAATTCACAAGCACGCAAAAAATGCATTTAAAAGTTTGAAAAAAAGAGCATACTCCCATCCATTGGAGTGAATAACTGAAGAAATAATTAAACATATTTGCGATGGTCATGGTAACAGGTGGTCCAGATTGTGTATAATTCCAGAAAAATAAGTATAGGACCATCGACGTTCCATGTTGCTCGCGATTCTGAACATCAGGGAGGAAAAGACATTGTTTCTCAAGGATAAATTTGTATGGGCTCTCGTTGTTTTAGGTACTACTGAACGCAGTCAAAATGCAATCATCAGTCACATCAATAAAAGCGCACTAGTCAATGTTCCCGTTTTTAATAAGATTGTCGTTACAGTTGCGGCTACATATTGCAGTTATCATGCTGAGAATGAAGTCGAAAGTACAGAACAAAAAATTCCGTCTGCGACCCAGAAACCAGTGAGGAATGAAATGAGAAGTGTTTACGGTTTTTAAACTCGATTCGCATTCGCGAGTCTTCAAGTTCTTTATCTTCGTCTCCGTCAAAATCTTTTCTATCGCTGATCATTCAGTAGTACCAAATAAATCAACACTTTAGAGCTGGTAGTCGTACATGTCCACTTAGCGCCTTTTGATTGTATCTTCTGCTCCACTCTCTTGTGTTTATGGCTTCAAAACCCAACTCTCTCTCCAATATTTTTCAAACTTCGTCATTATTTTACGGTTGAATGAAAGGCAAACATGCAATTTCTTTCAAAATTTTATTTTGAGATACAATTGATTGATACAATTCTTAAAAATAGATGATTGTATTAATGTTGTCCAATAATGTTACGTTTTAAATATGAAATTTTTACATAATATTCTCACAGATGCCACAAATACATTCACATGTTGTTCGGAATTGCCAAGGCCAAGTTTTTACGCTACGAATTATTTTATGTAGCATACTGCAATGGCTGGCACCTGTTCTGATGACCTGACCTGTCCTAATGAATATCGCAACCGGTCAGCTAAACCTTTTCAACGATTTGTAATCCCATAACAAAAATCGTTCTTAACATTCGATATTCATATTCGGAATGCGATAGAATTAATACGACTAAAATATAGCAAATTAAAAAAAAAGAATGAAAAAATGATTTGGCCAAAAAAAAAAGATCAGCAAGACCGAATCCCATTCGTTATTCATATACAGATCTTTAGAGAATTTACTCCGATAAACAGTAGCGGTACACTCAGAGAAAGGTATAGTACCGTCGAAGGAAATCTGTTTGAGTGAACTAAATCCTGCAGTCAAATGGAGCGGACGAAATGTATGTTTGGGATGACCATAGGATTTAGTTGAATCCCAAACAATGATTTAGTTAAATAAAATCTAATTTTAATTCACTCGAAAACACGCAGATTTTAATGAACTCTTTTTCGGATAGTTTCAAACCTAACTGAGCTTGAATTTATTGAACGTTTAGCTGATTGTACTCATCAATCAGATGCAGCAACTGGGTTGTAGCAAACCAATATTTTGTTACACGGATGAGGATATTTAGTTGATGACAGCTCTCATGACATTTAACATGCACTCACAACAAATTCATTGAATCTTGCAGTAAACTTCTTTTGACTATACCATTGAAATGAATCAATGTACCTACACGTTATTTCAACAATTTGTTTAGTTGTATGGACTGTTTGTCATTTTAGATCCTGACGTAATTATAAGAAATAACGGGTGAATCAAACGAATGTCCCTATCATACAAGAAAATGTTTGGTTACTTCGACCAATTGGTCTGTATCCATTAAGTAAGTAACGAGACGGCTTGAACTAAATAACTTTCTTTCTATTAACTCATTGAATTGTTGAATGAAACTAAATCTTTTTTGAATGAACCAATAAAATTAGTCAAAGAATCAAAAAACCATGCAGCTCGGTAAAACCATTATTCAGTTGAATTAACTTTGATGTAATTCAGCTAACAATTCATATGGTTGAATCGGAATGGTAATTTGAACTTGATTATGATTTTGTTTCAAGCTAACAGATTTTGTCAGATGAACCAAGTTGAACTTAACGGGAATAAATTTAGTTCTGTAGAAACAAAGGTACCTTGACTATATATATATATATAGTTGACGGTACTATTCCTTTCTCTGAGTGTACCTTCGGTGAAAAAAGTGAATATTGTTATTAGGTTTTTCGAAAAATGGCCAATATGAATTTATATTAATTGTTTGTCTTCTATCATAATATTCTGCACATTTCAATTTACGGAAATGTATCCCTAGTGGAAATTTGATTAGGCATGCCTGCTGTCACACGAGGTCCCGATCGGGGCCTCAGCAGTGTGCAGGCACGCCTGATCAAATTTCTACTCGGGTATGTAATGAAACTGTCGCAAGATAAAGCCGGTTGAATTTCGAAAATTGAAAATACTAATATTTAATTTCAGATTTCCATTCTACAGTGTTAAAATTTGGTGATGTTTTAACAATAACAAAAGCCGTTTTATTTTATGTTGAAGAAAAACAAAATTTTATCCGAATGAATTTCGGTGGAATCGCTCATATTTATCCGAATAATACGGCACATTTTACGTCTCGCTAATATCTCTTATTAGCGCGGTTATATATCCGTCGGCGCGTCTATTGCAGCCAATGTTAGTTTTCGGGATTGGACAGATCATCAACCGAACTTTGGACAATAAGAGCCACTATATAACGACATTTAGTATCGGCCCGAAACACTTACGATGGAATGTTGAGGACTGCGCCTTGAATTAAACCCACCGCAGGGCGGATACACAGTGAGGAAATGGGCGCTTCAGAAATACCGAACATTGGCCGTAACCGGTGTGCCAATATAGCGTCTATAGTATTCAGTTCAAAATTGTATGTAAATTAATCATTAAGTTACGTTTAGTTACTTTAAGTACTATTAGAATAGTATCAAGTATATTGTTCTGTTAAGATAATCAAGTATCGTTCATAGTGTAAAAAAAAATTGTTAAAAAATTACCGTACTGGTACCGGAAGTTTTTATATACATACTGTCCCTCAAATTCCAAGCGAGAATATCTTGAAAATTCTAATTTGATACACTTAGAAATGATTAGAATGTGAATGGAATAGCAATAACTTTGCATTTGAAACTCAATGCACACACGTAAAATATTTCTGATTGTTTGACGTGAAATTAATGTACGGTATATATATGTTGTAAATTGAAAATGCGCCTAAAAAAAATAATAAAAAAATGACTATTTCGCGGGCATTATTTTTTCAGGGATAATGAAATCGGAAATTGTATGGAATTGGCTTTTGCCGAAGAAAATTTTCATGTATGCTACCAACTACGATATCAACGACTTAGTAATTGTGGATATCTAATAGGCATAAGACTTATACAACTATTATTATTTCAATGATATGTGTGTTTGTTTTGGCAATAGTTATCATTGAAGAATATCAGTCACAATCACATATATTATTATTCTATCAAACACCCCTATGATTGACACATCAAGAACTTTGATAGATTGCAATCAGAACGCAAAGTGTGTTTGGAAATATTATCAAGTAAACATATATTTTGGATGAACGGATTTTTTTTTCTCACGAAGAAAGACTCGGGAACCTGGATTTTAGGAAAAATTTTATCTACAGCCTGTGAACGGTCCGTCTTGAACATAAATTTTCGTCACACGTGCAGAACAGCGGTCCTTTTCCAGGCAGTTTTAAGGGCCGAAAGTGGCTAGTTTCATAGCAGTGTTGCAATGATTGATTGGCGCATGCGCAGTTGACTTTTCCGTTACTTTCAACCCTTACGTTTTACTTCTGACCCTTAGGACGTAAGATTGTAACCTCAATTTTCACTGTTCGTCCCGCAAAACTACCATTCAAAGCACTACTATTCATGCACTTGTGACGAAAAATATAATGTGCAACGTGGGCCAAAGTTAGCGATTGCGACTTGTGTGATTGCAGCCCTCGCTTCGCTCGGGCAGTAATCCTCACACTCATCGCGATCGCAAACGGCACGGCATGGTCAAGCGTTTTAAAACATATCGGTTTTGGATACCTCCAATAACTTGTGAAGAATTGATGGCTTGTGATTATCATCGCGTCGAGAGACCGAGTACGTAACGTACTCTACTTATAAAATATGTGTCGCCGGTTGGAGGCCTGCTCTTGGTATTTACTCTATTGATTTTGATATACCTAAATCACTGTGCCAACTTTTTTTACAGTAGCATATCACAAATACAAGAACTGCGATCATACGCTTTCACTACACGTATTGAAATGTTGAAAGACGCGTGGCTGAAGTTTCAATTATGATGCCTTAGAACATTGCAGATTTTGTTTCTTTTGTAAAATTTGACTTTCATGCAAAAATTACAAAAAACTTGTCATTTCTTTATGAGTACACGAGAAGACTTGTGAACTTCAAGACAATATTGTATTTCTAAAATTCCGAAAATTAAATCCACAAAGTGCGTTCGACCTTTTTATATATAAGTGCTGAAATTTCTAATCATGTTATTAGGAACCACAGATATTTCGACATTTCCAATCGCTTATAAGCTGATTATCACAAGCATTAAATTGCCAATATTATCATAAGCGATGCAGCAAGCACCCTTGCATCAACGCGAACATCGGTGAAATATCCTGAAAGGGAGCTGTCCGACTTTGAATTGTCACCCTATATACTATTATTAACCTAGTGATTCGGTAGAGGGGGTAATAAATATTGATTTATCTTCATGCATATCAAATGTAAAGATATTTATTATAACAATAATAACATTTTACAAGATAGTTTATAGAGCTTTGTTTGATTCTTGTCTCAATTGGTTGGCTGGTCAATGATCGAGCACCATGATTATACTAACATTACAAACTGCAGTTAGCATTCTCTAAGTATCTCATCAAAAAGTTGTGTTTCAGCGTTGAAATGGAGTTTATCACCCACTGCATTCATGTAAGGATAGTCCATCAACCATTTTTTGCCATGACTACACGAGTAATACTTTGTACAATCTGTCTCATATGTCAAATTTATAGTTTTATCTGCTATATCAATTTTTAGGTATTGCGTTGGAATGTGTGGCGCGAACATGACTGTTTGGCGTGATACAGGTACGTTGTTTATCTTACTTATTTGTTTTGCGTGCAGTCGACGTTTCCTGGCCAATCACACAACTGAAGGGCCGCATTAAAGTACAGCTTATGGCCTTCTTCGTCAAAAACTGGGCAGTCCATCTCATACTTTTCTCCGTGACTACACTTGTAAAACTTTGTACAATCACTCTCATGAGCCAAATGTACGGTTTGATTTTCCTGATCAACTTTCGGGCATTTTGTCGGAATCTCAGCCATAGGTGCAGCCAGTTCTCGTGGTGTAAGTACTTTCCTTAACACATCCGGAGTTTCTGACTTCTTGCAGTCGACGTTCTTCGGCCAATCACACACCTGGAGGATTTCATTGAAGTACAGCTTATGGCCTTCGTCATCAAAAACTGGGCAGTCCATCTCATACTTTACCCCGTTACTACACGTGTAGAACTTTGTACAATCGGTCTCATGAGCTATATGTACAGTTTCATTGAGCGGATCAATTTTCGGGCATTTTGTCGGAATCTCAGCCATAGGTGCAGCCAGTTTTCGTGGTGTAAGTACTTTCCTTGACACATCCGGAGTTTCTGACTTCTTGCAGTCGACGTTCTTCGGCCAATCACACACCTGGAGGATTTCATTGAAGTACAGCTTATGGCCTTCGTCATCAAAAACTGGGCAGTCCATCTCATACTTTACTCCGTTACTACACGTGTAGAACTTTGTACAATCGGTCTCATGAGCTATATGTACAGTTTCATTGAGCGGATCAATTTTCGGGCATTTTGTCGGAGTCTCAGCCATAGGTGCAGCCAGTTTTCGTGGTGTAAGTACTTTCCTTAACACATCCGGAGTTTCTGACTTCTTGCAGTCGACGTTCTTCGGCCAATCACACACCTGGAGGATTTCATTGAAGTACAGCTTATGGCCTTCGTCATCAAAAACTGGGCAGTCCATCTCATACTTTACTCCGTTACTACACGTGTAGAACTTTGTACAATCGGTCTCATGAGCTATATGTACAGTTTCATTGAGCGGATCAATTTTCGGGCATTTTGTCGGAGTCTCAGCCATAGGTGCAGCCAGTTTTCGTGGTGTAAGTCCTTTCCTTAACACATCCGGAGTTTCTGAATTCTTGCAGTCAACGTTCTTCGGCCAATCACACACCTGGAGGATTTCATTGAAGTACAGCTTATGGCCTTCGTCATCAAAAACTGGGCAGTCCATCTCATACTTTACTCCGTTACTACACGTGTAAAACTTTGTACAATCGGTCTCATGAGCTATATGTACAGTTTCATTGAGCGGATCAATTTTCGGGCATTTTGTCGGAGTCTCAGCCATAGGTGCAGCCAGTTTTCGTGGTGTAAGTCCTTTCCTTAACACATCCGGAGTTTCTGAATTCTTGCAGTCAACGTTTTTCGGCCAATCACACACCTGGAGGATTTCATTGAAGTACAGCTTATGGCCTTCGTCATCAAAAACTGGGCAGTCCATCTCATACTTTACTCCGTTACTACACGTGTAGAACTTTGTACAATCGGTCTCATGAGCTATATGTACAGTTTCATTGAGCGGATCAATTTTCGGGCATTTTGTCGGAGTCTCAGCCATAGGTGCAGCCAGTTTTCGTGGTGTAAGTACTTTCCTTGACACATCCGGAGTTTCTGACTTCTTGCAGTCGACGTTCTTCGGCCAATCACACGCCTGGAGGATTTCATTGAAGTACAGCTTATGGCCTTCGTCATCAAAAACTGGGCAGTCCATCTCATACTTTACTCCGTTACTACACGTGTAGAACTTTGTACAATCGGTCTCATGAGCTATATGTACAGTTTCATTGAGCGGATCAATTTTCGGGCATTTTGTCGGAGTCTCAGCCATAGGTGCAGCCAGTTTTCGTGGTGTAAGTACTTTCCTTGACACATCCGGAGTTTTTGACTTCTTGCAGTCGACGTTCTTCGGCCAATCACACACCTGGAGGATTTCATTGAAGTACAGCTTATGGCCTTCGTCATCAAAAACTGGGCAGTCCATCTCATACTTTACCCCGTTACTACACGTGTAGAACTTTGTACAATCGGTCTCATGAGCTATATGTACAGTTTCATTGAGCGGATCAATTTTCGGGCATTTTGTCGGAATCTCAGCCATAGGTGCAGCCAGTTTTCGTGGTGTAAGTACTTTCCTTGACACATCCGGAGTTTCTGACTTCTTGCAGTCGACGTTCTTCGGCCAATCACACACCTGGAGGATTTCATTGAAGTACAGCTTATGGCCTTCGTCATCAAAAACTGGGCAGTCCATCTCATACTTTACTCCGTTACTACACGTGTAGAACTTTGTACAATCGGTCTCATGAGCTATATGTACAGTTTCATTGAGCGGATCAATTTTTGGACATTCTGATCGGACTCCGGTTTTGAGCATGACCGCGGATCTGCCATTTGGTAGTTTACAGTTAACATTGTTTGGCCAGTCACAAACTTGAAGTTCAGGATTGAAGTGGAGTCTGTTGCCTTGTGCATCTATCAGCGGACATTCCTTCAGCCATTTTTTACCAGCACTGCATCCGTAATATTTTGTGCAATCCGTCTCATGTGCCAGGTTTACGCTAACATCTCCTACATCCGTCTTGGGGCATTCGGTGGGAATGGTTACGCCTGTATCGGCCACCACTAGCGATGCTACAGCGAGCACTATCGCACTGGCTATTGTTAGATCCGTCACTGTAGAAATATAAAAAAAAAAGTTTTCACTCATAAGTATTTTCATAGTCATAAGGAATGATGAATGAAAATTATTCACAAATTTAAATCAATACTTACACCGAGTGCGTGTCATTATATATCACGATACAGATAAATTCAAACTGATGTAGACAGAATGGGTACGACTGAGTTGTTTCAAATTGACTGTGCTCTTATACACTTCGGTGGTCGAGTTATCTATTAATTGGAGAGTTTTTTTTTAATCGGATATCATTTCCTATTGTTGTGTGCGATTGATATTTCGCAAGAATATATATTTCTTATCAAACTCTTAGATTAAGCAGATTAACGAGGTGAAGTATCTGGTTGGCCCCGTATAGAGATCTTTAGTCAAGATATATATTGAATAGACAGAACACATACGTAAGCGTTAATTTAATTTAAAAGTTTACAGTAGGTCAATTTGATTTAATGCATATAGATGTATTAGTGATGGCGACATTGGGATATATTATTCACATACCGTGCATGCACCGAGAGAAAATATTTCATTGATTTATGGTAATCTTCGTCAATGAAAGGAAATACTTGAGTTTCAATACTATATTTTCATTAAGTGATCTTAAATTCACGAAACATTAGTAACATTTAATCCAAAAAATCGTTTCTGTTTTTTTCATTCTGATTTGACTAAAGCGGCAGCGGCACTTTCCCCGCTACAGCTCAGAATTTTGAGACCTATTTTTTCCTCAACTATTCGATAGACAAAACTCACATTCGGAGAGAACGTGCTCAAGTACGGGCGAAATGAGTTAAAGTCAGGGCTCCTTGAAACTTAAAGCCGTCTATTCGGGAGAATCGGAAAACTAAAAAGTGAGGTTAGGTGCAAGAGAAACAGCCTAATAGGTGTTTAACACTGCGCGATGAAATTTCCAGCACTTGCCGCCATCAATTATATCTTTTCAATAAATCAAGGAGATAATTTCTTTAAATCAATGGAAACTTTTCTTCAAACAATAAAACTGTTTCTTTCCCAGATGGCCATTATCTGGTAAGAACACATAGGCATCACGAAACGGCACTTGTGTCGGCATTATGGCGGTACGAGGTGGTGATGCTGCATCAGTGCTCCCACGGGTTCACTTTGTCGTGCCACTGCAGAACAACTTAATAACGCACTGAAACAAAAACATATTGTTGATTCAATGATTTCACATGATAAAAAGCAGATAAGACGGCTGGCAATGTTTTATAGTTGAAGTGATGAAATTATGGTTTAATATACGATCTTTGCAAGATTATTGAAAACAAACGTTGCAATCGTCTATGCAACAAAACGGCATATTTGAAACCATTGGAATAGTATTTGAAACGATAATCATCTTGATAATTGGTACTATAATCGTATTTGCTATAACGATGAAATATAAACGTTCCTCCTTCTAATTATATTAATGGTTGATCCAACTATTTTCTTATATTTGCTATAACCATAAATTATAGTCGTTCCTATTGGCAACTATAAATTATACTTAGATTATTGTCGGACTAACTATTTTTATTATTCAATTACGGTATTTTCGTCTGAGTGCGTGCGGGGACAGTTCTTAATCACAGTGCCGTCACAGTTCTCATTTGAAGTATCATTTAAAAGCAACTAACTGCACCGTGCCGACACGGTGCTGCACTGGACCACACTTTTTCGTAATCTGGTTTATTATATGGTCACTAACTAAATGTTTCTTTAGAGGCAATTCAATGTTCTTTTCGAAGTTTGAGTGCTCTCTATCACTGAAATCGAAGAAAAATATCGTTGAAATCAATGACAAACAAGATCAACCCACTCATTCTTTTGGCGTTAATGGGATCTTTTCCCTCAGTGAGGTAGCCAAGTTGTGTTTACTTATTAAAAGGTCCGTGAATAAACTTCGCCTGTAATTTCCACAAAAACTTTAAATCATGCCATCTAAAAATCACGTTCCGATAAGAATGCTCTTAAAACTTGATGCGATCAACAGGGCAACGCGATAAATCCGTATATTTAACTTTTTTTTCACAAAACCCCTCACTTTGCACTTTTATAGCCTAGATTTGAAATAATCCGAAGTCCTGAGCAACTCTATAAAAATGTACATATACGGTACACGATCCCGTTACTGGTTATTACGTCCTAGGTATTGTTTCTCATATTATGTTCTCGCTAGTACATTCCGTGTTCTTCTCAAATCTTTTTTTTGTGCTCTATATACAATTCATCCAGACACTGAACATTCGGTTGCACTAGATGCTGAGATCTTATTGCCGCTATATCCACTATAATAATGCCACATCGATATTATGACAATACGTGGTTCTACAGAACCCATCTCTGAATAGAACCATCTGTACACGAGCAGGTCCATACCATTTTTTCACGGGCGTTTAATTGAGGACGACAAAGTTGCACATAGCGTGAACTCGTCAAGACGAATTTGCGAACAGATTACCTTCTACACGACGAGCGCTTGCCCAAATTTAATTCAACATAGAAATATTGATGACAGCAGTAATCGTTGTGACGAAACTTTGCATATGACAACTTGGACGCCACCAATCTGTTCATGGCACTAATTCGCCATAAGGAATTTCTTTGTGGGACTAGACGGAAACAGTAAATCTCTGCGCAGTACCAATTTGCACCGAGAAATCTCCACACAACGCTATTACGACGCGGTAAAGTTCGACACGGTATAAGTTCTACATGAAGAAGTTTTACACGGCTCGACTTCGAAATAGACCCGTCTCCACACAGACCCATCTCGACGCAGACGATATCTGTGCGATGGTTAATCGGAGAATATGTCGACCGACGGACAATATTGCATCGAGCCGTCAAAATAAATATGCGACAAAGTTTTCGTCAATGGCATTGAGATATCCCGCCAAAGGATGCGTTGACGAGGCGCCCTTAACGCTTGTGCTACCAACTCGGTAACAAAGGTACACTCTGATCCCAGATCCAATAAGGCACGAACTCGAATAACACGACACTCAGTGACGTGTTACCAACTTCACCGTAACCAGTGGTTCTAATCCAAAATGAGCGTTAACATTTGTTTGGGAATCTCTTCCACTCGCAAAAGACATTCCCGAAACTTCCAAATTTTCACTCCAGGGCGTGCTCGTGGTTTGATGCAATACCCTCGCGTTCGCGTATTGAGACGGAGCACTCGCGTCCGGTTCACCGTGAATCAATGTGTGGTGTTTCCGTTCACATCGACTGCAAACGTTCTTGCTAGAGCAATTCTTCGGTATGTGTTCCGATCGAAGACAGTTGAAGCAATCATGCTCATGAACTGTAGCCTGTCTCTCTCGGACTGATTTTGACTTGAACTTTGATTTGTTGTCTGATCCTGAGTTTCTACGAGAGTTCGTATTTGTCGTAGTACCAATTGCTCCCAGAGTGCGAATTCGAACTGGCAAGAAGGATCCCAACACTTCGTAGGAGGGACACTCCAAAGTATCACCGAGCTTTGTTTCCCACTCACGTCGAGATTGCTTGTCTAATTTTTAGTCAATTTAAAAAAAACGATTAAGTCAAATATGTCACGAAAATTCTCCTACTCGGTATACGATCCGGAGAACTTCGGTAGCTCGGTTCGCGGAAGTTTCATGTGAACATTATTGACTTGTGCTGCTGCTGGTGCCGCTGCATCGTTTCTTGTTTAGGTGGGGTTTGTTAGCGCTCCGATCCCTTCCTCGAGTTGAGAGCGCTAGAATTTTCAAGAGAAGATTGTTCAGCGTCACCATAATCGTAATTCGTGAACTAAGGTGACGCCCATTTTCGTGCTTCGTCCTTTGGAAGACTTTCAATTTAAGCTTGAAGCTCCCGACAAGTCGCCCAATTTCCTTTCAAAATCTTTATATGATTGCGTATTGCCGAGGGTGTTTGGTGGCTTTTTCCGATCGAGCTTCATGAAATTAATTAAGGCTCGCTCAATGGATCTGAGAGCGATCGTTTACTGCACGATAAGTTGCTCCATTATAATTAGTAGTGTATTATTAATGTTTTTTTTTGTCGAGAACTCACCGCGTGGTTTGACCGATGTTACTCACTCGATTGCACTTATAGAATGTTCGCACTTCAATTGAATGTCATTCCGTGAAAATTGAGTTCGTCGTTGTCAAATACACCCTCGATGTCGACGAATGCGCATGTGGCATATTGATTGTTGGCAAACCCGGTACAAATCTCCGAAGTAATGATAGACAGGTTGTCAGCGCAAGATCTTGCTTTCCTAAAATCGTATTGTAAATCGGGGATAAGATTGTTTCTTTAAACCCACCAGGTGATTCGATTAGTGATCAGCCTCTTTAAGAGTTTCAGTAGACACGAGGATAGTGAAATAGGGCGGAACTTGCCCGGCGTGGATTTCGGAAGCAAGAATACAAGAAAGTCATGCCATGAGTTCAAAAAGACGTCTGTTTCCAAAATTTCATTTAAAGTTGCTAAAGTGAATTCGTTGTAACTTGAAGGGATTCGTAAGAGGATATCGATTTGATCTAATCCGGGGGATGAGCGTTTCTTGCAGCCAGAGAGTGCTGACTTCAGTTCTGTGAAAGTAAAGGGAGCTTCGAGGAAAGGGTTTGCCAAAAAGGAATTCTCAGGTGGAAATTGTGGTGTGTAGTTTTTTGATTAGCGATAGAGAACGTCAGTGAATTCGTGCATTTTGTTGTCGTTTCCATTGTCAAGAGCCATCGGGGTGTCAGGGTCGGCGGAGGACCGATTCTTAAAGTTTTTAGTTTTTTTCAAGACTGCTCCAATTGAGGTAGATCTGTTTAGGTTTTGACAAATCTCCCGAAAACTCTGGCGTTTTGCCGATCGGAGGGTTTTACCTATTTTTTGCTTGAGGTAAATGAAGTTAGAGAGGGTAAGATGTTGTTTGAAATCTACATGAGTTTTTTGCCTTTCTTGGACTGCAACTGAGCAGGAATTATTCCACCACGGGGCAGGCCTGGGAACATTGCGTTTTATATTAGTTCTTTTGGAAAGGTGGGGGGCTATATTGTACTCTAATTATTATTAATAAAAAACTATTCACTGAAATGAACGTGTTCAATTTTGTTGTTGGATAATTAATATAAGTTAATACATAATAAAATTATAATCCATGACTACTTGTCATCTATACTTATTGTAAAAGGAAGTGACCGAAAACGTTTGTGTGTCTGTATGTTCCAAATTAAAATTTTTTCAGAATCTCTAAGATTTCAAAGATGTCAAAAACTTCAAACGTTTCGAAAATTTTCGAAATTTAAAAAATTTTGAATATTTCCAGAATTTAAAAAATTTCCACAATTTAAAAAAACTTTCAAGTTGGCCATCGAATTTTGAGCGAGTTCTTCCAAGTTGGCCATGGAATTTTATGCGAGTCATTTCAAGATTGCTATGAAATTTTCAGCGAACCGTTCCAAGTTGGCCATGGAATTTTGAGCGAATTGTTCCGGTTGGCCATGGAATTTTACAGGAGTCGGTTCAAGTTTGCTATGTAGTATATACTAGGATGGTATTGTGGCTCGCGCGCTGCACGCGCCCGCATTGCAGAATTTAGAATAATTCGGGCTAGGATTCTAGAGGTGAGTGAGACCCCAGATATCCCTTGGGGTCTCACACACCCCTAGACTCCGAGCCCGAATTATTCTAAGTCCTTCAATGCGAGCGCGCGCAGCGCGCGAGTCACAGTACCATCCTAGACATACATATAATTCATTTATCTTATTATTATCATGTGTGCTGCTACCTACACTACGTACTGGAAACCATTTTTGACATTCGTAATCCATAAAAATACAATACTGAGTTATAGTTTGAGTAAAAATTTTGAGGATTATGCAAAAAAAATAATTGCAAGCTATTTCTTCAAATTTCAAAATTCAGTAATTTTTAAATAGCTGTAACTAGTCTTTCCGTAAAGATAATCATACTTTGTCTTAGAGTTTTGTAACGCTTAATCTTTAAGAATGTAAAATCGTTGTTTGTAAAAAATTGCGTGAATTATGTGTAAATTCAATTTAAAAAAAAGAATTTTTCCCATATTAATTAAATGGGAAACTAAAATAAAAATAGCGACCCCTTAGAGTTGAGTTGTAGGGCGCATGTTTGGTGAGGATTTTTTTTACATAAAATAGAAACATTTGAAAGGGTAAGAGTGAGAATAGTATATTTCGATACGAGAGGCCAAACGGGCGCTTTGCGCATTGCAAGTGTGAAGGTAGCACGAAGCCGAGGCGAGGGCGCAGGCCTGCGGCCTACGGACCGACGCCTTCGCTCTGACTTCATGCCCTCCCACGCCGCGGCTTCGTTCTACCTTCACACGAGCAGTGCGCAAGGAGCCCGTTTGGCCTCTAGTGTCGAACACTATTTTTCTTTACGAATGTCATACAAAATCCGAAATCTATGAAGAGTAAACAAAACACGAATGCCCGGCAAAGTGGACGGAAGGAGCGGGTCCAGGGGCACGGCCGGGGGGGGGGGGGGAGCCCCCCGAGAGGAAAACAAAACAAATTTTATGTTGTGTTCTCGACAATAGAAGAATCCATAGTTCGTTATAACCATTTCTTTATTAAAAAACCGTTTAACAAGCTATAGGAACATATTATTAAGTCTTTCGTATCATCGATATTTTTTAACAGATTCATAACATGATAAATTACTTTTTTAAAATAACAATACCATACTTAAGTTCATATTTTTATGTTAGTATCACACGTTTTTCTTTTTGGCACGAGTAACTTTGGTTACATTTTTGGTTCTCAATGATTATTGTGAACAATGTTAACGGTACAGTTGCTTAAATTATAAATACATGCTTTGCTCGTCGGTGTTGGACTTAGAGTGTTTTCTTTGTTCGTAATTGTAGGTCTCTGATAGCTTGAAGTTGAGGCGGCTGACGAAAAAGACGTTCCAGATGATGATTCCGTTGGCCGATTTGAAAATTCTGATTTTGTATTCGGTCCTTCCATTTCAATCGCGTTGGCTATTTTCGAAAACGTTCTCTTCTTGTTGTCGACAAAATCTCCCTGGTATCCTTCGGCTAGAGCGGTTGACTTCCAGCTACCCTGTCTTTTCAGTTCAGTAATATCAGCACCTGCATCCACGAGCAATGTCGCGGATGTGCGTCTGAAACTATGCCCCACGTACGAGTCTGCGTTCGGTTTGCGCAAAAACGCAGCAATTCTCTTAGGCGAAATGCGTATTTTATTTAAACCAATCACTTGACTTTCCATTCTGGTAATTAACCAGCAATTTCGTAGTGGTCCGATTTGTTGGGCGCAGATCTTGATATTTTCGAATTATGTTGCCTAGTTCTTCCATCACCACAAACGATTTCGGATCTCCATTTTTAGTTTTTTGGAATCGGAACTAGTAGAGTGTCGTTGCTCTCTGTAGTATCCTCAGTAGTGATATCATAAATTTTCTCTCGCCGTAGTCCACCAGCCATTCCCAATATCAAAATAACCTGCAGCAAATACCTAAGTTATTGTTAGTTATACATCACGAGAATATTTTTAGAATTATAAGTCCGAGAAACATTTTTTAAGGATTGTACAGATTTTTGAGATTTTTCTAAACTAAACTTTTTTTATTCCAAGAATTCAGAAAAATAGAAGAGATTTCGGTTAATCACCAAAGATATTTATACATATTTCATTAAAAAATGAGTTTATTTATTTTGGATTTTGTCAACACTTACCTTTTCAACTCAATGTGAACGATCAGGAGCTTGTGTACAGAAGTTGCATATGTCGTTGGCTGTAAAAATCATAGTTTTTTTGGACAGTATCCTTTGGCTTGTTTTTCCATATAAGCCGTTACTTTCTCCCAGGATTTGATGTTGATGCTCTCATACGCGAGTAACGTGCTTTTCAGCAATGAATATTTCGACCAAACAGTTGGTGGCTTCAGTTTTTCGTCTTGGACCAGGGTGTTTAAGTACACTAACATAACCCGCCTGCACATATCCGTTTGCGCGATTTTCTTTTCCAGGCTCCATTGTACGAATTTTTCGTAAACAGCCACGTATATATCTTTCGATTTTGACGGCAATAAGCTCAAAACAATATTGTCGACTTGCTCGATAATATTTTGCATTTCGTCATAACTTTCGGAACTTTCTTCTTAAAACGAACTCATTTTGACGACATTTAGCCAACGACTTTCTAACTTACCCTTATCTCTCATCTCACTCACCTCGTGCTTAACGTAGTCAACTAGTCACCGTTCGCAACGCTAGATGGCACTACGCGTAAAGCCAGTGAGCAAAGTACTTTGCTCATTGGCAAATGCATTTTGCACATCGGCGAATGCACTTTGCTCACCGGTGAAAGCATTATAGGCATTGCCTTTGCTTACCGTGTGGAAATCAGCCATTTTGCATGTCTCAAAAGGTTAGCAAACGAGGATTTTGGATGCAGGAGTGAAAAAAATTTTTTTTTTTTCTTAAGGCTCCCTAGTACAGGGTATATGGCGAACTATCATACTGGCTCTTCTCGATACGGAAGTAATCCCTTGGGTTTGCACTATATCACGGAAGAATTTCTCATTCACACCGGTTCCACATTGCGAATATCGCAGCCACGTTTTTCACTAGTGAATAGTATAGCTCTCGCGGGGACTCGTACCCATCTACTCATGGTCTTTATTTTCCACCTTTAATTTACTATCACCGTGAAACTCCGACCCGGCTCTAAGGACCATTATGTTCGCTCGTATTACAATGATTGATTCCGGCAGAGACGCTCTCCGGACAACAATAGTAGCGGTAGCCGTAGCGGGCAGGCGGGCATTTTTCAACAGGAAACATTTTTTTCTTTCCAATACTTGGCGTCGCGACGCTACCGCGTCTCTTGACTTCAGACAATAAGAGTACCGGTAGCCGCGACGGGCTGGCGGACATTTTTTGACATGAAACATTTTTTTCTTTTTAATACTTGACGTCGCGATGCTAACGCGTCTCTTGATAACAATCAGCGTTTCGAAAAGTTCGGTATTTTTTATTTTGAAAAAAATCCCATAAAGGTATTGAACAATCACAACCGATTTGTTGTTGCTCAATTTCACCGCCTCAAATACTTCATGTTGACTTTTATTATACTATTTAAAAACGTAGAAGCACATATAAGAATACAGTAGAATCAAAATAATTATTTTTCAAAATACATTTCATATTTGTGGAGTGTATATCACTGAAACAATGAGAGATTGCACGATTAGAGATAGCTTATAAACTTTCTGATTTCTTAGAAATAAAAAAAAATTGGTAAAAAATCTAAACAAAAAACACTGAACTTATTGAAATCTTTACTTCCCTTCCTTCTCCTTTGCCCAGGTGAAAAGACCGGAGTTATGCATTTCCTCGCTTTAGCTGTTGTTATGTTACCAGCATTTAATTTGACGCCGCCTATAATTGGTATTCTCCAACTCGGAAAAATGTATCTATTTGGACGGAGCGCGGTAGGGAGTCCGTCATCGTAAGAATGGGAAGGCAAATAGATAGAAATTTCCATCTCTTTATGTAGGGAGTTATATCTCACTGTTCTGGCGGTTTTACTTTGGCTGAGTATTTATTAAATAGATTATCATGCTTCGACGATAACACGCTGTAATCTTTTTTATTTCTAAGATCGAAATTTGGCGAATCGTAACTTGGGTCTGAGCCGAACGATGTCGAAGATTCCGTTGTTATCGATCTTCTTCTACGGGAAAATCAAATATTGAAATCTTTGTATTTTTGTTCCTTCAGATTGATTTATAAATTCGTAGATTGATGAAGCAAGTTTGATTTTCCCGTATGAGAAGATCGATAACAACGCAATCTTCGGCATCGTTCGACTCAGACCCGAGATACGATTTGCCAAAATTTCGTCTTAGAAATGAAAAAGATTACAGGCTGTTATCGTCGAAGCATCATATCATCTATTCAATAAATACTCAGCCAAAGTAGTAGATAGTAGTAGATTATATCAAATACTTCATAGATATAGTCGACGAATTCTCCGAATACTTATCCGGAAACTTAATCATCTAACATGAATGCTCGTATTTTACAGCAGCCGGAAACGAAGTAAAACAACTTTTGTACCTGTTCATTTGCACTCATTGTAAGAATGTCTCGAAAACTGTCGTTTGGAAAATATCGCGATCTTAATGGCGCATAAATTGGGCAGTTCACAAGAATATGTCTCAACGTTTCATTTTCAATTGTATTACACAATTAACAAGGCGTATCCACGTCGAACTTATAACTTATATTTTTTATCTTAATGCTTAGAGAATATTTACCGGCTAACCTACATTGCGCTGCGACCTTAAAATAACTGATGGGAAGTCTAGATTTTAAATACCCTTCGCAGTTGCCACTATTAAGCAATTTAATGTCTCGATAGACTTCGCTAAACGTCGACGTGAGCGCTCTGACAGCATCTTTTTGGTACTGAATTTGCGCAATGGAGTCTAATATCTGTGGTATTTTGCTTTCAATATTGGCCACTTGCCCTTCTTCAATTAGACGTTTCCATCCGTACTTTGCGAGGGGTGATAAGACACTCGAATACCAACTATAATTAACAATATTGTTCTGTTCTAGATTGAGTGCCACTAATCTGTCTAGACTGAGGCTGCGGGAATCTATTCGCCGGCATCTTTAGTACTTTCACTAAATACCCCAAAGCTCTCTTAATTATTTGGATCTCCATCGACGCGCTTCCGGTTTCCAACCGAATCATATAACCCGGTGTACCATTTGATAATCCAAGCAAAGATCTAAAGAATTTTCTTTGTACCTTGTCAATTTCATCCCCGAAATTTACCCCCCAGATTCCTGCACTATACAGCAATGTTGATGCTACCGTAGCCTTAAACAATTTAATTCTCGCGTCCCAATTATTTATTCGTGAACCTATCATTGGCGCCCACATTGCTTCCAGCGCAATTTTCGCTTTGCTCACAAAGTATTTTACCGCATTTCCAAACAGACCGGATCTCGAGAAAGGCACTCCGAGATAAGTATAATCCCTTACTATTTCCAGGTATATATCTTTGTATTTCATGCGGCGAGTTTTTTTAGTACGACTCCCTTTTTGGAATACCAATACTTTCGTTTTACTCGTATTGACCTCAAGCTGATTCTCATCACAATATTCGGCTAGCATGTTAAGTATATGTTGCAACTCCACTACATCGTCAGCCAGTAGGATCAAATCGTCAGCGAAGAGTAGTATCTCCACTTTTCCTCTGGTGTCAGCATGTCCACGACTGATAAAAAAATCCTGTATGTCCGCTAGCAGCAATGAAAAGAGGATTGGGCTCGAAGGGTCTCCCTGCAATACCCCCTGCGTTACATTAATTTTCTCGGCAGAGCACCCTTGTCCCAATCTTACTCTGAAATTCGCTTTACTATAATAGTTTTGCAAAACTCTAATAATTTGTGTGCTCACGCCGATTTCGTGAAACTTTCTCCAGAGAATACCATGAGAGACCGAATCAAACGCTCGACGAAAGTCAACAAATGTAGCGAACAGTTTACCTTGAGGTTTGGAAAGGGCAATCGAGATTTTCTGGCATTCAGAGTAAATATATTATGCTCAAACGAACGGCCCTCTCTAAACCCAGCCTGTGCTTCTGGCAGAATTTCAAACTGGTTACACCATGCGTTTAATCTCTATGCAATAATTTTCGTGAACATTTTCGTAAGACTATTCGCCAACGCTATGCCCCTATAATTTAGTGGATCTTTAACGTCGCCTTTCTTATAGAATAATACAATTTCTGCTTTACACCAGCTCTTAGGAACTTCACCGGTTTGAAGAATTTAATTAAAGATAGTCACTATTAGAGCGATCCAGGCGCACGGTAGGGCTTTGTATACATTGTTAGGAATGGAATCTGGCCCTGCAGCCTTATTTTCTTTAGCTTCCCTAATAATTTTCCGGACTTCACTCTCTGTTATGGCATCGTCTAAGATTGGGTGACGACAGCCAATGTATATTTCAAGTCGGAGGTTCCTTACTGGCATCATTGCTTTATAGAAATCCTCCCAAGTCGTACCGTCAATCGGACAAGGTTTGAAGTTTCTTCTTTTAAACCTATTAACTATCTGTCAAAACAGTTGTTGGTTTTTCGTATCAGCTATATCCCGACGTAGGGTTTCCCAATACTCTTTCTTCTTTACTTGGATTTCCTTGACATACTTTTTCCGGTAGAGTTTAAACAATTCTTTAAAACGTGAGTCATCGTTGTCTTTCCAAAACCTATAAGATCTATTTATTTCAGTTTCCAAAAGACTTAATTCCTCATCATACCATGGCTTGTCCTTTACATTGTAATTCGTTTTTTTGCGCGGATTTACTTCCCTCTACAGTTAGCTCAAGTAAATTATTTAACCCATGCACGTTCCAATATAGAATGCTAGTTTTACTTCCATCGACCCCCGAGTTATCAACCTCTACAAATCCTGTCTCATCATACCCATTAGTTTTCACGTTTGTATTTTCAGTTTGCAGTATATCCACCCGTTCATTCTCAATATTACTATGGTGTGAAATACTCCCACTAGTACTACTGCTGCCCTCGTTTTTAGTTCTGATCTTCTGACGTGCGACGTGCCCCCTGGGTGGACCGTTGGGACTGCTGCAGGCTTGGCGAAGATCCTCTGCTATTGTTAGCTCGTCGGTCACGAAAGGGCTGGACAAGTCCACGACCATCCTTCCAAACCAGCTGGGTTTCGTTGACCTGCAGTTTTTTATATCCCACCTTGACTCTGCTTCCATTCTGCTCTTCTTCCCGGGCGATATTCGTTATTTTCCTTTGAATATCGCGGTCGTAGCTCGTTCGATCCTGGTTAATATACACATTGGTACCTCGTAGCTGTTTCTTAAACTTCATAATTTGTCTCTTCACGGCGTAGTTGGGTAGTTTTACCTTCACAAGACTGGAGTCCGAACTTGAACGCAGCGGGAAAGCTTCCACAATTGTGACATCTACTTCCAACTTTTCACGCAAGAATTCTTCTACATCTTGTTTTAACTCAGAATGAGATAGCTCGAGACCTCGGATTATTATATTATTTCTTCTAACGTCTCTATCCCGAGTGGCTTCTTTTCTTTCCAGTTCCAATACTCTGTTCTTCAAAATGTCGATATCGGATTCCATGAGAGTAGTTTTCGTTGAGAACTCCTGTCGATCTTGGCCGATGAGACTCATAGCTTCTTGAGTTTTTATATTTGTGTCCAAACACTCATTCCTTAGGTCGTTAACGATTAACATCGTACTTTCCAGTTTTGACAAGATTTCAACTGTTCCTGGGTCTTTCTCCGTAGTAGGTATTTTTAGGTTATGATTTAAATCTTGCTTCGTATTAGTTTGCGTCGGGCTTTTTTGGCTAAGTTGGCTGCAGGTGGACATTTTCAACGCGTCTGTTATTTTTGGCGTTTGTCTCGACGCTGCGTTTGAGCGAGATCCTTGGCCCTTGCCTACCATCTTGCGCAGCGGCTGTGTGTACAGGCACCAGCTTGTAAGATAACCTCCCTTTTCCGTGCCAAGTTCAATACGATTCTACGCGATGAAAAACACAAATTACACTGAATCGAATATGTTATCGCCTTCTATGATACTCAATGGGTAGGAACACGTCCCGTAGACTGTGGATTTTCAACTTAATACTATTGAAAGGTGACTTTTCTACCATTACAAATAAACTCCTCGTGTATGGTTCTATCCGACCGCCATCCCACTCAGCCAAAGTCAAAACGAAGTATAATGCTTACTTGTGACGTTAAACTAGATAAATCGTTAATCAATTTCGCCAGAGCCACGGTGGCGTAATCGAATCACACTAGGCTAGATACCTAGAGTTCCCGGTTCAAACCCGAGCTGTGGCGATATTTTTTCACGATTCAAAATTAATTGTTTAAATATTGTCCGTTCCGATTGCTTTATCATTTTACGAATTGATAAAGCAATCTGAGGAGACAAAAATACAAAGATTTGAATGTTTGATTTTCGCGTACGAGAAGATCGATAACAAAGGAATCTTCGGCATCGTTTGACTCAGACCCGAGTTACGATTTGCTAAATTTCCATCATAGAAATAAACAAGTAACCCGGACGGCCCTGCGGGGCGCCGGGTTGTTTGTTGGTGCGGCTCCGCCCCCCCCCCCCCTCAACCCCTCGAAAAATGGCCATTCAGGCAATTTTTAAAGCACTCACTCTCACCGTCGTGCTTCGCACGCCGCATGGTTCTAACATCGCGATCTGTATGATTTACATGTTGCGCTTTGGGTTTCAATGTTAACAGACATCGCTTTTTTATTGTTACTAAATTTTTAGTTTATAAATAAGGGTCATTTTTGCTACACCGTATCGAAAAAATTTCACCGTGTAAAAACGAGAATGATCCAAGTTTCCGGGAAACTGAACAGACTACGCAGTCAAGTGTTACACGACCGGTCGAACGGCGTGGAGCGCAAGCCCGGAAATAAAACGAAGATAATGCTTCCGATCTTTTGTTCCATCAATTTCCTAAAAGCGAGGCTTTGGACAATATATATTTTTTTAATCACTTGTGCGCTACCTTGTGCAAATTGTAAGATTCGGAATCCAATTGGGTTCACGTATATTGTAGAGTGAGGGTTAAGACGGAATATAGTGTGAATCAGTACAGTGGTATACTTTTTATACGAATTACCTTTTTGCTTTCAATTTTCGCGCTTCATCGTTGTTGTCGGCACGTTGTCGACAACGACATTGCAGTTGTAATTGTTGCGGATGTAATTGCAGTTTTCTCGGGATGCTGCTGTTTTTGACAGGTAACAATTCATAAACGATAACGGAGCACAAATAAAAAATACAAGTGCAAGTGTAAAATGACCAACGAAATAATTGTATGAATATATACGTGTTAAACATAATTCTGTAAATTAGATAAGTATCAGTGTTGAATATGGTTACGAGTGTTATGTTTAGGTTATGTTGACTAATTTTTTGAATTGATAGGATATTTATGAATTATTATTTCAATTCAAAGGTACAAATCCATTCAACAAATGCAGAAATAAAGATAAAAGCTGAGGAATCAATTGTTTTCATTTGATATGATGTATAATATGTAGTGTGGTATGTTTTTCTCAAGCCAAACAATTTTATTTGTCATACTATTGAATCAATTGGAATTAATTATTTGCTTCTCATCTTGGTAGGTAATCACAACGTTAGAATTCTCTAAAGGCAAAATGAAAAAAAATCTATTTGTATTAAGGTAAAATATAAGTACGCTGTAAATCTTGCTCGAATCAATCAATTTGGTGAAAAGTTAGTAAGCCGTACACATATGCGTACCTGAAAAGGGCAATTTTTCAAGGTGAATGTCAATATAAACAAGTGAGAAAATTACCATAATATTTGTGCATACTTCCCAATGTGGGAATAAGAAGTGTTGAAAATTTTAGCTCGCTCTGTCCATTTGGACCAAAGTTACTATGTAATACGGACGTCTGGGTAACAAAAAATCTGTTCATAACAAAAATTATTTTATAATAGAAAATCTATAGTCTTTCGCACCAAAAATATATATTTCATTGTATTTGAGAAATTTGCAGTGAAAAAAAGTGGATTTATTAAATTTGAGTTCAAATTGACGTACAAAAAGTCGATCAGGTTTCATGTATTTGATTTATGGTTAAACAAAGTGTAAGCTAAGAGGCTAAAAGTCGATGCTTGCGGAGAACACCCCCTACTTCAGTGACACGTGTTTGAACATTTCAATACTTGTAGTGAAAGCGTATGAACGCAATTTTTGTATTCTTGTTGAGTTACTATAAAAAAAGTTAGTACATTGATGTAGCTATAAAAATCAATAGAAAAAATGCTAAGAGCAGGCCGTGAACCAGCAGCCTCACGATTATAAGTACAGTGCGTTACGTGCTCAGTCACTCGACTCGATAATACATATTAAAGATCGACGCTTTACAAATTACTCAAAATATCCTGGACTGATTTTTTCTTAATCGCTTGAGTAAGACGCGCTGCTACTGCGGCAAATTTATGATCAACACAGGACCTTTACAGGCTTTATAATTCATTCTGAAATCCGGGTATCTGAACCTTCCTTCGTCAGAAAACGATACCGTTCATCAAAAAATTATATTGATTTGATGATATTTCCAAACTCACTTCACACTCCAATTGCAATTAATCAAACATTTGGTTACGTCGATGATAGGTATGTTTGAAAATATAACAGTTGTATAATTTTTATGCCTATTAGATATCCACAGATACCAAGTCGTTCATAACGTCGTTGGTAGCATGCGTGCGTTGTTAGGTTCAAGCCCCGGTGCAGTAGAAAAATTTTCTTCAGCGAAAGACCCGACCATCTTTGTAACATGATATGTCTGAAAAATTAATGCCGCGTAAATGAGGTGAATGACTCAATTAGTGACCTTCTAAGCTCAACACGGAGTTGTTGAGGCAAGAAGGTGAATAGGAATAGCAATTGATTTAATTAAAAGGTATTACAGTAAAGCTTAGAGCTTTCATTTAATTTAACGAATGTTACTTTTTTACTTTATTATAATTTTGAGGTAATATTATTGAAATATACGCCGTCATGTGAAAGACCTGATTAGTTTCCTACGATTTTCTCAAATGGCATATGAACAAGTTACGAATACTTTTACAGAAAAAATGCATTTTAATAATTATTTTATGTAATTTATACGAGAATAACAAAACAAGGTTAGTCATTGATGTATCAGTCCGATCCAGCTGCTAGTCGAGTTGCGAACACAAATCGCAACAACCCCGCGTTTCGGTGAACTTTTTTCGGACCGATATATGTTACGTCGTAAAAGTATTTCTTTTCTGTTCACACACACTTAATTTTTTTGTATTCTTAATACTCTGTGTATTATATTTGTCCCTCAAATATATTTTACCAACTTAAAAAACTATATCCTTTAGATGGTAAGTTCTTATTGACACACTGAGAAAAAATTATGGTATTAGTAACCATAAAGTGACAACTATTCATTTGTAGTTGGTACAAACATAGTTGTTACCACTTAATTAGTTGTCACAACCATTTTTATAGTCACCGTAACTATAAAAGGACTAAAAATCAATAGTTGTCACTTTATAGTTAACTGTACTATGACGATTTCTCTCAGTGCAGTGACAAGAAAATGACTGTCGACGGCTCACTTCCATCGAGTCGGCAGATAGTAGTTTGCAAATCGGCGGTTATTAAAAATTAATTGTCAGCGCATCTCATATCGCAAAATGCAAATCTTCGAAAATATAATAAAAAATGTGATGTGTACTGTCACGGTCAGTAATTGGGTCGTTCATCTTAGTTTAATTTTTTTTAAATCGTTTTTAGGTCCATTTTAAATTTCCAATAGATATACATATGTGTCCGAATTTCATCGCTTGCAACAAAATATATATGACTTAAATTAGTGTTATGTACGATAATTAGAAATAGTTGACGTGTATGCATTAATTTTGAAGTATAAAGTTACTGCTATTTGAATAACATTCGAATTATTTTCAAGTCATCTGAATTAGAATTTTCAACACATTCGTGCTCAAAATTTAAGAGACCGCATGTGAACAAGAAATACCGGTACCGGTACCTTAATTTTCACGCAGAAATTTTTACAATTCGACAGAATCTCGAAGTATCACTTGTTAAAAAGAAATAACACTCTACAAATCACCAAAATGCGGTGATGGATACTTTTCTTAAAAGTGGTTTTGAGAATCTGATAAAGATATTGGGTGCATTTCTGGTTTTGTACGAACATATTTGTAGAGTATTGAAAAAACGATGAGGTCAAATAATCTACAAACTGAACTAGAGTACCTTATGTGCAATGCATCCTAAAGCCTCAAGCTCAAATTACTTTGCCCCGCTTCTCCAAATCAAAACCGGTATTGGGAAGTTGACATTTGACCTCGAAACGTACGCCAATCGAATAATGAGCGTGATTCGACTTAGCGTTACCACGATTTATGTATTTCCCCAAAAGCAATATACCGTAAGATATGAAATCGGCCGTTCGGTGTAGCACTGAAACGCGGATGGAATTCGTTGAGCCTCCCCCCCCCCCCCCCCACTCTCTCTTCCAGATTTGTCGTGGCTATGCCGACTGTAACGTCTACATTGAATTCCAAATAATTTGGCGTATTGACCGAGAGGAGAAACCAGGAAAGCGCACAGAGCTAGGACAGGCACGTACCTCCGTTGTTTAGAATGTAAATTGTCAACGGTCGAGTTGCATGTGTAGGCGCCAGGACTCGTATATCCCAGGCATTGTTGAGTTCTGTCACCATCACCTACTCTCGCTCACACCCATGGGAACGAATGGAAATTGTTCCCTTTATTATACATCAAGTGAACCTGGTGAGACTCAAGGCGCACACTCTCGCTCGAAAATTCTACTAATAATAACTAGGATATTGTAAGATTGATCAGACGAAAGGGGAACTCGGAGAATTTCGCGTAGTGAATAATTTCTATATAACGGTGCAAGTGCTCATGCAAATGAAGGATAGGAATGTATCGATCAATATTGATAAAATATTAAAGAAACGAATGGTTCATTTGCTTCGAGAATGTGTAACGTATACATTACCAGTCAAATGTGAGGTTCGACAAAAATTTTTATAGTTCGTGATACGTTATAACCTCATAACAAAATTAACGATTCTATAAAACTATAAGATAAACACAAAATCAACGATTCTATAAAACTATAAAATGTACATCATATCTTCAACGGAACCGTTTTTTCCAAACTTTATTTAGTTACAGATAACTAGAGTATTAGTCCAATCAAACTTTTGGTTACGAATGTATACATGGTATGTTCTTCGATCGGATGGAATACATGTATCCGGATGTACTATATGTCGCTTGAAAAATCGGCGAAATAATAGAAGACTTTCACCGACGAGTCGCGAATACGAAATTTACGAAGCGGGAATGGAGACAAACGCACCTGCAATGTATGCGACTACAGCGTACAAAAATATGTGGTATGTACGGAATTCGTAATAACGAAACAGAACGAGAAGTCGAGTTTTGACCCGATTCCACAGCTCTCGGTCAGGGTCAAAGTCTGGCCTTCGACGATTTCAGAGTGAAGTATATTACGCATTAACTTAACGCATGTTCCGTAGTAAGCACATTTTTGCTCTCTCATAGAGGATGTTTCCATGTTTGTTTTTCTAGATTTTCATGTCAGAATACTCTGAACGGTCTGAAACATTGAGTAAAGTGATTTAGAAAACAAAAAATCAAAAAAGTCTTTGCTGTACTGAATCAATTGTTGCTCACTGCTTATTTGCTGTTCATTCTATCTGTATGTATGAGATTGAAGCAGAATCACTTTGATATCAGCCTGTGGACCAAAAATGTGTAAAATTTATTATTTTTCACAATTCAGGTAAAGTGTCAGAAATAGTAAAGATTTTGGATTGGATTTCAATACCAAACTAGGATTCGGATGCAAAAAGTCCACACCAACTTTCTTTGCGGTCCGTAGCTGTTTTCAAAAGTTATTGTGTTTCCGGACGGCACATACAGACGCCAGACAGACAGACAGACGGAGAGACAGAAATTAGTTAATGTGTGTTTTGGAATCTAGAACACTCAAAACATGTATTTCCCATCAAAATCTCAGAGTCGAATTTTTTTTGGACTGCAATACTTTCTCTCTTACATACTTTGTATGTGATGAGAAAGTAAAAATGGCCATCCAAGTACGTGTGCATAGTAGCTGTAGTAGTATAATTGGACCTCGAATATTCTATAATTGGATGCGCGAATATAAAATAGGCTCTAGAGGGCGTGAATGTGAATACTGCAAAAGTGAATAGGGCAGTTCTAGGATTTTATGTATAAATTTAATGGTGCCGTATTAGGGCAATTAATCGAGGCCTAGGCAGGTTTAATAATGGGATCACACGAGGAAAACAATAATGATTTAGCCACATTAGGGCCTTATAAGGTAATTCTACGTTTTCATGGCAACGTTAACTTGGTCGCATTATCACCTGAGGGCTGAATCATATCACCAATCGAAAAAATAATAATTTTGTCCGAAAAGGGCCTTAATAGGCAGTTCTAGGTTTTCACGATGAAGCCTAATAATCGCTTGATATATTAACCACTCAAGAGCCTCGTCAACCTTAATCTCGGTAGTAAGTCAAAAAATCAATTATAATTTTGTCAGACGTGGAGCTGATAAGGCAATTCCAGGTTTCCATGGCGAAGCTTAGTCAGAGCTTTAGAGGTTCATGAGGGGAAAAATTGGGATTGTAAGGGCTGAGACTGTAAAAGGCGAGAGAGCCATACATGGGTGTAAGGTAATAATAATACTTCCAACCACCTTAGAGGTTGATGCGCTAAATTGTAAAAGAAGTACGCAAATTTGTAATGATTTTCGAAGATATGGGTTTCAGTATGCAATTCTAGTTTTTGATAATGAAGTTTAATTAATCTTTGATGAGTTCATCAATTCAACGCCCAGTTAGGCTTAATTATAGTAGCAAGTATGCCAGTAATAACTCTGCCAGGTGAGAGTCTTATGGGGCGATTCTAGATTTCTCTATTGAAGTGCAATGAAAGCTTGATAGGTTACATACTTATGAGCCCAGGCAGACTTGTGGGGGGGGGGGGGGGGGGGTAAGGCTTTGACATTGTTTTGATATGGAAATTTTTTTTGTAATGTATGTGTGATATTTCAAGAATGTTCTGTCAAAATTTCAAGTCGATCGGAGCACAATGAACGAATTTATGAGCATTTGAGTGCCTGCAGCTCCAGGCGGGGTTTCTGTACCTACTCGGTAGCTGCGCGGCGCGCTGACCCGTCGAACTCGTTTTATTTGTTTATGATCCTCAAATCTATTGTGTGGAAAACGTGTTCACATACCATTATGCTATGGTAAATGCTGTTGAGATTCTGTTATATATATTCGAGGAATTCAAAATATATTCATTAGTTGATCGCTGTATACCGTGCTGAGCAGCAGTAAGTGACGCTGAAAATTTGATTGTGCTTTCGTTCGTATTCGTACCTCAAATTATTACCAGAGACGATCGTTATAATAGTAGTAAGATCTTGGGCCGACCGAAAAAAGGTCTTTCCTCAAAAGAGTATAACAGACGAAGTGAAAGCTAAGGTGAACAACCCAATTATTGTCTGTGGCCCATTTAGTGTCCGTTCATATATACTGATATATATCAAATCGTACTTTTTGTTTATATTTTTTGATTTTTGCATTATGCGATTTGAGAAGCGCCGAAAATAATTTTTCCAATAATCGTCGATTTAAGAAATGTTATCTGCAGACTTGACAGAAACGAGCCATCGCCAGCTGTTTTCTTCTCTCTGTCGGTAAAAACTTACCATCTGGAGAATATACTTTTTTATTTTTTTAAAAATGTGTTCAAGGGACAAAGTTTATTCAGAGAGTATTATTAAGAACCAAAGAAAACGTTAGCATGTGCGAAAAGAAAAAATAATTACTCTTATGCCAAAAAATATATGAGTCAGAAAGAGGTTTACCCAAACACTGGGTTGTTGCGATTTGTGTTCGCAACTCGACCGGACTGACAGCTCGATCAGACTGGTACATCGATACATAACTTTGTTATGTTATTCTTGTAAGAATGACATTTTCGGACTCATAGGATTATCCGTAATCTATAAAATATCTGACAGGATCTTGTTATTTAGTTACTAATCGGGTAAAGATGTAAAACGGCATGGGCCAGTGTTTGGGTCTTCAATAGGACACACAATAGACCATACGAGAAAATCGTACGACACTAATTGGGTTTTTTATATGCCGGCGTATATTTAAATAATAGTGCTTCAAAATGATAAATAAGTAGATAAGCAACATTCGTTAAATTTAATAAAAACTCTAAACTTCACTACAATATCTCTTATTTCAATCAATTTGCTATTTCTATCCACCTTCTTGCCTCAAAAACATCGCGCTGGACTTAGAAGTCCACTAATTGTTTCATTTTCCTTAGTAGCTCGTCAGTTTATTGGAATCGAGCCTGCTCACCTCGATTCCTCGGACATACCGTTTCGTTAATACCGGTGAAACAAAAATTAACTGGCGCCCACCGGATTTGCAGATGCGCGAACGAGGGTGGATGGCCGAAGGTGACGGATCTTGATCCGTGTTCTCGATTAGTTTTCGTCATTCGAGCTCGCTCACGTAAAATACGTCACACAGTCGATATCAAACTAGATCAGAATTTTTTCAAAGAGTATACTATATATACCCATATAAGGTTATCCCAGTCCATATCAAGATATAGAACATAATGATATATGCACCTATTAAACTATATCAAATCATATTGAGCCTGATATGGGCATATCAAGTTGATAAGCCTTGATCTTGCCTGAAATCGCCAATTTTCATATCAGACCAAATCAGGATAAATCAAAATTTATATATGGGCATATTAGATTATATCAAGCTAGATATAGTTATATAAAAATGTTTGATATTGCGTTATCAGGTCATATCAGGCCTAACCAGAATATTTTTTCACGGGACGTTATGTCGAGTGAGCTAAGACGCAGCCCAACAACACTATATCCAGAGAGTTCCAGATTCGATTCCCGTCAGTGCAATAAAAAAATTACGTCTGTTTTTCAGCGGTTAATATGTACCCTCATGTAAAAAAGATAAAATATCTAATTACAAGGGCGAGATTGCACAATTAAATAATGATACATGTATATTTTCAACTAAAATTCCTTTATTATTTTAGTAAAGGCTCAACAGGGGAACCCTTTTTAGGCCCAAGCAGGTCCTCATCATGTTGCTTTTAAAGGTCCTGGTCGTCATTTAGGAAACCCTACGAAGCTTCCACGCCCCTTCCCTAAGAGATAATTCTCTAGAGATTATATATACCCTAAGAGATCATTCCCTAATGGGAATGTTAATCTGAATGGACATTGGATTATCTCGCACATACAGAATCATACATGTAGCCACAGCTGTGGAGATCACGTTGTGTGTGTGTAACGTCCGAAGTAGGAACATTAACAGAGTTAGTAATACTAGAGGGGCGAGCTTTCATCGTCCGCGAAGTCTTGTCCAGGGACCAGCTTCTGTTTGCGCCATTGGCGTTGATCTCCTGTTCTGGTGGTAAGTATGGACGGAGTCTGCGGTTGAGCCGCTACAACCATGCCCCCTCCAGTGAGCTGACAGAGCAAGGAAGGGAACAAAACCCTTTTAGTTTTTTTAGCGTTGGTCTTGATTGGTGAGTACAGATTCGTCGATCGATGCTCTTTAGGTACGGCGGTGGACGTGGTGAGACCAGGAGTCTCGTGTGCTTTAGCTGGCTGATCATCGTCCGTCTCAGTGACGAAGGCAGGTTTCATTCTGTCTACTGAAATTGTGAGGTCCGGCATATGGTGGGTCGAGAGGTTTTTTTTACTCCATCAACTCGGACAATGACGTGACTGCATTTATACAGATCCTTGAGGACGAAGAATCGTGCTTTCGTATAGTGAGCAGTTGTGGTAGGTCACACACGATACATCTGCTCTCGGAATTTTTCCGAGAAGAACACGGATTAGCAGGTAAGTTTTCAGAGACGAAGAATTCCCCAGGAATGCGGAGTTTCGTTCCGTAGAGAAGCTGCGCTGAAGAGGCCTCAAGATCCTCTTTGAAGGCAATTCATAGTCCGAGCATGACCGAAGGCAGCAGATCCGGCAAGGGCGTTGGGGCATTGCACATCAGTGCGGCTTTCAGCGTTCGATGCCAACGCTGAATAATTCCGTTGGATTAGGAGGCCGATACGGTGATGTGTGGACCTTTTTTGGTCCTACCATGTTTGCTAGTGTAGTGAATAGTCGGGATTCAAATCGCAAACCTTGGTCCGGTGTGATAGTGAGAGGTGTGCTGAACTGCACGATCCAGCTTGCGAAGAAGGCAGTGGCTATCGTTTCTGCTTCTATGTTGCTGAGAGGGACGGCGAGTGGCCAACGTGTGTACCTGTCGATCATGGTGAGACAGTATCGCAGACCTTTGATTGTTGGTAACTCGATTATGTCCAGATGGACATGGTCAAATCAGTTATCTACGGTTGCGATACGGGCTGGTTTGATCCAATTGTGTCGCTGAATCTTGCATGTTTGACATGGTATGCATTGTCGACACCAATGTGTCGCGTCATGCTTGATGCCGGGCCAGATGAACTTTTCTTTCAAGTGTCGTATCGTGACGTTGCCGCTGAGATGAGATGCTGAGCGTATGACGTCGAAAGCTTGCTTGCGAAGACTGTTGGGAACGTACGGGCGAATCCAACCCGTGGAAGTGTCGCAGAAGATCGGACTGTCCTCGATGACGAGTCGCTAGAGTTTAAAGGAGGTGTGGTCTGATGTGAGCAGTTGCTCGAGCTCCATATCACTCTCTTGTGCAACTCTGATGAATTCAGAGCTCCAAACTTTCGGCATATCAATCGCATTGATACGCGAGAGAGCGTCGGCGACAACATTGTCTTCCACGCTCAGGTGAATAATTTCCGTCGTCAATTCTGAGGTGAAAGTGAGATTGTTCAGAGAGGGGAGTAGTCAGTCTTCACGATGAACGCTCGAGCTTTCAAGATGTGTGGAAAAATGTTATCACTGCGTAAATTGCAACGAGTTCTCGGTCGTACGTACTGTACCGAGACTCAGCTAGGCTTAGCTTACGAGAGAAGAAGGCGCGAGGTTGTTTTTGAATTGTTCGAGAGCAGCCCCAATCGGTGAGAAGAAACTATGTCATATTGCGTCTGCAATATCCTGTTTGCAAGCGATGAACGCTGCCTCTGATTCTAGAGTCTCCGAAATTTGTCGCTTGTTGTTTAACTTTGATTCCTTCAAGAAGTTGCTTAGTGGAGCTTGAACGTGTGCAGCATTCGGAATACATCGTCGATAATAATTAAGCATTCCTAGATACCGGCGAAGCTCACAAATAGTCTCAGGTTTCGAAAAGTTAACTATTGCCTGTACTTTTTCTTCCGGAGGCGAGTATCCGTTGTGTGTGACCTTGTAGTTCAAGTAGACGATCACTTCATTAACAAATTGACAATCATTCGGGTCAATGTAGAGATGATTGTCCTGAAGGATCTTGAAGACAGCCTTGAGATGTTGCACATGTTCCTCAGGGCTGCTGGAGAATACGATGAGATCGTGGATGTAACATGCTGCGAAATCAACACTCCTCAAGAGATTGTCCATATGTCGTTGAAACGTTCGTGCGACGTTGCGCAGTCCTGAAGGCATGCCGAGGAATTGAAACGATCAAAATGGTCTAGTAACTGCCGTTTTGGAGATGTCGTGGTGAGCTACCGGAATTCCGTGGCATGCACGTACCAGATCGAGAATTGAAAACGTGTTGCACCCGTGACAGCGTTGTAGAAGGTCGTCGATGTTGGGGACCGGTCAGGCACCGTTCGCTGGTTGAGACTGCGAATGTCTCCTGTGGTCCACCAACCACCGTGTACCTTCTGGACCATATGAATGGGGCTTGCCTATTGGCTACTAGAAGGACGAACGACGTCGTTGTGCAGGAGAGATTGTATATCCCGGGCAGCTTGCAGTTTGTCATCGGTGAGTCGTCGAGGCCTTTCTGCTACTAGTTGTAGTTAATAAACGGTAGAGAATGATGATATGGGTAAGGAGTTAGGCGGCTACGATCGACCAATTCCCAGACGTTTTTAGGGAATAAGTAGGGGATGGATTTACAAAAATCTCCAGATATTTACGTTTCGGTCCTGAGTGTGAACTCTCTTCAGAAAGATGTTTTAATGTCCTATACGATAATGATAACTAAATGAAATATTAACCTATATTAAAAAGTTCCTGGATGTTAAATGCAAAATTCATTGTTAGCGGTTAAAGCATACTCTGATTCGTCGGTGGTGGCGTCAGACACACTGACATCAGAACCAAGTTCATGCATTAAATTTGTTTATTAATGTCAGATGTCAAAACTGACGTAAAGAGACTCGCGCGCCAAAGCGCCCGTGTCGGCTAACCCTAGTGTTATCTAAACAATTAATAATATTGACTCGATTACCCTCTTCTCAGATCAAACATTAAATAACTTAATGATAATCAATTGTAAGATACGTATTATAAAATCTTAAACATATGAGTATAATGTTAGAAGCTGGGCCAACTATCATGTATATCATTATAGGTTAATGTAGGATTCTTGATATTATAGGGTTAAAATATAACACATCAATTCTTTGAATATATTTTATTTCTTTCGAGACCGCACGTGGTACCAAAAGACCGACCGTTAGTCATACATTCGTCGAACTAACTGCTGACGTACTTGAGAGTGAGACGCTCAGCTCTCCGCGCCGCTCCGTCGCTGCGAACAACAAACGCAGTACTATATCTAACTGTCGACAAAGCTATCCCTTACACTCCCTCCCTTTGTCGATAGTGTCTTTACTATCCTGATATAAAAACTGAACAAAACAAAATAAAATTAGCAGAACGAAGTATTTAACTGCTAAGTACAAAACACAATACAAAGTTTAGTTAAATGAGAGATCGGTTTTAATTCTTCTTGGCTGAATTGGTTCGATTTTCTTTTTCTTGCATATAGCTTGTTAATCACTATTCTGTAATCATAAGATCATAAAAACTATTAGTGACTTGTACAGATTCACGTTAAACTCTGAACAATCTCGTGTTAATGATTTGATCTCTTAGATAAGTAAACTCTCTTTCAGCTAAGGGTTTCGTCATAATGTCTGCTAGATTCTCTTTAGTAGGTATCCATAGGACTTTAACCTTTTTTTCATCAACGCATCGTTTTATAAAGTCTCCATAAGATACTGCCATGGGTTCCCTAGTTCCCGTTTCTTCTCTGAATATTAAATCCTGCTGTATATTTTCCAAACTCTGGTAAAATGTTTTGAGTTTATGACTGCCATCCATTTCAGTGCAGTCTCTTGCAGGCCTGTTACCACACCATATAGTTACAGGAAACAGAGTTCGCCCTAATATATATCTGATTGATTCGTCCAATGATATCAATTCTTGACATGCATCACTCATGGCCAGATATTCTGACTGACAAGTAGAGAATGTTGGAGGAGATTGTTTATGGCTTCGCCACGCGATAGTGTCTCCAAATAGTTTTATAACGTATCCGCCAGTCGATGTTGAGTTTTCACAATCTCTAGAACTTTAGTCAGTTAATGCTTCAAGTGGTTTTCGTGCTCAATAATTAACCGCATAGGCTATATCCGGGCGTGTAGCATCTGTTAGATACATTAAACTCCCGATAGCCTCTCTGTATGGCACCCGTTTAAATTCGTTATTTCCCTCTGAGTTTTCTGCATTATGTTTGACCTTCTTGTTTCTATTTTCAACCTGTCGAGTTACCATAGGGGTACACTGAGGATTACACTCTTTCATGTAGAATTTTTCTAACATTTTCTCGGTGTAAAAAGCTTGGTGCATTACAATGTGTCGTTCTTTTCTGTTTCTCTCAATGGTCATCCCAAGGAAAATCCTTGGTTCTCCTAGATCTTTCATGTGAAATACACTAATTAACTTAGACACTACACTAATAATTGCGTCTTGATTTGCTTGAGCACTTCTGTATCATTGCTGGCAATTAGCATGGCATCTACATATAGTATAACCATTGCCAGTTTGCCCTTTTGTCTTCAAGTGAATAAACACAGATCATGTAGATCATTTTCAAGCCCCAGTTTACGTGCTTCCTCTGAAAATTTCTTATTCCATTTCTTAGGACTCACTTTCAATCCATACAGAGATTTCTGTAATTTGCATACTTTGGTTAATCTCATATTCTCTGAGTTGTGTACTCCACCTGGTATCTCCATGAATACCCCCTCCTCGATTTCCCCGTGTAAGAATGCTGTCTTTACGTCCATTTAACACATTTCCAGGTCCTCTTTATCAATTATCGAAATAATAGCTCTTACGAGTGAAAGTCTTGAGACTGGAGCATAAGTTTCTTTCAAGTAATATATATTTTTGTCTTTGAAACCTCTCGTTACCAGACGGGCTTTATATTTAATTGTGCCATCGCTATTAATTTTTCTTTCAAATACCCACTTTGAATCAACTATATTGGGTCTTTTTCCATTTGATTTTGCTTTGGGTCTATTAACCACTTCCCATACGTTGTTGTCCTTCATGGAGTCTAGCTCTTCTTTTATAGCTTGTATCCACAAGCACTTATCCTCTGAGTTCACTGCTTCTTCGTATGAAACATGATCTTTTTGAATTGTTGCTAAGAGAATGTGTCCTAGTTCGTCTTCATTTGTTCCTTCAACCTCTGACATTTTTATGTAACGTGCAGAACTACTGTAATTAATTCTCTTAGTTTTGTTCCTTGTATTAGGACCAATATTTTGGTCAACTTCAACAACTGTTCTCCTTTCATTTAACTCTGAAATTTGGCTATCCACGCTCGATTTCCTTTTCTTTGGTCTTCCTCTTTTCCCTTGTTTTTCCTTGTTCAACTTTATACTTTCTGGAGCAGGTTTTCGGTTGGTTTGGGTCGTATTTGGTCGTTCTTTTACTGACGCATTCTCTGAAAATTCAATAGCCATATCAGTTGCATTTTCATTTTCTTGTCTCGTTCCCTCTTTACTTTCCGATTGACAGTTTTTATACACGTCGTTATACACCAGTTTCTCTAGAAATCTCACATGTCTTGACTCTAAAAACTTTCTTGAGCTGGGATGCCATAGAATATATCCGGTATCTGTATTTTCTACTAATACTGCTTTTATTGATACACTACTGAATTTAGTTTTGGTTTTGGGTAGCTTGACGTAGGCAATACACCCAAATCTTCTAATGTTTTCGAGGTGACATCTGGCTTTTGGTGAAAATTTCAATATTGGAACCTTGTAATCAATTGATTTGTGAGGCGTGACATTGTGCGTTCGAACAACTTGTTCTGCTGCTAATTCCGACATGCTTGCCGGTAAGCCAGAATCACACATAAGTGCTCTAATTGTTTTCTGGATCGTTTTGTTGGACCTCTCAGCTACTCCGGTGAGTTCTGGAGTATATGGTGGACCACAATCAGATTCAATATGTTCCTTCCTCATAATCTCAGCAAATCTACTGCCGGTGTATTCAGTCCCTCTATCTGACCTTACATAGCATACTTTTGCATTTGTTCTCAAGAGATTGCGAGCAGATGTCAGGTAATTTTCAAACGCTTGACCTGATTCATCTTTTGTTTTAAGGCAATATATTCTGGCATACCGAGAATAATCATCTATTAACCCCATAATATACTTCTTACCCCCTGGCCACGAAGTGGGTTTGATTGGTCCCATTAAATCTGAATGTACAATCTGTATGTATCTGTAATGGCTTACCTGCTCTTCTTCTATTTTCATTGAATAGGAGTTTTGCCATTTTTATAGTATGCATACTTCGCAATCTCTTAGTGACTCTTCGAATTTTACACGCTGTAACCTCTTATCTTTCTTTTGCAGCATTTTTTAAATAATTGAAAGATGCATGACCCAGTCTGACGTGCCATAACATTGCTTCATTTTGTTTTTTATTTGAACTTAATGCATCAGATGGATGTTCGTGAGTATTTCCTTCAAGTTCTTGATAGTATTTAAGTCATCAACTTTGATAGTTCTATGGGACGTCAAACCAGCGTCATATCACGGCGTTCTTTCCTCTGAATGTACAGTTTGAGCATCAGATTCGATGAGTTCTTCAGAATTCTCCCTCCCAATCACAGACTCTTCTCCGTTTGATACTTCTTCATGATGCTCTGAATTTTCTCCCTCCGAAACTGGCAATCGTTCTACCGTATTATTTGTCTGTGATAGCTTTGAAGCCCCATTGTCTATTGCTATACACACTGTGCAAGTATAGTTGTCATATTTATTCATTTCAGCATCATCCTTGTTGACAGATTTTCGGACTTCAAACCTGACAACCCAAACTGGTTTGTCATAGACACCTTCGAATATAGTTTTATCGTTTTCTTTGTTGTATACTCGGAATATTTTATCATCGAGATATATACTACAACCTACATCTACCAGTCTTCGCAATGATAATAGATTTTCCGAAATGTCTTTTGCTGCAATTACGTTTGTTAATTTGATAGGATTTTCATTAGAAATGTTATTCGAAAGCAACAAATTGCCTCTACCATCAATTACAATATCAGCGAAGTGATTTTTATTTGCGTTCTTAATAACTCCTTTTTCCGAGATTTTGAAGTAACGTAGAATAAGGCTTTCATTTACAATGTATTCGGTTGCTCCCGAATCTGCTATAAATTCAACGTAGCTTTCGTTGTTGAAATTGTTTTCACCATATTCCGTCTTACCCTGATTTTCCTTGTACCTGTCATCATCATCGTGATATTCACCAGTGGCCGAGTGTCCATCCTCGGTGTCGTACTCAGCCCGTTGAGCCGTTGGATAGCCTCTGGAATCACGACGATTTCCTCTCGTTCTAGAACGTCCTCTGCTTTGACCACGGTTGCCTCTGAAGTTGCTCTTGTCTCTGCTATTAGTCTGTTGACTATTAGGTTTGTTTTTTTTCACAGGAGGTCCGTACACCTCGGCACCTTTGTTGACATGCCTTTTATATTGTCCTGGAGGTGGCCGATTGAATTTGCTCGGGCAATCGTATCCGTTGTGGTCGGTTTCACAATTGCATATGTAACAAAACCACCGATTCGAGTTTATTAATAGACACTCTCGTTGCCAATGTCCACCCCTGTTACATCTGAAACATTTATTTTTCTCCCCTTTAAATATTTGTGAACTTGCTCTGGATGCCATTGGTTCTCTCGGCTCCGTCTTTTTTGAGTCAGCATCGTTGTCTTCTTGGATGCGAATCATGGCTTTCCTCAGTGCGTCCATACTCATTCCTTTTCCGGTAGTTGTAATAACCACAGAATCTGTACGACGTATCTCGGGCATAACTGCAATAATTGCTTGGTAAAAAGTAGAACGCTTTTTACCAAGCGTTCTACTCTGTGAGCTTTTGAGGATCGTCGCTTAGTTCATGTTCTCTTATTATTTGATCGAATCTTTCACAAAACGTGTGGACTCTCACTCCTTTATTCATCCTGAGATTATACAATTTTGTTCTTATTGAAGTTGGCGTGGAACTAACTTCACCTTTTTGACTTACTCGTAACTTTTAAAGAATTTCCATTGGCTCTGTCAAGCCCAAGATCTTTTTGTGATATTTCTCATCAATATGACTTATGATTATGTCTTTGACCGAATTCTTTCTTAAAGTTGTCTTGATTTCTGAAACTCCAGTTGGTCGTGGCATTTCAGGATTAATCAGACAAAGTAACATCCAGCTTGTCAATTCCGTTTTGAGACCGTCTAACCAGACTCCAAAAGTTGCTTTTGAGGCTAGTTTATAGTTCCTCTGAATTGTTGGTCTTATATTTATGTTGTTATGTGTGCTGTTACAACTTTCGGGTACATTCTGGATAGACTTCAGCTTAGACTTTTCAGATTCAAGTATTTTGTTGTGTGCCAGTGCTAATTTGTCCACGGCATCTTTCACTAAGACTCGAGCATTTTGATCAATGCACACATTTGATGATACATTTTTTGCCAATTCTTGCGCTCGTGAAATGACTTTCTGTAACTCTTTAGTTTTCTTTTCCAGCCCAGATTCATTGTCATTTTCCATCTCTGAATGTGTTGATGTCTCTACAGTCAATCACAGCACTCTGAATTTTCGGTCAAACATAGACGACTAACATGTTTTCGAGATATTATGATTACTTTTCTTGATTTGATCAGGATTCGACTCGTCGGATTCGATCTTCAATCTCATGTACTCGGCAAATTCTTGATTTTGATTGACATTCTCTTGACATGATCTCCGATCCTTAGTTATGTCAGTCATATGTTCCAGGATTGTGAAACATCATCGATTAGTATAAGTTAAGCTCAACTGTTATTTGATTGCACTCTAACATTCTTTCTCTCTCTTTTTTATTAACCCCTCTAAAGTAAGAACCGGGTACCTCTGAATTTTTCCGAAAGAATGATGTTTCGTGCTTCTGAACCAACACAATTGCACTGCGACTATATTGACGCGAAGCGAGTAATTAGGTTCTCTAACCGCATACACCACACATGTTACAAATTACTTACCGAACACAGATATTCATCTAAACATTGACCCCAGAACCTTATACATTTTCTCAAAAAAATAATCCAAGTTTCTGCAGTCAACAAGAACAACTAAAACAAGAAGAAACTTCCAACAGATATACTCCAATATAACCGCAAGGCAAGTCAGATGGGGATACTAGACCATACCAAATTCTCAATTCACTTTAAACAGCAGACATAAACCTCAGCTTATTCAGAGCATCTTTATCTCAAATTTTGACCGAGTACTTCTCTCATTTCACCATCTCTTAGCTTAGACCAACCTTCTAATTTACAATATCTAATATCTTATTGTTATGATTTAATTTAAAAGTATATTTATTTTTGTACTCGGAATCTTCAATTATTTAAAAATTCACTTTATGCATTCTTTGTATATATTGTAGCTCTTATTGTCACAAATTCAATCGTCATGTAATGAGATAGTTTAATCAACCACAACTCAGCTTCTGATACTCTTGAATTTTTTCGGGATTTTAATCTGAATTTTAATTATACTTGCAAGCACAGTAATGAATGCAAACCTTTTTCTACATCTATGCGAGAGAGAACATAGCATGTAGGGGACCAAGAGCGTTCTACAAACTCTATACCAGCTCTGGAAATATGTATAAAAAATCGTCAACAGCTCCCTCCGTTTTGTACGAACACAAGCCGTCTGCTTACACGAAAAACAACAATCGCTGAACGTAGCGCTACGTATCAACTCAAGGAGCTGGTACGCGCACGAGAGAGCAAAAAAAAAAAATATAAACACGCGAGAAAGATACAAAAGTAAACAATGTCGTGAATGCTAATATTTTTAATTCGAAACTTTGTAACTTTCAATTTGTCCCAATCCGCGTCTCGCGAAAATCCCTTGCCACTATAAACAGTTTATACCCGTGAACAGAAACCGAGCCTGTCGGATCTACAAAGCACACAAATGCCGGTTCGATCTCAAGACCGCGTCACGAGCATGCGCCAACACGCCTCCCCCGGTCGCTCTCTGCGAAACAACTGCTGGACGATTCTGGGAATCCCCACTTTGCCTGGCCCACAACAATAACATACGCGTCTTTTCTTTGTTCGGTCTGTATCGATGTTAATGCTAATTTTTATGATTTTTTTTCTTCAAACACTTTATCATGCAATTTTTGTTATTTCATAATTTTACCACTGTAGTTTACCAATGAACAAAAATGTTTATTTCATTTCATTATGCACTTCGTATTCTCCAAACTCATTCACTTTCTCTATCCTCTATATTTTATTTATCAGAATGTAATTAACTTCCCCTGTTTTCAATAATACATAAAAATTTGTTGACTTACCTCAAAATACCGATTCTCCGGGCGTTACAAAAGAACAAAGGCACTTCGCTCGCACACACTGCGCGACAGGTTTCGACTTGTTGCTGTTCGGCAGATATATTTGTATTATATACCTCGAACTGAATCCGTTGAATCATTTCCGTAGACGAAACTACGGACCTGTGCTACCATGTAGGATTCTTAATATTATAGGGTTAAAATATAACACATCAATTCTCTGAATATATTGTATTTCTTTCGAGACAGCACGCGGTACCAAAAGACCGACCGTTAGTCAGTACTAACTGCTAACGTACTTGAGAGTGAGACGCTCAGCTCTCCGCGCCGCTCCGTCGCTCCAGACAACAAACGCACAACTATATCTAACTGTCGACTAAGCTATCACTTACAGTAAAAATTGTAACCTTTTGTTTTGTATCATGTCCATCTAGAATACTATCAGCCACAAGCGAGTAAGTGGAGATTTGATGGGTGTCATTGTGCGTTAGTAATGACATCCATTAACAGACTCATGTGTTTTCTATCAGAATCTAGTTATAACTGAGCGATGGTCGGAGGCCCATGTCAAATTACTGTGTCAATAGTGACAAGCAACCTGGACGCCCCTGCGGGGTGCCAGGTTGTTTGTTGGAGGGGCTCCACCCCCACAACCCCCCAAAAAATAGCCCGTTGGGCCATTTTTAAGGCACTCACTCTGGCCGTCGCGCTTCGAGATCCGTATGGTTTGGCCGTTGCGTTTTGCATTCCGTATGATTTACTTCTTGCGCTTAGGTTTTCAATGTTAACAGAAATAGCTCTTTAATTATTGATAGGGTTTTGCTGAAGTCAGATTTATAAGTATTGTCATTTCCACACTACTTTGACGTCGATAATATCGCGAATTTTTATTCTACCATTTGATATATGATAAATCGAAGGAAAGTTGTTGCCCCAGTAGGCCTAATCAACTTTTGTTACTACCGGGAATTGCTGCCTCCTCTGCGGAGCGGCCCTTAGTACATCATGAGGACATGTTGTAGCGCGACGCTCATGCGTTTTCGTCCCTACCGATATTTGAAATCCTGATATTAGCCGAATTGTCCAAATATGAGTGCAGCGGTGCCTGCTGTTCCGCGATACGCGTACACTGGCCTCTCTCACCTAAGTACGCGTAGTTAATGACTATTATAGTCGCGCACTGCGAATAGGCCTTGATAAAACGGTAGTTCCCGAAATTGCGCCCTGACCTCTCCCCAGTCATCGGTTCATAATTGAAGAACACGCACGTTTTTGTTTTATATGTCAAAGTTCTAATATTTATTGTTTTGTACATTGTGCGGCTAGTATCGGCCAATTACATTGTATTGGATGAACTGATATTTCAAATGTGAGGATCAAAATAGGTGAGCTAGTGAAAATTTACTATTTTATAAACAGTAGTTTTGGCGCTCCTTTAAATTTCTGCAAGTCATTGCAGCCACGCGGCCGTCCTAATTTATTTGTATTCTTTTGGTTGAATAGGACGACTGGTGGCTGGGCCTTGGTACCATCCCCATTTTTAACAGCTTTGTTGAAAGAAAGTTACGCTTCAAAAAATATCTGTCGATTTGACGAAATATCGACAGAGAGAGTGAACAAGAGAGAGAGAGAGAGAGAGCAAGAAGTGGCAGAAGTTTGAAATATCTGTCTTATTTAATAATCCGAAACTCTTGTTTATGCGAAGGTCAAATGGGTCGTCCAGTATTTACATGGCTGTGATATAGTTCACATTCATCATTGAAGCCATTACGAATTTATTGTATCTGTAAATATTTATCGATGTACTGTTATCGCTCGTGATTTTCTTTTTTTTATGTTTACTATTAAGGTTTGTTTCTAGATTTATATAACTATGTGTATTTGTATGATTGCCACGAAGGCCAATGTTTATCACCATTGTGATTAAATAGGATAACTTACTCTGATTTACTTTGATAGTTGGCTCAACTCCTCACTACGATTACCCTGACGATCCCTCTGATTAGTCATATGGTCTATTTTTACTTTATGATCAACCTCATATCATAGAGGTAATTTAGGGAATTTTCTGATTCGCCAATTTAATAATTCATATAAAACAAATCTAAAATACCTATCGATGATCTTCAATCGTCATAATAATAACATCGCAAATATGCATTGAGAGAACGAAAAAAAAGAAGAGTATAAGAAAGATAAAAGTTTACAATGTTAAATCGGCGCGATGTCGCTGCCATTGACCCTTCTGCGTCTCTGTTTTGCTACACGGTATTGAAAAATGTTCGGAAATGAAACGATTACAATTGTTGCGATCTTTTATACGATCAACTTTCTAGAAGAGAGATTTTGAAGAATAAATATTTTTTCAATCACTTGTACGCTACGTTGTGCAAATTGTGAGATACAGAGTAATTAAAATAACTCTGTAAATTAGATAAATGTCAGTGATAAATATGGTTACGAGTGTTGTGTTTAGGTTATGTTGATTTATTTGAGAAATTCATATAGTATTCATGAATTATTATTTCAATTGAAGTGTACAAATTCATTTAACTAATACCAAAATTTAAAAAAGCTACGGAATCAATTGTTTTCTTCATATGATGTATAATATGTAGTGTGGTATGATTTTATTGAGACAAAAAATATTAGTATTGTCATTAGTATTAAAACAATAAAAATAGAATATCTACTCTTCACCTTGGTAGGTAATCACTAGCTTATAATTCTCCAAAGGCAAAATGGAAAAACATGTGTTTGCGTTAAGGTAGACTATAAATCTTGCTCAAATTAGTTAATTTGCTGAAAATTTAGTGAGCCGTACACATATGCGTACCTGAAAAGGGCAATTTCTTGAGGTAAATGTCAATATGAACAAATAGGAAAATTACTATAATATTTGTGCATACTTCCTAATGTCAAAAAAAGAATTGTGGAAAATTTTTGATCGCTCTGTCTATTTGGACCAAAGTTACCATGTAATACGGACGTCCGGATAACGAAAAATCTGCTGTTCACAATCACAACAAAAATTAATTTACTCTTAAAAATCTATACTCTTTTATGCAAAAAATCTGAATTTCAATGTTTTTGAGAAATGTGCAGTGAAAAAAATGGATTTATTAAATTTAAATTTATATTGACATATAAAACGTTAATAAGGTCCGGTGGAACGCGGGTTTAATAGGTACTTCTGTGCGTTTTCTCAAAACGTGAGTGCCTAAAAAAGTAATATCAGAAATGAGTGAATTAAATAACAATACGTCAAATGAGATAAAATATTGTCAGTTAGAAGAAATATGTCAATAAATTGAAATAAAATCGATTAAATAAAGATATGTCAAATCGTATAAGAAGTAAAAGTATGTGTCGAATGGTATATGGAGTCAAAGTCAACTTACTTCTGATTATTAAGGCAAGTTTCAGTCAACAATATAAAATTAATTGAAATGTTAAAGTTTCTATACCTTTGATTATTAATGTCGATACATAACTTATGCTTATAGATGGATTCACGATAGAACACAGATCGTTACCCGTTACATATTTCTTAGAATCTGGAAAACAATAATATGGCAGAAAATCGCAAGTGGTAGAGGTCCTCGATTTTGTCAGTGCCTTATCTATGAGGTAGGTTGCTCAGCCTTTACACGAATTTTGCCAACTTTTTGGCGCGAGATTTGAATTGTTAGTAAAGATCAAATAATTATGAATAATATAATACTAGTGTTATATTATGAGCTTATAAACTAAAGTTATAAAATACTTATTAATTAAGTTAGACCTATAAGATCGAGTTATAAATGCCACTCAGTTTTTCAATATCCGTCCGGTAATTAATCGATTTATTATGTTTTTCTATTCTTATCATCTTTAGAATCAATCTTTTGTATAAATATGACCTATTTTTAAGAATTTTAACATCAGCAAAGTCAAAATCATGAAGAGGATCAATAGCATGTGACGTCAAGGCAGTATGTTGTGAAGCAGGGTAATTTAAGTAACTTCATCGTGTCGAATGCCAAGTTTTCGTTTACAACAGTGGGAGCTTTTAGAATCAATTTATATCTAAAACTAATTGATTTATCAGTTAATGGGGGTGGGTAACAGTTTAATAGCATCGTTTTTCTAATGACATCTAAATTTTCCTCATGAAAGGAATAATGTGATAACTTAATAGCTCTGTTCACTAGCATGTAAATGATCCCTTTCTTTTAATGTAATGGATGATGGGAAAAGTAATTAATGAACCTACCAGACCATGTTGGTTTCATATACCAGTTAGTGATTATAGTATTATTATAGTAAATAAGCAGGATGTCAAGAAAAGGCATTTTTGCGTTAGATTCAATTTCAATTGTGGATTGAAAATTTTGGTGGTATTCGTTAAAAATTGTGAGTGTGGATTGGATTAATTTAAGTTCTAAATCAGTCATAACAATGTCAGATAGAAGGGGGGAATAGGTAGTCCAAAAAGTTGTTGATAGATGGTGTGGTGAAAAGAGAAATTTGTGGAAGAACTTTAAGGCATCAATTATCTCCTCAATGGGGAATTTTTTTATGATAGGGGATCCTTTCTGCTACTGGTGATTCGTTTGTCACGATGTGATGAGCGACCGGACTGTTAATTTGCGCTCGAGGTGCTGCAGGAGGCATTGCTACCCTCATAAATTCCTCGAGAAGTTGACGGATCGGATAAGAGAGTGTTGATTCGTCGTTGGTGACAGTCGAAACATTGTAAACCCTGGTCGCAAGAAGCTGTCCAGACGTCGAAAGGCCCGTCGCTCGATCGATGAGACATTTTCCTTTCAGGTCGATAAGTAGTCCGTAAAAGGTGAGAATATCTGCCCCAATGATGGAAATCTTTGCATTGGTTGGGGGTTAAAATTCCGAATGTTAAATACACGAAGGTCTAAAATTCCGAAATTTAATATCTCACTTGAATTTTTAACGAAATGTTTTCTAGCGAATTTTGTCAAAAATTTGGGTGGAAAGTCAAGTTTCGAAATTTTAGACTCTCGTTCATTTACTATTCAGCACCTTAACCTCGATTCCCTTTCCACTCGGAGACAAAGTTCCAAATGGTCAATACTCGAAGGTCTAAGATTTCGAAATTTAATATCTCACCTACATTTTTGACGAAATTCGCTAGAAAATTTTTCGTCAAAAACGTAGGTGAGATATTAATTTTCGAAATTTTAGACCTTCGTGTATTTACCATTCGAAATTTTAACCCCCCCCCCCCCCCCCCCCCCCTCCCATGAATGAAGATTAATCGAGATTAGAGACACTGAGTCTACGAGGAATTTGGTCCCGCCTTTCTTGTCGGTGATGAAGAATCGTAGTTCTGTGAAAGCGGCATTGTTGTTGCAATTGGAGCTGCCGCAAGCCGCCTAAGCTGTCGCCAGCAACTCTAGTTTTCTGGCTGAGTTTCAGGCTTGACGTATGTGCACGGAAGTTTGTAACGCCGTCCCTCGTGTCCGAAACGTTCGTGGAAATAGCACAAGCCATTCCGGTTGGTTGGTGCAGGCGTGGATGAGCGTTCGCGCGATCTCGAACGTGAGTTCTGTGAGGTCGCTTTGGCGACTAAAGACGGGAACTTTTGAATTCGTTTTGCCATCGCCTCGATGGATTTATCCATGCGACCGAGCCCCTGGTTGAACGAGGGCTGTAATGAGTTTGCAGTTGAATCACGCGTTGAGCGTGTTACCGCATTGACGTCAACTGCGGATTTTATATTTGTTGCCAGGACGAGAGCACAAAAGCTAGTCTCCATGGCGATGTCGGCTGCGTCTGCAAGCTGGTCGAGTGTGCTGCCGCTCTCTACTGCCTTGAGAATTTTGCTAACAACATCTGGTAGCAAAGTGAACCATCTACTGCGTAGGAAATCCTCTGATGCCTGAAGAACAGCGAGGTCTCTCATTTTACGCAAGAGTTGACTAGGCTTCTGATTGCCGAGCTCAAGTTCTGTCAACAATTTGTGTATGCGTCGGTCAATTGACTCGGTGAAACGTCTGAGAATAGTTTCTTTTATTGTTTTATCCTTATCTTCGTTTGGTGGAACCCTGATGATATCTGACACCTCTCCGAGGTTAGCAGACCCCAGTGCTATGACGACGGTGTGGTATTTGTTGAGGTCATTTGTCATACGTCTAGCCAGGTATTAGGCTTCAACGTGGCAAAACCAAAGCTCCGGTTAGTCTTCCCAGAAATCTGGTAATTTGAAAGGCGCAAGTTCCATAACCTCTGCGTTCGGCGCAGCAGCGGCGTCGTAGTACGTCCCGGCTGCTAGGTAATAGTTGTGTGGTTGCATCTCTGGATTTATATTTCCGGGAAAATGTCCACCGGCGGGCAGAAAGCCCTGTTGTTGCTGTGGAAAATATTGTTGCACTTGCCTTAGAGGTACCTGTTGAGCGTTTTCGACAGGAAGCATTAGTTGATGTGGTACGTCGACGTCGAACAAATGATGTTGCAGCGGTTGTTGTTGCTGTTGCGCTGACCCCCATACGGCTTATTCGGTAGGATCTACCGTTGAGTTGTTTCCAGTGAGATTCGATGAATGTTCGAGCGTCATTTTTGTCGGCGTCACTTGTACCACTCGGTCGTTGAGGTTAACGTATTTCGTAATCCGCTCGGATCACGTTGGAGTCACAAATTATAGAGATTGGGTTATCACACACATAAAGAATGATACATGTACCCACAGCTGTGGAGATCACGTTGCGTGTGTGTAACGTACGAAGTAGGAAAATTAACTGACTTAGTAATACTAGAGATCTCCGGTTCTGTGGGTAAGTATGGACGGAATCTGCGGTTTAGCCGTCATATCTGGCTCCAGACTGCGCCCTCTTGCAGTTTGACCATAAGGCCATGTTCGAATATCCATGTTCAATAACTGTCAATTATCTATGCGAGCAGGTACAGAAGGGAGTAGCATAGGTAACATCAAACAGATGGCTTGCAATTTGTAATAAAGTCGGAGATAATTTCAACGGATGCGAATAGAAGGAGAAGCAAGAACGGAATAGGTGATATACAGAGGAAGATTTTCAATGAGAAAGGGACGTACAATTTCGGTCTAAGGTTTTCGAAGCGAGGACAAGCCCAGAGGAAATTTCTTAAGTCCTTACATTCATAGCCGCAAGAACAAGCCGGGGATCCGTTTATATTTTTTTGAAATAGGCTGGCCGCCAAGTTGTAATAGAGTTTGAACGAATTCTGCAGAACGGCACAATTAAGTTCGTGTTGAGGCGATTCAAATTATGCAACCAGGTTTTACTTGAAGCAGGTCGAAAAAAATTGAAATAGATAACACCTTCGTTATTGTTGTGATCGTATGATCTGACGGCTTTATGATTATTCTTAATTTTCGCATTTGCAGTACAGATTCGTAATCAGCGGTCTCAGAATCCTTGGGGTACCAATCTTCGTAGAAATCGATTGAGTCAATCTCGAAATAATCGATGATGCCATCCATAGCGTCACTGCCGCTCAAAGTACGGAAAAAATCTGACGCCAAATGGCGTCAATGCCGTCAAATTTAACAATGAACTTTGCTTTAAATTTATTAGAAGCTTGTGCGCGTGCGATAATTGTCTTATATTTATCGAAATTTCTTAAAAATTTTCGTTATAGCCGTTATGTTTTTCCATAATAAGGGTCCTCATATTTCGTTGTCTATAATACGTGTTCTTTATATTACTGTCAGAAATTTCATGGAAGATATGCGTGCGTAAATTAAAGTGCGATATAACTCATGCATTTTCTTAGCGTTCACTTATGCATCAACGTTATGCATACTATTTTAAACAAGAAGATTATATTCTGATTCAATCTTTTCCAAGAAGACGCAGAAACTTTAAATCTACAAGCTGCAAAAATTGAAGAAACCTGTCATTATTTTTAAATAAACAATCGATGTTCATAAAAAGTTCCTACTTCGTATGAAAAGAATATACAGCGCTAGATTATACAGAATACAACATAATAACCCCGTTTGAGCAAAAAAATTCACAGGCATAAGTATTTTGAAGCATTTTTCATGTGGAAATCTTGTACCTTAAGACGTTATTTATTTGAGTGGCAGTGGAACTGAAGTGACCTGCAACGGAAATCTCAATCTTTCCAGAAAATGAAAGCTCCATTCGAAATAGAAAATAATAAAATAAAAGTTATTTTTGTTTTTTGAGGTTATTTTGGGAAGTTATTTTGCTTTCGTAAAATTTTTTTTTCCGAGATTTTCATGTTGACATACTCCGAGTCGCATAAAACGTCGAGAAAAGTGGTCTAGAAAGTGTGTGTGTGTGTGTGTGTGTGTCAATTTATACAGATTTCATAGAATTTTTAATTTTTCAAAGAAATGTCGTGATCGCCCTAACTTTCGTAAAAGTTCGCTAATTTAGCTAAATGGTTCATTATAAATAGAAACAGGTTAGATTATGTTTGATGTTTTTTTTAAATATAATTTTGAATTTTTCGAAAAAACAATTTTTTTTTTCTAAATTATCTTAATCTTAACAAATGAACCGAAATGGTCTACAGACGAAAAATACCATACAGTCCTGTTACCTACGAAATTTGGTGCTGATCGGTGGAGACGTTTAGATTTTATGGCATTTTTTATTTTTTAATAAATGTACATTTTTTCTCACAACTTCCGCAAAAGTTAAGGGAGTAAGATAAAATTTGTACTTAATCTAAATGCGATGTGAGGGTGTCTTAACGGTGTTTCATAGCTGCACACAATATGGATAAATAGAGGCAAAAAGAGATGCAAAGTAGAACTTTGCACATTACTTCCTCATATAAAATTTTAAGACAGCTGTAAAGAAGATATTTTTAAATTTCAATTTTTAACAAATCTACCTCCATGAGGAAGCCAAAATAAAAAATAAACGTCTTTCTAATATTCATCATCATCTCTCCAAAGAGAGTTCACATTTACCATTGAGGTACATTGAGAGAAATGTTTTATGATATTGCCATCCTAACTGACTTACTTCGAGACCAAATTCCATTGGGCGCAACCAGATGTTGTTGGCTCAACAAACAATTTTATTGAGCCACCGTGATGGTTCAATATGTTTTAGTGAGCCACCATATTCGACAGAATCACATTTAGCAGTTGGATGAAGAATTAATTTAGCATGATTGACTCAAATACATCGGTTCTTTAATGCGCTTGCTAAAGGTGCATCTGAGCTTGAAGGGTTGCCCAGTTCCCAGGAGGACTTGAAATATTATTGGCCATGGGGGGTGAGGGCATTTCCGGGGAGACGTTGTACAATCCGAGTACGGGAGTCAGTACGATATTTGATGGTGATGCACCAACAACATCAATAACCTCTATCAGACCCCTGATATCAGATTTCACCTGTCCAAAGTCCTTTTACGGATCGCCTGAACTAAGGAGCAAGCAATCGTGCGGTTGTCGAGCGTGGTAATTGTCAACAGCAGAAGAATTACGTGGCTCGCGTGAGAAGGTAAAGTAGCACAGGTTGCGACCCACTTCGCCGTGGTCACGTTCGCGGTCAGAGGTTGGACTTCACCTGCGACTCATTCTTCTGCCTTATTCGTGCCTTCTACGTTACGCGTCCTACTCAAGGACAACAGTTTTAGCAAAGTAAAAAATTCTTTATTTTATCTGCAGTTAATGTAAGACTTCTGTGTGTATTTCTGTAGATGATTCCCTATTTTACTCTAGAATCAACGAAATTCCATGGTTCAATTATTGACTACTGGCTTTGCACGTTAAGATGGCAGTGCTGCTCGTGGCGCACGGTAGCAACAGTGTATCAACAGAAAGCATCGATTATTGTGATAAAATATATGAACTATCCCACACCATCCAGGACACCCCAATTTTTCAGGAATCCAGTGCAAGTGTCCAGAATACAGTTATTCACTTAATTTTAAATTAAAAAAAAAAATTTGTTCGTGCCTCCGTATAAGTGAAAATTGGCATTGCACAAGAAGTTGTCCAGACAAAACGTTTATATTTTCGGTAGTAATGACTGGAGACCTCTAGATTATCGGAATATTTCCCCATTGTTTCGTTGCTGAGCAGCGAAAGGGGGAGGTTTCGCATATTAAAAACCCCAGCGGGTGGCGCGAGGGATTTTTGAGCGAAACTTATCCCTGCTAACCAGGGAAACTAGAGAGAAATATTGCGATTAATTTTGGAGGTAAGAGGTATTTGTCGGATTATTTTTCGAGTCTGAATTTCTACTAAATCCAGATCAGTATTCGAGGAAACAAGACATCTATAAGAATCTTGTATTGGTTGAAAACTAGTGAAGAGCTATTGTGCAATATCCGGGTGGAATTTCCGATGAAATTTTTTCTCATTGAACGCGATTACAGAGAATCTGAAGCTGTGATTGGTTGAAATCCAGACCCGAAAAATAACCACTTGTAATACCACTCGAGCTTCGAAATTAATCTGATATTTCCCTCAAGGTTCCCTGCACACAAACGAGCTCGTCAAGTTTTCCAGAAAAACCTGACGAGCTGATTTGTGTGCAGGGAGCCTTGAGGGAAATATCAGATTAATTTCGAAGCTCGAGTGGTATTCGGAGGATTATTTTTCCCATCCAAATTGCGACCAATGGAATTGCACCATGAGACGAAACTTACGGTTTATGTTTGATAAAATCGTTTGACTGTCATAATTGAATTCAATCTGTCCGTTTGACAGATGGTTAACGTGGCTGAATTATCTTTTGTTTTGTATATATAGCAACAGACGACCTTATCAAAAAATGATGAGTATAATTCCGTGTAGGTTGTATCACGTGACATCGAATCGTGCAATTTTATTGGTCGAGATATGGATGAAAAAAAATAATCAAATGTATTTTCCAGTATCAATTATTCCGTAGTCTTGCGAAACGGTTTTCATGTAATTTCGAACGAAACACAGGTAGGAATGTTTGTTTTATTGTGATCAACCATTTTGAATTAGCTGAAAATTGCACAGAACATCCATTATTATGTTTACAAACTACGGGAAAATCGGCAGAGTGGAAAATTGAAGTTTTGCTATGCTTGGCCGGGTTATTCACCGGTATGATGAGTAATCCTAATCCTCATAAATTGAATAAAAGCTCTCTGCACAGGACAGACATTTGTGAGAAATTATAACTTAAATTCAAATGGCGGGCGTGAATTGTCGAAATATATTTACAAAAACAACTAATTATTACCGAAACGTGTGCGAATTCGGCTATATCGAGCACGTGTGCGAAACGATCGCTCTTTTCTCTTGCCGAATAGTCAAGCGAAGCGGATCGTATGAACAGTCGAGATGATTGGGAGGCCTTCCCGAGAAATATTGGGAGTTCATGTCTCATCAACACTTGAAATCTTTATGGATAGACATTATAATTGTCTAAAAAACCAGGCCTGGTTTTTCCACTTTCAAATATCAAACTTAATTTCCAAGATAAGTACAATCTACAATTATACATCTTTATCGATCATTCGAATCAACCGAACTATGCGGGAGAATCGAGCTCGACTTTCTGTCTGGAGAATAAAACCAAATTTAAACTTTTGTAATTTCACAAATGGACGAAAAATAATTGCAAACGCTTATAAAATCATTATTAACTGAATATTAGTTACTACTATCGATGTATGGACGGATGAAAAGTATGAATGATTTTTATATGTACAATGTGACGTGCTATTGGATGAATGCTAATCTTAAAGCATTGTTAACGGTACTGAAATTGCAAGATTGAATTACAGTACAAATTATATATTCAGAGTACTATAAATTGCGTCAATAATATTCATTATACCTTATCAAATCAATGTTGAATCCCCGCCCCTATTGATATTAATAATTTTTTATATTTTGCAAGTAGCGTTCCGATATAAATTAATTTATTACAATTATTTAAAACTTCAAATCAATATTTCCGTAATAAATTGAACTTTCACAAAATAATTTACTCCGAAAAAAAAAATTTCATTACACATTTAAAAAAATAATTGTTCGGAAATGTTTTCGGGAGAAATAAAATCTTTTTATTCCACAGACGACTTTATATATTTTTGAAGCAGTAAAACTTTTCAAAATTACTTATCCCAAATTCGACGTGGACATGCAATATAGATAAGGTTGTGAGTTCGAATCCTGGACAGGATTTTGTTTCTGTGAGAAATAGGATTTCTATTCGGTTCAATAGGATCGTCCAATAGGTATAGACAGATGCTTTGACATCGGTGGTTGTCTACACCACCACGGAACAACCAAGCCCTTGGTTATATACGTGCCAGCCGATTTACTGGTTGGACCAATAAAATTTTTGGTTATGTCAACCAAGTTATTGGTTGTATTATAATGCGCTTGGTGGCGCTGACCAATAACGTGGTTGTTGTTCTAATCAATTAATCGGCTGGTTTATATATCCAGCCGCTTATTAACCAAGTGCTTGGTTGTTCTAAACAAGCATTTTTTCCGTGTAATTAGACTGTGTTTACGCTCACGGAAAAAAAGACTTGGTAGAAATACACAAGAAATTGGTTGTCTCCACCAAGTACCCTGGTTACATTAACCAATATAGATCTTAGTTAGATTGATAATCGTTCGAGTAATCAAGTCAGTGGTTCGGCCAACCATAAACTATATTATTGTATTTACCATTTCACTTAGTTAAGCCAACCATTTCACCTAGTTAAGCCAACCAATTTACTTGGTTAAGCTACCCAACTTACTTGGTTGAGCCAACCAATTTACTTGGTTGAGCCAACCAATTTGCTTGGTTGAGCCAACCAATTTACTTGGTTAAGCCAACCAATGCTGAATGTATTCTCTTACATTTCTTATTTAGTTTTTAGTCGAAAGAAAAAAAATTTGTCACTCGACTTAAGAGGCAGTGGTACACCGCCAGAAATTTCGACGCGCAATGCTAAACGTCTATAGGTCTGTCTCTCTCTAACGTAGCGCTGTCTGTCTCGCACTATTTTTCTTTTAATTTTTAAAAATAAACGGCTATATCGAATGAGGAGCCAGAAGCTTAGCCCAATTCTACGGTACTCCTGCGGACCCTATCTGTCGTATCGTTTGGGAGAAAACAGCTTTCAAAATTTCTGCGGGGGGGGGGGGGGTGTACCACTGCCTCTTTAGAAAAATTTGTCAGTCAGTTAAAGAAGAGATCTTGAGTCGACCGAAGGAAAATTTGCCAGTCGACTAAAAAAAAATTTACCAGTAGACTGTTCAATAAATTCCAATTTAATTTATCCTTTGGGGAATGAAGTAAAAGATTTTTCTGTCATTATGAATCTTGGTATTTTTTCGGAAGCCAGATTTTTAGTTTTTGAATACTGAGAGTGGCCGAGAAAAAAAATTATCATGGCGTTTCTGGATCAACAAACAAATGTAAAACATATATATGTCCACTACGGGCATGTGAATGCAGGCCGGAAACAAGTATATCGCGCAGGTTGTGTGAGTTTATTCACATAGAATCTTGATGAACGGTATAGTGGATTCCATTTCTACAAAATTCTTTATGATGAGTAAAAACATTAAAATAATAGCTCAATTTTATACATATATTTTTATTTCAACACAAAATACATTCAAATCAAGGGATAAGGCTGGCATAACCCTAACTGGTTCAAAGTTTCGACACGTCGAAACTCCTATCGCTTACGTTCATTTAAAAATATTATGTCAACCGTCTTTTTTGAACAGTTAACTTTCTTCACGAATCACTGCACTGACATCGAACTATCAACGAACGGAAAGATCGAATTTTACAGTCGGTGTATCAAATCACTACGGCAGTATGATAACTATGGCGGCCGTACAGTTCTGGCGCTTTTTTGTTCGAGAACACAGTAGGTAATAACGTTAAGGAATTCATAAGTAGCGTTTATCATGGTACTTAGGCACGGCAACCAAACGAATTGGTAACATATCCAGTGCTATGCCGTATCTACCATAAACTTGGTTACACGGCATTCATCGGTACTAATTTTCGTGGTTGATTTCTGCGACCGATGTCAGTTGCAGAAATCCACGATGGCAATTGGTTGTCGTAACTAATCGCGTTGGCTATATGTATCATCATCCTAACCGATTTGCAATAGTCGGGACAACCAAGCGGTCGAGATTGCGGCAATAAGAGCAATGATTGCCATACCAAATACTGGCCTAACCAATAAAAAAAATTGTACTTTCGACCAAGCCTTTTTTCCGTGGTGGAGTAATTCAGAGATGGTGGGCTCAATTAGGGAGAGCGACCGATATTTTTGTGTATTGAAGTGATCGAAGTAGAGGAGATCGTGTTTGGGCAGGGTTGTAAAAAATTTGAATATTTCATTATGATTGTTGAAATCGTTTCTATTTATTGAGATGCGTTTGTCAACTTTATAGGGTTTCCAGTGATATAGTATTGGGATATTGGCAGTGTCTTGGATAAGTCCAGATAAGTGAAAACCTATTAAAGATTGTAGAGGGAGATAGCCCGTGGCTTGAAAAATTATTGAGTCTGCGTATATTTGCGTGAGAGATCTAGTAAGTTCGTTGTTTATGTTCAGCATTTTGCTGAAATAATCTCTACTTCGGAGCCACACACCGACCGCGGTATAAAGTCTGCCATTCCAATCACAAATAGATTACTTTTTTTCCTTCACACTATAATACTGAGTATTTATCAATGCTACATGTCGTAGGGAATGATATTATTAAGAAGAATGTACCATTACATACGCCAAATATACGCGGATTGCAATATACAGTATAGTACCTAGTTCGTAACATTTGCTAATAAAATATTGAGAAAGTTGTTTCTATTGTCCACAGCGTTCTCCAACTCCAATCGTTACTATCTACACAGTAAGGCTTGATAACTAATTCTGATAATTCCCGAACTATTTCAGATAAAATGTCGAATTGCAAATATTAAATCATAGATGCTACGTATCTGAATACCAAATGCGTAGTATAAACATATTTTGAATGTTAGATTGCTAAAATCTTAGTATCTGTTGTTTTCCGTTCTGGACAACTCAGATAGCATCTGGGCCTTCCCCGGACTCCATTCTAAACCCATAATTTTTACGTGGGTTTTTTTATGGAACTTACTTCGAAATGATACTTTATCGACTCCGACTCATTACAGGACATGTGATATTATCTTTTCCCCCTGATAAGAAAGTCATGAACATCTTTTAATAAAGCACGTATGACTAAGTCACTATCATTTTGTATAGATCGTTGACGCATAAGATTAAATATTTTAAGTGCTTTATCGTTCTACATCAATAAATGATTGGAAAACCGTTTGGAGTAAACAATTCATGAGTCAAACATATTATCCTATATGATTCATCCATCACTTAGTCGTTTCGTTGTCCCAGTATCTTTATCATGTTTATCATCTTATATCATACTTTTCTTGCTCAAAAATATTGAGGCCATTAATCTTTCCCTTGAAATATTATGTATATGAGGGATTCTTCGTCAATTCAGCTTCTTTTTTTAAACCTCTTTGATTAATTAATTTAAATAATTAATCCCATGATTGAACAGATTTTAGTACTACTTGAAAGTACTGGCTCCCAATTTTTTCAGATTTTTTAATCGAATACTACGGAAATGAGGCATTTCTTTAAAGTCAATATATCTTGAAAAATTACAGACATAGAAATAAAATTGTTTCAACATAAAAGTTGTAGTTTCATGTGAACTTTTCAATGAAATTTTTCAAACAATTTTGCGACCCTATAATTTTACTTTCTCGCCTTTCCATTTGATTCAACGCGCATTGGATCCATGACACCACTATGGATTATTTCCAACTAATCCGAGATCCTTTTTGACTCCTTGGAAAATATTGTTTTCGACATCTTACTGCGAAGACATATTTCACATACAAAATTCTTTTATGATTTCCCCAGATTTATGCCTAACACAGCTCCGTTTCGATCACATTCGACGAGATTCCTAATGGTCAAATGGCCCATATTAATATGCCACATTTCCATTTCAGTTCTACGTTTATTTTCTTCAGCGATCTCAGTATTCGCATTGTATTCGTCGGTTGGATCCCGTAGATAATACAGTCCATCCTTTCGATCTACAATCAGAATCGTACTCTAATTTTCATCAGCTTTGTCATTTCCGAAAATAACAAAGTAATCTAAATCGGCAATTTTCCCCGCAGATAATACATTGGTGCGTAGCTCCGGGACTTATACTACATTTTGTACACTCACAGTCATTTGATGACCATCAACTTCCGAGATTATGGATACAGTACCCTTATCTTTGATTGGTGCACATGCCGATTCACTCGCCAGTTTCACGTCTCCAGTGCACGATTCAATATTACCGTAAAATTTGCATCCATGTTGCCCAGATGACAAGTACGCCTGCCATACAAACACCATTTAACATTTCTCTTTACAATGTTTGCATGATGCGTTTCTGTATTCAGCGTTTCTTTAAATTCGGTGCACGAGTTTGTGAGAATGTGAGTTTACATTCTCGACCGTATTCGCCTTATCGAAGGTACTCTTCGGTACTTTGCAGTTCACCGCATTGGGACCTATCTTCTTGCAACGACTACATCCGTATTTGAACGACTCGTTTCTTGTTTCATTATCGCCCTTCAACTCATTTTTAATTTCATTATCCCCTATTCGACGATAATTTTGTCGACGTCCGGTACGTTTCTTCACAGACATTGCATTTGGATTGTGATCATACGTGTCCTTTTTCCTCGTATCGTATTCTTCTATAAGTTTTATCCGATGATTATCTGGGCCCGGTAATTCGTCTCGCGATTCGATTGCACACCTGAAATTCTCAAAACTGGGTGGGAGACTATACAAAATCATAACAGTCAATAAATCTGGGTTGATTTCAATCTCAATCTCACTCAGTTTGTCTATAAAGTTAGCAAATTTTCGTAAAGTTTGCGTACATCCTCACAATCACTCATCTTCTGTAAAGGTTCCAATGACAATGTCCCTTTACGTGCATATCGACTTGATTGATGAATCGATTTTAGTTTTAAGAATACTTCGCGTAATGTATTACAACCTTTTATTGCTTCAATTCCGAAGATTTCATTGCCAATATTATGCCTGAGTTTGCCTTATTGCCTCCGACTACCCAAAACCTTGTCTGTTCAATTGAAAGTGCATTATCCCGGACGATCACGGGTTTTTTCTCTTCTCCTGATACGTGTCCTCAGGCATAATTTTTTGTCAAACTTGCTTCCATTTGTATGACCCATGTGTCGAAATTATCCTTATGGAGTAATTCTATCCGCACGGCGTTTGACGAAGTCATTTTCTTTTTTAATTCAGTATCTTCTGAAAACATATTAAACACATGTAAACCTGAGCTCCCTCAGGAAGGGTATCCGGGCTCTATCTTCTCGGACAAAAACCCCTGGTGAAAAGATCCCGGAGAAAATTCCCCCCGGAACGAATCCCCCCACGGAAAAATTCTCCCCGGCAAGAAATCCTTTCCGGACTAAATCTTCCCGTATCGAAAATTCATATCATTATTATCCGATTTGAGCCTGTTTATGCGCACGAATAATGCACATAATGAAACGTTTCTCGATTGTCCCGATTATTTTAGCGTGGAAACATTAATCTTCTAATATTTCCGAAGATATTTCTTTGTCTTCATTGGTATTACAAAAAATAGTTATTCAGGGGGGGGGGGGATCAAGCCCCGCGGGGGGTTCGGGGGGCCTCGCCCACCCGAATGCAAATACACAAAAATTTTCAGCTGAAAAATAGACAAAATTTTTTTCATGTCCATCCTACAACAAATAATATTTAAAAAATAATTTACTCCATGTACGGTTATTATTGTGAAAATAATTTGCAGTGAATTTGTCGTTGGTAATAGTTTTTCCATTTCGGTGATTATGTACAATCATCTGCTCTTTTTCTCTCTCGTTGTAGGAGGTTATGGTATTGTGTCGGTGTGTTTTTTAAAATCGTGTTATTTTGGCGCGGAGTTTTGTTGAATAGTGCTATTTTTACATGTGTTTTATTTTTATTTTTTTTAAAACCTAGAAAATCCTCAAACAAAAGATTTGCAGCAAAATATGCTTTTCCTTTACTTCGATTCCATGTCATAATAACACGGCGTTAAAACAACACATGTAAAAATAACACGATTCAACAAAAACCCGCGCCAAAATAACACGATTTTAAAAAACACACGTTGAAATAACACGATTTAAAAAAAACACACGTTAAAATAACACGATTTAAAAAAACACACTGACACAATACCGTAAAATCCTACAACGAGAGAGGAAGAGAGCAGAAGATGGTACATAATCACCGAAATGGATGGACTCTATGACCGACGACAAATTCAGCGCAAATTATTTTCATAATAGTAACCGTACATGGATTAAATTATTTTTGCAGTTATAAAATCGTACGGAGTATTTTTTTTTAGTAATAACGATTAACAGAATTTTTTATTCTTATAGTAATAACAAGTAACCGAATGATTTTTTTGAATTATGGGCGTGCGAAGTTCGTCTACTCGTACCTGCGTAGCGCACGCAAAGTAGTCGATTTTTGCATATTATGGGAGATTTTATTCGCACACTCCAAACCGTGCACGAATAATATCTAGCGGTGTGCGAATAAGATCTGGGTGTGCGCGAAGAACTTCAAGCCAGATTCCGCAAACGGCTGAACGACGCATTTATTCAAATTTTACAGTCACTTGTTTAACGAGATTCATCGCTGTCGACCAAAAAATCGCTGTCAGGGAGTTAACATCGACGTGACGATCGAAGTGACAAAAAAAATATTATATGTTGTCGGATGAACATGAAAAAAAAGTTGTCAATTTTTCAGATGACAACTTATGTGTATGTGCATTCGGGGGGCTCCGCCCCTCGACCCCGTCTGCCCCTCCCCCGGCGCCCCCTTCTCAGGCAGACGGTGCGCCCCTTACAATGATCAAACTTTGCACGCTCAAATATAAAAAAATTGTATGTGTGACGCGTGCGCGTAGGTGATCCAGGACTCGTGTTATTTTTTATCGTGGCATTTCAGAAAATGTGATTATTACTAGTGTCATTTCGAATGGTATATCCGGGGGGGGGGGTCGATTTAATATATATTATATTTATTGGGATGGTTTGCCAATAAAAAGTAACCCTTGACTGAATTCGTAACGTTGGAAGATTTATTTTAAAAAATTACAATTTATTGTTGTAAAATATCGAGCTCTGCTTGTAGGCGAGTCTGGCCGAAGACCGACTGGTCACCTTGATGTTCGATTAAAGACTGTCGTTGAATTGCAGCGGCTGGCTGCAATACACGAAAATTGCTGATTTTGCTCTCTATTATTTGTTCTAATTTGCTATCGGCTGGCTGCAATGAAATCAGGTCAGTCGACCGTGCTGTGTTGACAAACCAGCATGAGTCGAGTGTCCGTTGCACAATTGTTACAATTACAAAAATTTAACACAAATTCTCGGCACAACATCCCTCTCCCTTAAAGAGAAATCATCCCGATTTCCACAACTCATTACTTTTGTCATTCTTCCAAATTCCCATTCATTAACCCTTAGTACTAACCCTACGACGGTTTTATGTTTGCAAAATTCCATTTTCTTTTTTAAATTCAATGCCCGACACTATCTTATTTATGTATCACTTCTTGATTTCCACTAATCTTCGCTTTTCGCTTTCTTCGTTTGCAGCAAGCGTGTGGAGTTAGCTCTCTCCGGTTGATTCTACCGGTGCTTCTATCGGATGCTCTATTCGAATTGTTCATGTTCTCCTTTCTCACGTCGGCTATACCCTCCTGCGGCTTCGGCTGTTGGGTTGCCATTTCCAGAAGTTTTAGACGTTTCCTGCAGTCCTTCCACAGGTGTCCGTGTTGATGACAGAATTGACAGTTTTCGTTATGTATATTCTTCGTCGGTACTGACAGGCTCCGTCGTTCCTCAGCACCCAGCCAATCACGTGCAATGTGCCCCGGCTTGTTGCACAAAAAAAAACACTTACGTTCTGCGAACGCATCAGTCGGTAAAGTCTCTCTCGTCGGTGGACGCGAATTCTCAGATTTCGCGGTACCCGTTTGGACCATTTACTTATTTCTATTGCAACGTTTAGTGCCTCGTGCAATGTACTACAGTTTTTTGGCCTTACCGTGGTCTGCACTTGGCCATGCAAGCCATTTTTAAAATTAATCTGTCCACACTTGCGTACAACTTTTTCAACTGCTTGCGCTTCAATATCGGTATTTACGATCTCACACAGTTTCTCGGTCACCTCAATTGTAATCTTTTCTGCTCTGGCGGCGTAGACACTCATTGGTTCGGACGAGTCCTGGCGAAGCGAGTTGAACTCGAGCTGTAGTGCTGCTAAAGATTTTTGTTTCCCATAGAGCGCTTCAAGCTCGTCACGTAACTGCTGGACGGTCCCGATGGTTTTGTGTTCTGCTTCTCGCATAGCACGGTCATCAAGCTTACTACCGAACACAAATTCAAGCAGATCGGCAACATGCCGCTGATCAACTTTTCGAAAAGCTGTTTCCGCTGATCTCAAAAATCCTTTCAGCTTTGAGAGGTCGTTTCCATCGAAAGTTTTGATTAGCTTAAGGGTTTCTCCAGGGATCAAAGTCCAAGCGCATGCTGGCAGCTCATTGGTTCCTCCAGCATCAACACGTCTGTGTCCTCCTCTAGGTTGTGCACGTGATTCTGCGAGTTCTGCTGTTAATTGTTGAATTCATTGTTCATATTCATTTTTTCTAGTCACCGTTATCCAATGCGGGTCATCAAAATGGATTTCTCTTCGAATCGATGGATCGGTGAATCCCGGAAGGTTTCTATTGTCCCCTTCTGTTCCATGTCCGAGGACGCTCGGGTCCCAGTCCCAATTGTGAATGTTCCGTGCCATGTTAAAGGTTTGTCTTCTTGGAGAAGATGCTCGCCTATTCCCTACTTGGTTCAAGGTTCGGTTTCCGACGGGTGGCGTCAGTTGCATGAGATGTCGGATTTAATCGTTCATCTTGTCACTCGGCACTTCGTTATAGTTACTTCTGCTGCTGCTTCGGCGTTTGCTTACACCATTTCGTTTGGTTGCTCAAAAAGACTAAAGTCAAGATCTGCTCGTTGAACGCGGAGCCTCGTCTTGTGTTAACTCCACGTTCGAATGTCTGACTCCGCGTTATTGCCCTTAAAACACTACGCGGTATTTGAGAGTCAAATCCAATGAGATCGACCTTCGTGCTGGACCAAAGCTTCTAATTGGCCTTACTGTGTTGGGAGCACTCATCCGTTTTTGGATGTCCCTTTCCTCACAATTTTCTTTCAAGCTTATCTTGCTGACTCTTGCTGTTGAGCCGCTTCTTTCGCTGTATCTTCTCACTGTTCACTTACAATTCAACGTCTATGGGTGGTATTGTACCAGGCCCTCCCAAGAACGTCAGGAAGTCGACCTTAGCTCTGGGTTTTTTTTTACCAACTTAGGTGCATTCCAATCGTAACGACTACTCCACTTTCGTCGGTTACGCTGCACTTCTGATCTTCTGATCTGATCTGCTACGCTGATTTGTTTTTTCTCAAGAGTCTGTTTCTTGACGTCTGTTTCCAATTTAATTTTGCGGACTGTTGCTATTTCGGCGCATCTTCACTGTCTCTTTTCACTATTCATTTACAATTCAACGTCTGCGTGTTGAATTGTACCAGGCCCTCACAACAGCGTCAACAAGTCGAGTTTGGCTCTGGGATTCCTTCACCAACCCAGATGGATTCCCATCGCAACCACTACTGCTCTTTCGTCGGTTACGCTGCCACCAATGTTGTACCCGCGGCTTCTTACTGTTTACTTATAATTCAACGTCTGCGTGTTGAATTGTACCAGGCCCTCACAACAACGTCAAGAAGTCAAGTTTGGCTCTGGCTTTTCTTCACCAACTTAGGTGTATACCTAAGTTCACCACTATAATTGTATTGTTACGTTCACCTTAATTCATTTTGGAACATCCCGCCGCTGCCACCAAAGTTATACCCGCCGGGGAGGAGGAGGGGGGTCGTTAATATATATTATATTTATTGGGATTGTTTGCCAATAAAGAGTGACTCTGAAGTGAATTCTAAACGTTGGAAGATTTATTTAAACAAATTACAATTTAGTGTTGTACAATATCGAGGTCTGCTCGATTATATTACTTTGGGCAAGTCTGGCCCAAGACCAACTGGTCACATTGATGTTCGATTGAAGGCTGTCGTTAAATTGCAGCGGCTGGCTGCAATACATGGAAATTGCTCATTTTGCTCTTTTGCTTTCTGATAGAAGAAGCTTTGTTTTCGTCAAAAAATGTGTGTGTGTATGTGTGTGTGTGTGTGTGGGCAGATTTTCTTGTACGCACGATAACTGTCGTTTTTTTTCACGGATCTTCTTCTAATTTAGCACTCAATTTAACACTCAAGTTATCATATAACGAAGTTTGGGATTGTATTTGACGCGAATCGGTTGAACTTTTTTTTTCATACGGCGTTTTCCAAATTTTGGAAAAATCGTTTTGACGCTATAACTAACGCAATTAAAAAGGGACCAGGCTGAAATTTTGTATATAAATGGATTACCCGCAAAACATTATGTGTACCAAATTTCGCGGGAATCTGTTGAACCGTTCTGATTTTATTATAATTTTAATTTTTTCAAAAATGTCTGCAAATACTGTAACTCATGCAAATTCTGAGATATCCAGCTGCAATTGCCGATTTCACGATTATTGATTTCCAATCAAGAGTTTAGTCTAATTAACTGTTGAAATGTCAGAAAATTTCGTTTTTAGTGAACAAAAAGAAAAAAAAAAAGCTTTCACAAAAAGAAAACAGTTTTCGAAATGTTCCACAGATTTATCTTGAATTTTCTTCACACTTAGACACCCATTTTAAAAGATATTTGGTACAAATTTGACCCCAATCGGTTAAGTGGTTCAAATTTTATGGCATTTTGAATTATTTGAAAAATCTGGGATATTTTATAGTTTTTTTTATCAATAATATTTTACGGGGGATTCTTTAATGGAAAATCTAGTCTTCGGTAGACTGGGGGTTGTCATTTCGAAGAGACACATTCCTATTGTCGAAAGTCGATGAGTCAAGGCACTTGACGAGAGCGGATATGAATTACCTGAAAAGTACCGTAAAAGAATGCGTATACTATATAGCGTATCTATGGGGCATTCCACGTCAAATCAGCAGGCCATACGCTCACCCTCATCGATTTTGTTTATTTTTTAATATGATGTTAATACCGACCCATAAAGGCCTTAAAATTTTTCTCAGATTTTTTTACCAACAGTAACATTTTAAATCCTCGAAGAAACCAATTTCAAAAACGCCGTTTTACAAATCTGAAGGAATTCACACTGATTCTATGATTGGAAATATGATTTTTGAGCACCATACGAAAATGTGATCCCAATATTTACTATTTTTTCAACATGTTGTCTTGTTTTTTTTTCATGTCACAATTTGATTCTTGATTTTTTAAATCAGGATAACTTTTTTAAATGTTAATGGATCTCAATTTCTCTGAAGATGGCAGAATTACCAGAATCCCCGAAAACAATTGATATCGTTAAAAAAAATGTCGCAAATGCATTTCGCAATCCAAGTGATATTGTATTGCGAAATGCATTTGCGATTTTTTTTAACGATATAAATTGTTTTCGAACATTCTGGTAATTCTACCATGTTCAGAGAAATTGAGATCTATTGATATTTAAGAAAGTTATCCTAATTAAAAAAATTAATAATCAAATTGTGACATGAAAAAAACAAGTCAACATGTTGAAAAAATAGTAAATATTGAGATCACATTTTCGCATGATGCTCAAAAATCATATTTCCAATCATAGAATCAGTGTGAATTTTTTCAAATTTGTAAATCGGCGTTTTCGAAATTGGTTTTTTTCGAGGATTTCAGAATGTTGCTGGTGGAAAAAAAATCTGAAAAAAATTCTAAGGCCTTTTTGGGTCGGTAATAACATCATATTAAAAAATGAACAAAATCGATGAGGGTCTTGGCCTGCTGATTTGACTTGGAATGGCCCATATATATATATGCGTGCGCGCGTGTGTGTGTGTGTGTGTGTGTGTGATGCTGCAGTAGGTAATGCGAGAGAGAAGACGAGTTCAGAAGTAGCAGTAAAAAGAGAGGAAGATCTGACCTACTTCGGTGAAGCGCTAGAAACGATCTCATAAGGTCGGGTGGTCCTCATCTTTCGGCGAAATCGTATTTCTTGTTCGGTACCGGTGTCAACCTTATTACATGTAATTCCGTACAAATCAGTGTATCCTGCTTATTATTTCGTTCTGATCATCCTCCGACATCGTTGATATAGCGCGATCAATGACAAAAAAAAGGAAACACCGTCGTCGGACAACCAGATTACCAAATATTTGGAACAAATATTTGGTTGATTAGAAGAAATATTTGTTTCACCACCCGTATCCACCGATTCTGTTGGTATCACCAATTCTTTTTATCAGTGTAGGAAAAACGTGATGACTTAAACGGGATGAAATTACATGGTACATACCTAAATTTAAAAACACTCACGGCGCTGGAACAGTCCCGTCAAGTTGTATTGAGATAAAAGAAGCGTTTAGCGGTTATATGATTTGATCTGACTGCGTGATTCAAATGATGGGATACCCGGTCGGTAACAAGAGACTAGTGGTTTGTTGGGCAGTGTTATTATAAAATACTGGTAATTGATGTTATTTGGATTTTTCACTCGCCGGTAATATTGCGAGTGGCAATATTACTGATTATTGAATCCGTCAATAAATGATATGTTGGCGTCAGCTTCAATCGAAATGTTTATTGCAAGTCACTTATAAAAGCACATAATATTCAATATAACTATTCGATAAAACTTGTTTAATTGCTAATTCTACCTGAGTGATTACATATTAAATGAAATAAATATATATATGACCTCCTGAATATATTTATTAATTTTCAGGATTAAAATAAAACTGGGCAGTAATGTTGCTAACTATTTTTAGCAATGCGAACAATAGCGAAATAGAAAGAAAAAATCGGTGGTGTGCATAGCCACTATGAAAGTCTGATATACCTCTAAATCTGCGTAAATATATAATGACCACTTAATATGTCAAAGAACGTGAAACGCTTAACGTCTGTTCCTGATGATTTAACGTTTTGAATTTGTAAAAAGGAAGATATTGAAAATACGGATTAATTACCTATTTTTTATACATATATCATATATATATATATATCGGGATCGGTTGGGATCCCACGTATGCTGAAGCCAGAATCACTTCTGTGCGAATCTTTCTTCTTCATATTTATATAAATTATTTCCTTCCTGGCTATTCCCATCTAGTGGCAGCAGGCAGCATGTGCAAGGTGTAGGAAAATTTTTGTGCAAAGTTAGGATCCCGTCCGTGTGAAAAACGAGTGGACTTTTTTTATTATTTTAGAAAAGTTTTGAGATTTAGATCATCACATAAATGCACTGAGTAGTGGTACAAAGGTTGTTTTGATCTCAAACGAACTATTTCTAGCTGCAGTATCTGATTGTACCTAAAAATAGCTTTAAAGCGCTATCATTTCCACAATATAACGTATTAACCTCGAAAACAAAGTGGCTAAAATGAGTTGCTGAGAGAAAAAGGTACTGTGGCAGCGTCGTTTCGGTCGGTAATAAAAGTAGGGGAAATAAAAAAAGAAAAGCTACAAAGTAGAACTTTGCAAATTGTGACCTTATTATTTTTCGGTTTTTACAAAGCTATCGCTATGAGGAAGTATGTTAATTAATTTTGGCTTCCTCATAGGAAATTTCGTAAAAACCGAAAAATAATGAGGTAGCAATTTGCAAAGTTCTACTTTGCAGCTTTTCTTGATTCGTAATTTTTTTCTCCTTAATTATCTTTAATTATAATAGCATTTTGATTGAATACAAATTTTTATTTTACTCCCGTAACTTTTGCGGAAGTTATGAGCGAAAATGTACATTTATTGAAAAATTAAAAATGCCGTAACAACGGAACGACTTTACCGATCATCACAAAATTTCGTACGTAGCAGGGCTGCATCTTATTTTTCGACTGTAGAATATTTCGGTTTATTTGTTGAGATTCGGCGTGATTCAGAGAAGAATTTTAATTTTCGAAAAATTCAAAATTCTATAAAATCGGAACCACTTCACCGATTTCGCTGAAATTTAATACCAAACATCATTCAATATGATATTGAAGGTTATTCGGCTATTGGCGACCGAAGAAATGAAATCATTTAATTTTTCTCCTCAAACGTTTCGGCCCTGATTAGGGTCCTCTTCAGTAATTTATTCTAATTAACTGATTATATGATATTTTTCATGTACATTGGTGTGTTTGTTGTTGTTTCTTTATTTGTTAGCTGCTAACAAATAACAAATATTTTCACAATAGAAAAAGTTAAAACTTTTCGATATTGGACTAATTTTAAAATCGCACGATTTAAATACCAATCTCATTTTAAATGCCCAAGAATAAGTTATGTTAGAATTGCTCTACCATGACAGTGTTAACATTCTTCGTTGAAGGGAATTTAGTAGCTATATCATTTCTGAACCGTCTTACATTGCATATATATATCTTTCTAAGTAAAGCTAACAAAAATGATAAGAAATTCATAAAAGCTAGACGTGTCTTTTTGCGTATCCTGTTGCCATCTCTTTTTAACATTCACCATACTATCATTTGACGGTTTCGATGTTCCGAGGCGATGACTAGCGAACTACACTGCGTTCAATAATTATATACCATTAAGAACATAACTCCGCCGCTCTGCTGTATACATATATATATATATATATATACACCAACGATCATATTATTATTGGTCAATAACTAACCACAAGCATTCCACAATCCAATGTTCTGAATTTGGGTTAATTCTTAATGTGAGAGCATGACAAACTCTTCCGTACATCATGGAAAATAAAACAATAATAACGCTTGCAGTATTATTATTAATAGTCAGTAGTCCGTGTATTATTCTATTTTTCTGCACGAATGAATTTTCCAGTCCGAGGTTACTCCACTTCCTCTACTCTGCGTATCTCACAATCATCTTTTTTTTCTAAAATTGTGTAGTACCTTTTCACTGTTGATCACATGGAGCAATTGAGACGAGAGCGTGTTAATTCATTCATTGAACAAGCTCCGCTCTGCGGCTAGAAGAAAAATGTTAATTCAGTATTACAGTGACTGCGGGACTACCACTTCTGGACTAGACTATCAGCGATGTCCGTCGCACAGGAAGACGAGTGCAGTGTACAGTTCAGTGTACATACTTTAAGTGTGTATTGGTCCATAGTATAGATAAATATACATGTGTATTTATAAACTATACACATACGATATGCACGATTGGATGAAGTCGCGTAAGGAGACGGTCGACTCTTGATGCGAACACCGTTATTGATTACGCATTCCTACGCTATCATCTGTGAGCTCAGCATGAGACACCAGATAGCCTATACGTAGCTCTAAAGGCATACTGTAAAATCAGAAACTTCCAGATTTAAAAAAGATCTATTGGATTATTTCTCAATTAGTCACCGGCTAAGAAATAAACTGCCGTGCTATGTACTGGGCTAAACCATCATTATTTTGCATTAAGTCACATATATATCGATATGTCTGTTTTTTTATATTTAGTATGATTATCTGTCTATACTCCTTGAGCTGTATTGAATCGTATAAAAAAATTTGATTACGTAAATTTTTTTTTAATTCTTAGTTTAAAAAAAATTAAAATAGACTTGCAATTAGAGTCGCGGAATACGGAAATAAGGGCTTGGGTGGAAGTATAATTTTTTAATTGGTTAGGCCTGTACTTTTTATGGCAACCATTGCGTTTATTGTCGGAATCTCGACCGCTTGGTTGCCTCAACAATTGAAAATCGGTTAGGACGATGGTAATTTCCATCGTGGATTTCTCCAACTGACAAGTAGTGATGCGGCGCGAGACGAGAATTTTCGTGATCTCGCTTGGTTATGCTTGCGTTCGTCTTTCATTTTTGTGTTCTCATAGCGTTCATTTGAGGTCTTGTTCTCGGATGCAAACGTCTTGAATAAACAAGCAAGACCAAGCGAGATCAAGCAATATTCTCGACTAAGCTACTGTTTTGGTATTTATTCTGTATGATTTATATAATCTGAGTGCATCGACAGTCGTCGGTACTGGTATTTTTAAATGCTAAAATAAACTAGTTAAAATATAAACTGAAAACATGTTTTCAGAGTACAGAGTTTTTATTTGATTCCAATCAAGCTTACAAGAACATACAACAACAAGGTTCCTCTTACATTCACCCGAACAGTTAAACAGAATCTATACCATTGTTTTGATAGGAACGCAGACTACTGTATTGTCAGTGTTTCTTTCGCCGCTTTTCCAACGATCGCTACTTTAGAGAAAATTATTGACGAGAGATTGCACGTTATCCAAGAATTTAAACCTAGGAAGCTTCTGGCGGATTCATTACTCAGTCGATTTCTGTGTTTCCATATTACAAGCGAAGCCTTTGAAAAGAATCTTTCTACAGGCACCGACGTAGCTTGAATGCACAAGAAGTCTCTGGCCATAATGGCGAGAGTTGGCACTCGTTTTTCGTACTGGCGCCATCATGCCAGGATATGTTCACCCTTCGTAGCACGGTTAAGACTTAAATAGAGGTTTATCTCGCTTCTCCAATCTGAAGTCGAAACCGATACCTCGCCCGAACCACATGGTTCGAACAACGAATTCAAATCAAGCAAATCGTCGTCACTGACACCGGAACCGGATGCTAGAGTACTGACACTCGCGCTACCGATCGTCGCGGCAAGAGTCGATGCTTTAAATGCGTGAGAAGTGAAATATCGGGTATGGTACAAATGCTCAAACTGTTTGGTGGACTCTTTTGCCATTTCTCTGCGCCAAACAGTTCGTCGAAAAGTTTCAATTTTGTGACGCGGGTCAAGTATGAGTACAGCGCAATAAACCCAATTGGCCTTGGAGTAGTGCTTAATTAGCTTGTCTCGAGAGGCGGTCACGGCACGATATACAATGCCTGCGATTGACTGATGCGAAAAATTCTCGACGGCTCAATGAAGGAATGTTTCTAGCTTATCGAGCATCATATTGACACCTATTATCACAAGTGGCAACGTCGCGTACTTATCACCGCTAAGTGCATTAGACAGTACTTTAAAGTGCCGGAGGAATTTCAGAAGTTCAGCAAGTAATTTCCATTCGTTCTCCGAAATAGAAAACGCAGCGAGATCTTTGTTATTTCCACACAGCAAATTAAGAGCTTCTTTCATCTCAATCGCTGTATGGATCATATCGCAGGTTGAGTTCCATCGTCTGGTGACACCAAGGTTTGGCGATGACATCCCCATATTTGTTGTCTTGCAGCATGCCTTCAACTTATTTGTCCATTGCTTCGAATACTTTATTCTTTTGAAAACAATTTTCAATTTCGTCAGAACTCTCGTTCCATCTGCGTACGTAGTTTCTTCAGCTTTATCTTCATCCTCTTCTTCATCTTCATCCTCTTTTTTATCAACGTTGCTCTGAACGACGCGAAGCATATCATTTACCGCCAAATTAATTATGTGCGCGAAACACCGAAAGTGTTGATTGACAAGTTCAAAGTCAATGCCATCAGCGAGCATGAGCGATGCTAGCTCTTTCAGAAAAGTGGTATTTGCAGCAGCGTTGTCGAGTGTTACGCCTTGTACTTTATCGAGAAGACCGTGTTCCTTTAAAGTTTTGTGGAAGATTTTGGCAATTCCTTTACCAGAGTGCCTTCCGCCCGATGGAACAAAATCTACCACGACCGATTGCAGGTTCCACTGATCATTAACGACATGACCAGTGATGCCGTAACACGACTTATTCGACACCGAAATCCATCCGTCAACGGTGAAAGCAATTTTTGACGAAATCTCCCGTAAAATTTGCATTGCGGCTTTCTGCATTTTTGAGAATCTTTCGACGGCTTCGAATCGAAATTAATCACGTTTCGGGACCGTTACATTCGGGTTTAGGTAATTGAATAGACTCTGGGTCCGTTTTTCATCAAAGAAATTAAAAGGCAAATACTTCGCCGCTGCCCAGTCTATCAATTTATTGAGGAATGCCTCTTGCGTGATAGGTTCACGACCCTGAATGCCTTTCTGAATGGAAAGGAAGGGGAATTATAAGGATCAGGATTTGTGGAGAGATTAAAGGAACCGATACACTAACAACGGACCACAAATAACAACAAATATTTTATTGAATAACACATGTATAAAGATGAAAAACCGTTACCACCTTTAATAGTATATCGTGCAACAAGTACGTAAAGTTGTTTATTTCCACATGAGTTCCACATACAGTTGTTTGTAATAGTAAAACTTTACGCACGACATTTTACTTTACACACGACGATCGGATAACGACTATTACAAAAGAAAAATTTTTTTCAATACTCTTTTTAGACGCAGCAAACACGGTGGTACAACAAGAATCGCGAAAGTGTTGAGAACGAACATTACGGTGCGGCTTATGGCGACAGAAACGTCGAATCGGTCATTATTATTAGTATAATAATTATTATGTACCTTTTTCTTTCTCTCTCTTTCTTGCGTTGCTCGCATGGGGGTGCGAGCAAAGCAGGGTTGGCTCTTAAAAAAAAAAAAAATTGTAAAAAAAATATTATTGTCGTCTTGAACTCCGAATCTTCCGGTTACCAGCCTGATACTCTATATGCACGACCACCGTGCACTTCTGGATGATGATGTACGTTACCCAAACATGCTTATCCAAAATTCTTGAACGCGGAAAAAAAAATTATATCCTCGTAGCAACGAATTCGCTGCAAAGATATATTCATTAAATTACGTATAAACGCTGAAAAAAAAAATTAACGGGAAGAAATTCGTTCGGTGCGTGAGTAATCTGGCGTATGTCTGCCGGGCTTGCTTAAATATTTAAAATTATTTATTGATACGGTTAAGATATGTTCAAGCAAGACTCGAAGACTGTACACCGCAGTCCGTGCGATCAGCTGAAATTCAATGCATGGCCCCAGCAATGTTGCGACGGTCGCAAAGGATTAAGCACGGTCGTAAGCTACGGAAACGCACGAATCTCTCCCATGGAGTGTATATCTATATATACTCGACCAATCAGAAAGATGGGTCGGAAGCGCACAATTTTTTCCACGTCGAGTATATCTATATATATTCGACCAATCAAAAAGATGGGTCTAGTTCGGCAACTCTCCAGTGTGGCGGCGCTGCAAATACGAAAAAAAAGTTGCCTCAAGAATGTCGCTCCATTGGCAGTCTCCCTACTCATCTCTGCTATTATGAACTTCTTTTCATTTTGGTTTGTGATGATTAAAAAAAAATCGAATATGAGATCAAGTTTTATTCAATATTGGATTTTCCGAGAAATGTCTGTATGTTTTCCAGCTTCCGCAAATTTGTAACAATAGAGCTAAACATATATACTATTTATATGTAATATGTAATAATATCAAGCGACGCGGCAGAGTCGCGACGCCAAGTCTTAAAAAGAAGAAAATATTTCATGTTGAAAAATGCCCGCCAGCCCGTCGCGGCTACCGCTACTCTTCTTGTCCGGAGAATCGTGTGCCACCGACTTTTTTCCAAATATAATATTTTACAAATATATATCATACTATATGATATTTCACAAATATATATCATAATATACAATATTTTACAAACATATCTATGCCAAAGAAAAATCGGTATTGAATTGTAGATGAACCTATCAATAGATTCGACTTTTACAAGATTACGAATTTTTCAGAAAAATTATATTTTACTCTAACTGACGTAAATAGAACTAAATCAACCGAAATTTTCCACAAACGAACAATAATACCCAGCACTATTATATACTAAACTTGGTCATCATCGGCGAAGGGGTTCGCATTCTATGGCATTTTGAACTTTTTTTTTTCAACGTGACTTATAGCATGGTGTATTGACCGACCACTAATGAGTACTCATTGGATGAAGAGTGCCATTAATAAGAACATCTCTACATATTTATTTTTTTCGTGATATTTTTTAGAGTCATCTACGTAATTGGTTATTTGGGGACGATTTTGGCGAGCCCACATTCTTTCCTTTCGGACGGACTTTGTTTCCATTATCAGAATTTTACGGAATCGTAAATATTTCGAAGTTTCTTGAAAACCACTCTGAAACTACTATTTATAGGTGCTTTGACCTTAGAGTACCCGGAAGAAAAATCTGTAAAAATTTGAGCAACTTCCACTGAGGGTGTACTTAACAATGAAAAAGTCACAGCTAAATCGGAGAGGGAAGATACAAACTATTGTTGATAATTGGGAAGCAACCCATATATTAAAGCAAACTACGAAGGTTGCGTTATAAATTAACAAGACACATCAATGGTTTTTTGGGTACCATGAAATGGTTAGCCTAGGACGTTGTGGTAATTTTCATAATGAAAAAAAGAGAATTCAAAGTACTTGACGAGTTTAGATGCTAATATGAACGTTCTATGATGATGTACCATATGCGATACTTCGCAAACTCGTCAAGTACTGTGAATTCTCTTTTTTTTTCATTATGAAAATTAATACATTTTTTTCCAATTTTTTTTCGCATTTTGTAGTTTACATTTTTCTTTTGCAACTGCAAGGTTTTCGTGTCCATTCCTGAATTTTTTTTCCTTCGACTGTAAGTTTATTAGTACGTAATAAAAATACTGTGACAATATATATATATCAATGATGAACAACATGTACTTGACATGCTGCAGATATTTTTAGTTTATTTATTTGACGACTTTTTGTTCCTATACATAGTTTATAGCTCAATTTTTTGAGACACAGTTTTCGGGGGAAGTATTGGGTTCCATTAAAGTAAATGTACTTGTCTCAAGTTTTTTCACACACGGTGTTTTTTTGGGGGGTCTCATTACTTTTTGCAAAGTGTTTGGATAGAATAAAAAAATAAAATCCATTGTACGAAAATTGTTCAAACGAAACCCTTCTCCTTTCTCATCTGGACTTGGGGCAATGGCAGAGTTTCTGTAACAATTTAATTTTATCAAGCAAAACATATTTTCGGTGAAATATACGGAGACGTCGACCTGGACAACGAGAACTATGGAGAACTCCACCTGGACACTCAAATCTATGGAGAGATCAACCTGGACATTGAAAACTATAGAGGAAATGACCTGGACACTCAAAACTATGGAGAGATCGACTTGGACATCGAAAACTATGGAGAAATCCACCTTGACACTCAAAACTATGGAAAGGTCGACCTGGACACTTGAAACTATGAAGAGGTCGACCTGAAATAACTGAAGTCAAACTTTTAACCCTCCTTGCAACCTGAAATAACTGAAATATACGAACGTCGACCGAGGGTTAAACGAAGGGTGTCTGCAGAGTGCAGGAAGGGTCATGCGCATAAATAAACATGTGAATTTCACCCTACCAAATTCCGCAAATCGCAGAAAGTAGATATCTCGACTTAATGGAGAGTCACGGAGGGTGATGAGACCCTGAAAAAACTTCATAGAACCTACCATAGGACATCCCAGAACCTCCGATCAGTCCACCGCAGAAGCTCTCCGAGTCTCCGTTGAGCCTTCTACCAAACCTCCCAGACCCTCCGTTGAGTCTACCGCGAAAACCTCTCAGTTCCTCGGTCGAGCCTACCACGGAACCTTTCATACCCTAGGTTGGCCCAGCGAAAGCTCCTCCTACATACACTATTACACCCGCCGTTCGCTGACACATCAATGGACGTTTAATGATTTATTTTATGAATACAAAAATGAATTTAGAAAGACAAAACCGTTCTTTCAACGCTTTTTAATGTCATAGATATGGTATATACTGTAACGAGTTGAATTCTATAAGCAATAAGAAGTTCGTAAAATCACGAGTACAGTTCCTCGCAGTACAGCGACTCTCGACAGATCCATAGAGCTCCTCGATATTTATAATATGTTTTCTAATTCCCGTGTGTTTTATTCATTTTTATTTATGTCCGTCGAGGGATGAGGACTCGCCCGAGGACACGTCGGTATTTTCCCCCCTACCAAGAGGATATCTCGGGAATTAAGGACAATCAACGAGCTGCAAAACGGCGCTCACTTGCTCTTTATGTTCAGCAATTACATCGACGGGAGTAGCGAGCATCCCGAAAGGCATACGGAAACGCCAACCTTCAACTGTGATATCTAGATTTTAGATAGTAGATTTTGACTTCGCACGACAGAAGCGGTAACTTTTTAGGACAATTATATAGTTTGCGAAAAATCAGGTTTGGCCACCTGACCGATCGCCGATGACAATTAATTAGGGTAGGGATGAGTAGCCTCGTGCTCAGGAGAGCGACACATCCCGGGGCATTTTCCAAGGATCCGTGGTACTGCGAGGACGGTAGAGCGACCACGTGAAATTCCCGTGAGGATATTGAAAGGAGATAGGACAGGCAAATTGTTTTGACCTCGAGGTAAGCCCTGTCACTATAGGCCTTTCTTTTTCCTTAGACATTTTATTATTTCGTGAAAACGTGCGCGGTGACGGTATCCTGCGCGTGATCGAGTCCGCGAGCTGTGTTGTTTGGTCCTTTGGTGTTTTAGAGAGTCCCGCGAGACTTTACGGTGGACCGTTGTCAGTTTGCGAACGTTGATACAAAAAATTAGAATTAGAAGAATTGTCGGGAATTATCTTTGGGAAATCGCCATTGATTGTAGTGTAGTTTTTGTGCGCGCGGGAATGATCGGGAAGCGATGACGTGTGAGAGTGTTCCGCGTTATTTTCTTCATAGACTGGCAAATTGAGTAACCAGTTTTTTATTCTTGTAAGAGTTGAATATCGTGTAAATTTTCGGGACTTTGTTAATTCCGTTCGAGTGTGTTACCATATTCCCGCGTGCTACGTAACGTGTGTGCGGAGAGAGGTGTTCAGACGCGCCACCTACTTGATTGTTATTTTCATAATTCTTTTTCTTATTCGTTCAGTTATAATTTCCGTCCTTTTTCTCGTGCGTGTGAGTGTGTGTGTGTCGAGAATCGCGGTCGGGGCGGGAATAAGGAAAAACGTCTCCTCTCGATAATAAACGATCTGCTTGGGTTTAGCCAACCATCCCCGAATATTTGTTATTAATTTTTTTTGTTTGTGTGAACCTGGCCTTCGAATCCCGCCACTCTACAAAATTTTGGCGGCTGCGGCTAGTCCGGCAACAGCAGTTTGGTTTAACAACATCGCGAGTTTTTCCCGGCGCGTAACAATTTTCGCGCCTGGCGCCCTATTAAAAATAAAAGGGAAAAGCTCGGGTCTTCAGCTTTGTAGTAGATTTTGGGGATCTGGGAAAATTTACACTACAAAATTGGCGCCCAACGCGGGGCCTTGTAGTTGTAGGACTTATTTTTTAAAGAAAAATAACACTACAATACATATTTAGTATCAATAATATTTTTATATAAACGTTTCTTCGAATAAGTGAGGATCCACTTAACGATTTTAAGATTTTTTTTCTATTTACTTAAGACATACAACATTTGAAGGTGATGGGAAATACCAACTAAGTAAAAAAATTGTTCCCTGTTTTCTCAGAAATTTCCTAATATTGGTGCTTCAAGGTAGATAATGTGCTTTACAGCAGTTAAATGACGGCTAAATTTTTCAAAATGTTTTTATAAATTCTGCTCGTTCAATTACCAGATTCAAGGAGTTATTCGCGCAGAAGCATTAGTTTTCAATGTATAAGTACACTCACAACCCTCATTTGAATAGAGAATTGAGAACCCGAGAAAAATAACTTTGAAAAAAAAATTAACTACAACTATGGTCCAATTATGACGAGTACTCTTTTATTTCGATAATTAGAAGCGACCATAGCGTACAAGCTCATATGTCGTATTTGCATAAGTGCCGTAGAAGCGACAGGAATAGTATATTACGTCACTAGGCAGCGAAAGTAGACTATGTCCAACCGCGTGTAAGATTACGACCCGAGCCGAAGGCAAGGGTGGTAAACACGCGGTTCGGGATAGTCACAGTTCACTCCCGAGTGGCGTATACTATTTTTCACCATATCTGCAGCGGAAAGTTCGAATTACGTAAAACCCCTAGGACGGGAATTCGAACTTTCCGCGCAGGTATGGTGAAAAATAATTATACCGGCTAGAACCAGGTAGCGTCGATGTGTACGTAGATAATCAATCGTATATCGGAATACCGATAAATCCACTGGAGTAAGAATATTTAAAAAATCTTTCGAGCGCCAATTCCGTATTATATCCATTGTTCCTACTATATTAACAACAACGTGTTCGCTTTGCTCGCCCTGCTTCCTATTCGTTTGTCTTTTCTTGTGCCTGAAAATGATATATGTATGTTTATACGATTTCTGACTTTGCGTGACTATTTCGGCTTCAATATTTCAATATAATCGGCTTCGGATGTGCCGTGGGTTTTTAAAAGAGACAATCGATTTTTAGTGACGAAATATACGGTAATAAAATGTTTACATAGGGTAGACGTACCATTTGTGACCACTGTATCATTAGTGGCCACACGAAAAATGTATAGATCAATTCGTTATTACTTTAATCTATAGAAATTGCTGAATGAGTTTATTCTACAATAATCAAAGCAAATTCAATATTGAATATCAACGCTTAGAATGCCTTATTGCTAAATAAATTATATTCAAAGCCGTTTTCACCATTTGTGCTGTCATTAACATTCAATAGGGATGGCTACAAATGGTTCAAGTTGATGGCCACATAGGGTACTAAGATGGCCACAAAGGGTACTTCTACCCTACCTCGATTCAGTAGATCGGTTTTTTTCTATTCCACACTATTCAATACATACATATGTGTACCTATGTCTTCTGGATTTATCGTAACTTATATTACAGTATTTACGACAATAGGATGTTAAACACTTGTGAGTTTTCATCGAGACACCTTATTTTCCACGTTCGTAGCTTAAATGAGGTCATCTGAAGTTCAATAGGTTACATAGGACCAGTAGGGATTCTGTACCTCATAGAGTAGCCCGTCGGAGGCTCTATGCGGAGTCAGGAAGACTCTGCGGAGGGTGGGAAATAACGGTTCAACCTCAACCAGGGTCACTGTAGGCTGAATGGAGGGTCGAACCAGCGTCGGCCTTTGCTTCGTCAAAGGATTTGGGATTCTCGGACGTCTAACCGAGGGTTAAAATTTTGACTCTGGTTGCAATATATAGTACCTAGTTTTTTACACTTACAAGCAACATGTTAAGAAAATTGTACAATCGGTTCCTATTATTAACAGTATTCTTGAACTTTAATCGTTACTATCTTTATACGTGGAGTAGACAACTAATTCTCATAATCTCTGAATTACCTCAGGTACAATGTTAACTTGCAAGCATTGAATTATAGAAGTTACATGTTACTATCTGAATATTCATGGGTAGTATAAAATATTTAGCATATTATATTGCTAAAATCTTAGTATCTACTTCTTTCCGTGCAATACAGTGTTTTATTGTATTTCTTCGTCGTCAGCAATGCGTAGATATACGTTTACTTAATTTGCTAGCATCATGTCTTCCTGTCAGTCATAACATTTCTGTAGGGGTCAAACAACAAGCATGACTTGACCGTTCTTGGGTGTAATTGTATATGAATAAAGAAAACAATATATCAAAATAGTATTGTTTATTTCTCTTAAATGATTCTGAGATGTCTCGTGAAAATTGAGATAATGCTCGTACACTTGTTTTTTTTCTTAATTCTCTTCTAGAAATAATATCGAGATTTTCCTCAAGTACTTTCGATATCGGAGAAGGAGAAAAAGCTATCTGTCGCTTTATTGAGTTTTGAAGACAATAAAAAAAAATGGCCCCAAAAGATGTCACTAGTGACAGGCAAAAAGGTCCAGTTGATTTATCCAATACTATGTCCCAAGGTAAAACGAGATCCAAAGTAATCTGCAAAATACGGACAACATGCTGCGACAAAGTATGACGTGTAATATCGATTTATTTATATGATTCTTAGATTTGCGTAAAAATAAAATACTTACATAATTATGTGATTACTCATCTGATAACTTCGCGACAATCAAATATATACAAAACTAGTATTTGCACAAAAAATAAATTGATGCATAAAAATCGGATATATTTATAGTACAATTAAAATATCTATGTTGATATTCTAAGTGTGAATTTATTTTGGCTCAATTTCATAATGAAGACATTGCAAGGAGCAATCCAAACAGTGATTTAAATTTCCTTCGCGCACTGCGAATAACATTAAGAAAAGACGTATAAAAATACGATTTTCAAGTCAGAACTGCAGTCTCGACAAAGTTACAGGTCCATCCGTGGTATCTGTCTCCAGAGCTAATCTGCTGAGCCTTGTTTAACGCCCAAGTATCAATGGACACAAATTACCAGAGGATCGCATTGTTGGAACTACCTGGAAGTAAATATGAGAGCAACTGTCAACTTTCGAAAGAAACTGTCAGTGGAGAAAAGTTGACTAGTAACAGAATTATCATAATCCACAGTAGCCGCCGATTTTGCAAGCTTCTACATCGAGCCATCATTCTTCTGTCGAGGTCTGACGGAGGGGAACTGTTTGACATGCGAAAAGGTGTGTAAAGGCCTAAGAGTGGTTAATGATACGGAGAAGCGTAGCATTGCGCTATGAAAACAACTCAATCAAGTAGGCGGAAAAAGCACTTGAAATAAAATTCTCTAAAGAAAAACAGGGGGAAAACCTCCAGAATATACGGGAATGGTAACTGGGTGGTGTCTCTTTCGGGAGTGTTTCTTTTAGGGGGTTTTTCCCGGAGGCCTCATTTGTAACAGTGCCAAATGATTTGCATGACGATCCCATAATCCGATCGCATCCCCGTAAAAAATATTCCAAGTAAGCCCTACCAAACCTTCGGGGCAGTAAAAGTGACCCGAGATTTTCAAAGGGATGGTCAGTTGACCGTCATGTCAATATTTTTTTATGTCGACATTAAAATCATTTGCTGCAAAAAAAAAGCGATTAATTTATTGATACTGTGCCTAAGGGTATGAATTACCTGAATCGCTTGAAACCACACTGTGACATCTGCCGAGCATTTCTTTTATCGCGTTTACCATCGTCTTTCAAATACAGATCGCATTCGTGCAATGTTCCGCGGGAAATTATAGAAATATTCAATAGCGATATAGTAGATTATTTTTTCAATCTTCTCGGTTGTCGCGCAGTTAATTATTCAATCAAGTGTTGGATGCGATATTATTCAAGGCAATGTAACGAGAAAAAAATCACAGAACCCCCAAGGTATTGAAAAAAGCAAGTACAAAAGGACTTAGTCCATTGGGAGTCGTAAGTAAATTTCAAAGATAATCTAACCTATAATTGGACTAAAAGGAGAAAAAAATGAATGGAAATCGTCAAAATATAATGTAATACAGACGGTATTGTTCGCATAATGTAATTTAATGGTGTAAATTGCTGTAATAGTAGTTGAGTCTGAAATTCTCTTGTCTTTATGGCGATATAAATTTGTCAAAATCGACACCGGATTCTTGCACACAAAAAAAGGATTGAACATGTTACGTCCAAAGGAACCACGAGCAGATCGAAAAAAAAACGAAATATTGCTAGCCTAACGGCCGTCAATTGATGAATTTGTGACCTTGTCACAAGAACGAAAAATGGCGGAGTTATGGACTGCGATATGTGACCGAGCGTTATTCTATAAAAGCTGTCGATTATCTCTCGTAATAAAGGACCTTGACGCTGATTCGCAAGGGCAGCACATTCAATTAAACAGACGCAGAAATGCTCAGGTCTGATAAAAATATACATCATCTTGTATAGTACAAGACCTCAACGAGGGCATTGAAAACTGGTACTTTTCGCTCATCATTCACGAGTATAGAACGATCAACACGAAGAAAGTCTTATGCCTCATGATTCCTTGTTCAGTCGGTTGAAGAAGAAAATCTTAACGACTGCTTATCACTCAATCAGTTTAGATACCAGCTGGAACTATCCGGCTTAAGCCGGAAATGCTCTTAGGTTTGCGAGTTGATGGAGCCAGTGTGAACGTAAGCGTGAATCATTCCGTGACGACGATATTACAAACCATCGACCATAAACTTTTTATATTAAAGTGCACTTGCCACTTGTTGTATCGAGAAGACCACTTCTTCTGACTTCTCGTTTTCGGCTAGTCCGGGCATCAACTTGCAGACCCTGATTGTACTCTCGGATACAAGGTACCTAAAGAAATCGCGACACTTTCAAATACTCAGTGGTTAGTGAAGCTTTAAGCTTTTGATGCTACCCTTGCTTTATGGGACGTGCTACAGATGCACTTCAAAATTACCAAAAGTAAAAAAACTGACATTCCGAATTGCCATGTTGCTTTCCTGTCAATTTCTGGCTTTCGTGAATCTTCTGTTTTTCTTATTTTTTTATTATTACGTTTCGCTTTCCCGTAAGGGAACCATTTGTAACCAACTTTAACTCTATACAAAACTATATCTTCAATCTTCATTTATTATGAGTTTGGTTAGTCCGTATTTCATTGAGGGTAGGGACCAACTGAGTACCTCCCAAGTCAGCACGAGAATAACTTTGCACAAAAAGTGTACACGCAGACAGCTCGACACCGAAAACTCGGCACGAAAAACTCGACACCGAAAACTCAGCACGAAAAAACTCAACACCGAAAAGTCGACACTTTGATCGATTTTGGGGAATTTTAAGGCCCTATCCGATGTAAAATTTTCCGTTAATTACAATTTTTATTTTATTCGGTGCGTAAAACGTGGTTTTATTTCATTTTTAACCCACTATTCCGATGTATTTTTGCCAGCAGACAACGAATATGTTATGTTTTTAAAAATCGTGATATTTTTCACTGAAAACCCAGAAATACATTACTTTTTTCATGAAAAAAAATTAATATGATCTATTCAGATATTCCCTTAAACGAGTAGTATCATACTAGTGCGACAAAACTTTTTTTGACTTGTGCAGGAATCTCAAACTTTCTGCTCTTGTAGAGTAATATACTATTAAACAGATTATTCCAATGTGATTCGGCAGACCTGATCAAGCTTTTCAAAGATCGTATTGACTGCATATATCAAGGGAACCGGTAGCGTCACGACGTAAAGTATTAAAATAAAATTAAAGTTAAAAAAGTTCGCTTAATTCTGATTCACTTGTCTAAGCACTCGTCGTCGGACCAGTTACGTTCTACACGGGTACAGTTGCGTTCTCTGCGCTGCTTTTATGACAGCAATACAGCGATGCGCCAATGCGGTCCCACATACATGCATGCTCACTGTACAAAAATTATGTGCACTCGCTATGGCGTCGAAAAGAAACAACCAAAAAAGACGTTAAGCCAAAAATTCTTCACTAAGAAGTATGAATGCCGCAGGGTTTGTAATGGTCTATTATATGGATATTTATGACAAGAGTGATAGTCGTAGTGCTTAAGGCATATTCTGTTATCTCTGAATCCGTAGGAGATCGGTCAATTCTCCAAAGATGTCTATTTGAGTTTCTTTTTTATTTCATAATTTATTTACATTTACTAGATATTCTTTATATCATTAATCGGATAATGAATACAAAACGTGTATGTACGTGATCTTATGGAAAGTGTTCGTTGACTGTGATATTTAAACTCTGAAGAGTTCTTAGTATTGTTTTATGGTTATAGCAATTCTTATGATAGTAGCAATCATCTAAATGATAGAAGACTCAAAAACTATTCTAAGAGTCCCAAATATGCCGTTTTGTTGCATATACGATTTCAACGTTTGTTTCCAATAACCTTGCAAGTATCGTTTATTGAACCATTTCATCATAGCTTCAACCATAAAAAATTGTAAGCCTTTCTATGTTTGTTGTACCATGTGAAATCGTTAACTCAACGATATGCTTTTCTTTCAGTGAACGGAATGTGAATTTTTAGTTTGATACCAGAACTTATTTTCGTCGCATTTTTCGAGTAAAATAGGAGGAATTGACATGAATGATAAGGTATTCGAAACCAACTCATCAAGGCGGACAAGTTTCATTGGGGTGAAAAATGCGATGGCCATTTGAAAAAAGCTCCTTATGCTTGCAGCTTGCAAGCATGACCTTAAAAGCTCAAAGAATGCATGCATCAAATGTCCCCCTCGAAACCCTACAACTTAGTACTCTACAAATTTCCTGTCACTTGGCCCCCTCAGGAGATATTTAGGTGGATTGTTTCAAATGAGACACCCTGTATTTGGTATCCTGCTTTCGTGGTGTGCATGAGGGTAGGGATGGTTATTGATCTGGTGAGCCGATTGTATGTCGAACCGCGGACCGATTTAGTATCGATTGTCCCATGAAATGGTCATTGTAAGATGTTGTGGAAATTTTTCAAATCCCAGAAAGAACAACACTACGTGGCGGTGTATTTTATACAAAAACAAGAGTTTTGATCGTGACATTCACAATATCTCTGATAAGCGAATCGGTAATTATTATATAGATTATCTGTGAAAGATTGTTTCCCATTAATTCTTTATTGTTGTGCTGTAATTTGGGTAATCCCGGGAAAAAAATTTCAGGTATGAGCGTATATGGATCAGATCTGGTTGACCATATCTGATCAGACAAGAAAAATGGCCAAGTCTAATCGTATATGGATCAGATCCAACCAGATATGATCGCATCTGACAGTATATGGTTTTATGATATGAAGTCATATCTGATCATATCTGAGAAGATTGTTTGATTTACTGAAAATTTATCTGTCCATTGATTCTTCTTGTGGATCTCGGGTTTAAATAACTCATCCTTTATGTTCGTAGTGCAGTACGGAAAAAAAACCGTCCTCGGGAATCGAACCCAGACCACCTTCATTGAGACCTATAATTCCACTCAGCTACGCTAGTTTTCGTGACAGATAAGCAAGTTGTATAGTACATAAGCGTCGCCCATTTTATTGTGAAGTGTTTTTTTTTTCGAACATGGCAGGAACTTTCTAATTTTCTCTACTTTATTATCAGAAGTGCTGCATCTGTCTGTTCTAACTAAAGATTGAACTATCAGAACAAGAATTTTGTGCGGCTATAAACAATGTTCACTTCATCTACAAAGATATATCTTTTTCTTGAACATCTTATACTCCAAAGCCGTATATTACTTATTTTCACTGACATCATTTACTGTTCAGGGAAATACTGTCAAAATCAAATTTATCCGAATGCAATACGGGAAGCCGGCGTGGAATTTGAACAAGTCCTGCGACCCATATATGATCATATATGAGTTTAAGCATAGTTTGATATTGTTTCATGACTAATTAAAATGATCGTCTATGAGCAGATACATTCGGATATAAACAGATATGATGAGATTTTGTTCATGTATGGTCAGATACAACGGTGCGTGGGCAGATATGATAAGATATACGGGTATATATGCGTTCGTATATGGTCAGGTATCATCCCATATCTCGTCAGATATGTGCGCATGAGCAGATATGTGCGTATATGATCTTATATATGATTAGATATGATATAACACGTACAAACCGTGATCAGATGTGCCCACATATGAATACTTATCTTAATGTATCTGCTAATATGGGATCAGATCTGACAAGACATGAAATCATATACATCCATATAGGTTTATATATTGTCACATATGATCATGTATAATCAGGTATCAATATACATGAGTTCATATATGGTCAGATATAGACAGGTTCTTGAGGAGATATGATCATATATGAACAGATACGATATCAGATATGATACTATATGATACTGTATATAATCAGATATAATTTTATGTACATCTCTGATACATATATGAACATATACCATCATACCTAAATTTTTTTCTCCTGGGAAGCTCTATTATCGGTAAGAATCCTAAGCATAACCATGCATCAGGTATTGTTTCGATTGAGTACAAAAAAGCAAAAATAAAAATGACGAAACGTGCGAAAAACCTAAAAATGATCCTGGTGTGATTATTGGTAGAGTACTGCCCAATATTTCGGATGCTGCAGCGGCCACATTGCTGTGCCATGAAGAGTTCGTGCGAGCAATACAATGCACGCGCTGTCATAATATACAGTTTCCTGCACTGGTTTCGCGAGAGGAATTGGTGATTCCTGACAACTTTACCACAACTAGGAATAGGGACTTTTTTTGATGCACCATATACTGGGGGCATAAATTGTTTTTTGGTTCTTTCCACTGCTTGAAACCTTAAGTGTTTGGTTGAGTGCGAAATGTGGGTAGGAGATCGTACATTTCTTGCCGTTCCGTCGAAATTTTCACAGTTTTGCACCATACAGAGCTTCCGTGGTAATAATGTGCTGCTGCTAATCTACTTGCTCGCTCTGAACAAAACGAAACTTTTGCATATGTTGCGTTGGTTGCTCAACCAAGGCCCTGACTTCCAGTCGCGAAAGATACTTATCGTTTTCAAACTTGTTTTCGTATCGGCTGAAAAGTCATTTTACTTCCGGCAATGTATTTGGCAAAAGGTTCATGGCATCTGACCTTGCGTTGCAAATAAAAATGATTATAGCCTTGGTATTTGTTCCGGTCATAGAAGTTGTTGCCGTGTTTAACGCATTGGTTAGTTGCGACTATTTTAAGGATCACGCTGACGAATTAAGGAATTCAATAATATAGGAGGCATCATCGTTTACCGCTGATTATTATTAGGATATGCCATTGTTGGCAATTAGTAAATACTGACCAGTCGAGGAGTAATAAAGCGGTTAAAGGATGGCTAATAATGCCATTTTAATCAGCACATTCGAGTTGCTCGTGCAGCAACGGCGTAATAGCTGAGAGCATGTCCGTGTTTTTGTAGCAGTCAACTAGAGCTTCCCACGCTGGGCCGAAGATTTTCTTCATTGTCGACTTTCTCAACTTCTAACAGATTACGGTTCTTGCTGATAAGCGGAGAAAACCGATCGCCAGGAATTCGGCCTATCCGGCGTTTCAGTGCACGTGTGCCAGTGAGTGAAAAGCAATACCTAGCAGGAACTGCAGCAACGTTCAATGGTGGAAATTAAGAGAAATCACGGAGCGTCTCGAGCTTAGAATCGATGTGTTTCTCTTCCGTGATCTCGACAAAGGTTTATAGTGCGGCCTTGCGAAGATCCTGATTCTCTAGCGCGATTTGCGATTCAATTATTTCGATCTCCACCCCCACGTTGAATCGCGATTCTCCGTGCATGTGAATACAGCACCGTGCATCACCTTTTGTTTAACGAGCTTTTTGCAGTTGTCAACAGCCTTGAAGATTCGCGCGCTGAAATTCTGTTGGCGTCCGATGAAAATATCTATCCCCGTCGATGCGAGAGAAATAACCGCGAATTGAAAATGTCCACATTATAGTTCACGAAGTTACAGTAACGAACGAATACGGTCCGTGAGTCGAACGAAAAACCTACAGTGATTGAAAGTCTGCGGAACAAATGTACACAACGTGACAAGGTCGAATTCGAACTCGAAATTGACTCAGTAAAACCAATTTCATTCACGTTGAGGAACTCGGAGTAGACGCGAAAAACACCAACGAATAAACTCGCGCTCGAATAGTGTACAACAGGCCAAAGATGCAGCCGTAACGAGAGCTTAAACCAGATGGCAAATAAAGACGACCTTTGGATAATTTCTCGTGTGGAGTTCGTGTTATACACGATCTGCGTACGTAGACACTCATATTCTCGGCTTGGAGAATCTTGACTGAGGTTTTGTGTATAAACCCTCGCACCCATAGACGTCCATTTTATCACCGTTCCTCTGCTTGATGGAACAGAAGCACACAATACGCTATACTAATTCGGGATTCCACAAAACATGTCGGACTCCATGTTAGTACACCATGTGTCCAGCAATCTGGACGCTTAGCTCAAATGGCTCAAGAACCTTCGGTTGGTTCGTCTCAGGATCACCCTGTTAAGGATCTGCATGAGAACTCTTTAATGAAGAATTGATCAAGCAGCGACGCTTGTAAAGATTCGCATTTATGAAATTTGAATTGGACTTGAAAAATGTTAATAATATACCGTCGCTGCTTAAAACATACTATGGTTAAATATTGACTCTAAAATCGAAATTGTGTTTCCGGTTCGAACCCGGGTCGTAGCAATTTGTTCAAGATAAATTTGGTCGAGTGTGGTGGCTTGATTAATCAATTTCAATTAATTGAGGAGCTACAGTCGATATTTGTAAAGATTCGCATTTAGGAAATTTGGATTGGGCTTCGATTTCGCGCGCTTTGAATCGAGCGATCACTGTCTCAGACCCGGGATGTGTTTCACAAAAACTTCATCATTAACAACAATTGACCGGGAATAGTCGCATACTTTGAAAACAGTAATGTTCATCATGTAAGGCTCCTCGTCCTTAACATCGGAGTAGATCGATGTGGGCAAATGATCGAGTCAAACATCATCAAGCACTAAACGTCGATATCATACCGAGCACATCTTTGACTGGTTTGTTCGTGGATCAGTGCATGTTGCCCAACCAGCAGTATACTTAACGCACACGACAATAATCATCCATGCGGATACGCTCGTTCAGGATCTTCCGACAAAATTCTTCGTTCAACAGAAGCCATAAACGGAGATGGTTTGGATCTTGCCGCGAACGACGAGGAGTACAAAAAGGATTTTCGAGCTATTAACTCGAGAAACTCAACTGGACGTTATATCTTTCGTATTCACTTAAGGCATCTTTTGTATTTACTTAAGGCATCTTTCGTATTCACTAAGGTATTTTCCGTATTCACTTAAGGCATCGTTATGCTCTCCAGCTGAAACATTTGTGTGGCGTGGGCGAATTTCTGCCCGGCATTCATTTCTCCCGGTAGTGTCGTGGGCGAGCATGTTAGTTTGATTTCACGCGACAACAAATTCGTGGTCCTATCCAATTTCTCAAGGCTCTTAGTCAAGCTCACCGAAACATCTCACCATATATGCAGTGGTACGGATTGTCGACTCACCCAGTTTCGTCTCATCAGCCATTATTCAAGAACTCTGGGCGCACAAGCTCAAAGGGAAACGATTTATTGCCGTCCCAAGTCCTAACAAGTTGCGTTACTACCAGACGATGCTACCCAAAACCTGACCAGGCGTCTGTTCGCTCGTTGGATCAATACTTAGAGCAGCTCAACGATCACATGGGATGGGATTTTCTGATAGATCTTAATTTGCAATATCGACGGTCGTCATCATAACTGAAGCTTATCGTCCACTAACACCTCTTAAACGTCTCACATTCACGAAGTTGGGACTCGCGTTAGCTTCTACTCTCAAAATAAATTAAGTACGAGTAAGTCACGGTGCGACTGAACGTCGGAGAAACTCATTTGTGGATGCTAAATTCGGGCTCACGTGGATCAGATGTCACATGGCGCGCTAGGCAAATGGCAACATGTTTCAGACACAAGTAATGCAATAGATTGCTCCTCCACGAGCGTCATGACGGCCCCGTTCAAGTAACACTCACGACGGTGAACGGAACGACCGTGGTTAACTGAACCGAAAGTTCGGACACGTCCAAACATTTCACTGATCAGACTGCAGCCAATGTTTACTATTTTTACAATTTCAACTACAAGTTCTCTCCTTTCATAGAACGGTTCCGCTTCAGGGTTGTTTGTGACAGTATAGTCCTCAAATTGCGAAAAGGCAAAGGCTCATCGATTCTCGTAATTCTACGGAAAAGCCACTCAAGTCGCTCGCTTCTTGGCAAACCTTAAGACGCTCAACTCCAACCCAACCGTGCTAGCAATTATCCCTTCACTTATCTGGCTACCCCTGTCGACGGCAAGGGATAATTCGTACCGAAAGACGTCTTAACCAGTGAACGCTCAGCAAGTAAACGTATCTTGCCACGGCACGGCAAGGCTGCCAATCATGCTCACTGACGATGCTCACCAATGGAAACGTCACAGAAGCACTCAGCTCACCTTGGCTTTCATTTTGAAAACCTACTACATCATCGGAGAGCGAGCATCTGTGAAAACTCATATTCTGCGCTGTGTGGTGTGTGCTCAGCAAAGGGAATCCGCTCTCAGCATCTGTTAAACCAACTATACCTCTTTCCGGTTATATACTCACGACTATTCCTCCACACAGAAGTAGGTTATGCAAAACTGCTCACGCCCAAAAGATGGGCGGGTCAAGTTTCACAAACGTACAGAGTACAGAGACGATCGATTTGCGTTTTCGTGCGTTTTTCATTTTCGGCGGTTCACTTGGATGGAAGCTTTCAACGAATATTCAACGGATTAGTTCTCATCGGATCGAATAGCTCATCAAGAGATGCGTTTTATCAATATTTTATTCATTGTTTTAGCTTACATTTTTTATTGTAGCTGCAAGAATTTATTTTGAATTTTCCATTTTTTTGTTTTCGACTGCAAGATTTTTTATTGGTTTCTGAAAAAAATACTGTCTATTATATCAATGTTGAAGGACATGTACTTGACATACTGTAGACAGTATCTGTTTATTCTACGACTTGTTGTACCTATGCGCAGCTTACTGCCAAGTTACTAAAACTATTTTTTGGAGGCGTATCAGATCCCACTCACGTAAATGTACTTGTATCAAGTTTTTTATACCTTACGTTTGTTTGGGGTCTCACGTTCTATGTGGGAACTGGGTCACCAACTTTGTTGATGCAGACGCAGATGCAGAACATCAACTTATCGCCTTGATCCTCACACATGACTACGGCCATTGGAATGTCAATCCTCCTACAGCGCCACACATGGGTGGCCAGTGGGAAACAGTTGCAAAGTCCACGAAATATCATCTCAAGCATATTTGGCGAGGCTCTGCTCAGTTTCAAGGAGTTCATCGCCCAATTAATGATCTTGATCTGGGAGCTAATGAGCTTGATCAGAGAATCATGGCAATGCTCAACTCACGACAGCTCGAACCGCCGTCTGAAAACCCTTAAGACATCTCAGCATTTACTCCAAGGAATATTCACATCGACAGAGCTCTCATCACGCCATCAGAGACTTCATTGGCAAATGTGACAACCTCAAGACTTTTGCACTGGCAGAGTAAGTTCCGAAACGAGTTAAAACGTTTTGCTCTCCATGGTCACTATCTACACGGCTCACCAGGCTGCTCACCAAGCTCATATCTCTACCGTTTTCTTAACTAGACCATCAGGACTTTCATATGGCACCATTGCTAATAGCAAGCTTTAATAACACACAGGCGTTATGAATCTGCATGTTATTGAATGCGTTAGTCACTCAACCAGTGGCTGTCCGGCAGCACCGTACAGGTGCTCGCAAGATTGCCTAGCGCAAAGACTTGCGCATGGGTGTTATCGCTCCTCGGCATCGAAAGCGCACGTGCGCGTCTTCCAAACTCACTCTGATAATGGCCGCGATTCAATCGGTATTCGTCTCGTGCACCACTGACAGGTTTTCTCAATGTGTCTCATTTCATTTCGATCGAACCTGGTGACGGAAGTATGGCTGATAAAGGATTCCGAAAAATAAAACTAGAACTTCTAAAACACCAAAGTACACTAGTCATGTCAAGTTTTGTATTTCTCAGTTTAGCACAGAAGAAGTTTGAGAAGACTATGTAATTGCATTGGTCATAACTTACGTCAAAAGCGCTATTCGGGAAATTAAAGAGTCGATTAACAAAATATCAAATGTTGAATCATATCGGTGTTGAATTGCTCCATATGTCGACAAAGTTGTGTTTATTCATTTGTGTTTAAGCATGCGTTCTTGTAAATAAGCAATCACTTATTTCGAACAAATAATTGTCAGCGATAAATAAATTTACTTATACATCGTAAAAATCCGCAGTCATTGATTGCCCTTTTCAAACTTAAGGCTTTTTCGCGAAGACTTCAATAAAATATTTAGAATAGAGTCATTCAAGTTTACGTCCCAGCATTCACATCAAACGTATTCCATTGTACTTTGAGTTCAATGCAATTAAACAAGGTAAATATTAAAAATTGCACATCTCCACGCTGTTTATATACATCGATATTTGAATTTGAGCATAATAATTGTCGCCTTCTTTAAGTTGCAGGTTACTATTATTATCAAAGGACCGATGCGAGACTCAAACCAACTTTGCGCCGAAACTCACGATCTTAACGTTTCCGTGAGTGTGCGGACATTCAATTACAAAGAGCTGGTATTCTTCACCACCGAAAACGATTTCAGCAAGACTTAATCTTTATTCTTCCATTTGTTGAATGAATTTGTACATTTTAACTGAAACAATAATTCATAAAAATCCTATCAATTTACAAAATTAGTCAGAATAACCTAAACACAACACTCGTAACCATATTTAACACTGACACTTATCTAATTTTCAGAATTATGTTTAACACGTATTTTCATACAATTATTCCGTTGGTTGCTACATTGCTACGAAGATATATATTCATTAAATTATGGATAAGCGCTGAAGTAATAAAAAAATTAATGGGGAGAAATTCGTCTGGTACACCAGTGAACCCTTAAACTGGCGTACGTCTGCCGGGCTTGCTTGAATATTTAAAATTATCTGTTGTTACAGTTAAGATATGGTCTAGCAAGGCTCGAAGACTGTACACCGAAGTCCGTGCGATAAGCTGGAATTCAAATGCATGGTCCCAGCAACTCCGCGGCGGGCGCAAACGATCAAGCGCGATCGTGAGCTTTAGAAACAGACGAATCTCTCATGTGGAGAGTATATCTATCTATACTCGAGCAATCAAAAAGATAGATCAGAAGCGCACAATTTCTTCCACGTCGAGAATATCTATATATACTCGACCAATCAAAAAGATGGGTCTAGTCCAGCAATTCTCCAGTGTGACAGCGCGGCAGACGCGGAAAAAAGCCGCTTCAAGAATATCGCTCCATTGTCGATCTCCCTACTTACCTTGGTTTGTTCATTTATATTCGACGTCAAGTGGAAGACATTTGAAATATGCATAAATTGCCTTAAGTGCAACATAGCGTGCCCGAGAGACGTTCTGAAAGAGCATTCTAAAGTGTGCTTCGTCGAGTTCACCTGCAATGCGTACAAGAGAAGTTGTGCGTCCCGACTAGGGATGCCTCACGAGAAGAGATTTTCAACGATCTTTTTCGCTTTATCTTGCATTTGGCATTCGTTTAAAATTCTAGTCTCTGTAACGACCATACACTGCATATAAGTATACGATTCGAATGAGAAAAATGTATAGGTGATATTAGCGTAGTGGTTTGCACTCTTTACCAGTACCTAAATAATCCGGGTTCGATTCCTAGTGATCACTATATATTTACTCTCTCCGATGCATCGTCAGTCCATCCGCAATGCAAATATCTACACTTCGCCAAACTCTCCCCTTAGTCATTACAGTCGACCGTTGGAGATTTACGATATATCGAACGATCGTGTTAGATAGAATTGGGCACCAACTTAGCGGTTTTTATTGACTACGGAATAACTCTTAACGCAGCCTTTTAGGTGTGAAAAATGTCGATATACAGGTTCCGACTGGGATAATATCTCCGTGACTCCTGGGCTGCGGAAAGGTTGTTTTTACAATCCAGGTCAAGTTCCTTATCATTTTTATGAACGAGGGCTAGTTTTTTTAAACATTTTTGTGACTGTGTCCGATCGTTACGGATCTCTAAGATCAGGTCAAGCTTTTCTCAATTTTGCTCCTCAGTAAGGGGAGCTTTGTTTTGGTGAAATATTTTTTTTACATTTTTTGATCTCAGGATGCTTAATATGCTGTAAAACGTCGAGAAAAATGATTTGTACAAAATGTGTATATGTGTGTGTGTGTGTATTAGAGTGGCCCAAATTTTTTTTTTCGACTTCGCACACTATAAGACCGTCGCTAATATCATTCTATTGATAACGGTAGAAGGAAAACATCGTGCGATTTTTTTAGATGTCGCGCAATGCGTTTTAGTATTTCCCATTTGATTAACACGTAAGCAGTCGTTGTCTCGAGTTTCCAAGGGATTGCCAATCTTCGTACAAAATAGACGGGTATAAAAATAATGACATCAAATAGCTTCTTCAATTCTTTTCAATTCGGTGTCTCAGAGAACATTTACTGCCACATACTCTCAGAGATATTCAACTTTAACTACAATAAAAGCGAATAATTTGCATTTTGTTGCGAATCACTCGGGCACACCGGATCTTACGACCATAATTATTACCATCAAACTTGAAGAGAATACGTGCACTTCCGAAACTACATAAGAATCATTCTGGTGAAATAAAACTCGATGGAATTATGATTTCTTAAAGTTTAACTTCAAAGTATAACTCATCGCGAAATGATTATTTTTCGCCATAGAATACGTTTCTAGTTACTTTAATTAAACAAATTCGTTGCATATACCTGTAGTAGTCACTTGGTTGATCAGGTACTTTTTTAATACATGAGGTCCCTATATAAACTTGAACAAAACTTAAAAATGATGCGTCAAAAATAAATTAAATACATTGTATTTCGTTTATTTTTGACACGCATAATATGCGGTTTCGGAGGGGGAGGTACGGTCGCCTCGAGTAATTTCTCGAGCTCGACGTATAGAGTTTCAAATGCTACATCTTCTTTATCCGGGAAATTTGAAAGAATCTCAGCCGGTGCGGATAGATCCGGACCCGTTGTGGAGACTGTGGGTGCGAGAGGTGGTATTTCGCAAGCAGCCTGGGCTTTGTTATGTGGTGAAGAATTAGATCCCATGGCGGCAATGGCCAATCTTTAACAGAGGGGTGGATGATGAGCCTCGGTCTACCGAGCCACGGATCGGCAACGCTAGGATTTCAGAAGTGGGAGAGAAGAATCATATTCTCCTTACCAACTTCCCTTTGTCGTATGCAGTGCCGACGGCGAAGATAGCACAATCTCGAACGGTTAGTCGGCATGAAAAAATGAATATTAAGAAAGGCACACGGAAAATTAAATATATTAAATAGTTTATTGACAATGCAAACGGTGAACAATAGGTTTAAAAAGAATTGTAACGTTTCCACCGGGAAACGGCGAAGTTTTATCCACCGAGCTACGGCAGTGGCTTATTCACCGAGAGGACGGCGAAATTTGACTACCGCCATACGGCAGAATAAGGAGACAAAAATGACAGTATCAAAGGGAACCCACAGTCTCGCGTTGGCTTTAATCGGATCAAAGGCCTGTGCCAAGGATGTTAACTACGTGAGTAGTTAACGTTAAATGTCGAAAAAAATGCGGTGAAGGGAAGAAGAAACTGAGTACGATTGATTGTTTGGTGGTCCTGAAAAGGACCGGTTTGGTCGTGAGTGAGAGAGTTACATAGTAACGAGCTCTAATTCTTCGGACGGAGACAACCCGATCTCCAAGAAATCCTCGTAATCAGTTCTCGTTGGTGACTCGAATAACGTTATTAGTTTAGGCGCTTTTTTACGCGGATCGCGAGACCAAGGGGTTCGAAAGTAGTCGGTCTTAGAAGGTGTGATGGTTTCTAGGTGGTACCCGTCGGGAATGGGTTCGATAAGAGCCGGCGGTTTTAGTTTGGCGATAATCGCTTGAATTAACTTTTCATCTTGAAGGTTGGTTAAGTGACGATCCAACCGCGCGTTCCTCTCTTTCAAAATCGTTCGCGTGCGTAATGTATCCCGTGCCGCTAGATCAATCCCGTGTTTAATAAAACGTTTCCTTCCTGCTCGTTTAGGCATAAAGAGAAGTTAAAAAAGGAAGTTTCAGCTAAAAAAGACGAGCGTCCCAGTAGAAAAAGCAAGCAACCCGGTCGCCACTACGGGGCGCCGGGTTGTTTGTTGGGGTGCTCCGCCCCCCAAACCCCCCAAAAAATGGCCCGCGGGCCATTTTTAAAGCTCGCGCTTCGTACGGTCTGGCCGTGGCGTTCACGCTCCGTATAGCTCCGGACGACGCGCTTCATGTTCTGCATAGTTTGACTGTCGTGTTTCGGTCTCCGTATGGTTTGGACATCGCATTTCACGTTCCGTTAACAGGCATTGCGCTTCGCGTTCTATATGGTTTGAACGACAAGTTTTACACCTCGTATGATTTACATGTCGCGCTTTGGGTTACCACGTTAGCCAACATCGTTTTTTCAATTATTATCAATAGAGTTTTCATAAAGTAAGTATTGACAGTATAAGTATTATCACTCCCACACCACTTTGAAGTAGATAATATAGCGCGTTTTTGTTTTACCATTCGATATATGATAAATCGCAGGAAAGTTGTGTCCCCAGTAGGCCTAATAAACTTATATTACTGGCACAAATTGCTGCCTCTCACGATGAGCAGCCAGTACATGAAGTGATGTTGATGAGGCGCGAACTTACTGCCATTGACGCGTTTGCGTTTCCTCTTGATATTGAAGATCAAGAGTATCCAATATTTATAATAATTCTTGCATATTCTGATTATTTTATGTGTAACTTTTTTATTTTTACTTTTTATTCTTATTGTTTCACATTATTGAAATATTTCATAGTTTTCGATACTATGTATTTTTTTGGAAATACAAATTGTAAAATATTTTATTATTAAGTTTGCTGCGCGGTTATTAGTGGAGCGGATTCTATCATGAGAAATGAATTTTTTTTTTAAATTTTGGCGCTTCATCGTCGTTGTCAGCAAGATCGGTCGCAGTCGGCAAGGGACGTACATGCAGTTGTTTCGGGATGCTGCTGTTCCACTTTTTGACAGGTGACAATTTATAAATGATAATAAACAAAAAAATAACAAATACGAGTGCTAGTGTAAATTAACAAACAAAATAATTGATAAAAATATACGTGTCGAACAAAATTTTTTAAATGAGATAAATATCAGTGGTAAATGTGCTGTACAAATTTTGCGTTTAGGTTATGTTAACTTATTCTCAAAGTTTGTACAATATTTATGTATTGGTATTTCAATTGAAGTATACAAATTCATTCAATGAATGAAACAATAGAGAACCAAGCTAAGGAATCAATTATTTTGGTTTCATATAATGTATAATATGTAGTTTGATATGATTTTTTGAGACAAACAATATTTTTATTGTCATAATTACTAAATTAATAAAAATTAAATATCTGCTTTTCACCTTGCTAGGTAATCACTCTAAATTCTAATTCATAATCCTCTAAAAGCGAAATAAAGAAAAACGTATTTGCATTTAGGTGAAATATGAGTGCGCTGCGAATCTTGCTCAAATTTATCAATTTAATGGAAAGTTAGCAAGCTGTACACATGTGCGTACCTGAAAAGCATAATTTTTTTAGATAAATGCGAATATAAACAAAAAGGAAAATGACTATAGTATTTGTGCATACTTCTTAATGTGTAAATAAGAAATGTCAAGAATTTTAGCTCGCTCTGTCCATTTGGACCAAAGTTACTATGTAATACGGACGTCTGGGTAACAAAAAATCTGTTGTTCATAGCAAAAATTATTTTATAAGAGAAAATCTATCATCTTTCACACCAAAAGTATATATATTTCATTGTGTTTGAGAAATTTGCAGTGAAAAAAAATGGATTTATTAAATTTAAGTTTAAATTGACGTACAAAAAGTCGATCAGGTCCAGTGGAACGCAGGTACAATAGGCACTTCTGTGCGTTTTTTCAAAACAACGACAACGCTCGACAACGCTCGAGGGAGCTAGCAGCTATCGAAGCACGAATATAGAATTAGAAAGAAGATTGAAAGTAAGGTGTAATTTGACGAGCTTCCAAAAAGAAAAAGGCTTGTATCTGGAGTTCGCGATAAAATGGTGTGCATTCGACAGCGCACGAGGGAACGAGCAGTTGTCGAAGCACAAGAGCACGAGAGAACGAGAGAGAGAGAGAGAGAGAGAAGTGAAAGACGCTGTTGACGCGAAAGCCACGGAGTTTCCTGAAAGAAAGAAGTGAAGTTAGGTGTTCTATATATTTGCGGTTAAATAGTCCTGAAAAGTACTAAAAGAGTTGTTTTTAGCGACGAGTTCTGAAAAGATCTCAATCGTGATGATCCGTAGAATCCGTTGGAGGTAGTAGTCGAGGGAACAAAGCAGACTATGGTTAAGATTGACTTTTATTTCGGGAGTGGTGTCTCCTCGACGCCGTCCGGATGGAAACTGACTCCTGATGGTTCGGAGAGCCTACATATATACCCAGAAGGAGTCGAGCGCCGCTTCAATCACGAGTGAGCAGCTGTGGTGCCGGGGAAAGCAGGCCTGGTTCTGTGGTAGTGGGGAGCGCTGGGACACTGAAACCTCACCAACGACCCGACGACCAACCATCGCGCTCGCTTTGGCGAGACGCTCGAACACATTAGAAAAATCGTATCTTTTGTGTATTATAATGAATCTTACAGGAAATTTTACCGTAATCGGAAAAAAGTACCTGCGTACAACAAGGAGTAGGGGAGCTTCCCGGTCACCCGACTGACGGCAGAAGACGTGCCCTAAGCTCTGCGGCTCGGAGTTATATAGGAGGCTGGGAGGCTCTGCACTTGCGAGAAACACCGAGGTGCCACGGCTATCTATCGGCTGGCTGAGGAACTAGTCGTTACAGCGCATAGGCGTGAGTGCCCGCGGCGCCGGCAGCGTCTGCTCGACTGCTATGCATGTAGTGATCAGGTTGCAACATGTAGGTAACTGTGTTAGACGATTCTAGCTCAATCTACAGTGAAGTTTGAGGTTCTGATAGGGTTTCTTGAGAAAATGGCTCAAATCCTCAGGATGATCGCTTCTGAGCGTCGCGGAGTGAAAAAGTTGACTCCTCCTTCTTAGCCAAATCATCCTCGTAAGGTTTTCTACGCAAGTTCCTCTGGGACAGGGGAACCAGGTTGTACGGCAAGTATTCTGACGTGTCCACTCTGCAGGGGCCCGCATTCTCTTAGAGGTGTAATCGGTTCAAGAAGAAAGCTGTCCAGGAAGGAGTGGAAATTGGACGTGTGCAGCCTTGTTTCAATTGCTTGGGACGACATCGGGTGAACTCTTGTACATCTTGGGGTCCTTGTTCTACTTGTCAGGGAAAATATAATTACGTTATTCATTTTCCGGCAACAAAGAATTCGCAGGGATTGACGGCTAACGTGCCTGGGGAGGGTGTGGAGAAGGGGGGAAAGCTCAACGGTGGTAAGTCTGCACGTTACCGGATCTCGAGTGGCATCGGGGAAGATTTTTCTCGCCACAGCGCGCGTGTTAGTAGTAGTTCTAAAGGCGAATTGCACGTACGTGCGAGCACTTCTAGATTAAGCGCCAGAAGCGTCTTTTATATCAGAAGCCATTGTACAGTTACTTGGACTGCCTAAGCGACGTACACACGTTCCTCTGTCGGGTCTTGGCGTTAGTACAGCCGGCATTGCTCGCTCAATTGTTCCAATTACTCTTCGTTCGGCAGTGAATTCGGATTATCAGGTCAAAAGTGAGGCTTTAATTTTCCCTCGACTTACGTCGCTTCTACCTTGCTTCACCGTTAGTGAGAGTCTGGCACGGGAGCAATTTGCAGGGGTTGTACTAGTTGATCCAGAGTTTGCAGTTTCAAAATAGATTGATTTGATTTTAGGGGCTTTTCTTTACGGCCAGTTGCTTCGTTCTGGGGTAAAAAGATCCGTAACCTCGCAGCTTGTCGCTCGGAACACGGTTCTCGGTTGCATCGCCTCCGGGCCGATGGATGCAGGGGTGACACAGCGGGCGGAGAGTGCCGCAATCAGTTCTACAGTCCAGGCGTTTCAATGTGTTCCACATGATAAGTTGGATCAGATTTTGCAGCAATTTTGAACTCTCAAGGAGGTTCCGACGCCTCTCAGCAAACTAAAACTGAAAGATGAAAGTGCGAGAGAATTCAAAGACACTCACAGAAGGAGCAATCAGAGGCGGTATGTGGTGAAGCTCCCTGTAAAGCCTGATCTTCCTTCGGTTGGTGCTGAATCTCGTCGTATAGGTCTCGGTTCACTGGCTCACGTGCATCGTCGTTTCACACGCGATCCGAAGCTTCCTTAAGCGTACTGCAAATTCAGCAATGCTCGGTTTTTGCCTCATGCAGAGTGATCTTTCCTTTATTTTGCTTAATTGGCGCAGGTATCGTTTTGCTTTCACAGCTGAGATTGTCAAAATGTTCCGGCAGATTCAGGTGAAGCCGGAGAACCTAGATTATCAGTCAACAAATCATAAGTCAACACGAACAGGCACTTACGCCGCGTTGCAGCCTAGTTGCCTAGTTTTTTTTTTTTTTTTTATCAGAGGTTGAAAAATCTTCGAAAAGACACCAACTTAAGTTGTTGTGTTGTTGGTAGTGTCAGATTCTTACTGACTAAAAACAATCCTCTGTCTCCCTTCACGTTGGTGAAGGTGGTTGGACCGGAAACCGCTTTCGCATTACTTCAGTCCAACCCTTGTTGCGCCCCTAGGCGCCCGCTCCGTTTATTCGCTGCTCGAGCCTCTTGGTCTTCAGCACCTCTTCCGCGAATTTCATAATGGCTTCCCACTTCGGCTTGCAGCCGATCATGTGGGAGACCAGGTTCTCGGGGTGCAGGGCTTGTCCTATTGCGTCTGTTGTGGCTCTTCGTTCCTCCATCCATCTGTCGCAGTGGAAGAAGGTGTGTCGTCGAGTTCGATCGGGCAGTAGCTGCACATTGGGCTGTCGGCGAGGCCCATTCGGTGTAGGTAGGCGTTAAAGACGCCGTGGCCCGTGAGGAGCTGCGTTAGGTAGAAATTGGTGTCTACATGTTCGCACTTGATCCAAGTCTTTATGTTCGGTATGAGTCTAGCCGTCCACCTTCCGGTTACGCTATTTTGCCACCTGAGCTCCCATTCTGCAATGGTCTTCGCACGTTCAATCTCCCTGGCGCCGTCAGCGAGGAGGTCCGCTGTACGCAGTTGATGGAGACTCCATCGTTCCTTGGCCAGGAGGTCGATCGGGGGCGTCTTAGCGATGACCAGAGTCGCCGATTCCGAGACCGTGCGGTATGCACAAGCGACTCGGAGGGCGGCGCGTCTCTGTACAGCAGCCAGTTTGCGCCGGTGGCTTTCGTGCACGAGTTGATCTACCCAGATTTCAGCGCCGTACAGGATGATGGGTTACGGTACTCATCAATAGCCTTCGCTTCGCGTAGCGGGGACCACCGACGTTCTTCATAATCCTCGAGAGCTTGGCAGCGGCGCCGTTAGCTTTGTCCGCTGCTCTTTGTATGTGTTCTCCGAAGGTTAGTTTCTCATCGAGCTGGAGTCCGGGATACCGAACCGATCTCTTGGCTTCGACAGTCGCGTCGTCTATGCTTATCGCGAAAGGCTTCTCAAACCATCGTTGTCTCGTGAGGACCACCATCTCGGTCTTGCTGGCTGCTAGCTTGAGCCCATGGTTTCCTAGCCAAGCGCCTATTCGTCTGACCAGGTGTCCAATTTTCTGCCGTGCGTCGTCGGTGCTATCCGCTATGACTATGCCAGCAATGTCATCGGCGTATCCGACTACGTGCGTTTCGCGCATAAAGTTGGTGGCCAGTAGGTCGTCGTATCGTATATTCCAGAACTCAGGGCCCAGGACTGCTCCCTGCGGGACGCCGGCCGTGACTTCCACCGTTCGGGATCCCTCCGTCGTGTCGTACTCGAGTAAACGATTCCGGAAGTAATCGTCCACTATATCGAAGAGATACTGGTCGATGCTGAAGTCAGCCTTCAGCGCGTCCAGTATATCCACCCACCCCACGGAGTTAAACGCGTTTTGCACGTCAAAGGTGAGAAGGATGCACGCCTTCCGAGCTTGGTAGCTGCCAGCCCAGGCCTTCTTCACGATGGTTATGGCCTGGTCAATCGCAGTGATCGTCGATTTCTTCTTTCGGAAGCCGTGTTGATTGCTCGATAGACCTCCAGCATTGTCTATTGCCACAGTTAGGCGTCCCTTGATCATCTTCTCCAGTAGCTTGCCTGCGACGTCCAGTAGGCAGAGTGGCCTATACGATGATGACGTCGTTGGCGGGCCCTTCCCTTTGTCCAGGAGGACCAGTCGTTGACGCTTCCATCGGCGGCTGAAAGTGCCTGTTGCGAGGCAGGCATTGTACATGGTAAGAAGTACCTCGGGGTACTCCTTGGATATACGTTTGATGGCGTTGACAGGGATGCCGTCCGGGCCAGGGGCTCTACCTGGTTTCAAGGACATGGCGGCGTCCTGGAGCTCTGCCGTTGTGAAGGGCGGTCCGCGCGCGGTCGATGAGTTTCCTCTCGATACCCTCCGAGGGTGTTGCGGGAAGAGATCGCCGATGACCCTTTCTATGATGGCTGGCTCCATGGCGGGTATGCGGCGTTGTTTGCCTAGATCCTTTACCGCGATCTGGTAGGCCTTGCCCCAAGGGTCCTCGTCCAGCTCGTCGCATAGGTTTCTCCAGCACTGGCTTTTGCTCTTTTTAATCGCCCGTGTTAGGGCTTTCTTGGCGCTATCGAGTTCGGCGAAGAGAGTGTCCGGTTGGCCAGTCTGTCGCCTGCGGTTGGCCCTGACGGACTTGCGCCGCAGCGCCAGGCACTTTTTCCGAAGCTCACTGATCTCGTCGTTCCACCAGTAGTTTGCACGCCTTCTCTTGCGGGTGCTCCTGGTTGGCAAGGAGGCGTCGCAGGCGGCCGAGATGGCAGCCATCGTTTTTTCAACGAGATGCTCTACGCCTCGTCTCGTGGCGGCCGGTTCGTTGGCCTGTTGTTGGACTCGGTTCTTTAAGGAGTTGATGAGCTTCGTCTCGTTCAGTTTCCTATCGTTCCATCGCCGTCGTTCTTCCTCCTGTCTCGTGCAGTTGGTCGGCGAGTTTCCGGTCGAGAACTGGATGTATTGGTGGTCGCTGGAGTTATAGTCCTCCAGGACCCTCCAATCCCATACGGTCGTAGCAGTCTCTGGTGAGGCAAAAGTGACGTCGAGAATCGACTCTCGACAGCCCGGTCTTCTGAAGGTGGAAACGTTACCCTCGTTGAGCGTGGTCAGGTCGAGTCGTGTGGCCATGTCTGCCAACTCGTTCCCTCTGGTGTCGCTCCACTCCATTCCCCACTCTGCTGACTTGGCGTTGAAATCACCAGCCACGATGACTTCACCGCCAATGAGTCGTACGGTGTCTTCCAGATCGGCGAGCTGGCGTCTGAATGTCAGGATGTCTTGATTCGGCGAGAGATAACAGCTTATCAGGGTGAGATCTCGGAACTTGACCCAGGTAAAGCCGTCCCTGCGTCCGCTGCTCATTGGGTGTAGGGTTGGACTGACTACCCATATCGCTGCCGTGTTCGACGTATCAGAGAGCCACGATACTTTCGGTGGGTTCGCGTACTGCTCTGATATGATGCAGATGTCGATGGGGTTTTCGGAGATGAACTGGTGCAGTAACGCCTGCGCGGTCCACCCCCTTCCCAAGTTGCATTGCAAAGCCTAGTTGCCTAGTAGCAGCAAAGTTTTCAAACAAAGCAACTCTATGACAGGTGCGTTAGAAAAGGACGCGACATCATAACTACCACGCAGCAAGAGAGAGAACACTACAGCCCAAGGGCTCTGCGTTTGACAGCCGAAGATGAGGGAGCGGTATAGCTCTCCCGCTATCCACCCCCGGCTGCGGAGGAAGTGAGACCGTACGATAGAGCTCCGGCTAGCTGACGGACAAGAAAAGGCCTAGCCATGATGACTCCCCTCTTTCATTTGCTGATCCCCTCCACTCGAGGTACCTTCTAAGATTTTTAATTTATAATTTAACCATTGGCAAGTAATTATTGTTCCTGATGTTAATATTGTTAGACAGCTGACCATAGCAGATCCCTCTACTATCTTTTCACATCCGATTATAATGTTAAATAAATAAATAATTGTCAGTCCCGAGTTGAAATTTAGGCCCTCCTAAAACCCTTCGTTAAATGCAAATGGGTAAAATATGCTACTTTTGGGGGTCTATGCAAGGTCTAAAAACCTCATCTTACTCTGTACAACCTAATTGGAGGTTCAATCATAATAGTTTCACTTAACAGCAGTCTTGGTTTACTCCAATTGGGTAATATCTGCCATTTCCGGCGGTTTTAAGCAGTGTCAAATGAATGAAGGAACCTTCGTGTACCCTGCGTGTACACTACATTTAGGTTTTGACAAGGGTCTAAATTTTAACTCGTGTTTAAACTAATCCTGATAGGACTGCACCGATAAATCGATAACGCCGATCCGAATATGAGACATAAGTTGTTAACAAAATATGAATACCATTAATTATCATGTATTCTCAAATCGACTATAAATAGTTTGAATGAATTATCAGAAGTAATGCGTATGCAACAATGTCGCTTTTGAAACAATTCTTTTTATTATTATTTACCATTTGGCTTTAAAAATTAAAATTATGATTATACCAGAATTCAACGAGTGTTCACATTATAACCATTATGATTAGATACTCGATGTTATTGGAATAAGTTTGTAGCAAGTTATCGTTGTTGAATATCGTTTGTCATGGTTTTAATAATTAATCGTGGAGTTCAGTTAAACACACTAAAGTGATCCAAGATCCGCAACTGGTTGCTCTCAAACAAAAGCATTATTGAAACCAATTGAATTGGATAAACAATAAGGTTATACACATATATATAGATGGGATGAGATTCGTTGAGTTTGATGAATCATCACTCGAGGGATCAACTCAGTTTGAAAGAAGGGCTTTGAGGGAGGGCACACGTGCAAACTATCGTCGGTCGTGCGATTCGCCTTTCGCCGCTAAGGCCAGAGGAGACGAAGGGATGTAGTTCTGGTAAAGATCTGCTCCACGAAAAACAGGTGACTTGTACAATGTTAATGATCAGAACTGTCGTGTCTCTCGAGTTGAAGCTAGTTCCACGAATCGCCCAATTACTGTTTACAACTAGAAAGAAAAATAATAGCACCAGGATCGATGGCACGTGGCCCTCTCCACTCGGGGTGCCCCCAAGTGACATGTTCGACAGTCTATAAAATAAATAGCCCTAGAGCAACCGTCTCTTTTACAATATTTCTTTTGGTCCTAACGTCAGCCTACGTCTCTCCGTCCCGAGGAACACAGTCGGAAATGTTTTGTTCATTCTATTCAATAACGTTATTCGGAAATTTATTGGTGTATTATGTAATTGATTCATTTTGTGAAATTGGGCGGTTATCGTTTTGTGGCCAAATTCTAATTTACAATAAATAATTGTGTGGCATATTGAACTTTTGGTGTTCACTATTTTCATCATCCTCATTCTCCTTGAATTATTACGTCTGCGTTTTCTTGCTTCATCATTTCACCGCAGGATCATCACCGTTGTCGGAACTCAGCCATCGTCCTCAACAAAACGGGTAAGTGATTAAATCCACTAGTAATTTATGTCCATACAGAGAAACACAACTTTCCGCCCTGTCCCGAGCTTTTGCCTGAAAGGGTAGGCTCGAAACTGGGCACCATATCCATTCAATTGTTTAAATCAGCCTGTATCTAGTGTAACAGGAAGAGCCTCACTCTCCTTTACCTAGAGCAAATTTATTCAAGATATTTTGAATCGGTGCCGTAACACTGTACGGTAAAAGCTCGCTAGCGTGCGTGCGATAACAAGGTACCTCGCGGCGGTCTATTTTCGATTTATTTTTGTGGTTATTAATTATCTTTCGCTTGACACTAGAATCTCGTTTCTGTGTATAATGTCCAGTCATAAACTATCTGGTCGAATAAATAATTTGCTTGCCGCAGCTTTTCTCTTTGCCTCGTGAGTTTTTATGCCGAAGCAAGTTGTTTTTGTTTTCCCGCGAAATATTTGTACTTGATTTACTTACGCAACCTTCCCTCACTCACTCCCGCTATTTGAGATAGTAGTAAAGCTACGTTCGTATTCAAAAGTTCGTCCTACGCGAGCGCGTATTCGTTGCTACCTTCCTTATTACTAAACAAAAAACTTTTGAGTGTGACTTTATTTACGTAGTACTATCATCCATATCCATATACACCAATACCAACAAACCCTGGTGAGGGAATGAGTTTGGCAATATCGAATTTGCTGTATACCTATAGCGAGAGATGCGCACGTTTACCGGCCCATTCTCATTCCGCGCTACTGTCGAAGGTGTGTGTCGAGCGTAAAGGCATAACCTCGGATTGCAATTTTAATTTGTACGACAAAATAATGTCAGGACGTTCTCGCTTGGCCAACGGCCGCTTTGTTAGGATAAAAGTTAAAAACAAGGTTGCAAAAGCTGTAGTAGGAATTGCCGCAGGAAAGAAAAAACACATACAAATCCTTGTCAAAGTAAACACATTGTTGACATACAAGAACTGGGACGAAACTTGAATTGTTGTGAATCTGAAAAAGTTTCGAGTTTAAATAAGATAACTAAAAACGTTGGAGTCTCCACTCAGTTTTCACTGTTTTTTGTGCCAAATGCTCTGCGTCAACTATAGTTCATACAAACAAAATGTACAAAGTAGAAAACCACAAATACTCCGAAGTGAATCCTTCCATTGTATTAGGTAAGTCTATTTACAATGAGTGATAATATTTTCATTATAAGGGCTTAATAATCGATTCTTATCGACATATTTATTTATCCTAAACTATTTTCTTTCTAAAGGTGCCGTTCATTCTGGATCAGGTTGTGATGCCTTGAATAAAATATTAGCCTGTGCAAATATTCCATCTTTATCAAAGCCTGCATACAAGCGATATGAAGAAATAATGAAACAGTTAATTAAGAGGACCGCGCACGACAGCTGTGAACAAGCTGCGGAAGAGGAGCGTAGGCTAGTCATCGAGAATATTGATAAAATATGCGACAATTTGTAAGCCATATTTTAATACGGATCTTTGTACAGAAACAACCGTGAGATCCTATATTAAAAAGTTAATGGATGATAAATGTGAAATTCATTGTTAGCGGGTAAAAGATACTCCGATTCGTCGGTGGTGTCGTCAGACATACTGAGATCAGGACCAAAATCATGGAATCAATTTGTTTATGTCAGATGTCAAAACTGACATTAAGAGACTCGGGCGCTTAGGCGCCCGTGTCAGCTAACCCTACCCGTGTGGAAATCTGTTTGGGATAAACTGGTTTGAACCTAGCGTCTAGCTAGTTTCTCTTATTAAGGTTTTCTGTAAAGGGACTAGATATAATCTAGCTAGAATACACTTATAGATGGCACGGCTATCTAGATTCTATCTAGTTTTCATGGCGCAGGTTATTTGACGAGAAACTAGACATAATCTATCTAGCATACACGTATAAATGACACGGCTGTCTTGGATTTATCTAGCTTTCATGGCGCAAGTTATCTGACGAGAAACTAGACATAATCTGTTTACCATATACGTATATGGTCATCTAGAGTTGAACCAGTTTTGCTTGAATAAAATCAGAGTTGTCAATCCCCATTAATTCATGGGATATAGTTTGCAGTACAATTTGTTTTTTAATTGTGATATAATAATAATGTGTAGTGATTATAAAATAGAGTGTAAACGTTTGAATAGCTGAGAAAAATAATAATTTTCGCTTTAATATTGGAAGAAATAGTGAAAAAACATTAAAGAAAAATTGAATGCATTAAGAAAATAATGCATTCATTATTTCTTCTATTTTTCCACTATATCTTCCAATATTAAAACGTAAGTTAGTCTTTTTTTTACCTATTCAGATGTCAAAAAGGACTTTAAGAATACCGTGAACAAATTTCCCTTTAAAATTTAAAAAAATGAGGGCAAATTTTTATGCACATTTCCGAGGAGGCGGTACTCGCGGTCGCTCCTCACCTGTTACTCGGTCATGTAAAAACTGAAAAAAAAACATTTTCCTAGCGGCCAGGGTGGCCAGACCTCTTAATACAAATTCATTTTAAATGCCGAATGGGAAAATTTATGTTTTATATCAAGTTCCTCGGTGTTCTTCATGGCGAGATTGCGCATTCACTCATAAATGTGAACGAAGCGAAAATGACTATTTTATTTTATTGACATTATTACCTATTTTTGTTTTGAATGTTTTTATTCATAAAGACTCCCTAATGGCAAGAATTCCTTTTCTTAAAGAAAAAAAGCGATTGTTCGTAGTATATTTTCTCTGTTATGTGTCATTAATCGAAATAAACGTCATTAGTCACACTAAAAGAACGTATATTAATTCTGTTTTTATTAATCCTGAGATATTCCTTAGACAGTTTTATTCTATAGATTTGGGCTATTTCCGTGCTGGCTAATCAGTAGCCAAGTTTACTAGATGTATTAGTAGATTCTTATCCAGGTTCTAGATAGTTTTCTTATATAAGAGCTGGACAGCGAGAAATTACATATAGCGATCGGATCTATCTAGTTTTCTCACCTAGATCTTGTACAGCAAATATGAAAACTTGTCGTTTTCTAGCTATTGGCGAGTTTGAATTTCCACACGGGTAGTTAGAAGTAAGTTGACTATGGAATCATTGCAGATAAATCGTTTAAAAAGTCATTTTTTAATAATATTTTATGTAATATATGGGAACTGAATTACAATTTCTAAATGACATACACGATAGAAATTCTTTTATCCGGTCGATATGCTATGTTTATTTGTAAAACTAGTTTCAAGCTATTCTAATGTTCCACTTCGAATTAATGGTACTTTTTTTTCTTAAAAATGTCATGTTATTAGTTTTTATTTAACATTATATTTCAAGAATTGTATCCCAAATTGCACTTTCGAATATTATGGAGATTCTTACGTAAAAAGACTTCAACACGAATGATCAACTTTAGAGATTATGCAATGTTATATGAAACTTTTTGGATTTAATTTTTTACAATTTACATGCGATTCAATGACTCAATATGAACTCGATGTTAGCATATTACAAAAATTTGTAGAGGCGCAAAAAGAAGACTTGTACATTACCGCTTCTACGTATAAGAAATGTCTGAAGAATATTGATGAAACGCAAAATATAATGATGCTCTTCAACATCTAACGGAGTTGAAGGGGACGCTTTCGAAGTACCCTGCTTAAAATGTCACGATAGCTATCGTGTTTTTAGTTCTGAAATGTTTTGTTCTATATCATTTTCAATCGGACATTTTAAGCAGGGTATGCTGACAAAACTCGCAGAACACAAAATAGCATTCGTAACATTGCAAAAAGCGTATAGAGAAGGAGCAGAGAATGAAATCTATAAGTTAATATCCGAGAAAGATAAAAACAATCGATCTCTGATAACAGAAGATAAGCGAGTTCTTAAAAAAATAATTAATTGTTTATTGAATTATGGAAATTTAATGTTTTCCAAACTTATTTATTTACACTAATTGTTGGATCTCAAATATGAACATTATCTATATGCATTATAAGAATTAACGATGCCAAAATCTACGTGATTTAACGTAACAACAAAGCGACATATAGATTAAAACGAAAATTCATCTCAAAGATAATGAATAAATATATATATATATGTTTCCCTGACTTGTTATCGATATAAAGTTTAAATACAATAATTAAAAGATCAAAATTAAAATGCATGTGAATCATTATTTTACCTATTCCTATTTTTATCCTGTTAATTTTCGGAAATGATCTAATATAGGAATTGTACAAGTATCAATTCAGATACATTGTATAATAACTTCTATTGCATTGTAAATAAAAATATATTTATTGAAAAGTTTAATGAAGTAAGTATTGTATTTGGACTCAAAAAAGAGTTGTAATAATCAGGATTGATAACAAATATATACCACATGATATTTGATATTTTACGAAAAAGAGAGAGAAAGAGAGGAATAGACATAGACAGACGCCTGAACAGGGTTGCCAGATTTCCAAGCCATCTTGTTGCTCGCGTATTTTACGATCGAAATTTAAGAAAAAATGTTCCCTTCACAGAGATTCTACTCTCTAACGGTGACGTTGAGATTCTCTATCTTTGAAGCATATGTCCGTATTAACTTGTTGAAAATCATACTCTTCTTTTGAAGAATCGGTAAGACGCGTTTGGCTGTATCACATCAAAATGTCGCATTTTTTGCCGCAGAAGACCATTTGCCATAGGAATTGCATGTAAATTATCAAAACTTCGGTTGTCGATATCTTGCTTACTAAGGCGCTAGGCTCCTCGGGCCTTTGAATATTGATAAATAATATCGTTATCAATGAACCGGTGCGGTGGTTCAGTATGGTCTAGTAGAGTACTGGCTTCTACACAAGCGCATCGGTAGATCGCGGGCTCGATTCCCGGTGCCGTCGAAAATTTTCGTCGAAAAAAAATAACATGGAAGCGATGAAGCTCCAGATGTATATGTGAGACACACACAGGTAACTGTGGGGGTCACATGTATATAGCTGTAGTCTGTGTTTACATTCCCGACGAAAATCGCGACGTAGCTCCGGTGCCGTGAGGCGAACTCGAGACCGGCTATATCGGCATAAGGTTTTTCCGCAATGTTTTCCTATGCCCTTAGCAGAAATGCTATGGCAAATGCGATATAGAGGGGGAAGTCGGATGCGGCCGCATGGGGGCCTGGTTACTGATCCGGACCAGGCCCTCAGGGGGGACTGGCTACTGACCCGGGCTGACCCTGCAATGGGCGTCATGCCTGCGAACGGGGGGAAATGTGAATTAAAAAAAAAATAAAAAATAAAAAAATTAATATCGTTATCAATGTATAGTCACAAGCAGAGGAAGATCGTAAGAAAATCGATTAACTTTGCTACTACCTTAATTTTGTTTGACCCGCTTGAATTATATATTTATGTTAAGCCTAACTTTTTTCATTAGTAAACGTAATTAATCACACAAAAAAGCTTCCCTTACGCGGAAGCGAAACATAATTTAAAAAAAGAAAAACAGAGTTTACATGAAAGCTAGACATTAACGGCAAAGGAACGCGACAATTCGAATTCTCAGCTCTTTTGGTAGTGTTTAGGTAGACTTATTCATGATTCTCGGAACTCAGATCCGACTCTGCGTAGTCTGGAATCTAAATTATTTATGGTTTTGAGAGTTCAGAAATTGTAAGTTGACAGCTCTACGTAGTAGTAGTAGTAGTAACAGTAATTTATTGACAATAAGCACGAAGTGGTACAATATTTACATGTGTCTTAGTGATACAATATTTTATGATGTTGCCATTGTCAATAGGCCATCGACCGAGGTCATTCAGCCTGAGATTTTCTTTAGTTTCGTGTTTTTTTGTCTCTTATAGGTGATCATCTATGAATGGTATCGAAATGTGTAGCGCGTCGTTTCTTGCATCGTTGAATCACGGTGCGTTTCCTTTCCTCATATTGAGATCCAGGCCACGTTGGTAGAAGGAACCGCCTCTTATGTTGTGGTTCAGTATATTAGCCATTATAGGCCAATCCCGGTAGTTTATATTTGTGTTTTTATTATGTTTCGTTTCAACGAATGCTGTGCAGTTTACCTGTTTTGTTTTTCGTGTACGTATTTGATAATGTGGCTCTGTTCCGGTAACAGTTGATACTGGCATACAATTGTTTAAGATCCATTGTTGATTTGTGACGAGAAGCTTGTTCCCTGAATTGCTTATGTGGAAGAGCAGATTTCAGGTTGAATAAATCCGTCATTATAACATACATCCAATTACCGGTGAAGGCAACAGCTGTGTCGATGTTCAATTCTCTTATAAACCTTTTTTCAGCTTGTTTACAAGCTCTTCTCTGTTGCCAGTTGTTAATTTGTTGATTTGTCTGATGTATTTGTTCATGATGAAGTCGTGGGTTGAAATCGGTGCATGTATGCGGCTGTTGTCGGTAATTACGGTGTTGATCTCTCTTGTTCGTTTGTTGAGGAGTTTCATTTGCGTGTTTGGTATCCCCTGTATAGGTTGCTTTGGATGACGAGGGCACTTAAGGTAGTCTTCCTGTATTGTCTGACATCGCATAAGTCCGAGCGAAATGGAAACAGAATTACGAACTGTTCTCGAAGAAATAAAAATCTGAAAAAAAATCAACTATATGAAAGTTGCTGAAGAGATTAATTTGGCATAATAATAATTGAAAGATATTATTAACAAATTACTGAAATAAATAATTGTGCAACATATTGCCCGGCAGCCTAACTTTTTTTTTGTTATGAAAATGATTTGTTTATTTTTCTGAATACGTGTGGATTTTTTTAAGAATTTTATATGATGTTTGAAAATGGCCGTTTTTTCAAGTGTAAAATTGAAAATCAGCAAAAAATCAGAAAAAATACATACGTACTTAGAAAAATAAACAAATGTTTTACATAACAAAAGAAAGTTAGGTTGCCGGGTAATTTGTTGCACTATTATTTATTTAAGTAATTTGTCAATAACATTTTTTAATTATTATTATGCCAAAATAACCTTTTCAGGATTTTCTATACGCTCGTTCTTTTTCAGATTTATATCTCATCGAGAACTGTTCGTAAATTTTGTTTAATTCCCCCTCGAACTTATGAGGCGTCAGACCGTATAGGAGGAGTACCTTAATTGACCATGCTAGGTGGTCGGTGGTATTGCATGTCGTGCATTTTATGGGGACATTCGTAGTGCATCTCTCTGTTCTGTGCTCTTCATTGCATTTGCTGCAGATTATTTTATTTGCGCATTTATCGGTCGTGTGTGTCAGCCCTACATATTTTCTACATATTATGTAAAAATTATGTTACTCATCAATACCTTTTCAGCGTGTTATCATTTGTTCAATATTTATTGTATCGGTGTGAAATGATAAACAATTTTTTAAACAGAATTGAAAAACAATATCCGGCATTCAGATACGAAATTTCGAGCGGGAATTTCGAGGTTCAAGATAAAATCTTGATACATTCTCTAATATTGGATTGAAATGACTGCCGAGCTGTCAAACTTCGAAAAAGTGAGTCTTGATGTTGCAACTTATTGTCGCTTGTCTTATTCGCGCGCATCGCGATTTCTGACAATCGCCGGGAAATCATCGTCCAAGGAACAAAGCTCACGGGTATAGTTTATCGGCAAAGTTTTGAGAAAGATTTTATACTATATGACCCTTATGCCGGGGATGACGTTTAGAGATTTCAATCATCAATAAAATAACATATGATGATTTACAGCAATAATAAAATTTCATGACTGCCACAATAAGAATTTTCGCACGGGATTTGTACGGGCGTCGCGATTAAATACAGGCCCATTATAGGGCTATACGTGGAAGCCATGATATAGAATCTCCAATATTGGATCCTACTTGCCCCAACGCAAGCTCCACATAATTTCTGGACGTTCTCGGGGTACCCATGATAGGGAATGAAATCTTGGACCCTGCTTGACCCATCAACACTCTCGACAACACTCCTTCGACTAGTCAAACCTCGACAGTCAGTCACCCATTGAAGTATTGATCATTGCATCTATGTAATAAATGTCACGATCAGGTAGACAGTCACCCATCTAAGTATTGTCCATCAGGGTCAGACAAACGGTCATCCATCTTAGTATTGGCCATCGCGGTACACAACGTATCCAATCAACAGATTATTAGAGTCAATCCAATTTCCGTAAAAAGGGACTGAGACTGTTTTCATTTTTACGACATCAGATGCAATCATAAAGTCTATAAAGTCCTGACTATATTAAACTAATTTCTACACTATGTTGATATTTGACATCAGTCATTTAAATATTTAAAAAAAATACAGTCGCGTGATCCGAATGGCCGTGTGAGCTAGAGCGCAACAATCATCTGGACAGCCCGTGTTCAATCCCCGGCAACGTAAAAAATGAAAATGTTTTTTCCCCGATTAAAGTACACGATCATATAGGGAACGAAGGAATATCAATTGAAAGTGCTATTGAAGAAGCATTAATAAATGTCTGTTAGTGAAATTAATTTTTTTATAATGGTATCCTATATTGGCCTAGTTATATCGTCTTGTACTAACCCAAGGGTTTAAAACGTGACCGATTAGTACGGGTGCAGTTAGATTTCCATGCCCCATACTCAGACAGGGAAGGCTATACGAGCCCATTATATAGCCCGGACTAAATTTCTGCACCTAACCAACTGGCTCAGTGGCCTCACAGCCACATGATTAATTTAGTTGGATCAAGAATTTGAGAAAAACACTGACAAAATCGTAGATAACTTTTGAAAACTCTTTGTTATAAAAAATAGCTGAGTATCTGTACACAATTGATTAACTACCCCTTCGAATTTTTTCCAAATGTTCTTTCGATAAAGGTTATTTCTCGATGGAAACGAACGCACGCCTACTTTGGAACTAGGCTAGGAAATTTTTATAGTTGACAAAAGATTTTTTTTGTATTTTTCCAAATTCTTACGTTACGGCCGACATCGTTTTTTTAGGAACGAGTTATGAGTCAAAAGAATCTAAAGGAAATTCTGCTTTCGTTTCAGAGTTGGGACAACAACATAAGAAATCACCGACCAGATCGATTGGTGGCTGGACTTAAATCGAATTGAAGTGGCTTCCCCATATGAAGCATTCTCTACCGATCCAGTGGGTCTTTTTTCGATCCCTTCTGGTCGGCTTTATAATTGGATATATTAAAGTACCACTAAAAGGAACACTGTGTGATTTTTTTTAGAATTTTGAAAACAATATTTTAGGGCACGACATTCTCTTCAAGTGCGAATATCTCGAAAACTTAAAGTTACTGGGAAAAAAATCTCTACATGAGAGTTGTCACGTTTGGTTAGCTTCTAAATGGACTGTTTAAAATTATTTTGACATTCCAGTAAGTATGATTATCTTACCGAAAAACGGAGGAAACGAAGTTCTAGTCTGATGATTTTTTTTATTTATCAACAGTCATCGGAGTATTCTTGATTCTCTGTAATTTTTTCGATCCGAAAAAAATATTTGTTTGAATCCGAATAAAACAATAATTCACCCGCTTTTCGGTAATAAATCGTGATCACCGGAATGTGACAATCATTTCAAACAGTCCACTCGAAAGCTAGCAAAAAGCGACAACTTTTAGGTACAGACATTTTTTTTCCAGTAACTTTGAATTTCGGAGATTTTGGTACTTAAAAAAACGTGGCGTTTTCTGAAGTATTGATTTAAAAAATCTGAAAAAATTCACATAAAGTTCGTTTTAGCGGTACTTTGATATATCCCATTATGAACCAGATCGAATAGGGTCGAAAAAAAGTAGCTGAATCGACAGAATGCTCCATGTACATAAGCTGTCAATTCCCAATGCTATTATCCCCATTTACAAAATGAGTAGAAAACTCTCAAATATTCCAAGCGTAATGGAGAAAATAATTATGAGTTTGTGGACTTAAAAAATCTGCTGGTTCCTCTACGGAAACAGTATAACGTTGCAGCGCACCGAGTCGGATAAGTTTCCGGAACTTCCGCTACGAGTTCGAATTCCAATTACGGCCATTACGACCGCCTCCGCGTACGCCCACTGTAGTCACCGGAATCCAAAGAGCTTTATGAATAGATGAGCAAGTCTGAGCAGCCCCTTGCACTATTTATAAAAACGTCTTGCGTATTTTTTAATTCATACTCTTGTAAGAAACGCGTATTGAGGTAGTTTTGTCGGTGGTTGTTCATTTCGCAAAAGTTCGAGAACAATGAGAAAAATCTGCAAATACTTTTCAATGGTAAAAAAATCTCAAACAATTCATGCATATTAAAGGTATTGAAAAGAATTATCTTGCATGATAATAGTAGTAGTGAAAGAGTTTGAATATTGACAATATGTGTACAGATCTTTTTTGAAAGAGTTTCGTGACTTTTCATAGTGTATCCGTGGTTTTCAACAGCATACGCATTGCCATAGGCCATCGACCGGAGTCCTTCAGCCTACATAATAATAATTTCAAGGAGATATTAATAAATTCACCGAAAAACGAATTAATCAACAAATGTCCTAGTGAACCAACTTTTTTCCTACTGAAAATGATTTGCTCATTTTTTTGAAGACGTTATACAGATTTTTAAATTTGCTTTAAATTTTGTGTTTTTCGCTCATTTATCCTGCATAAAAGTAATTGGAATCGAATTTGAAAATAAAAAAACTCATATGTTTTCACTAGGGTGTGTCGAAATTTTTTTTTTAATTTTGCATCGTTTTAAACTATAGTGTGTACCTGTGAACAACTCTTCTCAAAATTTTAGCGCCATAAAAAATTTTTTAGAGGCGGCTCAAGCGATGTATAGATTTCTCATTTGATTAACACGTACATGAATGCGGCTCTCAATAAATCCATGTATCTAAATAATAGATACGATATACTGACGTCCGCGCAGTTTCAATCGACATTTCAAGTTTGAAGTCGATTCTGGAGCCATTGTCTGTCGTGAAGTTTAGTTATAAATAAAATCTCATTCAACAGCTGAACGGATGTTGCAAATTTGTTCGTAAATACGAAAAAAAAATGACGAACTCAACCCGAAATTGGAGAGAAAAATGAAAAAATACATCAGCTTTGTTCATCATTTTCTATAAACATGTTAAATTTGACCGAAAATCGGAAAAAAAATTAAATAGATTTGAAAAAATGGAAAAAGAAAGAAGAATATCATGGAGAGTCCGAAAATTTTTTAGATTGATTCGAAAATTTGACAAAAATGTCGAAAATGTGGGAAAATTGGGAAAACATTTTAAGAATGAAGAAAAATCGAGGGGGAAAAATGAATAAATCATCAAAGAATACAATCACAAAAATTCCAAACAAAATGTTCCAAACAAAATGATCAATATCCTCTGACGAGGATATTGATCAAAAGCGAAAATGCTGAAAGACTTTTTTGTAGTACTCTTGATTCTTTTGTGGCGGGTTCTCTCCGATTATGTTTTAAGCGCGATGGAATATCTTTTTTTGAAAACTAAAAATTTAGTCCTTTAGCATTTTTGCCTTTGATCAATATTCTAGTCAGGAAACGTGGACAAAGATAAACCTACAAATATCTACCCCTAGCACGAGTATTATTATTACTCAATAACCGCCACTCCAAAATGCGATAAGAAATAAGATTACCTACGTTTTCCCCTCCGAGTAAAAACTGAAGAGATATAGCGTGACAACGTTTTCAATTAGCAGAGATCGTCTTAATTTCACACAATTTTTTCTTTTCGAAAAAAACCGCTATCAGGGAATTAAAAAAGAAGCAAAAAAGGATGTAAACATTTGCCTCTCTGAACTAATGCGACGGTGCTACACTTTGGCAAAGTTTGTTTTTGCAGATGCAGGAATTTTGAATTGTCATATTATTATTATGCAAAATTACTCTGTTCAGTACCTTCAATACTCATAAATTTTTTGAGATTTTTAGAGCATCGAGACGAATTTACAATTTTGCAGAACTACCTTGAGTATATATCGAGCAGATTTGTCACCCTCTCATTAGCCTGTGGATAAACCAACTTAAAATTGAATATAGCAGATGTGGACAATTTTATGCTGAATGTGATTAAAAATAAATCTACAGTATACTAAAAACGTCACAAAAGTCGAATGAATTGTAAAATTACTTTATCCTTGCACAATTTTGCTTCCTCATAATAAAGGCTTCGTTTCTATAAAAAAATATTTATTTTTTATTTTTATGTCAGAACCCAGTTAGTTTTATTAATTTTGAAACGTTGAAGTGGTTCGAAAAATGTATACGGTGCGTATGCGTATCGGAATGCGCGTGGGTGTGCGTGTGTGTGTTAAAAGTAAGTATCACACAACCATTGATACTGAATTTCGGGGAACTCAATAGAATGCTTTCGCATTTTACATCGAAGCAATGTTGAATGTTATTTTATATCGAATTTAGTAAAGGTCTGTGGAAGGATTTGGATTTTATAGGAAAATGATTTTTTGTTTACACTTGTTATTACCTAAAAGTATGACGAAATTTGATTGTATATTTAGGTATTCAAGACCAGGATGCAAAGTAGAATCTTTGCCGTTTCATCCCAACTTCTTTTTGTTTGTACAAAACTCCCACTATGCGTAAGTGAAAATTAATTGATGCAAGTATGTTTGTGTGGGCATATTTGTTTGTGTACTCAATTAAAAATATCAGTGTATGCACACAAACTTCCTCTATTGGTGCAATCAATTATCAACTATTCTTGACGTTTTATTTTTTAACTTGCCTGTTGCTTCCTCATAGAGGAAGCTTTGTTTTCGTCACCATATTCTTTTCGAGATTTTCATGCCAGGCCACTCAGAATGGTCCAAGATGTCAAGAAAGGTGGCTTAGAAAAAAATATACGTATGTGTGTGCAGATTTCCGTGCGAGTACGATAACTGTCATGATTTTCGATGAATACATATACATCAAGCTTATTACGCAAGCGTACCGTTATACAACGTTTGAGATTGTTTTCAGTTTTACAGCATTTTGTAAATTTTGGAAAAATCTTATTCACGCTATAACTTTTGCAAATCAAGAGATATCGAGTTGAAGTTTTGTACGATAATGGATCGTCATTCAAAAATTATGTGTACCAAATTTGACGAGAATCGGTGAAGTGGTTGTAATTTTATCGGAAATTTGATGTTTTTCAAATGTCTGCAAATACTTCAACTCCTGTAAATTATAGGATATGCAGCTTAAATTTTCCAGCGTGATTTCACGATCATTTATTGCCCCTGATCAATTTGGTGAAATAAACTATCGTCATGTCGGTAAATTTCGATTTTGGTGAATAAATAAACAAGAAACGCCGGCACGAAAAAAAAAGATCATAAGATTTTTAATTTTCATAAAAATATCTTTCAAGAATAAACAAGTCTGCAACGTAAGACCTTGCACGTTGCATCCTCATGATTTTTGGTGCTTACAAAGCTTCCTCTATGAGGGAGCCAAAATCAGTCAACATACTTTTTCCTAAAGGTAGTTTTGTAAAGGCCAAAAAATCATAAGGAAGCGATTTGCAAGGTTCTACTTTGCAGGCTTGTTTTATAATTTTTCCATTATTCATTGCACTAGAATTTTAAAAAAAGAATTACTACCGGTAGACAGGTAAATATCCAAACATCATATCAGTAAAAAATACTACTTTTTTCTCGCAAGATCCAATTTTAAAAATTCCACATAACCAACATTGGAGCGAAATCAATGAGTCATCTCTGTTTCCATCACTATTTTTATAATATTATCTGAATAAATTCCTATGCAAACGAAAATCATTTTCTATCACGAGTTATTTATTAAAAGGGAACATCCCAAATTTTCATAATATTATCTACAAATCGATATGTGAATAACCATGAAACCTGCATAAAACGCCTTGTAAATCGGACAACATTATATCCAAACAATATAACAGTATCATAGTTACATTAGAAATAATAGGACACATTGTATGTCAGAGTCATAGAGTGTAGAGATCGTGTTCCATCGTCTTCTGAATGAACGCAGAGTGAGATGAGTGAGCAAGTAAGCGCGTGAGGCAAGGAGAATCAAAGAGTCCGTAGCGGCATTGCGGCCCAGCAAGCAGCGAGCAGGGGGGAGAGGGGCCACACAACAGGAGGAGCAGGCTATCCGAGTAGGACAGTGTGTCGCCGTCGTGGACGATGGGCCCGTTCCTCCACGTGACCTGGCCACTGGCCCACTTTGGTTTCTCCACGCTTTTGCCGTTGATGGTGGTGGTGATGGTGGATGTGCTGCTCCTGTCTCCCGTACCTTGCCTCCACCTCCTTGAGCAGTCCGTTCTCTCACTCACATTACATCTGTCTTTCATTTCTTAGGCCAAGCGGGCTACAATAGTATTTTTCTCATATAAGCTACCTCTTCACTGAAGTGACCTATCCTTTACCGTACTTTGTCATCTTCGAATAATTCTGTCGAGGACCTGAATCTTGTGCTCCTCCTTGTCCATTTCTCTTATCTTCCTTACTGTCAATCTTACCTTGTTTGATATACCTATACATTCGGATAATATACCTTCACCTTGTCGTGACCATAACGACGAAAACGACGACAGAGAAGAGTCGGTACTACTTTAGCAGCAGCAGCAGCAGCTCACCATGACCACCTCCATTTCTCTTTGACCACCACCACCACCAACACCACCGCCACCACTACCTCGATCATCAAGAGAGATCTCCTCCACCATCGTTGGTCCCCGGCTTGGTTGCTTACTCGTTCCCTCGTTGCTTATGACTTTGCCATGCAATTCTCTTAGGCCACATACCATGCCGTAGTAGCCGAGCACGAGTACTCGGCCAGACAGGTACCATCCACTTAACTAGCCGGATGGATGAATAGTTGATAGTGATCCCGGTCCCGGTGTTCGTCAACTGTTTCAATCGGTCTCTCCTCGCATTTTCGGCATTTTAGTTCACTTTATTCAAATATCCCACGGTAGAGAGGGTTAAGCCACTGTTCAACAACCAGAGCCACAACCAGCATCTTGGCTAACACGGTAGATGTACAATACAATCAGTAACGATCGGCAGGTTCGATCGTCAACGTTGTACGATCTAATCGTGAAAAATTAAGTTATTTAGTACAACTAATAATAAATAAAGAAGAGAGATAAAAAGTTCGGTTATTTCGAATGAGGAATATTCAGTGAACAGTGAATTCAATTTATATGATAAAAAAAACAACCAAGTGTCATTATTTCTGTTCGGTACGTTATGCAAAATACTTGTTGAAGTTGGAAGGAAATAAGAGTATCCGGTGGCAGATTGAACTTCAGGAGGAAGATTCCCCACGGATATCTAGGAGAAAATAAACGGTAAGTCTTATAACCTTCATATTTGCACTATAGTTACGCAGCTTTTACCCTACTAAGCCTGGAGACACCTATTATTGTGTCCGTCATCCGAGAAACTACGACAATTTTGTCACGTTGTCATCTGCAGTTACTGCGGAGAAACTAGGCCGACTTCCGAGACGATGTTTCTGAAGCATCTACGTCACTTTGGAAGAAAGTCTTTTTTTTTGCTCCCTTGTCCTAACCCACGAATGTGTTGGGACAATTCTTCGTTTACATTTATAAGTGATTCCACTGAAATCCAGCCGACGAAATTGTTTCTTACATCAAAAAATTCTAAAAAATTTGATTTTCTTATTGTAAAAACGTCACCAAATTTAAAAACGATAAAATAGAAATCTGTCGAGCCGTTTGATTTTTATCATTTTTTATTCAAACGTCTCTATCTTGAGTCAGTTTCAGCGTAGATAAATTTCTGAAAAATGGAATTGTGTGGAACCTTATGGCCTATAACATGAAATATTAGAACAGATTTATTCCGGACATTTTAGGTCAAATTAACTCGAATGTTTCGAAAAAATTGCGATAACATTTTCTTTTTCACCGAAGGTACCGCTGACCTTAATATTGAGCCGAATAAACTTTCTGGCCAGTTTTAAGTCAAATCATCTTTTTTTGTTTGCGGAAACCTCGCTATATTTGAGCTGAATTAATTTCCTTGATTTAAGTATATGTTAAACGAATGTTAAGTACAATTTCTGTAAGGGCTAAAGTATTATTATTCAATCATTTTGACATAGGGAATTTTCAATGATTTTAGTGTGAACAATAGATGTGTTTTTCAACGATTTGTAATCCCATTACAAAAATAGTTATATATAAGTCATATATGAGGCTATCATTTTAAAGTGAGCGCTTTTAACTTCCTAAAAATGATTCATGAAAATGATAATTTGCCTGGCTCACTTCTAGCTCGATTTGTAAGCCTTATCTAAAATATATTGATTCTAAAAGGACCTTATCGATGTTTTTTATTTGTTTGAAATTAATAAATAAAATAATAATACGCCAATTGCTGAGAACTTGGTTTGAACCTTTCTACTTGAGTTTTGTGAAGTCAAAGTATTCTCCATAAGCACATAATATTATCACCATGCACAGATTTTTGTCGAATAAATTAGTTACAAAGATACAACGAATTTTTGTTACCTTATAGTGAATTAGTAAAAAAAAACCAGAACATGCCAACGTCAATAATATTAACATGACATTTTTTACCAGAAATTTGTGAAACCTAAAGATACTTTCTAGACGTAATCACTCGATTGGTCACACACATGACTTGTAATTTAATAAATCAGTTTGAAATTATGGTCTAGAACCGTTACGATGAATAAATTAATAAATTCTGAAGTGGAGTTTACGGAGCTTAAAGATAATTCGTGGGTAAAATAATTTTCTTGATACTGTCAGACTTCCATATTCATAACTCGATCTGCAGGTCTTCGTATGAGAAAGATGAGATGACAAATAAGCCTTTGTGACCTCCAATAGTAATATGATCTGCAATAGTTTCTATACATATATTTTATCTATTTTACTATTACAGTTGCCAATTTATTGTACAAATCAAATGTGCGTTACATTCGTAACTTGTTATTTATAAAAACTTTTTCTTTTTAATCTACTGTCCACGAAGTCTGTATACCAAAACGCATTCTTCGGAAATCGAAATGCGGTGTTGTCCTTGTTCTACCTTTAATCCACCGTAACGGAATTTAAGGAGAAACCAGAAAAAAGAGACAGAGAAAACTGACCCAGATCGAGGATAAGAATTTCAGTGAATGTTTTTGTAGTTGGCCAGCCATAAAGTGAATTTCACGTTTATATGCCCTCGATTCTAACTCGTTGCCATTATTATCATATGATTCATATTACAAAAATAAATATAGTTTCACTGATGTTTACTTGCGGAAGAAACAGAACGGCTCGCGGGCATCTTCGTGTTTGCCATGCAATCCCAACTCGGGAACCGGGTTCTATGTGATCGGTTGCCGGTCGCATATGCTGACCGTGAAGAGCGTAACAAGTCACAGGAGAAAGCATAACAGTATGCTGAGCGTATGCACCGAAGATTTCAAGATCCGTGGGCGCTTCCAGTTTGTAGGCAATAGAAATCAAAGCATCGGAAATAATAACGTGTAGAAGAATTTTTTTTAAATTGAGCAAAATCAGCTCTTCGTCTCGGCGAACGTTTTCCACGCTTCGTCGACCTTATTCTTTACATACAAGAAAAAAAAATGATATTATCTGCCAATAGATGAAGAGTTAAAAAAAATTGAGGTAGATATATAATTGCGAGTGTTTCGGTGCCACTCTGTGCGCAATTTCCTTGGCTTTAAAGGCCACGGCAAAATGTGCTCCGAGCATTTCTTCTTTCTCGTCGCGACGCGACGTCCTGATTAACGAATCACCGACGCCCTCCTTTTCATTCTAGATTCACTACCTGTCCCTCTTTCGCGTTTGGTTCAGTTATAATATCCGCGCTTGTGCATACGCTATATTCAGTTGGATATTATGTACGTGAGGCACATTGCGGCCATCCAAAGTATTATTGACACACTTTTTCTCGAATTTCCTCGTCATGCGTAGTCGTATACTCGCAGAATTGTGGCCCACCACTTACAGATACGTTCTATTCATTCAATGCATTGGTTTCCTGTATTCAATATTAATGTTTATTTTTCATTTGTTTCAAAATACTGTTCAATCAAAATATAATCGCGAATCTAGAAGCACATGATGCCATTCATTACCTGTACGTTACTCTGCTCGGACGAATCATGGCAGACCGAGAAACTATTGAGTGACAGCTATAAACTCCTAATCCATCAGATAATTTCTATATGCAATGGTTATAACAGTTACTGCAGAAATGTAGAAAGTTCATGTAAATATTGCTGCAATCGCCGAGATAAGAAGATACGCGATTTCGTCATTAGCTGTCAAGTGACCCGATCGGCATTTTCAGTGAGGCATTTGCAACGGAAATCATTTGATGAATATTCATAACAATTTATTAATAGTCAGATCGACTAACAATCAATAGTTTAGATATTTTGTGAACTTTCATTCCTCATCTCATGGATTTTATTAAACATCTGTTTATTTCCTTGTCATTGATAAAATGCACAGACTCTTCGAAATGTATAGTGATTGCCAATTAATTGAGCCCCCCCCCCCCCCCCCCCCCCATGGAAACAAATACATCCGAAATATATTGGAAAATATATCTCAAATATATGACATATATCTTGTCCGAGAAATACTATAACTGAGATATATTTTGGGATATACACGAAATATATGCGTGTGAAAAATATATTTGGGATACATCTAAAATAAATAGGAAATATATTTTTGTTATTTTATCGTCCGAAAAGTTCTATATGCCAGATATATTTTTGTATATATTTATTTTCAATGGGGGATGCGATGGAAATATTGAATCATTTATGCTTGAAATAAATAAATTTAGCGAGGTAAAAAGTATCGAGGAGTAATGTGATGACAAGTTCTACAACACACTATCCTTCGTATTACACAGTACTATCACTACACTGACAAAAAAAATTGTCAGAACCAACAAAACGTGCGCTTGCGGGCGGCGAAATGTATATTCGTTTGATCGAAAAAAATATTTAATTGATCGAAGCGGCTGGTGCTACTATTAATAGATGTTTCGATCAGCATTGCCAAATATTTTGGCCAATCGACAAAATATGCTTTTCGCCGCCCGCAAACGCACGTTTTGTTGGTTTGAACGATTTTTTTTCTCAGTGTAGCCGCCTGCGCTTTTAGATTGGATGTGTATATTTGACCGACGAAGAATAGCGCTACAAACATGTATAAAACATAAACATATTGTTGCTTGAACCATACGTATAGTTGCTTCAGATTCCAACTTACTTGAGTCAATCATATAATTCAAATAAATGACTCAGTGCATTCAACGGTTTTATTTTCCTCACTGTGAAATAGCAATTTCCGTACTGCCCTATACACAACTCTGGTAGTTTACCATACATGACATAAGCGTGAAGTAATTACGGCATTCGTGTATTATAACACTCGTAGACACGAGAACATTCTTTATATTATTATAATAATATTGTATTATAATGATATCCATTATATTTCTATAAAACACGAACTCTCGAGTCTATCGACATTGATATATGCCCTGGTATTCCGTTACGATGGGAATAATACTATTCGTTTTTAATACCTTCAATATCTGTTCACGTAGACATCGCGCTAACGACAAGAATGCGCATCTTGAAGCCACCGCGCGCACTCTCCTGGCATATTTCTTGTAGCGGCTCGTCGCACGGTGAGATCGAGAGAAACCGACGGAATTCGTGTTAAACGACTCAAGCGTTCGTCTCTTTTTCGACTTTGTGTTGATGTTTACCGATGACCCCAAGGTGCCGTTGGCGCGTTATACCTCTATAATGCCAATAGCGCTTCCCATACATACGCCGTTAACTTAGTTTAAACGCTAACTGAATACATATACTTGGCCGTGATATTATACTCTCAACGCGATATAAGTTACTCTAGCAACAACTGAGAAAACTGACGCTATAGTCGCTTGGCTCTCATGTTTGTAGGTAACTTCGTAAACATTAGAAGCTCCATTTACTAGGATCGGGTTATCAAGGCAGCGGATCAACGATACCGGAATAAATAGAGTAGCAGTAGCTCACATTTGAGATGTCAAAACGAAATTCATTTTTCTTGTTAACTCGATGTCGACTCACTTCCTCGATTCTTCATTATATACGCATTCATTCTTAACCAAAAGTGTAAAACCTCTAACTCAATCCGAACTTCAGTACTGTATGATGAATACAAAGTATCAAACGTTATCAACGATCTTAACAATAATCGCTCACATTTACAATAATAATACGAAATTATTAATGAATACGTTTTTTAAACGGGGTTATAAAGTTTATGTGAAGCTTATCAGCTTGAAAAAAATTCTTTTTTACAGCTAAAATTATTATCATGCAAATGGTATTATGCATCGTTGTGATTGAGTCCATGTTTTGGATTGTAAGGTACGCGTAAAGGCAACCCGAGTCGAAAATTTAACCCTCCCTGTAACTTTAAATAACTGAAATCTACGAGCGTAGTCTGGAATCCGTATAAATGAATATATGAATTTCACCCTACCAGACTCCGCAAATGGCAGAAAGTAGACGGCTCGACTTAATGAGAATTTGCATAAAGATTAACCGATATTAACTTTTTAATATCTTATTTTGTTTCTCAAAAGATACTCTATGAATTGATTGCCTAGATATTTTGTAATATTGATCGTTCAATAATTATAGCCTGTCGTTTAACAAAAACAAAAATACTTTCATAAACAACAAGCTATAATTATTGAACGATCAATATTACGAAAGATCTAATCAGTCAATTCATAGAGTATCTTTTGAGAAAAAGAATAAGCCGTCACTAATTGAAATCGATGCAGAATAACTGATTATACTTGGAAGAAACGGAATGAAAATGTATCCCATTACAAATAAATTTGAATCACTTAATCTTAATGCAAATCCATCACTACTAATGGTTCAGTGGGTCGAGTATACATGGCTTAATACGAATCACCCGCTACTATTGTTATTTAATGCATTAAGCTTTTAAAAATCGTTTACGAAAATATAGCACTGTTCTGACTCTGAGGGTCGTCTCGCATCTTCTTTAATGGAGGGTCACGGAGGGTGATGCAGACCCTATGAAACCTTCATAGAACCTACCATAGAACCTCTCAGGCCTTCCGTTAGGTCTACCGCAGAACCTCTCCGACCCTCCCTGGAGCCTACCACTTAACCTCACAGACCCTCCGTTGAGCTTAGCTTTAGCAGAGCTAAAAACCTGAAAGTTTACCTACATCAATGAAAGTTTAATTATTTATTTTATAAATACAAAAAACCAATTCAGGAAGACAAAACCGTTTATTCAATGCTCTATAATGCCATAGATATAATATATTGATATTTATTACCAACAATATTTTTATATAATCGTTTCTTTCCAATAACTGGGGTTTCCCTTAACTAACTTGAGATTTTTGGTGCTTCAAGGTAGATAATAAGCTTTCCAGCAATCAAATGACGGCTAGATTTTTCGAAATGTTTTTATAATTCCTGCTAGATCAATTACTAAATCCGAGGAGTTTTTTACGTAGAAGCTTCAGTTTTTAATATATAAGTACACTCGCAACCCTGATTTGAATAGAGAATCGAGAAATCGAGAAAAATTAATTTTTCCAGATTATTATGAAATTTCACTTATAATTAAACTTCACGACAGACAATGGCTCCCGAATTTACCTTAAACCTGAAATTTCAATTGAAACTGATCTTACATGGCGGAGATGGCGATATTCTGAGCTTCAAAAATTCATAACTAGAAAACTATCGATTTAACCGGAAAATTTGTAAGAACTTTTTCTCTTCCCAATGATCTGAAGATAACGAGAAAAAAAAACGCGATCGTCAATATATAGTATCTGTAAGGGACATGAATTTATTAAGAGTCGCATTCATCTATGTGTTAATCAAACGGGAAATCTATAATCGTTTGAGCTACCTCTAAAAAAATTTTTATCGCGCTAAAATTTTGAGAAGAGCTCAAAGGTACAAACTATAGATTAAAACGATGCAAAAGAAAAAAGAGAAAAAAAAATTTCGACACACCTTAAAGTTACATAAGCCCAACGGAGATTCTTTACCTCATTTAGGGTAAGTAGGTCTATGGATAGGGTGAGTAGGCCATCAGAGGCTCTATATGGAGTGTGAAATACTCTACGGAGGACCAAAAATAACGGTGGAACTTCCAAGCAGGGTTACTGTCAGCTGAACGGAGGGTGAAACCAGCTTTTGTCTCGTCAAAGGATTTGGAATTTCCGGAGGTCTAACCGAGGGTTAAAATTTTGACTCGGGTACATTGTTAAAAATATTTTGGAAGTTAATAGATGCATTGGAAGTTTTTTTGCAGATACGGTATATTTTTCAAAATTAAATATACAGATATATTGAAAAATTCCAATAATTATGTTGTAAACACAACAATTGTATTAGAATCACGGCTTTTATAAAGTTTCTAGTGTACTGTATATTAATTTTACAACGATTTTTTTATATTTTTTATATTACTCGATATTTGTATATAAGATTTAATGTACGCATATCCACAAAAAAATTCCAAAACTGTTTATTAATTTTTTATATCATCGTATTGGACTTTTTTTCACAGAAAAACAGTTAACTATCTTCCAAAATGAATTATTTTGTTTATCGATAAAAATCTTAAGGTGGGCTGTAAATTGTGTATCGGTTGACATTTTTTTCTCAAAACCACAGAAAAATCAAAAACATGCGTATTCAGCATGTTCGGAATAATCGAAAAATTCAAATTCCTGTATAATACGAATCCTTTAATCGATTTCTAGTAAACTGATAATAAATTTGAACTACTTATAAAAAACTATTTAGCCAACCATGGCAAATTTCGTGGAACCTCACACCGTAAGAAAAGATTTTATTGACTTCAAAGAAATGGGTGGAGTGATTTTCATTGATACTACTGAAAAGTTTCTTCGATTTCCTTAAAAGGTTGCATTCGAATTTCAAAGAAAACGTTTTATTGGCTGTGGAAAACCATTTACTTAATGAGCATATCAGATAAAGGAATAATTACCTTGATTTTAACAAAATAATATATTTGGTGGCCCCTGTCTGCCAATTATAAGCGGGATCGTTTTAGACGTGTCATTGAAAGCGAAAAGCCGACAAAATACGCAGCCCTGTATAGGTGTTTGTCTACCCCAACTACACGGAATAATATATTTTTCTACTAACCTCTGCCGTGCTTCTATTCCTTTCAATATCTCGAAAACGATTTCTTCGAGGTCAATGATAAACGATTCATTGGTTTGAAGAAATGTTTCTTGATTCAACGTCGGTAGATTCAACAACAAAAAAATTCTCTCGGTGCAGAACATCATTCACGTCGTCTTCCGACGAAACTCGAAAGGCTATAAAATAAATATATATACCTACTTTTTGTTAAAAATTGCAGCAACCAAAGACAGACCGCTACTTCACTTCTATGTAAAATTTTAACTCAATTAATTAAATAAATCCTGAGTCACAATTGATTAAAATTTTGAACATGCAAAGCTTTTTCTCAGCCACTCTTCTCAACAACTTGGACCATTCTGGTTATTGTCGGAAGAAAATCATGTAAGAACATTTTTTTCATAGTAACACTTCTTTTTTATGTGGAAGCAAAAATGTACAAGAATGGATGAATATTTCTAGAAAACTGTTAACCAAACCTGCTTAACTTGCTGATTACTGTGCATATGTTCTGAGTATACGCGGTGAACGAGCGGAAAGCAAGCAACGACGGCTAGGATTAACACGAGTCAGATTGCCGTGTGTCTGACGATAACGGTGTTTCATGAAATCTTGTGTCACTTTCCACGTGTGTGACGCAGAGACAGCATTGTGAGATGCGTTGGTCACCAGTTTAGACTCATTACGACACGGGCCGATCCATCCAACGCATTAATTTTACTGAGATTAACGTCTCTCTCTATCCCTCTCTGTATTTTTCTGTCTCCATCTTCTTTCTTGGCTTATCCCCTTTGTTATTGGGCAGATACGAGATACAAAATTGGATACAATGTAAGAGATAAAAAACTAGCCTGAAAAAGCTGCTTTTGCCGGACTAGCCGCAGCCGTCAAGAATTGTAGACTGGCGGGATTCAAGGCTAGGTTCTCGTGTGAAAATCAAAGAAAATAAATTACAAACTCTAAATTACGGGAATCACAAAATAGCTATTTATTCGCAATTAACAACAGTGAAACGATTTCAAACTTCCCGTAAATATTTCAATTCATTATTCGGATAGCCCAAAGGTTCGATCGGCTGACACACACACATACACATCCATCACTCATACGAGAGGAAGTTCGGGAATAGATTAAGTCGAGCAATAACAATTGAATTTTCCTGAAAATATCCCATAAATAGATCGCGCACCTCCACACCTCTCGTTTCCAGGCGACGCGGTCTAATCTTCTCTCTCTCTCACTCTCACCCATCCGCGGCACACGGGAATGTTTTCACACTTCGAACAAAATAGATCTCTTCTATCATTCCCGCACGCAACACTTTTACACTATGACTAATGGCAAATTTTCCAAAGATCACTCCCGACGATCCCTTTGACTCTACGTTAATCCCCGTTCCTAATATTTCCCGCAGACTCGATCGTGTCGACAACGGCCCGCCGTAAAGTCACACGGGACTCCCGAAAATCAAAATACCCAAACGAGAGCTCGCGGACTCAACCACGCGCGGGATACCGTCGCCGAATACACGCTATACAATTTAAATAAAAAAAGAAAAGAAGGATAGTGCCAAGAAACAGGGCTTACCTTCACAATACCCAAGTCTCGAGGAAGTCCTGCTCTTGGACCTTCTTTAATTCGAGAGTGTTTTCGCGGTGTTGTCTAACGTTACTCCTCGCAACACCACGTATCCTCGGAAAATGCCACGAGATGTGTCGCTCACGGGAATACGAAGCTTCTCATCCCTACTCTAATTGTTTCGCTGGTGATCGGTCAGGCGGCCAACCCTAATTTTTCGCAAACTATACAATTATTCTAAGTAGTTGGTGTTTGTAGCGCGCGAAGTCCAAATCGGGACTTCGTAACACAGTGCGCGAGACGATGACATAGGCAGGTGTTGTTCTACGATAATGCAGATGGAGAGTAGCATTTCCTTATGCCATTTGAGATGTTCGTAACTTCCGTCATTGTAATTCCCGAAGAAAAAGAGGAAGTAAGTGCGGTTTTGCAGCTCGTTGCTTATTCTGGTTTCCGAGATATCCTCCGAGTGGTGGGGAAAAATACCAAAGTGTATTCGGGCGAGCCCTCATCTCTCGGCGTACATAAATGAAAATAAATAAGACACGCGGGAATTAGAAATAAAATTATCAATATCGAGAGGCCCTATGGATCTGTCGGAAGTCGCTGTATTGCGAGGAGCTGTACTCGTGATTTTCTGAGCTTCTCACGTCTCTTAAAATTTTAACTCGTTACAGTACAAACTTGCAAATTAGTTCTTCATTATTTTATTTTTTATTTTTACAAATCTATCTCTATGAGTAAGTATGTATCGATTAAGGCTTTCTCATAGAGGAAGCTTCGTATAAAAAAGTTGGAAAATAATAACTTGCAAGGGTCTATTTTGCAGGCTTGGGTTAACCCAAGCGACGTTTTTTTCTAAAGATTAAACGTGTCATAAAATTTCAACCGCTTGACCAATTAGTGACAAATTTGTCTCTGAACTTTGTTCTACGTTAATCCGTATGTGAAATGAATTTGAACGCGAAATTTTGTATGGAATTTGCTGAATTCGTTGAAGTTGACTCTCCACCGTTCTTTACTTAATTCGATGTCTACTACAGATAGATAGTAATTCCTCCTTTTGTAGACGATGTGAGCAGGCGTGGTAAAAATGAAGTTAATTTATAACGAAAACATCGAGTTTTCGAAAATTCTAAATTTTATACAATCTGGACCACTTTATGAATTTTGCCCAAATTCAATAGTGACTGTCATTTGTCATAGCTTCATATGTAAGGAACTATTAAGATAAATTTCGAAATTAAAAGTCTTATTTAATTTTAAAAAAAACGCGTTGCTTCTCTACCAGTGTACCAAATTTCAACAGCGGTTTAAATTTCGCAAGCCTGGCACACACAAACACACACACACACACACATTCTTCCAGACATTTTTTTCGAAACCTCTTTTTTCGACCTTTTAGTCTCTTGAAACGAAAAACCCAAAAAAAAATTTCGAACGACAACAAAGTTCTCTATGATTAAGCAAATAGGAAAACGCGAATCGCACTGATTAAATGATTTCGCGACAGGAAACGTGCTGTTTGAGGCTTGTACATATCTAGCTACACAAACAGAAGCAATGGTCGAGTACAACAGGTGGACTGTTCGTCTTGAGCGGATATTGTAGTAAAAAAGGGAAAGAGGAAGAATGATGATAGAGAAGAGCGCGAGCGGTCTGAGGCCAAGCAATCGGGTCACCCAGATCCGATAATCGCAGTAAAGCTGACGTTGAGCTGGCCGTGTGCTGTTGACGCCCGCGGCAACGACCGCACGAGCTTTCTCCCTCTGCTCGTGACAGAGTCTTCATCCAACTCTCTGTACATTTGCCGCTTCTTATGTATATACACTTTTTTTTTACGGTACCATTCACATTTACCGCGTCTTCGATCGGATGAATTTGTGGGTTGGCAATTACCATTCATTGATATGCGGGTTTTTAAATTCCGGCCCTAATTTGGGGCCTTTATTGAATAATTTGATCGGTTTTAATATCATTTAAAAACCACAATCAGTAGGTGAGTTTAAATATGTTAATCTTTGAAAAATTGAAGACACCAAGTATATATTATTCGTAGGGACATTGTGAACTAAACGTTTTACTGTATTCGGAGGTTTAACAACCTCAGGACAGGAGGAAAATCTGAACAAAATTAGAGCCACTAAAGACCAAGGACACTTATTTTGAATACAAAAAAAAGTTGAACAAATTTCACGTTGCTTAAAACTATTACTTAACAAATTTCACATCAATTTTTTTCTATTTAACTAATTTGCTCAATTTTTCCGAATTAATGTTATTTTTGCTCAGTAATGCCGGAACATACTGTTTATTTTCAAATAATTAAAAAATTGCTATTACCGAGAGGTCATTGTAGGAAGCATATCACGACCAGATATTTCAAGGTAACACTGTATCATAATTTGTAAAACAGCCTTAAGAAAATTCCTCGAAAACGGACATTAATAATGACCAGGAAATTCTCAAAAAATAACCTATTCAAAAGAATCAATGATTTAATAATACAGCCGCATTAATACTGCACAATCGTTTCAGGCAATGGACTTTGCATAGACTTGTTTAGTAGAACTGTTAAGACTTTGCAAAGATGATGTGAGAAGCCATTTTTCGCGATTATTTCGCCCGAGTATGAATCATTCACAATTTCTATCGAATAAACAAAAGTCCTGTCAATATATCAACAATGGAAAAGCGTTATGGTTATATAAAATCAATGTTCTTAATAACTTAAAGAATATTGATATTATGCAACGTCCTTTTCTTTATTGCAAAGTACTAAAATTTATGTTCGTAGAAAATTTTAAGTTATGAATGTACGAGTAAATCACTTCACATTATGCAAAAATCTTGATACAGTTATTTTCTCGATTGTTTTCATTATGTAATCATTCATTGGAGTGCTCAGGCGAAAAGTGATAACATATAGAATATAATTACATAGAATTCAGACTAGAACCTAAGTTTAGTGGTGATCAGCCGATCGATACAATTTTTTTATGTCCCAAATGTTCCCGAAAAAGAATTAGTTTTCTTTACATTTGACACGAAAAATGAAGATATATGTGCTCTGATTTTAAACTATATTTCAGTGCTATGTACTATGAAGATTTTGAGACTAATGTCTCGTACCAAAAGCCCGTTTGTACACATAGACAGATCGCAAGATCGCGTAAACCAAAAACCGTGTGATAATCATCATTCATATATCAAATCCTCTAATGCGAATGATCAATATTAAACATTTTGATTAACACAATTTGCTTCATTAATTAAACTCCTCTGTTCGTATAGCTTTGGCCGTGGATGAGAACTGGTGAAGTAATGGCGAGTAACAACCTTTTTTTAAAGATGTTTTTGTTTTGTTATTGCTTTTAATCTTTCGCCCAGGAGTAGACATGTAAGTCTCAAGTGGATCGGACTCGCCGGTCCCAAGTAATTAAATCTTTTTAAATACATTACTTGAGGAAAATAATTCAACCACAATTGACAAAAAGGAAAGAAACAACGACCGTCGATTCCTGACAGGCATAACCTTATGGACAGAAGAGCCCGGTCCCCATATGAATATTCATAAACCACATGATTCACATGATATGAACATTGCTGAATAACAATGGTGAAAAAGCATAGGTAATCGAAAGAACAAAACCGAGACTAACAACATAGAAATGGATTTTTAAGAATAAATATTTCTGAAGAGGCCCAAATCTGGGTAAAACATAAAATAAAACCATGTTTTAAAAAAGTAGTTACTCGCCTAGGCCCATCACTTAGGGACCATTCAGCTGCTTTTTTAAATCGGAAATTCTGTAATTTTTTTGAAATTCTTCGGTAGACAAATATCTGCCCATTGAAATGGCAGAATAAGTTGAGCTTGACTTTAAATCCAACAGCCAGGTATAGTGTATACCAGAGTCGAGGCCACGCGACCCTGACCGTGGTCGGAAATGCCTTGGCGGCAACACGGAGCCAGTCCTGCGCCGCGTATACCAAGATCCGTAAATGCCGTAGGTCTACGTGGGTTTCTCGTAGTTTCAGGAGGCTCACTGCTGTTCGCTGTGAGCCAGGCTTACAACCCATGGAGGCTCGTGCGCGCGGCCGATGAACGCGGAAGAATTTTCGAGTCTCCCGACCCGCGTAAACGGTCAAGGGACTCAAGGCTAGAGAGGGGAGCTGAATTCTTCGCTTCTCGCTCCTCCCTTCGTGTACACTGAGCGCACAAAAGTCCCTTATCTAAGACACGCAGCTCTACGACTCTGCGGCTTAAGGGGATCTAATCATTTAAGGAAAGTCAAACGGAGAGAAGTTCCGAGAATGGTAGCCTAAATGGTATCTTCTAAAAATGTTCACATTTAAACCTTATTTGGTGCATAACAAACATTATGAGTCTGTAATTTTGCAACGACGTACAGTGGACTATAATGGTGTCAGCTCTAAAGTAAAATTTTTCGCTGAACCAGTTTTAGTACTCGATGTCTTATTTTATTTTTCGCAAAGTGCATTCTAAATTGAATGTAACAATTCTGGATACAGGAAAAATTAGATTTACTCTTACCAATTGTTTAATGAATTTTAATAAAGGAAGATTTCTTTATACATTCAAAATCATATCTTGGCATAAGGACCTGAAATATAAATTCTTATATTCAATTCAGGATGCACTCTTTGGGAGATAAAATAAGACATGGAATACCAAAATTTGATCACCGTTGGTCGTTGGTTGGTTTTGAAGTTACGACGAGTGAGAAATTTGATTTTTTACCTCACACCCTTCTGGTACATGTTTACAAAATTGTCAGATGATAATGCTTTTGATGTACTTAATGAGATTTGAATGTACGATTCTTAAAAGGCTATCATTCTCAAAATTTTTCTTCTTATGACTTGTTTCATATGACTGGTCCCCTTAAATCTCATTTTATGACCCGTGACCTCGCAGGTCTCATCAAAATCTCCTTCGAGGTACATTTCCTTATTGAATTTGGGTAAAACGAGAATCCATCCGTAGAATATGAATTACGTGTACGGACATTGTTACGTTTTTCAATGGGGCATTACATAAAATAATCCATCTGACCACGCATTTAGAAAAAAATAGCATTTCATGGGAATTCACAAAGATTGAACCCCGAAAATCTTTGATTTCACCGATATACTTTCTACCTATTTGTAATCACTGAAAAAGAATATCTGTCATTAGCATGAAATACTTATTTCGAACTATTATTTTTTTATGAAAACAATAAAATAAGTAGAAAAGAAAAAAAATTCGATATTTCGGTGGCCAGGGACACCACCCACTGTTTTACCAAGGTAATCTAGAATAAGCCCACAATTCAAGAATATTGACAAAATATGCCGATTTTTTTGTTAATGCGGCCCTTTGATTTGTCCATTACGGCCCTGGGACTGAAATAAGAGATTTCTAATGTGGAATGTTTATGAGTTTTTGTAAGAAGTTCAAAGGGGCATACCTAGTTAAGCTTGGAATTTGTGGTACTTAAATGTAGGTCAATATGATTAATATAATGTTTAACGATTTTATTTACTGTTGTAATATGAGTCTTATTTTCGAGAAAAAAAAATCATCCATTCTATTATCGTCAATATTACGTTTAAAACTAGATGACATATATTTTGATTTGATTTGATTATGAGTATAATTGGAGTATGATTTAGTCCACTAAGACATACTCTTCATAGTTTTATTGTAATTCAATTTTAATACTCTTTTTATTCTTTTAGTTCTGCGCTGGGCATGATTATGTCTCTAAAATTTGGAAGATATTAGGTAATATGCTGTTTCAAAACTATGACAGTTACCAACATATCTTCACAGATTTTTTCACAAAAAAGACAGAAAAAAATCTCTTTAGTTTTGTCAAGCATGCGTGACCCCTAACTACTAAACCTTCTGAACTACAGATATCAATTAAAAGCATAATTGGCAAGGCATTGGCGGTGGATAACCTGATAGATTATCTAGTGAATAGTAATTTATATCACACTATGTGCCTTAAGTTAGAAAAATATTAATAACGATACACTGAAATAAATATGCTGTCAACCTCATCGGGAGATTGGACGAATCTTTGTTGTCTTAAAGGAATATTGGTTAAGATAGCCGCTAGACCATTGAAGGAATACAATTAATTTTTTTTAACGTTGCGCTTTAAATAAAGATTGAGTTCAATGAGGCTCGAACACTAGTAAGCGAATCGTGGTGTATGATACTCTGATACAATATAGGATTAAAGCAAGACAAGACGTTAACTGGAATGCCATGAATGGTTGAGCGAATTACACGTTCTACTTCAATAACCGGAAAGATTGGAATGAAGAATTCTTATAGAAATTATATCCTGAGAGAAACAATTCCATTAATTCTAAAGAAATGGTTGGATTTTTCTTTTTAAATTGAAATGTTGCATTCGAATTCCAAAGAGAACATCCCAGTACCTGAAAAAAAATTTACTCTATGAGCTTATAATAATGAAACATTCCTTGATTATAGTTTCCCCTTGATTTAAAAAAACGGTTGCATTGTCATTAAAAGCAAAAAACCGACAGAAATGGATAGCCGAGTATCGGTGTTTATCAAATAAGTAATAGAGGAGGATTTTTACATCTAATAGTAAATCAAAAGAATATTTTTTTTTAATGACTTCTATGATGCTTTTGAGCCTCTAGCAACAAGTTATTTTCTAAAAAACGTTTTACTTTCAGTGTCTAAAAACGATTTCCTTGAAATGAATAAAAACCGGCACGTCGCTTCAAAGAAATTTTCCTGGATTCAATGACACTATACTTATTATTGTGTTTGAGATCATGCAAATTGAAAACCGTATACTGTCTTCCATTCAATATATTAATAATGAATTATGTAATTTCCTTGATTTCTGTCGATGAAGGAAACTTTTCCTCTCGGTATAGAAGAAATTAGAAAGGGCCTTTAAGAGAACTTCGATGCGAATAACACGATAGGTTAGATTGACCGTCTCCGGTGCAATTGAGTACTGATTCAAATTTGTGTTTTATGCAATCATTTGTGATGTTAAGCAAACTGCGATGACAAAATTTTGGGTTGAAGTAAATATTGGTCCGCAATTAAGTCAACTCCCATGTGTGATGCAATTAATCACAGATTGTATGTCAACGAGTAATGCGATGGATTTGAAGCAGCTCGTATACCATTGGATATACCGATGTTATATTCCTGAGCAAGCATTCTACGAGTCCCATCTACGCTAGTTACGACATGCTTCTGCCCTTTATTACAGCAGCACCAACATATATGAGCATTAAATATATATAAACCGTACATAAAAGTTCTCCAGAACTTCCTCTAGTTGTATCCGAACAATAAAATAAATTACGCGAGTGCAATAGTAAATCTTTCGTGTCATCAAAGGATGCACTCATCAAATCGCAAGCCTGATAAATGAGTTGATAACTTTATCGACTGCCCACTGATGCTAAATGAAACATAAATTGTGCATCAGAGAAATTCCTATTACTTAATTGTCAACTCTAATTCATTGTACGTGTCTGTCACACGTCAGGCTCCTTGACACAGGAAAAGTGTTATTTCAATGAAAGGAGGAGCTGCAGGTATCCAACATGGTGCGCATGCTAGTGGTAAAAATTGGCACGTACAATGGGAGTCTTCAATGAGAAAAAGTTAATGAACGCCAGCAGCACTCTCCATTATTGTATCCGCTACGAGCCACATTTTACTTCGTACATATAATGCATTCGACGAAACTCGTTCCCACGGTGCGGCGTAACGCTTCCTGTATCATTTAAAGTTTTTTGCAGTTACTCTGAAGCTCCAATTAGAGGTTTATAAATTTCTTTCGAATCCATTCAAACAAACCGCTCTTTTATCCTTCGATTACAAAGTCCATATACTAATGCTTGACGATAATAACGACCACAGGAAGAGAAAATGATCTAAAGTTTATTCTACGGTTCAACAAATCTCTTCAGACTTCGGATTTACAATCACTCATGTGGGAAGGGTTTTACAATTGAATTATAAAATTTAGAGTAATTGTAAATTCGACGTTTGAAGAAAAAACTTTAGATCATTTTTTCTTCCTGTGGTCATGATTATCTTGAGCATTAGTATACCGATTTTTCAATCAAAGGATAAAAAAGCGATTCATCATAAATTTCAATTATAAAATTTAAGAACTCTTTCCATATAGCACTGAAATATTTTGAATTCAATATTGTAGAAATATTGTGAAAGATATTTGGAATATTTTTAAAATATTGCGGGAATCTTGCAATGTTCGCCACAAATCGTTGCAAATATAATATTTTACTAATATTGCAGAGCAATATCGGGTAAACAGTACATTTTCCATCGCAAGTTGACTCGTAAGGAATTCAACCTGTTTAAATATGATTTTTTGCTTTGAGTTTGCAAGCAGCACCATTGGACGGTCTCGATGTAAATCCTATCTCTCTCGAAAAAAAATATTTATATCTCATCCACGTTTCGAACTCACGACCTTACCTTTATTTATATATGCCATATCGAGGTCGAATTAACGATAAGTAATTTGGAAAAGTGTTCTTGCTTCAAAAATTTATAACGATACGAGGTTTTCGTTGACCAACTTTTTTCCAGACACTAGTGCGGTTGAACGGAAACGTAAATACGTGCTGCAAAGACTAAAATCTACCTACCCATATGCATGAAACTGTGTAAAAAGTTGTCACAATGATAAAGATGGGGAATAACATACTTCCTGAGTTAAAATATAAGCCCTTTGAACTCCCTTCATTGAATGAAAATGGGTAAAATATGCCACTTTTGGGGGTCTAAAGGGCCTAAAAACCTCATCTCACTCTGTACAACGTAATTGGAGATTGAAACATAATGATTTCCGTCCACAGTAGTCTTTGTTTACGCCAATTGGGTAATGTCTGCCATGTTCGAAGGTTTTGGGTAGTGTCAAAGGAATGGGAGAACCTTCGTGTACCCTGCATATGTACTACATTTAGGTTTCGACGAGGATCTAAATTTTAACTCGGGTTGCAACACGCTTGGTTTTTGGAGTAATACTCCACCATTGTACGAGTTTATTTTCTCGCCGGAGGCAAAGCGCCCTTTTTTCCTCGTGAGTAATGAAATCGGGCTGATGCATATGCGCACTGGTCATAGGTTAACAATGAGCAGGATTACGCCCGCGTTGCACCCACACAATGTGATTCTTTTAGCGGTGCCAGGAGGAATGCGTATCTTTCTATTGAATAAAATGGCTGTAAAGATACTTGAAAATTCGCGATTCTAACAGATAAATGGACGCAGAAAAAGCATCTAGTTAACAGGACTAGAACCTACTCATCGGAAATAAATTTATTTACTCGAATGTCGGCCTGCTTGACTTTTATTTACCGCAAGCAGTTTTTTTTTTCAAATTTATAAGTGATATACTTATTGAATAGTACATTTATTCAAAGTTAAGCAATATCTACTTGGGGTGACCGTTACATAAGCAATGGTTGAAAAAAAAATGTATGAAACATTTCTCGGAATGCATCAGATACTCATAAAAACTGCCTCCCGCTCCGCTGTTGGCGTGCAAACGAGTGCGCAGCTAAGCGGTCACCCAACCAAGTCCTGACCATAAAGAATGCGACTTAACTCTGGGTATGGCCGAAGCCAAGCACTTTATTTTTTTACAAATGTTTATCGTTCTCGTTTACTATTATGATGATGTTAGCAACGAGCAAATTGAAAAAACCAATCAATCTTAATGGGTATGGGCCTTGGCTGTTTGCTTACGGTTCTTCCTTAGCGTAGCTATGCTCATTTAGGTGCATTTGCAAAGTCACACACTAACCGCACGTTCACAGCTGTCAACACGAGGATTTTATCATTTTTATATCACTATACGACAACAATTAAGTGAAATCGATAAATGTTGCATTTGGAGCCATTTGTAGTTCATACCATAAAATTCCATTACGCATACAAATTTAGTGGGTTGAATTTGTCATTGGATGAACAAAAACGTGTATTGGAGTTAAATTTAGTTTTTCAGTATTAGATGTTATCAACGATACGTCGATCTAAATAACTGAATCTATTACATAGAAATAATGTCCAATGATCAAAGGAAATAAATATTTATTGGATTAAAAGAGAATTCTAATTGATTACAATAAAAAATATTCTATACATGTATTTTGGCATTTTAACTAGGTTTTTGTTTCGTTAGTAAAAAAAGTATCTGGTAACAATAAATAAAATATTTTTCAATATCCGGTACACAGTTGAAGTTGCTTTAAATAAATAAATAAATATGGTCAGGATAAAGAAATTGAAAAATTGAATGAAATACATATTTGTTTTCGGGAAATAAAATTTTTGTTGATTGAATCAATTCAATGTTGATTAGATTATTTCAGTTAATATGTTACCAAATTTTTTTTTCTGGGTGTGCAAGCACAACATCCTCTTAATCTAACAAATTCGACACATCCTCAGTATATGCGACTTGATCAGTGGCCACTTAAAGACTCGTACATCCGGTAATGACGACGTCAGTTTGTCCGTACGTTGGATGAAAAAAATGTAGTCGTACCGTAATGGAGAGGATATCGGTTGTTCATTCGGTCGTTCGTTCGTTCTTTCGCTTTACAGCCCGAAGGCTCGTTCTCGGAATGGGGTGGAACGGGGAATTGGTAACTGGGTTACCGGTGTGTGTCTCCTCCGCGATACTCCACCACTCTGAGAACACTATAACATTATACCCTCTCCTTTCTTTTTCTTTCTCGCTTCTCGCACCGCTACTCGTCACATCTGGGTATTTTTAATTCTCCTCTATCCCCTACACTATTCGTGGAGAGAGCGCATGGACTGTACGAGGAATCATTCGATCTTGCTCACGCACCGCGCTCTCTGTTATATACCTCTACCTGGCTCGTTCACGTCTTCGATTAGTATCCTGTATATATATTATAGCATGGCTATACTCGGTCCCCGGCGAACCCGTAACGGGATTTCGTACGAGCGTGTAAATGCGTGCGTGTGTGCCTCGAGAGTAAGGGAGGGAAAGAAAGAGAGAAAGAGAGAGAGAGAGAGTCAGCGAAAGAAATACTGCGGCTGGTTGCGTGACGGTGTGGGTTTGTGTGTTTGCAGCGCGTGAGCTCTGCCGCAGCAACGAACACGGTGCGTGCCGACCACTCCACTACGCACCGCGAAATTTACACGGAAATGTTTATTAGCCTAATTCTCGTACAAAGGTCATTTCACCATTATTAACAAGAGTTTGTCATTCCCTCTTCGATTGTAACTCTGTAACTTTTTTTTATATCAATGGCTTAGTCAAGTTAAAAATGGGATAATACCTCTTCTGGATCTGAAATACAATAGGGTAGGGATTAATAAATGAAAAATCACATTACCACGCCAGGTTGCAGTGTCTAATTGAAAAAAAAATAATGCTTAAGCTTTATTTATTTTTTCAACTCGCATGTATCATGAAAATCTGTAAAGTGCCAAAATGTAGTCCACGACACACAAAAATAAAACGGTAACCGCGATTTCTGTATAAACACTCATACGATCGATTCTCAATTCAGACAGGGTTTTTATAATATTATACCTAAGTTTCTGTAGAATCGATTTCCAATAAATTGAAATTTTGTCCGAAATATGATATCTACTACTGATATCCGTTTTCAACATTTTTATAGATGTTTTATTATTATTTTTTTTTTAACACAGAATTTGACTTGTGAGTCGTTCTGTGGGAGCTTAGACAATAATGTTATGAATATAATAATGTATAAATTTAGAATACTCTTCAACATTCTATAGACACCGCCATTATTATGATATATGCGATTTTTTGAAAATCTAGCTTAACTAATAGACATTTTAATCTGGCATGAAGATTTAATTTTTCATTCATTAATCTCTACCGTCTTGTATTTTAAAGACAAGGAAGTTATTATGCTATTTTCAGCTTGGATACTCCCTTAAGTTACCCTCAGTAAAGGTCGCTTGCATTTTTTCAAATTTTTTCTCGAGTACCCTGCAGGTTTCCTAAGGGGATCCAATTATTGCGATTCTCGGAACATGATTTTAATAAAAAAAAAATTATGTTTCTCGAAAAATGTACGATCACAAGGTATTCCTATGTAAAAAGAAGTCTGAGCTTTTCAACAGAAATACGATATGAGGAATTTCATCTTATCGAATTTAAACGTATCAAAAGTATCGACTTCGCAGTTTCACTTCTAGAAAAAAATGTATGGCTCCTAAAAGCTAAGACAAGTAATATCCTGATAGAGATGTATTCATAGGAGACCATAAAAATTATTTGCTATTTTCGTTTATAGAGCAAGGTGATTAGATTACAATACAAAGTATGGTAAACGGCCCTGTGTCTGCCACTAGCCCAGTTCCTGACACGACTACTTTAACATAGACGGGTTCCCCTACAATCCCAGAAAGAGCCAATAGCGAATCAAAAAATGGTGGTGTCAGAAACTGCAATACTCGTTGGATCCTCGTTCACGCTATGGTTTTACATGTGGAGAAGGGGAGGGCTGCCCTTGAAGTGTCAGAAACTGGGCCGTTTACCTTAATGCTCTCCCTTAAAAAGTTCATGAGTGACGGAAACCATGGTCATCATCTTATTCATCATGTGATTGGTTGCCGATAAAACAATTGTGTTCGTGGAAAACAAGTTTAGTTTGGTGTCAAAATTGACATGAGAGGACGGGCGCTGCAGCACCCGTAACCGTTTGAAGCTTTATGAGAGCGTTAACCTAGTATGTTTAAAAAAAAGCTACTATAACTTTTCGTCAAAAATAATTTATTCTTAACGGAGAATAAGAATACTTCATCCTTAATGAAGTTATTATTATCATAGTTAGTTCTCCTAAAAAGTATAGGAACTGAAAGTCAAATGTGTGTAACTCAATCGACCCCGAGAAATGGCACTGATTGGTTCAAAAATACAGAGTCCTTTAGGCTATCAAGCGAAGATATTAGATTAGAATATAAGCCATGTACTCTTCTGCAATTTTTCTGACCTTATCCTTTGCACACTGTATGCTTTAGTTGAAAGAAGTCCAACATTGTGCAGACAACGTTGCATAAGTATGGTGGTCCAACAGATTATATAGACGATTTATACTTTCATGTACTTACAGGAAACCATTTATATACACTTTAAGTTTGAACAAAAATTCTTTAAACAATAATTCTACAGAATTAGTATCACCACGGATATTTTTTATACGTTATAATATAATTTTATGTGATTATAATATAATTTATATTTGATCAAATATATATAACAGACATATACAAAGGCGAAATATTCACCGCATCAAAATATATTCAATTTATCAAAAGTATACATCCTAGTATTTCGATACCACACCTAAAATATATTAGCCTTGAAGCTGAAGCACTTGAATCTATTGCTACTTGAAAGAAACATTATTCTTTAATCTTCCTTCAACCTTATCTGATTACTTTCAGGCAATACCGCTGATGCTAGATAAAATTGATTTTTTAAGATAGTATATGCTCATAATACAATTGTCTCTTTCTGCTTCCTCATCGAGTTTTCGTAATAAAAAAATCTTAAATTTCCATATTACAATACTCAGGATGGTGTAAAACATCAAAAAGACCATTCAGAATATATATATATTTATATATTCTCTAGCTGCCGCAATTTTTTAGCTAATAAGCTAAATAGTTAGCGACAAATGAAGCAATAAAAAATGAAGGTTGGCATTGAATTTAAACAACATCCACAAAACCTTTTAGATTTTATAAAATTTAGAATTTCACAAAACTCGATGTTTTCTTTCTAATTCCATTCAACTCGACCAACCCTGATCAAATCTTCTACAAGGTCGTAGTAATATCCAGTTGCAGTAGATATCTGCAGAAATTGACGTCGTTGTAATTTAAGTCAACTGCAACACATTTAGCAAATTTTATACAAAATACAGAGTATAAATTTGATTCAAATATGGATTAATGTAGAACAGAGTTCAGGTACAAATTTGACTCAAATCGATGAAGTGGTTCGAATTTTATGACACTTTGAATTTCAATAAAAACTTCTTGAATCAAAACAAACCTGCAAAGTAGAACCTCGCAAATTGCTTCCTCATTATTTTTTCGCTCGTTACACAGCGTTCTCTATGAGGAAGGGAAAAAATCTCACTATTATCCTTCCTCATAAGGGTAGCTTTGTGGAAAGCAAAAAATAATGAGGAAGCATTTTCTAAAGTTCTAATTACCAGGCTTTTTCTACGATGATCCTTTATTTTATCTAGTCCCACTTTCTCTATGTACTATACGATACTGCGGTATTACGACTATCAACAAGTGCTACAACTGTTGTAGCTTTGGCGTCAATACTACGATCTCGAGCGTAAAGCGAGACGTTTACCGTGATTGCACCTTCATAGTTTCGTCACTTGCTCTACCGTTCGTCAACGGCGTACAGTTGTAGGTAAGCGTGGATAAACTGGCTGACGACGAGCGGTAGTGGAGCGCACGCTCGCGCTCGGTAACACACCGAGAAAACCACGTCGATCGTACTTAGCCTCCACGCAACGGCCTTGAATTTTCATTCGTACGAGTTTCCTGCAACACCAATTTATCCACCCAGGTGGTAATAAGAACGAATGAACATTGAGAGAGCAAAGGGGAATGTGGAAATTTTATTTTTTTATGTTATATTTCATCTTATTTATGTGTTTTGTTTTTTCAGATGGATTCCACAAAGCGGTTTTGCGTACTTGCGATCGCGTGCTTCTCAGCGGTCTCGGCCTTTTCCATCTCTCACACACCCCAGGGTAGAGGTATATATAAACACATATTTATTTATCGTTCTCTCGTACCACACGAAAGATAATATTTTAAACAAATATGATAAGGGGAATCGCGTAGTTTCGCTCATCGTACAGGCAAACGATAAATCGTACCGTGTCAGACTACATTAGACACATCGTAAAACTGTGAATCTCAGGATCTGTGAATAACGCGTGCGATCCTCACAAGTCCAGGAGGAAATATTCGTGGAAATAAAAACACACGGGAAAAAAGTACAAAACAAGTAGCCATGGAGGAAAATAAAAGAAGAGTACAGACGAAATAGTCGTGGAGAAAAATGATGTTACGAAGTTCAAACTCCAGATTTAAAAAAAAGAGCTTAGTTGATAAACAAAATAGCGGACAAAAATTGTGACGTCATAATCGTTTTTATATTTTATCATTATTTGTACACCCTTTTGATTTATTAATTGAACCCTTTTTTCGGAATTTTTTTGTTTTTATTGATTATTTTGAATTCATAATTTTTTAACAGATCTTGACAATTGATTGGCACATACATTTTTGTAGGAATATGTTCGGGCTGTAGTATTTTTCTTGGCTAATATAGATTCGATTTTTTTCGTGAGGGAATTTTTTGGTAGAGTAATGGCTACAATATTAATACATGGCGCACGTACTGTGGCAAACATTTTATTTGGATATGGGTCTCGGAAGGTACGTTTCCGTTATGGATCAATGCTGAATGTGGGCGATGGCAGTAGTTAGTGGAATTACCTGTAGTTCCTGACGCCCGGCCAGTTAACAATTCATGTCGTCAGGTAATGTAGCAGAAATACCGTCTGCTCCATTCTCTCGCTCCAATAATTGACGTCAGTCGGTCTGGCGTGTAGTGAATAGGACATAAAGAGATCCATTACAACGCAACGTTAGTTAACGCCACCTACTTAGCAAACTATTATTAAACTTAAATAGACTTTTTTTGTGCGTTTAATGTCCTTAAGGAATGCACGAACACATACATTCCTATACGCTAAATGCGCGATTAACACTTATAGAGAAATGCACGTCCAAAAGAAAAGATTAAGTCACTGAGTCACCGAAAAAAAAAATAAAAAAAAAAGAATTCTGCAAATATCATCTACACAATTCTATTTCTTAAGACTGATATGATCCATCTTCTAAAAAATTTTACATTTAAACCTCACTAAGTACATATCAAGCATTATAATTCCGCAATTTCGTAAAAACATACAATGCACCAAGATGGTGTGAGGTAAAAAGTAAGAACTTTAACTGTTGTAGCTTTCAGATCAAACCGACAAACAAATTTTAGTGTTCGATGTCTTATTTCATATGTCGAAGGGTGTATTCCAGGATAAGTGTAGTAATCCTGGACGCAGTGAAAATAACTGCCCATTTATTGTATGTATGTTAAAAATTTTCACTTTTTTCGTCACACCATTTTGGTGCACCGTTTGCCTTTGCAAAGTTGCAGAATTATAATGCTTGATATGTACTTAACGCAGTTTAAATCTAAGATTCTACGAAATGAGTGTGTCATCAACAGAATATTTTTCTTATGCCTTTTTTTAGGTGACTCAGGCCACTTAACAGTTTATCATATCAATTGTAGTACATCACATAGCGCCAATCGAAGATAATGATGTTAACGAACTGAAGTACTTCGGTCAATAGCACGTTGATAAATCATGGTATTTATCTACTTGCCATCTATATACATATATTTGTCGATGAAAAAACATGTGCGAAATTATGATTCATTTTATTTTTTGTGCCAATTAATTTTTTTTCAGTACCCAAATTTTTATTTATTTTGATTTTGATTATTTTTATTTTAGAAAATGTGCGCGTAAAAACGAATTTTGGATACGTGTTCGGCATAAAACCATCTACTACACTCAAGATTTTCTTGCAAAACGCATATCCAAATATGTTATATCCTGCGCATTTAAAAAAAAAAAATCAATATCAAAATAAAGAAAAAAATCTGAAAAAATTAATACGCATTCAAAAATATTAACATATCATTTTCATAAAAACGAAGTTAGGTTGACTGTTTATTTGTTGAATCATTGTTTTTTCCACCAATTTGTTAATAACATTTTGGGATTATTATTATGCGAAAACAATATTTTCAGCACGTTTTATCCGATTTTTATCCCATCGGGAAGTGATCGAAATTGTCGCTGAAACTCACTTTTCGTGGGACTGAACCTATCATACATCCTTAACGTGAACAATCTTTACGAATTGATGAATAAACATTCAAAGTAATAATCATGAATGGTTGAAGCATGCCGAATTGTACTGGATGCGGGTATAAATATTCTCAAAAATACCGATATTTGTATTGTCCCTATTCAAGTATAAGCGCCAAAAAAAAGTAAGGAATATACGTTAAATAGATCTTTCTGACCTTCAACATTTTGCGAAGCTCGACGTTACAGTAATAAGTATACACAGACCGTATCCGGCGCCGTAACGCACGTGCGAAGCCTACATGACTGCTCGAGCAGTCGATATAGCGTAAAGTTACGCTATAGTAAGTGGCAACAGTGTAGAGTAAAGTATACACACTAGCCGAGAGCATTCACCGAAGAAATATAACCGCATGCGTGCGGTCTCAAGGTGCTAGAAACTGGTTGCCAGTATTTACCGGAGATCGAAGCTCTTTTCCTACTGCCTTCTCTCTCGATCTCTTCTTTACCCGTGCGATGCTCTGAAACCGGCGTGAAACTGCAACAGAGCGGACAGGAAACTTGTTACACCGTTGAGACTTCCTAATGCGCGTGTATACAATAGACTGCAACGGTTCGATGTAAGCGGCAACGACCTTCCTCTATTCCTCTCCGCTGCGCTCTGGCCCCGCATCCTTATCGCTATGCGTGTTGTCTGCTTGATGTATTGAATGAATATATATGGCGTTACATGTATAGCTGATATGAAATTCCATACGTGAAATGTGGTCACTCGATTAGGTTCCAAGAACCAGGACAACGAATCTGGGACTCGATTGACCCGAATACACGAAGCGAATACGTGTCTCGCTTTCGTTTCTCTCACGAGTCGACGACGTTTTGTTTGACCCGTCTTCTTACCGTTGCTTTCTTCCTTCACGAACGCCTTCACGATTTTCGATGACTCGACTTGGAGTGACTCTTGTTTTCCATCTATCAGTGATTTAGGGTCAACATCACTGTAAATATTTGCGAAAATTGATTTTTTTTCTTGACTTTAAGAATGCTTTGAATCTTCCAGAATATGAGGCAATTCATTCATACATGAGATACATAAAATATTTTTTTTTTATTTTGCATCGTTTCAAATTATAGCTTGTAGCTTTAAATAACTCTCGTCTGAAGTTCAGCGCGATAAAATTTTTTTTAGATGTGACTCAAGCGATGTATAGATTTCCCATTTGATTAACATGTACATGAATGCAGCTCTCAATATATTCATGTCCCTAAATTGCAATTACGATATCTTGACTTTCGCGTATCTTTTTCCGTTATCTTCAGATCATTCGAAAGAGAAAAAGTGCTTACCCATTTTTCCCGATCATCGATAGTTTTCTAGTTATGAATTTTCTAAGCTTAGAATATCACCCTCTCCGCCCTGTAAGATCAGTTTCAATTGAAATTTGAAGTTTGAGGTAAATTCTGGAGCCATTGTCGGTCGTGAAGTTTAATTATAAGTGAAATTCCATTCAACTAAGTAACTGATGTATGAAAATTTAACAAATCATCAAAAATCTGAAGAAGAAAGACAAAAAAAAATGAAGTGTCCGAAAAAATGTTTAGACCGGGTCACAAATTTTATAAATAATGTCAAAAATGGACAAAAATCGAGAAAAAATGTTTAAAAAAACTAAAAAAAATCGCCCGACACTGGTGGTTGTGCGGTCAGTGTGCGGTCAGTGTGCGGCTCTGGCGATCCCCGAGTTAAGCAGCATTTCGTGCTGCCGATACTTGGATGGGTGACCGCTTAGCCATGCACCGGCTGGCTCATCAACCAGTGAGCGGGAGGTCAGTTTTTCTAAGACCTGGGTGTATATACTTAATTGAGTCACTTTCGTCTATACACCGGGAAGTCAGGAGAATATATGGCTGTCTGTACCGGTATACGGGTTTCCCGCAATTACCCCGTGCCCATGGAAAATGCAGTATTAATTTCGTGATAATTTGGACTAACTATCTGCATTCGCTATAGAACTTCGTCCTGATATTTTCGATAAAATTCGTCTGGAAATTTGTGTTTGATAGAAGTTTATTTCATGGTCGTTTGATTCCCCGCTGTAAATGAGGTTCGCAAAATAGGGCCTTGAAATGTATCAAGAAGATGCGTGAAATATCTTGACTGAGAACTGCGAAAAATATAGAAAATATTATAGCAAACGGTTTTGTTTTTAAATTGCGATGAACTTTTACGTTTCCCCCCCGATTTTTCGCTGCATTTTCATATGTTGCTACGTCTTCGAACCGATCTGACATTTTGTTTTGAATCTTTATGATTTTCTTCTTTTGCTATTTTTAAAATGATTTATTGAATTTTTCCCCTTGATTTTTCTCCATGTTTCTACATTTTCGGTCAAATTTGACATGTTTAGAAATTTTTTTGAATAAAGCTGATGTATTCTTTTATTTTTCTTTCCAATTTTCGGTCGTATTCCTAATTTTTTTTCGTATTTACAAAAAAATTTGCTACATCCGTTCAACAATTGAATGAAATTTTACTTATAATAAAACTTCACGACAAACAATTGCTCCAGAATTGACCTCAATCTTGAAATTTCAATTGAAACTGATCTTACAGGGCAGAGAGGGCGATATTCTGAGCTTCGACAATTCATAACTAGAAAACTATCGATCTAAACGAAAAAATTGTAAGCACTTTTTCTCTTTCGAAAATAACGAAAAAAGATACGCGAATGTCAATATATCGTATACATGAATATATTGAGAGCCGCATTCATGTACGTGTTAATTGAATGGTAAGTCTATACATCGTTTGAGCTACCTCCAAAAAAATTTTTTATCGCACTGACATTTTGAGAAGAGTTGTTTAAAGGTAAAAACTATTGTTTAAAACGATGCAAAATGAAAAAAAAAATTCCGACACACCCTAACACTGCATGCCAGAGTGTCTTAATTTAGTACGCCTTGCGAAAATGGCTCTAGTGACGTCATTTTTAAATATTTGTTGACGACAATTTATTGCTAAATACTTTAATGTATACTCAGCAACTTCGTTGAGTACTATTCTTTGTCAACTTTACTTCCATAAAAGAAATGTTAAACACCGCTTTTTCTATTCTGTTACAGTGATGTTCTCCAGTAAAGATAGTTCTGTCGCTTGGTGTTATCGAGAAGTCTTTGCAATTTTCTCTCATTTCTGTAGAACTTATGCGAAACAAACACGAAGTGAGAGAACTACCTTAACCACAGTATCGTCACGGATATTTTACTAATACTGTTTTTTTTATTTTTTTGTTGACACGTGCAGGTATTTTTGGAGGCTACAGAATAGTGCCAAAGATATGTCAGCCGACGAATCTAGCGAGGATAAAATCAAACGAGCCAGCGATATGCATGTTCAATTACGAGTGCAGCAGGCGCAGTGGTGAAGTCGTCGGTGCCTGCATGGATGGATTTTTGTTTGGTGCTTGCTGCCAATTGCCACCAAAAGACTCTCAGAATAGCCAGTCAATTCAGCCTAATTCGTCACCGAGTGCGGAAAATTTGCAGAATCTTCATGAAATTGATCATGTCCCGGACATCCCAATTTTATTGAATCCCAATGGCACTCCAGTTGGTATGAGTACGTCTGATTTTTCGGAAACAACAAAAATCGGTTCTCACAGCACTTCGAACAAGCCAAGCAACACTCCTGGAAGTTACACCAAGATATCAACCTTCAGTGCTGATCGTTCGACTCAGAGACCATCTACTGATGGCTTCCATCATGATGACGTTATGGAGAACGCCGAAAAACCACAGCTACCAGCCCACATTGATGTGAGCCACTTAGAAACCGATTTTCCAGCACTTCTTGGCCAACAAGAAGTATTAGACAATCTCAGACTTCCAGGACTGATAACTCATTCAGACACCAATAACGACATTCAAGACCATCAAGAAATTAGTGCCATCAATCCCGTAACCACTCTTTTGAGTTCTGATCAAATTCTACAAATCGCAGATCCAGTTGACCAACTTCCTGCGTTGTTTGCACAGGGACTGGGTCAAAATAACCATAGTGGAGCGGATACGATGCTATTGAATAAGAATGGTACTTACCTAAACGAGAAAAATAATCCAGACGAGCTTTTCAAGCCAGGAACTAGCTTCTTGAACGTCACGAGCAATAATAAAATTCACGGTATCTCTCAACCGCAAACTACCGTCTCGATGTCAGGAACGTCACAGTACTCTGATAAAATGAGCACCCCTACTGTCCAGCAATACGCAAATATTCATAGAATTACAGGTACGACTTCCGGAGTGAAGTACACGACCGCAGCACCTAAATTCACTCAAAGCAGAACCCCCGTCAGGACCACAAACTTCCTACAATCAAGTTCGGAAAATGAGAATAATCCCAATGCAAAGACCACAATGATGAAGATCGACATGACGACCCCAATGTCTTCGACTTACGACAACGACGATCTTATCAGAGTACCGACAATCACATACGACGTTCAATCAGGAAATAAGAAACACGACGAGTTGGATCGCGAGGAGATTGCCATTAATCATATAATATCAATATTAAACGCAACAACGCCGAGCTCTCATACAAAGATCACTCAACAAATGCCACATGGTGCGTCGTCGATTCACACATGGACGAACATCGACGAAAACTCCAAGTTCTCCACTTCTCGTATACCTGAATCGAGACCATCAACCACTACGGAAACCTTTCCTTACACGTTCTACAAACCTGGACGACCAACGACATACTATCACTATGAAACTGCATCGACCCCGGCTTCAGGTGGAAGCTCCGCATTTTCGACCTCGTCGTCTTCTTTAGGTTCATCGAGCTTGTATGCCTCGAGGAAACCCACGGTGACTCAGGGCTCTTACGGAAGTTCCAGTAGCTACGATTACTCCACCCGACCAACAACCAATCCTCCAGCACCTACTGTTATTGTACTTGGACCTCTTGGAACGGAATACACTACTGTGACCACCCAAAAACCTGCCTCCAGGCGGCCGACAGCTAGTTCAATTAGACCCAGCATCGTCACAAAACAGCCGAGCATCGGTACGACAATAACTCACAACATCAGCACAGTGATTTCAACTAATAGCGCTGCAACAAGCAACAATCACGTTGTTTCTTCGAGTTACATAAGCGTTAATTTAAAGGACAGCACTAGTCCCAAGCCGAGCGATACGGTACTTGTGCAGGAGACTGTAATGTCAAATCCTGAGGTTACAAAGTATCCAGTTGTGACCAAGAGACCATCGACTGTATGGACTACATTGTCCTCCTGGTCGGACAAACCTAGCTTCTATTTAAAGCCATCGAAACCCGATTTTGAATGGCCGACTGAAAAACCTATCCAGACTCTCGTTTTCAAGAAAACCACAGTGGCTGACAAACCAGCAACATCTGTCTCGATGACAACAATAATGACTCAAAAGATCACTACTCCATCTTCGACCTTCACCGACGAGGAGACTCCAGCACCTGACGATCTCATCAATTTTCCCCCAGTGAGGAATCCAAATTTAACTCAGCAAGAGCCAACGTTAGTACAGACCTACAATGATACCAATATCCCAGAATTGAACGAAAACGAGATTCCAACGCCCAGTTTTATTGAAGATGAAGTACTCGCCAACAAAGTTGATGTTTTCGTTGACAAGATCGTACAATCGCTGCAAGGCAACTTCCAGAATCTAAAGGAAGTGGTATACAGCAAGGATAACGTCACTGCACCACTGCCTGCCACTGTCAGCCCGACGAAAAAGCCAACTCCGATTAGTAACCCGACAAAGAAGCCACCAACGAGAAAACCCATAAGACCGACACCTACAAAAACATCTTCGCAGACTACCAAAAAGCCTCCGACAAAAAAACCTGGGAAACCCGGCGGTTCTTCTCAGAAACCTGTAGGCGAAACTGCTGTGGTTAGACCTGTAAAACCAACCACCTTGAGACCAAAGCCTACGAGTGCAGCTGGTATAACTACTAAGAGACCTCAGACTGTTCCATCTAAGAAAAAACCTACTAGGAAGCCCACACCACCCACGACTACGACAACGAGAGCACCTACTACAGAGGCTGTTGTTGAAGAGGTCGAAAAACCTGTTGATGATTCTTCAGTTTCAACTGAGGTCGAAGAGAACACACCAACTTATCGCGGAGGTATGTTGAGATGCCAATGTTTTTCCATAATCCGGAGATTATTTCTATATTCTGAATAAAGTCATCCTTAGACCCTGTTGACAATTGTTATAAGACGTCTCCGAAGTTAATTAAAAGCATTATTATGTATTATATTTTGTATTGTTTTGGCAGAATGCGGTGTCCGACCATTATTGAAAAGTGGAAGAATTGTTGGTGGCAAAGCAGCTACCTTTGGTGAGTGGCCATGGCAGGTTCTCATAAGAGAGGCGACTTGGCTTGGGCTGTTCACGAAGAACAAGTGCGGCGGTGTCCTTATAACGGACAAATATGTTATTACGGCAGCGCATTGTCAGCCAGGGTGAGCAAATCGATGATTCTTTAGAATGCGTATGTAACAGAAGCAAAGAGCTTTTCTTGTGGAACCGAAATATCGTTCAGTAAACCTCGCATAGACTCATTCACTTTTTACAAGTTTCAAACTCAATTCAAACCTGTTTGCAGCTTTCCGAACAGACTCCATTTACGGTCATTTTTGTGCAACTAAAGCAACGGTCGCATAATCGTTGCACAAAAGTGAGGTCCCTGTGTAGAATATAAAAGTTGCGCCTTCAATGCGACTTCTATTCGATCTCTTGAGTTATGGATGTCATGTTAGAATCAGCCAGAAATCGTTATTCAGAGTCAAATAAGAGTCTCCCAAAAATCGAAACACTTCACGAATCATTTTCTATCTCACAGATCCGTAGTAATCTCTGAAAAAAAAGTTATGTTCCAGGAGCGTATACTGTGATTTTTAGCGGTTTCTGCAAGATAAAATTCAGACTATTCAGAAGGTTAAATAGTATTTCTTAAAGACTGCCTTTTTACGCTCTAGAATATCTAAAATACGTAATTCTATAAAAATCGAAAGGCTGAATTTTTCACGATTACAATACTTTTTCACCACTCATCGTACATGATGACATGTCAGTAAAATTAATTTCTACAAATCCAAATGAGTTTCTTGTTGAGAATTTGATATTTCAGATGCTCATACATACGTAAATGGTGGTGGTGGCTCTGTCAATTAAAGATATGTAGTTGATTCATAATATCGAAATATACCGGACATTTATAGCAATATAATCGGTAAATGAAAGTGCGAAAAGCGAAGGACGTACATATGATATCGTAGTGCCCAGTTCACTAGTAGTGCTCATTAACAGCCGGAAGTAATGCATATTAGCATGTTGAACTCTGAATTCGGAAAAAAGATCAATTTTCATTATAGAATCTGGCAAAAGGTCTTCGCCAATATTTGTGCTTGACGATTGCAGTTCATACAATGTCTACTGTAAATTTAAAAATGAAAAGAGCTTTCCACGAAAAAAAATATCAGTATTTAATACCTTTAATTCAACTTTATTATTAATTTAATACCTTTAATTAACTCCAGAACCATCGGAATCCATAACAATGGAAGCCTGTAAGAGCATAAAAACTGTCAGCATAATTTTCATAATCAAAATTGATCCAAAATTCGAGCATAACGGTATCAACAGAGGAAATTTTTTTAAGTCTAATAAACCTTGCCAATTTTCTCTATACTTTGCTCGCTGTCCCTACGTAAAATATCCCAAAGATCTATGATCTACCCGGATTTTCTTCTTTAAAAATCGGTTGATTTCGGACGGAATGATCTAGATTTATTCACACAACTAAAATCCTATATTTGTCAAAAAGACCTTAAATAAAAATGTTTACACTTATCCTAGAATGCACTCTTCGACAGATGAAGTAAGATATGGAACGCTAAAATTTGTTCACCTGTTCGACCTGTTCGATAGCTACATCAGGTTAAAAACTGTGTGTCTTTGCAAAATTGGAGAATTATAATGTTCGGTATGCACTTGATGACGTTAAAATGAAACATTTTTGTTCAAAAGTTTGGCTACAGAATTTTTTCCCTTTTGCCATTTTATTAGATGACTCAGGCCCCTTAAAGCATCACCAGCTTGAGCGTTGAATTAGAAGACTGCGAAATTTGAAGTACATGCGAATAAACACACAATAACTGGGTCTTTAATTGAAGTCTAAAAAATCAATACACCGATTAAATAAACTTGTAATGCGTTATGCTATAAAATCTATATCACGAATAGTTGAGTTAATTTATACTAGACTGCTTCAATCTTTTCTGTGTAAAATAACTGTTTTACGTCTGTAATTCATCCAGATTCTTAGCAACATTGATAGCTGTCATGGGAGAGTTCGATGTCACCGGCGAACTGGAGTCAAAGCGCAGCGTAACAAGAAACATTCGCAGGGTCATCGTTAACCGCAACTACAATGTAGTGACTTTTGAGGCTGATCTCGCACTACTTGAGCTCGAAAAACCCGTCCAATTTGATGCTCACATCGTGCCAATCTGCATGCCCGAAGACGGTGCCGATTTCACTGGAAGAATGGCAACAGTAACAGGCTGGGGACGCGTCAAATATAGTAAGGGACATTTCAAAATCTGTTATCATGCAATGCAGTGATAAAGTTCTTAATTTATTATCATTAATCTTCCTGTTTATAGATGGTGGTACCCCTTCGGTTCTTCAAGAAGTTCAGGTGCCGATTATGGAAAACGCTGTGTGCCAAGAGATGTTCAGAACTGCTGGACACTCGAAACTAATTCTTGATAGTTTTCTATGTGCCGGATATGCCAGCGGTCAGAAGGATTCTTGTGAGGTAGAGAAATTAAACAAAATAGTATATTACGGAACGAAAGCGGAAGAACTTTTTCTCACAAGTACCAGTTTTCAACACAAATCGACAGCGAGTGTTGCAATCACACTGGCTGAGAAAAAAGTCTTCTGCCGAGTATTATAAAATGTTGCTTTACAAGATGCAAAAATGAGGGTTCTACGCATGCGAAGCGTTCGTGACACGTCCATTACCACACCGAGTGATGTAAAAGAAACAACCGCTTCGAATCTAGCGAACACTGTTGCGGACCCGAGATGTGCTTCTCTAAATTCCATCATTAAACAATTGACCGGGAATAGTCGCATAACTTAAAACAGTAATGGAAATCAGTAATCCTCTGAGTGCAACAATACATTATTTAGAGTAGCTGCGGATAATATTCTAAGAACAGTCTCTTTGAAGTGTTGTCGAAGAATGAAGTAAGATTTAAGAGAATATGATAGTTGAAGACAATAGGCGTATTAAATCGTAAAGTCACGACGTATTCTTATGTCAAAAGAAGTATAAGCTCAGAAAGAAAAAATATATATTGCCGCTTGGTTACAAATACGTTAAAAACTGTTATTTGAGGAGCTTCTCCCATTTTAATTACAATTCTATTTTTGTTTTCGAGAATCTAAAAATTTTACACATAACAAGCTCTTGTCAATAATTGATAGAATAACCCATATGTAGATGGTACATATAACTATTATAAAATCATCATCGACCATGGTCTTTCAGCCCCCGTTTTGTAAGCATGTTTTGTCTTTTTTTTTACCTTCTACTTAAAACAGTAAAATAATGAATGCCACTTATTGTCTTAGATTTTTTCAGTTTTATTCGAAAGTTAATAGTTCAAGATGACAGTAAAAAGTAGCCAATTTATAATAAATAAGACTTTGGTGTCTTGTCCCCAGGGCTTATCACTAATGTTATGAAACAGCATGATGAAGCTGGAGAATTTATAGAGTTTCGATTAAGGTTCCGTCATAGGTCCAGGTTTTTCAGTATTGGCCTAAAAAATCATTTTTCAATTGTTTCGCTCTCATATTTGATGGCGGGCATAGGGGATCTCATTTTTTTTAGATCACCTGACATGTGTTAGTGCTAGATACTGCTTAATTTGAATCTGTACGCGAATAAAGACCGTACAAAAATTAAATTTCTGAGATCAAACTGCAAATGATGACGTAATAGTAGCATAATGATTCAAGAAGCAGTGTTACTTTTCTACTACTTTTGAAATTTTGCAACCTATTTTTTTTTAAACGGCTCTTCTAAATGGTGGTCATATGTCGAAAGAATACGTGGAATTATGATAGAAATCCACTAAGTATTTTGCACCGCAATACTCGACACCGTTGTTTCAAGGTAGTCGAAAAAGGAATCCGTAATTTTTGAGCGAGAGAGATAGACCAATAGACGATTCACATTGAACAAAATACCCACAGACGTATCACTGCCTTTGAAGGTTGATGTGAGGTCGGTGTATATTTCATAGTCATTAAAAAAAAAATTTTACGGAGAAATTGTGAGTTTCTTTTTTGTTGTTTTGTTTTGTCTTTAGGTTAGTTATTTTTTTTAAACTAAAGGTGTAATTCATCCATTATTTGGCTTCATTTTTTTTTGCTAATCTACAAATTGTGTTTCGGTATTCCCTCCGCGTTACATTAATTTGAAAAAGGGCGATCCGTATTGGAATAATATGTTTATAATTTTTTGATTAATAATATTTATGAAAGACAACTCTGTTCAAAGTCGAAAAACTTAATTTTTGAAATTAGGACAATGAAAGTCTCTCCGGTTTTATTCCAAGCGGTTAAAGTATTTGTGGCATCCCCCGGTGACAGTATATCAAGCTAACTCTCTTAATTTAATGTGATACAGGGTGACAGCGGTGGTCCACTAGTAATGGAGGGAGCGGACGGCAGATGGTTCCTCGTGGGTACCGTTTCTCATGGAATAAAGTGTGCTGTTCCATATCTCCCCGGTGTCTACATGAGAACCACGTACTTTAAACCCTGGCTGCACAGCGTGACTGGAGTTTAAAGTGCAGGCAGCATTCTTGCTGGATGCGCCAAAACGAAGAAATAAAAAGGGCGCCCGGGCTTATAGTTTGGATCACGTCTGTCTGTATAAATGTACAAAGGAAAAAGAAAGAGTCTAATTAACGAATCGAATCGAAGTAGAATATTTCGTTTCATGTAAATAATAAACTTACATAGATATACATATACATAATATGCATATATATTAGAGTGTGCCAAAAAAAAGCGATATTTTTTTTCTTCAAATCAAATATCGAAGATAGAAATTCGACTCAATGAGATTTTCCTTCGAAATTTAACGTTGGATAAGAGGTAGTCATTGATTTTATGGAAAAATAATTTCTTCTTAGGTTGCACGGGGAAAGGATGGCAAAAATCACTTTCCTGTGTTATTTAAATGGAAAAACTTCAAACGCGATGATGGACTTTTAAGAACTAAAATTGTGAGCTCCGCTTTTGACATGATCTTTACTTAGCCGTATTCTACGATATTTTGGGCGGAGAGCAAGGAAAAAAAATTTTTTTTGGCACACCCCAATATATATATATATATATGGGGTTATATATAATATATATATTACATATATATGATGGTGTTATATATATATTATTATATATATATTATATATATATAATACAAAAGTATTCTAATAGTATCATATTACGCATCTACGGAATATAGAATAGACGTTATCATTCAGGTGTCTATTATTTATTATTTATATTGTTGTTTCGTGAACGTGTTATTTATTAAACTTATTTTTATACGAGATGATTTCGTGTGCTTTGATTCTCATAACTATTATTATAGTGCTCTCAGTCCCTGGTGGATAATAAACCCTTCCTCAATGCTCCTAATATATCTGCGGATAACCTGTATTTATGCAGTAAACTTAAGTGACAAAGCATCGCGGCATATAGCGACCAAGTGCGTACGGAAACTGCATGTGCACATAGCCGCATAGAGCTCTGGAGCTGATGATGCTAGCAGCGTCCTTGAACCTCGTTGGACCACGGTGTGAGTCTCACCCATTCGGTCTCGCATCGCATTGGCGCGCCAATGGTACGCATGCATCCACGTGATCCAAACGTGTCGTATAGCACATTTCCGAACTGATCATGCACTGAGAAAAATAAACCGTTGGATGCACTAACCCATTTATTTGAATCATATATCATTGACTTAAGTATTTTGGTATTTGAAGCAACAAAACGTATAGTTTAAGCAACGATATATGTCGATGAGTAAAAGAAAATCGAATGTATGTTCGATTTGAAAATTAATTTAACTGAAGCAGTTGAATATCTTCCGTACCGAAATCAATATTGTACGATATGATATCAATAAGTATTTTGTCTGACGTTTTTCATCGGATAGTTTCATTGAAGAAGCACAATACTTAGTCAAAAAGATTAAATATTTTATTAAGTCAATTAAATTTTGATTCCATTCTTCGAAATAATCGATTGAACATACGACTGGCGCAAATAAATGGTTTATGTGAATATTTTCGAGAACATCGATTTTTTTTTTTCAAATTTTCGTTGATTCAATTACATATTTCCTTCGGTGTGAACAAGGATAGTCAAACTAAAGAATCAAAAATGACCAACGGTCGGTGCGTTTGACGTTATTGTTTCCACACTATGTACTTCGGCATTTAAAAGGGCAGGTACACTCTGTACAAGGTAGTGATGACGTCCTTTCGGCAGAACTCTGGAACGAGGACTCGCGATTGTGCTTCTCTATCTCGAGTTACCTATGTATCCATTGTCGAGCGTATACACGTAGGAAGGATATAGGTACCCACTACCTGTTCACCCCTTCTTCTACCCCGTTTATGTACAACCCGGTAACAGGGTATTCATGTACTACACATTGGACGTTCCACGTCAAGAAAACTACTAAAATTCAATTTTTAAAATACTTAACTTCTCGGACCGACACTGGTAGTTGTGCGGTAGGTGTACGGCCCCAGTGAACCCTCGCGTTGCAGCATTGGCCCATCAACCAGTGAACGAAAAATGAGTTTTACTGAGGCCTCGGCGTATATAGTCAAGTAAGTTACTTTAGTATACACCGAGAAGTCAAAAGAATAGACGGCTGCCTGAACCGATACGGGTTTTCCGCAGTTTCCCCGTGCCCATGGCAAATGCGGTACAGTGTTGCTTAGTCGGCTCTGGACACTTTGGAAGTTAGGTTAGTGTAGCGAAGTGCGGGTTGGCAGCGGTAGGAGGGGAAGCTGGGGGGAGGGGGGAAATTGGTAAAAACCCTCACATGTGGACCTCGGAATTGGAGCCGAACAAAACTACTTAACTTCTCGGGTTACATATTTACATGATTATATGGAATTCTTTAAGCCCGTGTGCACGTAGATATGAAAAAATGTTATTAAATACGTACTGTTTTAAATGATCGTTGCAGCTGGCTGTAAATTAGAAACAGCAAAGAGAGAGCGCGAATTAATTATGCTATACATACAAGTTTTAGTTCCGTGCGATAAAAAAATATTCCAAACAAGAAACTTCATTAAAGATAGTTTTTAAAAAATAAAAAAATGTAGTTAAAATGAAGTGATATTCTTCATTTATTTTACATGATTGATTAAATAAATGAATATTTTTTCATGTGGAAATTTCCTCATTTTGCTTGAAATATCGTCAAAAGTATTGAGTCACCTAAAAATTCATGAATTTTTTTATTTTCACTAATTATACCCTTCTGAAAAAATCGCATATTTATATCTCATCAAGTATATATCCAGAACTATGAGTTTGCAGCTTTGTGTATATACAGTGTACCAAAATTGCGTGCGACGAAATGTAACATTGTTTACTTGGCAAAGAGCTTGGGTCAAACTAGTGAATAGATTCAAGTTTCCGATATCGCAATTTTCGTGTGCGAAACACCCTAAATTGCTACCCGCAAAAGCGTGTAAGAATTTTGTTTTTATGCGTTTATGACTAATCTGTAACTTTAATGTGTAGGTGTCGCGTAGACGTAGCGGTTCTAGCCATTTTTTAAATTTTACCACTTTTGAGTACTTGTGATTGAAACCAAATATCAAAACGGATTCGAACCTATGCTATTCGTATCTTAAAAGAATCTGATTTCGGGTTTCTAGCACTTTTGGTTTTTGGTTTAACACTGGTTTTGCACTTTGTTGTAACAGCTTTTTTTGTTAGAAACAGTCACACACTATATCAATGTTTCAGTCATCTATATTCCTTTATTATTATTTCACCAGAACTTTTTCTGAAAGTAGATTTTGGTATTGCATAATGATGGGTATCTCCAGTATGAAAGGTGTTCCACCATTATATTTTTCATGCTATACATTCCCTTTGGCTATACATTTATTTAAGTATATTTTTCTACGCATGTTTTGGTTTCATTTAGTTCTCCTTTATGAATACATGAATTGATTGTGTGAGAATTAACAAACAATGAATGATTACATTATCATGGCCATATTAAGGATACAGCTTTATTTTAGGTTTTTATTACAACAAAATTTCCAGTGATCCCTTGTAAAATTGATATATCTAAGCTAACATGTGATTCGCCGACTATACCTATACCCAAAAAAAAACTATCTTAAGCTTTCATTGAAATCTTGTTGAATTATGCGATAAGTGGATAACAGAAGAGCAGCTGATGATTTTTTAATTATTAATACAATATTTTTTGTAATAAAGACGAACTGACGTCAAGATGACGATAAATGCATGTTTCCAAAATATACAGCGCCATCAACAATCATGATTAAATACAGGCACAGAAATACAATAGCCGCAAGACATGTGTTTAACCCCTTCGGCGGCATTGACGCCATTGGGCGTCAGATTTTTTCCGTGCCTTAAGCGGCAATTATTTCGAGATTGACTTAATCGATTTTTACAAAAATTAGTACCCCGGGGTTTTTGAGATCGCTGATTATGAATCTGCACTTGAAATGCAAAAATTGAAAATTACGGATTTAAAGTGGCGGATCTAAACGCGAAAACTGATTTGAATCAGTTGAAACTTTGTACTCGGGAGTTTCTAGGGTTGCTGTTTACGAATCTGCATGAAAAAATGCAGAAATTCGAAATGATAGATGTAATATGGTGGTCTAAAATGCAAAAATCGATTTCAAATGAATAAAAACGCGAATTAATAACTTTAAATGTTTGGAATGAACCATTGTTTGTTGACATTTGCTTAGCGTTGACTTCAAATTTTTGAGTCTCAGTATTCAGTATAAATATTAGTAAAAATTGCCCCGTGCCTTAGCTGGTGAATTCAGATTAACAACCCCGGAAGTGTACCACGAGCAGGCTCCATTCATAGGATTTTTAACTCCATATGAATGTTTTTAAATTTTCATTTCTTTATGCATTTGAATTGTTTTTTAAGATTTTTTGAAGTTTTGTTAACAACCTCTACCTACAAGAATCAAAACTCTATTTTCTGTGACCGCCGACTTTAATATCTATAGTTATTTATGCGTCTATCCAACCAACGAAAATGGCGATCAGTCGAAATGACAACAAAACAGTTGAATGATGGTTCCAGAGAACTACCTCATTTCCTAAGCAGTTCTCAATCAAAAATTTGTAGGCTTCGTATTTAGCTATTGGCTATCGCCGTCATAGTTCGACCGATTTTGATCACATTTGACCACCAAATGTTATCCCGGAATTTTAATGTATTAGTTCTGAGAGCAGATTCGTAACCAGTGACTTCAAAAAACTCGTAGGTACAGTTTTATCCTATTCTAATCAGATTTTTAAATTCTGGTCCACCAGTTTGCATCCACTATTTTTAATTTTTAATTTTCGCATTTTAAGCACAGATTCGCAATCAGCGACCTCAAAAACCCCCGAGTACGAAATTTCGTCCGATTCAAATCAATGTTTTCATTTTGGTCCACCATTTTGAATTGTGCTGTTTCAGTGCAGAATTTCAATCGGCAGCCTCAAAATACAGGTCTACCAATTTTCGTGAAAATATATTTAAAAAATTCTCCGCATTTTGGGCACTTAACGTGAAAAATGTCTTGTCACCGAAGGGTTTAAATGTCGAGTTGGCCATAATCGGTCCTTCTAACCTAAATAAATAATTATTTTTTGAACACTCACTGAATTATGAGTTATGCTTGATGCTATTTCCACTATATCCTGAATTGCTATACTCAAAACAGAATGCACGCTGTGATAGATGAAATAAGAAAAGTTCAACACGAAAATCTTTTGAGGGTCCTGAGACACCTGAAAAAAGCATAAGGAAGGGAATTCTGCAAGTAATATTATCTTTTACACCAACACCGAGATGCCATATCCCTTTTATGCCAATCACTTCCCCCAAACAACATCCCCAATCATAAATTTCCGACACACACTCTTTTTGAATTAATTTCTCGTCTAGTAGATTTAGTATAAAGATGTTAAACTTTTATTATTTAAGCCCAATTATATAAAACCGCCCTCGTACAATAAAAATTACGGGCTGAAGGACTTCGGTCAATGGCCCACTAGCCTTGTAAAAAAAAAAGTATACATCTCGAATAATGGATTGTAACATATTGTAAACCTGAGGCTAATAAATCGTATTTTTTATTTTGTTATTATCTTTTTGAAAATGTTACATTTAAACCTCATCAAGTACACACCAAGGATTATTATTCTGCAATTTGGCAAAGACGTCCAGTGCACCAAAGTGGCGTGAGGAAAAAAGTAAAATTTTTAACCTGCAGCCTTTAGATCAAACCGATAAACCAATTTTATTTTTCGATGTATTATTCCATCTGTCGAAAACTCTATTCTGAATATGGATGTTTGGTCTCTTTCACAAAGCTATGATTTCGAATGTGTAAGAAAATCGTTTTTTAATTCAAAACTCACTGAAAAATCGGCAACATTAAATCCTATTTCCACTGCATCCACGATTGTTACACTCTTCCTAGAATGCACTTTTCAGCAGATGAAATAAGACATTGAACACTAACATGTTCAAATTACCGGTTTGATTTGAAAGCTGCGACAGGTTAAAAATTTTACTTCTTTCCTCACACCATTTCGATGCACTGCATATCTTTACAAAATTTCGGTACGTACGGTACACTCTGGTTTCCATTTTTTTCTGTCAAGTAAACCGGGAACAAACTTTCGTTTATTTCAGTTCGGATTTGATCGTAGTGAACAACGCAGATTGAAAGAAACTGCCGAAATTTAGTTCGTGGTATATTTGAAATAATGTCTCACCAACAATGTGTCACCGCCATTGTCCTGTCCATTTTTTTTTAATGCTCCAGACGGTTTTTTTGCATGTACAATATTGCTTGTTATTGCCCGCTTCATCGTATATATTAACCATCCATATATATTAACATATAACACGTGTTTTTTGCTCCCTTGTTACAACGAAGAGATGCAACTTCCGGTTAAATTACTCATACATGCACGCAGTCCGAGAAAATTCTGTGAGCGAATCTTTCTTATCATATATACACGTGCTTCAACTGAACAAAGGCAACTTCGATCGAAGAAAAAGCGAAGTTCCCCACTCTTAATGCTAAACTTGGGGACATGCGTGTCTGCATTCTCTCGATAACCGTCGTAGTTCTCGCATCGGTACATGGCCGATACTGATACCAGGTGGTATAAGTATCGGACATGGTGTTCACTCACACTTATTTTCTTTTGTAAACAATGTTAACGCTTGCTTCAGTGTTAGCTACAATCGCGGTTAGAGAGGTTACACATCTATTTTGACTTTCTGTCTATGTACTTATGCTTTATTGACATATCTACCGTTTTGCGAAAATTACATTATTATTTTGATTGATATTCGACCATTGTGTTGAATTTCATTTGAAATAAGAGGTACACGAAACGAGAGAAGACGATTTTCTTCTTGTCGAGAATAATGCGAGACGATAAATGATCTTTCTCTCGATATTCGATACGACACAAGACGATAATTTTTATTTAACTGTCAGTAGAATATGAGAGAATACACATTGTCGTCTTATCTTGTCTCGTGGTCTCACTATTCTTAGTTTTTACTAAGAATATAGAACAAACTCCTTATACTTCCACCTGAAAAAACGTTGATTTTTTAATTTTTCTATACGTTATTCAAAACTTTTTAATTACATTTTTCAACAGGTTCTCGTGCACTTACAAAGAAGTTCTTTCGTTATATAATATTTGTAAGCGAACAAAAACTTGTTTGACGTCCAGGAGCAACCTCTAAATTTTACCGGATCTCGGGAAGCTTTCTCTTTGTTTTAATTTTAATAATGGTGATATAAATTCATCAGCTACAGCTATTCCAGTTGATATGATGAAATTGTTTTCAAAAAAAGAGCTTCAGCCTCCGACAAATTTTCTCCAAATTTTTACCGATTTTGCCCAGCCTCCGTCCATTTGTTCTTCGCAATACTGTAAAGTTTTTGGAACGGTGTCTGATTAAAATAATAAAATAATACACTTAAGAAAAGCATAAATAACCGAAGAATAGATGACGGAAATAATTTATAAAATAATTCATGTTTCAATTTCAGCAGCGACTTCTGAATATTTTTATACGTAGCTCAGTTTTACGAGATTTTTTTTTAGAATTTCTCATTATATTTCGACGTGCCTGGTCAAAAAATATAAACCTCAAATTTGGACCACCCTACTATGAATGGCATTATTATCATTAAATACCAGTATTCTCGGTTTCTACGCTTCTTCAAAGACGTGGATTTTTTTTTCTCATGGAATAAAACTTTCGATTGAAAAGGTACATGTAAAAAATCGTGAACGTTTTTTGTAAAATCCTATCGATAACATTTCGTTGAGATGGAGATTAATATTGTGACGTGGAAGAGCCTGTAAAATAGTCTGGGATAGGTACATAGAAGCAGGGCCATGTAGCAGTGAAAAACTTTGATGGTTGGCTTGATAAATAAGGACGGAGAGGAAGGGAGAACTACAGGTATACCACAGGTGTATGTATTCGCTCCAGAGTAGCCTCGGATAGGTATATGGAGCAAGAAGCAAGCGCCACCGGGAGCGACGGGGGATAGCTGTGCTCTGTGGATCAATACGAAAGTGCGCTGGCGAGAGAGACGCGAGACAATCCTGGAGAATCGCAACACACAGCGCCCAAGAGAGAAACGTCACAAGGTTCGCGGGAAGGTGAGGTGTGGAGAGCAAACGAGCTACCGTGCCACCCACGCGTTAGCTACACTACCGAACAGATGTATATAGCTAAACTCGATGAGATAAACACTGTGTGGGACTACTAGTGCAAGGTGAACGTCATCATCTTTGAAAATGGAAGACCACCGCCATTATATGATCCTGTCTATGGAAATCGGTTCCGACAATTAACCCTGAGTCAAACAATAAAAAAACGTAAAGAAGCTCACAAGTTACTCCCTCATTATTTTCCAGTTCTAACCAATGTGAGTGTGTGTGTCTTTCTCATGGAGCGAATTTTGTTTGAGCCGAAAACTAATGATAAAATTAGTACGCCGAATATTCTACTTCGTATATTCTAAATTTTAGTTTTCGAATAATTACAAAATTCGGAGTGTTCAAAAATCTTCTCACTATAATATATTCAAATAATTGTTTTTAACGTGGACGATGAGTAACTAGTGCGACAAATTTGAGAACAGTCGATTAAGTATTTATGACCCTTTTATTCTAGCAAATCGCGGCAATTGTGGAAATGGTAATTCAACTTTCTATCAAATTCGAACGTCTCTACTGATTTCTATCACATTTGCTATTTGGTATCAAGTGCCGTGTGTTTTACTGCGTTTTATGAAAGGCTTGAAAAAGAGAAAAGATTGCAAATAAAAAGATTCATATTGTGATCAAATCTCTTGATATTCAATACATCGAATATCTCGAAATCCTAAATAATAGTTAACAAATTACATAGTTACCACTATTGCTAAGCAAACAATAACAGAGCATTGATGCCCATTTTTAGTAGTAATATCCTGAAACCTCCAAAATTATCGGAATGTTTCCTTATTGTTTCGCTGCTGAGCAACGAAAGGGAGAAGTTTCGCATATTAAAATCCCGAGCGCGTAGCGCGAGGGATTTTGGTGCTAAACTTATCCCGATCATTGCTAAGCAGGGAAACCAGAGGGAAACATTACAATTAATTTTGGAGGTCAAAGGGTATTTGTCGGATTATTTTTAGAGCCTGGATTTCGACTAAGCACATAGCAGTAATCGAGGAAACAGGGCATCAATGAGAATCTTGCATTGGTTAACGATAAGTGAAGAGCTACTGTGCAAAATCCGGCTTGAATTTCTGATGAAATATTTAACAAATGAACTCGATGACCGAGAATATCGCTCTGTGATTGGTTAAATTCCAGGCCCGAAATATAATCAATCAAATCCAACGGAATATCAAAACGTTATCACTACCTGCAAATGAACGAGATTCAACGAAAATATCGGGATAAAAATGTTCATCTGACTATAATATTTCAGTTTCATAGGTTCAAGCATTCTTCAGTCACTGCGCTTTTCATTTCATGGTATAGATACATATCACATCACCCATTCGTTGGGACATTTAGTACAATGTATTTCTTTGAATGTTCTGAAATTTTGTCGTATAATAGATCTACGATTGTAATTAGGAGATTTATATTCACGTCGTAGTCTCAAAGCTTACCTTAAGCTGCTGCTACGGTCCCAAGAACCAGGAACTGTGAGGCGGGATTAGGATATGTACGATCACCTTCGAACCATTGAGAATCATACCTCCATAATACCACGTTAAAACACTATGACTTTCTCAAAATGTGAGCCCTTATCGTTTTCTTAGCTTTCATGTGAAACTGAGATCTTAATGCACACATAAAAACGTTATGAGTTCTCTGTAAATAAACATCCTTACAAAAAACTAATGGAGTCATCAAAATATTATTGAGCTCAAATAGTTAAATTTATTGTAGTTAGCTTAATAGTTAAACCAATAGTTCCCATTTGGTCTCAGCAATATATTAACGACCCTGTTATTTTCCCTAAGGTCATTATTGTTGAAAATACGGCAACTCCCACGTGTTATCGTATACTCCGTATATACAATAACTGAATCTCGGTAATTTATATCTCAGGAACGAGATAGATGAATTTTTTTCGTTATTTTTCGTTTCTTCTTCTGCAATATCCAATAAGTCAGTACCATGATCTTCAGAATAGCTTTTATGACTGTAGTCGTAACATCTTTTTTTCTAATGTTGTAGATGGGTTATTTCTCGAAATATCGCATGAAAATATGGCCGTTCAATTTGTGCTCTTTATGCTGTACCGATTATTGTTCGATTACTGATTTCATGTATAAAATTCGAGTTCGTTATCCCGTGTCTTGCCAAAGGTAGGTCAAAAACGTAAATTTTTCGAAAATCTCAAAACTCCATGCAATCCAAACCGCTTTTCTGATTTCGGTCAAATTCAATACCAAACAACATTAACAGTCCCTGCACTCATGAAGGATTAGCAAAGTATTGCTAATTTTACGAAGGGTAGGGCATGCACGTCCTTTATAAAAAAAAAAAAAAATGTTAAGCCTATAAAATCAATACAATTTGAAAAAAATTTTACAGTCAAATGTTATTTACAGTTTAATTTTATCTCAATCGGTTGACAGTTCTCAAGTTACAGGTGATTGAAATTTCGAAGTCCTGCACTCAATACGCACACACACACACACACACCTACGTACGGACATTTTTTTCAAACCACTTTTCTCAATGTTTTTAAATATTTTAAGTGTCCTGACATAAAGATCTCGAAGAATTTTTTTCATGAATTAAAGGTTCCTCCTGATACATAACAATATATTTTCTTCCTTTAGATTAGGATCTCTATTTTAATACAAACGATATGATGTTTTGCTCCCGCTGTTTTTTTTACCTGAGTGACGAGGAGCAATCGTTTTCGTAAACATGAATGACGGGAAATGATAAATGGTTAAGAACTAAGCCTGTGAAAATGGGCCGAACCGGACGAGGAAAAGTTGCAGCAGGGCTTAAGATAGGAAGTGCGGAATACCAAGCTAACCCAGAACAGGGATGATGCGCGGTGAGCGCGTACATCGGGGCTTGCGCCTGACCAAAGTTGTGGAGGGAGAGGAAGGTTGCCACCCCGTGATCCCCGTAGGAGTATAGATTGCCGTGGAAGGTTCCTTCGTGCCTCAGTCAACTCCTGCAGCAGGGACCATTGAGTCGACTTGTTGAAGCTTCCGTCCTGCAACCGTTTTCCTCTCGTAACGCAATTGGTACACAATACTTGGATTTGAAACCGCACGAACTACTGATATATTCTGAGTGTGAAACGAAGAGACTGACCAGGGCGCGTATGTAATTTGTAAGGGTTATTATCATTCAAAATACGAATAAACTATATCGAAAATAAAAAACGAAATATTCGAGATGAAACTTGCGAAGTAGAACTTCGAAAATTTTGCTTTTTTACAAAGCCATCCCTATAAAGAAGTATGTTAATCCATATTAGCTTCCTCATAGGAGAGCCTTTGTGAAAAACAAAAGTTGAAAAATATCAGGAAACAATTTGTAAAGTTCTACTATGCAACATTTTTTTCTGAAAGTTGGAATTCTGAAAAATGTGAAGGCCATAAAATATCATGAAGAAACTGTGTGTCTATTATTGCTGAATAGTACTGATATCATGTATAAACTTTGAGTTCGCTATCTGATGTTTTGCCAAAATTAATATATATAATATAATAAGATAATTTTTTCTAAACGTTAAAATTCTGAAAAATTTGTATCACATCACAGATTATGACGAAACTGTGTACTAATCATCACTATATAGTACCGGTTTCATGTATGAAATTTGAATTCGTTGTATTATGTTTTGCTAAACTTTGGGCAATAACGTGAATTTTTCGAAAATTTCACAACTCTATAAAATCCGACCCGCTTTTCCGGATTCGGTTAAATAAAATACTAAATGACATTAAGAGTACGTGTAGAAAAATGTAGCAAAATATTGCCAATTTTACGAAAGCTAGAGCGCGTTTATGAAAACATTCAAACAGCTATAAAATCAAAATTTCTGCATATATTCCGAAAAAATACAATAATCAATAGCGAACTGCTGCTCTACTTGCGTATCAAATTTAAGCTCACCGGTTGAATGGTTCTTGAGTAATAGGTGATTACAATTTGAAGCCCTGCACACGGCCACATACACACTTACATATGTAAAATTTTCTAAAGCACTTTTTTCGATGTTATGGGCCATTCTTAGTATCTTGGCGGATAAATGAAAATTACAACAACAAAAATGTTTTAATGAAAGTAGAATTTGCTCCATGAGAAAGCAAAAATGCATTGAATCTGTACAATTTTCAAGGGTAACTTTGCATACGAGGTGGGTTATCACAATGTTAATCAAGCTCAGCCCATTACTCACTACATAAATATGAAGTATATTTACAGGGCTAGTTAATTATTGCAGTTTGCAAACGTTGCTTTCAGAGCGCCGCATAAGCTGATCGCTTTCTAGAAAAAGCATAACACACCGTAGAAACAAACAGATTTATCTCTCGAGGATGAAGTCTTACGCGAGTGCAATTCTCATGGTTGTGATGATGGCGAGCATGCAGCACAGCTTTGTGGATGCCTGGGGTGGACTCTTCAATCGTTTCACTCCAGAAATGCTGTCAAATCTTGGATACGGAGGTCACGGGAACTATCTCAACCGACAGTCCTATCTACAGGTAAGGTTACACTTTTAATAAGGCATATTGGCAGAACGGGCTAGTGATGCAGCGCAAGACGAAAATTTCGTTGGTCTCCGTTGGTTATGCTTGCAAGTATCTTCCTTTCAATATCTCGAAGGAGTCGATTGACATGACGTGCATGACTTGACTTGCTTTACCAAAATAAAGCTGGACCAAGCGAAATTCTCGAATACTCTCGGATAAGCTTCCGTTTCGTCGTTATTTACGCACCCTCGAACGCCTAACATTTAAGGGTATAAGCAAAATAAATTTCCAGTATGCATCAAATTATTCGAAAATATCAGATCGGGCTGAGGATAATTTGCTCAGAGTTAACCAAGAAAATATCTTAGCTATTTTTATAATATCTTACTCGATAAACAGTTTGACTATAAAATTCAAAAAGTTACCCGCGCAAAAAAAAAGTAAGGAAAAAATATTAGAATAGTATTAAAAGAAAAGTATGAGGAGTATACCATATCGGACGAAAACATACTTCAATTATACTCATATTCGAGTATTAAATATGAAATGAGTATATAAAAAAATATTCACGTATCGAATATTTTTTAATTCATGATATCAGTTCCAACTTAAAATCTATTAACTTTATTATTAAACCAAAAAATACTCGAATAGTTTTTCGTATACCTATTTCATACTCAATACTTGAATATGAGTATTATTAGATTATGATTCGTTCTTTCCATTTCGATACTATTCTCATACTTTTTTATACCGATTTTCTTGCGGGGTTAGGTACGGTATCGACATTTTCTTGTCTTGTCCGGCTTGTCGCATCACCAGACCATGGGGACCCATTCAGTACTCTTGTTATGATTGAGCGCGTAAAATAAAACTACTACGTCATTCATTGTCGTTGTTCATAATCATTAGGCCACCGTACAACGACGTCATTCACGTAATTAAGTCCGGGCAGAGAGAAGGAGAGGAATAGTGGGCGAGCGATCAATAGTGCGCTCACACATCTTGCAGTTCTTTTAGTAGTCGTCGTTCTCTGTCTACTAGCGCCTCGTTACACTACGCAGTAGTAGTTGCTTGTAAGAAATTAGAAATACGTGAAAAAAAAATTCAACGCGAGGGATACGCGATGTTATGGACAAGAGAAGTCACGCAGAGGGTTTTTCGAGACTCGAGCGTTGTCAGGAATAACACACCCCTGGCGTTTCTGTGTTATCTGAACCAAATGCATTCTCAGGACTTTGTTCCCTTGAGGCGATAGGACACGCACTCGAGACTACAAGTTCCGAGAGACCCTCAGGAGCAATATGTTTTCTAGCGAGACCTGTACAAATTAATTGAATTTTAACGAATTTCACTGAACATGACTTCTTGATTCAGGTATTAATTTATATAATATAATTTTATGAGCCTCCAGCAAAGTGACAATATTTGGGGCACTGTTTGTTTGTCTCACTCTTAAATTCCGTTCTTTGTACACACCAACTGATCCACACGAAAACTGCTGCCTGTCAACAAATATTCAGAGGTCGTTAAGAGTAATACAATAGGTTGATATTTTCCAAAAATCTTCCTTATCTGTTTTTTTTTCAACACTTCTGACCTAACAATTATTATTTTTGTTGAAAAAAAATAAACCTGGCAAGGCACTAACTAGTCCACAATATTTAGAGATTGTTCACTCCACTCAAAAGTTTTATCTATTTGACGCGCGGTCGGTGTTCGACCTCGGCGGTCCCCAGAGTTAAGGTAGCCGCCTTGATACGTTCTAGTCAAATCAGTACTAAACTTTGCAAAAAATTTCTACAAGTTTTTGAGGTTCAATTGACGATGGTATGAACTCAATTAGGCATCAGCATGTTTTTTAAATATATAAATAAATTACCAACCACGATTTGAAAAGAAAATACACTATGATATATGCAGATGTTTAATAAGATGTTTCTGTCATCCAGTTATATATTAGAAAAAATCATAATATTAGTCCGATTATGACGAACAATAGCTCAGGTTGTTCATTGAAAGTTGCTTTGATGATTTAACGAAGAGATTTTTCAGTAATATTATTTATACAAAAGTTACAACTGTTTTTTTTATCCAACTTAACCTAACATTGGACATACCAATAACTGTAACTTTTGAAGAAATAATAACATTGAAAAATCTTTTCGTTAAATCGTTGAAGCATCTTTCAATGAACAAAATAATCCATTGCCCTTCATAATCGGACTAATATTATGGTTTTTTCTAATATATAACTAGATGACAGAAACATCTCATAGAACGTTTGCATATATCAGTGTATTTATTGTTTATAACGTGGCTGCGGATGTATTTACATATTAAGAATACACGCTGATGCTCAAATTGATTTTTAAAACCGTCAATCGAACTACAATAATTTGTTAAAATGCGTTTCAAAATTTAACACTGATTTGACTAGCACGTAGCAAGACGACTACCTTAAGCAACATTAGTGACGCGGAATGAAACGAGAATTTTGATGGTCTCGCTCGATCTCGCTTGCATTTGTCATTTTGATTGAAGTCTCGTATCGATTATTTGATGCGAACTTCAATCGTATTCTCGACTCTGAATGTTTTGGTGTAACAAGTGAAAGCGAGCGAGGGCGAGCGAGAATCTTGAATGTCGTTATATTTCGAAAATTCTGTATCGCTGCTTTTCTACGTCATGCCCGTCAACCATTGATTAAAAAAATAATTTTTATGTCTTTAATTAGAGCTTGAGGTACACGAACATCATTTTTTATTTTAAGGCTCGTGCAAATAACAATTACAACGACCAAATTCGTCATTGTACCACATACGAAAACATTCCGCCGTTGTAATCGTAAAAGATGTTATTATGCTTTGACGATGACAGCCTGTGATATTTTTATTTATATCGAAGTTTTGGCAAATCGTTACTCGGGGTCGGAGTTTAACGATGCCGAAGATTCCGTTGTTATCGATTTTCCTGTGTCTAGGCCCGGAACTCTATGTAGAAACGGGGAAAAGGGAGATGGGTTACGTAAAACCCTAAATAAGGCATACAGAAGGAATACCTAAATAGAAAAAAAAGAACTGACATTTTTTTTAAATCATTTTGTTTGCTAATCTTCTAAAACTTCCACCAGGTTCATTATATGAGAATAAACAGTATATTTTTCAGGTAAGAGATATTGAGAATATATATTCAACCTATACTATAAAAAAATATCCTTCCGGAAACTGTCGCCCTGATGCTTTCGAAGGCCGACGCTTTCAGAAGCTGACGTTTTCGAGGGCTGACGCTGTCGGGAGCTGCCGTTTTCGGGGGCTGCCGTTTTCGGGGGCTGCCGTTTTCGGGGGCTGACGTTTTTGGGGGCTGACGCTTTCGAAGCTTGGCATTTTCTAGTTTGAGGGTTGTGAAAATAAATTTACAATAATCGAACAAACGATAAAGTTCACATACTTAGAAGAAAAATAAGTGTTAATCTTCCCAAGCACATTCGAAGTAGTTTCCTTAAATAGGCGATGGTTCCATAGAGCGAATACATATTCCAGAAAATTGAAAGTCAGACGTTGTATGTGAAGATATTTATCGGACAACGATTGGTTTGTAGGAAAATTTGTCAAATAAAGCAATTTTAGCGTATCATCATGACGATGTTAATCGCTTGAATAAAAAAGTACTTAAAAATTCGAAATTCTACAACATGTCTATTACAGTATCGATGCAGCAACACATAAAGGAGCAGACCAGACTGATATCGACATTCAATTCCAATTCAAGTACCCTATTGAATATTTGAATTTTATTATACTATCCGGTTTTCCAAGTTACAAGTTAAAACTAAAAACGGGGGCAATTGGGATGTTATTAATGAATCTAAGTACAAGGAACGGATTATGTAACGAAACTCGGTTAAATATTCTTAAATTATTTGAAAGTATCATTGAAGCCGAAATTATGACGGATAAGCACGGAGGAGATATCGTATATTTTCCAAGAAGAAAGGTGCAAACCAGTGAACATATGAACCCCATTTATGTGACATCGCCGCCAATTTCCAATTACACTATCGTTTCCAATGACTATCAATAAATCGCAAGGACAAAGTCTTAAACATAAAATTATTTATCAACGAACCGTTATTTAGTCATGGACAACTTTATGTAGAATTATCAAGATGTACCTCTCCAAATTGTATTAAAATACAAAACGAACTCAACGATGAAGAAGAAATTGACAATATCGTGTGGAGAGAAATATATACATAAAAATACGTACTAAACATGTACACGAAAAAAAACATCAAATATGTGTGTGAAAACTTGCTTAATATTTTTCTCCATATTTTATTGCAATATGTATAGTATTGATTTCATCGTAATTAACGTCATATCGATTTATTATAATTTATCTGAGTCACATCCTTTAATTCACCCGCCGAGGGATTTACTTCCCAAAGACGAATCAAAAGTCACTGTTGCCAAAATGATGTTACTAACTTGTTACGATCGCCTTGATAATTGCAATCCAATATCGTGTAAAATAACCGACCCAATATCTATTCACAATAGACCATCGACAGTGTAGAACCGAAAAAAATGTCCATTTCCCTGCTGCTATTCCCAAAACTCCAATTGTACTTGCTCTCCTGCTGATCTTGGACACATGAATGACGAACCCAGTCATTCCACGACGAACTTCTGAACGATGAGACCCGATTCTTAAATAATTGTTGTTGAAGTGGGAATCATTAAGAAAGTATTCTCGATTTTTGCTATATCCGATCTATGAAATTTTTTGAATTTCAGTTTATTTACTTTGAATTCACATGTTCACGATATTGTTTTTAAAAAATCACATTAAAGCCGAAATTATTCTTTATAATGCATTTAAATTTGTTCGTCTACATATTGTACGTATGATTGAGGGGGGTTGGCACGCGAAGCGCACACACATTTTTGCAGTGAGGGATGCGCTGCACTGCAATTTCATTTTTTTTTTTTTCCAAGAAAATTACCAAACCTTGTGCCAAAGCTATGATTTTAACCGTGTAGATGAATTTTCATCTATTGACAAATCGCTAAACAATTGGTTACAGTAAATTCAATTTTAACTGCATTCAGAATCGCTGTATTCAATCCAAAATGAACTCCTCCCCAAATGAATTAATACATCAAACACTGAAATTGGTCCATCAAATTGGTCTGAAAGTTACAAGTTAAAAAGTTTTACTTTTCGATTCTTATTATTGGCGTGCATTGTGTGTTTCTATGCAAAACTACAGCATTATATCGTATCAATACTGTTCAAAATGCTTACCAGTAGTACGAAATAATTGGAGGGGACAACTACGTTTAAGCTTAAACAGTCCAGAAACCCCCGTCTTCTACTTTCTACATATCGAATAGAAGGTTTTCTGTTTCTAAGCTTCTTTTTCCGCTTCTCGTCTCCTCGACCCCGTGATGCATGGTATTATACTTGAGACATACAGGCATGTATGGTGGGTTGCATTTCTTTGGGGTGCATTTTCTGCAAATGAAACAGTACAAACTAGCTATTATTCTACTCTTATCTCAATTACTCTTACTATCTCTGTCTCTTGTATACGCGCAGCCGCTCCCCCCCCCCCCCCCCCCCCCCGCCTCTTCACCCATTGTAGTACACTGGCAACGCCGATACGGGTGATTTTATTCTTCGGAGTACCTACTGTATATGAATATATTAGAAGCTCAGAAAAACTGAATCCCCCTCAGCATTTGAGGCGCAAATCACATCAAATCAAATCAGTCACCCATCCAAGTCATAGCCGCAAGATATGCTGCTTCACTATTGAAGCCAAATAACTACCGCGAGTCCACTGCTGTCAAGACGAATCGAGTATGATAAAAACTCTTGGCGCTCGTCATTCAGTTGACCAGTACACTGAGAAAAAAACCTGGCAATTTAAAAAATAATATAGTTGGAGTGACGATAATCTAACTATAAACTGTAGTTTCCAGGAGACACGTCTATATTTAAGGTTATACCAAGTATAAGAAAATAGTTGGATAAACCATCAATATAATTCTCGGGAGAGCCGTCTATATTTGATGGTTATAGCAAATATAATTATAGTAGCAATCTTCAAAATAATAATAGTTTCAAATTCTACACTGAGAAAAAAAATTGTTAGAACCAACAAAACGTGCGCTTCCGGGCAGCGAAATAAATATTTGTTTGATCGAAAGAAAGAAATTTAATTGATCGAAGCGGCTGGTGCAACTATTAACAGATGTTTCGATCAACATTGCCAAATATTTTGTCCAATCGACAAAATATGCTTTTCGCTGTCCGCAAACGCACGTTTTGTAGATTTTAACAATTTTTTTTCTCAGTGTATTGTAATAGTTTCAAATATGCCGTTTTGTTGCATATACGATTTCAATGTTTCTTTTCAATAAACTTACAAGTATCGTTTATTGAACCATATTATCATCGCAACATATATCTTCAACATAAATCATTGCAAGCCTTCCGATATTCGTTTATTACGAAAAAAATTCATGTAACCGCATAAAAAGCTGCATTGACCACTCCATGCAATTAGCCAATCAATTTTGACTTTTCAATATCAAATATTTTCATATCGTCAAATAATTGATTAATATGCATTAATTAGTTGATGTCAACGTACGACAGGTCATAGTTTTCTTGCAATTAACAAACACCAACATTCACGATGAAGTTGGCCTGAATTTATTTGGATTTCTACTGTATCAATAACCGTTTATCAGTTACAAATTCATTTATAATATATAAACAACGGCATGTCACATTACCAGGCCAACTGGTAATATAACCGCCAACATTTATTTTCGTCAGAATCAATGAAATGCAAATACAATGGTTTACGAATAATTCGATAATTGAAAATTATTGCTTAATAGCGTTGGATAGTCTATTGTTTGTCATGAAATGAATTTAAAAAAATATATTTGTATCAGCCGAATAACAACTAGAGATCCACCTCCGAAGGTGTCGCAACCCTTTGAGGTTAGTTTTACCACAAGCAAATTTGTAATAGAGTTATTCCACCAAAGATGTTTTCGAATGTGAACACACATATTTTTCCGAAAAATTCAGGAAATCACCAACCAAAAATAGTAGTTTCGATTTTCCTGATGAAATTCGGTAAGACGTTGGAATTCGGAGTTAAAATTTTCAGTTGAAAACTAAAGTAGACGATTCCTTTCGGAAATAATGTGCAAAAAATCTCAAATTGAGTTTGAGTTGAAAATTTACAGGCCAGATTTTCATCCAATATGTGGTGAAATAACTCAATAATAATTTTTGTAATAACCATCCCTTGGCCTTAGCGATTAACCTTGGATACCCGACAAAATAACAGGCGTTCCACCATCGACTCCTAAGGAATAAAAATAAATCAGGGTGATAACTATTAATAATTGATAGTAATAATCATGAATAATAGTGATGATATACCGACAGCAATGCACACGCGGTCGGGGTGTGGCTTCGGCGGTACGCAAAGTTAAGCAGCATTATTTGCGGCCATAACTTGGATGGGTGACCGCTTAGCCGGGCTCTAGTTTGCGCACTCAACTGCTGAGCGGGAGGAAGTTTTTCTGAGTTTCTAATGTATCCTTATACAGTTTTACAGAAACTCAGTGAAAATAAAGCCGTCGGTATCAGCCAGGCTTTCCGCCCTCGTGCAAATGCGATACAGTAGTACATTAGGATGAGTGGCTGCGGACAACACTCTAGGGGGGTCTCAATGAAAGAACTGGGAAAGGGCGGAGGGAATCTATGAAATGATGGGGAAAAAGGAGAGAGGGGCAAAAACGTAGGCGCCTGAAGAAGACATATGGAGAGAAAACTATTTTAAAAAAAATAATAATAATACCAATGATATAATTGCAACGTTACTGAAATGTAAATTAGTACATTTAAATCGCATATTGCAGTTATACAGTTGGTATGCTGCTTATTACAAAATAGCTAAAACATTGTTATTCAACAATTTTATATTACTGAGTAGGAAAATGGAATTCACTTGCAGTTTATATTTGAAGACCAGGCAATATTACCTTCGTTGGTTACATTGCCTTGACACTATGGAAATATTATTCTGAGAAAAATATATAGTAGAATGATAGATCCAACTGTACCGATATGGTTCACAGGTGCGACTGTCATATCGATTGTTATTGGATACTACATATTTAGTTGGTTCGGCTATAAGTATGTTTGCAACGATTATTTATTGTTATTGTTTCAATTATAAAATAGAATCGACCCTTCTGGTAATTATATCTTGTGGTAAAAGTAAATTAAAATTATCGTAATATCGCTTCAACCATGTGTTTTTCTCTCAGCGTTTACTGGGTAACATTGTTTATTATTGACATCTTTAGAATGCCCGCGAGCACAATCGACTTATTACATAACAGCTAAAACATGCAGTACAACAATATTATATTACCAACTAGGAAAATGTATCATACCTGCAGTTTACATACAAAGACCAGGCAATATTCGATTACATTTCTGTTTACATCACCGAAATATTACTATATTTACTGAATAGCGTTGTTCATTATTGTGGTTTTTACTATGTTCTTATGAGAACTGAAAAACTGTGAGCAATTTAATTGTGCACACTTAAGATTGTACATCTTAAGAACCGCTATATCTTATCTTTGCTCTTCCCATACAATTGGAGCATTCCATACTAACTTCATCGGGGTTTGACTTTAGACTTCGTGAATTTCATCGCCGATTTTTTATGTTATTGTTCTATTTCAAAGCGGCAAATACAATTTGTATTTGATTATTTATTTATTTATGTACTTATAATTGAATATAACGAGCATGTTGAAAGCCATAATTACCAACATAACAACTAACAAAAGTTGTGGTTGATACTTACAGGCTGAACAATGACATGAATAATCGGGGATGAAATCCAAGAGGGCAAAAGTCGGACACAGGTCAAGTTAGTTAGTATGGAATGCTTCAATAATGTAATAACGCAATGTAGCCCAACATAAGCCAGAATCACTGAATGACTCGCCAACATTTGTTAGTAATGAAAAAAGGGCACTTGCAAGGAGGCTCATATTTTTTATTGCATATTTAACGTCACCTTTCACCGCATTATATTGATCGAAACAGCGGCCGTTGACGGGTAACTACGCCAACTCCTTCGGGGATTCGCTCGAAGTTGCAGCGCCGGAAGAACCCTGTTACGGAAAGAGGTGCACGGCAAACGAGCATTGTTGTCCTGGGTCTGTGTGCGTCGACGTCGATGGAGGTGAGTTCATGCAGCAAGCTGAATAATCAAATAATTGGATAACTAAATAAAGAAATAAATAGGTAACCAAACATTCTCCACCAACGCAACGAAATTTTTCTCGACCTGTTTGATACTTGGCCATATATTAGTATTAGTCAAAAGTACTCTCTGTCGATGTTTCTCGATTTTTTCGATCTACTCGTTTCGGAAATTAATTTATCCCCAAGCCCGTATATTAAGATTAAAGTCCGGCAAGAAAAATGAAGAAACAAAACAGTTTTTCCCGAACGATTTAATTTAATAAATTCCATTTTTTTAATGAAATAAAAAAAGCTATTTTCACCGAGAGAAAAAAATATATTTCTTTCCTCTCAATGCGACACTTTTCATTTCGTTGTAGGTTTCAGCAGAGTGTTTGTGAAATTTACACTGAAACAAATAGTGTCATATTGAGAAAAAAATTCCACAATTTTTTGGTGAAAATGATTTTTTTAGTGCCACAAAAATATAACATATTTCAAATGAAATAGTCTATGGGAAAACATAACTTTTATTTTCGATATTTTTCTGTTAGGCTTTAATCTTTTATGATAAATGGACTTCAAACCAAACTCATTTCCGAAACGAGTTTATGTGAAAAATTTTACAAACTCACAGAGAGTACTTTTGAGTAGTTTATGTATGGTCACTTACCAAACAGAACCGAGAGAGTTGAGAAAATAGTGTATTTAGCTGTATACATAAATTCGTGTGATTTATTTTTCAGTCATTGGTTCCTGCCTGTTTGCCTATGGACTGAAGCAGGGAGAGCTTTGCAGAAGAGATAATGACTGCGAGACCGGGTTGATGTGCGCTGACGTAGCAGGCGGTGAAACCAGGTCCTGCCAGCCCCCCGTTACGTCAAATAAGCAATACAGTGAGTACTATCACTACCAAGAGTTATTATATGAAAAAAGAATCTCCCCTAGGAGTAGAAGGCGCGGTTGCAGCCACGCGATCACATAACTTTTATGCACCTAGGTTATTTATATTCTATTCAAGCAACCATATAATCTCTGTGGATTTACAAATACAGAAGCAAAGCCCAGTTTCATTAACTATCAAGATGAGCATTATTAACGATTTTTCCCCTGTTATCGCTGCAATAAAAATTTGATCTTAACAGTGTGAACTTTTTTAATCGTTTTACTTATGAATTAAAGTGACAGCTCTGCATGGTCGCAGAGCTTCAAAGGCTTTAACACGGAATAATTGGAAAAAGGGATGTTTCGTGGTTCAAGTATTTTCAAAATTGCAAAATGAAAGCGTGTAAAATTAGCCCAGTAATCGACACGTACTGGTGTCCATTGGCTTAGTACTCACTGCGGGGAACTACCCGTGAAGAAAATTATTAGGGATGCCCTAAGATAAACTAGGGCCCTTTCAGGCTTTAATGTGGACACCCTAAAAGGGTTTTCCATATCACCCCCAAGTAAGGCCCTGATAAGCTATTTCGAGGTTTCCATAGGGTATTTTGATACTTAAGGGCCCAGTCAGGCTTAAACATGACACCAATCAAGCAAATCAATAATAATTTTGCCATATAAAGGTCTCATAAGGCAATTTTAGGTTTCCATTAATCATAATTTTGCCAAATAAGGATCTCATAAGCCGTAGTGAAGTTTAATAAGGCCTCGATAAGTTAATTAATTAGAGCCCCAGTCAGACTTAACCATGACATAAAGTAAACAAATCAATAATAAATTTGCCAGATATGTAACGGTTTTAAATGGCAATCCGAGGTTTCCATGGCAAAATCGGTGGTCACCTATCGAACTAATGACCGCCAAAGTCAGTGAGGTGGTCAGCCATTCTAATACTGGCCCTCAGGTCAGTCAGACAGTCACGCACCTAGATACAAACGAACTAATTCGCGCAAACAATAACAGCAAACAATAACAACTCTATTCGATATAACCAATATCTGTAAAAAAATTACTGAATGTGCTTTAATTTTTACACATGTGCTGGGGGTCAGCACTGGTTCGCAGTTCTACCAGTAGTGGCACCCACCACTAGGGTGTCCTTACTCGGCCAATGTCGGGAGATCGCAAATTTGTGACCGGTAACTTTTTGATCAATTGACCATAACGTGACAATCAATCTACCGGTCGAAAAAACTAACCGTACTGCCCCAGCGACCATCGTTTCGAAAATGGCCACCCCTTAAATTTAAAGCGAAGAATCGTCCAACTACATGCGAATTCAGCCGTTCCGAAAAATATGTACAGTGTTAGATATTTGGTGTTAAATTCAAGTCGAAAGTCACTCAACAAAGTGTGTATATATTAGGGTGGGTCGACATTTTTTTTTTTTTCTTTCTCATTTTGCATCGTTTTACTCTATAGTTTGTACCTTTAAGCCACTCTTCTCAAAATTTTAGCGTGATAAAAAATTTTTTAGAGGTAGCTCAAACGATTTATAGATTTCCCGTTTGATTAACACGTAGATGAATGCGACTCTCAGTAAATTAATGTCCCTAAATTACAGATACAATATATTGACGTTCGCGTATCTATTGTCGTTATCTTCAGATCATTCGGAAGATAAAAAGTACTTACAAATTTTCCGGTTAAATCGATAGTTTTTTAGTTATGAATTTTTGAAGCTCAGAATATCGCCCTCTCCGCCCTGTAAGATCAGTTTCAATTGAAATTTCAAGTTTGAGGTTAATTCTGGAGCCATTGTCTGTCGTGAAGTTTAATTATAAGTGAAATTTCATTCAACTGTTAAACGGATGTTTCAAATTTGATTGTAAATACGAAAAAATGATGAATTAGATCGAATATTTAAGAGAAAAATGAAATAATGCAACGGCTTTGTTCAAAACGTTTGATAAACGTGTCAAATTTTTCCCGAAAAACGGGAACAATTTCAACAAAACATAAAAAAATTTAAGAAGAAAGAAAAAATTTATGAGGCGTCAGAAATTTTTTTTAGACTAGGTCATACATTTTACAAATAATGTTAAAAATAGAGAAAAATCGAGAAAAATGTAAACGATAAAGAAAAATCGAGGGGAAAAAATCAATAAATCATCAAAAAATAGCAAAAGAAGAAAATCATAAAGATTACAAACAAAATGTCAGATTACTTCGAAGATTTGGCGACATTTAGAGTTTTTTTCTCAATTTGTCTCGATTTATGACATTATTTGTAAAATTTGTGACTAAAATTTGTGTTGAATGAATTTTCACTCATAATTAAACTTCATGACAAACAATGGCTCCAGAATTTACCTCAATCTTGAAATTTCAATTGAAACTGATCTTACAGGGCATAACGAAAAAAGATACGCGAACGTCGATATATGGTATCTGTAATTTTGGGACATGAATTTATTGAGAGTCGCATTCATCTGCGTACTAATCGAATAGGAAATCTATTCATTGTTTGAGCTACTTTTAAAAATTTTCTTATCACGCTAAAGTTTTGAGAAGATTTGCTTAATGGTACAAACTATAGATTAAAACGATGCAAAATGAGGAAGAAAAAAAAATTTCGACACACCCTAGTATATATATACACAATAAAGCGAGTTACTACGACGAGTAAACTCATCGATATAGAGTTATCGACTTCACTCCGATCATTGGTGTCGTGGAACCACGAATTATCTAGTCCATCAATCCGACCCAGCATAGAGATTTACACCTATAGAAGTTAGACTTACACCGTTCCGAGTTATTCTTATTATTAACACAGGTAAAAATATTAACTTGTTGTTGAAAATAACACCGCCAATTTGGACCCCTAAAACCGTACGATTTTACACTGTAAATTTCCACCCGTATATTATGCGAAAATGATAGATTCATTGTTTCATTTATGAATTTATTCATAAATATTTGTGAATATTAATAATTACGACTAGCTAAGAGGAAAAAATCATGACAACTCCAGTTGGGCTGTTCGAAAGTTGACCAAACATAAAATAACGGTCACCGCCCACCTATTACATGTTCTGACCACATTTGTGCAGACCACGAGCAAAAATGATAATCGTGGTACATCACAGAACTTGCTGTAGCAAAATTGGCGGTCAAGTGGTGGTTATTTTATTGTCAATTCAGCAACACAAAAAATGCTTGCCATCGCACATCTCCAGCTAGGAGCCCGCGGTGGTTGGAAGTTTAATGAACCAATGGCAACCATTGGTTAATAACTATTACTCGGCCATCCATTGGGGTCGATGGTCACTGCTTCAGCCACAGCGACAAACGCACCCCTAGTACGCCCGACCACCGATAGAACTACTATCGTAACCACTGCAGTGGTTATCTTCGGAAAAGCGACAATAACCCCCAGCGAACAACCGACGAAATCACCGTAACAAATTAAACAGTGAACTTGGATCCCCACTCCAAAAATGCTCCGCTGCTGTGATAATTCTCTTGCGAAGTGATTTGTGTGTTGTACCACTGTCAGGCCACCGACAAAACCACAAGCTCAAGAATAGTTTTCCGTATACGTCAATCCTCCGTATCGACCAAACCGAACAAACCACGGGGATGATAAATTCATTCGGTTGGCAGTCGAAGGCAATTCAAAGACTAACGCACCGAAAAGAATAGCATTTGTAAAATAAGTCGGTAGAATAGGTAGATTTTTTGCTTTCCGTAAGGGGAGCTTTGTTTTCGGGAAATTTCCGTTTCCCGATTTTCATTTTAGTATGCCTAAAATGATCCAAAACGTCGAGCAAAGTGATTTGTATAAAATGTGTATGTCCGTGTGCATATGTGCACTCTGGGGTCCGCAACTGTCAAGCTATCGGCCTGGAACTTTGTACATAAGTAAGGTGTGGGTTGGAAAGCTAAGTTTAGATTTGATGTGAATCTGTCAAGTGATTGAAAAATTGTGACATTTTGAATGTTTTCTTAAATTCCTTATCATCCTGCAATTTCCGCGTTTTACAAGATATTAGGCTGAAGTTTGGTCGACGAATGGACTACTACAAACTGATAATTAGTAACAATTTTTGGGAAAATCGATTGAACCATTCAAATTGAATGGGATTCTGAATTTTCCGAATTTTCTGAAAAATTCGTATATCCCATTCAGAAATTGAGTGAGGGCTGTATACTGGGCCCCTACAGCCTTCCCTGACTAAGTACGGGGCCCATCGTAGAAATCTCACTGCCGTCCGCACTGGTCGGTCACGCCTTCAACCCTTGGACCAGTACAGAACGCTATGACTGCGCTAGCATAGGATGCCATTATTAAAATAAATTATTTCATTCAAAGACATTCATTTATGCTTCTTTAGTAGCACTCTCAATCGCTATTTCTTCGTTCCCTGCACGATGGTGTACTTTAATCGCTGAAAAAAACATTTCCGTTTTGTACCTTGTCGGGGATCGAACACGGGCCATCCGGATAGTTATCGCGCTCACTCGGCCATTCCGATCATGCAAGTGTTTTTTTTTGTCAATTCCAATGACTGATGTCAAAGGTCAGATTAGTGTAAAATTAGTTTAATATAGTTAGAACTTCATAGACTTTATGATTGTGTCTAATGTCGTAAAAATAAAAATAGATTCAGTCCCTTTTTACAAAAATTTGATTCACTTTAATAATCTGTTGATTGGATACCTTGTTTACCGCGATGGACAACACCAAGATGGGTGACCGTTTTCCTGACCCTGACAGACAATACTTACATGGGTGGCCGTCTGCCTGACCGTGACGTTTTTTACTTAGATGTGATGATCTATCCTTTACCGGGTGACTGACTGCCGAGATTTGACTTGTCGAAGGAGTGTTGTCGAGAGATTTTATGGACCAAGCAGGGTCCAAGATTCGATTTCCCGTTATGGATACCCCGAGAACGTCCAGGAAATATGTTGTGGAGTCGGTGTTGGGGCAAGTAGGGTCTAAAACTGGATTCCCTATCATGGCTTCTACGCATAGCCCTATAATGGGTCTGTATTTAATCGCGGTAACCCGTATAAATTTCTGCTCGGGACCCGTTCAAGTACGAGCTTACGTATCGAATACTGTCCAAGTTAGTTAGAAATCATTAATTAACGTAATTAATCGTACAACAAACAGAATGATAAAAAAAAACTTAATTGTCAGAAAGGGCTAGAAATTAATGGGAAAGCATCGTGACAACGTCAACTGTCAGCATTGTAAACAAGTTCTTACAAACATTATAAATCATGCATTTACAAATAAAACACGTAGCGTATGCTACGCATATCTGAGTTTTCTTCTGTGGCTGGATAATATACTTCCTTACGTAAGTGATACATTTTTTTTCGGTGTAACGATGACAGACAGATTCCGTGCTAAAATTGCGTTTAGAAACCATTATGAAATTATGACCACTACAAAAACGATTCTCGAGCTGGTGGTTTTCCCGGTGCTTGATAGTGTTACAAAGCGAAAACCACTACGGGAAAGAATTATCGTAGCGACGGAGCTTTCTTGGAGTGACCATGCAAGTTCACTATCTATGCTTATTTGGTAGGTGGTTCGCTAAAGACTATCGGCGCTTTTGCGGTAATAATCACTGTGGTGGAACCATCGTGAAAACGTAGTAAATTTTATCGTGACCGGACTTGCTAGGGACTTTTGCCATTCTCGAAATTTAATTGCCAATACTCTACTCTATTATAAAGATCCGGGCAGGAAAGCTAGGAATTCCAATTAAAAAGCTCAGAATCTAGGTGGAAATACAAATATTAAGCTACCGACAGCAGTTGACGCGCGCTCGGTGTGTGGCTTCGGTGGTCCCCAGAGTTAAGCAGCATTATTTGCGGCCATAACTTGGATGGGTGATCGCTTAGCCAGGCACCGGTTTGCGCGCCAACTGCTGAGCGGAAGGCAGTTTTTCTGAGTTTCTAATGTATCCTCGTACAGTAGAAACTCAGTAAAAATGAAGCCGTCTGTATCGGCCAGGTTTTCCGCTGTTTCCTTGTGCCCTCGTGCAAATGCGATACAGTAGTGCATTAGAATGAGTGACTGTGGACAACACTCTGGAGGGTCTCAATGAAGGGACTGGGAAAGGGGGTGAATCTATGGAATAATGGGGAAAAATTGTTTCGATCAGTGAGCCTGTTTAGGCGGTCATTTTGTACTTTGTTTGTATATATATTTATTGTATTTTTTTATCCGAAATTATTCGTTTCTTTTATATTTTGTTCATGTCATCCGCTTGGCTACGTTCTTCTATTTGTATAGTTTTCAAGGGCTTGTCCCGTCTAATGTAAATAAATAAATAAATAAATAAAATAAATAAAAAAGAGGAGAGAGGCAAAAACGTAGAAGCCTTAAGAAGGCATACGGAGAGAAACCAATAAGAATAATACTAGTATTAAGCTAGGACCGGAATTCCTATCGGACGGAAATCCTAATGAAAAATTATTTTTCACCTGAGAATCCATGTAAGAACCCATGTGGGAATCCCTGCACGTGGAAAACTGATTAGTTGAGAAAACAATCTTTAAATGCGTCGAGCGTTAGACGTAGTTTGGTTGGTATTACCAATCAATTGTTTTGCAGTACCAATCAGTTGTTTGGCAGTACCAATCAATTGTTTGGCAGTACCAATCATTTGTTTGGCAGTACCAATCATTTGTTTGGCAGTAACAATCAATTGTTTGGCAGTACCAATGGGGTGCTGCCCATAAAACGGTGGGTTGACATTACCAATCGGTTGGCGACCGATCAGTTTTTTGCTGTTATCAATTGGAACAACTACACGTTTTTCTCCGTGTGAGAAATTGATTCCTAGGTGAAGAAATATTTCCTATAGAAAAAAAATTGTAAATATATTTCGGTGTTAGAAAAATCTAAAAAAATTTATGTCTATCGATGGTACTGAAAACATTGATTCTGTCTAATAATAATTCTAAAATCTCTCTTTTATTGTTATTCAAAAATTGATGAAAGAAAAATTAGTTAACATATTCCGCGTAAAGCCGACTTTTTTAAAGAAAAATAACTCGCTCATTCTTCTGAATACGTATGAATTGTTTTAGATTTTTTAATTTGCTTTGTTTTTTTTATGTTGTGATACGATTCGTTATTCCGAGATAATTCGGGAAAATTATCAGAGAAACAAGACCAAAACTATAACATTTAATTTAAAAAAAGGACATTTACATGAATATCGTTCCCTGAAGGGAAATGGGGGGCTCAATGACCCAACTGACTCGATATAATTAATTATACTTTTTTCATAGAAAAATTATATCACAAAAAATAATGAATGTTTGATAAATAATTAATAATATCAATTTAAACAAATCCAAATTGATTACAGGTCGGCCGAATCGAGCCGACCGCAGGCAGTAGCGATTAACGGGGAAAGACGTAAGGCGTCTTCCGTCGTGAACAATTTTTCCAAAAAAAAAACAACAAACTATATAATTTGAGGACGAACACAGCACCTCAATACAATACAAGTAAATGCACTGGCCCACCTCGTATAATCCAAAAAACGACGCTCCCATTTTCTAATAATAACGGAAATACAATTTTATAAGGGTGCAATATTTCGTGAGTCCGTTACTTCTCACTTTACTATATTTGGTTAATCGACGACTGTCGTGTAACGCGTCCAGCTAACAAATGACGAGTCGCGGTGCTTGCCGGACTCGTCAGGCTAGCCACAGGGCCAGGGGCCTGCGGGGCGGGGTGATACGCATCCCTTTGCGCGACGATAGATCGCCATCGATCTGTCGTCATTACGCGGGTCTTCCAAACGCCCGTGCAGTGTTCTTTTCTGGCAGCAGCACTTCTACTGCCCTGTAGGTGGTTCGCGCGTGACTATGCCGTTTTCCATTGATCTCACTGCGATGCGAGCAACTTTCGCACTTTTACAGATTCTTATGTTTTACTGCAAATACTGCGTGAAAGAATTATTGCCACTATAAAGGCGCTGAAAGTACAGGCGCGGAGTACAGGATGCTAATTAACTTCACAGTCAGACGGCTACCAATAGACTGAAGTAACATCCCTGCTCGGTTGTCCGGCAGATCGTTTGCTGTCAGGCAGCGAGCAGAGCGTTTTTATAAAATCAGTAAGAGTCGGCCAAGCAACAATTTGCGGTGCGGTAGTCAGTCCGAGACTCGCTTTTGTCACGTCCGCCACATCCTGATATTTAATTACACTCAGGATTTAGTGAGCGCTGGCAAGAACAAGCCCTGAACGATAGTGACTTGAAAAGAAGTATTTTATATCGAGGAAAAGAATGTCATAAAAGAATGCCTAAGAGAATATATAATTTTGTAATTGATTTTATATATCTATAACGCGGGACGTGACACACATGTCCGGTTTCATGTAACTTCATGGAGTTTTGAATGAAACATGAAATTCGATAAAGTACTCCGATAGTGCTAAAAAAATAACCGAAAATCGCAATTTTTCAAGATTTATCACAAAGTTACGGCAGTATTAAATACCTCACAGAGTCCAGCCTTTAAGAAAACTGGTTTTTTTTCTGTGACAATGTATTCCACATACCAAGAGCGATTGTTTATTTGAAAATAATATATTTTTTAAACCACCTAAATTCGTGTGTGAGTGCGTGAGTGCGTGTATGGGTGTGTGCGTGTGTGCGTGTTAAGTGGAGTAGAGCTTCTAAAGACAAATTTATCCCATTCTGCATAGGCTCTCAGAAAATTCGTAATTTTAAAAAGAACTTTTATGAAAGTATACAAAAATAATTAGAAATCGCGTTTGTTTAAACAACGATGCCTTTTTGTTAACGTCATTCAACAGAATTTCAGGGGAGTTAAAACAAAAAATTCCAAAATTTCGTTTTGATAAAAAAAATTTCAAAATTTCCAATGCATCTACATGATAGCAATAAAGTTGATATATTGCTACCACAAAGCTACTACAACATACTGTATTGCAGTAGCAATAAACAGTAAACGTTTTCAAAACACCTCACATTCTTAAGCGTTTCTATTCCTATTCGTTTCCGGAAGAACGGCTGTGGAGGCGCGGGCAGTGTGTGGCTGGAACGGTCCCAGATTGTGCGGCATTGCTCGCAGCTGCAACTTGGATGGGTGACCGCTCTCCCATGCGACGGTTTCTGACTCAACCGTTAAGCGGAAGGCAGTTACTCTGAGTTTCTAATGAATTTCCATACAGTAGAACCCAGTAAAAATAAAGCCGTCGATATAGAAATAAAACGGCTAAAAATAAGTTTACAAATCAGTGAATAAGTTGCTTCTATAATATATTGTTTTTAGTTACGACAATAAATCCCTAAAAGTTACTTTAGCAAATGTCAATTGCTTTCTTCACAAATCATATGGTAATAAATATTTTTCCGTTGCAGTAACGAAACAGTTTGTTTTCACTATATCAACATAGAAAATTCGCTGCAGTAACTTGTGGCAAATTGTCGTACCTTGACAATTTTTCTCCGTGCGCTGGTTTGTAGGCACATGCAATACCTTTTGATGACTGATGTTTACATTTATAATAACAGATGTAGCTGGACCCTAAAAGATAATTACTTATCTTGAGTTCAAATAAGTGCACTACTTTCAGTTTTATTAAATTAAAAGCTCTGAACAATTAGAAGAGCATACTTCACAGTGTTACTAAAATGTGTCCAATTTGATGAAGACTGCATTATATGTATTAAAAAATTGGTGATTAGTATTTCATTTTCTTTGATAAATATAAAATAAAACGATTTTTTTTTGCAGGCGAGGAATGCAACATGTCCGGTGAGTGCGACATAAGCAGGGGCTTATGTTGTCAAGTACAGAGACGTCACCGGCAATCTACACGAAAGGTTTGCTCCTACTTCAAGGATCCTTTAGTATGCATCGGTCCAGTAGCGACAGATCAGATAAAGTCAGTCGTTCAGTATACCTCTGGTGAAAAGCGAATTACCGGGCAAGGAAATCGTATCCTCTTCAAGCGCGGCCTCTTCGTCTAGATGATTGCTCGCCCATCACCGACGACAAAGAACCCGTGTGTAAAATCAAATTCAACTTAACTGTCGTGAAACCTCTAGATTATAAGTCTAGATAGATTATCATCCTCAAATTTTTGATAATTGTGTTTTTTTTAGTTGGTATTATTTTTCTAAAGTTTTAAATATTATCCGATAAAAGTTTTCAGTTTTGATTGAAGCGCCCGCTAGCCGCGCATATGTCGGTAAAGCTCAATTGGAGAATGGAAGCGAATGGGCAACTCGGAAAGCGATCGAGTGAGAAGGAAAAAAATACAGAACGAGAAAGAAAGAAAGAGAATCAAAGACGGCTTCCAATTTCCTCACTGAATAATTGCGACTGAATAATACAACACATATCAGAGTAGCGTGTTTACTCTTTAATTAAGAACTTATGTGTTATGATACATATAAATATACATAAATATATATTATTATCGTTAAGTCAAATCACGGGAATTACAATGCACAACTCAAGTGTTAATGTGAGAACGGACTCGAAAGTAAAGTAGTAAGATCAAACATGGGGTCCTCGGTGCTTCGTCGTACGCGTCAACGGGCGTTGGAAATAACTTATCCTTCGGAAGAATAATAATATCTCAATATCTTCCAATTAAACATATTTAAGAATCTATATTGGAGTTGAATCGACGTTTTCCTTACGTGACGTTAACTAACTGCGTGTGTAACGTTAAACCGCGTTTAAGGCAAGAAAAAAAAACTGACGACGACACAAACGATAACGATTAAACAAAACAAAACAAAAAACATATCACGCGAATGCCTAAAAGCATTAGGGAGAGTTTAAACTATGAATGTTATTGCGAGATATTCTATTGAAATTATATTTTTATCTTCGATTCATATGTATACTTAAGCTCTATATATTTGCATAGAATTCATATACTTTCTTGATGCGTATATATTGTATACATATACTATTATATTATACATTGAATTATACACATAAAAAATACTTATACATATGTACTGTTATACAGAGGGTACTGTGCGCGAAAACATCCGATTTGTTGTGTTAAACGATAAATTCAAAGGGAAACTGAAGTATATTTATATATAGTACCCCATATGTACTATAGTCCGTTTAAATGGTATAAGCTCTGCATTTTTCTGCCCTTTGGCCTATTACGAGCGTTTACAATTTGACCTTAATCCGACCTTGAACGTCTATTGGTCTCCGTCAGTCGCTGCTCCCTTCCCCTCACCCTCCCCACCTCGCTCTCCCCAAAGGTCAAGGTCGTACCCTTTTCCATCACCTTCCTGTTCCACCTTACGCGGCTCAGATTATATCCGTAGTACCATTTTAGTATGTTACCTTCGTACCGACCAGCATCGTAAAACCAACGGGGTAGGTGGGTTATCCAGACGTACAAAAAAGCTCCACACACGAAGTACATATCAGTAGCGTGTAAGACCTATTAATACCTAAGTATGTTCGGGAGCCTTGTTATATCCGCGCAACAGCAGTACGTAAATAAATCCCCTCTTTATTTAAAATAAAGTTGTATTCCTAATTATATTTTGACTGCATACTATTAAAACTGAACGTTTACAAATAAATAATTAAATACAGTTATAATTTAATCCCAAGGTTATTTCTACGCATTCTTATATCGAATGTATATGTGTATTATGTATACATACTATTGTTGTTAGTGCTTCGGCATCTAAGTCAAAATTATAAGATGGGGGCTTCATCGGCAGTCGACGGAATTGGTTGGCTCATTTATCAACTGTGTACACACGATAAAGAATGTGTAACTAATTAGACTTCCTTAACTAAATCAATAACATTTTTTTCATGAATATGAGCAGTATATAAATATTAAGTAATAAAAGATAGCCATATCACACATTAAAATTTAGATAACAAAATTCAGATGACGGCCTTGATTAGATCTGATGTATACGTCGTACCAATTCCGTTCATTGTCGGACAACATACTATTGTATAATACATACAATAATATGTTTCATTACATAATACAACATACTATTGTAACGAAGAAATAAAGAGGAAAACAGACGTATCTTGGCGGACCAGAAATTCTGGTCTCTGGGCTTCGAGTCGAAAGTACCTCTACCGAATAATTAAATTGTCGATCCACTAATAAAAATTATTGTTATCATCATTATTGCAATTATAATTATCATTGTTATGATTTTATTATTAGTATTATTATTGTCATTATTATCACTACGTGTATGACTTATATGTGTATAATTGTTCAAGATTGTAATGTCCAAACGATAATAGTTAAACGTGAAATAGATATCCGTGCAAGGAAACAGACAATTTATATTTGTCATACCTGTCGTGTATCAATTTTATTTTCGGAGAACAGAAATGAGCCCCCCCCCCCCCCCCTCCAATGAAAAGTAATTCATTCTCATCTTTAGCCTAATGATTACTATAAATAAGAAGTAAGAGAATAAATAAGAATTATGTTATAAGGCACATTCATAAAAAATTAATTAATGATTAATGACTTAAAGTCAGTTTTAGGTTTTTGCCACTGACCGGCAGCAGTGAACGTCCGTCCTGTCTCGGCAGTCCTCAGAGTTAAGCAGCGTTGATTGCGGCCATAACTCGGAAAAGTAACCGCTCAGCCGCGCACTGATCTGCGTGTCAGCAGCTGAATGGCAGGCAGTCTTTCTGAGTTTCTAACGTATTCTCATACAGTAGAAACTCAGTAAAAATGTTTCCCTGAGCCCTCGTGCAAATGTGACGCAGGAGTGCATTAGGATGAGTGGCTGCGGACAAGACCTTAAGGTGGTCTTGTGCGCTTCGCTGCGCACGTGTAGTTGTCATGTCATAAAAATTGTTTATGAAACAATAAATAAAGGGAAAAAAAATTGCATGCATGCTTGTATCCTCCGTGCGTAAAAAAAAGAAGCTACCATGATCACTTTGCGAAAATTTCATACGGCAAATAGTTTTTTAAGTTAATAATAGTTTGTAGAGGCTAATTGCAGAGCTGTCACTATGACAGCTGTACAGTCAGTCACGGCGGCGGTGTCCAGACGACACAACTTCGTTGTACTTTGATATAGCTCGCATAGTTGCACAGACTGCTCGCCTCCGCTCACTCAAGGTCTGAAGGCAGGGCAAAAAAAATTATGATAGGACAGAAAATACGCTATTTGTCCCTAGGTGGGATGTATCGCTAAGCTACCGCAATTGCCGCCAAGTATTCTTCCGCCACCAGAACCACGCTGGTAATGGCCCTATGAGCTCCGTACCACCACCTGTCCTACCCAAAGAGAAACCACCCAATTACCTCCGGTAGCTTGTTGCCATCGGAGTCACTATCAGATTTGTTACTATCACCATGCTCCCACCGATAGACGTTGCAAGTGACGTTGAATCGGTGTTTAGCATGATGCCGCCAGATGGCAGAAGGCTAAAACGTTTCTCACACGGGTCTTCAATCAAGAGTGTTTATAAAACTGCAAAGATATTAAGGATTCGACTGCACTTAAGAGAGCTAATCTTTAAGGGTATATTGCTGCTCGGTGTTACTTTTTGTATTCCGTCGATAACGTGAGAAACGCCGGTAGACCTTTTTTTTCCTCTACTGGAAAATTCGGATTTCAAAAAATGGATAAAACTGAAACATCATTTTACGATACCGCCCAGTTACGGTAGAAGCATGGAGACAAAAATGCGCGGGGAAGGGCAGCGAAAAAGACTCACCAAGCTAGAGGAGAGCGGGGTAAAAGTTAAAAAATCTGACTGTCGGACGGCAAAAGCTCGTCGATGTGAAAATAGTGGAAAACAAGGGGTTCCGCTGCGGTTTGTCAGTGGTACAGATCTGCAAGAACTACTTTCGGCAAGGTACTGTCGGCGATAAAATACATGGTGGCATCCATGATGGCCTAATTATGTATCCCATATTCGGTTATTTTTTCGTTTTATTTCCAGTTATGCTTGAAGGCGGCAAATATACCAGGATCAACGGGGCCTCAATCTATGGTGGAATACACGGCGGAACACGCAGAGTCGGCGCTGGCAAAATGGCGGATACACACCCCGTGGCACATAAATGGCTACGTAGTAGCTACATTGGTGTTTGTTTTGACTAGGTTATCGCTCGAGCTAAAAGGAGGTTCTTTCGTGATCACCAACTTTCCATGCGGGTTTCACTTGGCGCCTGTATGGCTTATCGCTAAACTATAGTCATATTCGTAATCAGCGCTGCATAATCCATCGAACTAACCTGAGCACATGTAAAAACTATCATTTCTCGAAAAGATATCGCAGAAGTCGTGAGTTGATTCCAAAATAAGATTTACGGAAGTGCTTTTTTGTGGTTCTCGCAAAAACCGAATACTACGAATACGACAAAGTCGACGAATCCGACTAATACGACAAATTTGACAATTACGACGAATACGAAAAATATGGCCAATGCAAATGCGATTGCGATTTCGAAAGCGAATACGAATACAATGACGACAGCAACAGCGATGGTGACCACGATAGCGACGGTGGTATATTTCCGGGATATAATGTGCAGCTATTGTACATATCCTTAACTTAAGTCACAATACGGTAGACGTACCATTTGTGACCACTGCAACATTAGTGGCCACACAAAAAATGTATAGATCAATTCATTATTACTTTAATCTACAGAAATTACTAAATGAGTTTATTCTACAATGATCAAAATAAACTTAACATTGAATATTAAACGCTTAGAATGCCTTATTTCTTAATAAATTATGTTTAAAGCCGTGTATACCATTGGTGGCCAGCGATGTCATTTACATGCAATAGGTATGGCCACAAATGGATCAAATTGATGGCGACATACGCTACTAAGATGGCCACAAACGGTAATTCTACCCCATTTCAATATAACTATCAATCTATTCGCAGCGACAAAAGTGATTGGTACGCTCACAATTTTTATATTTAATTGTATAAATCGTCAGGAATGTTACTAAAATTAATTGGCTGGTGTAAAGAGTAGTCGTGGAAGCCCTCTCGTCTCAGTCGATCAATTAGTCAGTAAGGTAGGTAGGTAAATACACTCGTTTCAAGCCGTCACCGCTGCATTTGATCCGACGATTAATATTATTTTTATTATCAGGAACTTTTCACAACATTCGGATTTTTTAAAGCGTTCATTATTCCGATGACTGTTGGAGCACGTTGAAGGCCGAGTACGACAGCTTGATCAACTGTATATATAATAAAACTCGTATACGTATAATAAGACTCATCGTTACTATTATTATTATTGTCATTGTTATTTTTATAAGGATTTCATGCATTTATTTCAGTTTTTTTTTTACTTACAGTGTTGAATGAATCAAGAGAGAGCGTAATTATATTTGCGCAGGTGAAGGTGATGGGTCGCAGGGATCGTATCATGATTGTTACGAGACTCTTCTTAGCTCTAAGACTAAAGGACGACCAATTCATTCGGTAAACTGCATCACATATCTCCAAACTCTGTAATAAGAATGAATTGACAGTACTGTATGTATTGTGCACATATACAATACCCTCGAATGGACATTGAATATCTTTCAAAATGCAGTAACATTACATGTTTGAAATGGTTTTTCATTTAAATTCATAAATTGCTTGTTCCTAAATCGTTTCTATCATCTATTGTTTTGAGTATATTGGCATTTTTTTAGCGAATGTGTATAGAATCTTCCGCATGTGACGGGACCTGCTTGGGATCTATTCTCACAAAGAACGTAGAATCTAAATTTTTCTACAAATTCAACCTGTGCCGCTACTCGTGGTATACCCAGTATCGCATACAACTTTTTAGTTTTTTCGTTCTGATAAATTGTTCATAGAAATTCTTCTGTATTCCGACCCATCTTCCCGAAGATAGTTAATTTCGAATTATTTATGCAATATCAGTTTGAGGCAAATAAAAAGGATTGGTGACTGAATACACTATTAATTAATTAAGAACGGATCAATGAAATTCAATTTTTTTTCGTGAATACACGTTTCAACCAACAGATATCAAATTTTTTTGGCCATAATGTACCTGAAAGGTCATTTCTCCGCCGTAAAAACAGAAATTGAACATCTGTACGAGCATACATGCGAGGTATAAAATAATAGCGGTAAATTCAGGGCTGAACAATGGCATCTTCGAAAGTTCGTACACGCTAACGCAAAGTACGACAGAGCTCACGGAGTACTGCAGTAAAACAACTTGGCCGAAGATGTCGTTGGAATTTTCAGCAAACCTGAATCCAGATAAGATTTATGACGAACATATATACAAATCGTTATAAGATCGTTACTAATATTGACAAATTGAGTATCCTTAACTTGAATATTTCGAGATGATGTCTGATGCACTCAGTCAGCAATTGAGACTCGGTTAGCTGACATTCTCCACCCCTATTATTCCTGCACAATTTGTGTACCGATTCCACGGTTTTTGGTATGCTGTCTAGTCGATATTTGAGGATTTTTATTTGCGCACAAGTCTGCATCATTAGACCAGGTACAAAAGTGTCAAAAGCGATATTAACAGAAGCACCAGCTGCGTGGGCAATCAGCTGGTGAAAGTAGGGAAACCAAAAACCCATTATAGATGAAGTGGGTTTGAAGGGTAGCCAGGCTTTGAAAGGCAGACTACGCAGAGGTATGTCTATTACGATAGATCTCACTGTGATCGAAACAACTGCAGATCCTGTTAATGCAGCATACCACATTGTATTGAATCTGCAATAAAAATATATCTTAGTCACCTCTATTTTTTAAGCCTAGAAATGTCTCAAAAAATAATTTCTGGTAAGACACAGACGAAAAAGTGTGTTTTTCATTGCAGTTTTGCGAACTACATTTCGCTTATTTGATGATTGAGTTCAAAAAACATTCCGCACAACTGCTATTCAAAACACTACTCCTTATTACTATTATATGCTGTTCAACACGGGCAAAAATCAGCGGTTACTACTCGTTCCTGGTAACCGACGCTCCTGCAATCATTAATATTTGGCCCTTGTTATAAGATATATTGAAACGGTTCGGCATTCACCTAAGTTTCATCTAATTTAGCTATGATAATTATGATTATACAAGTTCATGTACTGGACCGATGGATTGATTTTCAGGTGCAAGGAAGGTATGTCAGATATCGCCGCTTTCACCGATTTATTGAAATTAATGGCATCATCACTCATAAAATCAATGTTCACATTGAGTTTCTTTATACAGAAACTAATTTAAGGAGTAGAACCTTGCATATTGCTCCGTCATTATTTGTCGTTTATTATAAAGCTACCTCTATGAAGTAGTATGTAAATCGATGTTGGCTTCTTATGGAGGAAGCTTGATAAAAAGCGGTACATATTAAAAAAGCGGCGAATTTTCATACTAAATTTTGGCCTGATGGGTCAAGCCTTACAAAGGTTAATGCGATGAAGTTAATCCCTTAAATCATTCCATACAATCGAAATTATTTATCTTTTGCAAAAGTTAACGTGATAAAGTTACATTTTTTATAAGCCACAAATTCATAACAGAAATATTTTTTACCTTTCGTCACTAAACTATATATCGATCATGGATAAATATTATCTTGTTCGCATATTGATTCAGATTAATATCTGAAGTTTTACCGCAGTGAATGTGATATCGTTTACCACTGAATTATATATTTATCACAGCTGAATATTATTCTGTTATGACAAATTTTGTGCTATAAGGACAATTAAAAAAATTCAACATTCCATAAAATCGGAACTACTTTCACGGTTCGAGCCAAGTTCAAACCCAAACAACATCGAGTGCACATGCTCTCATTATGAACTGTTTAGCATAATACACTAATTTTCACGGAAGTGAAAACGACCACGCACTTTTCCAAAAAGCAATTAACAGACTGCGAAATCAATATTTTTGCATCCATCTAGTCGCCAATTGCAATGTTTAAAGAAGACCTGCTGCTCCAGTTGCATGTTAAATTTGAGCTCTTTCAATTTTTAAACTTGTAATGAATTCAGCGTAAAGCATAACAACCGCCAACCACAGTGAGCTGGCGAAAAAATAAAAAACTGTTCCGGTACTCTCGAGCAGCTTGTCCATGGAAATTTCAGCACAGCAGGAACGCGTGTTTGTGAGAGAAAACACAGTTGGCAGCACGCGTAGACAACTTGCGATCTTCCTGTTGTCCCGCACTTAAGGTAGTTCTTTTATAAAGGAAATCCGAACTCAAATAGATGATTCTGCATTATGTTTTAGTTTAAATATTGAACTTTACGTTCCTGAAAAATCAGTGCGCCTCACGCACCACTAGAAAAAAAAATTGAATTCTAAGCATCGACATTTTTAGTATAGCGCGCACTGGAAAAGTAGTTGAATTTATCTTCATCTCAAGAATTATCATACTCAGATGAAAGATACAAAAATTATAAATAGTGCATTGAATTCGTCTGAAAATAACGATCCCACTGAGCTCAAAAAACATATAGGTTACGGGACCTTTAAGGGGTCACCCCGAGTCGAAATTTTAACCCTCGGTTAGCCCTCCGGGAATACCAAATCCTTTGACGAGGCAAACGCCGACGCCGGTTTCACCCTCCGTACAATCGACAGTGACCCTGTTTGGAGGTTCAATCGTTATTTGACACCCTCCGTAGAGTCTTCCTCACTCCGTGTAGAGCCTCCTCCGGCCTACACGCCCTAGCCATAGACCTCCCTACGACCTACTCACCCTAAATGAGACATATAATCCCCGTTGAACCTATGTAACCTATTAAAATCCCGATAACCCTATTTAAGCAATATAAACATAGAAAAAAAAAAAGGCGTCTTAATAAAAACTCATAAAGCGTTTAACACCTTATTGCTGTAAGTAATATAATTTAAGTTATGGTAAATCCAGAAGGCATTGGTACATACGTATGTATAGGATAGGGCTAGAAAGCATAAAAAAGATCTAGTGAATCGAGGTATGTAAACATTTTATTATCATAGATTTTATCACTGAAAATGAATCTTCTCTCCTACAAAAAGTCATATATCACATTGTCATATATTACGTTAGTTGGGTGCATTTTAAGTTATGGAAAGAAAAGTTTATTTAAAAATGTTGTTTGCATTAAATATATTACATCTATAAGATAAAGTTGAATAAACGGTTTTGGTTCCTGAATTTGTTTTTTATATTCATAATATAAGTAATTGAACTTTCATTGATGTGTAGGTGAATGGAAGGTGTAATAGTGTATGTGGGACGAACTTTCGCAGGGTCAACGGAGGGTATGAAAGGTTCTGTGGTAGGCTTAACGGAGGACCTGGTAGGTTCTGTAGTAGGCTTAACGGAGGGTCTGGGAGGCTCTGCGATAGCATAAACGGAGGGTCAGGAGGCTCTGGGATAGACTAAACGGAGGGTCGGGAGGTCCTATGATCGGTTCTACGGAGGTTTTCTAGGGTCTGCATTACCCTCCGTGACCCTCCGTTAAGTCGAGATGTCTACTTTCTGCCATTTCAGGAGTCTGGTAGGGTAAAATTCAAATGTAAATTTATTCGCGACGCCCTTCCTGTGCCCTACAGACTGCCATCTTGTACACTCGAAACTACACTCGTTGATCTCCACTATTTTAGGTTACAAGAAGGGTTAAAATTTCGACTCGGGACATCTAATAAGAATTTTCGAAAAAATCGATTTTTTGTTTTCGACGGATTCTTAAAGTATAACCTTTAAAAATATTCTCTGAAAATTTCAAGTCGATCTGTTCAAAATCACGTTTTGAAAAAACGAACAAATGTGCCTATTGAACCCGCGTTCCACCGGACCTAATAAACTTTTTATAGGTCAATCTGAATTTAAGTTTAATAAGTCCATTTTTTTCACTGCGGATCCCTTAAACATAGTGAAATACATATTTTTGGTGTGATAGAATATAGATTTTACATTATAAGATAATTTTTGTTATGAACAACAGATTTTTTGTTACACGGACGTCCGTATTGCATGGTAACTTTGGTCCAAATGGACAGTGTTACGTCTGGAGTAACAAAAACAAATGCCCTGTTTTTGACCTTAGCAAAAGCTAATTGGTCAGGGATACGGGCTGAACGATTTGATTGATGCAATTTTCTTTGTTGAGATAAAATGAATATCTCAGATCTGTGGTCGGGATGTATTTTTACTTTAAGCACTTTATAGAATAATGAAGCTTAACTAATTTGTATTGAGGTTCTGAAATATTGATAATTTGCTTACTTTCACAATATTCGGTGGTCAAATAACCATGATACTTTGATTCTTTAATTACTCCACGATAGATGTTGTCTAGTTTTCATAATTAGGTTTTACGACCACCATTCTTATGGTTCTTGCCCATTGGTGGATGAAATGAAGGAACTAGAGTCGTGGATTATTTTACGTGAAGTCAAATGTTCAAGAGACTTGGAATAAATGTCGGGGGTCGACCTCGCACATTCAACTAAATCCCAAGAACACAGAATTGAATTCTTTAAGACTCACGATATTTTCACCTCGCACTCTTAGTTAAAGGAATTTGAAAATTGTTGAATGTCGGGGGTAGACCTCTCAAATCCAGTGAAGGAGAGGATTTAGAAATGTCGGGGGTAGACCCCGCACACTTCAATGAAGGAATGGACTTAGAATAAATGTCGGGGGTCGACTTCGCACATTTAACTAAGTCCAAATGATGAACCAGAAAACTTACAGTTTTCGTCTTACTACTGTTTATTCACTGTACTACTGGAACTTGTTGGTCGATGATTTAAAAATTTGAGCCTGACTGATTGACTCACTGACTTCCCCAGTCTAGGAGATGTTGCCCGGGTTTTACATTTTGAAAACTTCTACTGACTGAAAATACAAAAATTGCGCTCTTTTATACTACTGCCTATGGCTTCTAGTGTTACGCAGGATTAGGAGAGGGCAGTTTCTTTAAAATCTAATTGGCCGGAAAATCTCCCGTCTCCCACTGCAAATAGATCTCTTCATCTTAAAGCTAGCGAGTAAGTTCCTTAAGAGTAAGAGAGGGCGGATTCCTGACTTCTGGTTGGCCGAACCTACGCACTTATCTCTATTTTCCCTTTTACCGACCACCGACTGCAGGGCCCTTTTCCGGGGCATGCAGCGGTGCGCGGAGGGTTACAATTTTCAGGCGCCACACTTGTAGGGATGTAACAACAGAGCGAGCTAAGATTTTCGACATTTCTTATTCCCGCATTGGGAAGTATGCACAAATATTATAGTAATTTTCTTACTTGTTTATATTAGCATTCACCTTAAAAAATCGCCCTTTTCAGGTACGCATATACGTACGGCTCACTAACTTTTCACCAAATTGATTAATTTGAAAAAGATTTACAGCGTATTCATATTTTACCTAAATGCAAATACTTTTCTTTTCATTTTGCCTTTAGGGAATTCTAACGTAGTGATTACCTACCGAGATAAGAAGCAAGTATTTAATTTCTATTGATTTAATACTTATGACAGAAAAAATATTGTTTGGCTGGAAAAATAAATACCACACTACATATTATACATCATATCAAATAAAAACAATTAATTCCTCAGCTTTGATCTTTATTTCTCCATTTGTTGAATGAATTTGTACATTTGAATTGAAATAATAATTCATAAATCCTATCAATTTTCAACATAACCTAAACACAACACTCTTGACCATATTTAACACTAACACTTATCTAATTTACAGAATTATGTTTAACACGCATATTTTCATACAATTATATCGTTGGTCATTTTACACTTGCACTCGTATTTTTTATTTTTGCTCTGTTATCGTTTATAAATTGTCACCGGTCAAAAACAGACGCAGCAGCATCCCGAAACAACTGCAATTACATCCTTACCGACGACAACCCACCGTCGATGTCGCAACGTGCCGACAACGACGATGGAGCGCGAAAATTAAAAGCAAAAAGGTAATTCGTATAAAAAGTATACCGCTGTACTAATTTACATCATATTATGTCTTAAGCCTCGCTCTACAATATTCGTGAACCCAATTGGACTCCGAATCTCACAATTTGCACAAGGTAGCGCACAAGTGATTCAAAAGATATACATTGTCCAAAGTCTCTCTTTTAGAAAATTGATGGAACAAAAGATCGAAAACATTGTCTTCGTTTTATTTCCAGGCTTGCTCTCCACGCCGTTCGACCAATTGTATAACACTTGACTGCCTAGTCTCTTCAGTTTCCCCAAAACTTGGATCATTCTCGTTTTTTACACGGTCAAACTTTTTCGATACGGTGTATCAAAAAAGACCCTTATCAATAAACTTAAAATGTATTGACAATAAAAAAGCGATGTCTGTCAACGTCGAAACACACGGTGCAACATGTAAATCATTCGGATCGCGACGTTCGAACCATGCGGAGTGCGAAGCACGACGGTCAGAGTGAGTGCCTTAAAAATGGCCTGAATGGCCACACGACGGAAGTATCACGGAGCAGGTGCGCGCTCCAAAAAATGGCGGGCCATTGCATACAAAGAGGACCGTTAGTGACAACACACATCTGCTCTATTCGATTCATTTATACGTATATATAAAGGACCCAAATTTAGGGTGGTGGTGGTTATAACCGCAAGAAGTATATATATTCGAAATCGAAAACTTTCACAGTACAGCAGTTGACTTCGAAGGGCTCACTACGTTCAGTTACACGTGTTCTTCTAATATTTGAAGTTAAAAAAGAGATGAATCGTGCGAAAGGCTCGAGAGAATTACAAGAATCAGCAAGTGTTCGGAAGTCGCGGCCGAGAAAAGGTAAAAGCGTTTTCAATCCAAAAACGGTCGAAAAAAAGAGTGCCAGATTTAGCGCGTCGGCGAAAAAAAAATGAAGCGCAATGAAGATCTGTTTGCCCCCGAGGACTATGCGATTGAATATCGAATACTGAATTTCATAACAGTTTTCTCGTCGATTGCGACGTCCGTGGTGTAAAGACTGCGGTGGAGATTTGAAATTTCAAACGAGCACAACGCGTAGACTAGGATTAAAAATTGTGATCATCTGTGTGACAACTGCGGCGATCGCGAAATTTCTCACTGCTCGTACGTTAGCCACACGTATGAAATAACTAGAAGGTTTATATTTGTAATGAGGCTTCTTGGCCTCGGATTAGTGGTGCTCGAAAATTCTGCGGACTAATAGACATGCCGAAATTTCTCTATCAGTCCACCTACGATATCGTTGAAAAAAACATCCACGATTAGGTTATCACCGTTTCCGACATAATTTTTGAAAAAGCAGTTGCCGAAGAAAAGAAACAAGTAAATGAAAAAAGCGATGGTGCAAGATCGATTGAATTGACGGTTTCTGGTGATCGTCCGAAGTCCGAAGATTTTACCGAGTAGATCGATTGCTGTAAATATAGCCCATGTAGCTGCATATATGTTCAACGAAGGATGTGCTTCAATTTTGTCAATGCTGCAAGCTATGGGAGTAAGCTGCGGCCGAAATTGTCACGGTTACGTGACGGAAGAAGACGAAAAGTGCGTGGGCACGGCTGAGCGCTGCGCTCAAACTTACACTCGTGAAGCAAGATTATCGCAAAGACAGCACTAAATTGCAATTTTAGAGGCAGCTACGTCTGCAGAACGATTGTTGTATGGGCCGGGCGTCAATGATTCAATTAATTTTATCAATGTATTGTAGCAGTGCATTTTGCAGCACTGTCATTGTTGAAATTCCTGCCCCTTAAACGTAGCCCGCGATCTTTTCCGTCCAGCAAATAAGTCCGCGGCTGGGCCTTAGAGGAGCCAAAAAGAGCCCACGAGCACGATCGACCCGACAAAATTAGGCATGAAACACGTTAAAACTAATGTTATTTGTATTTTTATGCGATTGCACGCATCGAGAAACTAGGAGACCTCTGCACAGCTAACGCAACGGATTGCCAGGTAACGAGAGGAAATTATCCCCCTCGCTATTGCTCGACCACCTATCGAGAGGAACAAATGGAGGGAAGCATCGCCTGCGACGCCAACGGCGAAAAGAGCGTAACAAGATGACGAAAATACGCAGAATAACGGACAGTCGGCTATGCACTATATGTTACGAGCGTAGCGTTTAAGAAATCGATCGCGCGAGACATCGAAAGACAATATATTAGCGAGCGCGGAGAGGTGCCCTCTCCCTGCGCCCTTCCTCCTTTCTGTAGTTTGGATGATCCCGATTCACGCTGCTCACGCTGGGAGAATCACTTGATGGCTGGACGCGAAACGTGTCACTTGTAATTCGGAAATTAACGTATAGTATATTTATGTGGTACATGAGAAAGTGTCGATTATTTCCGTGTCTCCTCTTCAGACCCTCCGCGACTCGTCTCTTGAGCGACCGGCGCAATTTTAGTGCCTTGAAAACATTATAAGGAAATTATTATTGTAGACCTCTTGGCCCTTCAGGTCGTTAATCGAAGAGCCTGGCGCCCTGCGAAAGCATAATTATTTGTATTGAATAATTGGATGCCTTTTGTGAACCGGAACTCCAGGGAGATTCTTCCCGGAATATCTTTAGAAACCAGGATTCGTGTTACAGTATATACCCGACTTCAAACTTTGAGCGCGTTTTTCTCGAAACGGCTTTTTCAAAATCGGTGACCACGGTATCTCAAAAACAAGTGGACCGATTTATTTGAAATTTTGCACACTTTTTTTAATATTAAAAAGCTTTCTTTAATTGAAGAATTTTTTTCGGTGCATACTTTTCTTTATATGAAGGAAAATGAAGTGAATTTTTCACTGCGACTTAAACGTTCACTTTGGATCACCGACCATTTTTTCAAAAATTAATGTTTTATCAAATCCTTTGATTAAGGACTAGATAATATGATGAAAAACTTAATTTAGTTGGTTTCTTTGATTTCAGATCATGGGTGTGGAAGTTACAGTGGTCACCGCAGAAGGCTTTTTTAAAACCGCGGTCCGGGAAATATATTATACATGCTACATTTGTGAATTTTTTCCAATAACAAAATTATGAAACATTATATGGTTAAGGAGATAATAGCGATGGAACTTTCGCAAGTGACTTGGTGAGTGTTGTAGTGGCCGTCTTGGGTCTCACTACTCCTGCAAGTTCATCTCTACGCAACTGCCGTTGTACGACTTGAGCTAGAGGCTACTTGCATAGGAGGGTTCCCGTTTGTCCGTGATAACAACAGGAGATTCTACCTTAAAGCGCATTCGAAAAGTGGTGATATTTCAAGTTCGACTGTTGACGCTCTAGATATTGGGTAAACCGTTGGGGCCTGAACTTTTCAACTCGTTCCTAAATTAACTCCCGGTGCCAGAGTCTCGAAATTGCTAAATTTAATATAATGTGAACTGTCATACGCGGCAGAGATCGACTTAACATAGATTATTAGAAAATGGACTCTAACAATGGCTATGTGAGGAACTCCTCAAAAGTAAGCAGAACCTAGTGAGGTGTGCTTCTGAAATATCTTCAGATTTGACAACGGCCTCCCACTTGCTACCTTGCTCCCACTTGATACATGGCGCTGCAGGAAGGAAGAACCTTCTCTGGCTGTTGTCACGTGAGACGACGGATAATGCGATAAGGTGATGTTCTTGTGAGCCTTGGTGGAAAAGTCAACGGAGAGAAGTGACGGCACCAACGAAATTAGTGCTACAGTTCGAATTGTAACTGGTGAGCAGTTTCTATGATCCAATGTGTCTGCGCCTCCCAAGATGTCAACGTACCTGCCAAACATGAGGAATGGCAACGCTAACAGCAACCAATGTCCGTCAGCATCTCCCAGTTGTAGCAGTGCTCAAACAGCAAGAAAGAGTGCTTTCGTTCCATAGGTAATGGGTAGCTGGCGAGGCACTGAATTGAACTCATTATCATGAGTCGACAAAATCCCTTCGTCGCAGTCGCAGTCGTCCCTGGCACTTTTGCCTGGACATGGTAACCATGTTGAAGTGGTTCCGGCCAAACCGAAGCATCACTTAAATGATTACTGGTCTCGGTGTCTCTCATCCTTTTCTAGCATCGAAGACGATCGTCGATGACGGTGAGAACTGTGAAACGTGTTGTGTGCCGGAGACTGTCGAACACTTCCTTCTCGAATGTCAATCTTTCGAACCCCAAAGAGTCACTCTGAGGGAAACTATCGAAGATAGAACTTGGCCAAGGGTGGCTTCTGCCATGGTCGCGGTAAAATAAGCCTTTGCGATATTTGTAGAATATTGCAAGAACACCATCTGGATTAGGGAACAGGAGAAACTCCTCAGAACTCAAGGTGCGGAAATAGCGGAGGTATATGAGAATGCATGAGTATCAGTATGAGAAAGAGTAAAATCGTACAAAAAATGTATGGACGCGCAGAAAATCGTGGAATGATTGAGAACATGGGTCATAAGTGACCACGAAACTATACCGTTGAACGTTGCGATAGAGGAGTATTAATTTTACTGTTGGGCAGGAACCGAAATTAGAGTTGAATTAGAGAAGTAGCAACATGCGACAGCTCTATGCACCTGACGAAACTGAACCTCTGTAATCCAGTGGATGGAAGAAACCCGTAAGCTTTTCGAGCCAACCGTCCATCTGGTGAGTAAACTAGGGTAGTAGACACTTGCAAAACACAAACAAATAAGAAACAATATCCAAATAAACTTAACACATCATAACGGCCTACAAACTCGAATACACACGCTAATAATAAAACTCCACAACCCTTCACGTCGCAATACATAGCCAAACAGCTCTTTTCACAATTCGCCAGTGGAGGTTAAAGTATTTTGCCATCGCCCATTAACTGGGGTGGACACATTGGTAAATTATAGATAGTAAAACAGGAGCGTATGCCCGAAGAGCGAGGTAGCAGGATCAACTTTGGCCCAAACACAATAAATGTTAGATATGTTGCGGCAATAGCCAGGGGGGTTCTTGCTGGTGGTCACAACTCGATAATCACATTCACGATAGCCAAATGCCTCGTCATCGTAATACTAGTGACGATAAATACCACGTCATCTTAATAGTGACGATGAATACCACGTCATCTCAATAGCCACGAAGAATGCCACGTCCTCTTAATAGTGACGATAAATACCACGTCATCTCAATAGTGACGATGAACACCTTTATAACGAGAATTGCCTCGTCATTGTATTAGAGACATTTCTCTTGTAACCTACAAGCAAAAGTGTGCTACCATTAAGGCACCCTGATCCTAGAAAAGGATGAAACCTCAAACGAGCCCCACCCTAGCCTTACGTAGACCTCCGCGTGGTTACTACTGGGTAGTATTGTCACTGTGTGTGCGCGCGCGTGCGCGTGTGTGTGTTTGTGTGTGTGTGCGTGCGTGCGTGCATGCGTGTGTGTGTGTGTGCGTGCGTCCGTGCGTGTGTGCGTGCGTGCGTGCGTGCGTGCGTGCGTGCGTGCGTGCGTGCGTGCGTGCGTGCGTGCGTGCGTGCGTGTGTGTGTGTGTGTGTGTGTGTGTGTGTGTGTGTGTGTGTGTGTGTGTGTGTGTGTGTGTGTGTGTGTGTGTGTGTGTGTGTGTGTGTGTGTGTGTGTGTGTGTGTGTGCATGTGTGTGTGTGTGTTTACGGAAGCGCAATCACATGCAGCTTAGCTTCATTGCCAAGCACATACCCCCGCACGCTTACAGACATTTAAGGTTCTGTTACACTGTGTCCAGGTATGGTGGAATCGCATTATGATGACATGAAGTGGAGAATGATGAGGGTTGTTGGATACAACTCGGGGGTGGGAGGGGGGGAGCACTCATCTAGCAGCCTAGATCTCGGGATCTCTCCGTCCGTTTTTAAGTATGTCTCAGTGTCCACATGGCCGTGCGGACATGCGCCAACCGATTTTTATGTATCCTTAGGGACACTAGAGGAACCCCTCGCGATTTAAACGCCAAAGTCACTCTGTTGGCTGCACTTACGCCCAACCGGTGATTGGTTTAAATCCAATACGGAATTGACGGCATATGGAATTGACGGTAAAATTCAGCAGAACGCTAAGTCCACATGTTAGCAGCGAAGGGGCCTGAGAGTCGATTTGTTCAAAAACGGAATGAAAATTCACTATGGACTTGACGGAAAATAGAAACTGAACGCTAAGTCGCCAGGCAAAAAACCTGGACGCCAAATCTATGTCAGCCGCTCTATGTGGCTGACGTGCGTTTGTCGAGATTCTGAAAATAATGTCATGTACGAGGGTATCGAACGAGTTTTTACTTATGTAGAAACCTAAATCGCGTTGTACGCGTCGATTTCTTGCGCATGACGCAGGGAGTCTTCAAACGAAATAAGAAGGTGAAGTGGGTCTAGGCTTCGCTCATCAGTGCGGGGTACCGAACCCATTTTGCGTTTAGCACTTTTTGTGGGCTCTAGATTTCGCGGCTCTCCAAGTTTGATATACGCCGATATTCGGACGTATCGACCCCCTGCCATGATCTCTCGGGCCAATCAGCGCGCGACGCTCGATCATCGAGGACCGCGACAGCCCGCCTTACGCATCTCTCAGCACTACCCCACTCCGGCCTCATCAGCGTATCATCGTGGCTCGCGACAGGTGATGATGGGACATAAGGCGGGGTGTCGCGATCTTCGAGTGCAGTCGTCTCTCTCTCTCACTACCGGCAACTTATACCCACGAGTATTCTGATTCAAAACGTATGCTTAATATAAGTGCTTGCTGTCGCTCTCGTTCGTTCACCCGCTGTTTCATTCACACCGCTTTTTGTTACACCCGCGCTTTCGCGATCACACTCTATCGCGATCCTACGACTGTCGCTTCGCTTGCTACTTCACTCCGGTTGGACGCTCTTCGCTCCGCCGCCAACTTCTCCCCGACTAGCTCAGCCCATCACCCCGAATGCCGAAGAAAGTAAACGCTGCATACCTTCGACGAAAGACGAAGCAAACGGCTACCGTGGCTGGTACCTCGCTCACCCCGGAACAGCTCAGCTCCCAGTTATCGCGGATATCGCCAGCTCGAGCGGGACGCCGGTGACTGCTGTCCCACCTTTCGGAGCCGCTTTTAGGCTACTCCCACCACCGCCACCTCCACCAATCGCCATTCCGCCTTTACGCGCCGATTGAACTCCACGAGACACTGGAACCATTCCTCGCAAGTGGGCTGCGTTTCATAACGCGTGTCGCTCCGCTTCTTCCTTTTTGACGCTGGCCAGACCTGAAAGCCACACCGTTTGGACCGTCGCTTCAGTGCTCCAGGATCCCGAGCCGTTAAAGGCATTCGAGATTCTCCGGACCTCCTTTCGAGAGAGTTTCGTCGCCGAAACCCTAACTCTCCCCTCACGACGAGAGAGTGCCATCAGACGCACGGCACCGGCCATCACCGGACATCTTTCCGCCTTGTGGCGCATATCCTGGCGGCACCGACCACGCTCGCCAAGCGAAGACGCGCCGTCCGCGCCCTCGCTCGAGCCTGCACCACCGCCCACTCAAAACCCCGTTACTCGCCCGAGGACTACGCGGGGGCCATTGAGAGAGCGGCCGCCCGCCGATACGAGGACCACTGCGAAAAAACATTGTAAGCGTAGACCCTAGGCACTCGCGCATGCCTACGTCAAATTGGCGCCCAACGTGGGGCAAGAACATCAAGAATCTCCGCTCACTGCCCGTGGAGCACAACCCGACCAGAGGATCGGCTCGCCTTCGAGGGGAGAACCAGACTCCACACTTCCGGGAGTGTCACAAAACCCGGTGGCGCCCGACCGAACGTTGAAGCGCAAGAAGAAGGGAATGCCTCATGAGGACGACGCGGGAGCCACGAATCTCATCGAGCCGCTCCAAGATCCTCGGGATCCGCTCATCGAGCAACTACAAGATCCCCGAGAACGGAGCGACCAAACCCATTCGCCAACCTCGAGATGCTTCTTCAAGCGCTTACCCACCAACCACAACTACCTTTGCCGTTATACGAACGTAACGATCACGAAGATCCTAATAAATTCATTCGCTTATGCGAAGAATATTTTACTGTTTGTCGAACACCGCCTACCTCTTGGTCCCGAGTAGTCCGGCGGTAATCTCTCAGCTCAACGCGCAACTTTTCTCAAAAAAGCAAGGGGAGAAAGAAAACACAGGGATCTTCCTACAACACAAATATCTCCTATTTGTATTGGATATCTGGATATCTGGATTCCTCACGGATCCAGAAGCGAATAAGGTAGACAACCTTACTTGAGTTGCTCCGGCCAAACCTCCGCATGGCGATCCGCCCCTCCAGGCCACAAACTCTCTCGTCTCTGATGTCAAAAGCCATCGAAGCAGAGTACGATCTCGCGAATCAGCCCACGACCTTTACGACCACAGAAGGAGGAAACAAAACCAACCGAGGATCGAAGGGAAAACTGAGGGGTCACGGGAACCACTGAGATGCTGACACTGCCCAAAAAAAAAACATTTTCACCGCGATTGCCCCGTACTAGCGCAACGACGATTAGACCCCGATACGGGAAACGCCAGACAGGTGGCCGAGGTCCCGAACCCGCCTGTCAACTCGCACTAGGAGCCACAGAACTGAGTGTCGGACGGAGAAAATTACCTCACGTGTTGGTCCAGCTCAGCAGAGACGAAATTCAAGCGGCCATTGATTGCTGCTCCACGAACTGTTTCATCCGAACCGAGTTTCTGCCAGAAAGATGCACAATTTCACCGTCCCAATTATCAGCAAACCTTGCAGGTGAGGGAGCAACCATGCCTCTGCAAGGAACTACGAAATTCTCAATCAGAATGAATGGAAATCGACTGGTAGTCAACAACGTGTGGATACCCCCCACCTCCTGCGAGTCACTCCTTCTCGGATACCCCTGGCTCCTACAACAAAAATCCATTCTCGATCTCCCGAACGGAATTTTATATTTGGGTCAGCATTAACGTTTCTCGGTTCACCTCACCGAAGCAGCCATTCCCCCCACGGGAGCCAAGAATATCCACGTCAACGAACTACCAAACAACTTCCCAAAGCAGTACCAAGAAGAATTCGCGGCTCTCGTACAACGATTCTCTACCATTTTCGAGTCCCCTGATTATGTAACGATTATGTCAGATGCAGACTACCGAACACAGCATCACCGTCACGAGTCCGCGGCCTACACACGTCTCGCCGTAAGGATACTCGAATCAGAAGAAACGGATCATCCGCGAGCAAGTCCACAACATTTCGAGTGAGGGTATTATAGGACCCAGCACATCTCCGTACAATTTGCCAATTGTACTTGTCAAGAAAGATAATGGGCAAACGAGGTTTTGCGTCAACTACCAGAGACTAAATGATATCACCGAAGACGTGGTACAACCGATTCCCAAGATCCAAGATTTACTGAAGTCCATTAGACAAGCTGAGATCTTTTCAACGATTGATCTAAAAAATGGTTATTGGCAAATCCCAATGAGTTCAGAGAGTAAGAAGTATACCGCATTCACCACACCATCAGGAATGACGTACTAATTCCGCGTCATGCCGTTCGGGCTTGAGAACACACCTAGCACGTTCCAGCGTTTCATGACTCAAGAAGTTCTGGTGGGACATCTCGAGGAGTTCAGTCTAGCCTCTTTGGAAGACATCATCGTCTATTCGGCAACGTGGTAACAGCATCTTCGGCACCTCACCCTAAACTTTGAGCGCCTTAAACTCCATCAACTCCCCTGTTCCAGTGAGAAGTGCACTTTTGGAACCAATAAGCTTAAGTACATCGGGCACATCATCTCGGATGAGGGCAATGAGGCTCAGACAGAGCACATTAAAGCCATCGTGGGTTTTTCACCTCCTCGGATGAAACGCGAGCTACAGAAATTCCTCGGGACCTGCAACTGGCTACGAGAATACGTGCTACACTTCGCCTGTCTTACAGCTCCTTTGACACATCTCCTGGTGGGGAAAAGAACCTTCCGGTGGACAACCAAAGCTCAAGCAGCCTTTGAAGCTATTAAGCAGAAGATCCAGCAGCCACTACAGCTGTGTCGCCCGACCGTTGGCCTGCCTTACGTCATTCAAACCGAATTCAGCGAAGTAGGGCTCGGCGCAGTCCCCTACCAAAGGTGTCCCACGGAAGGAAGAAGAATCATCAATCATGGAAGTGCTAAATTCAGCGCCACGCAATTACGCTACGAGCTATTCGAACAGTAAGGTTACGCAATGATATGAGCCATGTAGAGGTATTAGCTTTATCTCGACTCCGGTCCCTTCACGCTGCGGACAAATATCAAGGCTCTCGCTTGGCTCGACCGCTTGATGGATGAGAAACCCAAACTCAGTCAGTGGTCTCTACTTCTTCACGAGCTCAATTTCAATGCTGAAGACCGAGCAAAATAAGTGAACGAGCTACTCCAAGCACTAGCGCTGCATCCCACCGAAGAAAGCGCTGAGGAAGCTTGGGATTACACGGGACTACTACCGCCCGAGCGCATCCCTAACACTGACAACAATGGCGACCCGGAAGTTTTTGGCATCACAGTAGAAGGACTAGTCGAAGAAGTCCTCCAGCATCAGCAGCTGGACCCCGACGTATGTCAACTCGCGGAACGGTTGCCGTCACCTGAATATAAGCCGCGAAGCTTATGGAAACTAATATACAACCAACGGAGGCTTGTGGTTCCCGCCGCAACGCGAGCCCGAGTCCTACACAAGTTCCACGACGCGGCACTAGCCGGACATCTGGGAGCCGACGAAACGGTCCGCTCTATCCAAACCCGATATACTTGGTCCCGCATGAGACAGGACATCCGCAGACACGTCGCTGACTGTTACCTCTGCAGTTGCACAAAAGCCGTTTGTCCGGCTGTCAAAGGCTTCATGCGTCCGCATCGACCACGCGCTCCCTGGCAGACGATACCGCTTGATTTCATGGGGCCATATCCACGGATGACAAAAGGAAAGTACTACATCTTCGTCGTCACGGATCTCTTCACACGTTGGATCGAGGCAATGGCCCTTGGTGTCTCCGATGCATCTACGGTGGTGCGAACCCTAGAAAAAGAAGTTTTTTCACGGTATGCATATCCTCAAGTTCGCCGCACCGACAATGGACCGCAGTTCAGAGCAAAAAAGTGGTTGGATGCGTGCAGCCAATGGCAGGTTCAGCATTGGCCAACACCTGTAATACCACCCACGCGCCAACCCCACGAAAAGGCGCAACCGACTGAGATCTCCAGCGATCTCAGTCCCCTGTCGATCATTAAAACTACCTGATACGCAATCTAGTACGATTCTCAAGCTACCTGATCACAGCTCACTTCCGATTATTAAGCTACTGATCTCAGTCCCCTGTCGGTTGATAAAACTACCCGATACGTGATTTCGTACGTTTATTAAGCTACATGACCTCAGTGTCCTTTCGAATATTACGGCTACCTAATACGTGATTTCGCCCGTTTATTAAGCTACCTGATCACGGTCCTCTGTCGATTATTAAGCTACTTGACTCGCGACTTCGTACGGTTATTAGGTTGTTAGGTACCCTTGTTGTCCAGCTACCGGATCCACTCGTTTAATTTAGCCACTTAAATTTATGCTACCTTTTAGCTGGAACCGTTGTCTACTCTCGCGATTCTCAGTCTTCATTACAAGAGGCTACCTGACCCTCAAATTAGTTCTTGAATGAGACATATCCCTTGGACTGTTCATACTGAATATAACGATAGTTTGGTTAGTTTCGATTTCCTCTCTCGTGCGGAAAATTCTTCACAGTACGTTCTGTTTCTTTAGAAACATTCAGGAAAAATTGGAGGCGACATGGTTCCGACGCAGTTGGAGTGTCGTCGGGGTCTTCCGTGTAGTGATGCCGCGAGAGATGAGAATAACGAGACGAGACGAGAAAATTAAGTCGAGAGACGAGACGAGACGAGGCGAGATGAGAGAACGATATTTGACTCATCGTTTGACTCGAGACAAGACGAGAGAATCGATGCAAGAATGTCGGGAATCTCGATTTGACAACAGAATAAACCACAAAATTTTTTTGCAAGCTGAATAATTTTCTCATTGATTATAGTTCGTTGAATAAATAGATACGAATAGGGGTGCGTATAATAAACTTTTTTTTTTTCAAAAACATTCATTTCTTACAGCCCATCGCACTTATTTCAGCTTTCCGTACACATATACTTACAATTGCCAGCAATTAATTGTACGTCGCGTATTGCGCTAAATATTTCTTCAGTTTCTTCGACTAGCAGCGACTAGGCTTAGGCGCAATTAATAAATCGATGCAGTCTCAGTACAAACTACCGATAGCTGAGAAAACATTGGGGAAAAATTAACTCTTCTTCGTTTATAACAGTACGAAGAGTAATAAGCAAATAAATGATCGATAAAACGCGTGCGGTTGACAAAAATAAATCTCGGTATATTCAAATCGAGCGCACATCGCAGGTGCAGTTAGATTGTATATGAAGCTGCGCAGTAAGCGCAACGAAGGTTATTGTTATCAAAATCTCCAATTTAGAAGAATGATAAAACGTTCGTGTTACAGGGAATAGCGGTGCACAATCGTTTCGAGGAAAATAAAACTGTGCCGGGGAGTTTCGGAAGCCGCAAGGGGACACGTTGGTTCGACCAGCCGAGTAATATTTACTAAATTTGACTAGCGTTGTAACATTTTAAGGGGTGCCAAGCGGGTGTTCCGGTTTCTCTGGCCGTCACTGGCTGCGGTAACTCGCACTAGTATGGAAATCACGTTTGGTCGAAAATGTGATACGAAAATCGTGACCGACGTTCCACACGCGAGAAACCATGTGTCCTGACTAACAAAAATTCGTTCCGACTGATACTTTTTGTCAACGAGGACAACTCGTTATCTCGGCATGCACGAACACGCAGAGGTTGAAACGCAGAAATTCTGCTGTGTCTCAATTCATAGTTTCACGATTAATCTTAGTAGATGCCATTTCAATCCTGACGTGTTGTATTTTGACATTGTTATCTCGACAGATACGTTGTTTTTTTGCACATCTTGCAAGTACCCACTTTCCACTTTTCGGCGACCACGAACTCGAAGTACTCGTCGTACCGTTTCCCTGTCGCGCCGACAGGCACGTTTTATTGGGACGTAGGATACTTGCATCATTTGCGTCAGCCGATTCTCAAGGATGCGTTCGTTTCGACGTGCTCGTTTCCTGATCATTGCGTTGATTAAGCTGAGATGCATTGCCATCCTTTCTCACACCGGAACGTAATCGCTTCATTTTTCGAGAAGATAGCACCGAACATCACCTTTACTGTCGAGCGTCTGTTTCACGCTCGCGCGGAATCTTTTACCGTTGCCGGGGACAGCCAGAAGATGGATACGAGCATGCGGTCTCCAGAAACGAACGGGTGGGGACACATGACTATGCAGTGTTGCCCCGACCGCCGAAGTATACACAAGCCATCGCGCGCTCGCAGCACGCTTTCGATTCTCGACAATATATGCGCTGTTGTACCGATGGTAGTAGCTGCTCGGTCGATGTGTATTTTCGTCAGTACATCACAATCGGTACATCGATCTCTCACTTGAAGGATATTTCAATCCCCCTCGAGATGAGAGAAAAAACCTCTCTCGAGACTCGAGAATATTTCGAGAAGAGAGGAAAAACTTTTCTTGAGATTCCTGAATATTTCTAGACGAGAGAAAAATTCCCTCTCGACTTTTAACTAGAGACGATACAAATATTTGTTTTATATTTGTCGAAACAAGACTAAAGAAAGGCCAATTCTCGTCTCGTCTCGCGGCATCACTACTTCCGTGCCTTTCAAGTATCGAGAAAGATCAACGAGGACGCTGAAAACTGCGGGACGTTCGGTGTGCCGGAAACGTTCGAAGACTTCCTTCTCCAATGTCAATCCCTTGAACCCCAAACAGGGAAATCATTACTAGGAAATCATTAATAGGACTTGGCTTAAAGCGGCATACCGTTTGCGGCGTTCTCCAAATATTGCAAAGACACCATCTAGATCAAGAAAAAGGAAAAGCTCCTAAGAACCGAGGGCGCGGATAAAGTAGAGGATGCATTAGTGGGAAATGACCGGGAGATGCAGGTTCGTGCATAAACACACGTGGAGTGACCAGAGAAATAGGTAATGGGTAATAGGTGGTCGCGAAAATAGGTCGTAGAATGTTAAATTAGGAATAGGAATCGAAATCAAAGTAGTTGGGGAAGTAGCAATACGTGAAAACTCCGTGAAATTCACCAAGCTGGGCCTCGGAATTCGATGGATGGACGGAACCCGTAAACTTCTCGGGTCAACGGTCTATCTGGTAAAAAGACTGGGGATTACACTCGTGAGATACAAGCAATATGAAAACAACACCCAACTACACTTACCAAACCACAACAAATCAAAACTATCATGCACAAACATTTAAATCTTCACCAAACAACGAAATACACGAAATGTAGGTCCAAATAAAATCAACGGAGCTTAGGCGTGTGTCCAGGCGGGATACAAGGAGCAGGCCTCCCGTGGTTCCCCGTGAGTGCGTCCCGGAGTCGGCGTAGATGTTGGAAGCACTTGTGTAGCAGGGTCAAATTTTGGACCCAAGACAATAAATGTTACACATGTCTGTGATAAATATGTACCGATAAAGGCGAATGTTTATGAGTGCGTCCAGAATATTGTGCTGCAACTGTGCACCTGTGTGCATGGGATCGTTCGCTGGGTATCGTGAGATGGTGGCTGTTAAGTCATTCAACATCACCTACAGCTGGGTTTTTTAATACGACGCATCGTCTGGTCGAGATGCTCGAAGGAGTGCTCCGGAAATGAGTTTCGCATTCCTCCTCGTCCGGGTTGAGTGCTCGAGTCTCGTCTGATGATGGCTTGGACCCAGAATTTGGTGAGCATGTCCTGTAAAAGGTATTCTCATACCAGACTGTCACTGTGGATACCATGTATGTTGAAGGTAAAGCAACATATACAAGTCCAAAAACGAGCCAGCAAAAAAATGACCATATTGGGGTGAACTGCCCGTAATTATCTGCTCCGATGATAACATCGATTTGTCTTAGTGTGGGAAATTCCGGATCAGCTAAGTTAAGGTTCTCGAGGTACTACCATGTTTCCAGTGATTAAGCGTCGAAAGACAGATTCTTAACAGATGTTAACATCTTCAGGCTGCGAGCCTAATCCGAGACTTTATTGTGGAAAATGAATTGAGAGATTCCACGAGTTGGAGTTGTCCACTAATGTGGATGATAAGTACCGTGGAGCACTGTCGCGGTGTGTTGAGCTGATGAGTTGTCCGGCGGTGAAGGTTTGTTTAGATCGTGGGTAAACTAGAAGGCAAAGTTGATCAGTAAGTACCGACGAAATGACGCGGGCAATGGTGCTGGTGGTCAGCGTCGAGTGAGACGAGATTAGCTGAGCTGATGAGTAGACGACTTCACCGAGCTCCTTTTAAGCTGCCGCGGTTGAACTGCTCTGAATCTCCGTTGTCGCCGTTGATTATGAACTGGCACCTTCTTAAGGGTGGACCGGTTTTCAGCTGACTGCAGCCCGAGAGGTCTTCTTGACTGTTCCTTTTCGAAAGTTAGCTTGCCCGACACTCGTATACTCGACCCTCTTCAGGGCTCTGGCACGTGAGATCAAAAACCTCTCGAACGGTTTATCCGTCGGGTATTTTTGTGATGAGCCAAGCTAAGTTTCTCAAGCTGCCTTGGTTAAGCGGTCTAAATTTCGCGACACATAATAGACTAACAGGCCAATTCCACATGTTAGTACGTCCAGCCCCCAGAGCCTCCAGTGCGGTGCAAGACTCCAAGATCATGGTGTTAAGTAAGTTGAGAGCAACCGCGTTTCGATTGGTGATCGAGGTTCTGTTGAACACCGCATCCAGATGCCTCTGGATGTGTGAGAGCTTGTTTTCGTACCTGTTGATTGGAGCTTGCCATGACGGAGTGAATGAAGCCCCAGTGAGCGGGAAAACTACTGATGAGCACGAGCAGGCTGATGTGCCTTCTAGACACCTCACACTGATAGCAGAGGCGTTCAACGTCCATGAGATATGTTCTCTTTATGATACACTGAGAGAAAATTATGGTTTTAGTAACCATAAAATGACAACTATCCATTTGTACTTGGTACAAACATAGTTTTTGGCACTTAATTAGTTGTCACAATTATTTTTATAGTCACCGTAACTATAAAAGGACTAAAAATCAATAGTTGTCACTTTATAGTTAACTTTAATATGACGATTTCTCTCAGTGTAAGGTTCGACAAGAAGACGGAGAACGCTAGCAATGCTGCATAACAAAAAGGTTTTCCGCGCACAAAGTGATAAAAGCAAAAGCGTTTACGCACGAACTTTTCTAATATCAAAAAAAATTATTCGCACGCAAAGTAAAAATATTACACTCACACTCACATTCACACTCACACTCACGAAACTCTGTAAGATGGTTGATGAACGTACCAGCGATCTATTCCCACCTCCACGTGGTCAGAGTTGGGCAACTCCGCAGTGCGCGTACGACGGCTTTCAACCGTTCATTTCACCGTTCGTATTCCGAGTCACTGAACCCATGCAACAGCTGCCACCACCAACGATTATGCAAAACCTAAAACACACTGGGGTTGCCTTGTACGTCGACATCAATAGCCGACGCGTCTTTTTTGACAGTTACAGCCCGCCGCCACTCGTTAACGGACACCATAAACGTCTACGTCAAAACATCACGTCTTACAAATAAGGGACTATAAGCCACTACAATCAATTAAGTCTACAGTGGGCGGAAAATACTGCATATTTCTTGATTTTATGTCCTGTGGCCGTAGCCTACCTGCTGTTTCTCACCTATTCTCGTCAAAGAAGTTGAGAAACGATGCTATTGTGACACGACACTACAAAAAAATGAAACATGTAAAGCATAAACATAGTTATTTTAAAAGCAATGACAAAGTATACTTGAGAGGTACTATAATACATGTACGACACCATGTATACATACGCGCACAGCTTGCTTTAGTTGCCATCCATAAATAGCAAATAAGCAAACAAACACAAATTAACATTCTGTTACTATTATTAATATATGCCTACCATCATCATTAGCAGCTCCAAATCTTCGAAGGAATATAAAGGCAGAGATTCATAGCTCGATCAAACACTCCCTGTAAAAACGGTAGTACCTTCAACAACCCTAGTAGAATTGAAGTTATCAACGGAATACTCGTGATCGACTGCATCAAAGGTACGTGGGAATTCATCAGAGAGGAACTCGAATATATGCCTAGGCCTCTATTACCGAGATACTGGGTTGATTCCATTCATTAATCATTACATATGGAAGGTACTACCCGAACGTATTCAAATGGATCCCGAAATTGCGACAATACCAACTCTGAAAGGTACACTGGCCTTAGCCGGATCTAATCATTTTTTATTTAAAATTAACAAATGTACACTTTTACAAATATTTATCAATAAGCAAAAATTTATATATTTTCAATAACTCGTTTTCTTATCAACTTACCACTTACGTATGTTAGAATTAAATTGGGACAACGCCAAGCAACTGGACTTACCGACCACTGTAAGATCGGCAGATTCTACTCATTTCTACTCGCTGAAAATATTTCTTTTCAGCTCTCGAGACACGAGAATATGATTTTCCACTGGAAAACTTACCAGTTCCTCACAGTTTGAGGAATACCACCAACGAAGGGGAGATTATTTATCCCTAGATATCAATCTTCGCACATAAAAAATAGGTGTCCGTCAAATTTTCTAATTCTACAACATGAATATATATATCAGAATTACAAAAATCAGGGTCTGTCAATTGAGAATATTTTATTCTCAGGCAAAAACTGCCCATCCGGTAAAGCAGCACATAACAAGGCGCGAATCTGCATTCCATAGATTGATGCCTGAAAATTTTCTCTGACGAGATGGGCACCCTTGACGCGCAATTGTACTCTCAACGACGTCTACTACAAGTTGAGGTACGAGTAGTCAAATCTCGCACCTTTTTGATTCGCACCTCGATTTGGTCATCGCCCCTCCATGATAGTTTGATCGTGCCCTCAAAAGGAATTTGGCCAGAGCAACAGCCAAAATCATAGCAATCATAAACCGCAGTGAGACATTTCTCGACGTAAAATCAGTGGTGTCAAAATTGCAAAGAACCAGTATAATTGGAAATAATTTTATTTGACTCAAAACGGCGTCAAGCACGGCGCCAGATTGAAATCCGAAATCAAATTTCACTATTACAGCTAACGAAATGCCCTGCCCGGAAAACGTCCACGTTACAGTAGATTCATTTAGTAATTACAATTTATTTTCAGATGATTTTTTTCGTATTATTTTATAGAGACGCAAATCTATATATATATATAGATAGGAACGAATATATATATATATATATTTATTCGTTCCTATCTAGCTTATATATTGTTCCATTCATTCCACAAGCTAGCAACCAATTTCTAATCAGGAAACCCGGTTATCAGGACCAATGCTGTCTATTTACAATTATGAATAGAGCTCGCTTTACATATTTCAATTTGTATGATTGTCGATTTTCGTTTGAAATAGTGCCGAGCACAACAGCAAATTAAGGGGACGTGGTACAGCCGTGTTAATTACTCCGTCGGTAACAAATGGCTTTCCCTATTTTGTCCGAGTTGATCGACCCTTCGACCAAAAGCAAATTAGGTTTTCGTACTAAATACGTAGAAGAATGAAAACCTAATTTGCTTTCGCTAGTCAGATCAACCGTTGTGGAGAAAATGGGGAAGGCGCCTTGTTACCGACCAACCACTGAACCATATACCCTTAATGAGACTGAACAAATTATTTTTTGCAGATTGATAGTTGAATTAGCACATTACTTGTTTCGCACGTTCGCGGAGCTACTATATTATAAATTACACCTACAATAACAATAAAAGAATGCAGAAAAACGCTAACCTGGCATTGCGATCGCACTCTTTTCGAATTTTCATTTCTTCCGAGTCACGTGGCTTGCACGGTGAGTTTCCCAGCATGTTTGTTAATCGAATTATCGCCCGTCTTTTCTTCAGCAGGCATGCTACTTTTCCACAGACGCCCAACATTGTAAGTAGCATGAAAGATCCATTCGCAAACTCTTCGACAGTGTTAAACGATCCAAAGAGGTCAACTAATTCTGACATTGTAAACGCAAAGATGAGAAGCACCATTAGAAAGGTATACAAGTCGTAAATCATAGCCTTCCAGCCGGATAGCCAATCAACCGGTCGCCATATTCCACAGAATCCAAGAATAATAAAACTGGTTGGTAGCGTATCCATTGTTGAGTAGTGCAACGTTTCTCGTAGAACAAGAAAAAATATATCGTCATTGCACGGTCGGCGACTTACTGCCAACTCTTTGAATAAAGTTAACCATTATAGTATATGCTATTTCACCGCTAATATTCAATTTAAAGAAGGAAAAAAAAAATGTCACTTGCAGACTAGAAGTACGAGGAAATAACTTATCCCTCCCACAGTCTTCCGCATAATATACTCACTAGGTAATAATAGAGAAGAGAGGAATACATTGAGGGTTTAGTCAGCGCAAAGAAATAAAAAGTATTATCGTAATGGGCGTAAATGTAATATGAGGCCACGTTGAGCTGACTATGTATTAGCAGATTATACTTCTTTACAATATTTATTTAATAGGACGTTGGTATCCTCAAGTATTGAGTTCACTACACTTCCCCATACTCTATGTTCGCATCGATCCATAAGGATGTTGGTTAAGATATTCGTGATCCAGCAGGCACCAATCAGGTCTACGAAGATTTTCCAAGTTCTCGCAATACCGTGTATGCTGAGTAAGAGGCCTGGAGGATCTGCAAAAATTCTGTACATCAGTCGCGTTACATTATCATGTATAATTATTGGAAGACCTTTACTGCATTAGTAGATTGAATATTCTATAGGGGAGAGTGGGGTATAATGCGCCATTGGCAACAGTGGGCAACGGCGTCTATCGCAAAACACAGATCACTAAAAATTCTAGTTTCTTAAAAATAAAACTGTGAGTTCAAGTGGCTGTTACTCGACCAAGTTAATTTTAAGTTACGTTATCCCTGAACACACCAAAATTGCAAGTACATCTTAGCCGCTTGAAAAAAGAAACTTTTACCCTTCACAAAAGTTTTATATCTAGGCTAAATCTTCCGCTCGACTTACATGATTCTTTACATCTTTCTGTATCGCTGTGTGCCCACTTTACATTGGTTTTACTTAGTGATGCATGATTTTTTCATAATAAGTGTTCACGAGTGTTAGTGGCGAACAATGAGCCAACCTTGTAGATTTCGTCTAGATAATTCCAACATCCAAGTTCAAGTATGATGGGTTTTATAAATCATTTTTTCAAGATAAGATTGAGATGAATGAATATGAAAATGAGAAAATGAGAATGAATATGAAAATGAGAAAATGAGAATGAATATGAAAATGAGAAAATGAGAATGAATATGAAAATGAGAATGAATATGAAAATGAGAAAATGAGAATGAATATGAAAATGAGAAAATGAGAATGAATATGAAAATGAGAAAATGAGAATGAATATGAAAATGAGAAAATGAGAATGAATATGAAAATGAGAAAATGAGAATGAATATGAAAATGAGAAAATGAGAATGAATATGAAAATGAGAAAATAAGAATGAATATGAAACAAAGCAGTAAGAGGACAACTGGAGGAGAGATGGAAAAGAATCAGTGATGAAAGAAGGGGTAAAGTCTAAATAGTGGACAGTTCGAAGTTGACAGTTTCATAATATATATAGATTAGTCAACTAATAATTTAATTATATACAAATACAAGAAAAATTGACAATTTTGCCCATTCGCTTTATCTCCTCTATGTTTTTCGGGTATTGGCTTATTGTTCACTCTTGTATGGCCCACAGTACCCTACTGGTGGGGCACAATGAGCAATTTTCCGATATACTTTCAAACTAACTTTTCATAAATCCTCGATAGTTTTGAACACGTTATCGCAACCTCAGAGTATGACCAAAGGCAGAATAAAACCGACTGAACACCTTTCCAGTCATATTGTGATTTTACTAAAACTACAGACGAATTTAAGAAAAAAGTGGCCACTGTTGCCCACTCTCCCCTACCCCTTTAACATATTCTTGGCAAAAATAAAAAATGTACGCTAAGTTCATTTTAGGATGAATTGTCTATAGAATAAACTCTCTCTAAAAATATGGGGCAACACTATATGCGGCATTCCACTTAATTTCGACTTAGATCCGATCCCCAACCCTTCTGATAAGGTCCGGGACTTTTCACAAGATTATCATTACTCTGAAAAGCACTATCTGTTTATATGTATTTGTCTTCATATTTTTTATGATCTACGATTCATCTAAACATGGTATCGAGTGCATAGTAACCCTACTACACAAATCAAAGTAAATTTCATCCTCGTAAAAGTATTATCAATTATTACTGAATTTCGATCCAGCGAAGGATCTACCGGTTAAGTATCTCGAAAAGTGATGGAACTAATGGAATAAGAAAGAGGCAAACGTGGGGTGTTGTTTAATTTTGATTTTAGCAAACTGGATTATCGGCGTTGTAGACATCGATATAATATCACGGCCTACAGGAACTGTTTTTTGGCTGATCAAAGAAGGATAATACTTAAAATATCCAGGATAAAAAAAGATAAGAAAGATACTGTGCGGGTTAGCGCAATGCTCCGACCTACAGGATCTGGACTTGCTCGAGAAAGAAATTGTTTGGATTGGTGTAATACAACGGCAATCGGATGAGCTGAGCTTGCCCAAGAAAATTCTAACAAGGGTTAGAGCGATTCTGCGACTTATTGTCACCAACGTGGATGATAGTTCAATAGGTGCGCGCGACTGACCGCGATGTATCACTATATGTGCTCGATTAACGATCGCGTCGACGGCAACAGTGAATCTCCCGTACGGGCAGGGCTGGAAAAATGTATTTACGAAAAAAAATGACGTATTGTTTTCCACTCTTCATTTATTTCAAATCAGAATATTGAATAGTTTACCAGTGATTATATTTTCAAGGTTGAATAATGGATGGGTCTCCATTTGTTATTTAAATGATGATGAAAGAAGGATCCTAATTATAAGACAATGACCCTTCCACTTTAATAGATCAAGGTGAAAACTGCGGCGGAGGGGGGGGAGGCCCTCGGGAAATCCCGAGGGTCCTCTGCACCTGCACACACTGAGAAAAAGGGGTGGGGACCGACTCTACATCTCCCAACTAAATAGACTAAATAATTTATTTGCAATATATATCTTTAGCTCAAGTAATTTGAAGCAACTATATCGGTATTCTTGCTTTTGATGTTAGATTCAAATGATGGTTCAATCATTAGACAAAAATTATGAAATTGGCAAGCACGGATAAAGTCAACACCTAAAAAGTCCCACACATCGAAGATATAAACAATCGACGTTCTCAACGTCAAGAGACAACGAGACGATGTATGAAGAAAATAATTTCCGGCATACGAAGAATAATCCAACACTGAAAAGATCCTTTTCAGGTGCATTCTTCATTAAAAAATACAAGATTGGTATATTAAAAATAAGCAGTCAATATATTCACGTGCTGTGATTTTTAAATACCAGTATTGTAGAATGATTATATCCTATGCTCAAATTTACAATAAGAGTGAATTAATATGGAATCCATGTACCCGGATCGTAAAATCTCATATCGTCTTGTATATCAAATTTACTTGCATTTTTAACAGTGAAGATGGGGAACCCGACACAGTCTCCTTCGCAATATATTACGAAGAGCTTAGAAAGGTTGAACGTAGGATCGACAATAGACCTCCGTAATTTGAGACTGATGTGGACTACAAATGTCGCATGCTAGAAACTGACGCTCGAGCCATCGTGAATATTGATAGAAACAATTCGGAGCTCCTAAAAAACCGAGTACAATTCATCGTATAGCTGTAAGTTCTCACGTCGTTCCGAGCGAAAACTTACATAATTGGTATCCGATTTTTTGTCTATAAATAGGGTTACGTCGACTGCTGGGATTCACAGTTATAATCCAATCCTCCACTGAGAAAAATGAGTAATTGTGATTACCAATAATTGCTTAAAGCAACCATAATATTGGTAATGCTTGCGAACATATTGGTAGCTCCAACCAATTATTGGTAATCACAACTACTCATTTTTCTCAGTGTCCTCTCGTCGAAAAGGTAGAAAATGTCGATAGAATTAAGAATGAAAATAGAAAACCTGTGACTAGAATACAACAATCAAGCGGCTGATATTGCACGTCTGGTCTGATCCGCGAATGGAGGGAATCTAGAGTAACTGCCAACAAATCTTACAAGAAATTTTGTTACTCGTTTACTTAGTAAAAACATTAAAGATAAAAAAATCTCGAATAAAGCTACAAAGTTGCACTTCCTCATTATTTCCGGTTTTTTTTACAAAGCTACATCGATGAGGAGGATGTTAATCGATTTTGGCTTCCTCATAGAGGAAGCTTTTTTTAAAATAACCAAAAACAACGAGAAGCAACGTACAGTTCAACTCTGCAACTGTTTTTTATCGAAGTTAAATTTCTGAAAAATTCAAACCACATAAAAAATTGTGACGAAGCTGTGTACCTATTATTGCTGAATACTACTGAAATTTGAGTTCGCTATTTTATGTTCTGCTCAAGTTAGAGCAAAAACGTGAATTTTGTAAAAAATTTCATCAACTCGACAAAGTGCGAAACCCTTTTCCGATGTCGGTCAAATTTAAATATCGCCATTTTTACGAAAGAGCGCACACGCTCTTTCTTGAAAAAAAAAATCACAAAGCTATGAATTGAAAAATTCTTCGTACATTTTGAAAATAATTACATCTGTCAAATACATACACACACGCGCACCCACACGCACACGCACACGCGCGCACACACACACACACACGCGCGCATGAAGACGCGTGTTAGCTAGGGCCGAGTGCACCCCAAATGCAAGGACTGGGCTTGGCGAGAACACAACCACAGCTATATTGTCGCTTAACAAACCTAATTGTTACAATAATCTGAAACGATATGGATAAATGCACCACCTTTAACAGATCGACCAACCCAAAAAGAACCGTATTTTCAACCCGGTTGGAATGGGCCACAAAACCAACCGATAATTATAATATGTCTATTGTCGATTTCGGTAAGCCCCTCTCCGTGAAGGCGTCCCTGATAACTTGTCGGCACTCAAACGTAAGTCTCTTGCTAGCAGATGTCAAAGCGTCGTGCATAGGGACTATATAATATTGGGTACTACAGTTCATTCGGCCAATCGGGTACTATTACGATCACACAAGCTTGCACCGCTATTATTTTTCGTAATACTATCGAAATGATCACGAAAGGCGGAAACGCATAAAATGACTTATTTTTCCATCTTCCGGCATCAATAGCCACAGCCTCAGGACCTTGATGTCAAGGACAAAACTCTTCGCATTTTGTGTTCGCTCTGATCGCGGATAAATCGTTTGTCGGAATCCCGAATTCTCTTACGATTAGCTTAAACGCAAAGCTCGCCAGTTCCCATTCCGTGTCTACTTTCTGATTTCTAGATACTCGATCTGCATTCGCGGAATTCGTTGACTTGATATATGATGCCGACATTTGCAGTTGTGTAATCGATCCGTAATAAAACATGAACTCCGTGCAAGTCGGAAGTAAAATATCGGAGAGTCATGAACGCCGCGGAGAGTTCGAGAGAATTGATATGCAAAGACGCATATTATTTCTACATTTGCTTTCTATCAAAAAACCGCGAGCTCCTTCATCACCGCAACGAGGCATCGGGAAAAATATCGCGAACATATTCGGGTCTTACAATCGATTGCTTTGATGACAATAATTTTTCTACCCACCAATCGAAATCCTTGCGAAGGGAGAATGGTAAAGACACCGACGCTTCATAGTCTTGGCCGTTTTATAAGAGAGCCTGGCATACTTACCTCTGGAACGCTTTGAGATATATACAACGATATTCTATTGCCGGACTATACGCAACGAGTGTACCTACGAATCGGGCGAACTTTCGTATTTTGCATACAGTCGTTTGCGAGAATACCTGAACCAATACTCTCGCACTTTCCCTTTATCAGTGGGCAGTTCTAACGACGTGTCGATCGAATTAATGTTAAACCCCAAAAACGGACAGGCTTAGGCTAGATTCAAAATACATTCTTCCAATTCACCTTGGATCTAAGCGATTCAAGCCGCTCGATTGACGCAGACACATTACCCGCGCAGCATTAACAATTCTCACCGATATATAACAAATCGTCTCAGTATATAACCGATACAAAACCTCTCGCATTAGCGAGCTAACCACCGACCTTAAAATCTTTGTAACAATGTACAGTGCTGTAGAAAGCCCGCTTGGTAATCACGTAAATTCGTATAACTGACACTTGAAAATAACTCGTCGAAACTTTCGACTGTCTTGGTCTATCGGAACCGAATAATAGGCGTTCTTTAGATCAATTTTCGCAATAAAATAATATCGCGTGACAATTTTCACCACGTTTTTCCAATCTTCCATTTCGAAATGATCAGTATGCGATAACTCATTTAATTTCTGTAAATTCAAAATAAATCTGTGAGAACCGTCTTGTTTTGGTACCGAAAAATAGCTCAATAAAAGTTGACCTTCCACCGCGGAACATTTCTCAATTGCGCCAAGTTCTAATATTTTTTTCTATCGCTCGCACGTAGTTTCGATCTTTGGTTTGATTTTGTAACGCTGGGCCCTGAAGCCACATTCCTTGAACAACCGGCTGCGCGGTTTCAATTTCAAATACCTATACTTCTTCCCCTTCGACTTCTCGTCTGGGAATTGCGTTTGATCTGGCTGCCGATTTTCTTGCTGCGCACGCCCTCCTCTTGATTTGTACGTGCTCGGACCTCGCTGGTTGCTGCCCGCCTGATTGGTCCTTTGGAACCTCGCAGGTGGGCTCTTTCAGTTTACCAAATCGCTCTTGTTGAGCGGAGCTTACGGCAGCGCTGATTTCGAAGGCTGCAGTTTTAAATCGAGACCCCCTTTCTCCACCGCTTTTACCGATTTTTACTGTTCCGACAAACCCTTGCCGAACAGACATCTATCTGTCTCAACCGTACTCAAGGTCGTCATCGCTCGTTTATCCAAGCGTAGTAGAATCTAAGCTTTCCTAGCTGTCGATTCTTTGTGGTGGAGATCGGCCCATAGCTCTCCTGTGTCACACATTAGTTGCAGCAGCCCTTTTTTGTCGACGCCCTCCTTTTTGTCATTCAAGAGTAGCGTGATGGCTGAACCTAATCGGACATTGCTAAACCGATCAAACATTGCGAAGTGACAAAATGCTTGTCTCGTTTCACACCCGTTTCGTTCAACGACGAGATGGGCCCTGTATTTAATATGGGATCTTCCAGTGGGCAATTCCGCCCACGAGAATAACTTTTTAGCAGTTCTACTCGAACCTCTTTTTCCAAACCAGAAACAGCCCAAGCTTTCCATTGAGGAGCCTGATCTGGATGGGTTTGGCTTGATCGACAAAGGATATTCTCCCAGGATTTGAAGGACCTTTTCGTCTATCGAAGCCTCAACTGACTCTGGTTCCAGCGACTCATGTTCGCTGCACAAACTATTTTGCTTTTCCGACTGATTGTTCGGACAATCTAAAATGCAAATTTAATATTCATGATATGAATAAGAATTAGGCTATGTTTCAAACATAACCGACATGTGTAATCGACACAAGGCAACTGTCGTATTTCAGTTTCAGTTACATGTTTATTTCAATACAGTAACTAATAATCCACAACATACATTTACATGTTCGTGTAACAAATATTTGTTTGCTGATAGGACTCTTTATGTGCTCCGTTCACTGTTCATAGTGCTACGCGACCCTAGCGAGGCCGATTAACCGTCATTTTCTGGTTGCTTCATGATCAGTTGCTTCAGTCGCTTGACTGTGTAATAACCAAGCGGAGAATTTAGGAAAGTGTAGATATTGGCATTGCGGATGAACTGACGAAGTATCGAAGAGAGAAAATATATGGTGATCACCGGGAATCGAACCCGGATTGTTCAGGTACTGGGTAAGAGCGCTAACCACTGCGCTAATGTCACCTATATATTTCTCTCGTTCGAATCGTCTTCTTATAGGCAATGTAGGGCTACTACAACTAGCTGCGCGTTAGAAGGCAACGATTCTCAAAGTATTTGCGATTCGACTTTGATTCTATAATATGTTATTCTAGCAAGTATAAGCTTTCGAAGAATGCGAAAAAAAATTTGGTTCTGTAAAAACTCCACGCTGGTATGATCCTGTAAAAATGCTAATGCAAAATGTAACTGATAAATATTTTATGAAGTTCGAAAAAATTCGTCTTCAGAATCTATCATTGTGCACCAGTAAGTTAGTACTGGTGAAAAATGATATGGTGGGATAGTCACGCGTTACGAATACAACCGTTACTTAAATCAAAAAATTAAATCAAAGCGATATCGTCAAAATAAAATCGGAATTACAAATTGAGCATCATATTCTGACGTGTTCACAAAGGCTTAGAAAAAAAGGTGCAAAACGCGAGAAAAGGAATTGTTCAATACTGACACCAACGAAGACCTCGTTTGACAACGGCATTGCGGGGCCACTGGTAAAGATAATCGGATTCCTTGCACGCATGCAAATGTTCAACAGATTCTTTTGCATATCGAGATTAAGACCGGTCCAATCCATGTGATACACAGCGGCAGCGACATCTAGGCTCTAATGGTGAAAAATAAAGTCATTATTAGAGAAGAAAAATATGATGGAGACTAATGTCGTATTTAACTTATTTCGACCCTTGTATGAATGGATATATTATGAGCTACATGCACAGGTGACGTTTGATGGAACTCGATTCGGCCATTTACCTTTAGATGAACATCGTTTCCGAACCAGCAGTAAAGAAAAGCCTCGGATACCATGCAGCCGACATATAAACATCCGGAAGTAAATTCTGGACTACCAATGGTGGACCGAGCAAACTGGTAAGCACCCGTGCATGTACCGATGAGGCTGACAAGCATTTGAACAGCAAAAATTGGTACTAAACATCGTTGAGTAGCTTCCGATAACCTGTCAAAAAGTAGTGAAGAGAAATGTGATTAAGCTGAGTCGTCCGTGATGATTGATGAGCGACCAGGCTGAGTATCAAAACATCTTACTCAAATATAAATAGATGATGCCGTACACAATGAGCGAACTTCTTCCTGATCAAAGTTTCTCGTTCATTCGTATAATCATTTGCGCAGGTCAACGCTTGCTGTTTTGAACTCGTGAAATCAGATTCCGTCATGTGAAGAAAACGATAGGCGAGTATATCGAGATGTCCAGATATTTGCATCATTATCGATATAACGAAAAGATCATTCGCCAGATTCGCCAAACCCACTACTGTTGCCGAGAGACCTTCCCAGGTGAAAGTGACCCAAAATTTTATTTCCGTATCTACTTTATATGGAGTCCAAGAAAGAAACGGCAAACTTCTACGATTTAAGTTCGTCATCAATGGGCTAAATACCATACACTCAGTCGTCACAATGGTATTTACTGCAATTACCCTGTTTATCCACCTAAAAGAAAATATCGGTTTAAATTGTTCCTTCCTTTAAGGAACTAAAGCGACTAGTAATTTTGAAGTCACAGTTCCACCAGAGTTACTTGAAGATCGACTCATAGTTCTGCAACTACATTAAGACTGAGAGTAAACGGAATACGATAGATCTCTTTTTGCAATGTTTCGATTCTCGGGAGACTTTCATTTGACGCTGACTAACCGGGTAACCATAAAATTACATCAATGATTTAACGTATTGAGTAGTTATCGCAATTTCTATAAACTACAATATAGTCGAGACAAGAGTGTTGTATCGATATTTCTCATTTTATCTCGAAATTTTCGAGGAATCTCGAATATTATTTTTTTGCCCCCAACTTCTTGATTGTCTCAACGAGTTTTTACGTAAGAAATTAATAAACCTTTAGAATCAACTTTAGTTTAGTTACTATATAAAATAATACCCACAACTGAAAATATTACGAAATGGTCACATGGACTAACAGCTGACATTTGATAGTAGCAAATATTACCACAATTTCCATGGGGACACACACTTGCATACACTTGCACACACTCACACACACACACCTGTTCACACTTTCTCACACTTGCACACACTCACATGCCTACAAATACTTGCCCACACTTGTCCCGAATAGGCGGAACGTACGTTTCTTTTTAGTATGTCGTCCGACATGTTGTTACCGTACCGTCATGTACGTCCGCATGTTCCAGTTTTATTAATTTTTTCAGATCCGAAATTCCGAATTGAGGAAACAAAACCGCTTGCCGGCGTCTCTCTTTTTCATCGTAGAAATACATAAACTCAATTCTAAAGAATTCTACTGCAATCTCCGCAATTTCAAATGCACTTTGGCTGCAACCTGTTTGCGAGAAACGTTTTAGTCATTATCTAGCGGCATTATGCGAATCACGAATGCATGATGCAAGTGACGGCACATTGCCGTTTCGCATAATGCCGCTGGATGCAAGTGGCTATAGTATTTATCGTAAGCGATTTGGAGCCAATATATTTATAAAACTGCGGAGATACTTAGGGTTCGCTTGCACTTAAGAAAGCTATCGTCTAAAGATGCCCCTTGGTAATCTTTTTTTGTCACACGTGCATTAACAGCGGTGCTTTTCATGGCAGTTTTGAGAGCCGAAAGTGGCTAGTTTCATAGCAGTGTTGCAATGATTGATTGACGCATGCCCAGTTCACTTTTTCGTTACTTTCAACCCTGACGTTTCACTTCCGACCCTTGGGACGTAAGATTGTAACCTCACTTTTCACCGTTCGTCCTGCAAAACTACCATTCAAAGCACCACTATTCATGCACTTGTGACGAAAAATATAATGTGCAACGTGTGCCGAAATTAGCTGCAAACCTCACACTCATCGCAATCGCAAACTTTCGGCCCTTGTTGTACAATATACTATTGTATTCCTTCTATGAAAAAAGAGACGCCAGCAGGCTGTCTATTTTGTTCAACTCGGGAATTCGGATCTCGAAGAATTAACAAAACTAAAACACGATTTTCCATTCCAGACTCCACGAACAGACCAAGCCACAAGCAACTTCAAATTTTCGATGCGGCACGCCGTGCCGTCATCAAGCCGTCGCTGTGCAGGCATGCCGTGCGTTCACAATTTTTTCCGATAATATTCATTCGAACAATTTCCGTTCGATGATCGATCGATTGAACGCGCGGCGTGCGTGCACGGTGATCGCATGTATCTATATGGCTGCACACACCTGCACATTTTTGCGCACGCTCGTGTATACACTCGCTCACATTCACACATTGTTTACTTTTATCACTTTTAAATATCTTTTTGAATTTAAAAAAATCTAATTTCTCGAACAAACTTGAACACCCCTGAATAATCTCTAATTTCGAGATATATGTCTTGTTTTGTCTCGAAAGTCAAGACGAGAGATCTTCAACTTGGGACAACAAATCTTGAGTTCGAGACAAGAACTTTTTTGTCTCATAAAAAATCGAGAAACCTCGAGTCTTGACAGCATTAGTAACTATACCTGTACGAAAGTAATTGGGGAATTTTTCTAGAGAAAATAGGCGTAGTGAAATCGCGCGGGACACATGATCGGCGCAAGTCAGCCGTTGTGTAGACGAGCCACGGGGTCCGTGGGCGCGTAGTGTTCAACGGTATTTCGTTGATTGAACAAGACGTTGTAGGGTCTAGCAACGAATTCTTGTGAGGGAAATGTATCGTGTGTTTGTTTTACAAAAAAATGCCGGACGAAATATCGACATATGTATAATAAAGCTCAACCAAAAAACATTTGTTCATCGAAATTCTGGACAAATACCGGCATGCGCGGGACAAGAAGTAGCAAAAGAAGCATATACCAAGGACGATGCGCGAATCCTCTTTGCGTTCTCGATTGGAAGTGATCAAGTAGATCCTGTGTTAGTGTGCAAAACTGCAAAAGATATAAGGCACAAGCAGTCCCACGTGCACGAACAAAAAACATCAACAAACAAAAATCGTTCTCTGGCAACGATTTCACGAGCATCACATGTTGCCGGCAGTCTATAGTACAAAGTATTTCCAAAGTGCAGAAAAAGGCGGCATAACTTTAAGATATCGGTGAAACGGTGTCAGATGTCTCGATCATGTCAAAAGTGCTAGGTAGACTATTGACAAAATACTCAACATTTTGCATCGCATGAGACAACGTAGACCCAGTCTAACACAACATGGAAAATGTTCATCAGGAAAGACAAATAAGTGAAGAAGTGCTTCAAGCTTCAGAAGATGAGAGAACAAGTGCATTTTCCGGCAGTCAGAAAAAGTAACAAGAGTGAAAAAGAGTTACTCAAAAAATTGACAAAAAGCTCGCGCAGTACTAATAGCAGAGATGAGTAGGGAGATTGCCAGTGGAGCGATATTCTTGAGGCAACTTTTTTTCCGTCTCTGCAGCGCCGCCACACTGGAGAGTTGCCGAACTAGACCCATCTTTTTGATTGGTCGAATATATATAGATATACTCGACGTGGAAAAAATTGTGCGCTTCCGACCGATCTTTCTGATTGGTCGAGTATATATAGATATACTCTCGATGGGAGAGGTTCGTGCGTTTCCGTAGCTTGCAACCGCGCTTGATCCTTTGCGCCCATCGCAACGTTGCTGGGACCATGCATTTGAATTTCAGCTCATCGCACGGACTTCGGTATACAGTCTTCGAGCCTTGCTTGAACAAATCTTAACCGTATCAATAAAGAATTAAAAATATTCAAGCAAGCTCGGCAGACGTACGCCAGTTCACTCACGCACCGAACGAATTTCTTCCCGTTAATTTTTTTTTTCAGCGTTGATACGTAATTTAATGAATATATCTTCGCAGCAACGAATTTGTTGCTGCGATGAAACTCGGATGAACGGCACATCCGTATTTCGCATAATGCCACTAGGTGGCAAATGGCTGAGGCGGATGGAAGCTAAAGTGTTTATAAAACTGCGAAAATATTTTTCACGTGACTGCACGTCGTGTGCATAGGGAAAAAGCCACTACCCGAGGGTCATACTTCTTTGTGTTAGCCTATGTGTTTCTCCAGTGAACAGAGAACAGCCAGAAGACAGCCTTCTTCTATTATCTCGACACTTTGGGATCTCGAAAAATTAATCAGAAACTGAAAAATTCGTTTCGAAACAGTCCCTACGATGAAATTTAAGAAAAACTTAAAAACAGCTGCAAAACCGTCAACACGACACAATAATAGGAAGACTGAAAAGAAGTTACGGAACAGGCACATCAATGAAATAATCGGAAGATTGAGACAAAGTTGCAAAACAGTGATTCCAACGGAATAATAGAAAAATTCAAAAACAATTATTATGATGAAAAGATGCAAAGTAGAAGCTTACACATTGCTTCCTCATTATTTTTCGATTTTTACAAAGTTACCACTATGAGAAAGTATGTTAATTTATTTTGGTTTGCTCATAGAGGAAGCTTTGTAAAAATCGAAAAATAACGAGGAAGCAATGTACAAGGTTCTACTTTGCACATCGCATTTTGATTAAGTATAAATTTTTATCTTACTCTCTTAACTTCTGCGGAAGTTATGAGTGAAAGTTATAGATTACACAATCGAAGTGAGGTTCGATCTTAATTGTGTGAGAGCCTCTTTCAAAGTGATTAGTAAACCGTAGTACCCCCACCCAGCACCGAATGTCCACCAATTCAGAGCTGGAATAAAGCTGTACAACGCCACCACTACCAACGTCGTTACCGTTGCTGCCCCCATGAGATAGCTCATTCTTTAAAGCGACTTGTGCCGTAATATTACGGGGTGTCTATTTTTATAGTACTAGGATTCAACGGCATGACTGATCACTTCGGAAGAGGCGCTCATACAATTAAGATCGAACCTCACTTCGATCGTTTAAGGTAGTCCTCCTGTACGGTCTGACGCCGTATAAATTCGAGGGAGAATTAAACAAAATTTACGAACAGTTCTCGATGAGATATAAATCTGAAAAAAATCGAGCGTATAGAAAATGCTGAAAAGGTTATTTTGCCATAATAATAATTGGAAAGTGTTATCGAAAAATTACTTAAATAAATAATAGTGCAACAAATTACCCGGCAACCTAACTTTTTTTACACTTGGAAAAAACGGCCATTTTCAAACATCAGATAAAATTCTTAAAAAAACCACACGTATTCGGAAAAATAGACAAATCATTTTCATAACAAAAAAAGTTCGGTTGCCGGGCAATTTGTTGCACAATTATTTATTTCAGTAATTTGTTAATAACATTTTTCAATTATTATTATGCCAAATTTTTTTCAGATCTTTATTTCTTCGAAAACAGTTCGTAATTCCGTCTCGATTTCGCTCGAACTTATGCGATGTCAGACAATACAGAAGGACTACCTTGATCTGCAATTGTATTTCGCGCCTCTTCCTCGTGATCAGTAAGCCGTAGATGTTTAAGGATCACTACGCCACAACGATAACAATATAAAACTCTGAACTTAATTTGCAGTATGTACTTACAAATGATAAAGTTACAAAATTTACAAAGTTTTTTAACTTAGGAGTCATTGTTATATCTCTATTTAAGCATCCAGGATCGATTTCGCGAATGTATCGGATGCTTGTAGAACATGACGATCGTAAAACTTCGCGAACATTGACGTGTTAGTCGACCAACCCGCAATTTTTCGGATTGTAACTAAGTTAAGGGAATACACTCGATTTGGTCATCACGATATTTTCGACCCGTAATTTTTTGTAATATAGAATGAAGTTCGAGTAATTTTTTCAGCATATAAAAAAAATTCTTGCCCGCACAGTTGCTAAGTAATAAATTAATGGAATCAAAGAATTTACATAGGCATTGTTCAACGTACCGGGTAGTGTCATGTTATTGCCTAAAGCTTATGTTTGCAAACTTCTTTTGGCAGAAGAAAACTTCTCTGTGTAGACATTGAAGTCTTGGGATTGCATAGAAATTGAAAAAACGATAGACGCCCACATAAATATAATGATATTACAATTTAATTGAAGCAATTTTATGAAGTTGTTCCTTGAGTGACAGAGACTTGGCAACGTCGCTAACGCCATTAAAGCCCGTGGACGAGCGTCCGAGTCTCTTTACGTCAGTTTTGACATCTGCCATAAACAAACAAATTCAATGCATGAACTTGGTTCTGATCTCAGTGTGTCTGATGACACCACTAACGAATCAGAGTATGAATAAATCGCTAACAGTGAATTTTGCATTTATCATCCATGAACTTTTTAATGTAGGACTAACTAATCACACGCGCTGGCGCGCGTGCCTGAAATTCTGTTGCGCTGCTGCGCTTTTATAACCCTCTAAAAAGTCCTGTTCTTATGTCAAATTTGACACCAAACTGAACTTGTTTATCGCAGACTTTCCTAGCAACCAATCACAGCGCGAATAGTTTGCTAACAATGCTTTCCGTTACTCATGAACTTTTTAAAAGAGGGATAACGGTAACTTTAAATAGTTAAAAAATGAATATTTAAAAAATAACGCGACTACAATAGGAAAATGAGTGTTGATAGATAAAGGCATTTGAATAAGAGACAAGTACACCATATATAACTTGATGTTTGACTTTTCAGGCTTATATTCAGTAAACATAAACATATCAGGATAAAATATCAAACATTAATACCTATATCATTCTCACAAGATAATAATAAACAGTTCGTATTAACATAAATTTTCATAGAATATAATCTAAAGATAAAATATGGAAGAAGAGACATTAAATAAGTACGTAGTGCTTGTAATATTAGTTTGTGTAGATTCGGCGATCGCCCGAAGCGTTCTGTCCTCTCGACTGACTGAAGTGGTACCTCGTACGAGGCCGAGTTTGATTGCCCCACTATTGTTACCGATTCTCGGAATTTTAATTACTAGAATCGGTTATTAGATAGATTCGGTTATAAGTGAAATTTCAGGAGGATCGAGCGCGAGGCCCGGAGGGGGTAGGCTCGGTGGTGCGCAAGGTGCGGGGCAGATCGCGTGCGAGTGAGAGGTCCGCCATGCTTCCTCTCACTCGCACATGTTAAGCGTACCGACATAACGCTGCAAAGTTCCATGTAATTGCGTATTGTTAACTAACGGTGAAGAACAAGTGTCTGCATTTTTGTACAGAGCTTCCTGACAATATTGTTTAAAGTTCTTAATAATTTGTTTGCAACGTTTCCACATGAACTATCCTAGGGATATTAAAATTCATCGCTTATTTTCAATCTGCCATAAGAATGAATGTTGTATTGTGCAAATTAGAGAAAAAATATTTCTCGAAAATGGTGAAGACGAACGCATTCAAACTTTGCAGTTACACTTAAACCATTCATATCAATGCGTAAAAAAAATCAGCATGTTTTTCTTGATGACATTGTAACGCTCGACCCTCCTTAAATCACTTTATTCTGGCGGTGTATCACTGCCTTTTAATGCTGCAGTACATGGCGCATTTTTGACGACGCGCGTGTCACTTTGTGTCGCCAACGTTTCATTACCCTGCCATAATATTTCTACCGGGGAATTTAACAAAATTCTTCAAAAGTACAGTTCGTCATCATATTCCAGTAAATTCCCGATAATATCTTTACACCAGTAACAACTGTGATGAGAAAGTCAAGTGTTGCAAACATGCCAGTAGGAACTTTTCCTACGCTTGCAATATAAAATCAAAATACGTTTCCAAAGGTTCAGGTAGCCTAGTAATGTAACGCGCAGATGCATGCGTTGATTTAAGAAGCATTGGACCGTAAATTAACTTCAATTGTTAAATATGTTCTTGGCAATAACTATTGGTTAATGGGATCTAGCTTGAATGTAGTTGCTAATTAACTCTTAATTTTTCTTCGTATTTTCACTTGTTTCAGAAGAATGCTTTTCGCATATTTGTTATCAGTTTCCTGGTTCGAAAATTACAAAAAAATAGAACCTCTAACTTATTTTCCAGACGAATTTTAGAAGCCTTTTACTTCGAGTACTGTCTATAGTATTATCAGTAATCGTACCAGACTCAATTTTTACGAAATAAATTTAGAAGAACGCTTGGTAAATAGAGAAAAGAAAAGTTTGTATCCTTTAGACTCTCATTATAATCTTATTTCAAACATGTCCTACCATTCATTTAGAGTAGGGTTATAGGTCTCGGGCGCTTTAGCGCGTCCCTTTTTTTGCGTTTTGGGATTGACATGAAAATTTTTTAATTAAAAATTTTTTTATATTCAATTTTTTTTAAAATACAAGCACAAATTTTAATACATAAACTTGGTCTATTTTCTTGAGTCTGACGACCGTGGCGGACAATCAGAGTGCAAATAAACCTCTAACAAACAATTTCGCATTTTTCATCCATAAACTTTTTCAAACAGGATCGTAGCCGTGACAAGAAGTAATTATATCAACCATCATAAACAATTGGATTGCATAGATACTATACCATTATCTTATCAGGAGCCGCGGTAGCGTCGCGACGCCAATTATACATATTTTCTTTTATAATTCCGTAGTAAGCTATACATATGGGGCATTTCACGATATTTCACACAACCAAAAACCGCAACGACTCAAGTTTGAAAACAAACTTCGAGTCATTCATCAAAGCAAATAAATCATTTTCGAATAAGAAAAAAAAATTTCTAAGATTTGTTTGTTTTTGAAAGAAAAAATAAAAACAAATGAAAAAATGCAAAAAACTCTAACTTCAAGTGGAAAAAGCATATCACCAAAACCAACTAGGGCAATATTTTAGTGATTAAACATAGCTTACGATGAAAATATGTCATTGAGAAAAAAGCCTTTAGCCTGAAAAATGTTTTTTTGTTTCCAAATTACGACTCCTTCGATTCCGTTACAAAAAATCTCGAAAATACTGCATCAAGGTAGTTCTGTCGCGAAGAAATTCCAAACTCAAAAACTTTATTCTGCAGTATGTTTTACTTCAAATATTGAACTTTACGTCCTTGAAAAATCAGTGCGCCTCACGGACCACTACAAAAAGGAATTGAAATTACAAAATCGACGTTTTTAGTATATCTCGCACTGGAAAAGTATTGAATCCGTCTACAACTCAAGAATTATCATACTTAGATCAAAGATACAAAAAATATCAATAGTGCATTGCATTCGTCAGTAAATAACAATTCCACTGAGCTCGAAAACCATATGGATTACGGGACTTTTAATAGAGACACGAACGTCGAAAGCGAAACGCGTACATGCGAAACACGAGTATTGCTTACAGCAATACGGAGCCTGCTCGACACTCCGCGCACTGGTGCGCCTACGAGCAGCTATCCCCACCACTGCCTCCCGACAGAACCACCTTAAATACCAAAAATTTTGAACCGAAACCCATAATGGACAAACTATTGTTTTCAGTTTTTACTCGAATTTTCATTTTTTCGGTATTTTTTTTTCTCATGTATATAATTCCGTCGACTTTCCGGCACTTCAATCAAGGCCACCCAGTATAATATCATTTTTTGACCTTGTACAACAATAAAATCTGATGTCGAAAAAAACAGAGCCTCAGTCCTCCCAACTTTTCAAATTCTATATTAGATTTTTATCAAATTAACCTCCATAGAAAATAGGTATATTCATGATGAGATATAGTCGTATCTATAACTTATTGCCGTTTCTAAACCCGAAGTTTACACGAGAAATTTAAAACTGAATCGACAGCGTGGAATAATTTTAAAAAAACGAACGAATTACAATGTTCTTTTTTTGTAATACCCCTCGCTGTCGATTTGGATTTCACATTTCTCGTGAGAAGCTGCGAGTACATAAGCGGTAATAAGTTACTCGGGTACTGTTTTTTTTCCAAGATCAGATTTTGACGTGTACTGGCAAAATATTATATTATATGAATAACAAATAAATACAAATATTGACAGAATGAAAACTTGAAAAAATATTAGACAGAATAATTTCCATTTTTTTTATTTTTTTTTCAAATAATTTAAGCAAATTTTGAAATAAGATTGTAAAATAAATCAGAGATGCTTAATTCTCTTTGAACAACGACAGAACATTTTTTTTTAAACTTGGAGTCGGTTGGAATTTTGTCTGTGGGAAATGTCGTTGTGCCTCATTTTCGATATTTTAGGAGGATCTTATGTTGAGCAGTTGTCACATTTAATAAACTAACGAAAAATCTAAATCCAATCTTTAAGAATACAGAAAAAAAATTAAGTTTTTTTAGTTAAAAATTTAGAAGCATCCTCTAATTTTTTTTATTTCCACTATTTTTTGTTGTTGTTTGCACTAATGACCGAAGATGATTCTAGAAGAAGTATCTGTCTCTATTTTTTTTAAATTGAGGGTCCGAAATAACGGAAAATTTGGAATGAATCACCCTGGTGCATCACCCATAGTGCATTTAATTGTCGATTGAATAGTGCGCCGGACGCTACGTGCCCACACTATACTCACTTGCTCAGTATTTCATATTTTCGTAGTATTTTCACTTCATGTTCGTCTTGAACTTTGCACGAATCACTGGCCAACATTCTCAATAAATCAATAATCCTTTTTCTATTAAAAACAATATTTACTGCTTTACAGAACGCGTTGACCGTTGGTATGAAGGTCAAGAAATTAGTGGCTAGCTCCGTCACGTTCTTGATATTCATAATGTACAAAAATTGTGAGATCATGAAACTAAATAGCAAGGAAAATGTGATAATCGTGTAACAACGATAGAGGTATTTCCATTTGGAGGACCACGACAGAGGACACCAAAATCCACCACATAAGAAAATCTTTAACGGTGTTTTAATCATGGGTGTTCGGTCCACAGTGTTATTAGCCATCGTCCTCACCACCAAATAAAAAGGTGCTAAGAATCACGTATTTCTAGTATATAACTGATTATTATAGTGAAAATCGTCGTTTTCTTTCTACTTGTACGGAAAGAAAAATAAGAAAAGAACGTCAAGTACTAGTTAGTAGAACTCGATATGACAAAGGTGGTATGGATGCCCACGAGCGATTTTCTTTAATATTGTACACGACCCTCAATACTCCCGCTCATTCACTGAATAGCTAACGGTAATTACTTATTAAAATGACTGAAACGTGAGAGGATTATAAATTTATATGGTTTTAAATGTTGGGAGCACAATTATAGCAGTCTAAGATACAATCTATTTGGTGATAATGATCTAATGAATCATAGATGGTAGAGAAACAGTAAAAATAATAACAACTTGATTGTCATATACATATATTAAAGTGGCCTAAAAAGTTTTTTTTTCGACTTCGCACACCATAAAATCGTCGTTTATATCATTCTATTGACAACGGTACAAGGAAAACATCGTGCGATTTTTTTTAGATGTCGCGCACTGGGTTTTAGTATTTCCCATTTGATTAACACGTACGCAGTCATTGTCTCGAGTTTCCAGGGGATTGCCAATTTTCGTACAAAATAGACGGGTATAAAAATAGTGACATCTTCAATTCTCTTCAGTTCTCTTTAATCCGGTGTATTATGGAGTATTTTCTGCCACATGCTCTCAAACATATTCAGCTTTAACTACAATAAATGCGTGTAATTTGCATTTTTTGCGAATAACTCGGGCTCAGTGGATCTTACGACCATAATTATTACTATCAAACTTAAAGAGAATACGTTTATCTCCGAAACTACAGAAGAATCATTCTGGTAAGATCAAACTTGATGGATGATTTGGTGGTTAGTCGGCTATTGGCGGCCCATTTAATAAAGAAAAACTCTTTATATACGTTTCGACCCTGGCCTGGGTCCTCTTCAGTAATTTATCTACTACAAAGAATTTTTGAATTAAAAAAAATATATAAAATAATAATAATACATTCCTTATCTTATTGTTTAGTTTGTCGCTATCCCTTTTCCAATTCTGCTAAATCTAATCTAATTATATTCTATTGGTTAGAGAGTACTTACATAATATTGCATGTGTTAGTTGGCTACTGTCTGTGAGATCTTTCAAGTGTGTTCATTTTTCTTTTTGGTTACTGCGCTCTCTGGCCCATGTGTCTAAGATTATTCAAATGTCACTTTGTCGGTTGATTTATTTATATTTCGTTGGTCTTTTCCTATATTTTTGTTATTAATATTTTGGCATTAATAACAAAAATACCTGTATATACCTTAGGGTGTGCGAAGAAATATCGATATTGTTTTTTATATACGAGGCATTCCATACCAAATCGACCAGTCTGTGGCCCTCGACCTCGTGGAATTGGCTCATAGTTTTTCTAAAGATTCTTCTGACCCAAAATAACAGTCATGATTTTTTTCAAATTTTTAATCTAAATTTGAGTACGCTATTATTTTTTTTTAAACATTTTGTGGGCCGTGATTAAAAAATCAGAAAAAATTCTCACAAATCCACATACGGAATGAAAATTTTTGGCACTAATTTGATGTTGTGCAAGGTTTTTCTTCCCTTTAATACAATTTTTTTTTTTTTTTTTTTTTTTTACTACCGTGTGAAGTGCGAGAATAAAAAAAGAAGTCCTGTAAAAAATCTATCATGACATACATAATCACCAAAAGAATAAAATATTAAGTGAATTTTTCTACAGATTTGCAATAAAAAATTGGTCAATTTTCTGGCAAACTTTGAGGGGAACTTTCAGGTTAAAGGTTAGAATTAGGAGAACGTACACAACAATATTGAATGGTTAGGCAGGCAACACGACAAAAAACTTTCCGTTCAAATTTTGGAAACCGCCGGACTGTCGCGCGTGTGGCGTTCCTTAATCCTTGTGTCCGAAAATGTTTCGGATGGATTGCAACAGCGATCGCCGTGCCCCATTGTGCTAAGCCTTTGTTAGTGTTACTGAAAACATGAGCAATACTATGCAGGCAGTTTTTGAATTTTCGATTAAATGTTGTGTTAATAATCAAATTTGATGAATTTCCATCAAAGCTTTCTTAAAATTGATTCAAACAAACGATTAGGAATTCTCCTATTATTTGAATTACCCATTTGTGTGTTTCTTTTTTATTTCGATCGAACAAATAACCGATCAAAGTAATAAATTGCACAAAGAACGAAATTACTAATAACAAAAGAAAAAAATGTCTACTATTGTTGTCATTTTTGAGAATTTTTTTATACATTTCGAGGAACCTTACGAAAAATTATTAAACAAATTTCACTGTCAAAGTTCATCTGGTAGTAAAAAAAAAAAAAAAAATTTTTTGTCATGTAAAAAAAGCTCTAAGCAAGAGAAGAAAGATCCCAGACATCACGAAAATAGTGCCAAAAATTTTCATTTTTGATGCCAGATTTTTGAGAATTTTTTCAGATTTTTAAATTACGGCCCCAGAATTTTTTTAAAAATTATAGCATTTGCAAATTCAGTTTGAAAATTTCGCAAAAAATCATGAACGTTGGTGTGAATGAGAAGAATCACATAAAAAATTATGATGTCCATTGACGAACTTAGAACAACTCGGACTTGGAGTCTTGTAAACTCCCCTCCCTCCGTCAGGGTGTTACGGACGCACCTGAATTTTTCTAGGCCTCTTGATTCTTGATACGCCGTCACCGCTGAGATCTTTTTATAATATATATTATCATACATTGAGACACTTATATATATATATATATCGCTCTTATTATGGCTCTTCTTGGTACGCTGTCACTGGATTCTTGATACGCCGTCAGCAGCGACATCTTTTTATAATATAATTTCTCAACAAACTCGAATTTTCTTAAGTTTCTCGATTTTTTTATTATTTTTTTTATTGAGATAAAAAAATATGAGGATATGAGCTTTCGAAAAAAGTGATTCCCACTAAGCTCAATCTTTCCTCTTACAAGTCTCTCGATTCTTTACATTGCGGCGGCGGCGACATCTTTTTATAATATAGAGCAATAGCATGTTCTATATTTTTGAATTTTTTTGAAGAAACTAATTACCATCAGCATCATATTCGTCAACTGTAAAGTTGCACAAGTATTAAGGCATAATGACATAATGTTTGAGAGAATTCCTGCATAACGTTTTATTGTATCTATATGGTGAGAATGCAATCGAGAATCTACCCATCTACCCAGTGACAGGTTAATGGGGTCACCAAAAATTGGTCGACTCATCCAAGTCGGCCGCGTGCTAGACATCACGCGACAAATATACCGATCTAAATCGACGAATATTATCTCTCTCCCGCTAAAAAAATTTTTCATATATATTTTCTAAACATTTTTAATTGGAGTAATGGATAACGTTAAAATTCATTGAGACTCGCAGTAAAGGGCGACTGGGGAACGTTAGATGATAGATGACCAGAAAGAAAGGTAACGGCGGCCTTATTGATGATTGAAAACGCCTTTATTTCGTGAATCGATATCCTGGAGAATTTGATTTTCCATCAACACATCATCTCATATAGCGGATTAAGTATCTATTATTGCAATAAATAAGAAAGATGAAATGAATACTTCATGTTAATGAATATGATAATGACAATAAATTATTATTATTACAATGAATAAGAAAGATGAAATGAATAGACCCTGTAAATGGAAATAAAAAAGAAATTAATTTCTTGTGCTAATCAGAAAGAAATAAAACGATCATTTCCATTCATATGAAACTTCTGATTTAAAATATACGGCGGGAGAAAATAACGGCGAAAATCACACTATAATCTATCGTGATGATATTTTGATGATGTCTATTCGAGTTTATTTGTATTATATGATGCGTATTTCGATACTCCTTGCTTCTAATATTATAGATGATCTATCACACGCGAGTTCCAAGGTTCTAATTATATATGCCTATGGGTATTCGTATAAATATTTGGAAGAATGATTACAAAGAATATATTATATACGAAATTAATGGAACACTTATTATTTACAATAGTGATAGTTACAAAGTATTACAGATTGATAAACAAAAGAAAAAAAAATTGATTACAATAGTAAAAGTAATAATTAAATATTCATTACAAACAATTCAAGAAAAAAATATAGAAATGTTATATATCACACAAAAATGTTACATACAATAATTGATACACAAGACTGTAACGCTACGATAGGGTTATCGCAGAGCTCGAATTCTTAAATATATATTGTCTCCAACTATCATCTCAAAGTATATTGGCACTCAGCACATTATCATGTTTCTATAATACCTCGACGATTAGACCCCACTTTCATCCAATATCCAATAGGTACAAGTCGCGCACTAAATTATTGTCGCATTAGTTACAATGTTCCATAACAGTCAAGCACAGAACGTCACCAAACATGCCATTATTCTTTTTGTTAATCCAAAAAGGCAAAAGTCTTCTGATTCACGAAAATTACACTACGATAAACTACAAAAATCGACGAACAAAATGCCTTGGCGGTGCATAAAATACTCGCAGCCTATCGAGTGCAAGGCGTCAATTAATGAGGGAGTACATCTGCACCAAATCCACTTTCTGGCCGATATTTTTTTGGTTTCTCGAAACTCGGCTACCTTTGAGCATTACCTCACACGCTATATACCTATTTTTTAATTTCAACTATTTTTTTTAACTACACGGAAATGAATTTAGCTGTCTCCGATGCTTTAAAGCTGTGGCGTAGTGGGGAAATTTAAACAGATGATTTTTTTCTCACACTATTCCAATGGAAAATTTGCCGGGCTTTCCAAAAAAAAAAAGAGCCGGTCGTGAAAAAAAAATAGATAAATAAATGAATTTTTTGCCAAAAACCTTTGAAATTACTTTCAAAATGACTAATTTACTTAAACGAAACTTTTTTTTTTCTATTTTATACATCCATCTAAGAAGGTCGTTTGTGAATTTCAGGTTGGAACCCGCATTCATCTAAAAATAGCGCTATTTTTCGTTTGGTCAGAAATTCGCAAATGCCCCGTATATTAGTTTCATTCATTGTTCACCGTTTTTCAAAATATCTTGAATCTACTAAAAATTATGGTAAACAAATACATCACCTAGATAGAAAAACGTCAGTTCGCGGTCATGTGTAGTGAGAATTTTGACACATCGCCGACAATATGTGAATCCGGCACAATGAAGGCACACGCGCAACCTGGTGAGGCACCGTGCCGTCACGGCCGATCACCGTGCCGTCACCGTGGACGAACGCCGTGCGTTCAAAATTTGTCGATATGGCACGCCCCACACCAAAAATTGAAAATTGTTTGTGCCTTGGTCTGTCGGCAGTGCCCGCCATGAAAAGTTATGTTTTATTTTTATTACTCCTTTAAGATCCGAAATTCCGAGTCGAGGAAAAGAGACAGACTGCCGGCGTCTCTCTTTCTATGGAAGGAATACAAAAATTAACACCAATGATCATTACTTTCAGACGACAGCTCCCTCAACTGTAGTCCAATCTCATATATCTTCACAGTCTTATGAATGTTGTAAATGGCTGCGATTTGGAAAGAGAGAGAAAAACTCTGTATGTCTATACACATAGATATAATTATACGTCGTTTATTATTCGAGCAGCGATACAGTGTTTATGTGAGGATAGCTCGCGTTCGACTGTGGCACGACATCGGCTCGTATTGTCGTGAGGTATCGCACAACGATCGTTACGATTCCAACAATTCACACTTTAGGTCCAAATTGCTTGCGAGAAACGCTTTAGTCAATTGCCATCTAGCGGCAGTATGCGGAACGCTGGTACGCCTTCACTTGCATCGTGCATCGGTGTTTCGCATAATGCCGCTAGATTAATAAAAGAATTAATAAAACTAAAACATGATTTTCCATGATTCACTCTGCAGACCAAGGCACAAGCAATTGTAAATTGCCGATGTGACCCGCCGTGACGACATGATGACAGCACGGTGCCATGCCAGGTTGCGTGTGCGCGTTAACTGTGCCAGATTCTTAACCGGCGACGTGTCGGTATTCTGACTGCACAGTGGGTCCATTATAGGGTCAGTACTGTGTGCCGGCGCGAAGCTGCTCAATGACGTTGCACATGAGTGTGATCTAGCGCCGCGCAGTGCGGTAGCAAGCTGGCACTGCTATCTTGTTACGTCCCGACGTACCCTTACCCCAGAGATAGGCAGCCCCGCAACCACCGCTGCATATTCCAGAAAAAAGCCCTATAGTCGGTGTTCAGTAAAAACGAGAATTGTTCTACTACCGTAGGAGGTGTAGACGGGGCTGGTCGCAAAAGAGGGGTGTGAGGCCCTCCACTAGCTCGTAGTCGACGAATACCCCACGCAATCAGCAGGGAAGTGGAAGACAGCAGATTGACAGCCAATAAAGCGTGAACTTTGCCCTCTTCAAACCCCAAAAAAATGTATTTATTAGATCTAAGACGAAGGAAACTTAATTAATTTGTAAAGTGGGAGACGATAGTTGTTCCGGCCAATTAGAAGGTTCGAGAAACTGCCCTCTCCTAACTCTGCGTAAGACAAGAAGCTGCCTGTATTAGTATATAAAGACAGAATTTTTGTATTTTAGCCAGTCTCGAAGCGTTAAAGCACCGGGCAACATCTCCTAAACTAAGGAGAATAGTCAGTCAGTAAAAATGTAAACTTCAGTCTCAAAAATGTTTAATCAACGACCAACAAGCTCCAGAGTTGAGTGAATAAATAGTGGTAAGAACGAAAGTTTTTCTGGAACATCAATTTGGACTTAGTCAAATGTGCGAGGTAAACCCCCGATATTTCTTTTAAGTCCATTATTCACATAGAGTGTGCGAGGTCAACCTCCGACACTTCTAAGTCTTTCTGCCTAAAAAGAATGTGCGAGGTCGACCCCCGACATTTCTAAGTTCTTATTCTCAAAAAGAGTGTGCGAGGTCAGCCCCTGACATTTCTAAGTTCTTATTCTCAAAAAGAGTGTGCGAGGTCAACCCCCGACATTTCTAAGTTCTTATTCTCAAAAAGAGTGTCCGAGGTCAACCCCCGACACTCCAACGAATTCCAAAATGCTCCAACATTAAGAGTGCGAGGTAAAAATATCGCAAGTCTTAAAGAATTCAATTCTGTGTTCTTGGGACTTAGTTGAATGTGCGAGGTCAACCCTCGACATTTATTCCGAGTTTTCTTGAACATTTGACTTCACGTAAAATAATCCACGACTCTATCCTGTTAATTCCTGAAATGGGCAAAAACCGAAAGAATGGTGACCGGAAGAATCAATTAAGAAAATGCATAAAGATCTATCGTGGAGAGATTAAAGAATCTGATTATCACGGTTATTTGACGACTGAGTATTGCTAAAGTCAACAATTAACTAATGAATTCGAAGCTGAATATAAATTGGTGAAAATTAGCTATTCAATTGAATGTTTAAAATCAAAATATATTCCGACAACTAATCCAAGACACGCATTTTATTTTAATAAAGAAAATTCATCCAAAGATCCAATTGTTCAGCCCAAATCCCAGATTAATTAGCTTCTGCTAGGGTTCAAAACAAGGCAATTGTTTTTGTGACTCGGACGTAACAATCTGTAAAATGCAGACATTTCATGCCTCGACGACGTGAAATTTTATATGGGCAGATGTAAAGACGTATGAAACGTTTTTATTTTAAATAACAGCTTGTGAATAACAATTTACAAAAAGTGCCCTGTTCAAAAAAAAAAATAGAAGATTTTATTGCATTCTCGGTAGGTACACATTCAATGTATGGTTGCCACATTTTTACTGCCCGTTAATAAAAACTCGTGCTAGTGTTACATACTAGCCAAGCTCACAGTGGCGCCCTCACCCATTATTCGCCAATATAAAAATGATTTTTTTAAAAAAGTAATATGATTTCTTAAACATTTTTTTTTTCCAAGCTAAGTGACTTTTCAGGACCTTTTAGCTTTGCTATAGAGGTTAAAACCATTTAGAGTCTCGGAAATTATTATTATTACTATATTTCTATATTGTAACGGAACACCTTTATCCCTTGCCGTCAATACGAAAAGGTGAGATAATTGAACATCGGCAAAGTAACGTGGCAACAAGGCACAGGGAGACCTCAAGGAGGAAGACAACACCGAAGTAAGCAGCTGAACGGAGGGTATATGTATAAGCACGCCGCGCGCGAGTTCGGTACCTTATATCTTATCCACACCTCAACCTAATCAGTTCCTTTAAACCCTATGCTGAAGAGCCGAGACAGTGCGTATACCCTAAACAGTATTTCCATAAGTACGCCCAGCTTCCTTAAATGCCGCAGCGTAGCGCTGATCCACTTGATTCTTCCCGTGAGCCCGCCCAGCTCCGGTATCCCGTTGAATCGCGTAGACCCCTACCGTCCTCTCTATCCTTTTCATAAAAAAATCTATATGCCACTGTATCGCACAGACCCGTATAGTGTACTCCAAAATTTCTACTCTTAAAAATGAACAAAAAATAAAAGTAAAAAAGAAAAGTCTATATGCTGCTGCATCGCGCAGACTAATAAGTACTTTTTCTTCATACCCGGTCGAAAGTACGTACTTTCGGCTTCAATTGTAAGGCACAAAGCCTAACATCTATGCGTTGTAGGAGTGCGCATGCGCTCTGCTGCAGTAAGCCGAAAGAAGTTACTATTGCACCGACACCGATATACGAGGCAGCCGAAAGTCAGCAATCGCTACCGTTCACTCGGTTCTTTTGTTGTGGCGCATAGAGAATTACACATAACCTCAAAACTGCGACTTGGGAACTCTTTTGTCTGTCTATGTTTGAGTAAACATAAATAATAAATTTAATAATTTTGAGTTATCATAAAAACGATATAATCAAAAATAATGGCGATATAATAAACAATTTTTATTATTCGTGTACTGACCATAAAAACGGTGAAAAAAAGAAGAGAATATGCAATAAGAAATTCTATGATAAAGACTGTGAAATTCTATGACTGTGAACTTTGAAATTCTATGAAAAGACTGTGAAAAAACTGTAAAAAAAATAAGAGAATATGCAATAAGAAATTCTGTGATAAAGTAATATAATATTAATGATATGATAAGTGATATAGATTTTGTTAACTACTCTAAAATAAATAATTTTATTAGATTTTATTTATTTTATATTAATAAACATAATATTATATTATTGAGTTAATTTGTGCGTAAAAGGTAATATTCTATTTGTCTTTTCCGATGTATTTGATGCCTGCCTCTGACCAGCAGCACTCGCTTTGCTCGTGCCGCAACTGTCAGGGCAGACATCACGAACATTCTAATAAAAATTGAATAATAATTGCTCATTTAACAAATATGAGAGATAATCACGATACAAATTGTCTGCTGAACGTAGTTGTGCTGGTACAATAATTAATTTATAATTGTTTTATAAACGTACTTCCGACCGGGTATAAAGACAAATAGTATACACTACACGGGCTTCGCCTCGAGCACGATGGCGCGCAGTGCAGGAATCTCAAACTTTCTGCCCTTGTAGTGTGATATACTATTCTTGAAATATGTCTTATCTTCAAAAAATATCAACCATGATTCGAAATACAAAATTTGAGCAAAATGAAACTTACTAAGTGATGCAAATAAAAGAAATAGTATACACACCAAGGCGCATCTCTTGCTCTCCACTTCACTCTATAGATCTGTAAGCTCTCTCTGTCAATCACCATTATGCCGTATGGTGATAATATCTCTTTTCTTAGAATTTCGAAGCATTTATCACAGTAATTCATTTAGCATGAGTAAAAATTGATAAAACGCAATATAGCGATATCACCTCACCATAGCAGATTGAGAAGACCTTGCTGAGATTTCCGAAGCAACGTTCCTTCGATAGAACTACTGGAAACAGCCCAGCTTACATTCTTTCTGAAATGACTCAACGCAGTCTTATGTTCATAGTACTAGATTCAGCAATTCTGAATTCTGTTATTGCAGTGTGCCAAATGTGTGATTCAGAATTCATATAAGTTTATCGGACTAAACAGTCAGCCCCAACTAAACAACCAACAAACCAGTGTGCCAAGTTATTATTTTGTATTCTTGAGATGGCCCAACTCACTTGGCGCCTTGTATTCCAATCCACTTAATTGCAATAAAGTCTAATTAACTCTTTTCATTCCATACACCCTTATATGGCTGAGACATAGATCGACAGTGTCCGATGATGAAGTACTGATGATGAAGCACCCGCGTGTACTTCTCTGAGGTCTTTTTATAACCTTCCCCCTTCTTTTTTTACTCTAAGTTCAAGGAGTAGAACACACTTTATAGAGTCCTTTTGGCGATGAGCTACGCATGCTTCATACAAGGTCGCAAGATCCGTGTACGACTTTAGAGTCACATTAATTTGAATACTTACTCGCACTTAAATTATTACCATTGGTATAACATGTGTTGCGTGTGTTATATCAATGGTCTGAGCGTCTAAACAAACCAAACTTATCTGAGAATAACCCTTTAATCCCAGTCTATCCTAAACCTTTATCCTGAGCCGATGATGAACTCGTCATCGTCTCCTGGCAACAGGATTATTGATCCTTCCCCGAATAAACTATAAAACTCTGATTCGGGTCCAGCACACGAACCTATCCTATCAATCCTGTGATAAGTTAGAATACTTCAGGTATTATGTTTGATTCTTATTTAATAAGAAATTAAGACAAATCAAATATCGTTTCAATATATATATAGCACATTTTGAAATTTTTTGAGATCTTGAGAATTTATAAAATTAAAAAAAATTTTGGCCCTTGGAGGAATTTTCTATATATCCTACACAGCGACGGCGGCGACGACGACGAGATCTTTTTATAATATAGAGAGATTATAATAGATAAGATATCAAAAGATAATTTAGAACTCATGCGGGAATTCCCCTTTTCTCAACAACAACAAAAAAATAATTACTCTAATGTTCCCGTAGTGAGCTGGCAACACTACGAGGAGCACAATGCTCAAATGAAATGAATTCACAAAGCGTGCTATTACTGTTGCACACGCTTCCAACTTTTAGGGGGTGAATTTGTTATAACTTTAACGTAAGTTTCCTCAGAGAAGTACTCTAAAAGAGCGCCACTCTCATTATAGGAAGATTGATAAATCCTAGGTCGATAAACGAATAATAAGTCCGAATTGATGCTGAGCGATCTAGTAACCAAGAGGTTTCGTTCAAGTGCCTCTGAATGAGTATTCTCGTGAGAAGAGGAATTATGTAAATAACCGAAGCAAAGAAGTCGAATAATTATGCGAGTGTGGGATTTGCAATCAAGCAAGTGAGCGTCTGTGCTGAAGGAATTAAAGCAGACTTGCTTCACAATATCCCCAGCTCCTGTATAAGCGGTTTCATACTCCAATTGCACTAAATGATTAAGAGAGTGAACTTATGTCGTATGGGCTTCAGTCGTCCGTGGCTGAGACGAGGAGAATTTGAAAATATTATTTTTTCCTTCGAACGTTTCTCAGAAGAGATTTACTGGGCGACGGGTCTCAGAAGTACAAAATTGTTAATCCGAGGTAATCCTATTAGAGATTCCATTGGTATCTAATAGATAAGTGTAAACGTTACGCAATAAACGTCACACTCAGATGAAAATATCGTAATCTAATGATAAAAATAGTTAGTCCGACAATAATGTAACTATAATGTATAGTTGCCAGGAGGACCGACTATAACTTATGATTACAGCAAATAGAGAAAAATAGTTGATAATAATTCCGAGGAGGAACATCTATATTTCATGGTTATAACAAATATAACTATAGTAGCAATTATCAAAATGATAATAGTTTCACAAACTATTCTAATAGTTTCAAATATGCCGTTTTGTTGCATATACGATTTTAATGTTTGTTTTAAATACACTTGCAAGTATCGCTAATTAAGCCATATTATCATCACTTCGACTATAAAACATTGCAAGTCTTTCTATATGCTTTTTATCATGTAAAATCGTTGAATTAACGATGTGCATTTCTCTCAGTGCAGATACGAGATTGAAAAATTAACGATCCCTTTAAAATATTCGCGGAAGATACTTGCAGAAGGAAAGCAGAGATGCAGACTTTAATTTGTATTGTCGGAATTTGAGGTGTGATCAATATTTGAAACCTAAGACTCGTGTCGTGTGATATAATTGCGAGACGCAGGCATGTGTCGGAGCAATCCCAAGCCAAGCACGCATATGCAGGAGACGTGTTTACCTTTTTTTACAGGTGCAGTGCTTGGACCGTCCTGGTGAAACTCGACAGTTCGTATGCGTATAGCAACCGATTATTTGAAATAATCAGATCCTATAAGCAATCGGATAAAGAACAGAAATTAAGTTGGATACACGAGTGACGAAGGAATATCGAGCCGAGTATTTTATTTGAGGCTGTTTTTGGAGTGTGCGTGCTGAAGCAATATCAGGCCACACGGGTAAATGAGGCTTATTAATTTTTATACAGTATGAAAAAATAAAGAACGAGGTGGATCTACGAGTGTCGATGCAATATCGAGCCAAGTAGTTTCTTTAGAGAAATTTTTGAGTGTGCGTAGCAATAACAGACCACACAGGTGAATGAGGAAATTTTATTTAAGTCTTATAATTAAATGATAGTAAAGATGATAGATGCAGTAGGTTTTTAATGCTTAAGGGAGCTGGGCTGTGCTCCAGGGAAAAACCGAATGTGTCGAAGCAATATCGAGCCGAACAGGTAAGCTGGACTATGCTCAAGAACAATTGCAAGTGTCCATGCAATATCGAGCCAAGCAAGAGTCAGAAATTTTTTAATTCTACGGGTCCTATATTTAGCAAATAGGATCGGAAGTAAGGTAATGATTTTAATAATATTTTTGGTGACAAGAGGTTGGCTTATCTACGATTTTTGCAAAAAACAACTTAGGTTGTTTTACGGTCAACTAGGAGTGAATTGCGGTTGCACCGATTGCTAGGAAAGGAGTAAAATGAATGCTTGCCTGCTTAAGGAGGTTCATTAAAAAAATCAAATCCAAGATAAAATTGTAAAAAAAAAATCGTATAACAGCTGTAATGATAACGGGTACGTACGCAAAATTTTTAAGGGATATGGTTAAACTCGTTCGTTTTTCGTTCAAGAAGGACAGCAATTGTACCCGAATATGATCCACGGAAAAACCTTTTTCATTCGATTGACTAGCATCACTATCTGAGTTGTAATTTTGAGACCCACTATATCCAACAGCGAGAAATTACGAAACAACAGTCGCGCGATCGTCGAAAGAGAGAAAATTGTCAAATATTTTGTTTAAGCCGTCAAGACACGCTTTTGCTAATAAGCTACCGTATCTCATACGACTTCCAGCCATACTCTCGAGTTTACGCTTGAGAGTTATCAACGTCGGTAAAAGAATTCCGTAATAGGTTTTGTCCTGTCCTTGTTGTATGTCTGTAGCTCGGACCATCGGCTGCATAACTTCACAATATTCTTCCATATACGTGACTCCGCTTGTTGTGAATGTCTCTCCCAGTTCTGAGCGTTCGAATAACAAAGCAACGCGACTTTGCTGTTCAATATCTGCCTCAAAGTATCGTAGAAAGAATCCTACCGAGTGACAATTTAATAGCTGAACGTGTGACGTACGGTACCCTTAATAATTTTGGCAGATTTTAGCACTGACGCCTGAACATATGTAACAGTGACCAAGAGAAGAGTGTGTGTGGTGCAGCGTAGATGATGTGGCAAGAAAATCATTTCCTCAGTTGTTTCGATATCAGATGAACTTGAAAAACAGTCCATACCTGAATCCTCGCTTGTGTCTTTTCTCGTTGAATTCTATCCGGAACTCTTTAACTACTTGAACGAAGTTTGCAGCGTTATCCGTTACAGTCGCGACAATCTTTGAAACAGACAACCCATACATCGAGTGGATACTCTCTAAGATTGAAGCGATATTTTCGTAGGAATGAGTTCCTTTGACCCGCCTATACGCCAAGGGTACAAACTAACGAGTGAAATCATCTTTGATAAAATGACCGGTCACGCTGATGAAACTTCGTCTTCTCGCCGACCAGATATCGGCAATCGTACATACTTACTTGGCTTGCGAGAATAAACCCCTCGTTTTCTCCAATCGCTTTGCGTCCATTTCGATCAGTCGTCTCGTAATTGCGCATGTGCTGCTTTAAACAGTTTTTTTGAATATCGGATGATCTACAGTTGACAGAGAAGTTATGGTTTCGATAACAAAACTTAACATTTTGTTTTGAATATCAGCTTGATCGTCAACTTGAGTCCCAGAATTTTTTTATCTCTTTTCCGGTGGTTTTTTCTGTTGGTACTCCAGTCGCACTTACTGTTTTCGCTTCGTTTGATTTTCTTATAGTCTAAGTGTTTCTCATAAATCGTAGAGTGCACCTTCCTTAAACGCGTCTAAAGATTACTCGTAGTCTTGAATGAACCTATAAGGACCTTGTCGTTTGGACAATTCTAACCGGCAACTGGTATACTGTCCGTATCTTTTACTTTTCCACAGAGCTCGAAATATTCGCCATCCAAAAGTGCGAATTTTTTAATCCTATCGAAAATCTCTGTTGAAGCATAATCGCTGATGTTAACGGATGTGGTAGCAGAAGTGGACGGTATCTTCTCTTCTACTTCGATGTCGACAATTCGAGAACTTCTCATCGATGTTGGACGTTGCGAGCTTCTTCTGATGTTCGTTGTTGCTGCCGGACTTCTAGTCAACTCTCCAGCTTTATCTTGTAGATCTTGGGAACAAATAGATTCGTTGTCTGAACTGTCGTCACTTGACGATATTCAGATACGATTCCAGCCTCTGTGTCTGCTATGGCTCCCGTTTGGAGTCTCTAAAATTTATTTATATATTTAAATTTATATATCAAAAATATGTGTGCAAAAACACAAATTTCAAAGTCAATCTTTTAATCTGAAAAATCCATACGTGTTCTGAAAAACGAACGAATCATTTTCATTTAAAAAAAAATTGCTCACCGGGAGATTTGTTAAACATTTTTTGGTAACCAATTTGTTAATAACATTTTTGTATTATTATTATGGCAAAGTAATATTTTCAGTACCTTTAATGTGCATGAAATTTTTCAGATTTTTATACCATCGAAAAGTGTTTGTAGTTCTCGCACTTTTATTGAATTTGTGCGAAATGAATTGTAAGCGACTTCACCACCTCAAAATCGAACCCTCGAAAATCGCATTTTTCCAAGGGCGTCGCGTTTTTTTACTATGTTTTGGGGTTTTCGCTTTAAAATTGTGTGCAAAATTCAGAAATCAAGATGTCGCGTTCCGCCTTGCGACATTCTCTTCGTTATAGAATTTTCTCTCGAACGAAGGAAGAAAAACCAAGTTCAATCAATCCAAAAAAAAGTAATCTCAATATTAGTGAAGTGATAATTGAGTAAACTTGCAAAGCGCTAGTATTATTAAAAATTAAAAATTGCAAATTATTGAGAATTTCTTGACCTTTGTAATTTTTCGAATATTTTCTATTCTTTTTTCATGGCCCTACCTGGTAAGCGAGTCGTATTCACTTTGGTGATATTCAGAGTTGCGGTTGACGGAGAGAGTTTGATAATGATTGAATACGAACACTAGGTTCAGCAGTCGCAAGTGAATTGATGCCGAGGTGAATATTTTTTAGAGACTTCCGATTAATATTCCCAGCGAGCACACAAGTAACTGGGAAAACAAACGTACGCTCCGAATCGTTTTGCGACTATGGGGGAGAGAAAAACTGCAATGCTTCAGTTACTTTGTATCCCTGTTCACTATCCGTACTTATAAATGGTATACGACCTCTGCCAGTGGTCAACCTCTGCTGGCGTTGCTCCTCTGTCGAGCATCTACAACGAGGCCTGTTTTTAACGAATAATATTGCCGTAGCTATACAATATTGATGGAGTCAATTTTTCACCATTAAATGACGGCGAGAACGCATTTTTTACATAAATTTAAAAAGTGCACTTTATACTTTGGAAAAGTAATTAAAGTACTGAACTGTACTTTTTTGTACTCGGAGTACGTAGTTTAAGTACCAAATAAGTACCTCGGTACTTAAAGTACTGCCCAGCTCTGCACGATAGTAAATCTATTTTACCTTTTACTGACGTCAGGGCCCTTTCTCGGGGCTTACAGTGGTGTTCGGAGGGTTGCCTGTTTCTAAGGTGAAGGTATGTCGAAACGTAACCCACGAGAGCACACGAGAAGGAAGAATCGTCCGCAGATAACACGAAGCCGGGTTATTAGAAGCCGCCAAAGGAACGGACAACGCACAACCCTAACACCACAACACTAACGTCTGAACGCTAACGTCACAACTCTAACGTCACAACACTAACGTCACAACGCTAATGTCACAACACTAACGTCACAACGCTGATGTCACAACGCTGATGTCACAACGCTGATGTCACAACGCTAACGTCACAACAGTAACGACACAACACTAACGATGCCAGTAACAATCGTGATGAGGAAATCACGTGTTGCGTCACGCCAGTAGCACTTTTTCTATTAATTCATTTTTAATGTTCCAATCCTTAGACATCGTTCTCATCGTGAAACGCCTTTTTAGAGGACCTTCCGAAGATCGGCTACGTTTTACGTTTAGGTTAATATATAAAAAAATTTCTCCATGAAGAAATCTTGAAAAATTCAGTAGGATTTCGGTAGGAAACATTAATATAGAAATAATGAGCATGGTACTAAAGCAAAATCGGAAAGATTGCAATAGATACTTTGAATGCATCTACGTACATAAGATCGAATACGACAAACCCCATGTCAAACGCGGCTGCAAGAATTTGGTAACTAAGAATGGAAAGCCTCGTAGATATTCGCATCTCTACGCTCTGCGTATAAAAGAAGAATAAGCCTATGCAATAGAATAAAGTACTATAAAGTACTACTACTACTAATAACATTACGTGGAACAATAATCATATAAAATCAGTAATCCAAAGAGCTCGTAAAAAACATGATAGATGAATGAACTAATAATTATTTCATAATGTCGTAAATTGAGCGAGGTATTAAAATCGAAAACTTTGGTGCAACCGTCGGTCGTTAGTAACGAACAGTTGAGTCCTAGCGGTAAGATAATTCTCGGACGGAAGTCGCTATCAAAACCACATCCACCGCCTTTAGACTTAAGATAATAAGTACCGGCTTCATCGACGAGAACAATTTAGTTCGCCACGGAACACATACCTAGAAGGGTTACGACTTTTTGGTAAATAAATAATTACGGAAAAATGGGTTCTCGCGGGTCTTACAAGATCACCAGTACGGAAGAAGGCAAAGCGGCACAACTAGATCAATCCTACAAAAGTTGTCTTACGGCTTTGATAATTATATTTTTCTTGTGTATTATCTTAATCATCGCGGGCTTGTTTGCACAAAGTTCGGGAAAAGACTATCAATCTACATCAGCGATGTCACAACCTGCCAAGACTTTTCATAAAAAAACGGTAATAAAATCTATTGTCGAAACCCCTAATGAACATCCTCGCGATCCCGACGAAGATTCAGATGGAACTCCAGAATCGCCACTGCCTCGATTGGACCATCCATCAAGTACCGAAAAATACACCAACACTACAGAGCAACCGGATGTTACGGATTACATGGAACATTCTCTTATGAATTCTGTTCAACCAAATTCGTCCCATGGACCAACCTCTCCAACCACGGATATTAATACAACCTTGTTTGTGCAAGTCTCGGAAAAAGTCTATCAATCGACAACAGCGACGTCGCCACCTGCCAACACTATCCATAAAATAGCGATATTAAAACCTATTGGGGAAGCCCCTAATGAGCATCCTCGCGATCCCGACGAAGATTCAGATGAAAATCCAGAATCACGACTGCCTCCATCGGACTATCCGTCAAGTACCGGAAATTACACAAGCACGACGGAGCAACCGAATGATACGCTTTATATAGAAGATTCTCTTATGAATATTTCTACAACCTTAACACCGGGAGCTAAAGATTCCAATGCCGAAGTAGAGTCTCCAATACCTCAGAACACGCCGAACGACGAAACTGTTGAATCAAATAATTCGACTTCCGAAAAAAATGGGGAAACTTCTGAGTTCATCCCAAATGAACTGCAATCGAATTCCAGTGAGTCCGATCCTTCTACTACGCTTCCTGGATTGGTGAGGCAGTTAATGTATAAAGAATTCATGAACGACACTAACACAAGTCTATTGGGTGTCAAAGCACAACAGATTATTGCACGGAGTCCCACGGACATTTCTACATGTACGTTAAACGCTTGCGAAGATAGGGGATGCAAACAAGTCGCTAGCAAGATACTCTCTTACATGGATCATGGGGGGGACGCTTGTGAAGACTTTTACGACTATTCTTGCGGTGGTTTGGAAGCCGATTTTCAAATTACCGAGAAAGATTTATCCCGGCGTGCCTACGAAACTATAAAGCGTAAGTGTTATCCTTTTTGCTTCCTCATAGAGGAAGCTTTGTTTTTGTGAATTTTTTTTTTCGAGATTCTGATGTCAAGACACTCAGCATAATCCAGAACATCGAGAAAAGTAGTTTAGAAAAAATATCCGTATGTATGTGTATGTGTGTATGCAAGGCTTTGAAATTTTATTAAAATCTATAACTCAAAAACCATCCAACCCATTGAGCTATTTTCCATCTTCTTTCGCGTGATGTTAAAGTCATAATTACTCCAAAGAAAGATGATCAATTTTTTGCAAAAAAAATAAATAAATGATTTTTTATGTTTTTGCTAATAACACACCTCCGTCTGTGGCTTCAATTCAACAGGATATTAAGCATTGTATGAAGATTCCGTTGAAAAAAAATTCACATCGGCACCTCCGATTTTTAGACGGGAAAAAATTTATTCAATTTGTCATTTTTGAAAAATTTCGAAAAGTATCCGGGAAGTCGACCAAAAATAGTGGCCCATTTGATAAAGCATGCCTCATATGTCGTCTGGTATTAAATTGGCCCGAAATCAGAAAAACGGTTTGGATTTTAAAGTTTGGAAATTTTCAAAAAATTCATGTTTTTCCCTAACTTTGGCAAAACATGAGACAACGGACTTAAATTGCATACATAAAATTTGTACTATCTAGTGGTAATTAGATGATAGTTTTAGCATAATGTGCAATGTGGTTCCAATTTCCCCGAATTTCCACTTTTAGAAAAAATTATGTTTTTGCATTATCTTTACCAAGATAGAAGCTAGCGAACTCAAATTTTATAGATGAAATCAGTAGTATTCGGTAATAAGAGGTACACCAGTTTCATCATATTTTTTAATGCGGTTCAGGGTTTTCAGAATCTTAACTTAAAAAAAAAAAGCTGCAAGTTGGAACTTGGCAAAATGCTTTAAAGTAGTTCTGTAAAAAAAAACCAGGAATACATAATGAGGAAGCTATTTGCAGCTTTTTTTAAATATGTGGTAATTCTTTGTTCAATAGGCCTTTTTGTAAACTTCTTCTTCGAACAGGTCAAGCAGAGAAGACGCCACATCAGTCGACGTCTACACAATTCAACCGCTATTACGATAGTTGTCTCAACTACGAAGTCACCTACAATATTTCCGAAAGAGTTAAATTAGGTGAGAAGAACCCCAAAACGTTCAATCTCACTGATGAATAACAACTTAAACAAATATTGTACTGTAGCGAAGGAAACTCTGGAGAAAATAGGCAAGATCTACACAAAAACGGAATGGGAAAATGGACACGGAACTAAAGATCTTAACAAAATGTTCACAGAGATGCTGAAAAACAATTGGTAAGCAACAATGCAGTGCGTTTAAAGAGTTTATAATAGAATATTGATATGCCCCGGTTAAAATATTTTTCTGACAATTTGTCAAAAACTCTAACCATATCGTATCAGTGATTGTCCGACATTTTTTTTAGATGTTCCCTGCGATTTGCAAGATATCTCTTTTCGGATAAAGTACGTTACGAGACTAGTTTCAGAGATATTGCGATTTATGTGCCGAAAAACTCCGCTGTTTTCCGATTATGTGGATTTGGAGAATTTCAGAGAAATCCCGGGTGCTCGATTTCCAACATACATCAATTATGTTACTTTAAAGAACGATAATGTCTTCCTAGGTGAAAAGTGTAATATACAATATAGTTTCTGAATATAAAAGAAAAACAGACATAAAATGTTAACGATGATCAATCAGAAACTTTCAGAGCAATCGGAAATATTCAGATTCAGAGAATTTATTGCCTTAATTCGGAAAGTCCGAAAATATTTACATATCCAGAGTTCATTCAGGAAAATTCAAAGCTCTTTTCCGAGATTTTCAGAGAAACTTTCAAACATTTTCGGAGATTTTTTTTTCTAAAGTAGTAATAACGAAACTTTAATTCCAAATACAGTGTGATATAAAATCTATCAAGTTTTATTGCCACTTACACTAGTTATGACTGTACAAGAATATATTATTCCCAAGATAGTTAGATCAAATTTTTTTTGCCGCTTTTTATTGCCACTAATATATTTTTCCGGCAAACCAAACATCTGATCTATGAATGAAATTCGACTACAACATCTAAGTTAATTCAACTATTATATTATGTTTAACCCTGATTTAAAGGCCACTGCTTTTCGACATCGTACCTGACGTAGACAAAGCGAAGCCAGAAAACTTTACGTTAACAATTCGTCCTCGACAATTGGTTTTCGACAACAAACCTTTCCAATTTCGACATGACCCTGATCGATGCGAGAATGAAAACGTAGAGGTTTCTGAGGGTCATATAGATTTTGATGCGCTATACGAGATGTACGAGACCTGTTCAGTAAGTGCTCTCTAATGACTAGTACTCATGATTCCATTGTCCATCTTATAAACCATACTTTAATTCCTACAGAAAAATACGGAACGCCTCATGGATTCAATAAATCGAACCTTGTCGTCACTCCATATCTTCGGCAGTCTTGATGATGGCAATAAATCTGAAAGCATTGATTCAACAATTAAAGCAATCGACGTTCATATAATTAATGGAATTCTGAAGGTAGTGAAATATATTGATGCATACGGAAGGTTCTCGCTAAAATGTTCTTACTGTGACTCTGATCTACACGAGTAAATTGATCACTAAAAAAAAATAGTATACTGTAAAAGAAAAGACATATTATTTTGTTCGAGGTTGGAATTAATGTTTTCGATCGTATAATTTATGCGAAAAATTGAAAGTTCCAATATATACTTTGACACAAGCCTGGGCAATTTGTGCGAACGCTGCTTTTAAGAAAAGGAATTCAAAAACGGACCGTCGTTCGAATACGTCCGTTTTGGAACGAATCGGTCCGAAACAAGCAGTAAATTAGACTGCCTTTTTTTGTTGATGCTTGGGATTCGTTTCTGGTTGCAACAACCAAAAAAGGGCCGAATTTTTATTCATATTAAAAATTATCAGCTTTGTTGCGTTCAACGAAACGACTGTATTTTGTTTTTTGTCTTCAAATATTTTAACGTATTACGCTTAGTATTATTTGATCGTGAAAAAAGATTTAAATTTTTGAAGTCATCGGTAGGACTCGAACTTAGAACCTTGCAGATAGGACCCTCAGACCACAAGGCTATTCACATCTTTGTAAATATACATTTTCATTCTCTCTTCAAAGTATAGAGGAAAATTAAACGTGAAATAATCTTAAGCTATTACATGGTTGCATCAGAAGTTCTTAAAATAAAAACAGGTTCAATAAATTTTCATTGAGATTCATTATTCTAATCGCTTTAAATGACACGCAATACATTCTGCAAGTTCTCATTATGACACGTGGATAACGTACATACATCGCACTGTTAACGCGACAGACTTTCCAAACCAGTATTCAAATAATGTTGGACGTAATTATCCAAGCGAAAGTCATAACGTATTCAAAATTGTCTTATACTTTCCTCATACTTCAAATTGACGAACAAAACCGATTCTCATAAAGGTGTAAATAGTCGAATGGTCTAAAGCTTAGATTTATACACCCTGGATTCCAAGTTCGAGTTCCACCAATAACGTAAAAAATGTTAATTGTTATCCGCGATGAAATCTACCAAACTACCAAATAAGTCCGAATATGAAATCAAGAGATAAAAAAACAGCATTTCAAGTTGATTAATTGCAACACAGTTAATCATTATTTTAAAACAATAAAGAAACGCAGTGCACTTTGCCGTTTTCTGCAGTCCGCGTTTCGTTCTCCAACGGACGTGTCGGTTTCAGTTCGTTTGGCGATCCGCCAATTTGCTAGGGAGGGTCTACGAAAAATAACTGTGATGCAATTTTTCTAAGCTTGTAATAGATAAAATGATGCACGAAATTTAGTGAATCACTGGTTGGTTTAAATATGTCTTATATAACGATTAAGCGGAATAAATCGTTTTTCGTGAATTGCTATATTCATAGTAATGGAGAGAATTACATAACATTTTTATTTGAAATCGGAATATTTGTAGGTGTAATGAAGCATGGCAAGATTTTTTTTTAGTATCTGTATATCGCCGGTGTGACTATCGTAGACTATTTTCTAAACTTAATCGATTGGCGCTACATTTCTAGTAAAGAAAAATAATTCCAAGCTGTAGAGGATGACGCTTTTTCCACGAACGCGTACTTACAATTGAAATGTGAATCGGTGGAAAAAAAGTACAAGCCCGCGGCTTTCCAAAAAATGTCGAATTTTTACCGAAATCAAATCGTGGAAAATATTGGACGTAGATCCAAATAATAAAAAGATACTCGTTTGTTGTCGGAATCCAATTCGTAAAATTAACGGATATTCAAATAGTCCAAAAAGCTAACCAGGTACTTCATCTTTCCAGAAATACTCTTCCGAGGGTGTAATTCAGGAGGCTTATAGATCAAAAAAATATACTGTTATGACTCTCGGAAATCTGCAGGGTAATCGAACATCGGTAAGTGGGTGATTGAATAGGGTCCATCAAATTCTTAAAACTAACAGCACCTTTTCCTCACTACAGATTGATTGGCGTGAATTGATTTTCACTTTGACTGAATCATATTTGGAAAAGGATACGGAGCTATACGTTTACCACGAAAAGGAATTAATCGACGCGATGAACGAATTGGAACAGTTGTGGGAAAAAAAACCGCGCGAGCTTAACAACGCTTTACTCGGACTCTATTCTGAATACCTTTACAACACTGTAAGTAGCAACGATGCGAAATTGTATTTCCCTCCGGAGAGGCATGTTTAGGACAGTCCGGTTAATCTGGTACCAATATTTTTTAAATCATTTGTACACGTTTTCACAGAAAAACTAGTGTAAACAAAAGCAAATCTGAATTGATCTGATTCAACTTAAGGGGGTATCCAAGTTAAAAATAGTATGATACCTTCCCTACCTTCAAATTACATTGGGATAGGCATTAATAAATGAAAAACCAAATTACCATTCAAGGTTGCAATGTCTACTATTTATGGTTTATTTTTAAAAATCGAATGTACCATAAAAATGGCGATGTCTATTGACTGCTAAAGTGTAGCCCGCGACACAAAATCGGTAACCTCGATTCCTCTGTAACCATTCATTCAATCGATTCCAAATTTATATAATACTTTAATAATGATATTATCTACCCTTCCACTGACCCGACTTTCAATTATTTGGAATTGTTCCGAAATATTAATATTTTATGCTATTGATATACGTTTTCGACATTTTTAGAGATGTCTTATTACTAAAGAAAAAGAAATTTGATTAGGAATCCACTCTGTGAAAGCTTAGATATTATGAAAGTACTGTACAAATTTGGAATTAAACGGACAGAGGAATCGTGGTCACCATGTTTATTGTTGTGTGTCGCGAGCTACACTTTTACCACTCTACAGACATCGGTATTTTTATGATACCAGCGTTTTTGTTTCTTAATAAAGCTCAACTAATAGAAATTGCAGCATGGCTTGGTAATTTGGTGTTTTATTTATTAATCCCTGCACCATTGTATTTTAAAGGCAGGAGAGGTATTATGTTATTTTCAACATGGGTACCCCCTTAAGACGCAGTGATGCACCGCCAGAAATTTCGTCGATCAATGTTAAACGTCTATAGGTCTGTCTCCCTTACACTATTTTTCTTTTAATTCTTAAAAAAACGCCTGACCCGAATTAGGATCCAGAAGCCCAATTTTACGATACTGCTGTACCCTATCTGCCGTACCGTTCCAGAGAAAACAGCTTCCGAAATTTGGGGAGGGTATCATTGCTTCTTAATGTAGAATAAAATATTCACTAATCAATTTACAGAAGAAAGGTATACTAATAACGAATGAAACGTAATAATCGTAGTTTTTTGAGAGCAAAATTGGTCATTTTCGTTTAATCTTGACATGGGATGGTACAATTTATTTATTCACAGAGTTATGAGGTGAACAAGATTGTTCTAATTGAGAAGTTCGTTGATAAGAAGTTAGTCTTTGAATTTCTACCTTTTAACAAACAAAATCAGTTAGTCATGATAGCTATATATAATAATTAAAAACTTGACTTCAGTAATACTGCGAATAAGGTGTCCTATTGTTTATTAGTGTAAACTAAATTGCGGTCTTGTATGAATTGCTCTACACTTTTTCTGCATTACGTAGGGTCTCTTTAACCCAGATTTACTTTTCGTTACGTTAGTCTACATGCGAAGATGGGTGCAAATTTGTGCAGAGAATCTTTGACGTCTTGATAGTGGATTAATCCGGCTGACCTGACTATACCGTCTTGACATTCCAAAAATACATATTTTCAGTTTGTTACTCCGAAATCACTGAGAGATTTGCACAATCACTGCTTATACAAGACGGTGCATTCAATGAAGGATGTAGCCTCCGAATTATACATGCAATCGTTCACAGAGAAAGAAATTGAACGAATGAATAAAATGGTACGTATGTTTTCAGAGCTCTTGAAAAAAATCTTGCTTTTCTTATATAGGAACATAAAAAGCAATTAAATTTTTGTAGTTCAGACAAATTGCAATATATCTTAATATTTGTTTTTATTTATAAATCTTATACATCTCGGTCCAGATGACGAGTCATTTTGAAGCATTGAAAGAAACGCTGCGGCTGAATATTGAAAAATCTACAGAACCGGAACGAGAAAGCTTGTTAAAAAAGTTGAACGACACAGAAATGTCTCTGCCGAAGCGTTCGGAAAAACGACAAGAAGAAGCGAAAAAGGTGTGGAAAATCGTCAAGTGCTTTCGAAATTTTATTATCTCTTTTTTTACATGTTCGCTCTTACAGTCTCCTTTTCATATTTACAGCTACACATTAATGGTAATTATTTTGAAAATTCTATGAAACTGATGAAAAATTACAGAACCGTGATGTACAGTATGACAAAGAAGAAGCCTCGCGATGAAATGTACGTACAGTTTGTCTAAAAAGCGTAAATTGTCGTTGTATGCCTTGATAGTAAATTGTCATTCTGGGCACTTGATATCTGTATATTTTTTTTCTTTCAAATTGTCACATTCAGCTGGAGATTCTTTGCGACTCCGTTCGAGTCGAGTGGCCAAACAATTACTGCATTAAACTTGATCGCAATCCCATACGGAGCAGTTGAAGTCGATATGAAAAACTCGGCCGTAGCCGTGGAACGTAATTTGATAAGTTATTTGACCCTAGCTACTATTGGCAATGTCATAGCTCGCCAAATAGTTCAAAACTTCGACATGACCGGTAACTATACTGTCTTACGATTGATACATTAAGTATTTTAGCCCAGGCGGTAGAATAAGTACACACTATCTTGGATGAGTAAACTGTACAGCGCTTAGATTTCCTCATCTAAAGTATTGGAAAGTCCACCAGTACTTTCTAAATAGTACTTATACAATCGTCAACGCGATGTTGGCTTTATTTATTATTATTTTCTCTTTTTTGAATAGCAATGGGTTACTGGAACGGTTTAACTGACGATGAAACGAAGGATACTTACGAGAACGAGAACATGAGTCATAACCAATCACTCGACGAGTACAGCACGTCCGTGAATTGGAGAGTGAACGGAATATCACGGATTGTAACTTTCAAAGTAAGCGCTGCAACGCAAGTCATGCTTTTGTGTCTTGAAATTCATTATCGTGATATTATTATAATTATCATTATTTAAAATATTAAGGTTCCTACGCTGTCACTGAATGAGAGGTTCTCGGACATTGTGGGCTTAAGATTGGCTCGTGATTCTTTGGATCGTTTGAATTTAAGCTCTACGCAACCACTTCCCTGGTTGAATTTGAATGTCATTCAACTTTTCTACCTAACATATGTACAGGTGATTATTAAGAAATAAAATAACTGTTTTTGACGCTCCTAGAGCTTAAGTTGCAAATCCCTAAAAACGTAAATGCTCCTGTCTGTGGCAGAGCTTTTATTAGTGGCAGGTTTCGTATAATGTGCGTCATAGCAACTCTTTTAGATGATCCAGGGTCGGTTTTCAAAAACAGAAATAATCTTTGTGATTTTTCACCTCAGATAGCATACTAATCGATATCTAAATCGTTTAATAGAGAGTGCCACTAATAGGAGCATCTCCATATATTTATTATTTCCTTAATATTTTTAAAGGTAATACACATAATTGGTTATTTAGGGAGGATTTTGGTTAGCTCACATTCTTCTCTATCGGATGGAGTCAGTTTTCGTTATCGAAAACTTACGGTTTTGTAAATGTTTCGATGTTGCTTAAAAACCACTATTAAACTGCCACTAATAGGTGCATTCACCTAACTTATAGAAATAACGGAGATGATACGATTCCCATTATAAATATGAACTGATAATGATATATCAGATAGCGCTTATAATACAATGTGTATTAAACAGCTGCGAAAATTATCAACATTCCATACAATTTTACGGTAGTCTTTTAAAAAAAAAATGGAGACATAATTAATGCATTGAAAAAGTAATGGAAGACTATGCTCTTGTAATTTTTCCACTATTTCTTCCGATATTTGAGTGAAAATGAGTATTTTGCAGCTATTCAAACGTTTAGACAATTTCATAATAACTATACACTATTATTACGAAATCATAATCACCAAATAATAATAAACTCTACCGTAAATTATATTTCTTAAACTAATAGGGACTTACAACTTTGCTTAGAGCCCGTGTCATGACCATTCAAAAATTTATATTTGCAGGTAAATACACAAAACCATGAATATTTTTGGTAATAATGTATCGTCCTCTTCATAAAAACAGCAATTCAAGGCTACGGAACGACTAGAAATATGATTAAGAGGTCAGCATAAGCTTAGGGCCCAAAATACAAATAGATTTCCAATTCTTTTTTTTCTGACCGGAGTATTGAGTCGAGGTCAGGATTTGATAAACGTACTATCTATTGTCCTGCAAAGTCTTGACTTTTTTTTACTGAAAAATATTGAAAACTAGTAAAGTTATTATCCATTTTTAACGGCCGTCGAATAATCTACTCCTCCAATTCACTTAAAATTCGGACACAGCATAGCTTATCGCTTTCGCATAGGGGAAGCTGTGTTTTCATTGAAAAAAAAGGTGTATATAGAGCTTCAAAATTTCAATTACTTGTAACTCGAGAACCGCTTAACCGATTAAGCCAAATTTGGTACACAAGTGGACCAGCAGTCCATCTTTGACTGATGCCATTTTTTTTCTGAATTGTAAGCAAAAAGTTTTCATTTTACAGCTTTTTGATTTTTTTCAAAAAAGCACGTGTGCGCTCTAGCTTTCGTAAAAATGGCTAAATAACAGTATAGGTACTATTAATTTTGCTTAATATTGAATTTGATCGATATCACAAAACCTCTTCAGATTTTATGGAGTTTCAAAATTTTCTAAAAATTCACGTTTTTGCGCAAACTTTCACAAGACATAAGATAGCAAACTCAAATTTTAACTCAACACCCGTCATGTTAATTGGGCCATAAACTCATGCAGACTCCTTAAGACGATATGCTACATATTGTCTGTCTCTCTTGGATTGTCACAAGTGCGAGAAAGATAGCTGAATCTTCCTGAAGTGTTATTCTTCGCCACGATTGACTTTTCGAATGAAACTCGAAAAGTACTGACTGCAAAGTACTAAGGCGCAATCAGTACATCTCGTTATTTGTCTGAAACATCTATTGGGGCCAGGAATACCCCTTTACAGTTTTTGTTACCGACCGAGCAGTAGCACATCATCTTAAGGGGACCCAGTCACCTAAAAAAAGTACCAAGAAGGGAAAATTCTGTCAATTATACCCTTCTGAAAAAAAAACCTCACAGTAAAACCTCATTAAATAGATAACAAGCATTATAATTCTGCAATTTCGTAAAGATATACAGTACACTTAAATGATATGAGAAAAAAACTAAAATTTAAGCCCATATATTTCAGATCGAAGTCAACAAATTTTAGTGTTCAATATACTAATCCATCTATGGAAGAGTGCATTGTAGGATAAGTTAAAAAAAATTTATTTAAGGTCTCTTTGACAAAGCTAAGATTTCATATCGGTAAATAAATCTTGCTTAATTATTAATATTAAATGCTTGCTTAATATTAAACTCAGAAATAATAGGCAACAGTAAATTTAATTTCACCTACATCCTGGATTGCTACACTCATCCTAGAATGCAGTCTTCGACAGATGAAATACGATATCGAACAATATAATTTGTTCACCAGCTTGAGCTGAAAATTATGGCAGGTTAAAAATATTGCATTTTTCCTCACACCATTTTGGTGCACTGTATGTCTTCGAAAAATTGCAGAATTAAAATATTTTTTAGGTACTTAATGAAGTTATAACGTAACATTCATTTAAAACAAAGGCATCGGCTGCATTTTTTTCTAATGCCTTTTTTTAGGTGACTCAGGCCCCTTGAATCATATCGGACGATTTAATTTGGGAAATAACAGAAATTAACGCACATTTGCAAGTGACCACATCTACCTTGAATCGCATTTAAATGATCGAAAAATCATCATCATCAGATACTCAGTCGCCGAGTTAATTCAACTTTGTTTCCATATGTCACGAAATTTTGTTTCAATCGACTTTTACCTCAATATCGCCTCCACATACCTTCAAAGCAAAGTGCGAGTTTTCATTGATGTTATTCAAGGTTTCATCTTCACGTTCATCTCGATTCCTCGAAATGAGTATTATTCGATGACATGAAAAATCAATTTCCTGGCCGTTTATCGATAGTTGATTGAATCATATTCTCGTTACTTTACAGGCTCATTGTACGAAGGCACCACTCAGGTCAATGTACATATCCCTGAACGAGAATCCATTATTGCCCAGCCGAATACGTGTATACGTTGCTTCGAACAACAACGGATTGTTCCACAAGGAGTGGAATTGTATACGTACATAAGAAGCCCCACGATCAGATTCTATTGGATAATGATCGGTAGAGGGGTACACTTCAACTGTAAACCGTAGAACTCCAACTTAAAAATAATGCCGATATCACAAACGACGATCCCGCGTCACACAATGTTCCCCTTATCCATGGTTTTTTTCTATGGCTCTGACATTACGAACTTGCAAAATTCGTATCACGTCATTCGACTAGAATGTTCAGCAGTTCGCTACCGCTTTATTTCTCTTATTTTCAATTATCGCGATTCACTGGTTGATTCAAAGCTCCTTCTTGTCCACGACATCCAGTGCTGCCGCATGTTCAGCCAGGTGCCCTATGACAAAAGGTAAGATATGTATTATTCAGTGAATTATGAATTTTCAACTGTTGTACAGGATGCCGCGCTAAATTAATTTTTTAAATGGTCGTCCGTTCACTTGTACTATATTGGCGAAATTCCATCCTGCTTCGACCTGGGTTTGACCTACCTGACTGGATTAAAAAACCTCACAAAATTCTGGAACTTTTTAAACATTCGTGTATGTATACACAAATGTTTAACACGTTGTCCATAGTAGATTGATTTTTTCTTCTATTTTGTAATAATTTTCTGGATAAAAAGATCTTAAAAACCATATAAAGAAAAATCCTCATAGAGAAAGCTTTGTTTCCATTAAAAAAACAAAAAAATGTCGAGATGTTGATTTCAAAACACGTAGAATGGCCTGAAACGTCGAGAAAAGTGGTTTAGAAGTGGGACAAATTTGTTACCAGATTTTATTACTTGATGACTCAAATTTGTATAAGTTCGATATTTTTTAATATATTTATAATAAGGATGCAAAACAGAACTTGGCACGTTGCTTCGCAGATAATTCTTATTCTTTGAAAAACTTCCTCTATAAGGGAACCAAACATAAAATAAACTTCCTCGTAGAAACTTCGCGAAAGATGAAATTATGGAGGAAGCAGTGTGTAAAGTTGTACTTTGCATCCTTATCTTGCCTCAAATTATGGCATTATGGTACCAGAATTTCGCTTGTATGGTGCAAGATTTCGAAATAATCTGAAAAATTCCTAGAAATCTGAGGAAATTCTAAAAAAATCCGGTTTTACATCAATAAATGTTTGACCCGTCGCCTGTAGTAGATTAATTTTTTTTCCGTTTTTCAATATTTCTTTAAATAACAAACGCTTGAAAACTATAAGAAAAATCTTGACTACTTTGGACATAAGCTAGAAAATTTTGATATTCAACTAAGTATTTTTCAGAACTTTTTCAGGTTTTTAAAATGTGGTATTCGACATAGCTTTTGTTTAATATAAAAGAAATTTGCATAGGAACAATAAAACTGAAAAAAATGTAGTGCACTTGACGGTTTAACCAATCCCACAAAAAATTATGAGCCTAACCGGGGAGGTCGAGGGTCAGAGCCAGATCGAATCGGGATGGAATGCCCCATTTATTAATAACCATCTCTTGTACTTTATAATGAACGCAGAAAACAGTTGAGTTATATTGTTGAAGTAACTATGTGTAGTTTTTGTAAGTCAAATTGGATTATAGGTACAACTGTGAATAACTTGTCAACAAAAACACACAAAAGATGCAATAGTGCTGGGTAACTTGTGCGTTCTCAATTGTCAATTCTTAAAATGTCATATCCGACAGACGTGGAGGTGTGGTTGATGTATGGGTTCAGCAGTTCTCAGAGTTAAGAGTCACCTAAAAAAATCATTGAAAAAAATTCTGCAAATGATACAGGTTTTTCAAAAAATGTTAAATTTAAACGTCATTAAGTATGAAAAATTCAATTTTTACCTCCCATGTATGTCTTTACGAAATGGCAGAAAGTTAATACTCGATATATATTTGATGTGGTTTTCATGTAAGAATTAAACAATAAGTGTATCGCTTACAAATTTTTTTTCTCTTACGACTTCTTTTCGGTGACTGGATCCTCTTAACCTGCAACGACTGTGGTCATGACTTGGGTAGTTGACCACATACTCGCACGTCGAATTGTGCCTTAGCGGAAGGCAATTTTTCTGATTTTCTAATGTATTCTTATACAATAGAAACTAAGTTAAAATAAAGTCGCCTGTATCGGGTAGGCTTTCCGCAATTTCCCTGTGCCTTCATTGCAAAGAATGGAATAGCATGGAGTGCAGTAAAAGGTACGTACAAAATTCAAGGAAATTTTCAAAAACTTTTAAGGAAATTATTAGAAAATTTCGATAACATTTCAAACAATTGCAATAACATTTCGAAAAATTGCAATAACATTTCGAAAAATTTCCAGAGCATATTCAGAACATTTCCAGAACATTTTCAAAACAATTCCAGGAAATTTTAACAATATTTTCGGAAAATTTCAACAACGTTTTCAAAAAATGTCAACAACATTTTCAGAGAATGTCAAAGACCCTTCCAAGAGTCTTTGTGTGGGACAGCCTTGTAAAGAGTAAAATTGATTCATAAAGAAATATAGCACAAAAAAGGTTTTTCGCAAAACTGAGGTACATGTTTTCGAAGGTTAATTGCTGATATGTTAAAATAAGATCAAATTTGAGAGAATATAAAAATTTTGAGGACACTGCGTCAAATTCAAGGACATTTAAGGACTTAGCAAATACGTACATGACTTAAAGACATTTAAAGGACTTTAAGGAAAGAATCACTGCGCACCGTCAATGGGCAATGAAGAGAAGGGAATAGTAAAAGCCAGTAGGCGTACTCGAGTAAGGCTCATTAACAAAAATTAAATATATCAATTAATGAAAAGATAAATAAATGAAAATAAAATGTCATTAAAAAAATTACATTTCTCTCAGTATGAATTAAAAATTCAATCCTTGTGAAACACTAAGATAAAATTCGCTTATTCAGTTTTAAAGTGTAAATAGATATTGAACTGCATCGCTAATTACTTTTTGAAACGATTACTTGATTTGTTCAAAATATTTGTAAGTAACAATTTTTTTATGTTTCAACGAAATGCAATGATGAATGAATATTGAATAACATTTGTACGCAAGATGCATGAAAATAAAAGGTATTGTAGGCAATTGATATAACACAAAAGTGACTAGTTTAATAAAATTAAATTAAGAAAAATTAAATGTCATTAAATATTGTGTGGTGTCGTCTCATTAATCGGCTATCTCAATACTATATGGTCTTAGATTATCGTCTGTTTCGTGTAATTGTGGTTACTCGTGAGATTCAAAGTCAATAATTGTAAAATATTAAGCGAAAATTCACTGATTTAATTTCGTCACCGGCCAGTGACGAAGTGTTAATGTGGGGTCGTTAAGTGTCCTTGCGAATAACGTACCATCGCAGGTTGGCGTTTCAGCGAGACTCTTGTCCTGTTGGCACGACGAGCTTAGCTTGTCCGTCTGAAACGATAAGTGGCATGCGCAATGCACAAAACAACACGTGAAATTATGGCTCAGTTAGTTACGAAAAATGATTAAAGAAAATAAAACGATGTGGATTTGTCACGATCGATTGGAATAATGTAGTACCTCGAAGTACTGATGCCATAGTACACATCCGTAGACGCACAGAACCGAGACCAGCGACTGACAGAGCAACCACACGATTATATTCACGGCTTGCGTACGCTCGAAAAGCTCTGCACCGTGCCGTATGCACAGCAACGCCTCAGTCACCATTATTGCCCCGTAAACCCAGCATTGTGTTCCTACACGACTGCACGTCGGATCCGTTACGTACATGTAGTATTGCCTATACATATTAAGTTATTAATAATTTCATCTACGAGCAAGATATCACTATTTTAATGCTACTTCTAAAATCAAGAATGTATCATCCACGTTATAAAAATGCTGATCATTCTTTGTTTCTTGTTTCTTGTACATTTAAAGAATGTACTATATGAGGTATTTTCCACCAACACGGTCAATTTTTTCTCAACCCTCTTGGATCTGTTTGATAATTGGGCATAATTTAGTACTACTCAAAAGTACTCCCGGTGAACGTTTTAAAATTTTTCAGTCCACGCGTTTCGAAAATGAGGTTTTTTTTTCAAGTCCACATATCAGAGAAGATTGAAGTCCGGCAAAAAAATTTAGAACCAAAAAACTCATGATTTTCAATGGACTATTGAATTGAAAATCTATTACATTATTTATGGCACCAAAAAAGTCATTTTCTTCTTAAAAACATGAAAAATATATTTTTCCTCTCAAAGCGACGCATTTTATTTCGCTATTCATGTTATAGAATATTTAGCACGATGTGTAGAGTGTATCGAAAAATTGGCTTCGAAACTCGGAAATCTCGACAACTAAAAAACATGTACGGGGAATTGGTATTAATGCATACATGTATTAATCATCAATTAATGGTTATATAAAAAAATTTTTACAAAGAATTGGAATAATTTATACACGTATAATACGTATATTAATTAATTCAATCCTCTGCAAAATATTTTTTTCGTCAAGATTTACGAGTTCTACAATGCCAATTTTTGTATGAGCTCTGAATATCCTACTCAATAATATGTAAAATCTACACCCAAATAAAAAGAGTCACATAAAGGGAAAAAAATATTTTTCACTTTTTTACGGTAAAAAATGGCTTTCGTGATGCCATCAATAATATAACATATTTTAATTCAGTAGATCATGGAAAAACATAACTTTCTGTTTCTCCATTTTATTGCCGAACTTTAATCTTTTATGTTCATATAGGATTTAGAAAAAAGAGCTCATTTCTGAAAAGTGTGGATTACAAAAATTTTTAAAATTCACCGGGAGTACTTTTGAGTAGTACTAATATATGGCCAATTATCAAACGCATCCGAGAGGATTGAGAAAAAACTGGTCGTGTTGGTGATGAATGCTTCATATGTTGTCTGTCTGCATCAGAGTACTCATAAGTGACCAATAGCTCAATTCTTCATCAAAAAATGTATCATAAAGATTAGAATCAGGTGAAAACACGAAAACTGTTAAACCTTAAGACACCAGTCAAGTGTTGATATCGAGGTTAAGGCGATGTTCATCACTTTCCTTCTGGTTAATTTTAGGACCAATTTTGGTATAAAAATTGTCCTGAATTCAGTTTTTTAACGGCAGGTATCTGATAAAAATAAGAAAATGTCACTCTCTGCGAAATCAATAGATGCGTGAACGACAATTTACTTGTTTATCAAATAGCTGCAATATAAAAACGGTAAAAACAGAAGAGTTTTTGCTACCAACCGCAGTATTTTACAACATACCAAGGTAAAATTCTCAGTTGGCAGGGAAATGTGCAGCCCGCGATTCTCTGCCATTGTTAACCCGACAGATGAAAGCCGAAACGAGTACAATCTGTTCGACAACTCATCAAAGTACAGTGTTGCAAGGTTTTTGTATAAGCTTCGATTACACATGAAGGAAGATCTTTCACATCAACAAATACATTAAATTTGAGTATTTATGCAAGAATAAATTTAACTATAAAAGTAAGAACTTTAATATAAAAATTTGCAGTCGCGAAAAATGTCAACAACGTAGCGTTTCCGCATTCTATTCGCTACGCTGTTTAAGGTGTTATTGAGAGAAATTCACAACACTCTTACTATAAAAAACTGGGGTTGCGGGTAAAATTCTAGATTCAGACGTTCATGATTTTTTAATTCGCTATTTTAACCATCCGCTATTTTGACCGCCAACCAAAAAATGTAGGAAATGTACTGATCAAGTATGGTAAATATCTATTCATACATGTTCTCCATTAACATCATCAACGCGATTAATTTTAATATGCTCATGAAGTTAAATTTAATATATATGAGCCTCAGTATTCGAATACAGTTCGTAAAATTTCTTACGTATGTAATGTAATAATACCATATTTGTATATTACGTATCAGTTATTGCGCAAGTCTTTTTTAATATACCATTTATTCAAAACCTGAAGAAAAAAAAAAAAAAACTTACGACACAAGTGTATTGAATTTGACAGAGATTTTTCTTTCAATAATATAAATAACCGCTGGTTGAGACATTTTGGATATGAAGATTAGTTGTATCTCCTTTCTGTCAAGATATACTTAAGAAATTTAAAAAAATTAAATATTTCATATTAAGCTGTACACTGTTAAGGACCCAGTCACATAAAAGAAGTTATAAAAAAAAATTTGGTTAAAGATACAATTCTTCTGAAAATCTTACATCAAAACGTGTGATAGTGATTTTAAAAAAATTACACGGCAACCTCAGTGTATACATAACAAATAATACAATTTGTGGAATTTCGTAACGACATACAGTATCAGAATCATCATCATCAGAATAGTGTAAGGTAAAAAGTAAATTCTCTTTACATGTTGCAGCTTTTGGACCAAACCGGTGAACAAATTTTAGTATTTAATATCTAATTTTATCTGTCAGAGTCATTCTGAATTAAATATAGGAGTTCATATTTCACGTTCTTATGACAAAACTATGGGTGTAAATGTGTAAATAAATCTTTATCTATTAAAACTCACTAAACAATTGGTTACAGTAATCTAATTTTCTCTCAGACAAATAAAATAATTGATGCAACCTTTGATATTGGATTCAGGTTTAATCCAATATCAAAGGTCGCATATAAATGGGCAAAAAATTGTCTTTTTCAACAATGTGTTACCAAATTTCAGTTCTTGATGACTCAAATTTATATAAATTCGAGATGTTCAAATGTATTTAAAATAAGGATGCAAAGGAGAACTTTGCACATTAATTCGTCAATAATTCTCATTTTTCGCAGTTTCCTCTATGCGGAACCCAAAAATAAAATGAATAAACATCTTAATACAGGCGGCTTTGCGAAAGATGAAAATGAATAAGGAAACAATGTGCAAAGTTGCACTTTGCATTTTTTTTTTTCTTATAACTTTTATTAGGTGACTGGGTCTATTTAATAATGTAAGAAATTCAAAATTCTCACCTTACCGAAGGCGCAACAATGACGCCCACAAGACCAAGTCGTGCAACAACGAAAATATGCGACGGCGGGAACTCGTAAACGTGCTTCAGGAAGAAAGTATTGAGTTCTGAAACCTGCCAGAAGATGACCAACTGACAGAGTGCTACGAAACGCATGTGCGTGCACGTGGGATCGAGCCATCTAACCGAAGTCCAGCTAGCAGGTGTGAACTGCAATACAGCCCTCTTGAGTTTGCCCGTCGTGCTCTCAATGTCTCGTATGCTGACCCATTTGTATTCTCGCATCTCCAGAATGGAGCATATCTTCAAACCGACCCAGATACCAAGAGCATTGCAGACCAGTACGTCTAGTACGACAGCGTCCCACCAGCACTCGACAAAATTAGGTAGAAGATGAGCAAAAGCCATTTCGGTAACTTCCCACATGATGCTGATGGCCCATAAAATACCAAAGTGTCGAATAAGAATCGCCTTGAATGCCCATCCAAGAAAATGGCCCAATGCAAAGACATCCAGATGATTCCATATCTTCTCGATGTTAATATCCGAGCAGTTGACCCCATATTCCTTATCCATGTCAATGTGAAAAGAAGCCAATCCTGGATCGACCCAGACTAGTATCCTCCGTACAGTTTCGTAATTTTGAAAAAGCATGAACAGCAGGAACATGAGATAGAGCACGCTGCATCCAAAGACTATCCTCCAAACGACTGGATGAGGTCTCGTGAATGGTCCATTTGGAAACGTAAGAACGGAGATGATGAGGAAAAAAAAAATAACACAGAGTATTCCGGCCCAAAGATTATCCTCAACATTAGTGACGTCCCTGCGGAAAAACGACATTGCAAATACAAGAAAGCGACGTACATTTCAGCGACGACACTTTCTCAATTAATTACCAAATTAATGATGAAGAGTCACGCGATAATTCATTGATTATTGTAATTAAATCTGATTGTGCTGAATATGAAATTTACATGGATGATGTAATGGAACGTGGTAGACTATTTACCTGACGAAAGCAAAGTAGATAACGGCCCCTATCGATATAAGTAGAAGTGTTATTGTGTGAGGTTGATAGAAAACTTGGATGGATATGTCATCGACCGGTCTCTCATTGATGTTTGGGAAGCTGTCGGTTCCGGCTCGCAAATTTTGTCCTTCATTTGTATCCGCGAGGCCTACACTGTTGCTCGAATCGACCTCCTCTTTTCTCAAAGACAACCTATTTCGTAAAGGACTCGTGCTTTTCTCCTCGTTACTTGCCATCTCGACGAGTATCTCTATTCTCGCGTCCTATTTTTCGACTATCCACCTTCGCTTGTCAGCCACGGTCACACCGCCGCTCTTTCTCTCTCTCTCTCTCGCTCGCGCGAAAACCTGTGTGCACAGTTTCCCGTAATTCGATTACCGCCAGACTATGCAGATGCACTCGAACGTACCTCTGTCGTCGGCTGTATCTGCCGCTCTAGAGATAAGCGCAAAAGAAAAGACCATCGCCACAAGGAACCGCCAGAGGAATAGGCTATTCGACCAATCAAGCGATTGACCAACCAGAGACTCTTCCGAATTGCCGTTTGATTACAGTGCCGTCTCGCGGATTTTCCTATCAACACGGCTACGATTCAAATGTTACAATCTCACGAATGTACCATAAATTCATTTACCGTTTCGTAACTCAATGGACACTATTTTTACTGAATCGGTTCAGAAAATTTAATCCCCCAAAAAAACCCAATGGGTAAAAAGAATTAGTACAAGTACATTTACGTGAGTGGCAATCTGCCCCAAAATGCACAGTAAATTTTTAAATTTTGTAATATACTACGTCACAGAAAAACGTAGAACTATCTACAACCTAATTAATTGTAATCGGTAATCTGAGATTTTCTACGTAAATATACAAAATAATCTACGAGCATGTTTTAAATCACGCACCTTCTTATAAGAAGTTGTAATTTGTTGTTAACCGATTGATCGCCTTAAGTTGTAGATGTCTGTGGTAAACGGTAGTTATTTGCAATAATATACATTTTATTAGATTAAGAGCATCGTCACTTTTTTTTGCATTTCCTAGAGTTTAAAATATTCTTTTTCAATGGCCAACAGACTGATCTTCATTTATTTGAATAAAACCGTGGCCAATTGAGTTTCCGGAAAGATTTAATGAGGAGCTATTTGCCGCGCGATAGAATTGCTCAATTGCCCGAGACGACGCGTTGAAGTGGCTTATACGCTCGAGAGCACCCATATAGCAGCAAAGAATTTTTTCAACATTTAAAAAATATTCCTATCGCAATAATGCAATATTTCGGAAATATTGTGAAAAATGTTTGAAATATTTTTGAAACATTGCAGGAATCTTGCAATGTTCACTCAAAACGTTGCAAATATAATGTTTAAATAATATTGCAGAGCAAGATTGTATGAATATTACATTTTCCGCCGAAGGTTGATTCGTAAGAAATTTTACCAGTTTGAATATGATTTTTTGATCGTGAGTTTTCAAGCAGTATCATTGGACATTCTCGATAGAAATCCTATCTGTTGTCCCGTCCAGGATTCGTAACCTTACCTACGTGGCATATCTACGATGCGTAATTTAACGAATGGACGAAAACTAATTTTCAAAATTGGTCCTTCAGTAATATATAAAGATACGAGATTTTCGATTACTAACTTTGTTCCAGACAATAGTGCTATCAAAGGAAAAGTGAATACTCACTTCTAAAACTTGAATTCACTTACTTATCTAACATATTTGACAACCTAATGACTATTACGCGAACCAACGATAGACAGTATACTTTGATCACTTATATATTTCGTTGACCAAGAAATATGAATTGGAAAATAAAGATTGAACAATCTTTCAGAAGATTTCAGGTTCAGCACAATCTTGTAGAGAAAAAAAAATTCGTTTCATACCATGCCGTGTTTCTCAGTAAACTCTAATGAGACTTCCAATTTCTGTGTCAGATTTTTCATGATGCGTTTGCAAGCTGAATTATATAACCTACGTTGGAAGAAATGTCCATATTTTTCAATTTCTAATCAACCATATACCGACTTCCCGATGAAATTCTACTATTTTAGAAATTTCCATCTGAAATGAATTGGGATGTTACTAGAAAATGTTTATTGTAAACTTTGCGGAATCGACTCTCGAATCTTTCGTTCGAAAATGTCTCAAACAGTGTTGAAGAAATGGGATAATTTGTTCCACAGGTAATGTTCAAGAACACAGAGAGAAATATATCTTTTGTGACAACATAAAACCGTGACAACAAAAGTCTTTTTTTGTTAGACTCACAAGAAGGTTAGTCAGCCGAGCAAAAAGATTCGGCAGGCGAACAAATGATTTATCATAGCATAGCAAAACAGATTGTCAGCCCAACGAACTTCAACAATTTTTCTGCATGTTGAGTTGACAATATTGCAATTGAAGATGTGTAAATATTCGACTGGAAGGTTATGAGAATTTTCCCATGCAATGTAACATCCGGAATATTCCAACAATATTCCAGCAATATTATGTGGATAGATATTTCAATATTCTGCATGATATTTTAATGCACGAATGGCAATTGCAATCCTTTGGAACCGATATTTGTTGTTTACTAATTCAGGCAGATTCACAAAAAAGAGTTAACTGCTGCACAAGAAAAAAAAGCAGACCAAAACCAGTTGAAGCAGCATCTCCGTATTTGGCGCAATACTTCTTTTTGTACCTTTCGAGGCGGACAGCCCACGCCTTCGTTCTCTCCGACAGTTATAGTCGACTGCCTCTACATGAATCACTCACAAAGAATTTTTTTTCTCCAACGGTCGCATCGTCTCCAAGACGACGCGTCAAGAACGTTATCATCGCATTTAAATAGAAGATACCAGAGCAATTTGCAACAGAACTAGCAGCAGACGTACTGTCTCTAACCTCAATCAAAAGAGCGCATATTATTGTAAAAAGGGAAAGTTTGATATTGATAATCACAAACGATACGATTCTTATTCTGTTTTTAATCTCTGACAGACACTTTGTAGACAAGACAAAGTAATAATTTTATCACTATATTTAAGTACTTCGTGGTAAACAAAGGGGCCCAACAATATCGAAGATAATGAAAATATTGTCTTTTTAATAGTACCATCAAAAATAAAGCTTCTTCTATCAGGAAGAAAAAGACCAAATGATTGTAGGAGATTAGATTCCAAAAAAATGTCAACAAGAAGCATTTCTTGTTTTCTCTAAGAAATGATTTGCGTGTTTTGCCGAAGTTATACAACAGAATTATCGATCGTTCGTATTTCTTTCTGTAAATTTGAAGAAGCGATCGAAGTCATGAATTGCGAATATTTTTTCCGTAAAAAATATTCCATATTACAGTTTAAACATTTTCAAGTTAATCTTTGGAAATTCTTAAAAATGGGAGTTTCCGGTACGTTAGCGAAATCTAAAAAAAAACTATATACATTTGATAATTCAATGAATCCATTGTAGAAAATGAGAAGCAAGTTTTCTAATAAGAATGTTGATCTATATTTGTTTTATCGAATATGTAAATAACTTTTATGATTCATTATTATTCAGAATCCATATTCGTTGTATCTAGAATATGGTTGATTTTTCACAGATTTTCAACGTGTCGAGGGAGCTTCTCAAATATATCTATCGTACTTGTGAATATTGCGATAACATTTTTCGCTTTTCGCTTTCAAAGTTGCGCTTGTTTTATTAGAAAAAAAAAAATTGGTACGTGGCAGGCCCTGAATAATATTTTTCCTTTATCGAAACTTTCCGTCGATTTGTTGGAATAAATTAGAGCAAAATGAAAATTGTCCGAAAAATTCTAAATCACCTGCAATCCGAAACGCTTTACCTTCCATCACCAAATTCAGTACATAGTCAATTTGAATCGTATTTTTTATGCGCAGAGAAATTCACTTGATTACTTGGAACTTTACCTGAATTACAGCAGAACGAAAAATTTACGAAAATTTCAAAATCGCATAAAACCCGAACCGGTTCACGGACTTGGCTGAAACTCAATTTCAAAGGTCGCATCACTTTGTTTTATTTCATATGAAGTTTTAGTCCGATAGGTAAAGAATTGTGGCAACTCGAAAACATACAGAGATTTTTTAAAAAATTCAACGATATCTGAACCACTTTAGCGATCATCACCAAATATCTGGACACTAATCATAACTGGATACTAATTGTACGTTGCAGACGATTTAAGCAGGTTTGGTCGAAGTTAACTATAATTAGAATAAAAACGAAAATATATCAAAAACTCAAAATTCTATAAACCAAAACTGCTTGGTGGATTTAGCTCCAATTCGGAACCAATCGTTATTTGTCATTGCTTTATTTGCTAAAAACTATTTAGCCTATTAGCTGAAAAATTGCGAACGCTAGACATTTCCCGGAAAATTGAAAGTCTTATGAAAATTGAAATTAAAGATTTGAAAATTCGTAAATATATACATAAGAAGCAGCATTGGTCCGCTACCAAATTTCGGCTGGATTCTTAAAGCTGTTGTCGAGATACAGCGGTTTGAATGCATGCACACACACACGCACACATGCACACACATCCGAAAGAAATGTCCGTATGTATGTGAAAAATTAATTTTTCAACAAAAGCAAAGCTTCTTCTATAAGGAAGCAAAACTTACAGAATTTTCGCTTTTTTCAAAGCTATCTCTATGAGGAAGTGTGTTAATCAATTTTGGTTTCCTCATAAAGGAAGCTTCGTAAACAGAAGAAAATAATGTAGAAGCAATGTGCAAGGTTTAGGTGATATTGTACGTAAGTTAGTGCAAATGGTACATTTTTCGAAAATTCCGAAATGCTATAGAAACCAAACCAATTTATAGATTCGTCCCAAATTCAAAAAGGATCTTCTTTCAGCAGAGCTTTATTTATAAAAAATTATTCAACTAGATAACTATCTATTAGCGTAAGCTAGAGAAATTAAAGAGATTGTCGTGAAAATGCAAAATTGAATAGAAAATAATCTTTTTTTGTTTTTTAATCAACACAAACGAAGGGGACTATTTACCTCACGTGTGCTCGATTGATGAAGCCGTTCATGAAGTATCTAAATATGAATTTTAAATGCCAGCTACACACGCACACACACGTACATTTTTTTCTAAGCCTCTTTTCTTGATGTATTAGGTGATTCTGAGTATTCTGACATGGAAATCTCGGAAACAAAAAAAAATTCATGAAAACAAGACTTCCTCTATGAGAAAGTGAGACTTACAGAATTCAACGGAATTTGGTGTATTTTTTTTACCTCTATTTCTACAAAAATATGAAATTTAGAGTATACAAAGTTTTATCGATATAATGGTTAACAGGTGTACAGACAAACTACTAAAGTAATAATCTATGCGGTAAATGCTCGCAGCTGTCCACGCATCGATGGACAAAGGTAAACGGCGTTGAAGAAAACAACAAAACTAGCGATAGACTTGTTCATTGTCTACGGGATTGCAGCAGTCGTGGATTCGTGTTTAAGGTCGCGCGTGACAAGTTAGCAGCAGCAGCAGCAACAGCAGCACGACGCCTTTTAGAACGTTCGTTTGCCAACGACTCGAAATTTAAACGTACCAATGGCGACACGGTGCCCCCGGTTTCAGCCAATAGCGAATCCCGCTGACGAGAGCCAAGTGTCGAGCCGCTCTGTACATACACCGTGTGAACTAGTGTGCTCGCAAGGCTTGGACGCCAGAATAAAAGCGAGCAGCAACGAAGACGGCCGTTCAGATCGGTACAGATCGTAATTCCTCCCTATCAATTGTTAAGTGCGCGAGATAATTCGTCGAGTTGTTGGAATATTCAACGCAGTATCAGTGATTAACGAGGTTTCGCTTCTTTGTGCTCTTTTCTTAAGGTGAAAAAATAAAATAAAACGTAAGTACGAAATTCAAATGTTCTTGTTGATAATACGTTAATCTCGAAAAACGTTTGATGGAATTTGCCTTCGCGAGCAGTAAACAGAGAGAAACTCGAAATGGAACAATTTTTGGTTAGCTTGTCAAATATTCAAATAAAATGTACGCAGTCTTTCGCTGACTGAACGGCGTAACGTCCGCGCAGAAAATTGACATGCGGGGAAGCCACGATCCCGAATATAATTTTCTTTTTTTGACGCGATGTAAAAATCTACTTATTAGCAGCTAGCAGTGTCATATCTTAGCCAGTGTCAACGACTGTTGGGCGTTAAGAGTCGCGAACCGGATAAACAGAGTCGTTAATGATTTCCTTTGTGCCGGTCTCCAACAAAGAATCGCTTGTCCGCGAGCGTAGCTTCCCTTTTTCTGTATCAACAACGGAGGTTTTTATTTTACTTACTGTTTGGGGTAGGAAACATTCTTTCTTTTTCGATTCTTATTCAAGGTATATAAAATCTGCGGGGTGTTTGGGGTCATTGACGCGATACAGATGTTCGCGGCATGTATAGTAATTCTACTTTTTCGATGCCGAGAATCTTTCCTTTTACTTTGTTCGCCGCGCTGGGGGACTTAGCGTTTATTTGTTGCTCTTTGTGCGTCTTGGCGCAACGGAAACTTTTGTCGACTGAAGTTCAACGAGAATTATGGATGTCCGGTAACTAAACTTTTATGAGTGTGGGCGTACTAGATTTGTAACGGCGTTATTGCTACGCGCGAAGGGGTTGAGAACTCTGACAATCGAGGATTATAGCTTGCTCTCTCTCTCTCTCTCTCTCTCTCTCTGTGTTTCGGCAACTTCGTATCAAACTATGCATTCTTTTTGCTAGAGTATATGGGAACACATTTTTTCTATCTTTCTTGCAGAGAATCGTATCGAGATGGCAACCACAGCTGACGCTCTTAATGAAGGTAAGAGCCTATACATGTAACGAATTTCTTTTTTTTTTTTGGACCGGTCATGCAACTGATAGTTGCATTTTAAGGAGGCACATGTTGATCCGGCTTATCAACCAACGCACTGTTATTATAAAGTTTTATACGGTTTATTCCACCAAATATCCGACGAAAATCTGGTCCTCTAAATTTTTTCAGGTGCTTTTTTTTCGTGATTCGATTCACGATACTGAAATAAAGGAAACGCTTAAATCTGAAAGTTTTTGCTAATCATTACCAAAGAGAAATCACCTACTTTAGTTTTCTACTGAAAATTTAAACTCAAAATTTTAATGTTTTGATGAATTCGTTCAGGAAAATCCAACGTACTATTTTTTGTCGGAAATTTTCCGCGAAAAAATATGTATGTTCACATTTGACTACATTTTCGACGTCAAACAGTTAAAATAACATTTGAAAAGTCCTTTTTGATGCTTACTCCACGTTTGTTTGGATTTTTTTTAAGTTCAGAAAATTAGCGTAAGACTACCCAATTTCTAACTTGTGCTTCCCAAAACTTAATTTCTGACACGACAAAAACATAAAATTCATCATTTTTCGAACATTGAAAATACTTGGAGAATTCTATTTGCAATCAATTAACTCAAAACCTGTACTAACATATACACTTATACTTTATTTATGTTATTACGAATTATTTATTTTTTCATTGTCAGGGATTAAATAGTGAAGTGCACGAGTTAAAAATTGGGTATGCTTGGGTAAATGTTATCTACTTATCGGCGAAATATTTCGGAAAAAAAAAAAAACGTGGGGTAAGCATCGAAACCGACTTTGCAAAGATTTCTTTCTACTTCTTAACCTTGGGATTGTCGTCGAGTATGAACATAAATATTTTTTGGATTAGATTTTCATGATCAAATTCTGTAAGACGTTAAAATTTAAAGTTTGTATTTCTTTTTAAAAATTAAACTATATGATTCCCTTTGGGATTGATAAGCAAAACATCTAAGATTTGGGCTTTCTCTTTATTTCAGTATAGTGAATCGAATCATGAAAAAAAAGGATAAAAATTAGAAAACCAGATTTTCGCCCGATATTTGGTAGAAAAACCTGTATGGAAGCCTTAAAAAAAGTTATTTATAGTGCATATTATTATATTTTTTCTTTACCCACTGTGTTAGGTATTGGCACGAAACGTAATTTGTGTATTTTTTAATTTTATGAATTTCAATTGGAAATTCATTCAAGTATTTTGCTAACCTTTTCTTGGGAGGAATAACGTCAGTTTGTTACATGTTAGCCGGTCGCGCGAAACTCATAGCATCGTCGCACATATAGGTTGGCATCATTGAACTTATTTTTTGCGTCGCGTGGTACTTTGATTCTTTCGTTCTTTCGTGTTTTTTTAAGCCTTGAATCGTGGCTGAGAGAAAGATATTTCTGCGGCTGGAACAACCGCGCGTGCGAGTTGTAGCTTCTACGAAGAAGTTATTAATTGTGAAATCTAATTTTTTTTTCTGCCTAACATTGCTGTCGCGCGTAAATACGTTCTTCTACCTGTTATATCTCTCAACGCGTATGGCGATGCCAGGTTTCTTTGACTACGATTGGAAAGCAAACGTACCTAATAATATGGACACTAGTTTTCGTTGTATTTTTGCGGTTATGTATGCATTTTTTTTTACCACTTCATTAGATTCAATGCGTCGATTTAAATAATTATTTTAAATACATTTTTTACATTCAAATGTGAAATATACCGAATTAGCACTTACTAGTTACGACTGCCGTTTCATATTATGATAAAAAAAGGAATTTTAATTTAGGAATTATTTTCGTTTATGGACTGTTAAAACCTTTCTGATTTTTCAAGCCTGTTCTGAATATTCCAAGCTATAATATATATATATATATATAAATTCATTAACGACAGACTTCCTTGATAGCTTTTTGCGGCATTAAATAGTGAACAGTACGTAATTTACGCTAACTTTATGTATTTTTTAATTTGTAAATGCAATCTACATGTCGTTAGAGAAACAATGGATGTGATTTAAACGCCTGACTTTTAGAGAACCTTATGCAGGAAGTAATACCGTCGCAATTTGATCGATGTATTGTCAATGACTTACGGCGGCGCACCTTTTTAAAAGCAATCAAAGCTCTCTCATGGTTTATCGATACAAGTGCATAAATATAAGCATCACTAATACTCGAAATCTGATAGCGGAATTTAGAACGGTTTATTGGCTGAGACAAATTTAAGCGTTTGTCTAAAAGAGAGGACGGCACGGTGTCCCCCTTTACGTTAGTCCGCTCGCTCCCACCCATCGACCGGCATCAACTTCTCTGCACAAAAAGGACTTGGCTAGAAAGATGGGGTCAGAGCCCTCTAACCATGTCCTCGGAGCGCAGCCGGTCTGCGGCTCTGCGACTTCCCGAGGTTGCAAACTGCAGCCTACCGCTGGATGACTGCAGTGTCCGAACGCTATTCAGTGGTTCTCAATTTTTCGTAGCGTCCTTACTTCGGGATTTTTCTCGTTGTATACGGATTATCCAACCAAATATCGGACAAAAAATTAGCCTTTAAATTGTCCGTACTCTTTTCCTTCGTGATTTGATGCACTATACTAAAATAAAGAGGAAGACCAAATTTGAGATTTTTTTCTCATCATTCCTAAAGGGTATATTAAAGGGTCAATTTAGTTTTCAATTCAAGTTTTAACTTTAAATTTTAACATCTCACCGAATTCGATCAGGGAATTCCTATATTTCGACGGAAATTTGCCGAAATAAAAATATTTATGTTCACACTCAAGGACATTTTTAAGGTCAAAAAGTCCAAAAAAGATTTGAAAAGTCCTTTTTGATCCTCACCCGACTTTTTTCTTTCGCAACTTTTTTTTTTCGACATGTTCAGGAAAATTTGCCTAAGAACACCCAATTTTTTACTTGTGACTTTCCCTGTAAATGAAATAACAAAAAATTACGAAATCTGCGATTCTAATTGTACGTTTTAGTGCTATTCGAAATTGAGTTTCGGAAAGCACATGTTAAAAATTGGACATTCTTAGGCAGTTCTTTTAAATTTAAAAAAAAATTCGGAATAAAGTAGGGTAAACATAAAAAAAAAGATTATTGAATTTTATTTTTACTTTTTTTGACTTAGAAAATAGCGTGAAATGAAAACATACATTTAAAAAAAAATATTTCGAACAATTTCCAACAACAAAATACTTGTATGGATAGTTCTGGTTATATTCAGCAAGACCTTGACATTTAAAGTTGAAATTTTCAGCTGAAAACTAAAGTAGACTATTCCCTTTGTAAATGATGGGCAAACAATCTCAAATTTATGCTTTTTTCAGTCAATCGAATTCGGAAAAAAAGCACCAAAAATCTGAATGCCAGACTTTGGTCCGATATTTGGTCGAATACCCCATATATATTTTAAATCGTAAAAGAGGCTGGGTTAATTGTCCCCGTGAAATGCCCACAGATAGGTCCACATAGTAAAGAAAGGTTTTTATTTTCACAAGAGTCGATTGTTCATTTGGCCTGTAGATTTTGTCTGAACGTGGTTGGACTATTCCACAAAAGTTAAATTATTGGCAATTACTTTTGTATCGATTTTACAATTTTGATAAGTAGTTAACCACTGCAAGGTTTTTTTTATAGTGCTTAGATATAATTAAGGCAAGTACTCAAATAGTGAATATCTAATGATTCTAATTGATTGATGGACGTTTCCGTTCAAGTACATTTTCTACAGTTTTTTATTTTTCAGAACTATTACTACGAAATTGTTACCAGAAACAGACGTTAATAAATTAATGTTTCTTTGCAATTTATTCAAGGTTAATGTTTGGCGAATTAATTACTTATACTGTAAAAGTATTTTAAAAAAAAGCACCGATTTTTTGGTTATTGAAGCAACGGAATCGTTGCGACTTATAACTATGTGATAATCTGTATTCGAAAGCCGTTCAGAACCATTTTATACTCAATTAGCGTCTCATCTCTACCATATAAAAACTGCACTGTGTAACACAACTCGAAATTATAACCCTAACAGATCACCAGTGTCTATCCAATCAGTAACGTTTAAAAGTTCAAATTTCGTAGTGTTGTAATACGGAAAAATCGTTTTTTTTTGGTAGAGATATAAGTGTCATGAACATGACTCCAAATCTAATATTTAAAATAATAGTATTCGGCGTTGCGTCGTTTTTGAAGAAACTTATGTTCTCACTCCACTTCGGGCATAATGAATAAGTACGTAATTCAATTCGCTTAGGATGATTCCGGTAAGGGCCCTTAGTCACAAAAAAAAAGTCTTCAAAAAACTCGGTAAATTATATCGTTCTGCTAAAAACTGTTGTATGTAAACCGCATCGACTACATACCAGGCATTATAATTCTGCAATTCTGTAACGACATACAGTGCACCAAAAGTGCTGTCGTAGCTTTCAAATCAATCTGGTGAAAATATTTTAGTGTTTGATGTCTTATTTAATTTTTCGGAGCGTGCATTCTAGGATGAGTGTAGTAATCCTGGATACAGTAGAAATTTGATTTACTGTTGCCAATTATTTACCGAGTTTTTGATAAAGTAAGATTTATTTACACATTGAACATCACAGCTTTGTCTAAAAGAACTTGAATGAAAATTCTTACGCTAATTCTAGAGAGCACTCTTCGACAGATGAAATAAGACATTGAACACTGAAATTTGTTCACCGGTTTGATCTGAAGCTACGACAGGTTAAAAGTTTTACTTTTTTCTTACACCATTTTGATGCACTTCATATTTTTGCAAAATTGCGGAATTATAATACTTGGTATGTACTTAATGAGGTTTAAATGTAACATTTTTTATAAGAAGCGTATCATTCATAGAATTTTTTTTCCTTATACCTTTTTATAGTTGACTCACGGTCGCTTGATCTAATCGTTGAACGTATACTCGATACTCGTTCAGTTTGGTGATTCATCCCTTTTGCAGCGAGAATAAACGAAAAAAAACTTAGCGAGACGCTCGAAGATCTCAAGAACAGTAAGGTACTGCTACTTTGTTCGCTGAGTTGGCTCGAGTGCAATAAGGAAACATACACACGCGACGGGTATCTGCGTGGGCTAACTCGATTCTCCGGCCATATTTAATGCGGTATCCACTGAGGCTGTTAGGTGGAGGATGCACTCTTGAAAAACGTGTACAGGCCACGTTTTAAGACGAGCAGCAAAAGTCTGTACACTTTCGGTGTCGAGAGCGTCTTAACTCGATTATCGAACCACATGGCCTGCAGTTTCAGACTACCGTTGATTTTTTTGATTCTTTTAAGGTTGTTGCGGTACTTGGACTATAAGGTGGGAGCGCCTGTCGCAAGCCGTGCGCGACGTTGCTTTATTTCGATCATCCGTCCTTACATATCATGGTTTTCGGCTGATTTCACTTCTGAATTAAATCCTAATTCAATAATAATAATAATAATTCACTTAGACGTCGATAGACGTTATTATCGTGACAATCACAATGTCTGCATCAGCAAAAATGAACTTTGTCAAAGTGTAACGCTGCCACATTAGTTCAGAAAAAAAATGTCTAGGCACTTTTTTGTTCCTTTTTCAATTCCCCAATGGCGGATTTTGGAAAAAAAAAATTGTGTGAAATTGAGACGATCTCTGCAAACTGATAACTTTGTCACGCTATATCTTGGCCAGATCAACTCCTAGAGAAAAAAAATATATAACTTCCTTTTCTGTTTCTTTTTCGATTATCTATTGGCGGAATCCTCCGGATTTTTTATTATGGGCGAAATTTTTTTTTTTTGTCATTTTGGTCCGGCGATATCTTGGCCAGATCAAGTCCTAGAGAAAAAAATCTTCCTTTTCCGTCCCTTTTTCGATTATCTAATGGCGGGTCATCCCGGATTGACTCATTTTACGTTGTAACGACAGCTTTTCGAAATTGTTATATGTATATAACGTGTAAATTGTTGTAGCAAATCATATGTGGCCAACTCATTAAAGCTGAGTTGGCGCATTAAGTTTTTTCTGTCCGTGCGATGATTTTATTTCAGAGCGTGCTTCTTTTACCGTATCTGTTAAAAACAGCTCGCCGTGCTTGAGCCGCTTAGAATCGGCATCAAGACAAAAATTGTACGATTGGACGCCAATATCCATCTCCAAAACTTGCATCATTCATAGAATATTATTAAGACCATCATTAAAATTGCGCACAGCCATATCAGTCGCTATATTCAATACTTTTCCGTAACGTAAATAATATTTTGGAACCAAATTCGAAGCTTCGTTTGGAAACGCTTTCAACTGAACATAAACACTTTCTAATGACATCCGATGTATATTATAGAAGTTGAATATCAAAAGGTAAGACATTGGGCGGTGTATTCCCAGCAGGGATTTCTTTGACGTCGGTAGTCGTGTCTGACTACGTGTCTGGAGCAATCGGACGCACGGTAGTTGTGTGGGGAGCGGTGCGACGCGCTTGGCGAATAACTCGAAATTTCAGGGACAATTTTTCTTTCGCGTAATAAAGTTTTAGCCTCATATTTTAGAAGATGCAAAGCATTTCCTGAGCTACTAAAAAAAATTATTTTCGCAAATATTTATTTACACACTGAGAAAAGAAGTAGTTGTAGATACAAATGCGTTCCGACAACCACTCGAAAAGGTTGATTTAGCGTCAACTACTCGGTGGTTATAAGAACTACTCGTTGGTTATACGAATCACTCCAGTTATTCAACGGAACTGCAATGCGTTTGCGCCACCTACGGGCTCTTGGTGCAAACAGCACAGTGATTGGTTACAGGAACTAATTCGTTAGTCTTACGGATTAAATAGAATATTTCTCAAGTATGCCAATTGACTTTTATTATCCCCTCCCCTTCATTCCCATTTCATTGCTCGAGATCCCATGGGAGTGCACTAGAGTGTTGCCCGCAGCAACTCTTTCTAATGCACTAACTGTATCGCATTTACACGAGGACTCTGGAAAACTGCGGAAAACCTGGTCGATGCAGGCGGCTTTATTTTACTGAGTTTCTACTGTATTAATAGTACATTTCGTTACAAGGGAGGGAAGTATCAGATTTGAAAATCGGCTCCCTTCCGTGTAGCGTACGATACTTTTTTCCCAACTACGTTGAAATAACCCATATTCCGAGCGTGCCGAACGTAATGTAGTAAACGAATGTTGAATAGACGTGAATTCCTAGATAGTTGTGAAACGGGGTCCAGGGGCGGAACCCCTGTGGGGGGTTGGGGGGGGGGGCGAAGGGAGGCCCCCCTCCCACTGCACAACACAAAAATTCTAATCGAAAAAGAATGAAACAAACAAAAAAACACAGGAGCATACACAACATAAAAAAACAGTGAATACAAAAAAGTAGGAAAAAAACAAAATACTCAAAATAACAACAACAAAAAACAGAGAATACAAAAAAAAAAACGAAACAACGGTTCTAACTAACGGTGTGGATACCGCTCCTTCACTAGTTTTACGGATCATCTCCGCCAAACAGCGTCACTTTCCAGCGGGAAAAATTCGACGTGGCGCCAGTGAGGACCAGAATTTCATTACTCCCACTGATTACCTCCCTAGGGACTTAATCAGATGGAGTAATGAACTGCGCATGCGCGGCCGGTTACGCATGCACATTGGTCTGTGGCCAGAAATCAGCCACTTTCAACCCTATTCGCACGCGAGGCATGAGGTTATTTCGACGTAGTTGGGAAAAAAATACATTAGAAACTCAGAAAAACTGCCTTCCGCTTAGTGATGCGACAAGAGACGAGAATTCTGTCAATCTCGCTCGTTTCTGATTGCGCTCGTCATTTGCTCGCGTATCTCGTATCGATCGTTCAATGTGAACATCTTGTCTCGAATTGTCTTGAATTGACGAGCGAGACCAAGCGAGAATCTCGAAAATGCAAAAAATCCGTGATCAACGTAAATGCTTTTTTTAGGCGGGGAACCCACTTTAGGAGCTTTCCAACGGCTGCCTAATTTGTTATTTTTGTTATTTCTACATGCACTGAGGTTCATATTCTTGGAAAATTAATTATTAATGTAAAAACAAACCCCCTAATAATGCCTTTTCTAGGTGTCTTTTAACGCCAGCCGTGTTATCGTTAGTCATTTTGATGATTTTGAGCAAATATTGCAGCCGGCCGTTTTCCATTCTCGTCCACCGTTTTCGTAAAGACTTCGCTGCGAAGTTTTGTTGCTGTCTCTAAAAATCGCTCTTGCTTATTCGACTATTCTTTAATTATATATAAGGGGGATTCCACTGTACGGCCAAATATTTTTTTTTTATTTTGTCAATCTTTAGACACAACTGAACGCGATTTTTTTTATTTTTAGAAGAAAATTGGAGATTTTTTTCTTTTGGGTGTCGAAAATACCGTGGAATCCCCCATAAATAGTATTTGCGCATATTTTTTAGCCAGCAGCGGGTTGGACCTCATGTAATGTTCGTGTCATGGTCGCAGTTGAAAAATCAATCGGAATTGACAGCTAATGCGAGACGAGATCGAGACAAGACGAGATCTCGACTGTCAAATTCGAGAACGAGATGAAATCTTGCCCATGTTCATAATCTTGAACTCGAATGACAGCTCGAAAAACAAATTCAAGAAGCAAATCTCGTTCTTGACATTTCCTCGTCTCGTCTCGCTTGTCGCATCATTACTTCCGCTGAACAGTTAACGCGCAAACCAGTGCACGGCTAAGCGGTCACCCATCCAAGTTATGGCCGCAAGCAATGCTGCTTAACTCTGGGGCTTAACCGAAGCCACACACTTTTTTTTTTTTTTTTTTAAACTCGTTTATTTCAAATGGTAATACAATAATACGTAGTATTAGGAACAAATAAACAGTTTTGAAAAAATTCCTTCCACTATCATAATATGTGGCTCATGCCCTCGCGTGTAAGGGATCGCGTCGCCATACAATATATTGTTATCAGGGTTATAAGATAATGGGGTGTTTTAGAACATAGTTCGTACAATATTGGCGCACGCAGTGTTGCGCATTGGAGATGGGGAAAAATTGTGCCGTATAAATTTAAAAAAAAACCCCTAACCGAAGCCACACACCGACCGCGTGTCCACTGCCGTCGGTGCCTTACAGACTATTTTTCCATAACCAATCCCAAATACATCCGTTCGCGTCTTGGAGTTTGTTGCGGCAATTAACTCGCGGTACAGCATATGCTGAAGATGCTTCTCATAACTACTTATTTCTTTTAGTGCAGTAGTGTTTTCCTAGAAAGAGACATATGTACACTGACAAAAAACATTCGTTGGCTCAACGAACTCGCTATCAAATAGATTGTTTAGTCAGCTCAACAAAAATTTGTCTCACCTTAGAGATCTGTTGATCTCTTGAACCGCGAAACTGTTAAAGAAACGAAACATTTTGTTCCGGTAACTAAATGCTTGTTTGACAACCAGTCATCGCCTGTTTTTTATGAGCCAACGAATATGTTTTCTCAGTGTAACACAGAGGGCTAAGACCACTCAATAATAACATTGCCGGTTGTCCCACTTCCCAATACCAGACTCTTTTCAATTATAGCACCGCATTTGTTGTCTGCGGAAGTGCGAACGTGTATTCAAGCCGACCCTCCCTTACTTTCGACAAAGGGACACGCCACAGAATTTTGTGTTGCACGTGCCGCTATCTTCTTCCTTTCCTCTGCGTCATGTCCTACACAGGGCTTTCTCGGTTACTCTATTTCCGTCTGTTCCACTTAACAATTTAATTTTATGTTTTCAACTCGTTCTACATAGCTAATAAATTCGTCCATGATATCTGGGCATTTTATTGTATGTCAGCTAAAGGAATCTATACGTTAGTTATTCACACCTTCCATCAGCTTAAGGCAGCGGGTTGGAAGGCTAATTTTATACTTAATGTAGCAAAAGTTTCATAATCGACATGGCGGGTCGGAAAAAAGAAAAAAAAATTCTCGGGGGTAAGAGGAATCCCCGGGTGTGAGATCGAATCGATAAGAGCAAGGCTCCTGGTGGGATTCGCGGGCTTAAGATTTACGTGAATTGCACATCCTCCAATAGTCTACCAGCCACTTCCGTCGCTCACCCTAGTGGGCTCAAAAGTACATTCAAAAATCCAACTATTGGGACTGGGTGTCATAAATACTGATTTTGGGCATTGAATCTCCATTCATATTATGTAGATTACGGATATATGTTCTTCAACTGCACTGTAAGGGAAGCTTTGTTTTCGTGATTTTTTTTCACAGATTTTAATATTCAAGATGCTCAAAATGCTCCAAAACGTCGAGAAAAGTAATTTATACGAAATGTCTGTATGTATGTGTGCATGTTCGGATTCTTGTTAGCACGATAACGTCCGCAATTTTCAAGATATCGGCCAGAAATTGGGTACACAAGTGGATTGTGTGTAGACAAAAGCTACATTCAAATTTGGCACGACACCGTCAAACAAATTATAACATTTTGAATTTTTTCCAAAATCACTTATTACGCTGTAAGTTTCTCATTTTTCGAGATATTAGGTTCAAATTTGGTACCCGAATGAGCGATTATAAACTCATAATTGGCACGAAATGTTTTGACAATCGATTGAAACGTTAAAAATTTTATGTGATTTTCAATTGTTCGAATTTAAAAAGAATAGTATTCAGTTCTAGTACGAGTTTAGGGATCAAGTATTGTCAAAGTCAGTTAGAAATCAGTAATGAACGTAATTTATCACACAACAAAGCTTTCTTTACGAGGGAGCCCAATATAATAATAGAAAATATAAATAACAGAACTTTCAATTATTAGTTTTTTAAAAACATTTCCTTCAATAAAACAAGTTATTTATCTATTACCCACGTGATATAAACCAAAATAAATGAGTATGCAGAGTAGAGTCTTGCACATTGCTTCCTCGTTATTATTAGCTTTTCATAAATTCGACTTTATAAGAAAAACTGTTCATTCATTTTTGCTTTCTCATGAAGCTAGTTTCACAAAAAAGGAAAAATAATGAGGAAGCAATGTCTGAGAATCTACCTTGTAGCCTTGTTTAAAATGTACAACGAAAAAAAAAACTTCAGCGAAATTTTAGTCCTCGAAAAGAAATAACTGAAAAATCAAATTCCTTTAAAATCCACAAACTGATATAAATTTCCACTAGTGAGGATGATGATTCGTTTCCTTATGTTGGAAATTCGTGTTCTCTACATGGAATTTTGCAAAAATTCATACACTAGCGTCAATTTTTTTTTAAATTTCAATACCCCATAAAACCCTAAACGATTCCGCCAAAATTCAATACCATGGGTCGCATCACTTTGTTGTCTTTCATAGAATATTTCATTCATAGAATAGTCTTTCAAAAAATATTTTACAGATAATTAGATTAATAAAGACATGTAGATTTGTTCAGTTCAAGCTCCGAGGCACACACGTGAGGGTTTTTACCTAGCCCCTCCCCCCCACTTTCTTTCCTCCCACTCCCTACCTGCACTCCGCTAAGCTAACCTAACTTCCGATGCGTCGGTAGCCGGCTTAGCTGAAAACTGCGGAAAACCCGCACTGGTACAGATGTCCGTATATTCGTATGACTTCCCGGTGTATACACGAAAGTTATTTACAGAAGTATATACACCGAGGTCGCAGAAAAACTGACCTTCCGTTCACTGGTTGATAAGCTAGCCGATGCACAGCTGCGCGTTCACCCATCCAAGTTATGGCCGCAAACAATGCTGCTTAACTCGGGGGATCACCACAGCCGTACACCGACAGCACAACCACCAGTGTCGGTGGATTAATTAATACATGTAATTAATATATGTTTAATAGCAACCGAGAAGTATTTCCTAGAGTGCAGTAAATAATATAATTGAAAACAACTACTAAAGATCAAATGTATTCATATCGTAACCTGCAGTCAATAAAGAAATTCATTCACTCAGCCGCTCAAAAATTGTTCTCATCCAACGATAAATTTAGTTGGTAGGATTGACGATATAGTACGATATGATACGAATAAGTATTTTGTCTCACTTTTTTCATAGGACAGTTTCATTGACTCAACACAAAATTTAGTCGAAAACATGAAATATATTGTTTTTTTATTATTAATTAAGTCAATCTTTAATTGGTTCAAATAAATGGTTTATTTGAAAAGTACCAATAAATGGTTTATCTAGATAATTCCGTTAATTCAACTGAGCATTTATCTCAGTGTACCTCCATTATTTTTCAATATTTTTTTTATTGAGGTATATCTTACGTATGTCTTATTCAGGCTTTCGCGTAACCCGTCTGCCTTTTCCTCGTTTCTTCCCGCAGCCACTAATTCTAATGCACTACTGTATCGCATCTTCACGAGGGCTCAGGGAAACTACGAAAAACCCGGCTGATACAGACGGCTTTATTTTTACTGAGTTCCTACCGTATAAGAATACATTAGAAACCGAGAAAAACTGGCTCCCGCTCAACAATTTACGCGCAAACCAGTGCGTGGCTAAGCGGTCACCCATCCAAGTTATGGCCAGAAACAATGTTGCTTAACTCTGAGGACCGCCGAAGCCACATACCGACCGCGCGTCTACTGCAGTCGGTCAGTCCATTAGTAAAGGAATAAAATCATGCATTGTTTATGGGATATACACCAAGATTGAACATGGGATTAACCGAGATCGAAACAGAAAGAGCGACACGGACATGCATGGCGTGTAGGTGACAAAAAACGAGGATAAAGTTCGCTCCGCTATCGACTCAGCTGGAACTTTTTGATCCTCCGCGAGGTGGCCCAACGGCCGCAGAACTAATCTTCTGTAGGAAACACATGCGAGACCTGAGAACGAGAAAGAAACCAAGTGCCACCCTCTTTTGCCCGTTCACTACCGTATGTGCTTAGATGTAGGAGGATATTCGCACCCCGTGAGACGAAGTAAAAAGAGCGAAAGATACCGGAGGGTGCAAGATCATTCCTGACGCTGGCAGGCGAAGAAGACCCTCTCCCGTTGTTGCTCTCGCGCTGTTGCCACGGGCTTCAACGGGGGGGTATCAGTCGGCTTCTCGCCTCCCTCTACTCTTCTACGGGTGTCCGCAAGAAAAACCGAAAGACACACCGTTTGTGCACACTCACAGACACACCGATATATTAGCCGGCCGTTGATTATTCTGTTGAGCAAGGAATTTTTATCGTGAACGACGTTTCGCACACCCGCTGCACGTTATAAACTATGAAAATATTATCAATTGATTGATGGACCAAAAAGGAGCGAAAATATGAGAGTATTTGAGGCATTTCACAACCACTCGACCGACAGCCGACCTCCAACTTCCCAAATATGGCTCGCTATTTTTTATTTTATTCTTCGACTTAAAAAATACACGTAGAATTTCTTCAGATTTTTTTTTAAAAGTCTATTTTTAATTATGAATATTTAAAGCTAATCAAAGAACGCAATTTTTTAAATAAAAAATTTCATCGAACCATACTGCGAAGTATAACAAAATTTTCAGTCTATAAGTGGAGAAATAAGTCATAAAGTGGAGAAATCGTTTCTTCCATTTGCTTATTATTTTATTGTATATATTTTTTCTAAATACCTTTGTTTAGCTTTGGATATTTATAATGGAAAAATTCGAATAAAAAATCGCGTAGCATATTTGGGAAGTTTAGGGTCGGCCATTGAGGAAATTAGTATGGAATTCGGCGTAGAGATGACCAGAGAAATGAGAGCAAACAGCTGGGAAAGCTATTAGAGATATGGCGTGAAGTATTTTCGCAACGTGTTCTGATTGCTTTTTGCGCTCAACCCCTCTTTTTCAATTGCAACTGTGAAAAGCGTATCGGTAAGCTTCCGACTGAATAATCTGATTATCTGCATTGTTCAAAAATTGGGCCGGACGGCTTCAGGAGGTAGGTAGTGCTGGATACCGGCGCCTCTGCCGTCCCGGCGTCGGCGTCTGTCTTGCGCCGAGACGTACAGAAATGTGTGTGTGCGCGTGTGTAAGCGAGGGTTGGATGATGCACCGTAGCCGGGTGCGCAAAGTATATGTATAGCGTAAACTACTCACCCACTACGATCAAGGTAGTGCGCGTCCGCACACGTGCCTGGCGACGGACTCTCGCGCCCGCCGTGTTAGCCGTATGACTACTGTATAGTAGGCCCCCCCGCAAGAGACTCACCCAACGAATATTAAAATCCCCTGCAAACAACAGCTTGAATGAGCTTTTTTGCATTTAGACATAAAACAAAAAATTGCAGATAATTCTAACTTAGATACACACGTTGCTTTTTCTATCCTTTTAAGATAGTCGTTCCGCTACGAGCTAACCAAGTCAGTGCTAAATTTTTTATTCCATTTCTAAAAATGTCGCTATCTGTGTTACCTCTTTTGGAGCTTGGCTTACAAATCGGCATGTGTTTTGAATCTATAAAAACATCTACAGATATGGTCCAAAAAGAGAATACAGTGATATATTCAAATGTCGGGTATGCAGTTCTTGTCATTTAGCTTCATATTAGAAAATAACCATGATATTCATCGGACCATGACGAGAAAAATCTTATTTTGTTAATTGAAAGATGCCTCATTGATTCATTGCACACGTTCTCGGTTCGTAGTAGTTGTTTAAAAGTTGCAACTGTCGGTATGTCTGATGTTAGGTTGCGATAGATGAAACACTTTAAATTTTATACGAAGGATAATAGAATAAAATAATTCTAATCAATCAATAAATAATTGCTCAATGGTCAAAATATAGAGTAGCGGTAGCGGTCGTCCAGTCAGGAGTAAAGCCCAGTTGATATCAGGCATGGAAATGCATTTTTTTCTTCTTTCTAACTTGTCGTCGAGTCGGTACCGCGACTCTTAATAAGCTATTGGTCGGCATAACCAAACGAAAATTAAGTTTTTTAAGATTTTAATTAAGATAATTAAGATCAAGAAACCTTGATCGTGGTTATATTGATATATTAACAACGCGTCCAGATACCCAAATCACTCTTCAAAAATGTTAATAATTGTTTGAAACCTCCAAATTTATTAGAAACTTTTTTGAAAACTTCTCACTAAACTGACTAGTAAACTGAAAATTTAACCACTGGACTGAAATGTCGAAAGCGGAGATTTTATTAATGTCACATAAATTCAATTTATCAACATTCTTTGTCACGTCAATAAAATTCTCGATTGCATTGTATGAAATTTTTTGTATCTTTCGGTTCGGTGAAGATATTTCTTTGAATTTAGTTACGAAAACTAATATTGTATAACGTGATTTACTATGAATCTGATTGCCACCATTTTTTCTATAAGTAGTATTTTCCATAGTATTAAATATTGAACCTTTAATGTAAGCCAGCGTGATCAGCAAAATGTTTATCATAACATCAATCGAATCAGTGTTTGACATTCTCATTGTTTCATACGATAGGTATTTATTGTATAGTTCGCTTAATTTCTTCATTCTACAGCAGAAAATGCTGATTTTTTTAAATTTAAAAACTATATTTTTATGAAGAACTATAAATTTGTTCAGTTAAACTTCATTCTATTATATCAATGAAATATTTATTCGAGAAAAACAGAGAGAAATGCATTGATTGGATCAAGTGTAGCCTACTGGTGATAGTGATATCCGAGGGAGCATCTACTGTATGACGATCTGTATATCCGGACACGTAGGCACGCGGGTGAAAAGAGCGAGAGCGCCAAAGTGTGGGTGAGTGAGGGTTGCCGAGAGGAGAGATGGAGGGAGGGAGGGTATGGAGCCAGTGCGACGGGGGTCGGCGCCGCGCGGGTTCGGACGTTCGAGGAGGAAGAGGAAGAGAAGGAAAAAGCTGCCGAGAGGGTAAATCGCCGGTGGCGCGGTGAGGGTATAGATATTGAGCGACGCCGGGCGTCGTGGCGCACCGTGCTCGGTTCAGTCGGCCTCCAGCCACCGCCCCAGATACTAGTTAGACCATTCACCGTCTTGCTCTTGGAAATTCAGCACCGGCGAAAAAACGTGGAACACACTCAAGCACATATACCGTCCCTCTGTCTTAGTCGACTAGGAGAACCCTCCCGGTCAGATTTCTCTGAGGGGTATAACTCTCGCGCGCTCCTTCTTTTCCACCCCTTCGTCCGAGTAACTTGGCCGTCTTCTCCGCCACCGCGTCAGTCGTCTCTACGGTCGCACACGAGGAGGGCTGCACGTAGTTCGTCCGTTCGCGAATTATTCTTGCCGGCAGAAACGAAAAAGAATAGTATAACAGAATAAAACCTACGAGGATCTGGCAATTGAATAAAGAAAGTGTGTTAAATAAGTTGGCGACGGTATCGGAGAAGAAGCTAAAACAAAAAGTCATTCGCGTTACAAAGTAAAGGTAACGATAATTACCAAAAATGTTGATCGATCTCGTACGTGACTCCGTGTTGCAGTGCTTCTGTCACAGCTGCAAAGCCCCGTACGGCCTCGTAGGTAAGTGCCAACTCGATGTCGTAACATGGACGATGGAGAGAGAAACAAGAGATAGCAAAGCCGTAGCGGATCGTGACCTTCTGCTTATGCGACCTTTTCCCTCATTTTTTCCACCTGATCCTCTCGTACCTCGCCGGGTCAACCTCGAGGCCGGTTGATAGCCATCCATCTCGTGTTACCCTTGCTAAATTATATATTTTCCTCAACGACGAGCCCAAGAGATTGCTTAAATGTACAAGACGTCGCGGAATTCACCTGAGCCGGTCAAAATCTTCGCAAACGCTGCCGTTTGCACGCGAGTATCGTTACCCCTTGGTTCGTTCGTATATTTTTACCCGCAGTATCGCTCTGCTATGCCGCTGCTGGTCGATACCGTGTGTACCTCTACACACTGGGGGAGAGAGAGAGAGAGAGAGAGCGCGCCTGGTATCGCATTATCCTGACTGTTGGGCTACCTGCAGTTCGATCAATTTCTTGAGCATCGTCGCCTACCGGCGACTCACCGTCGTCGTCTGCCCCCCCCCCCCCCCCCCCCCCACCCCTCTCAACTTATCGCTTTACTTATAAAATCTTTGAGCAAAAAAAGTGTTCACTCTTTTTTCCTGGCTATATAATCGGCACGCAATTAGTGCAAGAGCATCTTATTGGATGTGACCTTTTATTGCCGCTGCGATATCGGATGTTCAGTTTAAAAAAAATTGAGATCTCGCGACTAGTTGTCGACCTTGCAGTTTTTAGAGCGCAGGGTTCACCTCTCATATCGATCCCCAACGTCGCGTGCCTCCAGGAACCCCCTCACCTACCCATCCTTCCAGGAATATGCAGTTTTCGGATTAAATATTAATTAACGAGGATATCACTCCTCCGGTCGTCACCGCAAGGTTCTTGAGAAACCTGGTTTGCCGTCTCGCTTCCTGTCGTAACGATATGACAAGAATAAACTGGTAGCGGTATTTGACGTGTTGCCACGCACGTGCTTTCTGATTGCGAACCGGCACACGCATTTTAGAGGGACGAGGGTGCGGTCCAAGATGGCTACACGCCGGTTATCCCTACCGATCCAATAGTCCAGCGCATCGATTTTTCGATATCGAATCCTGGCCACCACGTTCCTCGCTTCTCACAATCCTATTTATAAACCGTCATAGCTTACCAATCAATGACTCACTGTTTCTAAAAGCTGCCGGACAAAGGAGGGGTACTGCGCCCATGAAGAAACCAAGTGGCAAGGGAAAGCCACGAACTAAACAGCCCAAGAAAGTCAAATTCATCAGTGAGTATTAATTTACGGACTTCGAGGAATATAATCATTTGAATATCGCAACTATAATCACAGCACGCTCGATTTTCACAATCTTTCGCCAGTTGTCATATTTCATTGAAGGCAAGCAAGGAGAGATAGAGGAAAAAAAAATGCAAAATTTATTCGCTGGCGAAAGGTTTGTCATCTTTTCTAAGAATTTTGTGCTTGTTGTGTCTCATTATATACCTCACATGTTATTACTATACTACCATTCACACTATATGTATGAAATTCCGTGTATGTCGAACGTGAAGAGAGTGCATTACCCTCAACACCATCCGTAATACCGTACTACCGTAAATTATACATCGATAGGTGGGGTGTAACGGAAAATAGTCTGTGAGGTGAGTTGCACATAGAGTGGAGAGAGGATAGAAGGAGGCGAAGGCGTGTAAGAGCGGCGCGGGGGTTGGGAAGGCAACACATGATGGGGTGCGTGTGCCGACTCTAGACGTCGCGGCGCCTAGAGACAATCGTTTCGTCGCCAGATCGATCTTTCCTTTGCGCGGCTGACTCATATACCCCTGCCTCGACCATATTGCCGTTCGTCGCCCTTCGGCTACACTCGTCTCATTACCTCCGGACACGAGTAGAGGGTCAGAATTAAAACAACGGGGTAGATCTGGAAACTATCGAAAAATCACTTGATTGCATCTCAAACTTAGATAGCTCCGCGAATTACCGATTATGACGACTGTCGGGGACTCCTTCGCTGATACTCTTCGATTAAATACACTTCTGAACATGTTAGCAAATTTACATTTACCGTAATTTTACTCATCAGTTGATATATTGAATTTAATGTACGTGTGTAACTATTCGACAGAATCACGTCGAATTTAAACTACATGTACAGTACTGGCAAATTCTTGATTGTTATAAATTTAATAAAAATCGCTCAATGCATTTCAGTTTTATTAGACATTTAAAATTTTGAAAGAGGTAGGTAAACACTAAAGCTCGAACGAATTTTGAACTATCGGCTATTGGGCAATTTCCTATTAAAATCGCATAACGTGAAGAGACATTTAGTATCGCATATGAGCCAAATCGATAAAGCGCTTCGATTTTTATGGAATTTGGAAATTTCTAAAAAACTTTCGTGTGACTCGAATTCAAGTAAACTCAGGTTCTACACAGAACAGATAACATTCGGTTCTACTATGTACCAATTTTGGTGAAAACCGGTAAAGCAATTCGGATTTTGAATTAAAAAAAAAAAAATTTCGTTTTCGACAATGTGTTACCAAATTGGAGTTATTGACTAATTAAATCTCCATAAATATTACACTTAAATCTTCTAGTGTAATCCTTTTTCGGTTCAAACGATTATCACGTGATCGAGGCGAGCTACGAGATGAGCCTCCGCCAGGGCTCAAGTCAGTCCTTGCGGGTCGTCGAACGTATTGGTTGCGAAATATGAAAAACCTACACAACCATAGTGTATTTTGTGAAATACACTATGGTTGTGTATTACACAACCATAGGTTTTAACACCTCACGAGCAATGAGGTGTTAAAACACCTCATTGCTTTATTTCTATTTATTACACTATTAAAACGCCAGTGGCTCGAGATATCTCTAAATTCTCGAAAATCTCGCAGTCATTGTCATTGTTTTATTCGTACTGTCATTCGCCAGCGGCCATACATTGAAAGTTTTTGTCAATGTTGAATATCAAAACTCACATCACCGGACAAATGTCACGGCTGCTGCAGTGCCCGTATCAGCCTAACCTTAGTGTATTTAAAATCAGGATGCAAAACAGAACTTTGCACATAACTTCGTAAATAATTTTTTTTTTTCGCAGAGCTTCCTCTGAGCAAAACACTAATACTCAATTCTATGACTCAAATTTTTCACGACTCCAAAGAAATACACCATTTCTCGAAATATTGGATTTCAAAGTCTGGAAACATTAGGAGAGAGTACTTTCAACCGGTCCTAAATTGTGTCCAATTATGGAACTAATCAAAGAGGTTTGAAAAAAAGTGGCTGAATTGATGAAGCATCCCTCATATACGATTTCAACGTTTGTTTTTAATAAACTTGCAAGTATCGTTCATTGAACAATATTATTATCACTTTAACTATAAGACATTGCAATCCTTCCTATATAATCCTATATGATATGATTTTATCGAGTAAAATCGTTGAATCATCGATATGCTTTTCTCTCAGTGAAATATTAAAATTTTACATCTCACTGTCATACCAAATTTAATATAACACTTTCTATGAATACGCTTCCTTTTACCGTAATAGAAATTTCTAATAAATATTCTTAACAGTGTATTAAATCCTGGAAACTCTCTTTCGAAACCTGCTTAATAAAGAACTTCATTTGATAATGCTGAATTAACAATTGCGTTGTTAAATAAAATCATTGTTATAGTTAATACGGAAATACTCGCTTGCCCTATCTCATTGATAACATTAACCGACTACTCGTTTCAATAAATCGAATATTCGGTTCCTCACCTGCTACCGCTGAATCAGTTTATTCAAACGATTGTTTTTACAGTGTAGAGATGAGTTTTCAAGTATGTCGCATATTGTCGATAATTTCAATGATTCTTGAATCATTGATGCTCTTCTCACATTCCGCGTCTTGTTGGTCTGCTGGTGCGCATGCTCTATATACTATATCGCTGCTGCGCTCTTATAGAGGTTTGAAAGGTCACGGGCGTTGCAGCGCCCGGTCTGCTATATCAAATTTAACACCAAATTAAACTTGTTTACCACGAATTTTCTTGGCAACCAATCACAGCACGAATGAAACTAGAACAATGGTTTCGATAAATATTGTTGTTCATGAACTTTTAAGGAAACGAATTACCGATCCAACCCGCATTTTATCAAAAGGGTAATTAATACATTTTAGTGTATCTTAATGTTAATCTTTAGATTGAATTTAGCCCATAATTTCGATATCAAATTGTATCATATTTCTTATGGCAAACAAGCTTTAATATTTTTGAAAAAGGTTTGTATAGTCAAAAAAAGGAAGAAAAAAAAATTGTTCGATCCAACTGGCTGGCTTAGTGATCTCACAGCCATGATAAATGAAGACAAGCGAAGGTTTAGACTTGTCTCCAAAAAAAACCCACAGTCTCGGGCTCGTCTCGTCTCGATATAAAATTCAAGACGGGATTTCCCAAGACTAGTCGTCATTCGCCTAGTCTTCATTTCTTATTTTTAATAATTCGTCACGCATTGACTTAAAGAAACACTTTACGAAAACACGAAAATATGTCATCTAATATTTTAACGGAATAGCGACGTACACTTACTGGCTAAAAAAAGTCACAAGTGGGCAATCGCCTTGCCATCCTTAATAACAAAAGAGATATACTGAATCACAATTGTATAAAGTATATTTTTCACAACGAATTGCATATATATATATATATATGTCGATTTAAATATATCTGATATACATTTTTTGGAAGCGTATAAAAATGACGATTATTCGAAAAAAAATGCAAACTATTCGTTTTAATGTTTTTCCAACGAAATCGAGGGTTCATACATACTTCAGCTTTTTTAGGTGCGAATTTTAGCGTTAACACATTTAAAAATGAAGCATTGTCAACGTTAAGATCGATCAAAATATTTCGATTGTCTGCCGATATAGTTTACCCAATGATACCTTGATCCCCTTAGTCTTCCCCTCCTATCACTCCCTACCCACATCAGTAGGATATTTGCCACGCACCGGAAGAAAAGATTTCAGAGACGCCGAAGAAATGGGTGGATTGATTTTTCCCCATTGATTTCAATGAAATAGTTCTTTGATTCTGATAGATCATTGCTTTTGTTATCAAAGGGACAGTTTTATTGTTGTAAGAGAAGTTTTTATTGATTTAAAAAAAAGGTCTCCTTGATTAAAAGAAACGATATACTTGCTGAAAGCAAGTGTCTATAAGCCCGTTTTTCTCGCATCTAACCTCACTTCTTCGTTTTCCCGTGCTTCCATTCTCCTGACGAGAGGTATCGCGATTCGAGAAGCCAGAAGCTCAGCTTATTTCTGGCCTACTTCAGCACGTTCTTTCGAAATTTGAGCTGTATCTGCTGCGTACTTTAGGAAAAATTAATTTCCGAATTTCAAGCTGTGGCGAGAGAAATGCCACTGCCTGAATCAATGAAAAGAACATACTAGACTCAAATACACATTTCTTTGAAGTTTAATAAGAAGTTTTCATTGAATAAGAGACGATTTCTCTACAATCAATGAAAAAGATTTATTTGTTTCAAATGTTATTTGTTATTTCTTTGATTCGCCGTCACTACTTCTCATTGGGTTTAAGATCATTCAAAGAAAATATATGTAGCATTGAAACTCAAGTATTTTATTCCAATGGCAATGATTTCCATGAATCAATGAAACTTATTCTCTCGCACTCAGAGAAATCGGTCCGATGAGCTAATTTCAATCAATGATGGAGTCGATTTGAAATGAATAAAATTTTATTTAGAACAAAACAAGTCTATTTCGATCAAATGAAATCCTGTTAGGCCGGCCATTGAATGAATTATTTTTGGGAAATAGACTATTGGATCTAAATAAAATTTTATTCGATCGACGTAGACTGTATAATCTAAATAGCAATATGTTTATTGCATCACGATGTACATTTTTATTTCCTTGTGGGTGTGTTTGTGGTTATATGTCTATGTATATGTCAGCGATAGGTCATTGACCGGAGTTTTCCAGCCCTAATCTCTATGAAATTTGATGTATTTCGAATAGACTCCATAATTGATTTAAATACGCCGAGAGAAAATATTTCATTGATTCACTGCAATCTGCGCCAATAAAAAGAAATACTCGAGTTTCAATATTATCTTTTCATTGAATGACTCAAACTCAATGAAAAAAAGTGATATTAATTCAAAGAAACATTTCTTTCAACCAAATCGTCTCTTTTGTTTTCCCCCACCTCCCCCACCGCAGCTCAAAATATTAAAACCTATTTTTTCCTAAACTACTCGGTAAACAAAGATTACATTTTGAGAGGACGTGTAGAAGTACGGCAGGAATTGGCTAAACTACTGGCTCCTTAAAACTCGAAGCCTTTCGTTCGGGAGAACCGAAGAACGAAAAAGTGAGGTTAGGAGCAAGAGAGACAGTCTTATAGGCGGTTAACATTGGACGAAGAAATTCCCAGCACTTGCTGCCATCAAGTACATGTTTTCGTTAAATCAATGAGAACTTTTCTTTAAAACAGTGAAATTATTTCTTTTCTTTATGCCCATTAAGTAAATGTTTCTTTACAGGCAATGAAATGTTCTCTTTAAAATTTAAGTGCACCATCTCATTGAAATCAAATAGATATTTCGTTGAAATCATTGAAAAAAGAATCAAACCACCCATTTCTTTGCCGTCAATGAAATCTTTTCTCTCAGTGTAAACTCATCAGACCAATTTCTCAGGGAAACTGCGGGAAATCCGTAGCGCCCAGATAGAAATATGGCCACACGAAGACGGAACAGTGGTGACACGGCACCGCTGGTCGTGTCGGTACCGTGCAGTTATGTGTAACCGAATCTAACAACGACACGGTGGCGGTACACGTGCTAAAATCGACATTGTGTCAGCACCGTTACAGCACATCGTGTAGTCTCTAAACAGCACGCTGAGCTATAACGGTGTTGGTGCAGTGTCGGATGCATTGTCCTGCCGTCACAGCGTCGCCAAGTTCGGTCGCACACAAGGCATTTCTGACCCCACGTCGTCCCAGTCGGCACTGCACGTTTTTATTTCTAGGTGGTACAGACGGCCATATATTCTTTTAAGTTCCGCGTCGTATGCGCGAAAGTTACTTACTTTGTCATATGTATACACCGAGGCCTCGGAAGAACTGATATTAGAATCGCCTCTCTTTCCAATGGATTGCTGTCCAGACTGCTGTTCATCAAGTTCGTTGAATCCTTGCCCTGGTTAATTGAGAAAGTTTACGTCCCTGACCGTCTTTATTTCCACATCTTACTAAATGGGAATAAGGGTTCGTGTGATATAACGGCCAAGCAAATAGAACTCAAAAGATATTCATTAGCTATGGAAAGGTCTTTGCGGCAGAAAATTACACGACAATCGCGTTTGTGTTGTCGGAGAATACAATTGAATTACATCAATCGATTAAATTAATCTATAAACACGACTGCAAGCATATATGCTGTATCACAAATTAGTTGCAGTAACTAACTGAATCTGTGAACTGATGTAATCTTGATTGGTTATGGAAAAAATACGTAAGTACATCAAATTGGTTTCTGTAACCAATCGCAGAGTAGATGCAACCAAAAAACTTTATGTGGCACAACGAACCAACGATTTGTTCCTATAAATAACAAACAGTTGTCATGACCTACTGAGTAGTTAACGGCGCATGCTATATCAACCCCTTCGAGAGGTGATATCAATATCTGATCTCGTCTTGAACGCTACCACTCGAGACCAAGCAAAGTCTTGTTTTATCTCGATACGTCTCGAGTCTCGCGGTCTCCAGGTCTCGATGGCATCACTAACTAACTGATTAGTGGATCTTCTTTGATAAATTAGTTTACCATCCTGGGTAATATTTAGAATCATTATTCAAGATCATGTCTATTGGCATTAACTAATTGTGAATATTGGATGGAAATAGTTGCAGGTTGTTACACTAATAAAGCAGTTGAATGCGACAACAACTCCTTACACCAATAACAAATAGTCAGCCCAATTAGGTCGTTTGTTTCGTAAGGGATAGTAGCAAGTCACATCATTGTAAGGCCGGTATGTGTAATGTCTCATTTTCGTCCTTAGTTGATGCAAACTCCCATCAACGAGGAATCTAAGTCAGAACACTGATATCGAAAAGAGGTATAGAGGAGAGAAGAGATAAAAAACGGTATAAAGGTTTCACAAACGCCAGTCTAAAATTTGCTCCGGCTTCATGTCGACCTCATCAGGGGTGTCTTAAAGTAACACTCGGCCTACATCGAACTTATTTGGGCAATATCCGGGGAGTGACGCCATTGCTCATATGGCCCTGATCCCACTGTATTCGAGGCTCCATTTCCCGAAGGAAAAGAAACAAAGAACAAAAATTGGCTTCTGTGTAATTTTTTGTTCTGTTTCGATTTTCAATGGATTTTGGACTTATTATTTGAATAACTGTATCGTAAGAATGTTCGAGTGCTAGAGCGATAGAAATATTCTAGCATGAATGAAAGATATAGGTAGATAAACACTTATGTTCGGGGTGCGAAAAACCGCAAATAAATTGGGGGTTTAGCTTTCGAGATGTTGACAATCGAATTCAAATCATCCGAAATAGCTGTTATGAAACCGTCATCGTTGTATAAACTTATTTACTGTTTGTCGTACCGCGCACGAATGTAATCTAAATGTTACCTTCTCAAATTTAAGTTCTGACAATAATCAGTGAGTTTTATCATTGCGGGAACGGTACATGTATGGCTCAAAGGATTAGTTAACCCACTCAACCATCGACATCTCAGTAAAATGTTTATCCCGAATGTATACTAAAATTATAAATATGAATCAAAACCACATTGACTTTGATAAAAATAAAAACTGCACATCCGGTTATTTCACATGGGATTCACTTATCTCACTTGTGAAATGTAAACCCCTATGAAAAAACGGTGTTTCCTTATGATACAGAAATGTTTTTTAAACACTCCGTGCTAGAATGTCGCTTGTATGGTGCTGGAATAGTCGTAGTACAAAAAATCTCGAAAAATTCCTAAAAATCCGAAATCTTTTTCAAAAATCCGGTGTTACGTAAGCAAACGCTTAACCGCTCGCTTGTAGTAGATCCTTTTTTTTCCCCCTTAAATTTACAAGTAATTTTTTTTTAACTAAAGGCTCGAGAACTATAAGAAGACAAATCTTACCCAATTTAGCTAAAGCACAAAAAAATTTGATATTCAATAAAGTATTTTTCAGAATTTTGTCAGATTTTAGAATTATGGCATTCGATATGCCACTTTGAAAAAATATTTGAAAAAAGTATTGAAAAATTAAAATTTGGTCCATTTGAGGTTTTAAACAATTCTACGGAAAATTACGAACCAAATCGGGGAGGTTCGAGGCCAGATCCTCGTTGATTCGGGATGGAATGCGCCATGTTCTATATACACAGAACGGTCAAATTATTTTAATATTTTATTCAACGCAATATATTGGTGCTTTGACCACCTGTATGTTTCTGGTACCAAGATGCTTGAATCAATTATATATATTTTAAATGAATTATTTAATGTATTTATTTGTAATACCACAAGAGCTTCGAAATTATCGGATATTTCCCGGTATGTTCGTTGCAAACAAATGAACGAGTCAAGATGTCCAGGTTAAAAAATCACGAGCGCGTAACGCGAGTGATTTTTCTGGAAAACTTGACGAGCTCATTTATGTGTATTAAGCCTTGAGGGAAATATCAGATTAATTTCGAAGCTCGAATTCAGGGGATTATTTTTCCCATCCAAATTGTGACCAATGGAATTGCACCATGAGACGAAAATTACGGTTTAAGTTTGATAAAATCCTTCGTCTTTTACAATTGAATTCAATCTGTACGTTTGACAGATGGTTAACGCGGCTCAATGATATTTTGTTTTGTATATATATATCAACAGACAAAATTATCAAAAAATTATCAGTATAAATTCGTGTAGGTGTACCACGTGACGTTGAATGGTGCAATTCTATTAGTCGAAATTTGAATGAGAAAAATAATCAATAATTTTTGTCTCTGAGTGAAGTTTCATGAACATAAAATTTAGATATACCTATAGCTATTATGTATTATCGGAATTTTTGCAAGATTCTAAGCGTGTGTTCTTTAATCGAGTTGTTTATCGGGGCTCAAGAACTTTCACTTAATTAGCCAAGCTCACGCAAAAGAAGCGATCAGTTGAAAATGAATGCATTCTGCTCCTACCATTAATTCTATTTTTCATTTTGAAGAATGGGTTATCTTTCGACACTTACGAAATGTAAATATGACAAAACTGTTCGATACGTATGTCTTTTTTCGAGAAAATATACAATCTTGAGACGCGAGGTTTGTTTTCTTGCCATGCCATGGACATCGAATTTTGCATGTCTAAGCCTTTATCATGCGGTAATATGCAAATATTCAAGAGTTCATTTACGAAGTCCTCTTAAAAAATACATTGTTTTTAGCGTAATTATATCTACAAGCTTAGTAGAGTTTCGATACAATTACACAGAAACTTAATTACGTAAGAGAATTGGGTACCTGTTGTCACACAAAATCTGCAATATTGCGATGTGTATAAAGGTAAAATTCCTTGACTCTAGATGAACAAAATGATTTTCGAAGAAGTGGTATTTTTCAAAACTGGTTTAGTCAAAATCTTTTTTTTTTCAAGTTAGGAAAACCGCATAAATATTTTTTAAAAAACTAACAAAACACGCACTTCCATTTATTTTAGCTACTGAAATTCGGTGTCAGGAGAAATCGAAGGGTGGCCTGTGCTACGAAGTAATTCTGGCTGAGCCGACGGTCCCGAAGCGTGCACCGTCGCCACCTCAACCGAATCCGGATCAAGAGGCTGCGATAGAGGAGAAGCTCAGAGCTGCAGAGGACAGGAGACTCTCGTTGGAGGCTCACAAGCTCGCGACACTCGCTGTGAAACTCAACAAGATCGAGGAGGTCTCTCGTAAGAAGGAGGAGCTCAGTCTGGCTTTCATGACAGCTACTCGCGAGTCCTTGGATGCCAAGATGAATAATACTGAAGAGAAGCGAGAGGCTCATATCACGGAGCTTAAGAGCAAGCTGAAGGATCATGTACGAACGTTTTCCAAATAAATGCTATTCTAATCCGAGTTTACCTTCACAGATGTATTAATCGGCTTATTATTTAATCGACAGTTGGAGAGCGTAGAGAAAACCCGCCAGAATCTGGAGCAGCAAACTAAAGAAGTTCGCACTGCTGTTGAGGAGAAATTGAAAACTGCTGCGGCTCAACGCGACGAGAACATGAAGAAGATGTTGGTTCGCCTAAAAGAACACGTTAGTCATTTTTCCCGTGCAATAGTTTTCTATACCTTTTAGTATAACAAGTCTTCGATGTACTGAAACGTTTTCTGACTTTCTTCGCTTTTAGGAAGATCAAGTCGCGCGAGTTCGTCAAGGTATGTCGGAACGAGTTTCGCAGCTAGAGTCTCAAATTCAGGGAAAGCTCGATCAGGCACGTGAACGACGAGAAATGAAGGAACGCGAGCAGAAAGAGAAGCTACGGAATCATGTGAGTAAAAAAAAATTCACTTGAAAACACACAAAAAAATAATACATGAATAAGTATAAAGAAAAGGCAAAAAAACTCTGATATGGTCACTTAGAACACGGTGAAGATAGCGAAAGTACGAGAGACCCGCGCTATGAGGGATCTCGAGACGAAAAAAATTGAAATCGATATGAAAGCATCGATCGCCGAGGTGAACCGAGAACGGGAGATTCAACGTCGTATCCAGGCCATTCGCCAACAAGTAATGCAACTAAACAGCCTTTTGGTTTAAACTGCACCTTATTAACTTTTTATTTTTATGTTTGGTGCTATTTTTTCAAGGATATATCGGTTCCCTTGTTTTGTCGTCGTATTATCTTATTTCAGAGCACATTTTTCTTTGGTTTATGTATAATTTGTTATTTTGCTTCCACAGCTTGTATAACTCAGTTATTTTGTCAAATGGATGTGTAAACATTAGGATAAGCGGCACTTTTGTTGGACCCGGAAATTTATGGCAATCCCTGTATACATAGAAAGAAATTGCTCAAAATTTCATGTATCGATATCCGAGCTTTTATACATGAATTGGTACATTGAATTTACTACTTTACAGGTATATAACAAAATTAATGTCAGAACACGTTAATACGCCTAAAAAGTTGGTTTTCAATCTGAAGGCGAATACCACGATGAGTATTTTTTTTTTAAAATTGCTATGCATACTGTAGAAATCGCAAACATCTAAGAATTGACAAAAATGTTTGTGTTTTTAAAGAAGCATTCACGATAGTTTTTTGTGGGGGTGTGATTCGGTTACAATATTAATCAGATCTAATTGATATTTTAGACTAAAGCAAATTAGATTCCACTGCTAAGTGGATGGATGAAGTAGAACCAAATTTGATTTCGCTGAAATATATTAACGGGGCCCGGTTACCTATAAAAGTCATAAGAAAAAACGAATCTGTAAATGACACTCCTTTTAAAAAATCTTACATCAAAAACTCATAAAATACATTTACAAGCATTTTAATTCAGCAATTTTCGTAAAGACATACACATTGCCCTGAAATGGTTTGTGGTGAAATGTGAGATAATTCACTTTTAGCTTTTAGACCAAATCGAAAAACGAATTTTAATGTTCAACGTTTCGTTTTATTTGTCAAAGGGTCTGGATTGAATATAGGCATTTTTTTCAGGTCTTTATGACAAAGCTATGATTTTAAATGTGGGAATAAATTTATTTCTATTAAAAAATCACTTAACAATTGGTCACCTTATTTTTCACTGCATCGAGAATCGCTATATTCAATCCAGAATGCACTCTTCGGGAGATAGACTAAGACATCAATTACTAAAACTGGTTCACCATTGGCTTGGACTGAAAACTACAATAAGTGAAAAAAAATTTAGTCGTCACACTATTCTTGTGCAATGTACGTCTTGATAAAATGTCAGAATTATAATGCTTATTATGTACTTGATGAGGTTTAAATGTATTATTTTACAACAGAAGGATGATTGAAGGATTTTTTTTCTTTTTCTCGTAACCGGTGTAACTTATTTTTCTCAAGTCAACGAACGTTTTTGGATGGAAGAAAAACGTTAGATCATTCGTCTGGCAACTTTCCGGGTTGTGAATCCCGTGAAATCCTTTTATTTTATCGAAAATCATCACGTATTGCGTTAGTATTCTTCGGATTGAAAGTTGTTGACTGTATCTTTCGCACTCATGGAGCTTTCCGCTTCCCTTAAGGTTATGTACTATACCGACCGAGCCACCGAAGTGTGAGAGACATAGCACTATCGGTAATTGCAGTGTAGCGAAAGAGAAAGACAAAACCGTGTAGCACAAAACGTTAACGTGATGGGCAATACGTCTTCTAACTCTGTTAGATCGTCATGAGTGCGAGAATATTGTCTGAAACGTCCTGAAGTGTCATTTTTCGACAAAATTAATTTTTCGAATGAAAGACAAAAATACTGACTGTAAACTTCTTGGACGCAGTTTGTAGTGTAAAGTCATCAGTAAATGACCAGTTAAGCCGAATGATTTGTTTATTATTGGTCTGTAAAAAATGTAATAATTCCAGACTGTCGTAGAAAATATTCACGGACGACCAGAATGTCGAATTATTTAATTCAAACAAAAAAATATCGTGTTTTCATTGGGGAGAATATTTAAAAAAGTACTATGAACGAAAAATTACCGAAATCACGAGTAAATGAAAAATAGTCAAATTCAAATCAAGTGTTGATTCAAGTCGTTAAACATTCTCATGATCTTTTAAAAAGCTGTCGATCATTCACCGGTGACTACCCTGTTGAAAAGGTCTGATAGAAACTAATAAAAATGGACTTATAGATTCAGATAGAATCTTATATGAAACCCTACCTGGATCTATGTGGTTTTCGCCTGTTTCTATCGGTTTCTATCCGACCTTTTCTACAGGGTATTGCATCACTGGTGGATTCAGCCTACTACTCGACTTTTACCCAAAGATGACTATGCCCAAGAATGACGCTTTACAGTTTCTGTTACTGAACGCTGTCGTTACCGGCCGAGCGCAGCAACTAAGTACAGGAATTTTTCAATTTCATCATATTTGTTAAATAATTTCGATGTACCACTTCATGTATCAAAACTTTTAGTATCCGTGTATTGAATTTCGAATTTGTAATAGTCGAGGAATACACGGTGTCCAGTGGTCCTTGAAGTCCTTGAAATATCCTCAAATGATAACCCCGCTTAAATATGTCCTTGAATTTTATGCAGTATGAAATTGAATTCTTTTCATATTTTCTCAAATTTGATCCTATTTTCAAATATTATCAGCAACTAACCTTACAAATATGTACCTCAGTTTCGCTAAAAATGACATGCGTTACGTTTCTTTCCGAAACGATTTTTCCCCTTCTTTTACTAGCTAAAAACAACCTAGAATGGTCTTCAAAATTCTTTAAAAATGTTTTTTGAAGACCATTCTAGGTTGTTTTTAGCTAGTAAAAGAAGGGGAAAAATCAGAAGATAATGTTCTTAAACATTTCGGAAAATGTCCTTGGAACTTTCTGATAATGTTCTCAAAATTTTCCCAAAAATGTCCTCAAATGTCCTTGAATTTCGAACGGATCCTATCGGACACCATGGAGTACTATCATGTCGTCGATAGAAAGGTTTAAGGGTTGTGTCGCTTATCCTACGATAAAATTGACCAAACACACTGATTAATATTTCTTTTTTCGGTGTTCCTTGAAGGAGAGGCGCGCGGAGCTAGTAAGACAGAACAGAGCACTTTTGGTTGGTCAGGAGAACAACAAAATCGACGAGCAGAAGAGTGCCTTACCTGTGGAGAAGGAGACTTCAAGCTCCGGTTAGGTACGAGCAAGCCTCTTGGATATCTTTCTATCCTCTGCTAAGACCCCAACTTCCATCATCGCCAGAGAGTCACGCGAAAACCCGGAAGTTCATGGCTCTTTTGGCCGGTCTTCCGCAGTGATGAGATTGAGAAAGCGTGAATTTTGAAAGTCCGACGCATCGTTGATGGCAGAGGATTATTTGAGACGTTCAGCGAGCGTCACTTGATTGCCGATGCCTCGAGCAAAAAATACTCGAACTTTTTTATTTTTACTTTTTGCTTAGTGCCATTTTTGATTTTCTTTGGAAAGATACAAGTGATAAGGGGTCTCTTTGCTGTGTCAGCAAAACGATAAATACGTGATTGAGGATTAAAAATTTGTCAAGTATCATTTGCCGCTGTATTAACAGCGTTCGAGTTGATGCTGTCATTTAAATGTTTTTTTTCTTTCGTCTTTATATTTTTGGTCTCGTCCACGAGAATCATTGCCGTCGTCAATTGATCTCTGTATTGATATAAGCGATTTATAAAATATATATAATTCTTCGTGCTCGTGCCTACGGCGATTGTATTGGCACGACATTTTTTCACTGTTTGTTATTTTTTTAATCACGCAAGATAATAAGCGTCCGTTAGTTTATAGATCTCGAATAGAGTTATTCTGTTCAATGCAAACCTGCCATCAACGCACCATTCCGAACGTCGGGCGCTTGACGCGTCGTGCTATTCGGCGGCGTAAACCAAATTGCTATTTTACGCTTGTGACGCATTTATTTTGTCATAATTATTCCATTTAATTTGTCTGTTTGTCTTACCTTTTTTTTTTAGAAAAAAATATCTAAAAAAAATAAAAAATACAATATCATAACCAGATGTTGATATGTTGGCTTGGATGGCGGAGATTTTACGCGAAACGGTCTATCGAAGAAGCGTGTATGCGAGGGATCGCGACCACGGATTACGATAATCGATCGCCAGTAATAACTATTAATTAATGTGGTACTCGTTAAAACTGACGAATTTTCTTCGTCGGTTTTTCACGGCTTTCCCTTGCAGCACACATTCTCGCATCGCTCCGTTTAGTAGAATAGTTAATCGATTACTGTCGCTACGACTACGTAATAAGAAATAAGTAACGCGGTTGTTGGACGCACGCGAGTATCGGACTTGTCAAAATAAGCGCGATACTCGTCTCCGTACCGATCCTCGAGCGATATATGTAGTGCTTTATACAGTTTATACTAAGCTTTAAAAGTTTAAAATCATTTTGTACTCGATCATTGCAATATTACTGCGCTAACCGAAGATATAAAAGCGATTAATTAACAAAGAAACAAAAAACACAGTAACGAGTATATAGTCTAAATCAGTATAATGCTTCTGTGATGACTTCACTATTTGTCGAAATGTCGAATAAAAGAAAAACAAAAAAAAACCACGATTTAGTGAGGAGTTCAAATCGAATGAGCAGCGCGCGCTCGTGTAGATGCCGTGGCTGGAGGCCTACATATACATAGCTAAACACATTTCTGATTTTTCGTACAATAATTACAAATATACACTATTTATTTATCTACTTTCATCGAAAACGATGCGATTTTTTTCTTTGAACCGCGCACAATTTCTCTCGCTCTGTTGTTTCTCAAGATTGAAACAAAGATTAAAGATAAATTACCCGCTTCGTCAGCTCTAGTCACGGCGTGGGCATAAAAAAGACACGTATATTAGGGTACAAAAAGTGAATAACCGGAACAAACCGCGACGATATTTTGATGTCGCGCGGTGATTCATGGGGACTGAGAACTACAGAAAAATGAGAAAAGCACACAAACCTATAAATACAAATTTTTACGAAAAGCTAAAATCGTACAAGTGCTAAAACGCTATTAAACGATACACTAATTCCGGTGGGCTCGGTGAATAAAGTCGAGTAAAGAACATTATAGATTGCGCAAAATGGGCGCACGAGCCTGCCAATCAAAGATTATAACATGGGGAGACCGAAACCAGTTGTCTCTTTTTCTCCGATTAATCGCATCGCGGAATACCGCTTCAGTCGGCGAACAATTAAAAATGAAAAATAAAAACTAAACTATATATGGGGCATTCCACCTCGATTTGGCTTGTAATTTTTTGTTGAATTGATTAAACCCTCAAGTATAACAGATTTATTTACTTATTTTTCTATGCAAATTTTTATTTTTAAGTGACATATTAAATGCCATAATTCAAAAATTCTGAAAAATACTTTGTTGAGTATCAAAACTTATAGCCAAAGTGAGAAAGATTTTTCTCCATATAGTTTTAAAGCTTTTTCTATTAAAAAAATTATACAAAAGTAAAAAAAAAATTCAACCACGGACGACTTGTATACATACAAAAATGTTGAAATGTCCAACATTTCTATATACATTCAGCGATGTTTGACAAATCGAATGTTTGAAATGTCAAACATTTCTATATAGATACGGAAATGTTTGTAAAGTGTTGAAATTTTTCCAGGTTTATAAATAATGGCATGGTGATGCTAGAATGTGCCTTGTATGGTGCTGGGATAGAGTTTTAGTCTGAGAAAATCTGAGAAATTCGAAAAAATCCGGGTTTACATAGGTAAACGTTTGACTCGTCGCCTGTAGTAGATTAATTTTTTTGTTTAACTATTTTTCAATAATTTTTTTAACCAGAAAAGCTTGAGAACTATACGAAGAAACATCTTGCCCCATTTGACTGTAAGCCAGTGAATGTTGGTATTCAACGAAGTATTTCACTGAATTTTTTTAGATTTTTAGATTACGGCATTCAACATGATAAACAGCATTCACATTTTGAAAAAATAAAACAAATTTAAATAGAAATAATGTAATAATAAAAATCTGTAGCATTTGAGGTTTTATCCAATCTTATAAAAAAAAAAAAACTAGCCAAATCGGGGAGGTTGAGGGTCAGGTCTATGTCGAATAGAGATGGAATGTCCCGTATATATATAGTTTCATTTGCGAGCCACTAATTATTTGCTCTTGCCGCAAGACAGCTGGCTTCGAGCTTTTCAGTGGCACTAATCCCTGGGGAAAAAAAAGACTCGATTTTCCGCGACGTAGTCGAACGCGTCGCTTGCCGGGAATCGACGCAACCCGAGAGGAAGCGTTGGTGATAAAAAAGGGGCACGCGATCGTAGTTTTTTCTTCTCGAAATTGCGATTAACGGATAATGTCTATTTTTGCATAATCGTAGTGATCTTTTGCGGAGAATAACAATCTCGTATCAAACTTGTAACCCTGGTTCCCGACGTATGTATGCTATGATCGTTCTTTTTTCCTGGCTTATGTTACTATTTTTTAATATATCTACTGATAGATTTTCACGCAATTACATAATGATATGGTTGCATTGTATGTATGGTTTAACTGTGAGCTTTGGTATATAGTAATAATAAAAAATAATGTCTTAAGGAAGTCGAGAACAAACAAGTGGAGCGACAGAAAACCGTTCAATGCGAGAAAATATATGCAAAATAAATATTAAATACACGTTCATATAAAATGGTTTTTATACACGAACCGTGCACCTCCCAAACCCGTTCCATACTGTTATATACGAAAACAATACATTGTCGTATTTAACGAGATTTACCGCGTGTCGGGGACAATAGATCACCGCGTTACTAAACCGGGTAGAAAAATATGTTTTTTTCAAACCCCCGATATTTGACAAATTTCGACGGAAGCCGTCTAAAAAAATATATCTTGATTTGTTTCTTCCGTGCAGTCAGAAAAAATTGGTAAATTTCTTGGCACAGTATGGCAAAAAGCGAGACCGTCAATAAATGTGAACGTAATTAAGAAAAATTCCAAGTATTCTCTTCTATAAGAGGACTAGAACTTATGGAATTCAAATTAATTAGGCAAAATTATCCTCACTTTAGCAAGTTTTGCGACGGCAGCGTATTTGAAGAAGCCCAAAAAACAGACGGACAAACGGACACGTCCGTTGGAGACCGAAACGGACTGCAAACAATAGTAACACGGACTGCCGTTTTCTGTTAATGCGTCCGGTTCGGGTTGCAGCAATAAAAAATGGACTGAAATTTATTTCGGAAAAAAATCATTGGTTTTGTTGCGATTAACTAAAGGACTTCATTTTGATTTTCATCTTCATACATTTTGACTAATTAGTCAAATCCCGAAATCCAGGCCCGAAAAATAATTACCGAAATCGATTATTTCAATAGTTTTATATATATTGACTCGCAATAGACTGCAGTCTCATTATGACACGTGTGTAAAGTACAGACGTCGCAATTATACATGTAAAGATCATAACATTTCAAGAATTTCCTTATACTTCAAATAGACAAACAAAATAAATTCTCATGAAAGTGTGGATAACCGAATGGTCCAAAGCTTAGATTTATATCCATACTCTTCCGCGTTCGAGTCAAATAATAAATAAGTCCGAATATGCAATCATAATATGAAAATAGAGCCGTTTAGTCCATTAATTGCAGCACAGTTTATAATCATTTCAGACAAAATAGTTCACTTCTTTTTCGGTTTCCGCAACCAAAAAAGAACTAAGCTTTTAACATATCAGAGCGGTCCATCTTGCCGTTTTCTGTAGTCTGTTTTGTGCATATACCGATTAACAATAACGCGTCCGAAACGTTACTAAATCACGTTCGGTTATCGCTGAATCGAAAAAAAGTTCATAAAGTTGATCGCTGACCAAATGCGACGACTCATAAAAATTAATTCCCTGAAGCAGTTGTGGGTAGTAGATCAGGGTAGAAATTTTCTCAAAATCGCGGATCATCTAATTGCAAGATGAGATCTTGGGATTCCCAACTGGAACGTGATATTTTTTTTTGTCCCGTTTCACGCTGTCGGTGAATCATGTGAGTATAAAACGTAGAAGGTTATTCGTTTCTTTGCTGGCTCTGATTGTGTATAATTCATATCTCTCGGCATCGTTTGTGCGCATGAGCATTGTCGCTGTCTTTCGGAATCTTCGGAGATGTTGAGCGACCGCCGATAAAGAAGCCCATGAGTAAACACGCAGCGAGAGTGAATTGCAAAGGTAAAAGAATAATTTTGATTCCTCGAAAACTGCTTGACGGCGTCCATTATTTTTTGTCATTGTGATAGCTGGTAATTGATACCGATTAAGCCGAGTACGTAGATTCCTGAATAATTGATGCAATTAAAGTATTTTTTTCGAAACTGTGCGGCAGCGGCGATGTGCAGCACGAATGCAGCGACTATGTACGTCCCTGCCACGTAGGGTGACGTCAGAACTGGTAGAATGGCTGCAAGCCAAAGGCTAAACGAAACGACGAGTAGGCTTTATAGCGGAGTAGGTAGAGGGCAAATGGCTGCCGTACGGTCGAATAATAATGCGTAGCAATCGTGTAAAACCGTTGGAAAATCGTGTCAAAGGAACCAAACGATGTTATTGAAGAGCCGTCTTCAGGAGAAGAAGAGCCGGAGGCATCATGGGAAAAACTCTGAATCCACGGCCGGTAAGTGAACGAGCTTTCTATCTCCTTCGTACAAGCGCGAACGATGAAAATTCTCGTGGTATGCGTAGCAGTCGACGAGATAGCCCTGTTGAACACCGGGCCTAATGCGGCTGATCATTCGCCACAATATCAACACTACATGGCCGCGCGACCTTTGATAATATACACCTCTTACGGCCCACAAAACTAACGACATGCTGCTACATAAATAATGTGGCTAATGACACACTGCTACTACTTTGTTAGTAAATACCTCCGAGATAAACAGAAGGTACGTGTGGCGTGTTGGAGGGCGCAGGCGACGCGCATTCCGTCAAATCGTCACGCACTTATTCCTCAATTCTCTGTTATTATGTATTTAACATTGGTTCTTTCCAATACAACTAATCGAATAATTACCGTTTATTGGAATATAAAATCAATTTGAAAACTCTGATTCTTCTACAAAGTGCCGAAGTAGCAGCATAAAATACTAATACCAGGAGTGTACGTAATAAGAAAAGTGGGATTCAAATAAAGATGTAAATGCTTTTTAGCGGGACGTTTTTTAGTGCATTTCTGCAAAATCTAGTTTTATCCAAAACGAACGTGTTTTATCGATGTTTATGTGATGTTGTCACCAAACAATCGCGAAGCTCTATCGCATATTATGGAATTCTGAATTGAGGTTAGGGTTACATTCACGATATTTTCGAAGATTAACACATCATGCTCGACTTTGCATTCTCATCTACGTGTGTATTCTGTCCTTGTCACTTTATTTTGACACCATAATTAATCGTATGCGTGAATACAGATTGCGTGCCATTGTTTTACTAAGCATCCACGTGCTCTGAGAAAGACGCATTGAGGAATTGCAAGTGTAACAGGAAACTGGACTGTCTGTGCTTTTTTTAAATTTATGAGAACTTAAACTCGTGTTGCGGAAGGCAAAGTTGAGGAAACATGCAAATATTTATTCACATTGAAAGTGCTCGAATATTTGTATGTTTCTACACGTGATAGTTGATGCGTTTTCACGTGATTGTTATGTGAACTTCGGTCCTCTCCGTTCCACAGGCTTATGCGTGTTGTTTACGATAGCCGTTCTTAGCTTCTTTGTTCTTAGTTTTATCCGAATATAGTTAGGCTCTCTATTGCATGAGGGCGATTAGGCTTGGATACTGTGAAAATGCGCCAACCAAACTCGACATATTTCTATCCAAGTCGTATACGTTTATTTCCGTCCGTAGATGTCGTTGTAATCGCTCTGAATCGCTTTTTCATTGAATTCAGTTATACGTCTCTACTAAAGTGGGCTATTTTGCAATAATATTTTTTTCTTTTGCGGATCGCCTTTCAGAACTATGCTCTATCATGAAAAAAAATCCTTGTAATTTATCGATGAGATAAAAAAATATGTATAGTTCACGACAAAATGTAAAGTATATTTTTTGAAAATTATCTCGGATTTTAATATAACATATAATTTAATATCTGGCTCTAGATAATGATTAACCAGAAATATTGTTGATCCGATAAAGTTTAATATCTGGCTTTTGGTATGATTAACAAGAATTATTATTGTTACGATAAAGTTTAATATCTGGCTTTTGGTATCATCAACAAGAATTATTGTTTTTATAATAATGATAATTGTCGCCAAAACCGTTGAATGTTTTCCATTATCATTCATTCTTGTCACGATTTTTTTCAAGTCATTATATAGCACAGTTTTTCTGTGATAGAACGTTGCGTTGCACCTGGAGCTAAGTTTGAAATTTTTTTAATAATTTTTTTTGCTTCGACTCACAGTTTTCCGGATATCTGGCCGAAATTTGGTTTTCAAATAGGTTATTATCAGATAAGGTTGAAGATTTAATTTGGCGTCAATCTATTTCTCGATGAAAATTCTATTGCCCTTTTAATTTCGAGAGAATATGTTTTCGTCCTTTCAATTTCGATAGAATTTGAATTGCCGTGATATTCCGATAGTTCACACTCATATAATGCAAGAAGCATGTGAAGATAAACATTATTTACCTAAAAATAGTAAAATACAGGATAATGAAAAATAATATGTTAAAAATTGCGTTGTGATCTTTAAATATTTTTTTCACCATACCTGCGCGAGAAGTTCGACTTCGCTCCCTAGCGGCTTCACGAAATTCGAACTTCTCGCTGCAGATATGGTGAAAAATAGTATACTACCCTCGGGAGTGAAAGTAGACCATCCCCAACCACGTGTTTACCACCCTCGCCTTCGGCTCGGGTGATAATCTTACACGTGGTTGGACATAGTCTACTTACCCTCCCTAGAGGTGTAATATACTATTTATCTCATCGATAATTCACAGTGTTTGTTTTCATAATAGAGGACAGTTTTGAAGGATCCTCCGCAAGAAACAAATATATTGTTGCTAAATGGACCGCCCTAGTGTCTACTCTATCCAGTCCTTTAGGCCGGTATTGAAATTTCAATCACCAAGTGGAAATTATCTTTCAACCCTCCGTTCAGAACGGAACTTGGACGTTTCCGACGTCGCACTGAAAAATTTTATTCAACACTAGAGCAGAATCAACTTTATTTTGGCACATTCTATTGTGTTACTTGCCTTCGGCTTTTACTATGAACCCACAATTTTTGTATATTTTCTGTCTTGGCTTAAGTCCTTAGCAGATTTAATATCCCAGGATCTTGATAAGAGAAACTAAACTGAATTGAACAATATCAAAAGGGACGTTTATCTCCATAGTTCTCGAATATTAAACTTTTTAGTACAACGTCGTGAAACTGCGGTTTTCGTAAGGGAGAACTTCCGATAATTGCACTTCTAGGGATGGAGAAATAGAAATGAACAGAAAACAGAATGATAGAAGAACATTCAATGATTGTTTGGTTTTTTCATGAAAATCTCTTAGTTTTTTTTAAATAACCTATTCAGGATTATCGTGCACAATTGAGAGATAAGTTATGCAAGATTGTTTTTTATCCAGATACGTTGGGCAAACTCGGAAAAATTAGTTACAGCTTTTTGTTATTGACTGAGCAGCTTTTGCCTTCTCGTACAGCGATTTCGCATATCCTCTCTGTGACCTTTCCGGGCCCAGTCGGTAAAAAGAACTGTAATCGTCTATACTGAGTACTGCCCATACTGTTCTCAAAAAGCATATTAAATTCTACTGCGGAGTAGACCAACAGAGGGGGAGCTAATTTGCTTTTGATTAAAATATTCATGAGTTCTCAGTCAATACCATTACAGTTTTTGATACCGATTGCCGTTTCGGAAGTTTTGCCACATGAACTTACGTGAAGTTTTGATTTTATTATTCTAAAAATCGTGCTAGACTGGATTATTAATTTTATGTGCATCACAGATACAGTCACATAATGATATTCTATGCTATATTTTGTATAGAAACCAGGTACCATTTTTTTTCTCTTTAAGGTGATGTAAAACTACTCGGTCGGTATCTAAAACTGTAATCTGTAAAAAGATCAACACCGACGGAGAAATTCGGGATCCTCAGATTAGTTTTATCTCTCTCGCACTCAACTTTCACATCACCTTAAGCGTACCGATTTACCTGAAGAAAGATATAAGAGTCATAAGGAAAAAAAATTTGTACATGAAACCCTTTTTTTTCAATTCTCACATTCAAAATTCATTAAATACATATCAAGTATTATAGGTCTGCAATTTTTTAAAGACAGTGCACCAAAATGGTGTAAGCTAAAAAGTAAAAGTATTAACTTGATATAGCTTTTACACAAATTAAGTGAGCAAATTTTAGTGTTCGATGTTTCAATTACTCTGGTGGAGGTTGGATTCTAGTATGAGTGTAGCAGTGTTGGATGCAGTTAAAATTCGATTCACTGTAACCAATTATATCAAACCATAGTTTTGTCATAAAGATCTGCAGAAAAAATTCGTACATTTATACTAAAATGCAGTTTTCTACAGATGAAGTCAGACATCTAACACTAATTTGTTCATCGGTTTGGCCTGAAAGCTATGACAAGAAAAAAATCAAACCATTTATCTCGACCTATTATGGTGCGCTGTATGTCTTTACAAAACTGCAGAATTATAATAAACATTTAAATGAACGGTATTATCTACAGAATTTTTTTCTTATGACTTTTTTAGGTAACTTGAAACAGTTATAAAAATTCGTGGGATGTGTCACAATATTTTTAAATCTATCTCGACGCGAAGTACAGTGAATTCATAATGTTTATTTGGCATGTGGATTTATTGATTGTTTATCCATTCACACAAGAAAATCGAAAATAATTCCCACCAAAATACGCCTCCCACCTACCTCGACGCGCGATGACCCACAATTGTCGCTATGCGCGATTTGAGGTTTCCCATTAATCCTGCAACATAAACCTAAGAGCATTCAACTTTACATACATGTAGCTATCGTTTGATAAAGCGAACAAAAAATTAGAACCTGGCAATGTTTTGGCTCAAAGTATCGATTTTTCTAAAAATATCGCTCGACCTTTTTGTTATAAGCAAAAAGATCAACGTATTGCTTTTTTAAAATGATTTTTACGATACAGTAGAAGAATGTCGGATGAGTATGCTGTCCAAATTTCAAGGCAATCTGTTGAATAGTGTTTTGAATATCGTGTACACCACTTGCAACAAAACCGTTTAGAGAAAAACGCGTTTGAAGTTACAAATACGATTTCTAAGAACATATCCAATATCTATGATATTTCAGTGTTAATTGCCTCCGATACTGAGCCACTCTCTATCGGATTTTTCTACCTGGTATGACTGTTAGGTCTCGTCCTTCATTAAATTCGAAACATTTTGTTCGCTATTTTATTATGTTTACGTTACGCCGATCGTCAGACTCGAGCAGCTGTCAGACGCTGTAACCGTGAGTCACCGAGCAGGTATAAAATCGCTTATTACTTTGAAGTTTTCTTCAATATTAATTTCAAATTTGGTACACAGATTCTTAACCGTATAAACAATATGAAACATTGGTCAGCGAAAAATCCATTTTTTCACCAGGAAAATGAGAATCCCCTCTTAACGATGTATAATACCTACAGTCCCACCAAAAGTCAGTTTCAGAGACAATTTCGATCACTTCCCGATGGGATAAGAATTGGAAAAAAATAATGCACATAAAACGTGCTGAAAAGATTGATTTCGCCTAATAATAATCTCAAAATGTTATTAAAAAATTGGTAAAAAAACAATATTTTAACAAACAATCAGTCAACCTAACTTTTTTTCTAATGAAAATGATATGTTAATTTATTCGAATGCGTATGAATTTTTTCAGATTTTTTTCTTTATTTTGATTTTGATTTTTTTTTATTTTAAAAAATGTGCGCGAAATAACGAATTTTGGATATGTGTTCGGCATAAAACCATCTACTACACTCAAGATTTTTTCGCTAAACGCATATTCAAAATTTGTTATATTCTGCGCATTTTTCAAAATGAAAAAAATCGAAATCAAAATATAGAGAAAAATCTGAAAAAATTCGTATGCATGTAAATAAATTAACATATCATTTTCATTTTAGAAAAAGTTAGGTTGACTGACTGTTTGTTAAACAATTGTTTTTTTACCAATTTGTTAATAACATTTTGGGATTATTATTATGCGGAATCAATCTTTTCAGCACGTTTTATATGCAGTATTTTTTTCGATTTTTATCCCATCGGGAAGTGATCGAAATTTTCTCTGAAACTCACTTTTGGCGGGACTGTACGTATGATACATCCTTAAGAATATAACATTATCTCCTATTCCTTCATTCTATCTATTGACTTATTCGTTTTAAAAAAAACTTCTAAGGATAGGATCCACTACTGTTATTATGACTAAGGGATTTTGAGATATGTTCCGGAGTACGTTCTCGTGATGCCATATTTGAGCCAATTCGCCAAAGGAAGTTAACGTAACCTGTCTAGACTATACACGTGCACTCGACTGTCTCGTTTCGAAACGCGGTACTCCTAGAAGTCACTGCTGAAAGCTTATCGAGACCGTGTCCGAAGCAGATTTGTTTACACTTATCGCTACGCCAAAATATGCTGACCATGAGGTTTTCATGGCGAACAATTTTTTTACCGTTACAGATCGACGCAATAATACGGTGGATGTCCGAGCGATTAACACGTCGAGCAAACCGTCTGACGAAGACTTAACACGCAATTTAAAAAAACGCTTTTTGGCTATACAGAGACGAACGAACAATTTTCGAGTCACTACTTATAGTATTAATTGCGTGATGTCACTCCGCTAAAAATATTTATTAATAATAACGCCACTGTAAATATTTCCGAAAATCGATTTCTCTAATTGGTTTAAAAAATGCTGCAAACATTCTAGAATATGGGGTAAGAACTTTATTCAGGAATTAAAGTTTTGTCCCTGAAATTTTGAGTTTTCCGCCAAGTTGGTCGGATTGCTCCGACACTACTACGTGTTAAATCAATCCCTGCTGAAAATACACCGCCTTATTTCTTACCTGTTGATTTCTATCTTCTCCGATACACAACAGATGCCCTTAGAGAGTGTTTATGAAGTCAGAAGCATTTCCAAACGAAATTTGGAATTTCGTTTCTAAATCCAATTAAAATGGCAAAAAAATTGAATATAGCAACTGATATTGCTGGGTGCAATTTCAATAATGGTCTTAATAATATTCCATGAATGATGAAAGTTTTGGAGATTGATATTGACGTCCAATCGAACAATTTTAGTCTTGAAGCCGATACTTGCCACAAACATGTAAATAAAATGATTCCGTTTTTTTTCAAATTCAAATTCGCACGAGTTACATTGCGTGCCACAGGGCGTCTTAACTTCCGTACTGAGCGCGAATAATTTCGCCCTTTTCAAATATTTATCGATGATAATTTTTTGTTAAATAATTCAATGTATGCTTCAGAGCTTCGTCGAATATTATTCCTCCCTTATCTTTTCGTCCATCCAAAAAAAAATCGTTTATCACCGCACTGAGAGAAAAATATATTGGAATAGTAGGTCGAACTATACCGATATAATTCCCAGGAGCGACGATCATATAAATTGGTACTGGAAACTATGTATTTGATTGGTTGAGCTATTATTATATTTGCAGCCATTATTTTTTATCATTGTCGTAACTATAAAGTATAATCGTCTCCCCTGGGAACTAAATTGTATAGTATTGTTGTTTCAACCATGTATGTTTCTCTCAGTGCGCTTTTATTAATCTGCTATAGTAGCGTTACTCCTTAAACTTGTAAAGGTTGGCGTTTCATCGCAGAATACAATGCTATTTGCCTGTGACTCTGTCAGAAACACGATTTGTCTCGCAACATCGAAGAATTCGTTTCGGTGCTGTGAATCGTAAATACAGCTCACAACATATGACACCTTTTTGAGCACGCGCTGCTTTTTTATCATTATTATGAAAACATTACAATCTACATTCGACATTCTTTTCCAGCGATAGCTAAGACTCTCCTGTCTACCTTCTCGCATGTCCACCGGATCTGGAGGATGCCGCCCACACATAAGCACGTTACGCACATCAGAACACTTCTGTATGAATTTATATATAATACGTACTGCGAGATATTGTCTCCGGCAGCGACTAAATGTTCGTTTTCGAACGTCTACCCCAGTAGACGTACCTACATATACCTACAGTCGAGAGCGTAATCGGGTAGTAGGTGCATTTGTTGCCATGACGATAAAGACGCAAATGGCTTATGCCTTTCGAGTCCGATGGAACACGAGCATTCAATCGATTGCCCGACATACGATACTCGAGCTATTCGATTACGTTCGCGGCAGCGAAAGCCTCACTCGTGCACTATTCATTCGATCACACAAAAAAAAAGATCTTGTTGTTCCTGGAAAGTGAGGCGAGTAGTCATACTTCATCGTTGAAGACACCCCAATTTTAAAATATACAATAGCTTTAATCTTATTACACCGAGAATTGTAGGATATACTATGATATTTCCATCATTGACAAACTCTACTATTCAAACGATCAGTATTTATAATACATTTCATCTAGAAGGAGAAACAATTTTTTTTTAACGTACAATTACATAATCTAAAAAAACGTTTTTTTCGCGTGTTGAAAGTTTTCAACGAGACGTCGTGAAACTGCCTTTTTCCTAAACGATAACTTACGAAGAGCGCATTTTTGTTTACAGAGAGGGCTGAAATTAAATTTCTGTTTCCATCCTTTAAATGCAGCCGCAGATGCTTTTTAGTACTTAGTACTAGTTAGAACGTAAACTATTAAAATGTTGAAAAAGCGGATATCGGTCAGTTCAATTAGTTTTATTATTCATCATATGATTGCCCTTGCAATATGGGTGTTTATAATTATATTTCTGCTTTTATAACACTTAGAAATTATAGTCTACTGTTGTACCTCCACTTACTGAATAAAGAACAAATCACTTTCATGAGAAATAAAAAGTTAGATTGCCGGCCTAGTTGTGACGTTTTTTTTTTTCTAACAATTTGCTAATAATATTGAGAAATCATTATCATGCAAAAGCAACCGTTCTAGTACCCAAACGTGCTTGATTTTTATCAAATTTTTTAGACATGATCGAAATTTTCATTGAATCCCACGTTTGTGCCGTCTGCGGAAAATTCGTCTAAAACAATTCGTTTAATGACAGTTCGTCTAATGAAAATTCATCTAATGACAATTCGTCTAATGATGAGATGTTTTAGACGAATTGTCTTAAGATGAATTGTCATTAGACGAATTGTGATTAGATGAATTTTCATTAGATGAATTGTCGTTAGATGAATTGTCGTTAGATGAATTGTCATTAGACGAACTGTTTTAGACGAATTATCTTAAGATGAATTGTCATTAGGCGAATTGTCATTAGATGAATTGTCAATAGACGAATTGTCATGAGACGAATTGTCATTAGATGAATTGTCATTAGACGAATTGTCATTAGATGAATTATCGTTAGATGAATTGTCATTAGACGAATTGTCTTTTAGACGAATTGTAATTAGATGAATTGTCGTTAGATGAATTGTTTTAGATGAATTTTCCGCAAATCCGTTTGTGCGAACTATACCTCTAGAACTACCTTACACATGATATGGTCGTGAAAGATGGTACAACTGGTGCATGTATTGACGAATATTATTTTACATATTTCAATGGCAATTCCAGGCTTCATCCGAGAGTGAAACAATGATTCATCATTCCTTACAAGATAAAAATGTAAGATTCCGGAATGTTGAAACAAATACGCGATGATAACAATGACAACCGTCGAATACTGGATGTCTGAGCACATTTAACCGTACCTGCATAGTAGATATATATTTTCTAAGAGTTTGTTTTATTTTACTAGCCTTTAACTCGTAAACGATTGTGGTCTTACTCGCGAAACAACGAAACTGGACCTGTCCCGATGGCAACTGCCACTGGTGCTATGCGATTGCGAGACTCTCGACGTCAAAGTGTCTCAAGGCCTTTGCAATGTAGAACCAATCATCGTTAATCTACGACGATCTCTCGGGAGTCACTTTTTTGAGACAAGACGCCACTCTCTATCTCAGCTTTCCCTTCTATCTCTATCAGCTCTACCGCATTATGCTCTCCATTTCCTTTTTTCAATACTCATTCATATATCTGGTTCAAACGAAAGTTATTCACTATCGAGAATTTTAATTCGAATCCTTATCGACATGTTGCAATCTCCGAGAAATCAACGTCACGTATGTAAATAAACATAAGATCCGAGGATGTCCACGACACCGAGAACCGTAAGTCGAATGTGCGGGTGGCTGCACAGACTGATGGCGCCGTGTGACACACACATGCACACACAGATATAGACACAGGCACTGACACTGACAATGACACTGACACTGCTTGGGGTCCATCGCTTGCCCCTCATAGAAAATGAATTGACGTTACATCTGGAGGATTACCAATTCGCGTTAAACGTTTCTGTTTTTTTTCATGGTTTTTTTTCTAAATGGCGTCCGACCCTCGGTGTACTATTTATTAATAGATTAAAAAGAAAAAGGGATCGAGTGTATGTAGTAGATATTCCTAAACATAATCCGCGTGCTCAATATTACCCGTTCTCGATTCAACTGTGGAACAAGTAAAATTTTGGGGTTAAATGTATTAGAAGATTTTTTAAAAACACTACACAGTGGGCGTAATGACATGTGTATTGTACCGAAGTATCCTATATTGATAAAAACGAATTCTCACATCATTTTGTCGCAAACTTCATTGAAACGGGAGTCCAAAATAAAAAATACAAATTCTAAGCGCTCGTGTAGAAGTAAAAAGAATGAAACCATTTTTACGGCTAAACTGACCCCAAAAGGTGTCGCCAAATGGTATTATATCAGTAACATCACTCATCACTATTTATTTTACCCCGCTGGTTATCACTTAAATTAGTATCGATTAAATAGACACCGTTTTGAAGTCAATTTTAACACCGTATCCGTAATAGTGTGCCGATGTTAATGATTACAAAAAATTATTCTGAAATTAAATAGGGGAAGCAAAATAACAAACTCAACGATAAATGTTGAATAAGAAGATAAGGAGAAAATCGAGGTAATATAGCAGAATTATTTGAGGATAGTGGATAGTGCCGATTAGGGATTATCAAAAAAAATTGGCGATGATTCGTACAATCAAGCGAGAGGGAGGGACGACCGCTAGGAAAGTCGTTCTGATTATAAACTTTCACCCTCGGGCACGAGTGCAAAGTCAATGAGCAAAGGTTCTGTGCATTTGTACTCTTCAGAAACGCTTAAAGTGAATGTTTCTCTCAAGGAGGGTTGAGCTTAAAAACAGTAACAAGAAAATGTTCCTGGTTATTAAAAGAAATAACCTTGATATCGAGGACCTGATATCAACTGAAAGTTTGAAAATGTTTATCTTCCTCGTTTTTGTGAAAGAATTTTTTTTAATTTACCAGGGTTAGGCCGACACAGACGCTGCAGCGCTTGTGACGTTTGTTCTTTCGTGTTATTTTTGACACTTGACATAACAAATTCAATGCATGGCCGCCGGCCAATCATATCACGAATAAAATTATGACAATGACTACGACATTTTCGAAATTCACCAACAATTTTAGTAGAAGATGCCAGACAACATTGTTTTTTATGGCAGATTGAGGATGAACGATGAATTTCCGCTACGGTCGCGCCAGAAAGATAAATGTTGTTCACTCTGTCTGTCAATACGACGAGGAATAATATTTTCCTTTTTCCTTAAATGTTCAGGGTTTTAAAATGGTAGACCGGTTAGTAATGTGAAATGGCAATTGCGGTATTTGACATCACTTCCAATTGAGATAAAGTTAAAGAGACGAACTGACTTACTTCGCGCATATATTCTTCAGAATGCGTTATCAACGGCATTGGAATTTCGAGAATTCCCGATTTCGGCTATTCATTACTTAACTATCGTGATACTTTCTTTTCTACCTTTAAAACTTTAAAGTTTGATCATGTGTTGTAAATTCGGTGCTTTTTCCTTATTTAATTTCCGGTAAAATATCAGAAATGTAATGCGTAACAGAAATAATACGATAGCACTAGCCGTGTGGGTTTCGTATGCACCGAAACGAATTTCTAAAGGGGTGTAAATCACATCCAAGGTTGACTTGGCGGCGCCAAGATTTCCGGGGCTCCGGTTAGTCGCGTTTTGTACCTTTAGACTCACTCTTCTATAATCACACCACATGTGCGAGTGAAAAAAATATAGTCAAGATGCGCAGTGGGTATATCTCTGAGCTTAGATATAACCAAGGCCAGGTTTGTGAGCAACGAAAAGATACGTAGTGCCCAATAATCAGCAACAGCCTAGGAGTAAAATCAATTTTGCCTTTTATTTCCCTGTACTCAACGCTTCCAGCATAGCTTATATCGTAATTAATAAAACACACGCATGGTGTCGTGAATAGTCCATGATATTTGCTAATACGAGATGGAGAGCTCCGATACATACCTGTTGTGTAGCAGCGTCGAAAATTTCGAGATCGCGTTTGGTCGTTATCACAAATTGAGTCATCACTATCAAAATAGTGAAAGAATTTGATAATTGGTATTTCATTTGTTAAAATGGTGAATCAGCATCTCCGTAAAGGATCAAATGGATGAATTATAATATTCTTCGCGTTTTTTGCCAACGGATACAACGCACTTTGTAAACGTATTGTATCTTCGTGTGATTCAGCGACGACACAATGAATGGCCAGAAAAACGAAACCGCCAAGCATCGAGCGTGCATCGCTCGTCTTCTTTCGGCACGTCCGTCACTTGCTGTCGTTGTTGCCAATGTGATCAATGCAGAAACTATCGCACCAATTAGAGATGCAAGGCCTCCCAAGGGAAATTTCCGTTACGAATGCCCGCGTTCATCCCTCTCTCTCACATACTCACATTCACACTTTCACTCACATTTACATTTACACCCACTTTCACAGTCACATTCACAACTTACACTTACATTCACACGTACACTCACTCACTCATGTTTACACTTAAATTTACATTTACACTCACACTCCCACTTACACTCATGCGCATACTTATAATTACACTCACACTGATACTTACACACACAAACGAGTACGAAAAAGCCATAGAACCAGCCTGGTCAGACACAAATTGTTCTGTTCTAAATTCAAGGCATTTAATCTACTGTTCACTTGTTCTCCGTGTTGGGCTCGTGTGCACATGAATGTATGGTAATATGCGCGTACTCAACGGAAGAGTCAATATTGAATGAAGACAGCATGAGGACTGGACTATATGTATATGAACCCTTTAATATATTCGCACGAGCCAAAGCGTCCGTTATTTGATCGGTCTCCCACTCCGTGTTAATTAACATTACTTAATTAAAGTGCTTAATACATAAGCAATATTTTCATGAGTTTTTGTCATTAAGTGTGATAGATGAAAAAACAATTGTACTAGGAAACCATTGCAGTCATCGAAACACTATTTTTATGATACTTCTGCACAACACATGTACATATTACAACTTCAAACCAAAATTTGACCTATTTGTCTTGGATCTTAGTCCCCGATTGGAACTCATAGGTTATCTACTGCGAAAAAGAAACTGGTCCATGATCAATAGTTACTATTGGAACATCGTTGGTAACATTAATTGATGTTATGATGCTTCGACATGACAGCCTGTAATATTTTTATTTCTTCGATGGAAGTTTGGTAAAACGTAACTCGGGGTCTGAGTCGACCGATGCCGAAGATTCCGTTGTTATCGATTTTCCTATACGGGAGAATCAAACAGTTGAAATCTTTGTATTTTTTGTGCGTTCAGATTGCCTTATCAATTTGTAAATTGGTGAAGCAATCTGAACGGACGATATTCAAACAATTAATTTTTAATCGTGAAAAAATATCGGCACAGCCCGGGATCGAATCGGATTAGTGGTAACTACTGAATTGTAATAATCATCAACAGTCATGACCACTGCAATTATTACAATACCACTATTCATAAGGAATATTTACCATATTAAATCACTAATGATCCATACGAATCCAAAAGTAGACACTGCTGCAATTGATGACGATGCAAAATGAGATTTAAAAAAAATGTTGACACCCTACTATACACACATTGATTTGGAAAACCCGTCAATTTTTTGTCGCATTGAAAAAAATCTGTGAAAATTGCACTATCCTCTAGCACATGTGAAATTATTGAAATAAAAAAAGCAGTATTTTGAGGATTTGAGAATGTAAGTTTCATGAGATTAGCTTATATCGTACTCTACCTTAACAGGCAGTGATACACCGCCTGAAATTTCTTCGCCCAATGTCAACCGTCTCTTTCGGACAATTTGTCCTTTTATTGTCAAAAAAAAAAACGGCTGAATCGAATGAGGAGCCAGAATCTTAGCCCAATTCTACTATACTCTTGCGTATCGTCTCAAAATACGGACCTTATCTGTCGTACTATTCGAGAGGAAACAGCTTCCCAAGTTTCTACGGGGGGAGGGGGTGTATCACTGCCTCTTAAGCAGTATTTCGAGCTGTTGCTTCCGCCTATATAAAAGTGTTAGTGCGCGACACGAGCAAACCTCGAATCGCAAAAATGTTGCGTGTGCTGTGGAGCTCAACTGCCAGCGATTAATGAATGAACTGCGAGTAAGTCACCTCTGTGGAGGAAGAAAAAGTGGAAGAAAAATGAATGCTTTGCACAACGAGTCAGCGAGACGACGCGTCAAGCGCACTGATACAACATGGAAATTTTGAACAACTAATGAGTAGCTCTCTCCATATATGAACCGACAAATATAGAAGATAAACTGTTGGCTGTAATTTTTTAAGCTGAAACACTGTTCTGACGATTATTAAAAAGCCATAAGAATTATAATAGAGCAGGTTCATCTCAACAATAGTGTTTGCAAATCGACAACCACAAACATTAAGGTAGTCCTCCTGTACGGTCTGACGCCGCATAAGTTCGAGGGAGAATTAAGCAAAATTTACGAACAATTCTCGATGAGATATAAATCTGAAAAAAATCGAGCGTATAGAAAATGCTGAAAAGGTTATTTTGGCATAATAATAATTATAAAATGTTATTGACAAATTACTTAAATAAATAATAGTGTAACAAATTACCCGGCAACCGATTTTTTTTGTTATGTAAAACATTTGTTTATCTTTCTAAATACGTATGTATTTTTGCAAATTTTTTTATGATTTTCAATTTTACGCTTGGAAAAAACGGCCATTTTCAAACATCAGATAAAATTCTGAAAAAAATCCACACGTATTCAGAAAAATAAACAAATCATTTTCATAACAAAAAAAAGTTAGGTTGCCGGGCAATTTGTTGCACAATTATTTATTTCAGTAATTTGTTAATAACAATTTTTAATTATTATTATGCCAAATTAATCTCTTCAGCATCTTTCGTATAGTTGATTTTTTTCAGATTTTTATTTCTTCGAGAACAGTTCGTAATTCTGTCTCGATTTCGCTCGAACTTATGCGATGTCAGACAATACAGGAGGACTACCTTAAGGCAACAAATAGTGAAAACTGCATCATTCCTACGGCGCTTCACACGTGTATTGAGTAGCTTCCAGAACTATTCAATAATTCAATATACCCTTAGGGGCTAATCAGACAATATCTTGGCATATTTTTATTATTGTTGCTCCACATACAGTTGTGCGCTAATCGCCACGTTTTATGGATTTCAATGTTGGTATTTGCCGCATAACTTCATAGAAAAAGAAAAAAAAAGCTTGAATATTAAATACGCGCATGACAATCTGCAGTCGGATTTGACAGCTAGCGCTCTGCGTGGCGAAGTACAGAAACTTTACATATCGCAAAAAGTGGGGCCTTCTATTTATATATGGGGTGATCCACGCCAACTCGAACTAAGATTAACCTTCGACCTTTCATATCTGGTCGTTTATTTTCACTTCTTCATCACATACGAAGTATGTAAGAAGAGAAAGTATTGCAATAGAACAAATCTTCTCGAATTTCGATAGAAAAACGTGTTTTGAGCGTCCTAAATACCAGATAAGACTTTACTCAGTTGTGTCCGTCCGGCTGTCCGTTCGACCGTCTGTTTGTATGGGTATCTGTCTGTAACAGGATACGTAGATCAAAATCGATACACAGCGCAAAGTTAAGGCGGTTGAAGCGCTGTATAGCATTCTTAATATTCTAGTGTAGAAACGCAATATTATATTAAACAACACTTGTGTTCGACGTATCCAAAAATTAAAATAGATTCGGGGTTGAGTTGCCGAAATATTGACAACCGAAGTCGAACTATTTAATGTTGCTCTGCTATGGACGATTCCAATCAGTGCCGATGCACTGATTGATGGCACATAAAACTGATTTTGAAAAAGTGGGCAGAAAGATTTTCATGTGAAGAATGTGCTCACGACAAAATAATTCTGCCTAAAAATATTCTAAAATACTAAACATAAGACTTTTTGCGCTGTCACTCACTCGGTACCTCCCCGAGTGAGTGACAGCGCAAAGTCGTCGAAGTAAAGCGTAAACTCGAAAAGTGTCGTTCCATTTCATTCATCTATTTTTGTAAAATGTTTTGAAAGTTTTGAGGTAATACTGCAAGGGAACACTGGCCATTGTCAAATATACTGTTCAACATAGGTTTGTGTCGGAAAAGGGCAAACGGAAAACATATTTTTTCTTAATATTATGAAAAGTTGACTTCTCAAAAGTACTAGAAATGGGTAAGGTCGCAGTCGCTTTTTCGATCATATCGGCAAATATCGCTTCGATCATATTATTTCATTTGTACATTTTAAGGCCTTATATACACTGGCAGCGGGCGAAAAAACGTGATTTTCTTGATGTTTTTCCGACAAGAAAATAAATGTTTATTGAAAAACTGTGAACGACATTCATTAGTACATATGTTCATATATTTGTACAACTTTTTCCATCAAAAAAATTCTCAAAATGACGGAACTCCAGCTATATTCCAGTAGCACCTTTTTTTGAGCATCAATTGCGGTGGACATGATAACTTGAAAACGGTTTATCCGAAAATCAGAATTCAAAAAGATTACAGATTACATAAGTACATTCCACTGGCTTAGGCCTGGACGAAGAATTTATAAAAAAATTTATTTTAAAAGAAATAACGACACTGTTAACAAAAAGTTCATTTTTTGAGGTGCTAAATTTTCGGTTTTTATTTTGTGACAATTTTTTTTTAATAACAAAAGTTGAAATCCTTCGTCCAGGCCCTAGCTATTATCATAATAATTAAGTGGCATGAATTTGGTTTGGATCGGATTAATAGTTTTTAAGTAATCGTGCCCACCGCAAAGATATTTTTCAAGAAATTCTGAGATAATCGCGTTTAAAGAGCTACATTCTAAACGCGCGCGCACCGTGCGATCGGTTGAAATACCTATAATTACAAATCTAATGCTCCGAACTTCATGAAATTTGGTGAGAATATTCTTCAGACATTGTTCTTGAAGAATACGAAATAAATAAAAATTCGATTTTTCAGCTTATCATGAGTATATATAAACTCTCAAGGGGGATGTAGGCTAAAAAATATCTATGGACAGAGATCATAGTTTAAAACAGATTGTGTCGAAATTGCATGTAGATTCACGGTATAGTTTCTGAGATAGATTCAATAAATGTAAGACTTTATCCTTGTTTCGCTGCTCGCTTCGTCGCAGTTTCTCGCTCCTACACTGACTAACGCGTTCAGTGGAGCCCCTCTCCGGTTCCCCTTCCGCAACTTTTGACCAAATATCGTTAATAGATAGGAGATGTCACTTCATAGTCGCAAGGCCTTAAGCGATTTCTCTCAGGATATCAGAAGGTAATCGGGTCATTTATAGAGATAATCGGAATCTGCGGGCTATTTCGGTTGTGAGACTTAAAACTATCAATAGATAGTTTATTTTATAGTAGACTCAAACAATCGTGATAGCCGTGGCTACCATGAAGTGGCAACTGTTACATACCCTTTTTTAAAAAATCTTGCATTTAATCCTTACTAATCACATATCAATTCACGGCTCTACACTATGACATGCGCACTCCAAGGCACTATTTATTTCACCGCAAATATCGGACACTAAAATCCATGACCACAAGCGTTGCGAGAGTCCCACCAGTCTCAGGAACAGCGAAAAACTATGTCCGAAATATATGAGGGCAAACAAACAACAATCTCGCCTGAACACCATTACGATTCATCTCCTCGGACCGAAGCACCACGGCCGAATGGGGCAAAAGCACACCGATGTTCTTGCGCTTGTCGATATACCTCTCTTTCGATTGCCAAAGTTCCAAAGTAGGGCAATTCGAAACTAACGTCTAATTAGGCCAGAAATATGATTCTCGCGGATCGCCTAGACAGTATCCCGTGAAGAAAATTATTAGGGATGCCCTAAGATAAACTAGGGCCCTTTCAGGCTTTAATATGGACACCCTGAAAGGGTTTTCCATATCACTTCCAAGTAGGACCCTGGTAAGGTATTTCTAGGTTTCCATAGCGAAGGATTTGATAGGGTGATCACTTGAGGACCCAGTCAGGCTTAAACATGGCATCAAGTAAACAAATCAATAGTAATTTTGCCAGATAAGGTTCTTATAAGGCAATACTAGGTTTCCATCGTTCGCCATGTGTTTGATAAGTTTGAAGTTTGATAAGGGCTTGATGAAGTAATTACTTAAGGGCCTAGTCAGGCTTCATCATGATACCACGTAAACTAATTAATCATAATTTCGCCAAATTAGGATCTCATAAGGCCATGGTAAAGTTTAATAAGGCCTTGATAAGTTCATTAATTAAAGGCCCAGTCAGACTTAACCATGGCATGAAGCAAACAAATCAATAATAAATTCGCCAGATAAGGATGTTGTATGGCAATCCGAGGTTTCCATAGCAAAATTGGTGGTCACCTATCCAACTTATGACCGCCAAAGTCAGCCAGGTGGTCACTCATTCTAATACTGGCCCTCAGGTCAGTCAGACAGTCAAGCACCTAGATACAAACGAACTAATACGCGCAAACAATGAAACAACTCTATTTGATATAACCAATTTCTGTAAAAAAATTACCGAATGTGCTTTTATTTTTACTCATCAGACGCAGTCTTGTAAATCTATCAAATTCTGACTATATTACATTATTTTTATTTCATATTTCATATTACAGTCATTCAAATGGACACAAAAAATTACATATTTATATGATTTCAATGGCCGAGAGAGCTAAGGCGCTGTGCAACTAAACCATCTAGAGAGTTCTTTAGGTTCGATTCCCGTCAATGTAGAAAAAGAAGTAATATGTTTTTTCAGCGATTAATATGTACCATTTCGTAGAGAAAGACGAAATATCTCCTTAAAAGTGCAACATTACTCAACTAAGTCATAACAAATATATATTTTTGAATTGAATTTCTTTATTTTATTATTTTAGTAAGGACTTAAGTCCTTACTAAAATAATGAAGAAATTCTATTAATACGGTAGCCTTTAAAGGCCCCTAATATTAAGGTTTAAAGGCCCCGAAAAAAAGCATAACAGTCCTTTAGGAAACCCGATAGGGCTTCCACATGAGTCCCCTAATATAATTAGGGAAAATTAATCAGCGCCTTGGCAAAACCCTGATAAGATTTTTCACAGGTAACGCTAACGCTCGGTGTTAGCGACAGATTCAAAAGTTCAAAAAGCTAATAAAAGTGTTGTACATGCGAGTAAGAGAAATGTAGTTAGTGAAGAAGGAGTTGCCGAGCTCCCTGGAAAATATCGAGAATTCTCTTCCCTGGGAGTGATGTTGAACCGGCCTATAGACTCGTTTGGCTTAGGATTACCCTACTGTCGATACTCGACAGCTGTGATGATGATGTTGAAATCGCTCTGACTCTTTTCGAAATATTGCGCTCGGAAGTAAAATGGACCTTTTTCAGTGCTCCCCTCGACAAGCAAGTCCGGATTTGTCATGAAAATAAAGTAATAAAGGCCCTGTATCAGGAAATGTCGCTTATCAATGACCAATGACCTTGTGGAATCTCTGGTGGCTTGTAACCAAGCGGGGTGGAAGCCTTTCTATTTCCACTACTCAGAAATGACCGTCACTCTATTGTATCAAGATTGAATAAAGGTTTTTGAAAAAGAAGGGTATCGTATACTGAACTTCTTTTCAGATGAATTTTCTTTAGGAATTCGGCCCTTGAATAGATACTTCCAAAGGCGAGAATAGCCGAGTGGCTTAGCTTCACGGGGTTTCAGATTCGATTCCCACCATATAATAGTACTTCACGAAAATTTATTTCACAAGGGGTAAGAACGGAGATTTACGCACGCAAAAGTGTGTAAACACAGTTTGAGATGTTTGTCATGAAAAGTTGTTAAAAACTGAGTCATAAAGTGCGCTCAAAATAGTGACAAAAAAATTTGATATCAAATCAATCTTAAAATCGCTGTGAATTTTTCTAAGGTTTTTCGAGAGTCGTTTGGAAAATGTTACTTTCTGAGATAAGTCAATTTATGATGACAATTTGACATAATTATTTCCACAAGTGATCTACTATATGCAGCGATTTCGTATCCGTCATGCTTACGCATCAGCCCGCTTTTTTCATCGCAATAGTCGCGAGCCGAAGCGAAAGAATGGGTTCGACAGGTGTATCACTCCCTCCGCTTCCCCGGCTCAAGGCTACGACGCGCTCGTCTATCGTCGCGCTTGTTATTTCGTCGTCGCCGCCGGGGATCGTTCTTGTGGGTCGTTGACATCGCGTTGTGTTCGAAACGCTGCGGGAGACGTACGTTCGGTACTGTTTCTCGTCGATGAGAGTGTCTTTACGCTGCTCGGCGCTCCGTCGATACGACGTCGATCGGAATTATCGATCGATGAGGCAGCGAGAAGAGAGAGAGGGAGGGAAAGACAGAAATTAGCGTGGAACCGCGCACTCGTGCACAGCTCGTGACGGACCTTGATCGCGTGTGTCGCGATTGTCGAGCCTTCTTCCAAGACATGCCGAGCAGTTAGCTCAAGACGAGTAACTTCGATCGCGCGCCTCAATTAATTTGTCGAGTCTCCGATGTCTCAACCCTGCCACTTGACGCTCATACACGTATCCACGTGAAGACGCAACAGAAACGTAAAGAGTATGACAGAGAGAGAGTCCTCCGAGAACACGTCTTACTCTGTTTCATTTTTTTCTTCGTCCTCGTGAAGAATTCAACGCTGGCAATACGAATCACCACGCTTAAGGGGGACCAAGTCACCTAAAAAAAAGTCATTTGTTCAGTTACAGTTCTGAGGAACACCCGTGAGGGCTTTTACCTAACTCTCCCCCCAATTTCTCTTCTTATTACTTTCTACCCACACTTCGCTAAGCTAACCTAACTTCCAATGCGTCCGCAGCCAACTTAGCTACACTGTACCGCATTTGCCGAGGGTATGGGGAAACTGCAGACGACCCATACCGGTACAGACGGCCGAATATTCTTCTGACTTCCCGGTGTATACACGAAAGTAACTTACTTAAGTATAGACAGCCGCAGAAAAACTGACCTCCCGTTGTCCAGTGTCGGTTATATTTGAAGTATATATCATTATGATTAAATACATAACAGACGTTTTAATTCTGCACTCGTGGAGACGTACAGTGCACCAAAATGGTGTAAGGTCAATAGTAAAATTTTTCACTTGCCGGAGCTTTCAGACCAAACCGGTGAACCAATTCCAATGTTTAATGAGTTATTTTATCTGTCGTAGAGATGCTGTTCTGGATTGAATATAACGATTCTGGATGCAGTGGAAAATAGATGTACTGCAACCAATTTTCCAATGGTTTTTTCATATAGAAAGATTTATTTACACATTTTAAATCATAGCATTGTGATAACTACCTGAAATAAAATTCTCACATTCAATCCATCGACATATATATCTGTTATTACATGTAATTATATCTTATTCTAATAAGACATGGAGCGCTAAAAATTGTTCACCTGTTTGGTCGGAAAGTTAGAACAAGTAAAATTTTTTCCTATTTTACCGCACACCATTCTGATGAACTGTATGTCTTATAAAATAGCAGAACTATAGTGGTTGTTATGTATTTAAGGCTTCGATTTAGGAATCGATGGCTTGTGTGAGAACCGCAGATTCGTCGTAAAGCTTACGTACCGATTCCCCCCTCCCCTCCCCCTGTGAGTATACGCATCAGTTCGGTACTGTGTCATTGGTCCTTTTTGGCCAGTGCGCTGCTGACTCGTACGAATCGGGGCTTGTTTCGCGCGTGAAATTGCACAATAAGGTTCCAAGCTGTCTACTTATGCAGAATTGTATGTAATCAAGTGTTATCTTATCGTTTTATCTGTCATGTGAAAAGATCCGAGAAGCATTCTATTTCGCTGCTCGTTGCAAGATCGATTCTTAGAGTGTAACGTTTTCCATCGCCTTTTTTTTATTATGCATTATAATTTCGCTTATACAACACATTTACAACTTCACTAATAATTTCTCTTATCCAAAACAAAGATTTCTAGATTTTTAGATTTTAGTTAAAAAAATCGCACTGTAGCGTGATAACACATTTTTTAAATAGATTTCCGATTTATTCCGGATTTTCATGACAGATAATTTAGAACCGACTGAAATATCGATGAAACTGGTATAGAAAAATTGTCTGGATGAATACATGTGTGTATGTGTGTATGGTTGTGTGTAGCAGTTTGCAGAATTCAGACCACATTATCCTAAGAATAACTTTACTAATCAAGCTGAAATTTCTTACACCGGTAGAGCAGCAACGCTCTTCCACGTTACACACGTGGAATTTACGAAAAAATTTAATCTTTCTTCCAGATGTTATAAGATTTTGACTTTTTTCAAAAAAAGATTGTATGTTTTCTACCTGGCGCCATTTTTTTAGCTAATGACCTCAATGGTTTTTAACGAATCAAATAATAAAACCGCACGGTCGGTTTTGATTTTGAGCTAAATCTCTAAAGCGGTGCCGGTTTATGAAATTTTAAATTATCGAAAAATAGATGTTTCGCTTTACCGTAAAAGAAGCTTTGAACATCTTAAAAAAATTTTCTCTTTAGACTCTCATCTCAGAATGCTCAAAATGCTTTGAAACGTCGGGAAAAGTGATTTGTACGAAATTTTCTGGGTGTGTGAACTAGGGTGTCCCACAAAAAAAATTGTTCTTTTAATTCTCTCGGCTGTTGATTGAAATGTTGACATGCATGCAGAAATACATTTCTCTGGAAGGGAGGCTCTGTAGCTAATTTTTCAGAGGTCGCTCACGCGAGATATGTAGTTTAATTTTTATTGAAATGTAAACAATGTATTAAATTTACAGAATAGTATTCACTTTTGACAAATTTATTTGATAAACCGATGGTAACATCGGTCATAGTAGTTTGCTACCAATAATTTAAAGATGTACGGGCGGTAAAGTCCGTGCAAACGTGAGATTCAGAATTTTGAACACTTCTCCGTGCGTTAAAAATTTCAGAAAAATCAAGCATATGGAAGGTGTTGAAGAAATTAATTTAGTATAATAATAATTCCACGATGTTATTAACAAATTGATGAAAACAATATTGTTCAATAATTTATCCGTCAACTTAACCTTTTTTCAAATTAAGGTCGCTCTACGTTACCCTCTATGGGTAACATGGAGCGACGTTAAGGTGCGAATTTTCCACGAATCGGTCAAGCGGTTCAAATCTTATGATACTTCGAATTTTAGAAAAAAATTTTGAGCTAGAACAAGCCTACAAAGTAGAATCCTGCATCTTGCTTCCTTATCGTTTTTTGCATTCCACAAAGCGTCCTTTATGAGGAACTCGGAAACGATCTACATGCGTTTTTATGTAACTTTAACGCAACCCTCTCTCTTCACCCGTGTAACATTTTAGAGACATTCTAAACAAGACTGAAAAGAGTCCCGATATTTCTGACGATACTCACAATGCTGCTAAAGTTAGCCACATCACAAATGGCGTCAGTTTCATGCACATGTGAATTTCCTTTACAGGAGTATAGTTCTCTAGTTATAGCAGTATGAAAAGTATGCCGCGTAATCTAAGTTTTGATTACTACTTGAATTAAATGTAACTATTGGTATTAATGTTCCAATGTTAAATTCCCTTTCACTAAGAACTTTAACTGGAAACTGGAAATTAATATAACCTCTTTTGTTTTATCTGTCGAATAATATAGTCGTTATATAAATCAGAAAGTCACAAACCTGCAATTTACTATACTCGATTTTCTTCAAAGTGAAATAAGAAGCGTTCCCATATGTTTTTCAACAAGTGGGCTTAAGATCACTGTTCTTTGAGCCTGGATTCTCTGCACGAGTGCAGCGTTTTTGGGTCCGTGAGTTTAACAGAGAAACGAATGAGAGAGCTTTCTTACACTCCCACTCACTAAATGTGTGGCGCAAAAACGTTGTTTAGCAATGACTACATTCGATGTTTCAGTACATCAAACAGAAAAATATCTATCTACAAAAGTCGACACCGTTAAAAATATTAAAGGTAAAATTACTACATATGTGTAGAAAGCTCTTTCGCAGAAGTCGTTATATAAATTTACTGCATGAAAATTACATAGAATTGATGTACATTTCTGCTCAATTTGTTACAGAAGTCGTATTAATGAATGAACACTAAATACGCCACAGGAGTCGCGTTATTTGAGTATAAGTTAACTTTAATTTTGCAATACCTTATATAGGGAACGCCCGCAATAACAATAGGCACAATGGTTGGCCAAGTAATGGCTATGAACCGTTGGTTGCCGGTTTTGGTTAAACTCCAAACCAGTGTTGACTACCAGCATTGACCTATGTTCACTAACCGAGTTAAGGCACCAGAATTAGCCAAATAATATTTTCGAACCGTTAGCTACCATTACTGGTAGTACTCCAAAGCTGTACTTGCTCCCAAGATGGGCCATACTTTATTTTCGAGTTTAGATTGGTAACTAGTTGTCTTGAGAAATCTGAGTACTTAGTTCTATAAATATAAAGTCCATTTTTTAAATTTCAGCTCCCAAATTGTCTTCGCCATTTTTATTTCCGAATTTTGAATACAGTTTCGCAACCGGGCACCTAAGATGACTTTCTATTTCGTGTTTCATACAAATTATATAACTTTTTTTCCCATTTGGACCGCCATATTAGATGCTCCATTTTGAATGTCTGAATTCAGACTTGAGTTGTTCAGTTGGGCTTCAAGGTCTATTGAGGGACTTAGAAAAGTTTGCTCCTTGGAGTCTCACAGCCCCCCCTGCATTTTTTTAAGTCCCTCGATTTTTGACACGGTGTCGGTGGAAAGATTATTTTATAATATACTATAGAGATATATTTTCATTTTTAAAACTGACAATGTTTGTTTCTTATTGTAATACATGTTTATGAATTCGACACACTTTTTACGTCACTTGGAAGGTTCCAAAAAAATAATGGTAATTTTGCCAAATTTATAAAATGTTTGCTTATAAAAATTGGTACTAAGATTTTACGAAATTATTTTCTACTGTGTATGTTTTATTGCCTACGTCTGATAATGAAAATCCCGTCTAAACTATGACGATAGATTTTCGAAATAGACGTCTGCCTTTATCAATGTTAAAGACATGACACGGTGGCCCAAATTGTTCGTGGGAGTAATGACCCCAGAATTAACGTATAACTCGATAATTTAATTTCGAAAGGCCTTCGAATATTTTGGTATGAACATTGGTGTAGCATTGCCGTGGTCGAAGGATAAATATATACGAATTTACCTTCTCACTTCTCTTCACATATGCATATAGAATACATACCCCTTCTAGAAATATCGACCAGATCGTCACGAAGCAAACATGCTACATGTTCTTCAATTCAATTTCGTGACATATTTTTTTTAGTGGTATAGCAACAGTGTTATAGATTCAAAGCTTGATTCTCTTTTATTTTCTTATACCTTCGGGCTTCTATCGAGTATTACAGGCTTATACCAACGAGTTGCCACTGTTATTGTTGAGTTTCAATAATTAATCATGGTGCACGCCCCCTAGCGACCATTTAGCACCGCTCACGCGAGGAAGCGCTCTACCATTACGTTTTCGATACACGATCGCTAAGATATAAAACACTACAGTGTTTCTGTGCACACTGTCGTGTAAAAATATACTGTATATTGGATGACTATAGTATGAAATGTTTGAACTTGGCTGTTTTTTGAGGCCGTCATCAGCCAGGAGAGGCTTGTTTACCGTCCGCAGTGGCGCTCAAATCAAAATCTACGTACATTTATTTATTGTGTCTCGCTCTGGCTGTTGATAAGTAGAGCCATCGTCAGCGCTCCGATCTCGGCTGCTGCACTCTTGCGTACCGCTGCTGTCTTCAAGAGTTGGCTTGTACTATCAGTTAATAGATAAACCGTCAAAGCTTTAGGCGTATTCGTTATTACAACCGTATACTTGTACCGATGGATTTATATTGTCCATTTCCGATTAATTCACTAAGGAATCTTTGCGGTGAAAAAATTGTTAAATTAAAGTCATGTCGCACGAGGTAACCGCTGAATCAACACTGTATTACGACATTTCATTCATGTTTCGATTAGATATCGATAAAAAAATATGGTACTCGTGGGTCAGATTATGGGGATGCCGACGCAATCGAAAAAAAATATAGCCCATCAAATATGTTGAGCATGAAAATTTCAACCTTCGACGGAAACTCTTGTATAAATACCTCGAATGACTGAGTCAGAATAAAATTGTCAGCAATAAGTCATTTAATTCACTTATTTACAGCCTATTCGATGTGGACAATTAATTGTTTATTAGTAACCTGCTTTCTGTTATATCAAAAAGATTTATAAGTTTTTGTGTTGTACAACATTTGTTCCTCAATTCAATATGATAAAAACATTGTGAGAACTTAAAGTTCGGCTTCTCATCCGGAGGAGCGACCTCGCTTGGTTGAGAACCATCGTGATAACAGGCCGACCACCTACCGATAAGTCGACGTCTATGTCTCATCCTCGGGCCCTCACCCCTCTCCCTCTCTCTCTCTCTCTCTCTTTCGCTTTTCACCGCGTCGAGTCCGATCGAAAGTGCAAGAGTTTAACCCGCGAATCCAAAGTCTTAGACAACGCTTATGAATTATTTCGTGATCAATTTAGCATACAATTATTATTCATTATATCGATATTTTTTCCAATTTTCGCCCTCATAATTCCTTTACACAGCAAAAACTGTCATCGTCTAGCTCCTTCGGGCTTGTACGTAACCTTCTTATTAATCTGTTCCATTCTATTTCTATCCTTAGAGTAACCTTCTCACCTCAAAGTGTTTTTACCCAACGTTGCTTCCTTCTCTAATGAGGACTAACCACTTTATCGCATTTACACAAGAGCGCAATAAATTACAGAAAATCTGGTTGATAAAAACGGTTACACGTGAATCGATAAAAATAAACTATATTTAAACGAAATCATTCGCGTTCAGTATAAATATGTGTTAAAATTATACTCGTTTTTCCTATATTTTATCACGGGCGATAACGTTTTAATATAATTTTTGCCAGAAGTGTATTTAGTGTCTCTAAACGTTGAAATTGAAAATAAAATTGTTTGAATGATAACCTACAGAATTATGTGTCCATTTGAAAATGTAGCTCTAATGGGACCTGCTTTGATTAGAGACTTGTGGAAAAAGGCTGATTAATGAAAATGAAAATACATTGGCGATGATAAATACCACATTGACGACCACAATTAACACTAAACGGTATTTACGTTAACACCAATGCATAGCCTCAATAGTTCCTTCATTTTTAACATAAATTACTTCAATTATTGTATGATTGTCACAATCTTCAATGTACCTTGAATGATCTAGCAGGTACACGTGGGAAACTCAGTAGGAAAACATATAAATAAATAAAGAATTCACGGGCAGCAATGGACGCACAAACGCTGTGTAACTTCATCCGGCAAAATAATGTTATCAACTCGTGAAGTATATACATATTGCATATGCATATTGTATGAAAGCTAGCCACGAGAACCTCATCCGTGAGGTTACATTGGCTGATATTGAGATTAACTGGTTATCGGTCACATATTTATATATAAGCGTTATTGCACCGAATATCGCACGAAAATCTGGCTTTTTAATTGTCAGTGCTCTGTTTTTCTCATGATTCGATCTATTATACTAAAGTAAAGAAAAAAGCCAAATTTAAAATTTTTCGCTCATCATTCCCAAAGGAAATACTTTAGTTTTTCATAAAAATTTTCAAGTCTAAATTCTTAAGTAAGAACCAAATCAGAGCAGGAAGATCGAAAGTACTATTTTTTGATAACATTTTCGAGGTCAAAAAGTTTTAGAAAGGTTTAAAAAGCGGTTTTCCATACTTATTACCCATTTTTTTTGCAATTTTTTGTTCTGCTAATTTTAGAAAATTTGCCTAAGAATACCCAATTTTTTAACTTGTGCTCTCCAAAACTCAATTTCTGATAGCACAAAAACGTACAATTAAAAATGGATAATTTATCATTTTTTAATCTTTGAACGATTTAAATACTCAGAGAATTTCATTAGCAATTAAATAACTGAAACCTCCACGAAACTAAAAAAAAAAGCAGTTGGAAGAACGATATCCAGCGTATGCTGCACCGAAAATTATTTCCAGGAATTAACTCGATTTATGAAGTGATGCTTATTGCTTATGGAAAAATAGCACGTAAGACCAACGAGTTGGTTCGAGTAACCAGTTCGTCTTTTCCAACTGCTGTCTTTTCCAACAGTCTTTAGGTGACAATCTGTATACCAGACGAGTAGTTTCTACAACCTACGAGTATTTCTCATAACCCATCGAGTAGTTGACGCTATATTAACAACTTCAAATTATTGCCAGAATTCATTTTCGGTTTCTCTAAGTACTTTCGTTCTCAGTGTAATCTTCCATATTTACCATAGTATGCACACATTTTTTATTTATTATTTAGTACATTTTTTTCATTTATTTACAGGGTTTGAGTTTCGGAGAGCACTCGTCAAAAATCGAGTATTTTTAGGCAAACTTTCTGAACTCTTGAGAGAAAAAGAACAGACAACGCGACGTAAACATCACAAAGAGCTTTGAAATTTTTTTTTTACTTTTTGATCTAGAAAATATTGTCGAATATAAACGTAAATACTTTACCGGAAAATTTGGAAAATATTCGACAAAAAATAGCACTATGACTTTTATTGATGAGGTTAAAATTGAAAATCAAAATTTTCAGATGAAAACTGATGTTGAGGATTTCTGTCGGGAATGATGAGCACAATATCTCAAATTAGCGGTTTCTCTTTATTTCAGTATAATGAATCGAATTATGAGAAAAACAAAGTTCCAGACATTTTAATACCGCCGATTTCGTCCGATATTCGGAGGAATAACTGGAAGACATATATGTCAATACCTCCGTGGTTTCGTTAGTGTCCAGGACTTTTTACGACCGCTACGGGGGAAAAAAGTAGTTGGGCCAACGCAGCTTTAATGAGTTGGCCAGAGATGAGTTGCTACAACGATTCACTCGGTGCCTATATCAATCTCGAATAGTGTCGTGACAACGGAAAGTGAGTTGGCACAACTCTCTAGTGAGTTCGCACAACTAATTAGTGAGATCGCGGAACCACTTTGAACCAACGCAACGAGCGCGCGCAGCTAAACATTTCTTTTTCTAATCGAAGTGTGGCGAACAACTATTTCCGTGAAGTTTTGTATCACTATTAGACATAAACATTTTTTACAAAAAAATGCTGCAAAAACACATGATTGCAAAAAAATTCTGTCAGACATTTTTTGCAAGAAAATGCTTTCGATAGACACTTTTTGCACATAAATGCTATCGATAAACAGTATTCCACGCTCATCTTTGAATGCATTTGTCGACAGATAAAATAAGACATCGAACATTATACCCTCAAACCATCTTCATTTTGCCAACTCTAATGTCAGATTGAATTAATTACATCAACTGAAAACGCAAACCATATTAATTTGATCAAGTATAACGTCAAACCGCATTCATTTTATCGTGTCAATTCATTGCATTTTTTGTAAATACGTACAATTTCTACCGATAGCCGAGTCAAACCGTGGTCTGTTTGGCAAGTTAGTTGTGCCAACTAACCGTAGGGTTGCACATTACCGTAATCGATGGCTACTGCAACCAAGCCTATAAAACTAACTAAAAGTAGTTGTCTCAACTCGCGAAATTAAAAAAATGACTATACGAAAAAATATCCGAGTATTTCTTAACTCGATTGTTAAATTAATAGATTTTTAATTGAAACTAATATTATTAATTTAAAAATATTCGCGCATCGAATATTTTTCTATGCTCATTCCGTATTTAATACTCGAATATGAGTATGAAGAGAGATTATGATTTCGTCTCCTCGTGCTTTCATTTCAAGACTACTCTAATACTCGTTTCATGCCATTTTTTTGCGCAGAATGGGTGACAGCTTCGCCGCACACTGTTTTTTGTACATGTATGTAATGTACGCCGAAAATTTTAAAATATTGTAAATAAAATTAATGTACACCATGTAGACTTTATATTGCATAAGTGGTATTTTAAAATCAGAGTATATGTCTTGGAAATTCTCGATGGGCTTGGAAACAGACAATTACTCGGGCATTACTTTTTTGGACATGTCATGTCATCAAAAATCGTTGAATATGGATTTCCGTCAAAGAAAATGTTCTCCCTACACCGCGGTTTGACCCTACGACCTACATACCAACGCACCTTATCAGGTTATTCATTCGTTTTTTGCCATTCGTTATCACCAACGCACGCCACGAACTACCAGGGATAGGCACAATCGACTAATTTTGATAATCGAATACTGAAATAATACCGAATTCATGTCTAATTGGTATTCAGTTTTGTTTCAGTTATGAATACATTTTGATTCAGTATTCATTCCCAAAATGAATAATGAATCCAACTTGATTCAGTATTAATTTCCAAAATGAATAATGAATCCAACTTGATTCAGTATTCATTCCCAAAATGAATAATGAATCCAACTTGATTCAGTATTCATTCCCAAAATGAATAATGAATCCAACTTGATTCAGTATTCATTCCCCAAACCATAATGAATCCAACTTGATTCAGTATTCTGTTCAAAACCAACTTATGAACCCATTTCAGCCGTGAATAATGAATCTAGCTCGATTCAGTATTCATTATAAATTGCGTTATGCATTCGTTACATTTAGTATTGATTCTAGTGCTACTCTAAATCTTAGTGTGCTAAAAATTATTTCTTTATCAATATTATACCGATAAGTTCTTGGTTAATATAATTTTTCATCTATTATTACAGTTTGAAATATAAATGAGCAGCTCATGAGGGCCAAAATATGTAGGTTTTCAACACTTAAATGTCCACCCCCACCCGAAAGCATATAATTTTAAGCGTCAAGTCGAATTATCGCCTAGGCTGCAAAAGCACTTTTTTTTTTAAATAAATTTTTTTTTTTTACAGTTCCATTATAAATGCGACCATTAGTAAAAGAATATGCCATGGATCTGAATAATTTATTAGCAACAACATCGAGCACACTTTCAAGGACGCATTGGGCATGATTGATCAGTCGAGAAAATGAAAAAGAAATGGCTGAGTTAGCTCTGGCGCGACCTTATCGGCATTACACTTAATTGAGTAATTATTCAGAATTATTGATGAGGCAATGGACCTGTATACAAATAAAATAAGTATACACATTGAAAATTGCTAAGAGTAAGTGCAGACTGACGCAGTGGTCATGAATATCGTGATGAACCAAAGGGACTTATGAGGATATAAGATTTATGACTTTATTTAAGTCTTGCAGAAGTCTTTGAGCCGATTCGCAGTCGAACGTCTCGGGGATTAAGAAACGAAGATTTATGCAGCCTTTTGCGCGAAAGGATCATTGACCTGGGCAGACACGCGTCATATGTCAAGTTGTAAGTTCGGATAATAGACTAAAACTCTAACTGGTGATTAGTAATATCCAAAATCAATTCTCTAGTTTTTTCATAAGCTGACTGATTCTGAAAATAAGTTAGAGGGTACAATTTGAAAGTCCACAAAGCTTACTTACAATGTAGGACAACGATTCTCTAATAATAATAGTGAAAATCTCATGACGATACTTAATTTGGCTATTGCACCAGTATTTATATAAATACGTGTACAGAAAAGTCCAATATTGGACGTCGATCCAGGAATATATCAATTACACAAGATCCACTTAGTTATCCTTCTATGCTATAAAATGATCTCGTCGCTATCCCAAAAATCGAGATTTTAGGTTCGTTAGGTTCTAAAGACCATAATTCGATTTGTGGGCACCCAACCAGTACAAAGTCCTAACCACTGGAACTAATTTACTTAATTAATCAACCAACTAAGAATCTATTTCATACGAATATCATAAGACCGCGTTACTCAAAAACGCTGATAACATATATTTATCATTGACACTCTGGCTTACAAAATGCATAATTATATCCTAAAATTTGATCATTGATTGGTAACTACTGAATCGTAGTGACAATTGGAATTCGTCGTGTCCTCTAGGAACAATTTTTTCATTTCATGAGATGGAAATGAAATTCAAAACAAATCTACAGTACTATCAATAATAAATGGTTTCTCGTGAACCTATTTTTAAGGGATGACACAACTATAACAGACTGATAAACGGGTACTTGACAATTTTTTTTGGGTAGAAAGACAGGTAAGAAAAGAATAATATTCGCTGAAGTTATTGAGCATACATTAAAGTATTCAACAAAAAACTATCATCGACAAATATATAAAAATGGCGATACCGCAGCCGTTCTTGCGAGGGGTGCTGAATATAAGGATGTAGAAGCGCGATGGGGTGCTCAACGCGCTCAAAAGTAAGAATTCAGAGAAAAAATTCGAACACTTCCCGATGGGGGAAAAATCTTTAAAAAATAAAGCATACAAAAGGTGCGGCAGAGATTAATTTTGCAGATTAATAATTATAAAATGTTATTAACAAATAGGTGAAAAAAAAAATTGTTCAGCAAATTATCCGTCAACCTAACTTTTTTTTCCAATGAAAATGATTCATTAATTTTTCTGAACACGTACAATTTTTGCCAAAATTTCTTCTAATCATCGAAATTTCGTTTTTTTCCTTAAAAAATGCATGTTAAGTCGCGAATTTTTCATATGTGTTTCTTACGGAACCATCCATTACACACAAGAAGTTTCTAAATGATTGATCAAATACATTGCCGAATACAGCTCATACAAGAAAAAAAATCGCAATTTTCAAACATTAAACTAAATTCTGAAAAAATTCATAAGTATTCAGAAAATTCAATGAATCATTGTCATTTGAAAAAAAAGTTAGGTTGACGGGTAATTTGTTGAACTCTTTTTTCACTTATTCGTTAATAACATTTTGCAATTATTAATATCAAAAATTCATCTTTTCCGCACCTTTTGTATCCTTGATTTTTTTCAGATTTTCATTCCATCGGAAAGTGTTTGAATTTTTCTCTGAATTCTCACTTTTCAGGAACTTAAGACACTCTGCAGGCATGCAGTGTAACGGTGTAAATTTGGATTCGGAAAAAAAATCACTGAATCTGCATGTTTATAGCCAGAAAAATACGTAATTTTTGGATCATTGGCAAGTATTTGAATCAAAAGACGTCGAATTTTCGACAAAAAGAGCAATTATTTGTTAAATTGGGCAAGGGACCGACTCTACACCTCCCAAGTCGACACGAAGATCTACATTTACGTCTACACAAATAGTGGACACGGAATCACTTTACACGCATGCAACTTAACGCGAAATAACTCGATACCTAGCACTAAACACCGTCGGCTTTACGCAAGAACGAATAAATGTCTTCGTGTCGACTTGGGAGGTGTAAAGTCGGTCCCCTGCCGTTAAATTGTTCGAATTAACTTATCGAAAATCCCATACGCATTTCTCTGCGGAATGTCATCCCAAAGATATTGTCGAAAATTCGAATAAAAAGAATACAAGTTGTTAGAGTTATGCTGCATGCAGTTTTGAAAAATCGGTTTGCGACGTTTGCAGTCTTGAAACGTCGCAACAGACATGAAAAAATAAAGAATTTGATTGGTTAAAATTTTTCGCTATTAATCTTCTATCGCAACACTACAAAGCTGCCCTTTCATGCGATAATATTCTTCCTCCTTCTGTTCCCTCAACGATTTTATGCCAGAACGTGCTTTTTTATCGCATTTGTCAAAGTAAGCTCGACGTGCTTCATCCGCTTAGCATCGGCTTGAAGACAAAAGTTGTACGATTGGACGCCAATGATAAATTCCTAGGAAGAATTTATTAGTCGGTTACCGGTAGTCGTGTCGGAGCAGTCCAATGCGCTTGATGGCGAAAAGCTCGAAATTTCTGGGGGGAAAATTTCTTTAACGTTACAAAGTTTCTGCTCCATATTCTAGAAGTTTTGAAACCAATAACAAATATCGATTGTCGGAAATATTTACAGTAATGTTACCCTTTGAGTATCTGGTCCCGCACAATAACTACAAGATGAACCTTTGTATTTTTCCGTCATATTTTTAAATTCCCAAGAAGCGTCACCGACATACACGTAACTTTCGACAGTTCGGTCCTTTTCTTAACGTACAAACAGAAAAACAATGAGAACAAAATAGTTATTCCCTGCTTTGCAACTATAAGTGCCTCTGCAATCGCAGGTTTAGATAGTGACTAATAAGAAACTGGCTTTCCGAATGCAAAGATGAGGGTCGCCATGGTTCGGGCGGATGAGTAATAAGTGTCGCCACAAAGGTTTAATTTCCACTTTGATAATATTGTAATATACTAATACTTATTCTATGGTCTACAGGGTCGGAAATGGATGAATAGTTACAAGAGGCGCGGTGGACTTGCAAAAGAGATACGCCCTATATTTACTGGAAGGGTACAAAAAGGCCTAAATTCCGTTACGTCTGCTCTCTCCGTTTGAAGCCACAGATTTCAGATGCGATAATGCGCCAAGAGGGGTGACTCGATCGTGGCCCACTGCCCCTTTGCACGGACTTAACCGTGTGAAGTTTACAGTTATATAGAATTAAATGACACGCGAATGGAGCTTCGTCGACGAATCCTCTCGTGGTGGTTACGCTTCTGTTTCGCTATATTCTCCGCAGTATAATGTACAATGTGCTATGCAAAAGTAATATAGTGCAATTTACTGTCGCGCGAGTACGTCGCACTGTTGGCTGTTGCTGTACAAGCCAACGAGTACATCCCCGACATTCAAACAGTGCGTAATAGCGACGATAAATAAGCATGTCGGGTCATTGTCCAGCCGGAGACGAGATTTGCGTTAAATGAGCCGTACGACACGATTCAACACTCTTCGTATCCTCGGTGCGATTCTACAACAAGTCGCGCGGTGGTTCGACTAATTTATCTATAACAACGTATTTCCTCCACTAATACATGTTCACTGATACACAGGAGCTTCACAGAGCTCTTGGAGGATCGTTAGACTCAAAATCGGTGTGAATTTTTCCTCGGATATTCAGGAGATGATTAGTCGTCCGGCAGTAATGGCAGGAATTTCATTCAAGCATTATAATACTTGTAATGATACTAAAGTCGAAAGGACAATGATCTTGGCGGCTCGACGACCCTCGACTAATGCCCTCTTACGTTTGACACGTTCACCTAGAGAATGTGCACTGGGCCAGAAGCAAAGTTATAGCCGAACCACAGTTTAATTTTACTTTTGTGGAAAAGCCGTTTCAAGAATACATTAACCATTTGACACTATTCGGGCCGCCCCAATTTTTCGATTACTCAATAATTACTCAAAACTGAACGAGATATTTTTCTTAAGATTTTTCCAGACGTACGATTCATTTTGTTCTTTAAAATTTATATTCCTGCCCGGATATGAGTAAAATTTGACATTGCAGAAAAAAGTTTTTTAGACATGAAGTTTTGATTTTCAAGTGTAATTTCCACTATACATTTTTCTTCAGCCTTGGAAAATAATTTTCATGACTTTCTGCACGAATCAAAGTTAGGACATTTTTTTCGTTGGGATCAAGTATTTTCATTGTGCTCAAAATTTCACAAAAATTCCACTATACTATGTTTAAAAACTACAAAAAGATCGGCAGTATGGCAAATTAAGATTGGCAGCGACTCGACGCCAAGTAAAAATTAAAATCTTCGCAATGATTGGTCGGGTTATTCGCCGGAATGATAAATAATTTCAAATCCAATGAATTGCTCTCTATGTTGTAGACGGCAAAAACTACAGAAAATAATTGTTCGAAAGTATTTTCGGAAAAAAGGCAATGTTTTACTTTCTCAGACGACTTGAATGTTTCAAGTTCCTCGAAATGACAATTTTTATGTTTATGCACTGTAAAAAATTCGTGGTGATGATATAAATTGCGAGTTGGGTTGTATAAATAACGTGATAACATGAATTTACAGGAGGCGTAACAGTTTGTATGAAATAGTTCCACGGTGTCACAGACAGTCAATCATAAAGTGAATCACGAAACATTCACACTGTATAGATCGCTTTCCGCATAAAAAGAAGAAATAAATAATGGATATAGCAAATAAACCGGTTGACGTTGTGAAGCTCTTCATTTGCCATCACAACAGATTATGATTATGTGAAATTGGAAATATTCCAATCGACTGGAAAGAAAGAACAAATTTTATTTCTCCGAAAAGCACTTCCGAACAATTGTTTCATGTAATTTTTTCCGTGTACAGCGCAGAGAGTATTCAGGTTCGGATTATTAATCATTCCGGTAAACAACCTGACTAAACTTTACGAAGATTTCATTTTGCCATTGTGTCAATCATTTTGTAGTTTGGTGACATAGTAGTGGAATATATGTGCGATTTTCAACAAAGTCAAAATCGTCGATCGTAACGAAAAAGTTTTGCTAACTTTGATTCGTTCAGAAATAAATGAAAACTTTTGCGGAAGTCTAAGAAAAAATGTATACTGAAAAGCACATTTGAAAATCTATACTTCTTGTCTGGACAACTTTTTTTATACAATTTCAAAATTGACTCATACTCGGATACGAATAAAAAAATAAAAAAAATAAAGAAAATCATACTTCTGGAAAAATCTGCAAAAATTTCTTGGTAGTCTGAACACTTTCAACTATATATTTTTTTAATTTGAATGATTTTTCGGTAATCGAAACATTGGAGTGGCCCAGATGGTGTGGAATGGTTCACATTTCTTAGGCGGTTGATTTTTACACTACAAAAAACATTGGGTTGATTCAACACGTGGCTGCGTAAGACCGATACAAAAAGTGTCTTTGATTCAAAGCTATTTATTTGACATTTTAGACCTTTTATTATTTTTTCTTGACGTTAATAAAATAATATGACTGAGTTTGGAATATATTTTCTTTGACTAATCTCAAGTTGATAACATGTAGTAGTGACACGGAATCAAAGGAAATGTTAGTTGACCCAATGTACCCTTTTTCATTGATTTCAAAATAATTCGTAAAGAATTCGTCTTCGAGACACTAACCGCAAAGCGTGTTCTATATATAAAGAATCCTGTCACTGAAGGCATGAAAGCGGAGGAAAGCAGAGGAAAATTAAAACAAATGTTTTTCCATGCCGTACTCGGCGCAGAAGAGTCACGAGAAACATTTTACATCACCTATTTAAACAAACCAATATATTGATTAGACCAACCAAGTTATTAGTTAGACCAACCAGGCTATTGGTTAGACCAACCAGGATATTGGTTACACCACCCAAGTTATTTGTTTTGCCAAACAAGTTATTGTTGATCCACCTAAGCCTTTTTTATGTGCCGTCAAATATATCTGTCTTTAAATTAATCAAGTGTTCTTTCTGAAAGCCGAAAAATATTTCGTGAAACTCAATTAATTTAAATAAAAACGATTCACGCGATGTATATTCAAAAAGGTTTAGATTGATGCGATAAACCGCGATATGAGGTTAATCAAGACGTTCTTAACCCACATAACGAAAGTTGTGCGACTTTTACGGTTCCTGTCCAACCAAAATGATTCGTTGCACCCACTAACCGGTTAGTTAAAATTATGGTATCAACTACTTTTTCCTTAGCGTGTGGAAAGTACTAAAAACACATAAAGGTACTGGATAATTCGCAATAATCTTATCCCGACCTTCCCCAAATTTGATAACACATTCTGTTAACGTAACTTGGAAAATCGATTCGATAAGATTATCGGGATGTACACTGAGCGAAAAAAACATGGTTGAAGCAACAATACTACACTCTTACCATACGCTATAATTCTCAGGGGGAGCCTTTACATTTTATAGTTACGAGAATAATGAAAAATTGAAGCTGCAAAGATAATACTAGCTGAACTCATCAAATACATGGTAACGAGGACCGATCGACATGATCGTTTCTCCTAGGAATTATATTGGTGTAGTTGGACCTCCTATTCTACTATATAGGAGAGTGCGGGGCAAAGTGGGCCACCTATAAAAAAAATTACTTTATCACGAAACGCGAAATGTATTGTTGCTGCTTTTGACCCAGAAACTCGATTCCAATAGTCGATTTTAAGCGTCAGCGAAAAAAAAAAAAAAAAATTATGGGGCAAAGTGGGTTATTTCCCCAAATTCGGAAATTTATGATTTTACCAACTGGGTGCTACTGAACATCATCACCGTTGATTATATTTTGATGGCAATTGTGTTGTTGATTAATTTTGATATTCTGGAGAAAAAAATATCATCGGGAGCAAAATAGGACAGTCATCTAAAATATTTTCTTCGTTTATTTGTAGGGGAGCATTAGCAAAGTGCGAGGCATAAACAAACAATTGCTTTATCGCGATACCCAAATTGTATTGTTACTGCTTTTCACCCGAGAAATCGATTCCAATACTAGATCTCACAAATCGACAAAAAAAAATTTATGCGGGGCAAAGTCGGCCACTTCCCCAAATTCGTAAATTCATGATTTAATGTAAACAAGAGACGCAGTAGCGTCACGACGCCTAGTATTGAAAAGAACAATAATTTTTCAAGTTGATGTAATTATACGTGCGATTTTTGTAAATAGGACAGATATTATAGTACCTACTTACAATTTCAGATTGCTTCGAAAATGAAAAATTTCCAAAACTTGGTTTTGTAAATGTAAATTTGAAATGTTAGGTAAGATTTGTTAAACGCGATATCTTCTGGAGTTTCTTTTTCGTTTCTTCATTAAATTGAGTTGTAGAAGCGTATTTTTAAAAAAATATCGGAGTGGCCGACTTTGCCCCCTTTTCAATATTTTTATTTTTAGATTTTGTTGATCTAAACACTCAAAATAGATTGAAGAACGTCGTCGTATTGGATAATTCGATTGAATTGTATTGTAAAAACGCGTTTTTAATACAAATTCGGGATTGGCCCACTTTGCCCCGCATATTTTCTCCCAAATGGGTGGCCCACTTTGCCCCGCACTTCCCTACCTATTCTACTGCTATGAAACGTACCTCTAGAATCAACCTTATGCTTAATTAGGTCCGACTAAAACTGCTATGAATTAACCGAGAATTATTTGGCTCTACTGAAAAATGTTTATCTGCATGAAATCGGTTATTCTAACTTTACTGTTAATATTTTTTTATATGCCGAATTAAACATCATGTTATTAACGTGAAAGAAATATCTGAAATGTGAAATATTAATTTCACTCACTTATTCGGCCTATAATAGATGAAAACATTATTCATTGTTCCCAGTAAAAACGATTTATTAAATGACTCTGATTGAAAGCAATTATCGGGGTACGACTGCATATTTGTCTTCTCCGAATAAAAGCATACAAATGTTGCTAACAATCTTGTCGCAGCAGAATAATCAATTCGAGAAATAATAACTAACACCGTCACGTTTTCTAGCGCGTTGCGCTTTCTCACTTTTTCATCAATCCCGTCGACGCAAACACTTTTTGCCGTAGTGCATGCTAGTCTATAGGTGAATTAGTCATCAGTGGACAATGTTATTTGACCGTCGTACCCTCTGAATCAGTCTACGATCTTCAGACGATAGACGTGGGAAAATAGACATATAAAAAAATATATATTATTTTAACATCCGAAAAACGTCTGTGTCATGTATACAGAATCGAATTTTTCTCAAATCTGAATTTTCGTACGTTTTGTTTTACATTTCTGTAAAATGCTCAATTCTATTTGTGGACCATGGGTATGGTTAGCAGGAGTCTCCGGTGTGTCGAAGCATTATCTGGTTTTAGAGTTGCTAACGAAATTAAAAGAAGAATTTGAAAAGAAGAGAATAAAGATTAGCGAATGTAGAACTGTGAGTTCTGGTAATGAATGAAACATCATCGAATGAGTAACATCCGTATACATTGATAAATATAAAACTGTAGAATCCATAAATAATTTATTTGAATCGTATAGAATTGACTCAAGTAGCTTGGTATTTGAACCAACTACATGGAGCAAACTGGTTGGTTGAGGAAACCAACTTTAAGGCCTTACATACGTCCAGCGGTACCGAAAACGCACTAAAAGGAAAATTGTTTTTAGGAGCGATGGATATAGAAATTGATAAAAAAATTCTTACACATTGTTCATTACTGTGTTGAATTTATAAAAAAATTTATTTTAATTTTTTTTTCAAAAATTACAACATGAACAATCACGTTTTTTGAAGCACTATAAAAAAAAAGTGGCTTCACGGTCGGCACCATTTCTCCTTCTAATGTTGACAAATCTGCAAAATGTAAAGAAATACTTGTAAAATAAGGTTGCAGTTATAGTCTGTCCAGCCAGATTTTTGAAATTCGAAGAATTCAACACTTTACGGTAGTTTAAAAAAAAAGTTAATTTTGTGTCAAAAATGTCACACTTTAATTGTGTTTATAAAATTTGTTTAATTACAATATCAAAAATCCGGCTCGACAGACTACAGCAAAAATAATTCCGAATATTTGCAAAAAAAAAAGCATAAAAAAATATTAAACACTTTACGAGTTATTATGCAGATCGTGTCAGAAAAAGTAGTTTCGAGAAAAACGCGTTTAAAGTTTCAACTGCGTTTCGCTTGAAGTAGCGCGCGGCTGGAGCAAGAACTTTATACATTTTTAAATTTTATTTTGTTAACTTACGTCTAATCGCCCATTGCAGCTTCATATTGTACGCCTTCCTTGTCAGTAAAAAATTGTTGTTGTTCTTTAGAAATTCATAAACTCCCATCCACGTATTGTAAGATAACAAAAGAATCGGTCGACTAAAAGGGTCCGAGGGTAAAGGCCTCAAACAACTCTACGCAGGTAGGCGCGCGTCAGACCCTTTCGTCGGGCAGTCACATTTTCTACAATAACTTTCGATCTATGGGGATTTTTTGCAATTAACTTACACAGAAATGCGCCTAAGGGTATAAGGAATAATAATCGGTGAAAAATCGATTCGTCAGAATTTTTTTGAAAATTCTCGAGGTATGTAAGGCCTTAAATGCTTGGACCGTTAGACGTAGTTTGGTTGGCATTACCAATCGGTTGGTTGCCGTAAACAATGAGGCGGTCGGTGACCAATCGGTTTTTTAGGGCTATAAATCGGTTCGTTCTGACACATAATAACTTACTCATTCCACGTTCTACCATCCCCGATTGTTGCCAGCAATTCCGTGATACCTATAACTACACCTTTTTCTCCGTGTATATGTCTAGTTAAAGCAATGATATATATCGTTGAGTCCAATAAATAAGTGCTTGTATTTATTTGAAAAATATATGAATCGATAGAATTATTTAGTTACACCTTTATATATATGCAGATTTGTTTCCATACATATATTGGTGCTTGAAAAAAATCGGATATATGTTTTATGTAAAAATCCATTTTACTGAAGCAATTAAATATTAACCAGGTTCTGATAAATATAGTCCACATTGAAACAATTATTGTTTTGATTCAACGATAGTAGAATTGACGTTACAATACGATATAATACAAATACCAATTTTGTGTGACGGTTTTTATAGGAAAGTTTCATTGAATCAACACGATATTCATATATAAAGATTAAATGTTTCATTGAGTCAATAAAATTTTAATTACTTAGAACAAAATAATTAATTGAATATACTAAATACTAAATAGATTATAAAAAAATTTGCAAGCAAATGAATTTTTAAATAAATTTCCATTGATTCAATTATGTATTGCTGCCTGTGTAGGTAGTCTCCAAATAAACTTGCAGGAAATACAGATCTTTGCGATATATCGCAAAGTCGATATTTCAATGACGATGCGCGGTTACTATACTAATCGCAAATCGATAATTCGATTGCTACGTACGCTATGAGCTATTCCTGGGAATGCATGCCTAGTGTAACATATCTTGAATAACACTTGTGTTTAGAGACGACCAGACTTATAGTTTATAATAGCCATGCATTCATAGTATACCTATTCACACTGGATCAACTCGTGTTCGGTATATTGGTACAGCTTCGAGGAATAATACACGATTCAACTTATCATGTCTGCATGCATCACCCATGCATTGTTTCAATTGGAATCTGGTTTAACTCGAAATTCGTTCCAAATTTATCTGTTATTTTTCCGAGTTACTTACTTCATTCGGTATGGAAAGTTTTTATACATTGACTAGCATATCAAATTTAATATACGTGTATGCTGTAAAGTTACAGTACTTTTATGTTAAATACGACTTGTAGACCTTTAGTATACCGCATACTAATTTAACATCATTGTATATCATCCATAGTGTGATAGCTTTTGCATAAACATGTCCAGAACCGATACAATAAAATTTCCAACAGAATTATATCGTGTACTGCGGTATACGGCGCCTACATCTATAAATTCATCGTTACGAAAATTGATCTGATATTGACACACAATTTTTTAGAAAAATATGAATATACAGTTTTGTATTAGGTTTAATTGTTTAACACGAAAATTTCCAACAGAAAATGCTTTAAATCAACCTAGAAAACAACCACGGTGCAGTAACCCGACGAATGTTACAACTAAACAATAATACTATGCGGTATTAGAGCGTTAAAACAGATTTTTTTTCGAAGGTTGTGGAGTTGACCACACAAGCCGTAAGCGAGTATCATAGAAGAGCGGGTTGAATGCGAGTGTTTTCTAAAGTTCGAGCTAAAAGCAAGCACTAAGTATTTCCCGTTGCGCTATTTTGTATATTATTTTTATTTGTATTATATATTATTTATTTTGTAAAAGTATTACATACTACTTTCTGAGCGAGCAGCGCAAAAACTCGTCCATTTTGCTTTTTCATAGGGTTAGCAATGTTTTCACGGAAAATATCTATACGAAATGTAATGTTCATGTACTGAAAGTTTTTATGCATAAACTGGTATACTGAATTTACTGTACAAGTGCGATGTCAAATTTATTTTTGGTTAAGTAAGTCAAATAATTTGCTTTATTTTAACTGTAAAAGTGTTTTGACTTAAAAAATTTCCTTTGATTTCATTGCAAAAGTACCTCGATTTAATATCGCAATTGAACAGTAACTTCATTCATCAATTTATGAATAAAAACTTCGCGTCTATTCTGACAGTGTGTGATAATGGCCTAAAGTTCATAACTCGCAAACTATACGACCAAATAAGCTCAGAGTTTAATGCCATGTATAATGCAGGTTAATCTTGGAACTTGTTGTATCAAGATTGATTCTCTTATCCCGTTTGTATGAGATTTTGATGATTTAGACAAATTCCACCTAATTGTCAGTCGTTCTACACTGAGTGCAAAGATTTAATTAACTCCAAAGGCATGTATGACTAAAATTTCACTAGAATAGTTTTTTAAATTCATTTTCTCAAAACAAGGATGCAAAGTACAATTGTGCACACTGACGCACTATTCTTCGTTTCTTACAAAGCTTTCTCTATGAAAAAGCCTAATTCGACTAACATACTCCTTCATAGAGGTGAATAGCCAAAATTAATGAGAACGCAATGTGTAATGTTCTACTTTGCATTCTTTCATGCCTGCACGGGGCGCGAAAAGTAGCTCTTGCACCAAAAGCGCGTGGAAAAATAGAGAGCGTAGCAAAGCTTATGCGTAGTCGTTTTTCTCACACTTAACCGAAGAATGTCGCTTTCGTCAAACGCTGCTATAATGAAAAAGGGACGTTTTGTGCATGCGTTAAAAAATAGTACATTGTGCAACTAATAAAGAAACTTGCACGAGTTGAACTTGCTCGATTCGCTGAGGCGCCAAACCTCGCACTCGCCACAAGCGCCATTTTTTGGCACGAATTGCTTACTGTGCTTTTTCTAATGAGTCACCCAAAGTTCCCGCTTTTCAGGACGATGAGCGAAAAAGATCCAAAAAGCAGACCAGCTTCGAGGTTTCTCCACTGAAAAAGGTCCAAATAGCAAACGAACCAGTTCGTCTGCTCTTTAGAAAATTGATGGGAGCGCGAAGAAAATCAAATGTATGTGTAGAAAAAAAAATGTAGCTGATGCGCGCATGCGCAGGACGTTTCTTAACGGCGTACGGGAATGCGCCATGTTTGCCACGCTTTACAGTCTTGGAAAATGGAAGTTTCTTTGAATGGTTTAAAAAACTTATAATTCAGCTCAATTTAACAATCGCATCCTGCAGCATTGTTGATGCAAAAAATGACTAGTCGGTAAAACCACGCCCATAAATCTGCACCAATGTGTAACATACACGGACAATTGCTAGCTGCACTCCATATACGACGTCAAGCAATTAGATGACTGTCCGATATTGCATTTTGTATTAATCTGGATAAAAGACGCGAAGACTCAGATGGACCGTTTATAGCTTAAATGCTCGGGCAATGCAGATCTAGACGGCTTATAATCGATATTGTTCAAAGAAATTCTCTCGTTGTTATGGCAAGTATCAAATCGCAAAGACATAGCAGAGGTTTCACGGTCACGTCTATGTTCTATCCACGCGAGACGCTTTCCTGACGTCAGAATTGACCGTAGGAATTATGCCGCATTACCTGTACGCTAATCGATCCTACTTCACTTTATGTGATCGTGGGATTCACACAGCCACTAGTAGTAGTAGCATCAGCAACAACAACACAGCTCTGGTATCTATGATTATCTAATTCGTGTCTGTAGTACGTAAGATCGAATAGCAGCGTCATCACTCACGATCAGCGTTCGGGTCTCTCGCAAAGCAGCACATTCGACGAATTTAAGGCTTCGTTTTAACCGATCCTGCACTGCAAATGCGCAACGAACTGCTCTTGGTATATTATTGGCTTTGCGCGTTGAGATGCAAGCGTTGCTTGTGATCCACCATGGCAACAGTGCATTGCCGAAAAGCATAGATTCTTATGGTAGAATATATCATTAAGAACATTTCCCGACTTTAGTGCATACAAAACGAAAAAGTACCGTTATCAATTTTGAAGAAGAATTTTTAACTTTTTTTTCATATTTCCGATTATGGCAACAGCTTTTACTTAGTTGATTTATTTTATTTATCCATTATGTATTGCGATAAATTAGTATAACTAATTATTGACAATTGTCATTTGATAATTGTTATTGTTTACTTACTTTTTTCGTTTAACGGAGGCAATCTAGACTTTGCATCTTTTTCGCCTGTAAACTTGTACCGTTGCTGTAGAAAAAGATACAAATGTACGGAACATCAGACAATGCTTTTCGTTTTGCACTCTTAGTGTCATCCGAGTTTTATCCGAGAAAATATAAGTAATAACGTTACTTAAGGTATTCTAGCAAGTATCTACTGTTGCACCATTTCGTCGCTTCCAACGCTGGCTGTCTAAAATGGCCGCGAATGAACGTCACGCGCGAAGTCAATACAATCATTGTATCGGTCTTTATGTATGCTGACGGTGATGTACTATTTTTCTGATGCAGTCTTGACCCTCACAACATTTTATCTACATATAACTTTAGCGAGGTAAGCGTGACTTGTTGCGATGCTATCGATGATTTTTTTTCCCCCCGAGTGACTTGTTGTTGTGAGTGAAGTTCTGATACTAGATGAGAGTGGGGTGTAATGGGCCGTAAGCAACAGTGAGCAACGGCGTCTATCGGAGAACACAGACCGCCAAAAATTCTAGTTTTAAAAAATATAAAACTGTGAGCTCAATTGGCTGTTACTCGTCCAAGTTAATTTCAAGTTACCTTATCCCTGAACACACAAAAATTGCAAGTACGTTTCGGCCGCTTGAAAAAAAAACTTTTACCCTTAACGAAAGTTTTATTTCTAAGCTAACTTTTGTTAATCGCTAATTCCGCTTGACTTACATGATTCTTTACATCTTTCTGTATCACTGTGTGCCCATTTTACATTAGTTTTACTTAGTAATTCATGATTTTTCTATAATAAATGTTTGCGAGTGTTAATGGGGAACAATGAGCCAACCTTGTAGATTTGGTCCGGATAATTCCGACACCCAAGTTCAAGTATTATGGATTCTATAATTTATTTTTTCAAGATAAGATTGAGTAAGAATAAATATGAAACAAAGCAGTAAGAGGACAACTGGAAGAGAAATGGTGGAAGAATCAGAGATGAAAGGAGGGGGTTAATCTAAATAGTGGAAAGTTCGAAGTTGACAGTTTCATAAGATATGAAGATTAAGTGGCATGTCAAATAATAATGAAATAATATACAAATGAAAGAAAAATTTAGAATTTTGCCCATTCGTTTTATCTCCTCTATGTTTTTCGGGTATTGGCTCATTATTCCCTCTTGTATGGCCCATAGTATCTTACTGGTGGCGCACAATGAGCAATTTTCCGATGTACTTTCAAACTAACTTTTCATACATCCTTGATAGTTTTAAACGTGTTATCGCAACCTCAGAGTATGATCAAAGGTTGAATAAAACCGACTGAACACCTTTCCAGTCATATTGTGATTTTAATAAAACTACAGACGAATTTAAGAAAAAAGTGGCTCACTGGTTGCCCACTTTCCCCTATATGTGGTATTCCTAGCCAATTCGGTGAAGTTTGGATCCTAACCCGGCTCGATATATTTTAATGTTTTCTATACCACTATTTTCTGATTATCTTTTAAAGGGTTATAAAAGCGCACCAGCGCAAAAGAATTTTCAGGCACGCGCGCCAGCGCCTGTGATTAGCCTAGTTAAATGTATAAAATATGTACAGTTTCCAATTGAAACATGAATGGGAGCTTTTCAAGATGCTTCTGGAGGATTATTTAATTTGTTGAAGTGACAGTTATTAATTGAATGGCTCTTGACTTAGCCTAAGATACTTTCAATACAAATGTTTAACTACCGCAAACAATAGACATGGTTAAATATGATTTAAGAAATTGCTTTAGCTAAGATAACCAACAAATTTGTTTGTAAACTAATCCCTTGGTGTTCCTTCAGCGACCGATTATTTGGGCCTTTGAACTAGTGATTCAGCCCAACGATTGGGACAAACTGATCGAAGCATGCCCAACAGTTGGTTAGTGCGATAATTGATCAGTTATCTACCAGCTTATGGGGAGGCTCACTAAATAATCTTGTAATTGTATGAATCGACTAAGCGGCTGGGCCAAATAATATGTTGGTTTTCTCAAGCATTTTTTTTTATTTGTAATTTATTTGTAACAAGCATTTGTAATTTTTTTAAGCATATTCAAGCATGTCCGTTGATTGTGGCAGGTCAGAATGTTTTTTTCCGTGTATTGGACGAGAGTCAATTCCAGTTATCAAGGCGTTCGATGACTGTCCAAGGGGATGATGGCGAAGGACAACTGGTGGTCGGGTTTTTCTGACTTCCTTCTGATGTCACTCTTGGCCCTCGTTTACAGTGTAAAAAAGAAAGAAAGCCAAGACGGCGCGTTACGTCGAATGTCTACGGGGTTTTCCTTGTCAAGGCAAACTAATCATTCAGCTTAGTTCAAGCACAAATTATTTACTCTACATTTGGCGTTTGTGGCAGATGTAAAACGAATGATGTTTGTGCAAGAGTTAGGCCTGATGTAACGATTAAAATTTTTATTCGGCCGTTGCATGTTCTTGTTTGCGTTGAATATTTTGACAATTTTAAGAAATCATTTGATTTCCCCTTTTAGTTATTTTCTATTTCGATTTATGACATTTATTTTGCTATTACCTTTGGTGTATATACCTACTTATTATGAAAAAACAAGCTGACTGAAAAAAAGAATGACCGCTTTGATCTAGAATGCTGTATATGTAATACATTTGCTCACATCGCGATGAGAACTCATTGAACGCGCCGTTTGTGTTGGTGTGAGGAATCTCCAATCTCTGTTCGCGCGTAATAAACACAGTCGACTGAATGATTAATTGCAATACATCAGCCGCAGAGGGAAGACATGAGCCACGCAGAACATGTTGATCATCATTCGTGTTGCGAGCTCTAGAGAATCTAGAAGACCACGCTTCAGTTTTTTGCTTTTTGTTGCTTTGACCATGCACGATTTTTTTTTTACTCGTACCTGGCATAACTTTATTATCTAGTCAATTAGTCATTCAATGCAATAAAAAGCTAATCTCAATAAAATCCTTTTCTATGCGATTTGTTGATCATAATTATTCACCTTATCGTAATTTTGATAAATTGATAATAATGATTTTGAGTAATAGAATTATTACATCTTAGAGAGAACTCATAATTTGTCAAATATTCTACACCTAATCTGAGAAAATCTGAGTTTGTCGGAAAATAAATCGTGTCTCTTTGGAATAACTCTACTCTTCGACCAAGTAACAGTATGCGTAGATCTTAAAAAGAATTCGTAAGTTCTCTTAAGGGGCCTAAAAAAGGTCACGTAAAAAAAGCATAAGGAAAAAAATTCTGTAAACGATACCCTTCTCTTGAAAAATTTTACATTCAGACCTCATTAAGTACATACCAAGCATTATAATTCTGCAATTTTGCAGACATAAAGTGCAAAAGAAAATTTTTAACCTTTTGTAGTTTTCAGTACAAACCGGTGAACAAATTTTAGTGTTAGATGTCTTATTTCATCTATTGAAGAGTGCATTCTGGGGTGAGTGTGAACATTTTTATTTAAGGTTTTTTCGACAAAGTTATCATTTCAAATGTGTAAATAAATCGTTTGTTATTAAAAATCCAGTAAATTCTTGGCAACAGTAAATCCACTTTCCACTACATTCACTATTGCCATACTCATCCTAGAATGCACTCTTCGACAGATAAAATGAAGCATCAAACACTGGAATGTGTTTATCAGCTTGATTTGAAAGTTACGACAGGTTCGAAATTTTACTTTTTTCCTCGCACCATTTTGGCGCACTGTATGTCTTTACAACATTACAGAAGTCTAATGCTTGGTATGTAATTAATGAGGTTCAAATGTAACATTTTTTAAAAAAAAGGGTATCACTTGCAAATTTTTTTTCTTATAACTTGTTTTAAGTGACTTAAATCTAAAATTTTCTGAACCCACCTTATTTCAGAAAGAGAATAAACCGTGGCTTTTACCCATAGTAACTCTACACAGTTAAACAAAATTTAGTTAAAATTAGTACACAGTGTAGGAAGCTCGCTTACAGAAACGGATATACGAAATTTACGACGAGAATATAACGTAAAATTGATTTAAAATTCTTCTTAATTCATTACGAACGTCGAATTAATTATGCATAGTTTGCTTAATTCGTTACAGAAGAGTGATCAATCGATGCACCGTACACTAAATACCTGAGTCTAAATACCACAGTATAAATGCGAATCCTATTTTTAATATATATGACACCTTTAATTTTGAAACACCCTAGCCCACTGTTAAATATATTTAAAGTAGAATTACTACACTTGTGCACGAAGCTCTTTTACAGAAACGAGTATAGAAAATTTACTACACGAGTGTAACGTAAAATTGACGTACAATTTTCCTTAATTCTTTAATAAAGTAATGTTTTCAATATAAGTTAACTTTGTTTTTACCACGCGTTCATTGAATTTTTATTTCCTTTCATACATTAAATTGAGTTCCATATGCGTATTCACTAAAAATACATTACACAGTATCAGTATAAATTACTTTACAGTATATAAACTTTCCAAATATTTTTTACAGGATACTCTTTGATCGAGTATCAGAATGCGTAGATTTTGGAGACAACCCGTATTTTCTCTTAACGTGCCATATCGAACAGAACCTCAGTCGCTCAAAATTTTTCGGTAAATACTCTGAATTCCTCTGACAAATCGTGACTGCTGGAGGTTGAGCGGTGAAAATTCGAGACATATTTATCAAAAAGCACAAAACCCTACAAAAAAATCTAGGGAAATCCCGGAAATAGTTTGGTAAGAGTTATTGAACAAATTATCAGAGTAATATTTTTACCCGGGCTGTTATTTGACATAACCATTTTTTCACCCAAAAATTTAATTCCAATAATACCGATTGTATATATATTAAAAAACAATAAAAAATCAGTTATTTTAAGTACACGGAGGAACAAAAAAAGAGTTGTGTCAACTCAACTTCAATAAGTTGGCCAGAAATGAGTTACTACAACGATTTACTCCTTGCTTATAACAATGTCGAAGAGTCGTCGTGACAATGCAAAATGAGTTAACACGAGATAGTTGGCATAAGCGATCTTGATACTTGCCGCAACTTATTAAAAATAGTTTCTCATTTTGTGGTTGAGATAACTCATTTGTAAAAGTTGAGTCCACCACTTTTAGTTGTAGTCTGAAGTACGTGCGATTCGTGGTCCAAGAAACGTATTAATATAGTTATGACAACTATTTAAAGTGTCAAAGTAACATATCTGTTAATTCTGATTACTTATTTGTGTGTTGAAACAAGACATGAAGATAGTAGTTGTAACAACTACTTCAAAGGTGCGAGTAACTCGCCAATGTGTTCGTCTCACCACAAAAATCGCGCAACCACTTTAACTCAACACAACGAGCGCTCGCAGTCAAACTTGTTTTCTTTTTCCAATAAATCATATTTAATAAATATAATTATTTAACTGAGCACTTTCCGAAGGATGAAATAAGACACCGGACACTATAACCTCAAAACGTCCTAGTTTTATCAACTGTAATCTCAAGCTGAATGATTTTATTTCATTTTATGAACTGTAACCCCAAACAGTATGATTTTGATCAAGTATAACGTCAAACCACTTTAATTTTATAAATATTATACATACATACACTATATGGCAATTTATTGCGTTCTTAATAAATACGCACAATTTCTACTCATAGACGGGTTAAGTGGTGTTCTGTTTGGCAAGCTAGTTGTCCCAAGTAACCGGTGAGTTGCACACAACCGTAATAGATGGTCACTGCAACCTAGCCTATACAACTAACTAAAAGTAATTGTCTCAACTCACAAAATTCGCGGTTGTATTTGGACTCACGAAAAGTGAGTCCGTACAACTAGTTCTTCGGTGTACCGAACTACTTCTTTTGCTCCGTGTAGTTTGTATATATTTTTTCTACATATATTCAAAGCACGAAAACATATTGGATAACTTGTGGCATAGAAAATGAGTCGATAAGACATTTTATTATATATTGTTTTATAATCCATTTCCCAAAACCTATATTTCTCTCCGGTTCTCGTAATTTTCAGATCACCTCGAACATCAGAAAATGTATTTGAGAGGATTATTTTGTTCGTAACCGAGTGCTTTCTGGCTTGATCATAGGATTTCAAGATGCAGTTGAAATTGAATTTCTCGTATATGGTGAATTTAAATCCGGGGAAACCCGCCACTAGATAATCGAAAAAGGAACAGAGAAGGCAGACATGTTTTTTTTCTTCTAGGTGTTGATCTGGTCAAGATATCGCCGGACAAAGTTTAAAAATGACAGAATAAAAAATTGCTTTGCCCTAAAAAGAAAAAAAAAAAATCTGCGGGACCCGCTAATACATAATCGAAAAACGAACAAAAAAGGTGGATATATTTTTTTCTTCTGGGAGTTAATCTAGCCAAAATATAGCGTGACAAAGTTTCCAATTTACAGAGATCGTCTTAATTTCATACAATTTTTTGTTTATCAAAAATATCCGCTATCGGGGAATTGAAATGGAACAAAACAGTCCCTAGACATTTCCCTCTCTGAACTAATGTGGCAGCGCTACAGTTTGACAAAGTTCATTTTTGCAGATGCAAAAATTTTGATTGTTATCTTAAGCTTGCGACAATATGCCCAAGACAGGAAGTTGGTGACACGTCATCAATCTGAACCCTAAATCTAAATCTAACTATCATTGATAGACAAGAAAAAAGGCGGAAAGCTTTAATGAACTTCATTTATATTTCGTTTTAACCTATCAATGTGTTTACTGGCAATTATACATGGGAATATTAGACGTTTCGCGAGTACAAGACAATCGATTGTGAAAACCAGTTCGATCTCGCATTGACCGCCGAGATTATCGCAAATGAATAATAGTGGTGTACATGAAAGCCGGTTGAGCTTGCGCGGAAGAAACGAGCCAGTGGACTAACCGAAAGATAGGAAATATTTTGCACGTTTCAGTGAGTCCCAATGTAGGAGACTATTTTTAGAAAGAGATTTTTTACGCCCCGGGCTTCACTCTAATCGGCGAAACACCACGCTTCATAAACATGACGGGTCAATGACTATGTTTATAAATATATTATATTGTAATTATGAACCGGATGAGTGGCCAAATCGATCTGTTGCCATGTATTTCAATTTTACTTTTCTCGTCATTGCGTTACCGTACAAACACACAGACCTCATTTTACTGAGTAATTTTTAAAAAAATTTTGCCTTACACAAGTATATATTTACTTCCAGTGAACCATTTGTTTGACTTGAATAAAAAGGCCCAGTTCAAATGAGCTTTACTTAGAAAAATAATAGTATCGAGTTATTACAGGATTTACGCCACCTTGACGCTTGGACGAACAAAAGTACAAATAAATAAAAAAAATTTATCAAGCTATTATTAAGGGTATAAAATGGGTTCGATTTTACCCGCATACATCGTAATTTCATGAATAATATGACAAAATAACGAAAGAAATTAATTGAAAAATGGCGGTAATATAAGCCAATAAGTATGACTCTCTTTCGAACATTATTGCTCATGGTGTACTTATTTTCTCTGTTAGCCAATGTCTGAAAAATAAAAAATTTCTTACTCAGAAAAGTTATAGTTATAGTGTGATGTAGGAAAAAATAAATAAACCATTTTTGTTGCAGTGACAGTTCTGTGAAACGAAAATCCTTAATTTTTATCGAAATTTCTAGTTAAAAAAACGTATAACTTATGAACGTGCCACTTAATAAAAAAAAGTTTACGCTCTATTTAATTGGTAGGTGTTCTAGTTCCATTTAGTTATTACGATGGACGATATAATATGATATGATATAAATAAGTATTTTATCTGACGTCGTTCATGGGAAAATTTCATTGAATCAACAATATTTAGTGAAATGGATTAATTATTTCATTAAGCCAATTAAATTTTGATTCCATTGAACGAAATAAATCATTAATTATACAATGGATTCAAATTAATGGATTATTACAATAATTTGCTAATGAATGACATTTTTTCGCAAGTTTTCGTTGATTCAATTATATATTTCGTTGTCTGCAAACCATTTCGGTAACGTAAATGTCCCATTTGCCAGACGCGTGTACGCAGGAGAGAAGGCAACACAATTTTTCGTATCTGTCCGATGATTGGGACATAACCGTAAAGGGTCCGGGCATTGATAAATTTACCTTAGCGATAACTTTCATCAAATTAGTTTAATTTCAAATGCAGCCTAAATCACAACCATTCATATATTTTTCTAATGCAATGTAGAGTTTATATTGGTATACGGAAAATTCAGTTAAGCAAAACTACTTCTTCATTATCCGAACGAAAGCTAAGTCCAGTGAGACAAACAATTACCGTTTTTCAATTGCTCATTAGCTGAAAAAAGAGTTGCTAGTTATTCGTTAGATGAGTGTAATTACTAAATGCAGAATAGAATAATATTAATAAATCGTACATTTTAGTACTAGAAACCACTTTTTTTGACGCGGGTGGATTTGTAGTACGAGCCGAAGGCGAGTACCGCAATCGCACCGGCTGGAAAACTTTTTTGGCTGGATTATAGAGCTAAACACAGAAATGTGCAGTTTCCGCAAGTGCTAGCTTGCGTAAAAAGCACATTTCTGGACAGATGAATAAAAAAGCTATGTTATCTGCTTCGGGAAGATTATTAAGTCAAATGACACAAACTATTATTTTTGTATAGTTTTCTGATAACGGTAAAAAGGGTTATTAACTATTGATGATGACTGTATACAGTAAAAAGATGTAGAGAAAGGACATCTCGAAGGTTCATTGGTACAAAGTTTCATGCAACACTGGAAAGGAATCAGACAAGTTCACGGAAATAGATTGGTCACTCTCTGTCGCGCGTGTTTCAAAGTTCGCGACCCGAATCTTTATCGCTAATAGCATGAGAGCGGGGGTCATCGCGTCGAACGCTTTCGAGGCTCTCATATCCGAAAGAGTTGAGTTTTCTGATGATGGTGCTTTGCTATTCGTAATTGACGTCTCCTCGAATTGTTGTTATTTGCACTAATCGAACTTGTTGATTAAATCGCAATACCATATCGAGGATGTTTTTATCTGTACTTTTTTTTACTTTCAGCTAGAATAATACAACACATACCCCAACGAAAGAACGATAAACCGCGTCTATCTATAAGTCTAGCGAATGGTCAACTGGTCGCAGTGATGCCCTGCAAATTAATAAATCATTTGGATGATTATTGACTGCTATTGCCAACAAGAATACATTTTTTTCGAAACTTATTTTTGCAGATTTACGGGAAAAAATGAAACATTTTGCTTTTTCGTAGAGGGAGCTTGATCTCGTGAAAAAAATTCAAAAAAATTCCTGCATTTCCATGTCAAATTATGCAGAATGGCCTAAAACATCGAAAAAAGTGGTTTAAATACAATGTCAGTGTGTGTGTGTTTGTGTGTGGGCGTGTGTGTGGGTGCTTGCAAAATTCAAAACGCTGTATCTGAAAAACGGGTTAAAAAATCAAGCCTTAATGAGTCTACTCCGATGTATACATTTACGAAAAAATTAAAATTTTCTTTCAGATTTGATAAAACTTGGAATTTCTCAGGACACGGTGTGTGTGTGCTGTAGCTGGCCCATTTTTTATCTAATTAGGCGTATTGTCTTAACAAATAAAACGATAAAAAATGAAGGCCGGAATTTAATTTGAGCGAGATCTATAAAATCTTCGTTTTTATTTCAATGCCAAGCTGATTTCGAGTAATTCTGCTTAAATGTTTGTCAAAGAAGCATTAATATCGAGAGGTAGTCTCTCTCAAGATCGAATTAGGTGAAGATCGGTAAAGAGGTTGGGATTTTATAGGATTCTTAATTGTCGAAAAATTGATGTTGTCGTTATTATTTAAATCGGATTCTACTACTACAGCTTAAATTTCATAAAAGATATCGGATTCGAAAATTGTTCACGTACAGATAGATTAACAAGGATGAAAGTTTAGTGGACAATGTGATACAAATCGTTCCGGCGGTTCGATTTCTATGACACTTTGAATTTGTAAAAGTACATCTCTCGGGCCAAAAAAAAGTCTGCAAAGTAGAACCTTGGAAATTGCTTCCACATAAGTTTTTGCTTATCACGAAGCTTTCTGTATGAAGAAGTTGAAATCTATCAACAAACTTCTTCGTAAACGTGGCGGTGTAAAAAGTGAAAAAAATAATGAGGAAGCAATGTTTAAGGTTCTAGTTGGCATCCTTTTTTTCATAAGTTTAGCAATACATAAAAATACATAACAACATTTATAAAGCATACTTACATCTCTACTAGATATAGCTCTGCCAGATTACAACTCTCCGGGATTAAACAGTAGATCACAAGTCTACCAGATCGAACAGTTGTTTCTAACTCTCCCACATTATAATCCTACTTCAGAATTTAGGCCACCCAAAACATCACTACGATATTATAATATGAATAGACATTTTTTACGTTACAGCAGACACAAATCGGGCCTTAACTAGGTTCTGACTAGCGCCTGATATAACACAAAAAAATATCTACTCTCGACATCTGCGTGCAAACAAAGAATAATTTGTTTTGATCGCATAAAACAATGAGAATTTGTTTTATTTTGGCTTCTATTTCCCGAAGAGATGTATTCTGGCACGTTCTTATCTGACAGACCTGTAATGCGGTGGAGTTATACTTTGCTAGATGGTTTTTGCGGGCTATTTTCAGATAGAGTTAAAATTTGGTAGATTTATATCCAGTAGAAATGTGCCTATAATAATAGTAGTAGAAAAACCAAGCAAACTTGTTTTATGTAACCCGCACAGCATTTCTTATTTGTACAGACCTATGAAGATACAGTAACTCGTTAAAGATACATAAAATAGACCTGTTTTACGCTACAAATAGTGAAAAACGCTTATTTGCACTTCAGTGTCTTGATCAATAATTTTATTGAAGCAAGACGTGATATTATTGTCAACACGATATGTGATCATCGTTTCATGACGATAACTCTTGTATAGATAAGTTTTGCCAGGTCGAGATGAGCAACTGGTCATACTCCACAGAAAATGTAATTAAATAAATCACATCCTGGCAGGAACTGGTGTTGTTTTCTTATTCGTAAAGTCACCAGTTAAGCAGAACGATTTGTTTATTATGGGTTTCTACAAAATATAATAGATCCAGGCAGTCGTTAAAAATCTTAATGGACGTCAATAATGTCGAGTTATTCGATGGAAATAAAATAATATCGTGCTTTCCGCGCCAAGTATATAACAATAAATACTGCGCGCCAAAAACCAAAAAACACCAGTATATGACCACGTCAATTTAGCCTACATTTAGTTGATGTTTGACTTCTGGAACAAGATAATCGCATTGAATAGCTAAAATCTGTAGTCAAATTCACAATCGAATATTCAGTTAAATCATCAAAATTTCTCATGAACTCTCAAAAAACTGTTGGTCATTACTAGTGACTTGTCAATCACTAGTGCATTCACCCTAATTCGCCCAAAAAAAATCGTTGATTGCAACAACTTATTTGAAAAATCGACTACTAAACAGTTGGTAAGCCTAAACAAATTATTGTTTAGTTATTGTTATTGCGATAAAGTACATACATTTTAATCCTTGGAAATCATTTATTTATGAAAATGTCCCTGATTGTGAAAACAAACTGATTTGTTGGATTAATTGACTATTTGGTTGATCGTACAATTGCGATTATATAGAAGTAGACATTTCCCTACTTTCCATTGAGTTTGAGGTCATTCTCACAAAAGATAGATATTGGAACGACTTCTGTGAATCAATGAAACTTTTTCTCGCTGTGTAAGCAACTTGTAGAAATCATTATGAATTACTGATTCAAACAAAAACTCATTATTTTTTTTTAATCAAGCAAACCGTATTTGCTTGAAACGATATAGTGTTCTCTTCTAAAGAAAAGTGATATTTCTTTGGAATCAATAAAATCTTTTTTTTCGGTGCGAAACAGAATTGTGAGTGGATCTTTAAGATTTTCTTCAGTGTAAGATTATAGCACACGGCAGCAATATACTGGCAATCGACAAATTCTAGTCGCGACTCCCGCGAGCCAGATACTATACTATACGCTCTTGTGATGTGCGATGGTTACGCAACAAAATCAAACCGTAGCGAGGTCACGTTCGCGCGTAAGCTTGGCACGCGTTATATGCCTACTCATCGACACGCAGATAGTAACTGAGAGCACCGACAGTGCATGACTATAGTGTAGTATGTTGTACTGGAGAACCGAAAGGGCTCTCTTAAATGGTTAACCATATTTGCGTCCTGTCTCGTACGATTAAAAAAACAATTCAACAACACACCGACAAGCCTCGTGCCACCATAAAATAGCTAGCTTTTTTTCATTGGCTCACAACTTATTAAACATAAATTGTGAGTTAATAAAAGTATTATCAAGTTATTAACATAAATATAAGGTAAATGCCTCATTAGAATGAAAAAAGTAGTTTCCACGGAAACAGAAGTTTTATAACAATATCTCCGTATGATATACACATGAATACACTTTTTTTAAAAGAATTTTACATCCGTTGAAGAGTGCACTCTAGGATGAGTGTGGCAATCGTGGATGCAATGGAAAATGGATTTACTATTGTCAATTTTTTTTCCTAATTTTTCAATAACGAAAGATTTATTTACACATTTTAAATCATAGCTTTGTTAAAATGACCTTAAATACAAATTCTACACTTATCCTATAATGCACTCTTAAATGAAATAAGATATTAAACACTAAAATCTGTTTATCGGTTTGATTTGAAAGCTACGGCAGGATAAAAATTTCTGTTTTTTGTTTCACTGTATGTATGTATGTCTTTGAAAAACTACAGAATTATAATTCTTGTTACGTACTTAATAAGGTTTACATGTAACATTTTATAAAAGGCGGGTATCATTTACAGGATTTTTTTTTCTAACGCCTGTTTTAGATGTCTCAGGCCCTCCAATCTACTTTCCACACTTGTATACAGCTATTTGACCCACGAATGTACTCTAGCAGTATAATGCATGGTATAAATTCATCACGTTACACAAGACAGTTTTATCCGTGCGAAAACAACATTGCGTGTTAATTTACCCTTTTATTTAAGACAGTAGAGAGTGGAAAAAAAATAAGTGTCAAATATTGTTAACATCTAGCGTAGAGAGGCATGAAAATGTTATCAATCTCAAGCGGTTCGGTCCTTCATCTGCAATAGCAGAGCGAAATACCTGCTTGCTGTGCTGGAAGGCCATTGAAGACCTTCACCAAAATTAATATAACTGTCGTGCGTGAGTCCGCAGGGCCACGGAGCGACAGAACAAGTTCTTCCACAATTTTCGTGTGCTCAAACTATGTACCTGTCCCCGACGTTGCATGTACCATGTTACCCACTGTATATGTTACTCGAGGATATATACGATCGTGTCGGCCTCGGAATTTTTAGTACTCTCATCCGTCGAGACGTTCAAATCCTGCTCTTAATAAATCTTATCTATCTAAACATACCAATGCGGTATTCCCCGTTCCCCAAATATTTTTAATTCTTTAAGAGAAATTATCCCTTGTTAAACGTTACTGTGTCACGAATCTCGTTGATAACAAAAATATTGACAGTGCAGCTTTCATTTTGATATCATAAAAATTACCATTGTTATTAAATTTATTATGGTCGCAATTGTCTTCTCAAATAAAGTGTGTTGTGATTTTTAGTAACGTTAGCAATTCGACGTTATTTCGGTAATTGTAGAATAGAAATTAGGGGAGTTATTTTTAGTACACTATTAGAAGATACAATATTGTTATTTAGTGAAGAAAATCTACACAATGATTCACCGCTTATTGAAAATGGTATTTTCACGTAATTGAAACTGTACGCACTACTTTAGGGTCAACTAGAGGGTCTATTATATAGGTGTACAATATAAATTAAGGACAGTTACTACTCTTATAGGAGTATGTCATATAAGTTCTAATTGACAAATAGTCTCATAAGTCTCTATACCATCATACGAGTTGAGAAAACGTTTATCGCACGAGTTTCGTACGCAATTTCATTTCATATAGTGTGAAAACCCGCATGAAAAAAAGTACATCCAAGGTATATAAAAAATATATCTCAGATATATGACATATTCACTCAGAGAAAAATATGGTAATTTAAAAAAAAATAGTTAGACCATCGATAATCTAACTATAAACTATAGTTTCCAGGAGATACGTCTATGTGTTATGGTTATATCAAATGTGAAAAAATATTTGGATGAACCATTTATGTAATTCCCAAGAGAGCCGTCTATATTTTATGGTTATAGCAAATGTAATTATAGTAGCAATGATCAAAATGATAATAGTTTCAAAAACTATTCTAATAGTTTCAAATATGCCGTTTTGTTGCATATATGATTTCAACGTTTGTTTCCAATAACGTTGCAAGTATCGTTTATTGAACCATATTATCATCGCTTCAACCATAAAACATTGCAAGCCTTACTATATTCGCTTTACCATGTGAAATCGTTAAATAAACGATATGCTTTTCTTTCAGTGTATATTGTCCGAAAAATACTATAACTGCGATGTATCTTGGGGTATATACGAAATATATGCGAGGGGAAAGTTTATAATTCTTGTGCTCTTTTAATTTTTCCAAAAATCTAATTTAAACATTTCTCTGGTAACTTGACGTCGAGATGGCAGAACATCCTCTAGGCTTACATAATCGACCTGTTTCATTACTTGAGAATAAAATGCTTTTCATGTGCTTTAAAATCATATGTAATTCACATCCAAATTGTAACGCGAAATTATTATTAATTTTTTTTCATTTTTTTGCAATCCATTATTAGAAAAGTCCCCAAATTGTATTGACGTTTAACCGAAATAAAGGGCTCATTAAGTGCTAAGCGCTTGCCAAGTTTATAAAACTTATGCCCTTTTAATTTTTCCAAAAATCAAATTTCAAAGATCCTTTCACAGAATCGACCAGTTCCTTTACCCGGTAACTGAGTGCTTTTTATGTGCTTTCGAACCATATATAATTCGACCCTAAATTTTGAACGGGAATAATTTCTGTTATTTTATTATTTCAAAACTTTTTACGAAAAAAGTCTATAAAAAAGGCTTTACGTTACACCAAAATTAAGCGCTCATCAAGTGCTAATTGTTTGCTAAGTTTGTAATACTTATGCTATTTAAATTTTTCGGAAAAACGAATTTCAAATATCCTCTGCTAGGTAAACGTCAAGATTGCAGAACATCTTTGAGGTTTACAAAATTAAGTTGTTTCATTAGCCAGAAATTATGTGCTTTCGGAACATATATAATTCAACCCCGAATTATGAGCAGATATAATTTTTTTTTTCTCAAAATCTATAACCCGAAAAATGCGCCCAAAATGAATTCAGGATAAACCGAAATTGAGTGCTCATTATGTGCTAAGTGCTTGACAAGTTTATGATTCTTTTGCTCATTCAGTTTTTACAAAAATCGGATTTGAACATTTCTCTGCTAGCTTGACGTCAAGATGGCAGAACATCGTCTAGGTTTACATAATCGACCTATTTTGGTACCCAGGCATTAATTGATTTTTATGTGCTTTCGAACGATTTATAATATAAACCCGAATTGTAAACAGAAATTGTATTCTTTTTTTAAAATCTTTTTTGCAAAATGTATTACCAGAAAAAGTCTTCAGAATGCATTTACGATGAATCCTAATTATGTGCTCATTAATTGCTAATTGCCAAGTTTAAAATTCTGTGCTCCTTTAATTTTTCCAAAAATCTAATTTGAAAGTTCCTTGGCTAGCTTAATGTCGAGGTAGTAAGGGAATCATAAAATTCGATTTTTGGAGAAATTGAAAAAGCACAAGAATTATAAACTTGGCAAGCAGTTAGCACTTAATGAGCACATTATTTCGGTTTAACGTGAATGCATTTTGGAGACTTTTCTGGTAATTGATTAAGAAAAAAAGTTAAGAAAATAATAACATAATTTCTCTTTGCAATTCGGGTTTAAATTATATATGAGCCAAAAGCACATAAAAAGCACTTTATTCCTGGATAACGAAATAGGTCGATTATATAAATCTAGACGATATTTCGCCATCTTGACGTCAAGCTAGCAGTCGGTATAGATGTTCTCTGACTTGCTAGCGTCCGAACATCGCTTGTGTAGAGATGGGTTTGTGTAGAGATGGGTGGTGTCGAACTCGCACGTTGGACATATGGGTCGTGTAGCAGTTTGCCCTGGCGAGTTTATGTCGTGACAAACCTTGCGGTGTCAAACTATCCTAAGTACTACTTTTCCGTGGCATACGAGTTCCGTGCAAAGTTTTTTACTGCCCAAGTGTCGCCATGCAATGTTTCGACGTGAGTCGAACTCATTGTTGGCAGCATTTCGTGATAACTACGTTACTAGTGTACGATTTCTTCGTGTGCCGTTCTTGTCGTAAATAATTCCGTAGTGCGAATTAAGCGTGTGGAGTAAAAATTGGTGTAGAATTGGGTGTGACAAATTCGTCTGTGTAGACATGGTTTCTGTAGAACTGACGTATTGCCAGCTCGAAACTATAGAAACAGAAAAGGCAAATATGTTTTTTTCTTCTAAGAGTTGATCTTACCAAGATATAGCGTGTCAAAGTTTTTAATTTGCAGAGATCGTCTTGATTTCTCAGAATTTTTTTTTCCAATATCCGCCATCGGGGAATTGAAAAAGGAACCAAAAAATCCCTAGACGTTTTCCTTTTCCTTCCTTTTCCTGAACTAATGTGGCGGTGCTACAGTTTGACAAAGTTCATTTTTGCAGATGCAGAAATTTTGATTGTCATATTTTTATTATGCGACTCATTCGCAGATCTGTCATGAAGTTTGCTGTACCTCACGAGTATAACATATTATTTTGTGTATCGAATGTATAAAGTGCGGGGGGGGGGGGGGGGGAATCTCTGTTTCATGATTTATTTTATACACGGAGAGAAGAATATGGCAACAATCCCTCGACTCAACGTAGCAATCGAGTTATATTCCGGTTTTCTGGCGATTTACGCTATATGCAGCTATCTTGTTACCATGATCATGATATTGCGTAAATCGCGAAAAAACCGGAAAATAACTCGATTGCTATGTTGAGTCGAGGGATTATTGCCATATTCTTCTCTCCGTGTAATTATTCCATCAGTGGGACAAAAAAACAAGGTTCCGACGAAATTAAAACAGAAAGGAAAAGCTCACTGCTTTCTCACGAATGCTAAAGAGGGCGCATGTGTTGCGCTTAGCGTGCGAGACCGTGAAAATTCGTGGATATGCGCATGCGCATACACTTTATAATGAGATTTGGGCACTTTATGATAGGCTTCCCGTACTTTACAATAGGTTTCGGGTACTTTACGATAAGCCTTCTCATAAAGTCCAACTGTATGTCACGCCCGGCAAGCTCATAAAGTGGTTCTTTTCACACATGCGATACATAAAATATATTTATGCAACTCCGTGCGAGTATTTCTTACTTCTCACACGCTTCGCTCCGTTTGCTAGAAATCGCGCTTCTCGCACTAGTGAAATAAAATTGTATACGAAACTCGTGCGAGAAACTTTTTCTCAACTCGGTTGATTGCAACACTCGCCTTGGGCTCGTTCTGCGAACTCACCCTCGTCAGAAAAAATTTTATCGCGCTCGTATCGTAATATACTATTGTCTACCCTTCCCGCATTAACTGAACTTTCCATTCACTTAGTATTTGTTGAAGAAAATAAAACTTTAAAATGCAACGACCCCTGAACCCATGTCACTTGGGTAAACTTTTCTTGCAGTAGTTATATAAACACTATACGGTACTCGTGCGTAATAGCAAACACGATGAGTAGTCTGTACAGTGAGTCACAAGAGTTGCACTCGTACCACATAGAGCACTCGCCTAGCCGCACTGGTACCACTCGCCTTCGGCACGTGCATTTTGTCGTACGCGTCTAGCTCGGCTCATGTGACCCACGGTACAGTGTTCCCAAAATGTTCTTTTCTACGCACTCATATCGCGAAGTATCATATTATACTCCCAATCCTACTGCAACCTGTCTTTAACCCATGGGCCATGAGCGAGAGGAACGGGGTCGAGCGGCAGCGCGTATGGCTAGGCGGGGGAGGGGCTCTTTTTACTGTGCTTTTTGCTCTGCATAGAAGAAGCTTTATTTATACCGAGGCAGGATAATAATTTTGTCTACTTTTCCTCGGGTTCAACGCTCAACCGGCACAGCAATTTATATATCGAAAATATATCTACTAAATATATTTCATATATAGAATGTGACGCATAAAATATCTATTTTAGATATATTTACCGATATATCATTATTGCCGCTTTTTGTATATAAAGAATATGCGTTTCATATTTTTTATATATATTTACTGCATCTAAAATATATACTTAATGTGCAGTAACATATACAGAATATCTATGTCACATATATATTAGGTATATAGCATATGTACTTTTCTATGTAGCGTATATATATATATATTTCCTAATGTGGTTTATTCACATTTTATTCATTTCATTTCACATTTATATGAAATTGTATAAAATAGAATTAGAATTATAGAAATAGAATTTCATATAAATATGAAATTAAATGCACTATTAAATGTACCGAAGCAGGTGTGAAAGCTGCCAGCAAAAAAAAAAATTGATACACATAAATTCGTTTTATTGAAATAAAAACATTAAAGAAAAAAAATACAAATACGCGAAACACTGAAATTTGCTAATTGATGTTGAAATTATAAATAAAAGTGTCGAGTCTATATATAAAACATGAATTTAATTTGTATACGTGGGTCTAAATAATATACATCACAAGTATATTTACTATTTGCCCATTTCGTCGGATCATGTTTTAGATTTATATATACATACGTATGTATATTTGTAGATATAAAAAATGTATAATAAATATATTTGCGTGTATATTGTATGTGCATAGAAACGTTTATATTGTGAATATATAAAATATGTATTAAAAATTGTATTTTGAATATATATAATATATATTTTTAAATATATATCAGAAAGTGTGCGGTACATATATAATGAATGTACATCATATGTACAGATATATACATTATGTATATAATATATAGTGATAGTTTTTGTAGATTGTATGCATAGGTCTAATATATTAAATATGTATACATAATATATACATATACATAAAGTAAACATAATGTATACATTCTATCACCATATATATATATATCCAGATACTTAAATCGATATATATTTTTCTATGCGGGAACTACTTCTCGATACATCGAAAAGTCGTGATCGAGCGCCACCGTCTGTGAAAGCGACGACTGCGCATATGTATAAGGAACACACAAGACCGAGCAAGACAGCACGAAAGCTGTCGCGCTAATGTGTTTTATCGATTGTCAAATCGACTGTAGATTATCAAATACGTATTTATATACGCATCTAGCACACGGGTCCGCCGGTTAATGAGCCGGCACCGAAAATTATTTCTACGTCGGCCTCGTGGTATTCGGACGATTATTCGTCCGAATAGGTTTTGACAATCTTACAAAAACCTATCCGGACGAATAAACCATACGACTCTTCGTCCGGATATGTTTTTTAACGACTTTTGAGTGTATCCCGACCAGTAAGATACATTCTAACCATTTTTACAGATAAATAATATACGATTATTTGTTTGGATACGGTTTTAACGATTTTTACTTTTATCCTAAGCCATAACATACGATTACTCGTCTAGATATGATTTTTAACGATTTTTACGCTCATCTAGAGGAATTGCCTAAAATTATTTGGCCGGATATGGTTTTGAACGATTTTCACAATTATTATATAAATATCGATAAAATACAGAAAAATTAAGAATTTCATTTAAAAAATGTTTGAAAATTGATTAATTTTCACGAAAAAAGAGATGATTTCTGGAATTGTCACGTGGCTTCCCCGTTCATTTCTAGATTTCCAATATTTGATGCCTGAACTAGTACCAGAAGAAAAAATTGTCGAAAAATTTCAAATCCTATAAAATGTTAATGGTTCAATTGATTTTTTTAATATTGGGTACCGATTATCAGTTTATAATAGTCCATTCGTGGAACAAATTTGAGGCCAATATCTTGCAAAATGCGAAATTTAGAGCATGATAAACGATTTTTGAAAAAATTGGAAATTTTATAATTTTTTTACCATTTGACGAATTGGTGCAAAATTTTTCACTTAGCGTTTGTCAACCCGAGCTTTACTTATGTGCGAAATTTCAGACCGGTATCTTGAAAATTGCAGACAATATGGTCCCAACAAGAATCCGAACATACACACAAACGGACATTTCATACAAATTATTTTTATCAGCGTATTAAAACATTCTGAGCATCGTGCGATGAAAACCTAGAAAATAATAATAATAAAATAATGAAACTTGAACGAAATTTCATAGAAGAGTAATAATGCAACGACAATACAGTAAAACTCAGAGGTAACTGGATGAATAACACCCAGTAATTCGCTGTTCTCCGGTTATCGGAGAACAGCCAGTCAAAAAAATATGGATATCAAAAAAATGAAATTTCTGCACGAATTCCTCTGCATATTGTTTGCAGCGCCAAACAAAAAGAACGTGTCTTTTCTCATATCAGAGCATTAAAATTCCAGCGAGAATGTCTCAGATATAAAATGTCTTATTCCGGGCAAGTGTCCGATGACTTGTATTCGTTATTCTACACGAAGGAAGAATTCAATTTTCCAATCATACCAAAAGCGAAAAGTTGAGGATCGGTGGTGACCTCCAAGGATCTTACTCCGAAGGTACAAGTCAAGTACTTCCGTATTGGATCGTAGCCAAGATATATTGGTAACGAAATGATGAGTAGTGAAAATGATTGCTCAAGATGCGATTTCGATAACGTCGAAAGAGATTGCTGGTGTCGCGTCGAAAGACGTATACTCTAGGAGAGTTAGGCGCTTTCGGTTGCCGGTCTGTCGCTCGAAGGATACGTCGCGATGTGCCACTGTATGTGGATAGTGACGGTGGAGGAGTCCAACGATCCATCGGCAGCTAGCAGAGGGGATTGAAGAAGAAGCCGCGTTATTATACTGTACATACGAGAGCGACGAACAGCAGCAGCGGTAGCACCAGCGGCAGAGATAGAAGACGCCGAAGTGGGGGGTTATTTACTCGCTATTCACTGTGCCAGGCTTGGAGCGCGTATCGTCGTCGACCACCAGTTTGCGTTGTGACTTCGGTCGTGCGAGCTCACAACCGCTCTTCTCTTTCCTCGCTGCTTCCTCCCGTCGCACTAACTACAATTGACGCGTATTCCTCCCACTTGTTCACCGCAGTGCCGCCGCGATAATCCGTCGTTCTCAGCGCATGGTGATTGCGTGTCTGTGTATTTTTTTTCTCCCCTATTTAATAACCGTAATAATGAATGAAACTCCGTTTATACATTAAACGAAGTGCAACGCGTGCAAAACGTTTTATATTCCTGATCACAATGTGACTGAAATCAGAGGAATAGTCAATTAACAATTATCCGAGAAGTGCGCGCTTATTCTTTACGTATTTATTAAACGACTTTAGTCAACGTTGTCAAAGTAATTGGTGCATCGTAGTGAATGATTATCGAGAGATGAGATTAATGGTTCGCCGTGTGTTTGGAATGAATTTTACGGTGTGATATGGAAGTCAATCGAACCAACAATTATTCTAGTGTGATAAACGATCGAGCTCGCAGCAACGGCTGCACACAAAGTTTATGCGCGCAATCGCAACGTCGCTATTATTATTTTTACGGGGGAATTGTTTATCGTTGTTTGCCGTTGAGAAACGCAAGGCGAAGAGGTGCCAAGACTAAAAAAGCAGCTGATAGAGGCAGACAGGAGAAAGGAAAAGTAACAATACAAATATACCGCCCGTGTCAACGAAACTCGCTCGCGTCGTCAAGGAATTTTCATTGCCAGTCGGTCCAATTTCCTGTATTAAAGTATAGCTCATCCTCACGTGTTTGTTTTGCTTGCCACTGACGTACGTTAATCTATCGAACTCATTTGACTCAGAGAGATAGCGCACTTTTTATTTTTCCGCGAGAAAACAAAACGGGAAAAGTGGTTCGACTTGCAAACAGTCGGGAGTTAAAAAACACACAAAGAGGTCCTTAGTTCTAGCGCGGGTTGCTTTGAATGGCACCGGACTTTGAAAAAAAGAGGGAGCCGAGGAGGGGAAACGGCGCGGCTACGAAACAACATCAACAACAACAGTTTATCGCTCCTACCGGTAGCGAAATCGAAGGGATGCTGCTTATGAGATGTCCTGGAAATCTAATTGCCACTGATCACTACCATCATCACGGTAAATCAACATCATAGACGAGAGTATACGACGAAAGGAGCATATGACAATTAACACAGCGTTGAATTACTCGCATTATTGGACACAAGCACACGAAGACACTATTTACATATAGCTGGAAAGATATTCTTACAGATTTCAGCTACATAACACAAGAACTTACAAGAGGCCGTTATGAAGAGATTCAGAGACGTATATATCGGTATAAAAAGACAAACAAGTAATGACACACTTTAGATGGAAATCGGGTGACCACCATTGATCGCGTTGATTTTTCTTAAGTGAACAAAATCACGTAAAAAAAAGTCATAAGAATTTTTTTTTTTTTTTTTTCATTGATATCCTGCTTCTAAAAAATGTTGCACTCATACCTCAATAAGTACATAACAAACATTGTAATTCTGCACTTATGTAAAGACATACCGTGCACGAGAAAATAATGAGGTTGAAAGTACACTTTTTTACTTGTCATAGTTTTCAGATCAAACTGGTCAAACAGTTTTCGTATTCAATGTCTTATTTTATCTGTCGAAGAGTGCATTCCGGATTGAATATAGCGATTCTGGACGTAGTAAAAATTAGATTTACCGTAAACAATTGTTTAGTGATTTGTTAATAGAGACAAACTCATTTAGACATTATAAATCGTAGTTTTGTTACAGACTTGATATAAAAAATCTTATATTCAATCTAGGATGCACTTTTCGATAGATAAAATAAGACATTGAACACTAAAATTTGATCATCAGTTTGATCTGAAAGTTACGACCAGTTAAAACATTTACTTTTCAGCTCATTCCACTCTGGTGCACTGTATGTCTTTACAAAATTGCGAAACTATGATACTTTTTACGTATTTTATGTGGTTTAACTTGAATTGTTTTAAAAGAAGTATATAATTTACAGTTTTTTTTTCTTATGACTTTTTGTAGGTGACTGGGTCCCCTCGGTAGTTAATTTTTTATCATTCCCGGAATTGAGTGCATTTTCATTATCTATCGCCTTTAGTTTAGTCATCCTGGGTTTAGGATTTCCGTATATATATAATGTTTGTTTACTATAGCTGCAAAAAAAAATCACAATAAAATTATGACAATTAAAAATATGGAGTAAAAAAGTAGACTCGCAACTCCCGTTGCTTATTATCAATTAGTTCTCATTCATGTAATATTTCCATGATCTTTCGTAATAGACAATCGAATGGTATTCATTGTTCCGGAAAAGTTTAATAGAGATGCTTTACTTTCTCTGCAGGAATTCATCAGCCTTCTGCTCGATGTGTGTGTAATGAAATATATTCTGCATACCCATGAATATATTTCATTTTTACATTGCAATGTTTTCACAGTTCGAAACTTTGAAATAATTAGACCGCTATAATTTTTCTCAGTATTATGTTATCGGAAATTTTATTTACCAGCTCCATTATGAAATTCAACATACAAGTGTAGTAAAATTGCAAATCTTAAATGAAAATTTCCTTATTTTAATGCCAAATTCCCTAATTCTTATAAGCTTTATAAGACTCATTGAATATTCGTTTTGCATGTTCCATTTAATATACCAGTTCATATAAAAGTGCTCCTTTTAACCGTAATGCAAATTCATGAAAAATATTTTTAACAGTGTATTCAGTGGATTATTTATCTCTGATAAACCATGACCCCATCCCCCTAATCAGAGATGTCAGCTGATCGTTACCTTCGAATACACACTTTTTTATATATTCTATAGTTTGTTAATTATTAAACGATTAGTAAACTTCGCGTCCATGTTATATAATTCGGTGTTATAACTTAATATGAAATCATCAAAACACATTTGCCGTAATGAATTTCATGTGAAAAATTGTAAAAAGCAAATATAATGAGAAAACAGTAACGATAAAGTAGCTATTGTTACTTTGGTTCGTTACATTCACTTCTTATTATTGTTTTCATACAATTTTCACAATCGTTATTGCTCCTGGTGGAGAGTTTTTACAGAGAATAAAACCCAATGAATTGATCAAATAAACGAACAAAGTAACTTAAAAACTAATGAAACGCAACTGTGTTTTGACAATTGAGTAAATAATCGCTGACTATTTTCACCCGATAAATTTGCCGTGACATAAAACTGTTACTGAAAAATTCATTTAATTAATTTGGTACGGCGAAATGGTATTAGGGACTTGGACGTTGTCGCTGCTGATACACTCAACCTAAATACTTAATAATATCCTACAGAGTAATATGAAGAAAATATTCCATCGACCACGCCTACAGGCAGGTACGGCATATTTGGCGAAAAAGTGCATTGATACATTTATATTATTGATACCCAGGAAGAGTGAATGTGTGATCGAATAAAATTTCTCGGATGGCCCCGTTTCTGTGGCGATACCAATGCGTGTCTGCCTGCAATCGCGACTGGTGAGGCATGCACTGTTTTCCTTTGAAGACAACGATTGAGAGAGAGCGGGCCAGCTCGAAATTAAACTGGTTTAACGGAGATTCTTGGACGTCCTAGTGAGACACCTGTTAATTTCTCGTTAGTAAACGCGTCGAGAGCTCGAAACTACTTTCTCCCACCTTCGTTTCCCTTCCCAAGAGTTTTCGGGCCTTAAATGCACAGTCTGCTGTATATTGGATGAATGTGCTATTTATTCGCGTGTGTAGGTCCCACACGAACGACGAACCCGACCTTACTCGAGGTTCTTTGTGATGCGAATGCGTTTCGCTTGTTCGCTGACACTCGTTCTGACTCTGACTCTAGGCCCGTAGCCTTCTTTTCTCTCATAACGCGACCGGGTCTCAGGGTCGGTGAGCGTGTCTCCAAGAGAATAATCGAGCGACTCTCGATTTGCTGCTGGTGTTGGTGATAGCTTTGGGGTTCGAACAGAAATTTCACGAGCTGTTAGTAATTCGTTATTCTCGAAGCTTTCTATACATTGTTAAAAATATTTTGAAAATTAATATGTGTATTGAAAGTTCTTTTATAGATACGGTATATTAAATTTTATTCATTATACAGATTAAAATTCTAATAGCTATATTTTAAACGCAGCTTTTATAAAGTGTTTTAAAAACTTTATATTAATTTTACCTAAATTTTTTTGGATACCAATTAAATTCAGATATTGGATTTTAACATACAAAAAATTGTAATAGTGTACGAAGTATATACTTCATGGGCAACATATTGGATGTTAACATACAAAAATTTGTAATTGTGTACGAAGTATATACTTCATGGGCAACATATTGGATGTTAACGTACATATTGGATGTTAACGTACATATTGGATGTTAACATACAAAAATTTGTAATTGTGTACGAAGTATATACTTCATGGGCGCTTGCATCGGTGTGAGTTCGATTCCTGCACCTGACATATGCGAGTTCCGAGAACTGAAAATAATAAAATTCGATTCATGGATTCTACTCTTGTAAATTGAGAGCATATCCAGGGATGTATCGTATTTAATGGAGAGTTGCAAACCTCATATTATTCTCAAACTCGTTTTGTTTGTATATTTATTCTTTGAACAATTTCGCATTTAATATTTGATATGTTAGAGAATACTATAATAGTTGTCATATCGTTTAGAACCTGTAGGTTTTTCCATTTTCCACATGAGTTGAAAAAACATCGAATTTTTTCAAAATTTTATGAAAATCAAAGTAATGAGTCTTTTATTGTCAGATTACTTTGATTTTCATGACGTCTTTTTTTTTAATTTTTATTTTTTTTATGACCGAAAACTTTTTTCTAATAAAAAAATCATATATTTTGTTACTAAAAATAGAATATCAAACAGAAGATTCATGATGAATTATTTTTAAAATTGGGATGAAAAGATAATGATTCTAAAAATAACGATTTAATGTTTGGTTAAAACGATCAAATGCCCTGAATTTTATCTTATTCAGTGTTACGACAGCTTGGCGATATAAAATGGAGTATCTGACACTTGCTAAAGCGGCGACAAAAGTATACATTTTTGCCATACCTTTCACACCGAGAGATAAGATTTGATAGGCGCCAAAGAAATGGGTGGATTGTTTTTTTTCTTTTTCTTCCATTTTGATTTTGATTTTAACAAAAATATTTCTTTGACTTCAATAAAATACTGCATTCGAATCTCAAAGAATACATTTCATTGGCTGTAAAGAGACATGTACTTGTAAGGATATACTGAAGAAACAGTCTCCTTGATTCAAAGAAAAGATATACTTAGCAGTAATTTCCTATATTCCTGTCTCTCTTGCCCCTAACCTCACTTTTTAGTTTTCCCGTTGTCCTGAGCGAACGGCGTCACGATTTGGGGAGCCACACTGAGAGAAAATTATGGTATTAGTAACCATAAAATGACAACGATTCATCTGTAGTTGGTACAAACAAAGTTGTTACCACTTAATTAGTTGTCACAACTTTTTTATAGTCACCGTAACTATTAAAGGACTAAAAATCAATAGTTGTCACTTTATAATGAACTGTACTATGACGATTTCTCTCAGTGCAGAAGCTTAACCTATTTCTTCTGTACTTACGCGAGTTCGTTCAACATTTGAGCTTTGTTTAACTTCGGGATAAAATAGGTAGATATTTGGAACTGTGGTGGGGGAAGTCTCGCTGCCTGAGGTTAATGAAAAGTTGGCTTAAATACACATTTCCTTTAAGTTAATGAAGAAAGTTTCATTAAATCTGAAACGATTTCTTTATAACCAATAAAAAAGGTTTAAAAAATAAAAAATGTTTAAAAAATTTGTTTAAAACAATATTTCGTCGATTTAATTTCACTACTTTTCATTGAGTTTGTGATCATTTCAAGAGAAAATAGTATTGAAACTCAAGTATTTTATTTTATTGGCGACGATTTCCGTGAATCAAAAAAACTTTCTCTTGGTGCATAGTTCAAAAGACTAAAAAAAATTCTTTGATTTGGTTCCTCGTTCAATATCAGTTATTTAGTAGAATGACATCGAAGACAAGCCTATTTATTTTTTTACTATACTTAAAGCGTTCACACATGCAGTTATCATCAATAATGTAAATTATATCGTTGTTGCTTTACGTGAACACACCATTTCTTGTTTGCACAATTACTTACTGTTTCGAACGATCAATTAGGAATAATAATCTCGCCTCGAGGCGACAATGTCGACAGCAGCGACAATGCTCGCGGGAAACGATAATGAGGGTTGTTAAAAACGAAAAAATTCGCGACACAGATAATCGCGTATGACACATATTACTCTACGTAACAGAGCTATTAAACTTCGTAGCACTGTTTGCGAGATCTAGTTGATAGAGATAAGATTTCCACTCCTCTAGGATATTATTGTGTTGTTTATATGAATTACTCATATGTTTTTTATCATGCACCGCTCCACTTAGTTCCTTATTGAAAAATGCTGCATTCACCGTAGCACATGCGTAATCAGTTCCAATGAAATCGGGATAAATCGTCCTCTTGTAACTGGATTCATCGGAAATAATTTGGTTCGTCCGATCAGATAAAAAATTATGCCAATCCCAATGTTCTATCTATCTACGATTCTATTCCCCATATCGTTGGTTTAAATACACTTGAGAAAAGTTTATTCACGCCGACAGAGTATCGTAGTAACCCTTGTCAAAAAACGTTGAATAAATTTCATGGAAATGAGAAATTTAAGTGGTCGCGCAATTTGTGGTAAAAAAGGAAAATAATTCATTTGATTTATTTTTAAAAAATGTTATGTATATTACTGCACTCACAACCGCGTACGAGGTCTTGCCATTTTATATTACACAACAGATCATTCGAGAGCACTGCTATAAATTTGCTGGGCTAATCACTATCCGCCATATGCACAGCATGGACTCACGTATAGTCGTTGGCAGAATGCGGAAATAGAGTATGCAATGTCAGTGACTATTGAATCGTAGTCCTGGCACCCTGAAAAATCGTCGACACAATACTATTTCTATTTCTTTCTCTCACACCCATATCAATTTTGCATTTGTTTGTTACTCATACAGATAGATAGATAAATCTCATAGCGGAAACTTTGTTTTCATGAAAAAAAATGTCTTTCGAGATTTTTATGCCAAAACACTCAAAATGGTCCTAAAAAAATGGTCTCGAAAAATGTCCGTATGTAGGTATGACTACGTCTGTTGGTATGTGTGTGTGTATGCATACAACTTCCAAAATTCAAACGCTGATAACTCAAGAATAATTTCACCTATTGAGCTTGAATGTCGCACACAACTGGAGCAGCAACTTTTCTTCAATTGCTATAATTGTTGACAAAATGGATGCAAAAATTTGTATTCCGTAGCTTCTTTAACTTTTGAAAAAGAACGTGGTCACTCTAACTTTCTGACGTATAAATTAGTGTATTATGTTAAATAGTTCTTCATAAGAGCGTTTGCACTTGATGTAGGTACGGTACTGAATTTGGGCCGAATCGGTGACGCCGTTTCAGATTTTATGGAATTTCGAATTTGAAACAAATTTTACATTTTTTTATTAACTTTTCCAAAATCTTATCTGACATATCAAAACGTTATGTCATTGTATGGAATTTTAAATAATTGGAAAAATTAACGGTACTGCATTAACTGCGGAAGAACACGAGATATCAATCCCATATTCAGTATCCCAACAAAATACTACTCAGTCAATTCATCTATTCGTTTAAAACAAGGAGGCAAATTAGAACTCTGCACATTGTTTCCCTGATTATATTTCGCTCTTTGCAAAGCTATGAGGAAACCAAAATCAATCAACATACTTCTTCATAGAGGTAGCTTTATAAAAAGCAGAATATAGTGAGAAATGAATGTGCAAAATTCCACCTTACATTATTTTTCTGTTTATTTATTCATTTAATCGTGGTATTTTCGTGAAAATAAAAATGACGACGGGCTGAAAGACTCCGGTCGGTGGCCCATTGGACAAAGAACGCGTCAGTTTTAAGTCGACAAATAGAAAAAAAAAAAAAAATGTACATGAAACTACTGTAAAAATTCTGTCCAATAAATGTCTTATACTACTACTAAGAATGAGGAATTTTAGGTACTACGTGAGAATGTCAAGAGACCTTGGGAGACCTTAAAGTTCATTGAAGCCTTAGTCTTTCAAAATCAATTCCTCACTGCCCGATGGCCATATTTCGAAATAGGCACATAGCTTCGTAGGTTGAGCAGGAAATTTCGAGTCGTCTAATGAATCGAAGAAGGTTCACGATCGAATAGTAAACACTACGCTGTTACTATTCACGCGTGACCTTTGCGCCATGCCGCGAACACATGGCCAGAGGCTTTACTACATCCAGCACGATTCACGTGTGTACAGCGTCACGTGCGTAGACGAGTGGTAGAGCATTCAACAACAGACGTGGGCTAAATCGTGGCGTCACACTGCTCGCATAACGCACTTATACCGTCGTGTATATCTCCACAAGATTATATAGTTGCGAAAGTATATTACAAACCTTGTATTACAACCATCCTAGACGATCTGTGTTTTTATCCGCATAGAACCCGAATATTTATGAAATTCTATAGAAACATTCCTTTAAAATACGGAAATATCGCTGGCTACACTGAGAAAAGAGTTTGTTAATTGTTGACAAATTAAATGTTAAATATTGCGAGACGAATTGGTTATTTATTTGTAGTGAATGTATTTTGAGCCAGATAAGATCTATTAACTATAAACAAATATCAGCGAGCTTTATTTGAGAAAAGTCAATGTTATTAAGCTCAATTTAGTTCTTCTTTTTCTCTTCTCACACTTCTTTCAGTGTGATTGGTCAATACAATTAAGATTTGATAGAATTATGCAAGTAATTTTTATTGACCATAATTTGCAATGTCCGCTCAAAACATTAAACATACATAATTCGAAGCACATTACCTAACAAGATTGCAACAATGAACTTGAAAAATGAAGCATCAGATTTTTAACGTCTAAGTAATGTTCTCGTGATCATATTATACGATCATATTAATATGCTATCTAATATTCTCTTTGAAAATACGAATTATATTATCGACGTTCAACGATGTAAAGTAGTGTCTGGCACATTGCTCCTTAATTATTTGCTCCTGTGATAACTTTTTGATCAAACCGGTGAACAAATTTTAGTGTTTGATGTCTTATTTTAATAAAAAGGGATTAATTTACACATTTAAAATCATAGCTTTGTCAAACAGACCTTCAATAAAAAATACAATCACCCTCAAATGCACTCTGACAGGTGAAATAAGATATCGAACACTAAAATTTGTTCGCCGATTTGATCTGTAAGCGACGACAGGTTGAAATTTTTCTTTTTTCACCACATTGCTTTGGTGTAGGACTGTACGGTTTAACCGGCTAAGCCGGCTTCACTGGCTAAGCCGGTTAATGGTACATCAATTTAGCCCTCTAAGCCGACCAGAAGTTACCCCATGGAAAAAAGTGTATTCGAAAAAATATCGAAAAGTATATATTTTATATATCAACAATACTTTGGACGAAAAATTTGATATATCGGATATAACTTTTAGTATACTTACAAAGTATATACGATGGTATACTAGTTCATACATATTTTTGGGAAATAAATTATATCGTTTTTATATTCTTCATATAATTCTCAATCCATATTTTATGTATTCGTAAATATGTGTGAATGTATATTTTTTCTATAGAAATCATATATATATTTATGTAAGAAGACGTTTAACACTTGAATCAGTTAGAAGAACATTTGACCAAATTGTTTAGATTCTTTGTTGACATAAGAAATCTAGGTGGTCGAGATTTCGTGTTTTTATATTTTATGAGTTGATGCATTTTTTATATACTACTAATATATAAAAAAAATACACTTTACGTATATTAGCCAGATACATGTATGGATATCCAAACAAATATATTTTTCGTATATTTGCCAGATGTACAAATTGTATAAAACATGTACTTTACGTATATTTGCCAAATGTACGTTTGGACGTAATACTAGATATTGCCAAGTATATAAAAAGTATATAAGAAAAATACCATGTACATTATTTATATCTTTTTCGATATGTCGAAAAATATACTTTGTTAGCATACTTTTTTTCCATGGGGGTTAGGCGTGGTTACGACGGCTAAAAGTTTAACAGCGGCTAAGTCGCCCAAAAACTATCCGTGGCTCTGGCGGCTAAATATATATTTATAATACCGTTTTCTTAACCCATTATTAAAAAATGAATAATGGAACTCAGACCCATTATCCGTTACTTTTATGATAAGTGTATAATAATGATCGTGTGTGTGCAAGGGTGTGTTTGTGTGTGTGGAGGTGTGTGCAAGTGTGTACGCGGGTATGTACAAGTGTGCGCGAGTATGTGCTCGGGCATGCGCGAATGTGTGCGCGGGAGAGTGGTAGTACGTGAGAGAGTGCGCCGGCTGCGCGAGTAAGTGTATGCGCGTGTGTGCAAGTGTGATTTAAAAAAAACAAATGCATTATTTTGACATTAGAATTCTTGCAACTCCGACTTTAAGTACTTTACTGTACTGGAAGTACTGTACTCTAAGTACTTCACTGAAAGAGCTCTACTTGAAGTACGGACTGTATTAGTACTAAACAAGTATCATGTACTTAAAGTCCTGCCCAGCTTTGCTTCACATTATTTATTTCTATAAACTTAAAAAAGTTTCATCCTTTGTCGGCTGAGACTCGGCTAATGATCGGCCAGCTTAACCGTGGCTAATTTTTGGCCGGCTCCGCCACGGCTGACTTTTAGCCGGCTCCGTCACGGCTAATTTTTAGCCGGCTCCGCCACGCCTAATTTTTAGCCGGCTCCGCCACGGCTAATTTTCAGCCGGTTCCGCCGCGTCCAACTTTTGGCAGACTTAGCCGGTTAAGTCGTCTCGGCCGCCTACATTAATGTATCATTAGCTGGCTTACCCAGTCAAGCCGGCTTAGCCGTCCAAACCGTACAGCCCTACTTTGGTGTACATACAGTCTATGCAAAATTGTAAAATTATAATGCTTGGCATATACTTAATGAGACTTAAATGGGAAATTTAAAAAAAAACGCATGTTATAGCACGTGCTATAGCAACGTGCACTTGGTGAAATATCGTAACATGTAGGATCGTTAGAGAGCTTAACATTGTTTTAAACTTGTGTCCATTAAGTAACACCGATGAAAGCTAATCGGTATTACAGCACGCGTGCTAAAGCTATCAACGTTTATCCGGATAAACCCGGATAAACGTTGATAGCGATCGGTTTGAAAAAAAACATTAACCGATCGACGTCAATTTTTGAGAAGGTACACGCCTTTGTTGAGTTTGTTTAAAAAAATAACGCGTAATTCACTATTGATTATTATGCAGGTCTGCGCATTCTCTTTCTTGAAAGATACACCGTCAAAACTACATTGAATATCTTTAATTTCTAGTAACCCGTGGTATCACATAAAAATTACAAAAATAATTACTTGCAAATTCTGCATTTTCATTATGGAAACTTCTTCATCGTTTTTACAAAAATAAAGTAAAAAAGGCACGTTTTGAGTAGTAATAAATTCACAGCACTTATCAACGGTTTCCACAAAACCATTGCTACTGATCTTTTTCAACATTGAGGATATGTCTTGTATCAGTTTGTCTTTTCATTGTTGAACATTTTAGACAAGCTCTCGCTAATATTTAGCACTAATGTGCTAGCTACATTAGGAACGAGCTTCAACCTCCCTCACGATAGAGATAGGCGCTTTATTGCACATTTAAGAATAATACTTTCATTTCGTCCATTCTTTGAGGGTGGTATCGTCTCTATGAAATAAGTCATTAAGGTAGATCGGGCATTCCATTGTCGCTCTGTTTTATTCCGCTGCATCTAATCTGCGTGCACTGGGAGAGAACAAAAAATTTAATACGCCACATCATTTATTTCAAATATATACAATTGACGGCATTAGAAGCAGCTCTACTTATGGTTAAAACGACGATATATTATTTTAAGCCAATTCGGGTGAAAAAGTCGAAATATTTGAACCGAAAATACAGACGAAATTAAAGCAATTATATACTTCGTTGCGTCAATAAAACCAGTTAGTTAATGAATATAAAACCAGTACATGTTTCATTTGAAAATTCATTTAATCGAAGCGATTTAATAATTGACAAATTTTCAAAAATATTATCCACCATAATAAATATTGTTTTGATACAACAAAAAATATTTTTGGTAGGATTGACGATAAAATACGAATGAGTATCTTGTCTGACGTTTTTATAGCACAGTTTCATTGAATCAACACAAAGTATAGCGAAAAAGATTAAATATTTCGTTGGGTCAATTAAATTTTGATTCCATTCAACAGAACAAGCAATTGAATACATTATTCATTGAAATAAAGGGTTCATTTGACTATTCTCAAATTACTGGTTTATTTGAAAATTTAAAGTATCCAATTATATGTTTTTCTGAGAGTGCGAACACGTGAACGCATATCGACGCTAAGTGTTATTATCCATTAAGAGTGGTTGATGAGTATATGTCTATTATATATAGAGAGGCGGTTCCATGCGGCGTCTTAACGTGCACACATCGTGCGTTGTGTCGTCGCACACAATTCTTATCTATCGAGCGTTCAAGTAGGCTATCAGCGATGTCATTAAGAGTATACGTAGATTGCCGAGACGACGCACTATACATTCAATATACATTTCATGTGCGTGTTCACGCAAAAGCTACAACGTTGTTAAAATTCAGAGTACAAATTAGTGTTTTTGAATATGCAGCGCTGGCATGGAGCAGAAATGGCCAATGAAACGACGAAAAAGCATCGATAATATGTTTCCACATGATTAATTTTATCAATTATCATGCCGGAATAAGAATATAACTCCTGTTCATTTATTGCTCCATAGCGAATTATAGTATTTTATGGGCGTAATAATCCATGATCCCTGAACTCTTCAAATACAGACAATATATGTTATACGAAACCTGTACATTCATAACCTGCGCTGATTCTGAATTCAACATTAGGGTGTGTCGAAATTTTTCTTTTTTTTTTTTTCATTTTGCATCGTTTTAATCTATAGTTTGTACCTTTAAGCAACTCTTCTCAAAATTTTAACGCGATAAAAACTTTTTTAGAGGCGTAGCTCGAACGGTTTATAGATCTCCCATTTGATTAACACGTAGATGAATGCGACTCTCAATAAATTCATGTCCCTAAATTACAGATCCGATATATTGACGATCACGTATCTTTTTTCGTTATCTTCAGATCTTTGGGAAGAGAAAAAGTGCTTACAAATTTTCCGTTCAAATCGATAGTTTTCTAGTTATAAGTTTTTGAAGCTCAGAATATCGCCCTCTGCGCCATGTAAGATCAGTTTCAATTGAAATTTCAAGTTTAAGGTAAATTCTGGAGCCATTGTCTGTCGTGAAATTTAATTATAAGTTAAATTTCATTCAACTGTTAAGCAGATGTTTCAAATTTGTTTGTAAATACGAAAAAATGATGAATTAGATCCAATATTTAAGAGAAAAATAAAAAAATTCATCGGCTTTGTTCGGAACGTTTGATAAACCTGTCAAAATTGATCAAAAATCGCGAAAAAATTCAACAAAACATCAAGGAATTTGAAAAGAAAGAAAAACATTATGAAGCATGTGAAGAATTTTTTAGACTGGGTCACAAATTTTACAAATAATGTTAAAAATGGAGAAAAATCGAGAAAAAATGTAAAAAATAAAGAAAAATCGAGGGGTAAAAATCAATAAATCATCCAAAAATTGCAAAAGAAGAAAATCATAAAGATTCCAAACAAAATGTCAGATTGGCTCGAAGATTTAGCGACATTTGGAAATTTTTTCTCGATTTTTCTCCATTTTTGACATTATTTGTAAAATTTGTGACTAAAATTTGTGTTGAATGAAATTTTACTTATAATTAAACTTCACGACAGACAATGGCTCCAGAACTTACCTCAATCTTGAAATTTCAATTGAAACTGATCTTACAGGGCGGAGAGACCGATATTCTGAGTTTCAAAAATTCATAACTAGAAAACTATCGATTTAAACGAAAAATTTGTAATCACTTTTTCTCTTCCCAATGATCTGAAGATAACGAAAAAAGATACGCGAACGTCGATATATCATATCTGTAATTTTGGGACATGAATTTATTGAGAGTCGCATTCATCTACGTGTTAATCAAATGGGAAATCTATAAATCGTTTGAGCTACCTCTAAAAAATTTTTTATCACGCTAAAATTTTGAGAAGAGTTGCTTAAAGGTACAAACGATAGATTAAAACGATGCAAAATGAAAAAGAAAAAAAATTCGAACTTGAGCACTTTCCCTCTAAATTTGAGCTTCATCCGCCGACTAGTTTAGGAAAACATAGATCTTCAAATAAATGTCATACAATGAGTTTGACGTCATTCAATGTAAAGATATTATTGAAACTCAATTTCTTTTCATTGGCGAAAATTGATGTGAAACAATGAAATCTTTTCTCTCGGTGTAACCACTAAACCAAACTGACTATACGGGGTTCCTTCACTTTCAACTCCATAATAACTGCATTTTAAATCACATACAGAATATGTGGCTCTAGTTAGTTTCGAACGTTCTAATGAAACCGATTGCGAAGCAACTTTGTCGGAAATGTTCCATGATGTATACACAAATGAATCTTATTTTTATCAAGAAGAACGTATAATATGATGTTTATGTATAAAAATAAATTGCGGGGTGGGGTTCAAAATAGCGAATGACCAAAATAGCGAATGGCTAAAATAGCAAATTTAAAAATAAGGAACCTCTACATGTAGAATGTCCATGATTATCGAATTCGGTTTTTCCAGACATTCGCCATTTTTATGGAGGTGAAAATAGCGAATGGCTGAAATAGAGAATTCCATTATGATGACCATTCTAGATTCAGACGTTCTTACTTTCGAAACTCGCTATTTTATCCATTCACTATTTTGGTCATTCACTTTTTTTACCCTCACCCAAATCGCGATTTCTAGACAATGGAATGGACCTCCATAATGCACTCTTCGACAGATAAAATAAGATATTGGACACTAAAATTTGATCACCGATAGGGTCTGAAAGTTACGACAAGTGAACATTTTTACTTTTCACCATGTACCATTTTGGTGCACTGTATCCGTTTACAAAATTGCAGAAACATAATGGTTTCGATGTATTTAATAAGGTTTGAATGTACGATTTTTTTTTTATAGAAGGGTATCATTCTTAATGTTACTGAACTCAACTCAATGTTACTGAATGTTACGTTTTTCTCGGTGTATGAGTAAGAGTACACTGATGCAATATGTAGACATAAGAAATACCTGGGATAATAATCGAATCAGTATTGATTCTACGATATGTAGTTTTCTTCCAAAACTCTACTGTATTAGATACTTCCCAATGACAATTTTGTCAAAATGCTCACGTTTTAATCTGCTCCGATCGCTACTATATACTAGTTGGTATCTGGTCTTCTGTACTTTGAGAAATTCTACAAACCAAGATAATAACGCACAAGTCACTGTATGCAGGCTCGAGGGTTCACGCTCGATTGTCGCACTGACAGTTTACCCGCTCGACCTAGAAAAATATTATTGTAATCTCCCTTTAACCGACACAATTCTATCAGTGCAATGCTGCAGATAAGAAAAACGCTGTGTGTCGAATCCGAAGACTAGAGGAAAAGTACGTTACTTGATTTACAATTGTTTCTCTTGGCCCTGTGTATCTTTAATTAACAATAATATTTACAATACACTTAATTTATACTGGCAGTGGCGATCGAGGGATGACAACGGTTATATTTTAGCTGTTCCGAAATATTGGCCCCAAAATCATTCTGCATTCACAATTTATTCGGAATCCGTGCATTTCAAAGTATAAAAGTATCACTTAATCAAAGTGTCACCTTAACTAACTTCCGATGGCAAAAAGGTTTATCTATATCTGGATTGTCGCCGACCCTTTTTGGACAAATTGATACTACTATACTGAGAGAAAAGATTTCATTGACGGCAAAGAAATGGGTGGCTTGATTCTTTTTTCATTGATTTCAATGAAATATCTATTTGATTTCAATGAGATAGTGCACTTAAATTTTGAAGAGAACATTTCATTGCATGTGAAGAAACATTTATTTAATGGGCATAAGATAAAGAAAGAATTTCATTTTTTTTTTTTAAAGTTTTCATTGATTTAATGAAAATATATACTTGATGGCAGCAAGTGCTGGGAATTTCGTCGTCCAATGTTTACCGCTTATAGGGCTGTCTCTCTTGCACCTAACCTCACTTTTTTGTTTTTCGGTTCTCCTGAACAAAAGGCTTCGAGTTTCAAGGAGCCCGTAGTTTAGCCAATTTCTGCCGTACTTCTACACGTTCTCTCAAAATGTAATCTTTATTTGCCGAGTAGTTTAGGAAAAAATAGGTTTTAATATTTTGAGCTGCGATGGGGAAAGTGAGGGAAAACAAAAGAGACGATTTCTTGGTTTAAAAAAATGTTTCTTTGAATTAATATCACTTCTTTTCTTTGAGTTTGAGTTACTCAATGAAAAGATAGTATCAAAACTCGAGTATTTCTTTTCATTGGCGCAGATTGCCGTGAATCAATGAAATATTTTCTCTCGGTGTATGTTCTCCAACTACCTTAATAATTGGCTTTGGATCAGAAACATCCAGCAGCTTTGAAAGGAATTAATCAAAAATCCATATCGCTCGTTAGCACTCGAGGCAATTTATTTTGTTTTATCTTGAGGGTATATGAACAATCACATTACCCCTCGTTACGAGCAATTTCGGTACCTAAAACCACGCTGAGAGAAATTGAGATGGTCCTGGTAACTATTCAGCAATAATTATATTTTATTAGTCCAGGTGGCTTTTTTTTAAAGCTGCATCAACTTTCTCGTAGTTACGTTAACAGAGAATTGAGTTAATGTGACGCCAAAAATCACCACCGTGACCAATAAAATATACTTATCATGGGGTAGTTACCAAGATCATCTCGCTTTCTCTGAGTGTAAATAGTCGAAGCCAAATTAATTTTTTTTGTCGCATATTACTAACTGGAACAAAGTAATTACATTAAATTTTCGGTCGCTATACTAATTTCCGTATGAGTGGAATAAATAATACACGGAAAATTCCTAATTATCGAGAAAATTGAGAGATTCACATCATGTAGAATTAAGGAGTGTGGGTAGCTGCTGATAGTATTAAATGCAAATAGGATGTGAAACATTTTGTTATCGAAATATTATCATATTATTAAAAAGGATTAGGTTCGTTTATATAAACTAACGCTTACGGCATTCGAAACTACAGGAAAATACATCTGGTCATAGAAAACTATTGGGAGATATATCTATAAACGCAAAAAACTACACTGTAAAAAAAATCTACTTGAAAATTAAAGTACCGGTATCGGAAGTTTTTATTCGCAAACCGTCTCTTAAATTTTAAGCACCAATGTGTCGAAAATTCTAACTTAGGACACATGAAAATAATTCGAATTTTATTGAAATAGCGGTGACTTTGTATTTGAAATTTAATGTACCGCGTCAAATATTTCTGATTATGGTACATAAAATTTATGTACGTCATAGATCTTTTATTGCAAAACGGTACCTTGAAATTCAATCACATATATGTTGGAAATTTAAAATGGGTTTAAAAACAATCAAAAGAAAATAGAACTATTACTCAAGCATTATTTTTTCAGACATTTTACATCATTAGAAATTGTCGGGTATTGGTTTTTGCTAAAGAAATTTTTCGTCTACCCCGGGGTTTGAACCTACGACCTACCTATCTAAGTACCTAACAACGCACGAACGCTACCAACTACGCTATCAACGACTTAGTAGCTTTGGATATTAAAATGGCATAAGAGTTATACATATATTATTCTCTTAACCGTACTTATCATTGACATATTCATTTTTTACTGTTACCGACATTTTTAACAGCGTATTATCAACTTTTTTTTACAGTAGCAGAACACGAATACAAAACATTGTATACGTGTTTCAAGATTTGTAAATTCACAATAAATATTGCTTATATTTACAGTTAGGTACATTAATTTCGGAAACGAAATGGGAATTTACAGCACTCAGTACTTGAATCACAGTTTCAAGTACAAAGTACTTAAATTTCATAAGCATAAGTACATTAAATTTCAAGTCTTTTTTTACAGTGTGGGTGTTTGAAATCTAAGTTACAAGATATTCGTAAAGTTAGGTGATTTTTCTACAAAAATCGACTGCAGTGCAGGAATTTTCAAAAACTTGTCATATAATTATACAGTTACTGATCAAGTTTTGTATATTTACAATGAATTTCTCTTAAATTCCAATGCAGGTACATTAATTTCACGATAGATTTGTAAATTTACAGTACTCGGTACATGAATCACAGTTTCATGCACAAAATTTGTATATTTCATATCCATAAGTACATTAAATTTACAATCTTTTTTTACAGTGTATGTATCGATCGAGCTGAAACAAGATAATTATAGGAAGAATTATATATTTTCATCGTTCTCCACACGTTATCGATAAACGTTCCATTTATAACAGCTTATTTATTTACCCAATGATAAGATTTTTTGAAACAGATATTGTTTTTATAAATAGATTTTTTTGTTGTAAATTACTAGTGAAAGAATCCTGAAGAGACCTTAACCAAAGGGCAATATGTTAAAATGTGTCAACATCTATTTGAACTGCTCGTTATCGCTTATACGCCTTTATAACAATATTTTAGTGATTCTCAATTGGTAATACAAAGATATCTTGCACGTCGTGGGGAAAATATTAGACTTGCAATGAAAATTACGAGGGAAAGCGTTTGCGTACAAAGGCTCAAAGGTCCGGCGCTTAGTCTACGGAAGATAATATAATGGTAGTACCGGTAGATAGGATATTGAAGGGAGCCGCAAGTATGTGCTCACGTCGATGGGAATGAGGCTTTTTCATCCTTGAGAGAATTCGAGCCCATTGGGATCGTCATAGTTAGCGAGCACCACTTCCCACCGTCTCTATCATTGTCGTTGCCGCCTGCTGTTTACCGTCTAATAGTAACGATGTTTATCGATCCCTCTATCGCGGGATACCACTCGAAACCTACCGCGAACAGAAAAGGAAAAAAAAGAGCTTTCTACTCCGATCTATTCACGAGTGGAATAGTATTGCAACTGCCAGTTATTCAACGAGAGACAATGTTCCCTTTATTGTCACAGTTAAGAATGCAAGTAAATTCAATATACACAACGCTATGAGATTTACGAATCGCGTAGATGAATTCCACATTGATATACTTTTATTGTAAATTTATGAATTGTAGAAGCATTCTAAGATACTGGTATTTGGAAATTACAGTTAACTTGTTCAAAATCCTCGGTATAAAACTCTGCTCGTGTGGACTTTTAGATGGTTTCAGCCACTAACGTGTTAATACTGACACTTCTTGCGGTGCGGCATTAACAGGAACGATTTCGTTAAATTTATCCTCAACTTCATCTATCAACACTGACATTAGGATCTTTTCTTCATTGTACGACCTTGATTATCTTAACACGAGTTCGAGTCGAACGAACACTGCTTGGTCTTAATACCATGTATTGCATAGAATATCAGTTGACCGTAAATGTGGAAGATTAGCGGCCCGCGTTGATCACCTCGTTTCTTTTTCACTCGTCGTGTGCAGTATCAGTGGATTATGCAAAAATAGTTTGAAAACGAATTCCGACCGTGTATGTAGACATTCCTCAATATACCCGTGCACATATTACCTGTTCTCAATGTGATTATGGAAAAATCAAAATGTTGAGCTTAAGTGTATTGGAAAATTAATATTTTCACAAAGTGGACCGTCGTGGCATATTTATTGTACTGAAGTATGTTGTAATATCAATAAAAGTAGATTATAAAACAATTGATGTCGTACATTTAATTAAACGTACATTTAATTTAAAAAAAAAAGTGCAATCACACAGTGCTATCACTCCAAAAACCAAGCGTGTTGCATGTTTGTTATTTCCTATCGTGTACATTATGACGCCTTTTTACACACTTCCAAGCGCGTTCTGTTTACGTATCACCTTGACTTATGACCGCAACACCCTTGGAAGTGTGTTAAAAAGCGTCACAATGTAAAAGATAACACACTTGCAACACGTTTGGTTTTTAGAGTGTAGAGTAGAGATACAAAACTTAACACAAATTCTAGTATTAAAAAAATTACACCATTACGGTGTTAATAGTAGTATTATATCAGTGTAATTATCATACAACACTATTCGTTTTACACGCCTCGTTAGTACTGCACTTGGTGTGCACTTATACAAACACTGCGATGGTGTCAATTTTAATAGCACATTTTCAACATTCCAATCATTTTTAATATACTAATATTCCATTTGAATAATGACGAATACATCTGAGGAAATACATCAAGAGGAAACGTTTCATCGACACCAAAGAAATGGGTCGATTGATTCTGTTTTCATTGATTTCAACGGAATATTTCTTCCATTTCATTGAAATAGTGCACTGAAATTTCAAAGAGAACATTCCACTGCCTGTGAAAAATGATTCACTTAGTGAGCCTTATCTTCAAAAAAACAGTGTCACTAATTTAAAGAAAAATTTTCATCGGTTCAAATAAACGGTCTCTTTAATTCATGCAAAAGATATACTTCATGGTAGCAAGTGCAGAGAATTTCATCATCAAATGTTGAACGCCCATATAGGGCTGTCTCTCTCTCTCTCTCGCACCTAACCTCACGATATTGTTTTCCGGTTCTTAGGAACAAACGGCTTTGAGTTCCGATGAGTCCGTACTCTAGCCCATTTTTGCCGTACTTGAGCACGTTCTCTCAAAATGTGAACCTTATCTGCCGAGTAGTTTACGAAAAAAACGGTCTCAAAATTCGGAGGTGTGTAGGATACAAAACGGAGACGATTGTTTTTATCAAATGTCACTACTTTCTGTTGAGTTTTGGATCATTCAATGAAAAGATAGTATTGAAACACAAGTATTTTTTTGCATTGACTAAGATTACCGTGAATCAATTAAATGTTTTCTCTCGGTGTGCGAAAGGTTAACAATTGTACTTTTTTGCTCATACCATTTTTGTGCACTGTACGTCTTTGCAAAATTGCAGATTTATAATGCTTGGTATGTACTTAACGAGATTTACTTTTAAATTTTTTTCAAAGAAGGGTAGCATGTTCACAATTTTTTTCCAATGCTTTTTTATGGGAGTCAGAAGCCTTAATTCCATGTTGATATCCCTGGTCGTTGACTATAGACAGGAGTTACTTGGCCCGGAGATCCGCGTTAGCTCGGGCTTATATTCATTTTATCGAACTGCATTCGCGCGGAGTTGCCACTGTTGATACTGTGTCGCGGGGTACCAAGATACGTAAGCTTCAAAGATCGAGAGAGGGAGAGAGAGGCACCGAGATCCGCGCACCGCTTTGCCGGTCGTTGGCATCGTTCTGTGATTTTCCTCCCGCACTGACGTGGGTGCACCTGCACGTGCGTCTATGTCATCAGTACTTATATATACGTACTCCTACTACCCCTGTAGAAGGGAGTGAGCGCGAATGGCCAAGGATGTAGGAGAAGCAGTACAGCCCCTTTGTCTAGTGATTGCGTAGCAATTGTAACTTCACCAGTCCTGAGCTCGGTTACACCCAGTGATCCCAGGTGGAGGGGAAAATCCCGCTGCGGCTTTTTTTCGCACACTTCGACGTGCGGAAGTATTTTCCTACTTGTCGGCAGTCCGGCATATAGTTAAGGTAAATGCTCCTATCAGTAGCGGGTTTTGTATATTATGTGTTTAGACGCTCTAGCAACGGTTTTCAATAATAGGAATGATCTTTGAGATTTCGTACGTTAGATGAGATAGTAGTCGATATCGTAACTTCAAGATAGATTAAGCAGCCTGTAATCTTCAAATAGAGATTAGTCGCTCTAAAAATTATCCTTCCAATAAAAGAATTAATGGTATGCTTAAGTAGCCCTTAAATAATGTACCAGCGACGGCAAAGTTTTTTAGGTTATAATAACACCAAAGTTGACGATGGTCTGCATTAGGAACACGCGAAATGTCTGTGGCTTTCATTAGTGGCTATTTGATAACTGTCTGGAACATAGGTGAGCATCTTATTGGCGTTGACAAAACTACGTTCAATGACTTTTCGCTTTTACTTTTGTTCATTGTAATTTAAAGAAAATCAAACATAAGATGGAATTTAATTCAAATTTGACTTTGTAAACAATGTCTATATGTTCTCCAGCTACCGCCAATTTGTAGACATAGACCTAAATAATATTTTACGAATGAATCTATACTAAAGGAGTATTGGTATCGAATTTGAGGTGAATCTATAAATAAGTTTCTCCAACTCCGTGCGAGAAGTGCTTACTTCTCACACTAGTGAAATAAAATTCTATACGAAACTCGTGCGAGAAACTTTTTCTCAGCTCGTCTTCGGCTCGTGCTGCAAACTCACCCTCGTCAGAAAAAGTTCCATCGCACTCGTATCGTAATATACTATTCTGTACCGCATGCATGAAATGTTGCAGAAATTGCACATTATAGCAGGCCATAATATATAAATGCCGATCGCGTTTAACGCACGCAAATTTACTTCAGGCACACTTTCCCCTAGCAATAATTCACTTCACGCACACTTTTGACGCGCCACCTAGTCGGACGAAATGTGAATCAGTGTTGCCAACGTCCGAGTCCTGTTAACACCGTAACAAAAGCGCGCCATCAAAACGATGGAGAGAAGTCAGGATAACCTCGAAATAACCGATCGTGACGATACGCCCACGGAAATAAACAAATGTTTCAAGTGCACTAATGGATTTGTTAATTCGTCAATAAATTTGTTTTTTTTCCAGTCGGGGGGCTCGGCTAAGTCGGAGAATCTTGGAGAATTGTTTCAAATCATTTAATTACGGCCAATACTAATTTTTTAAAAGAGTGATAAGTAAAAAAAAATGTTAATATCTGTTTGCCCTTAACATTTGGAACTACGACATAGAAAATCACCGATCAAATCCAAGAAGTCACGTCGAAATATCCTGGATTGCTCAACACATAACAACTGTTTCTGTCCGTTGCCCATGCAAGTCCTGGCGCTATATTTCTCTCTTTTTTCACCCTTCGGACCCGTTTTTATTTTCTATTAAACATGACAGTTCAAAACTTAGAACAAGCTAACCATGTTGAAACATAATATAGTTTTCAAGGGGATTATCGGGATAGTGGAATAAATGTATGTTTTGAGGATTCATCGGATCACGTAACAACAAAAAAGGGAATCTTGCACATTGCTTTCTCATTGTCTTTCGCTTTTTACACATCGATGTTGGTCTCCTTATAAAGGAAGCTTTGTGAATGGCGAAAAATAATGAGGAAACAATGTGCAAGGTTCTACTATGCATCCTTGTTTTAAATAAATAAACAAACATGGCTGCGTATTATTTTGTTTACATACTAAACTTAAAATCGATATCTTGAGATTTTTTAATTGAAAATTCAATAAAACATAAAATTTCGACCGTTTATCACTAAGTTATAGATAGCTGAATATCATTGTGTCCACATATCAAATTTGGTATTGATGTCTCCATTAATGGATCCCGTCCTGGGAGATGGATTACGTCAACATGTTAGGTTTACTTTTTATGACCCGCAAAGGCTCATTAACTCACGTTTTGTACTTATTGAGATTTTAAAGTTCTGAAAGATTCGATGACTTAGTTTTTTCTAAATTTAACATATCCCCTAAAGACATTATGACATCTTTGCAGTTGGTGCCCATCGACCCAAGTTAGATTTAGCTCAAAGCAATATTTTGACAACCCAAATAAAGTCCATCTTATCGTACCGCAATATGACAGTGCATGCACTTCAAAAACCAAGCGTGTTATTTTCTATCTTTTACATCGTCACGCTTTTCAACACACTTACAAGTATTCCCATTTGCGTATCGTTACCATCGGTAAGTAACACACTTAAAAGTGTGTAAAACGCCGTCACAACGTAAAAGATGGGAAATAACACATTTGCAACACGCTTGGTTTTTAGAGTGTCAGTGAGAAACGCACATGATCCATTGGTTCAACTGGCCCAGTGACGTCGTTTTCCCCCTATACTCCTAGCATCACAAATTACACCAAGACCAAAAGTCGATAAGAATATTGATAACAATTTGGGAAAATAAATTTCATTCTAAATTCCATTATTTTATTTTCACATATTAGTTTTTTTGTTTTAAGATTGATTTCTTAATAGTTTTACCGAATGTACCAATTCTTTTGTAACCCCAGATTATTGAATGTGTGGAACAACAATATAGCGAAAGAAGCGTGATAATCGTAACCTCGATTTCCGAATCTAAAATTCGCTATTTCGCTCTCAGCGAATCAATTTTTTCGATTCTTCGATGTGAATTTATGAAGTACATATTATTCTTATTACTCGGTGAATATATAATAATATATAATTTAGTAGTAATTTACCGAAGCGAAAAAAAAACTCCGAGGTCGATTATCCCATTTTCGCGAGGCCGCCGTTTTGTCTCGGCGGTTCAAGTGGAACGTGGAGTGGTCGTTTGAAAACCGCCTGCGCAAAATGCATGCGGAGAGGCGTTCACGTGAATATAAATGCGTGACGCACGTGTGATGCTCTGAATTGCGCACGCGGCCTCAGCCAAACGATTTGGCTCGCGGCATATGTTGTACGCATATGATATTTCCCGCAGCACCGAGATTTGAGAATCCCTTAAACAGAATCTATGAACGTGATTAAATTGAAGTGGAGAGTGAACAATTCTGTGCTGCTTCTCCTTTACGGTGCTCACCCTTAAGAGGCCTCGGTACAATATCGAGTTTCAAACATTACCAAACCGCGTAATAGGTGTACAAGCGTGTTGAGAACCACTGACAAGCAATATTTGATTAATTTATCCAAAATACGTTGGAATGACTAAGCCGAAATTTCATAAACAACTAACAATGATTGTTCTTAGATTCAAAAAAACTTAATTTTTTATACCATTCTTTGAAAATAATTCAGTGATTGAATGAAATAAATATGTTGAATGCATATTTTTACGAATGTCACGACGATTCCTGGTAGTTAATACGACGACAAAATATATATGTCTCATTTCGTTTGGTCGTTAGTCTACAGATACGCTCCGTGAGCGCAGGTTGTGCTCTCGTTATTTTCTTTCCGAGACTTTATTTCGAGTGGTCGTCGCAAGTTGGACTTTGTACGTCGCAGCGTTCACTTTTATGACGTAGCTAAAAGAGTATCAACAGGGTAGAGGAATAGGTAGGCCTAGCTCCGTCGCTGACATCGCTTCACGAATTTATCATGAACAATAGGTCTATACTTGGCATATATACCAAGTTTACTCAAACGTGGATTTACTTATATACTCGTAGTTACGCCGAGTATTGACGCTTAGCAGATGAGCAATCGGCAACATATATATAGTAGTTGTAAAAATAAACTGCAGTTGGCTTTTTGAAAGGTGAAGCACATGGAGCAGAGCTCGCGGTCGCACAATCGTAGACCAGTCGACGTAGAGAGTAACGACGACCTCAGTGCAGACCTTGAACCCCCGCTACTGCCACTGCCACTCACTTTCGTTGCCAGTCGACTATACTTGCTCAAAGCTATGAAGCCGTCGGTCAATTGAGGGCAAATTTAGTCTCAATTCTTCTCACGAAATTATGTTTACATTTATGTTTTGTTTGTTTGTTTGAATAAAACAACAACGTAATTAGAGAAATTGTTGTTTTTTTCTTCAGGTAATACTACTACAGGGGGTAGGACGTCATCGACGGCGACCAGCTCCTCTCCTGCGAGGAGTACGATAACATCGAGCGGACGTTCGCATTCGGCTCGACGTCTTGGACCTCAGCAACGTCATCAACAGCAGCGTAGTCATCAGCAACAAGTGCAGCAGGCGCAACAAGCGCAACAAGCGCAGCAGCAGACAAGGTCTTCGCTGTCATCACTAAGCAGCGCGGTAGTTCGAAATTCGGATGAGCCGTGCACGGCGCGGGCGAGCGGCAGTTCCGCGCACGACAATTGCGACAATTCGAACGACTCGGGCCTTGGTTTTGAGGAGCGACAGCAGCAACAGGCGCAACAACAAATTAACAATTCATCGGTTCGTTTGATTGTACATTCAATCGCACGATATACGCGGAATACTACTTATACGATATACTACTTATAAACTGCTTATTATATTTAGGCATTACTCAATGGCTAATCCTTATCGAAGTAAATAGGATTTTGTTCTCATCCAAAGTTTGATCAATAGAATTGCACCATTCAACGTCATGTGGTACAACGTATACGGTTTTAAATACCTAGTAGTTCTTTTATATTTTTGTCTGTTGGTTGATATATGGAGGTCATTTCACTAAATAGTGAAATAAGTTTTACCAGGTGGTCGAAAGTCGAAATAACGAATAGGTTCGTTTAAAAACTCATCTCAAAAAGAGCTACTTTAATTCTTTGCAAATTCATCTGTCAAGTCGTTCCAAAGTTACAGCAGTTCAAACTTTGTGCGCTTTACTGTTCGTGAGTTTTAAACTTTATGATATCCACCTAATGAAGATTCAAAAATATACAAATTGGCGATTGTCACATGATAAATCCTCGGCTTTCCGAAAAAACATATTTGTTTATTTAAAAAATTTTTTTTGAAAAACTTCGGACTTTTTCCCACAACTAATGTACTATCTTGTTTTGGGTTTCATTTAAATAACCCGTAAAGAAATTGAAAGAAAAATTATGTTGTGAATTACCGACCAGCTGTGTCTGGTTAAAACTTAAGATTTGCGAGAAAAAAAAATCATAGAGTAACACAATGATCCGGATTTTATTATTTTCACTGTCTTTGACGTTGTTGGTACAGATACGTCCTTCACAATGACAAATCTATGATTATCTGTATCCGAAATTACACAATGAATCGATTGTATCCGTTTTACAGTCGAGGCATTTTCGAATCTTGGCTTACGATATATTTGACACACCTTATAGCTCTCGTTTGAAAAAAAAAAACGCGATCGATGTTCTTGAAGGATTCCCGTGCCCAGTCGTGCGATACCAAGGACGTCAGGAATTAATTTCTCGTACCCATTTAAACTCTTTTCGTCACAAAGGGATTGAAACATCCCTTCACGAGTATCTTTTGTCTTCAGGAATTAACTACTAATTAATTTTTGTAAACTGCACAAAAATTTACTGTGTAGGACACGTATCGATTCGTTTCTTCGATGTCTTCCAACTTTTATCGATAGTTAAAGTGACGGTCGTAGCAGCACCACGTAATCCATAATCCATCCATTGATAATCCATAACATAACTTTCCATTCCATTTTTCTATGAGCCAAAAAAAAAAGCCAAAACGCGATAGTACATTTCTTGTGTGAAAAAGTCTGAACTTTGGAAAAAAATATCTTTTTGAAATTAAAAAGAATATATGATCCAAGAAAAAATGTATTTATTTTGTTATTCAACTTCATTTTTGAGATCTTGATGACGGAGAACATCGAGATAAATTTTTTTTGGAAAGCTGAGAATTTTCTACGTAAGAAGCAGTATTTTATATGTTTAAAAAATTCTATCAGAGGTTCGACATCTTAAACTTTAAAAGTCACGACTGACAAAACGACTACAAAATTTCAAACTCTGAAACTCTTATACAGAAAAACTTGTAATAAAAAATTACGGAAGCCCTTTTTGTCATGAACTTTTGAAAGAACTCATTCGTTCTTTTTTGGAATGACCAATATACAAAAAAATCATTTAGAAGCATTGAACATCTGTCAAACTTACGGATTGAATTTGATTGCAACAACCAAACGACTTTATTAAACACGAGTAGATTTGGAGTTGAATCTCTGGAAACTATCGATGAATAAGTGCGTATAGGGAAATGGTCCTGTTAATATGATCAAAACGAAAACCTCAGTTTGGAATCAATTTATTAGACAAATTGTTTTTAATGGTAACTTTCGTCTCATGGTGCAATTATATTGGTCGCAATTTGGATGGAATACAAAATTCCCTGAATACCACCCGGGTTTCGAAATTGATCTGATATTTCAAAGCTCTTGTGACGATTGATTATACGACTCGCTTTACATTTATGATTTCATAATGATAACATGGGCCGATAAAACACACAATGTGTAAGCTTTTGAATAACTGCAAAAACTATTAATTTTCAATAAAATGACATGGCATAATATTTTTTAAAAGGAAATAACAAATCATAATGAATGCATCGACAAAGTAACGGAGAACTGTGCTCTTCCTTTTTTCCAGAGTTCTTTCAATAGTTGAACGAAAATTAGTCTTTTTTTGCAGCTTCTCAAATGTTTAAACATAATCTTGTACCCGTTACAGGTTATTATTATGAAATGATAATCGAAAGATAAACTAAGAGATAAACTATATTCCTTAAATCAATGAGGATTTACGACTCTGATTATATTCCCTCTTCTGATCGGAGTCTCTCTTTACGGACACGCTCCATTTTTCGCTGTCCAACATAAACACGGGTTTATGGCGCTGATGCTCGCAACACAAACGTATAACACGCACGCATCATCCACATATCTCGACTCTTCCAATTCTATTTTTGCACCTTAGCGCTTTCGATGTATGCAAGCTAGCTATGGTACAGTCTCGTGGAATCGCAACTTCTATTTTAGTACCAACACACATTGCATTTGACTATTTACTTCCGGCTCTCTAGCAGAAGCTCTACTTATCTCTATATCTTGTATTCTATTTCAATATCATATCGTCCTTACATAACATTTGATGCATGCTGTGATGATAGATTGCGTGTTGCCACCAACTTTTTTTTCACTCAACCGGCCGAAGTCAGTTGAAGATCATAGCGAGAAAATATTGTATACTATAGGCTATAAAACTATCAGGTTTCTCGTAGTGAAAGTATAGTTAAGTGGTAGAGATCCGATGCTTCTTCGAATTCAAGCTAACACATATTTTTGATGACGTAAAAAACGGACGACCTTTTACGATCAGATGAAGTAAAAAATATTGAAAAAAGTAGTCACCCACCGACCTTTATCTCCAAGTCTACTGATCGCCGATAAATAACCATCACGTCAATTACTCCTTTGTAAAGATAGACAAAAAGCTGCGACACAAATGGACCTTCTGCAACTGTGATTGTGTTCATTTTTCATATCAATAATTATCATAATTGAATATGTAATAATTGTAATGTTCTGTTAGGGCGGCTTATCCCTGATTGAAATGCCAGATAGAGGATCTTAACGAATTTGAAGAATGAAGTTAACATATTCAAATAGCTTTAAAAAAATACTCAATATCAATTTATTCTATTCAACGATGTGTTCGATTGCTTCAAAACTTTTTCAATGGGTATTTTAAACCTTTAATCGAATAGAGAAATTAAGCGGGATGTTTGACTGATGAAATTTGCAATTGGCACAGAGACCGAAGATACTCCCATATATTTCTGTGCAAATATTACACTTTTTACAGTGATAAATAATCATTACATGACCCGAAGACCTGGTCTGAGGTTTTTAACACGATTCTACGTGATAAAACTCTAATATAGCTGGAAAAATGTTAAATTCTTAGAATCATAATCTTCCGCTCGGGATACCTTAATGGTTTCATATTTCACGTTGACATACATTTTCTATAACAATTTTTGTGAATCAAATTCCGAATAACAGATCTGCTATGGTGAATATGCTACCCGTTATACTCTCTAAGCTTAGCCAATAACAGCAATGGAAGTAAATGCAGGTTTTCGTCGAAAATGCGAAAGATTCATATAAATAGTGAATAAAAAATTATCATTTAAAAAACAAAACTCAACGAAAAAAATGGAAGAGATAATTTGTCCATCATATGTTTGGGTTTAAAATGCCGGATTCTTAATGTAGTATTTCAGTGATTTTTCGTAACAGAATGGAAAGAGGCGTAATTCGCCAAATTTTGCATTTTTGTTGTTATTAAAGGCATTAAAAAAAAATATAGTTTTAAAAATTCAAATTTTTGAAATAGCAAATCGTCCTGTATTACGCAAACGGTAGTTTAGTCATTTTCATTAGTATGATTTTTTCACTTGACGTTAGATTATATTTCACTTTTTAATTTTTATAAATCGAAAACATCTTAAATAAAATCCTCAAAAAGTTCACAATTACTCCGTTCAATGTGATCAATGACATAAATAAGTTAGGAGAAGATTAGAGTCGGTCGGGGTTTTTTTTACTGTGTGTAATACCGTGGAATGTCTTATATATTAATTGAGTTTTTGATATGTACTTTTGGGGACTTTGGTCTCCGGGCTTAACGGAGCTTGGCCGGCTCGCAGCGCGTTTTATCTGCGGTGTTGTGGCGAGCTGCGATACTCATTTGGCTTCGGCTGCTGTTGGTTCCTCTGCTGTAGCTAGCCACAATCATTGACGCCCCGCAAGACTCTCTTTGTATCATACATGCGTTTCACGCGTTAGCGGTGGCTGTGCGGTCTTTATTATCATGTACGCTAAATTGTCCGTACGTTGTCTGGAATGTTTTAGGTTTGTTCTACTGCACATAGTATTTTAGGATAGTATATACCGCATTGTTATCGCTTAACTTGCGTCATATCATAAATCACGTGGCTATTTATAAACCACGACACTTTGGGTCTAAAGAGACCCGCTATTTCTCAAAGTCGCCTTTAAATTTCTTAAACATTCTTTGCAATATATACTTTTTTTGGCATACATACGAGGCATTCCCTGGTCTTAGACACAGCTAAAAATGTGAGCGACTCCAATTCTTTTTCTAATTTTTTCACTGTTATTGATCAAAGCAAATGAAACATCTGTAATTTTTTTCACAATGTTATTTTGACATTTGTTCGATTTATAATGAAATGGAAAAAAAAATCTCGCCTCAAGTGAAAAAATTGTATTGATAAAAATAACCTTTAATTTGTAATATTGATAAAAATTATATTGAAACAAAAAATTTATATATTTTTTTAACGCTTTTATCCTAAAAAATTATAATTTTTTTCACATTCGGACACCCCCGATTCCGTTGATAAAAGTTCAAAACGCTTTGATGTAACGAAAGCCAAAAGCATTTATACAAATAACGAATAAAAAAAATGTCGATGATATGAAAATTTGAAGGAAAAAATGGAAGGAATTATGTTTCCATTATGGGCTTTAGTTTTAATTTTTTCCCCATTATTTGAAAATAAATCGGACAAATCTTCAAACTAAATTGTGAAAAAAATGCAGGGATGCTCCATTCGCTTTGATCAATGACACCAAAAAATTGAAAAAAAATTAGATTCGATCGGGTTTTTAGCTGTATGAAATACCATGGAATGTCTCATATATTTTAATGTATCGGTAATTCAACGAATAAGACGCAGTCATACCGTTGAGCGCTATCGTCTATGGGTGGTGGAGTATAGCAATACATGCCTTTATAAACTACAGAAGTAGCATAATAGAGTCGTATAAGTGAGTAAAGCGAGCGAGCGAGCGATTACCGACGATTTCAACGGTAGTTGAACCCGACTTGGTCGTCGGTTGCTCGCTCTCGACTCGTTGATTTATCAAATTGGTCTGTAGTATCGAGGTCTCGAGGCACATGGACTCAATCCTATCAATTGCTTGAACGCAGGCTTGGAACGGAGTCGGCGAGGAGGACACTAAGAGACGGAAGATGGACATAAAGCTCGAGTCCGAAGACGCCAACTTTGCTTTTCCCGAGGTTGGACGAGGGGCGAGCGTGTCTTCGAGCAGTAGCAGTACCAGCAGCAATAGCAGTACTAGCAGCAATAGCAGCAACGGAGGTGAGGTGAACAAGGCTGCGGGAGTTTCGAGAAGTAGCGGTGGTAACTCTGCTACTGGCAATGGTATCAGCGGCGCAAGCGCGGTCTCCAGTCGGACGGGAAACGGAAACGGCACCGTAGGAAGGGTCGTCGGTGTCACCAGACCACGTCCGGCCATGGGAGTCTATACGAAGAGACCGCCACCGGCCCATCAAGGTCCCGTCACTCTTACGTCGCAGCTTTGTACGTGTCCCTGGCACGAATGGCCTTTTTCTCATCCATTAAAGCTCACAAATGCACTAGCTCTTCCCTTCTTAGATTCAATCAGTACCTACCTCAACTAGTTAACTTTCATATTTTCATTAAGCATGACAAGAATGAATGCAGTACTTAAAATTTCTTTCACTATTTTACCGTCGTATCTCTCTCACAACGTCGTAGCCTTGGTTCAATTTCCTGGGACATTTCCCATTCCATCTTCTATAAAAATCTTAAATCCCGTGAATGTTTGTGTCTGGTCCCGCATTTATTGTATCCACAGGTTTCAATAATAATTCTTGCGGTATAATCGTTATTGGTTTTTTTTTATTTCTCACTTTTCAGGCAGCTCTTCCAGAGATGGTAAGACGCAGCTCCAAATAATATGTCAGCCGGAGCAGCAGCACAGAGCCCGATATCAGACAGAGGGATCTCGAGGAGCCGTAAAGGATCGCACGGGAAATGGTTTTCCGATCGTGCGACTCGTCGGGTACGACAAACCGGCTACGTTACAAGTTTTCATTGGCACGGATTTAGGTCGCGTCGCCCCGCATATGTTCTATCAGGCATGTCGCGTCAGTGGGAAAAACTCGACCCCATGTGTCGAACGCAAGCTCGATGGTACAATCGTCATCGAAGTAGACATGGACCCGACCAAGGACATGCTCGTGACGTGCGATTGCGTCGGTATACTCAAAGAACGAAACGTCGATGTCGAGCATCGCTTTCCTCAAGAGGCCGGAGTACTTCAGGGTCGGAGCAAGAAAAAGTCCACCCGATGTCGGATGGTTTTTCGCACCACTATCACCCATGCGGACGGTACCAACGAGACACTACAAGTGTGCTCTCAGCCTATAGTTTGCAGTAAGTTGTTAATAACACAGGAAACTTAAGAAACCTTTTGCACAGCCTTTTTTAAGATCGTGTCTAATAAAAGATCCGTAGGAAATTCAAGGACATTTAAGCATCTTCCAAGAACATTTTCTAAATACTTCAAGAACATTTTTAGATAATTTCAAAAATATTTTCAGAAAATTTCAAAAATATTTTCAGAAAATTTCAAGAATATTTTCAGAAAATTTCAAGAATATCTTCAGAAAATTTCAAGAATATTTTCAGAAAATTTCAAGAATATTTTCAGAAAATTTCAAGAATATTTTCAGAAAATTTCAAGACTATTTTCAGAAAATTTCAAGAATATTGAATATGCAATGATATGATGATGAATATTGCATTCAGATATAATGCAAAAATGCAACTCCTTTTTTCCTTTCAAAAGGCCATCCACATTAATGATGCTATTGCGCTTCGACGATGACCTTCTAAGATATGTCTATTATATTAGGGTGTGCCAAAAAAAAAAGTTATGTTGCTTCCTCATAGAGGAAGCTTAGTTTTTTATGAATATCAATTTTTCATCGGATTTTACTTTGAGGGTTTTTCATGTATATCAATTCTTTATCGGATATACGTGAAAACCCATCAGAATAAGATTCAATGAGTCTGTAACTTAAAACCGTTAGCAATCCATACAATTTCACCCGGACAATTTTCTAGAAAAATCAATGTTCTAATAAATTCCTATTGACTTTTTTTGTTCTAACATCAGTAGTTCACTCAACAAAAGTGATAAAAACTCGCCAGCGACTTTTTTGTAGCGCGTCAGATGGACGACAAAATTTTCCTTGAACTTTTTGTCCTAACTTTGATAGTTTAGCTAAAAAATGTTTAAAAAAACGGAAAATTCACAACATTAAAGTTTCAAGGCTCTGTAAAAAACCAAATATTGACGATAGAAATTCGACTTAACGAAATTTTTTGTTCGAAATATAATGATTCATAAGATGTAGTCATTGATTTTATGAAAAAAAAAATTCTTCTTAAGTTGCAGGGATAAAGAATGTAAACAATTCTCTTTTCTGTTATTTGAAAGGGGAAGCCTTCAAATGCAATAGTGAACTTCTTAGAATTGGAATTATGAGCACCGGTTCTGACAGGATCTTTATTAGGACGTATTCTACGATATTTTGAGCACAGAGTAAAAAAAATATATCGGTTTTTTTTCTTGCACACCTTAATATATATAGTTAACCGATCCCGAAGATTCCGTTGTTATCGATTTTCTTACACCAGAAAATTTTAAACATTGGAATATCTTAATTTTAAACATTGGAATATCTTAATTTTAAACATTGGAATATCTTTGTATCTTTGACTCTTCTAATTGCTTCGTCAGTTCGTACATTCATGAAGCAATCAGACCGCAATGAAATCGATGAAGCAAATATCTATAGTTTCGACGGTTTAAAAACTTAGAATTATATCGAAGTCGATAGCAGAATGCAATGTGGCATCCAGCGTTCAAAAGTATCGATATACTTATTGTGATCATAATTCGAAAATTTGAACTTGCCACAAAATTCAAGTCCCTTGACCGACCCTTATTGAATTTGGTGCTGAATTTGATAAGAATTGTATGATGTCCCTTTATTGATATACACTGTCAGAAATTTTCGTACGTAAATTAATATAAAGTATTGGAAGTTTTTTTGCAGATGCGCGTATATTAAATGTAATATACAAATAGTAAGTAATATACCAAAAAAATGTTTGTGAAATGAATATACAGTATACTAAAAACTTCATAATTGTAGTGTTCATAATGTGTTTTTTGAAATTTTACAACATATCCGTATATTAAATCAAAATTAATGAATTGTATCTGCGAAGAAACTTCCAATACATATATTAATTTTTGAAACATTTTTAACAGTGTACGAAAGGGTTGACAACCCTACAGTAGAAATCTACATTAGCCAAACTTAATATAAAAATAACTTAATGAGGCAGTAATGAGTCGAAATTCATTGTTGTTGAATTTTATTTCTTTACAGCTCAACCACCCGGAATTCCGGAAATATGCAAGAAATCCCTCACCTCCTGTCCCTGCACCGGGGGGCTTGAACTCTTTGTACTTGGAAAAAATTTCCTCAAAGACACACGCGTCGTTTTTCAAGTGGACAACGAGGATATGTCGAGCAGCCTCGAGCCCCACTGGGAATGCGCCGTCACGCCCGACAAGGAGTTCCTTCAGCAGACCCATCTCGTTTGTGTGGTGCCTGCTTACAGGAGGCAGGATCTCGCACCGTCGGAAGCTGTTAGCGTTAAATTGTACGCAGTATCTTCAGGGAAGACAAGCGAACCTCACACATTTCTCTACACCGCGGCGTCGACGCCACCTGAGCCTTCGGTCGGCAAGATCGAATCGTCGACACCGCCAATTGTTCCCGCGAGCAACGATACCGCAAGTCACTCCACATCTCCCGCGGCGGTTCCACTTGCTGCAGTAGCCAATAGTGGTGAGTTTCCAATCACAAAGACTTAAAAGTTGACACCTTTGCACGTTGCTTTCATATTATTTTCTATCTCCCACAAAATCAACCCTACGAGCAACTATGTTTTCAACGATTTGCTCTAAAGAAATCTGAGAAATCTTGAAAAATTCTTTGATATTGAGTAATCTTGGAAGTTTCATGATATTCCGAGAAATCATAAGAAATCTCATGTAAAACATCAGGCAATGCAAGAAATTTCTAGATAAACTGAATTAAATAAATCTAACAACGCAATGTTCAATAAATCATTCGAATCTCCATAAACGCTTCTAATCGCCTAAAATCTCATGGAATTTCAAGAAATCCATCGAAATCCCTTGCTATCTCAAATAATCCTATGGAACCTTAAGAAATTACATGAAATCTTTATAATTCCCTAGAATCTTATGAGATTGTAAAGAAATGTTAAAATCTCGAGAATTCTTGAAATCCAGTGAAATCTCTTAAAATCTTGAAATCTGATGTACGCTTGATTTACTTTGTGGTCCATCCCTCGAGTAAAATATAATGAACGATAAACTATGCATATAAACATGCAGACAACAGCGAAGGTCATAATCTAAGGGAAACGTATATAACCTGACATAAAAAATAGCGACGATAGAATCTCAAGCGAACGATTAAGTTCTGATAATTTCATAAATTATAAGTAGCAACGGACGAATATGGAAAAGAGTGCGTTTTATTCAATCAATTTAAAGTATCCTTAATTTTGTTTAAAATTAATTGTTATTCAGTTATTTGTGAGGAAACTGTAAATAGTCTCATAAGCAATGCAAGAACCGATTCGAACAACCTGAGTTAGCTAATAGCCGACAGTTAACTCATTTCATAATTCGGCCTAAGCAACAACAACGTCAACATAAGTTAGTACAGCATACGACAGCTTATGTGTTTGAAGTTTGTAGATCAGGGAGTCCATAATTTTTCAACAATTACATTCTTTGTTTCATGAATACTTGCAAGGAAAGTATCCGTCCGATAGCATAAAAGTTGCGCCAATAGGCAAAATATAGCATACCCTGGTACGGCTTGAGGATCCCACCCCAGTTTATTCTGAAATGGCAACATGCTTATTTCTACCTTAAATTCGCCATGATGACCATGTTGATAGGTGCTTAAAATGCTGACAACTTTTTTTTCAATGATAATGGTCAATCCATACTTTTGAACCGTTCAGTTAATTTTTTTAAATTCCAATAGTGCTTATCATTGGTATAATCTTGGATTGTACACAATTGAAAAAAGTTTGGAAAAGGAAAATAAAAAATGTATGGAATTTTAACTGTCAAACCGTATTGTAATATCGAAATCTTAAAATTGATCCTTTACCTTTTCACAAAAACTAAATTAACGAAAAACAAATGTTTTAAACATAGATAATGAGATGTCATTGTCGTATTTTTATTGTTTGCAGCACTAATCCCACAGGCCGCCGCTGTATCACCAAACTTCCTAGCGAACATTCAACAACAGTCTCAGCCGCCTTCGCAATCTCAGCAAGCGCAGTCCGAGGTGCTGAAGAGCGATCCGAGTCCGCCACCTTCGTCAGCAACGAGCCAAGCGACTCCGGTGATGATGTGGGCCGCGCAGGCGGCATCTTGTCAAAACACAGTGCCTGATGTGATGATGCCACCGCCAAATCTAGTGGCGAATCCGCTTTTAAACCGAAGATCGTCTTCGAATCACCAATTGATTATTCCCGACAACCTCAAAACCGAGGTTTTGGACGACAGTAGCGAGAATAGTATGTTGAGTGAAAATAGTATGCAAAGTATGCCGACACCAACGTCTAACGGGGCATCGGGTTCGAGTCCTCTTCATCAGCTCGTAGGAGAAAATTCGCTGGACGCGTCGCAGTCGACAATGATAAGACCGGGTCCCGTATCGACTCTTGGTTCCCCAGCGCAAGAGGCGGTCGGTATGCTCGGCGTGGTCGATCTAATGCGTAACCAACATCCACTGACGCTCTCGACTTCTCATCAGACTCCCTTCGGCGCAATGCACGAACAGACTCATGTAAAAGTGCTAAGCCCGCACCACATAAACAAAGACGTGAGCGCAGTAATGCCCAACGAAGCTACGACAAACGGTCCAACATTGCAGGGCGCTGGAGTGGTAGATCTCCGTATGAAGCACCATCAGTCCGAGTACAACACACTGAGCAACTTCACAACGACGCCAGCGGGCCAGCCGCTTCCGGCTCAAAGCGGTCAGAGCATCGAAAAGTATCTAAATCATATAGAGTCGACGGTGGTGGTGCCCAAGGAACCCGAGACACAGGAAAATAATTTCGTGGGTGCAATACAGCAACGAGCTTCCATAATAGCGAGCAGTCGTCCACAAGCCCCACCGCAGCAAACTTCCGATATACTCTCGCCAAATGCTGCAACAGTAAAGCTGGACGCGTTGGTCAATTCAGCGGCGGATAGCCATCAAATGGTCTCACCTATGAGGACCGTAAACACAAGTCCAAACGGAATGATGGCTCAATTGTCGTCGTCGGATCACGAGTCTATCAATAGTCCTCAACAAGCTACGAGGACGAGTCCGCCTATACCTGTCAAGACGATGCTCCTCGAGGCTCTAATGCCAGCGAGTGAGGCTCTCATGCCAACGCCTCTTACGGCGAACGCGGCAACGGGCGTCGTTAACGGGGCCGCCGTTGTTACCGAAACAAGCTCCGAAGAGAGCCTTTTGACGTCGATAAACGCGGCTCTCTTACCCCCGATGCAAGAGCCTCCGGTTGTCACCGCTGCGGGTCTTTCGAATCCAACGGTGAGCGTCTCCGCTCATAATCCTCTTCAAGTTAGCAGCGAAACAATCCCAAGGAGCGCTGAACACATACAGCAGATTCAGGCTCTCACGGAACAGGACGTTGTGATGCAACAGCAGGTGCAGCAGGTTGAACAGGTCGTTGCTCAGGCCCAGCAACAAGTCGAGCAAGTCGTCGCTCAGGCGCAACAACAAGCCGTTCAGGCGGTTCAGCAGGCGCAACAACAGGTTTATCATCAGGTTGTTCAACACGCTCAAGTCGTACAACAAGCTGTACAGCAGGTTCAAGCGGCTCAACAAGTTCAGGCCGTGCCAGAGGTTCAGCAGGCTGTACAACAGGCTACTCAGGAAGTCGTTCAACAAGCTGTTCAACAAGCTACTCAGGAGGTTGTTCAACAGGTACAAGCCGTTCAGCAGGCGGTACAACAGGCGCAGGCCGCTCAGGCGATGCAACACGCCGTTCAACAGGACATTGGATCTATGCTTAATCAACCGGCAGGTTTCGTCGCTGAAGCGAGCTCGGTTCTCGCGAGCGGAGCCGCACAAGAACCTTGCCAGCAGAGACTGACTAACGCTGCGGAACAAGCGATCAATAGCGTTATTACCAACGCTACCCAAGACATTATTAACAATCGGCCTATTACTACGACAACCGCTCATGCGATTATCGCTACGAAAAATATATTGAACAGCGTTGCTACTCAAAGTGCACAACTTATGAACAGCGCAATGGAAGGAATATTGCCGAAATCACCTTCCGCTGGTCAAGGAACTATTGCGGAACAAGTATCGAGAAAATCACCACCCGTGCCGATGCCAGGTCCAGCCAATCGACAGAATCCCAACAATGCGATACAGAACACTGCGCCTACTACGAACGGACAGGTCATTAGGAAACCCGAAGATGACGGCAGCATGCTTCCACAGGAACTCACGTCCATGTCGGAACACGATCTTCTGAGCTATATCAATCCAAGTTGTTTCGATCCGCAAGGCGGTTTTCTCATGTAGTCCACGAAACAACTGATCCTACGGGTCGATGGGGGGAGGGAAATCCGATTTTCGCGTCGCGAACTCTTGTGATTTCCGTATATGCTTGTTATTTACTTGTGACAGCGATCACACATGAGCTATGTTCGATATTGGTGAGATAGTTTACTTGGAGAAAGAGTATCATGGTTTTTATTACATTTTCTTTCCTTTTCTGTGTGTTGTTGTCGATTGTGGAGGAACACGAAGACACTCTAACCTTCGGAAAATCAACAACTATTAATATTTAAGCGGGACGGGCGCATGAGAGAGCGCGACAATTGATTATATCTGTAAAACGAATGTTAACGTGAACGTGTTTATTTTTTTTTATCATTACACGACTTATCGATTTAATTTGGGAAATTCTTAATTTATCTCGTTGAGAATGTCACTGTGGTGCATCGAGGTGCCTTCGCTCCCTCCCCTCTCATTAGAACAAAAAAAGAGTAGATCGAAGTGGTTTGAAACCGATTTTTCGATCGACAAATAACTCTTATTGAGCCTTTTATAAAGTAAATGAAGCTAACATAATTGAACGAATGATAAAAAGATATACTGACCCCACTCAAGGACAACATCTCTATTCGATTATAGAGAAACGGAATTGAGTGTAGCCAATTTAACGTTAACACTTACGATATGATTCTATGAATTATTGATAAACATTTTTTTGACTTGATTTCATTGTGCGAAAAATGGATCATAGTACTGTTTTGACTTTTGTTTTTATGCCACCTTAATGTTAAGGATGTTTCTTCTATTGTTTAATATTTGAATTTGTTGTTAATTAGTACTGATAAAAGAAAACTAAACAAAAATTATGTGATTACGTTGATAGCCTCAACGCCTAGTAGACGATGAAATGCGACAGAGAGATTATATTATATGTCGATACGAGTAATAGTTAATAAAAGTATATATCATTACAGAAATATATATACACATTTATATATATATATTTTTTACGTTTACCCAAAGAGAGAAACACGTTCAGATATATATTATAAATGTGAAAGTGAGCTTACTACAAAGTAAACAAATTAAATCTATTCGAGCCCATTGAAATAGCATCGAACCATATTCGAGTACACCAGCATATTGGTCCAATTAGAGAAGGGTCATGATTACGTACATACCATACGATTAGAGAATACCCGCAGATTCGCGAACGTTTTTCGAATCGAGTCCGATTTTTTTATTAATCACTTCGTGATAAAAAATTATCAAACATACTCCAGACTTAACGTTATAGAGAGATATATTATATATTTGGTATCTGTTATACAATGAATAATAATGCCATCTCGAGGACCTGACCCATGGACGGTACTTTTCATTTCGATCAACCATTCGTACACGCTCGAAAGTGGAAAATAAAGATCTATCGAAGGATCCTGAGCGTATCGTTTCGATGTAATCGGTCACATCCCCACCTTACTAAATAATCATTCGTATAAAATACTACGTATATCATATGTACTCTGCGTCATGCTATCAGTAATATGTACTGTATACTTTGAACACACCATTAGTACCGAATAGTATCCTTGAAATGAAAAATCCGAAAGCATGTATCATCGTTTCTCCTATAAGTTCAATAAATGTTTCACAGCATTCTTATCGCTATATTCTCGCCCTTTCCCCTTGGAATCGTAAAAAACGCAGGTAGGCATCATTTCAACACACATTAATTTTTAATTTATTCAACATGGATAAATGTAGCATTTGAGGTAGAGTAATGCCTTTTTTCATAGAAAGACTAATAATTTTTCATAGTTTTACATGATTCAAGATTAAGAAACGTTCGTTCTGAAAAAACCTTAAAGTGTGAGAGATCTCGGCCGTCTATCCAAGTAAAAAATTTCTACATTGTTACGGAAAGTTATCTAAATGTGTTACTCATGTCCGCCGGAATGTTATCTGTGAGGTATCTTATGTCTGAAGTTAACTTTTGGACATAGGATAGCCTACAGTCAGCCGAAATTTTAACATACCAGGTTAATCACACGCGCTAGCGCGCGTGCCTGAAATTCTTTTGCACTGCTGCGCTTTTATAATCATTTACAAAGTCACGGACGTTGCAGCGCACGTCCTATTCTCATTTTAAATTTGACACCAAACTGAACTTGTTTCTCGCGGACTTTCCTAGCAACCAATCGCAACTCGAATAAGCTGCTAACAATGCTTTCCGTTACCCATGAACTTTTTAAAAAACGGAGTTTCAGCAGCGCTGCAGCGCTCATTACGACAGACTGTTAAATCTCGCGCTGTTAAATAACGAACTGCCGATCGCACAGTCCGCGACTAATCAGGGGTCGAGTTATATCGACAACAATCGTCACGATGGCGTGAATTACGAACTTTTTAATATGAGAAATTATATTGTCCGTATATAACTTTAAAATTACATGTTACTGCCGCGGTATATCATTGCAACATATCATAAAATGATTAAGTTAGATTTAACTTTCATATTATAGTGCTGTGTACGTGTTTACTGACAATATCTCGGAAACTTGAAGTTACTGAAAAAATTTCTCCACATGAAAGATGTCTTTTTTCTTAGCTTTCGAGCGAAATGTTTGAAATAATCGTCACATTTCGGTAAGTATGAATTTTTTTAAATTAAAAAACGAGGATTCATTTTTTTCATAAAGAAAAACTTATTTTTGGGTGACAAAATTACCGGGTATTCCTGCATGACTGTTAATATTGCAAGAAAACGCCAGAGCGGTACCGACCGACGTTCTGGATGAGAAATGTATTTGTGTAAACGTCCCGCAAGTCGGAGAAATTATTCATTTTTCAATTCAGAAATCGTCATTTTACTTATGTAATAAAATTACAGACCATTCCTGCATGACTGTTGATGTCACAAAAAACAATCATCAGAGTAGAACGTATCAAAGTTAGCGTACAAACAATAATAGCCCCGTTTTTCGAAACTGCCACACGAATATTTTTTTTTTTTTATTATACCGGAACCTCTATCCGTGCCACTCTGCTTATTTTTCGGCGATATCGATAGTCATGCAGGAATATGTCATGCTGTAATGTTATCGGCCGCAAAAAAGGTGTTTTTCAACTAAAAAATAATAGTTTGTCGGACCTTTTAAACAAATAAATTTTCTTATACCAGAACATCGACCGGTGCCAGCAAGGCGGTTCTGTCAAGATATCAATAGTCATGAAAGAATGCGCGGTAATTACTTGATACCGCGGAAATGCCAAAACTCCCTATAACAGTAGTACAATGGGTTGCAAAGTTTACGATTTTCTCTCTTCAACGGTGCTGTTCATCGTTGTACAATTTTACCGAACTGTATTGAAAAGTCGTGAATTTCTAATTTCAAATAATTAGTTTGAATTATTAATGCCGAGGATATTACACATACCTGTCTATTTAAATGATGCTCATTTCTGTAGAGAAGACATTGAGTTTAACTTTTAAAAATAATAGTCTTTATTATGTACAATATACATGGCAACAATAGTATCACAAGAGATAATAATTTTATTAACCCACGCTTCTTCCCTTATTCCCAAATTCGTCAATTCCATGACTTTCTTCAAATGATAAACCAGAGGTCGTCGTGGTTTCTCACTTTGCTTTCTTTCAGCAATTTTTCGAGGTGATGTCCGACGTTCACCGCCGCTGCTGGCCACAGGTCCTTTGGAGTTTCCTGGAAATTAAAGAAAATTAGATCTAATAAACAAATCAGAACATTTAAAGGATGCGAATAAGAATATTTAGCATAACTTTTTAAAGTGATCTGTATCAAAGGTTTTGCCAAAAATGTGCTCAAAAAGCGTTACTGTTTTTCGGAAAACGCACAAATCTCTGCAAACATCATTGTAAATTGCAGTAAATAAAACTCGGAGTACTAAAGATGTTTTTTCAACGATAGCAAAGTATACTACAATTCAATGATTTTTTTTCAAACATATTATTTTATACCGTTTTTTACTATTTTACAATTATGACATTACCAGACGAAAAGTTGACCACGGGCAAACTCATCGATTTTTTTCTGCTATTAGCACTAAATACTCGTCTCGTAATAAAGTTGTGAATATTTGCCAATACAGATCAACGCAGAGATGTGAGGCTGAGGGTTCGGTAAAGAAATTTATATAAGACATTCTATACCAACTCGGCCCCTTTTTCCTCGACCTTCTCGGATCTGTTTGATAATTGGTCATATATTATATAGTACTACTCAATATATATTAGTACTTCTTAAAAGTACTCTGTGAATTTCTTTAGATTTTTTAATCCACTCCTTTCAGAAATGAGTTTTTTTTTTCAAGTCCATATATCATGGAAGATTAAAGACCGGCGAAAGAATGTAGAAACAAAAAAGTTATGTTTTTCCACGGAATACTTTATTCGAAATATGTTATCTTATTTATAGTACCGAAAAGCTATTTCCACCCAAAAAAAATGGAATATGGATTTTTTTTCTCCCTCAATACGACATTTGTTGTATATCGTTGTAGATCGTATAGATTGTAGACCGTATACGAAAATGGAAATCGTGTAACTCAGAAACAAGCCGCAGTATTGCACCGACTCTTGTTAAAATTATCCTTGAGCAAGCCTAGCTCACCCAATTGCCATGGTATTGCACCAGCCCAATTGGTTTTTTCCGTCAGCACGCCCACCTCCTGTGAGCCGTAGCATTGTGCTAACCCTCACAGTATCCTTCTTTTCTTTTCTATGCTCTATGTTTTAAGTTTCGTCCTCTACGAATCCTCCTTAAAAAAATCCTGTAGGCCACGATATTGCATCGACCTCTACAACCCAAAATGCACTCAGTAAAAACAAAAATAGGCCCCAATATTGCATTGGCCTCTATTTCCTTTTGATCATATCAGGAAACCGCATTTTTTCGCTATTCCTGTAGGCCGCGTTATCGCAACGACCCATATACTCTTTTTCGACTCCGCTGTTTCAAAATACCGTCCTCGTTATTGCAACGACCGCGGTATATCCTTCTCTCCTTTGTCTCATCTTCGTGAGCATCTCGAGATAGAATACTTGATTATTTCGAGTGGATTATAATCGCGATATATCTCGAAGTAACCGAACGTTCCCCTGTAGACTCTGGGCCTAGCTCAGTGCCTATAGAAAAACAGAAGTCAACACTCTCCAATACCCGTTTTTGTGCGCAGGCCGTGGTATCGCACCAACCCTTGTCTCACAATATTTCAGCTGTTAAGGTTGCCGCTACGCTCACTGACAACACACACGCGCACACATATCTTGAACATACCGTCAAACCTACTTCGAGCAACATTTAAATCAAATCGTATCTATTTCGAAACAATTCATAATAACGCGATTAGGGCCACGTAAACTGTTTTTGCTCGTCTGCCTTCAGCAGACGTATTGTATTCACTCTGATAGATTTAAAGGGACAGCTTCAATCAAGAGACGCGGTAGCGTCGCGACGCCTATATTATATACTTGTTGTTCAAATATCGACACTTTACATAGAACTTTCATAATGTTGCCGTAAAGGAAAATGTAAAACTTATGACAATTTTATATCAAAGTTAATGTTAAATTATCAATACTTGAATACAGTATGGATTCATATCATATACTAAATTCACTTATTTCTCGTAACTAGACACAGTGAATTTTGTAATTTTTTAAGGTATCATATTATTCTACCGGTAAAATAATTTAATTAATTCGCAAACTCGTACCTTGTAGATGTGACCAACAATGTCCATAGCAGACATACCACTGTCTTTTCCATGTTCCCTGAGGACCTTCAAAATCTGAGTTTCTCTTTGCAGTCTATGCTGTATGTAATATTGAATTTTTGGAGCAGGATCGTCAATCACAGGCCCGTGACCGGGATATATAGTTTTTGGTTTCATCGCCAAGATCTTTTCCAAAGATAGCATGTAATCTTTGAGATCTTCAAAGACTGCGGTTCCTTCGCCTAGAATACAGTCTCCACTGAACAAAATATTGTCATAGTTGAGCATGAGACAAACATGATCAGTGGTATGTCCCGGAGTGTATTTTACTTGGAGGCTAGCGCCTTCCACATCTATCGTTTGCTCGTCTTTTAGTGTTGACCAACTTTCTATGTTGTAGCCTCCTTCATTGGCTCCTCCATCCTCTAAAGTTCTGGATAGCTTCCATATTGCAAGGGGCAACTCTGTTTTTGATTTTAGGAGATCTCTAACCGGTCCAGCCCCACCAATGTGATCATGGTGCCAGTGTGTTATCACCAAATGTTCTATAGTTGCGTTTTCCTTTTGTAGAACATCATCCAAGAGCTTTGTGTATTGTGGAGCAGTGTCTTCATCTCCAGAGTCTATAAGTACTCGTCTGAAAATTGTGCACTGTCACAGGCACTCATGATTTTTTCACTTATGTCGCAATAATTATTCAATCTGTTATTAAAGGGACCCAGGCGCCTAGAAGAGGCATAAAAAGAAAAGGGTGGACAAAGATATCCTCATTTTTAAAAATCTTACATCAAACCTCATTAACCCTAGACGTTTTAATACATGTCGTTCGTATCCGGATGAAATGTTTCAATGGTCAGTTTTACTAGATTCTCAGAGACACGAGCCAGTGACCTTGCCATAAAAAAGTTAGGGTAAGGGAGGGATATCATCCCTGGATATCGCCTGTTCACCTCAGTTTGTCGACGCACATTCTAACAAGCAATTTCAGAGCAGACAAGATCGATGTATTGTTCAGGTGTTACTAAAAAAAAAAACGTTATATTTATTACTAAAAATTGTTTACCAGGAATACTTCAGAAAAACACCAGAAATTACAGAAATTTAGTATTGCTTTAGGTATTGCAAAAAAACTAGTATGTGAAAGTCACTGCTTGTCACGATTGCTTATAATCGTTTTCTATTGTTAAGTGCTATCGGTTTTCATAAAAACTGATGGATATCCAAGAATATTTCATTGAGTAGATGTATTGATTTTTTGCAGTCGTCTCTCACCTATATGGAGTACAAATGCAGTGAAACACATACAGTGCATCAAAATGGTGTGAGCTAAAAAGTTGAATTCTTCACTTGTCATAACTTTCACATCAAACAAGTGATCAAATTTTAGTGTTCAATATCTTATGTTATCTGCGGAAGAGTACATTCTGGATGGAATATAGCGATTCTCAATGCAGAGAAAATTTAATTTACCGTAATCAATTATTTAGTAATTTTTTACTGGAGATTTATCAGCGCATAAAAAATCATAGCTTTTTCATAAATTGACATGGAATAAAAATTCCTATATTTAATCCAGAATGCTCTCTTCGACAGATAAAATAAGGCATTGATCACTAAAATTCCATCACCGAATTGGCTTACAAGTTGAGACAAGTGAAAAATTTTACTTTTTACCTCCAACATTCTGATGCACTGTATGTGTTTACAAAGTTGCAAAATAACAATGCTTTTGAACTTAATGAGCTTTAGATGTAAGGTTTTTTTTCAGAAGAAAAGAGTTTTTTAGGTGACTGGGGGGCCCCCTTAACTATACTAAACGCGATGACAGATAAAATTGTTAAATTCATACCTGTTGCCTGTACCCACGAGATACGTATTCGTTCCCTGTAGCGTCATCGCACTGGGATTGCAGCCCAGAATACGAATTACATTTTTCGATAGTTTTGAAACAAGTGGAATAGCCGTCAGCGACATTGTCGTGTTAATGCGTCGCAGTTGATGATCGAACTGACCAGACGCTCAAGGTAATCAGGAATAATCAAGCGATATAATAACAATCTGCACTTAGATCGTTTCGTGCCGCCAGTAGAAAAAACTGTAAAACAAGTTTTTTAAGGTTGTCAAACGTTCTCAAGGGTGGGACTCCGAGTTAGACACACGTTTCTAACGTTCGCCGTACGCGACTCTCGTAACGGTTCCAACCATACGCGACGTCACGAAGCCAACTTCAGTGAATCTGATTGAGATCCACTGTTATGACAGCTTCGAAGGCGAGATAACCTTATTTATTATAATACCATAATTAATATTTTCTCACTTTAATTAATAATAATAAATATTTCGCATTATAATATTATAATAAACAAGGTTATCTCACCTGGTCGGAGAGTTCTTCGCGGATATTATTGTTCCTTATTTATTATAATATTCTAATAAATAAGGTTATCTCGACTTCGAAGCTGTCATAACAGTGGATCTCAATCTGATACACTGAAGTTGGCTTCATGACGGTCGTAATGTTGACACCGTTGCGAGGGTCGCGTACGGTGAACGTTAGAAGTGTGGTCTAACTCTGAGTTCCGCCTCAGGAATGAAGAAATGTACTTATTATTACGTAAAACTTTTACGGAGGTAGCGGTAGCGAGGTAGCGGTCTACCAATATCTTAGAAATGAATATTCTTTTTTCTTTTGTAAACAAGTGTGTTGTTGTTGATAAAAGAGTATTCGTCGCGCTGGATCGATATTATGTTATCGATATATCTCGAAGACTCTGCAAGCATGATCGTTGAGAGTAAAAAACAGGGGTGAGCAATCTACACCCAAACAATATGGACGCATATTTATTGCTATAGTTTCAGTCGTAGCGTGTGAATGTTCGAAACTTATGTACATCAACAAATTCAACCGCAGTTGGATACGCAAGTGTTTGAATAGTGCAAAGTATTCGCTTGTTATTAAGTGATAGACCATTAGTGAAAATGGCGACAGTGTTGCGTGTAAAGCGTAGAAACGACGAAGATCCTCTTGATGCTTTGGTTATAGCTGGAAAAAAACGCAAAATCGAAGCGACCGCGTCCAGCGACACTGCCAGCAATACACCGTTAACTGCAGTCCTAAAATTCGCCGGTACTTTGGAGAATCAGGTAACAAAATTCATTATTGTCCTCGAATTGGCGATTTAATGTCATTTGTGAATCACTGATTTCCAGGAGGACGACGTCGTTGAACATATACACAAAACTTTCAGTAAGGATGAGCTCAAGGCAAATTACAAACAACACATGGTGGACATATTGGATAAAGCGCGAATAAACACTAGAGCAGAATCCAAAGCGAATCGTTACAAAGTTGTAAATTACAATCGTTCCATAAATTCTGGAAAAACTCTGAATGAGGATGGAAAAATTCTTACCGTCATAGATGTAGAAGATTCAGTCTCGTGTGCTACCGATAATGTTCCTGATTCTGAGAAAGTAAGTTGATATAAAAACTATACTCTCTGCATGTTCCGGAGTACCTGATTAATTCAAAATATACAAAATGATTTCTGAATGTGCCATTTTACCATGCATAGAAGCTTATTATTGATACTTTCACTGAGCTCGAAAGACCTTTTTTTTGAAAACTCGAATTTATATCGTGGCAATGGATAAACTTTTTGCACAAATGTAGTGTGGAATGATTACCACAAATCTAGAGACATAACAGTGTCTTGAGACGAATACACTTTTTTACCGAACACCAAGACACTGCTGCAGTATCTGGAATTTGAATCAACTCATTTCAGCTACTTTTTATCAAGGTTAATATGTTATATCGATTAAATGTTACTGCTTTAAGTCTTTTTTTAGTTGTAATCAGATACTGCAGCTAAAAATATTGGGTTTGAGACCAAAAGGATCTTCGTACCTTCCCTAAGTGCCCTGATTCCGCAATTTCTGTCTTGAAATTTATTTAAAATATTGCATTAAAAAAAAATGGCCATGGGTCTATCCTTCGCAGAACCAAAATTCTAATTTTAACAGGATCGAGAGCCTAAATTTCACAGGACCAGGCTCGATCTGTTGCAGGACTGGGATTCTGACCAACTTGTTTCCGGAACTTTATATTTTTATATGATTATTTCAAAACATCGAAATAATAATCGAACGAACTGTTCAATATATATTTTTATGGAACTCTGTGCGAGAAGTGCTTACTTCTCATACGCTCCGCCTTGCTTCGCGTGCGAGAAATCACACTTCTCGCACTATTGAAATAAAATTGTATACGAAACTTGTGCGAGAAACTTTTTCTCCACTCGTTTGATTGCATCACTCACCTTTGGCTTGTGCTGTAAACTTGTAGTTTGATTGCTTCCCAGTGATTTAAAAAAAATTTATCATCTGAAAAGTTTCTATGTGAGAAGTATTACCAGAGTGATCGTATCTTTTATATACTTTTTGTAACATATGCATGAAATGTGCCGTTTTACATGCCTCAAAAATGTTGCAGAAATTGCGAATTACAGTAGAGCATGATATATAAATGCCGATCGCACTTCACGCACTCGATTTTACTTCACGCACACTTTCCCCTCTCAATAATTTACTTCACGCACACGTTCGACGCGCCACCTAGTGTGATGCCGGGCAGGCGCTTCGAGAATCAGTGTTGCCAACGTTAGAGTCCCACAAACGTTCCGAGACGATGGACGTAAATCAAAATAATAACCTACGAATGAAAGTTATTATGTTTATTCTTTTAAAAAAATTGTTGTTTCCATGCGGGGGGGCTTAGCCCCCCGGACCCCCCACAGGGGCTTCGCCCCTGGCCCCACCAGGGCTGCGCCCCTGGACCCCTTTTCATTTGTCTATTACTATTTCTGTGAATAAACCCTCTTAGGCGCATTTTATGCATTTGTTACAAAAAATAGTATGTGATACTCGGACATGATGGCGAAATTTATACGAAGGGTGTGAATCGGCCGCACAGACCGCCCTCTGTGGCACGAGCCGAAGGCGAGTGCCTTCTGTGGTACGAGGGCGGTCTGTGCGGCTGACTTCACACTCTTCGTATAAAGTTCGCCATCACGCCCTTGTATCACAATGTACTATTATTGTAAATATTAATGAAAAAAGTGATTGAATTATGTCATGATTTTTATGTTTCAATAAATTTCGTCGATCTTAATTGTTGTTATGTTCATGATAAGTCATTAGTCATTAGTCAGTTTTGTTATTCTTATAGGTGATAATTTTGATAGTGTAATAAGGTTCAGAGTATTTTAGTTGCTTATTTTTGGCGACTCTTGCGACTCATTTCACAGCCCTCTCATAAAGTTCGCTTTACCTCACTTGTATCACAAAGTACTATTTTGTAAGGGTTTCAATTTCATCCAGTGAAATACTGTACCGTGTGATAAAATTGAGTATGAGGACTATAACAGAAATAAGAATAGTGTGTTCTTCCAATGTACATGCATTTTATTTCTGAATCAGCTACTAAGATTAATTAACTAAGATTTGCGTAATCCAGTTTTGTAATACAGTCTCTCAATTCTTACTGCAGACTCTCAACATCATACAATCATACTGTCAATACATATATGAAATTTAGTAACTTTCTTTTTTTGTTGGTTGATTATTCACTTTTTTTTTTTTTATTCGCATTTACCCCGTTTGCAGGCATTACGCCTATTACTGGGTCGGCCCGGGTCAGTAGCCAGTCCCCCCTGAAGGCTTCACTTCTATGCTTCCAATGTTGTATTGTAAAATTGGACTGGTTGCTAATTGGTTTTGTTCAAGCATGATTCAATGGAACACAATTTATCAAAACGAACGAATTTGATGTTGTGTTGCTTGGTGCGATAAATTATCATCACAACTCCCAGAGGAAAAATAAAGATTGCTTCACTTTCAATGTGTAACAATTTTCTTTAATTGTTAACTGTTAGTAAGTTGTTTTCTAAAAATGAATTCATGGAAATTAGGTATCCAGTAATTAACTTAACTAAGTTTTTGCGAACTTAATATTTTTTGAACCTGTAACAAACATCATATTGGAAAAGAGCTCTAAAGTTCGTTCCAAGCTGACAAACTCCGGTTTTTCATGCACCTTGCTTATGCAATGTGAATTCATAAATTGACTCAAAGTGGATATCATTTTCTTCCAAATACCTATTTTTTGCAGTCTCCAATTTCTTGGATCTATCTATTGAATAATTGGGCAGATTATAGTACAGAATGACAGTAATTAAATAGGAAAAAGAGTAATCAATACACATTTTATAATATGTTGCAGTTATTTTTAAAGAATCATTTGTTCATGCGATGGTTTTTGAGTTTAATACAATTTTTAGGAGTGAGGTTTATCTTAGACAAAATTTTGTAACTATGCTTTTCATGAAAACAGCACGTTATTTGTCGTTTTTTAAATCAAACTTTGTTGCTCAGCATGTAAGCCTGCATAAAAAAGGTCCTATAAGTTATAGTTTTAAATCATACCGTTTTTGAAGATGCAAAAATTCTTGAAATGTATTTTGCTCAGTCTTAATTCTGTTGGAATCTTGTGAAGGATCATCACATGAAAATAGCTTATCGGTTTTTGTTTCATAATGGGACCTTATTGTTTAGCTTGTCATCCCGCACAAAGAGAGATTGATAATATATATTAGTCTTAACTGAAAGAAATGTTTTTCTGCATTTCAGATAACTTGAAATAAATCAATATTTTTGTATCCTTTATAAAGCAGTCAAACGTGGATTTAAGAATAACATTTTTTCTGTCTGGAGCTGTTGCTCCAATGGTCAGTTGCAAAAATACTAGATGGAAAAAACTTAAGACAAGTACATTTACGTGAGTGGGATCTGATATGCTCGAAAAAATGATATCAGTACCTTGAGCATTAAGTTGTGAATAGGTACGAAAAGTCACGAAATAAACCGAAAATATCTGCAGCACGTCAAGTACATGTTGTTCAGCATTGATGTATGTAGACACAGTACTGTTCAGAAACTATTTAAGAAATCTTACAGTCGAAGACAAGAAAATTTAGTAATGAAAAAAATTCTTGAAGTTGCAACAATAGTACATTATGATACGAGTACGGGAAAGTGATCGTTCCGCATAGGCTGTGAAGCGCGAACGAGCGCTGCGACGAGCCGAAGGCGAGTGCTTCTAGTGGTACGAGCTAGAGGCGAGTGCTGCCAACTTCACAGTCCTTGCGGAGGTCCCAGTGTTCCGTACGAGTGTCACAAACTATTTTTTGTAGTAATTGCAAAAAAAGTGCCTTACAATCTCGGTAGTACTCAATAACAAACTTTTAAAAGATTCGCATAAAATTTCATGCCGGCGAAGCACTGGCGGGGTCCAGGAGCGGAGCCCTGGTGGGGGGTTGGGGGGGGGGGCGAAGCCCCCCACTGCACAGATATACGTTTGTTATTGTAAATTGCAATAAAATTAACCATTCTTGTGAATAATACCCAATTATTCGTCGAGATATGTTTTTTCTAAAATTTTTTATCTGAAGGAAAAATAGAGGACGAGTGAAAAATAAACCGTATATCTGTGCTCAACTTGCTTTTAACTTTCACCCGTCAGATGGCGTATAATGTAGCGGCGAGTGAAATACCGTAGCGGAAAAGTGAAAAAATGTACCGGAATAGTGAAATAATGTAGGAATGTAGTTCTTCTGCGCATGCGCTGGACATTATTTCACACCTTAATACAAAAGGCGTTTTCCCACATATTTTTGAAGCACGGAATAGGGCACTTTTTGTGCATTTGTTAAAAAAATATATAAATTACAAAAAATGAAATATAAAATTAATAAAACAACTTAAGAATTTTCATTACGTAAAAAAAAAAATTTACAATCCCACATGATGTATCATCATTGAATGTTCATAGTAGCATATAAACTTGCTGAGTGCTGTGAATTAATTTTATTTCATGATGAAAATTCTTAAGTTGTTTTACCAATTTTTTATTTTAATTATAAAAATAAAACATTAGAGAGGGGACATTGAATAAATCCATTTTTGGTAATACTTGTACTAAAACAACTGTTAGTTTGTGCGAGGCATAGGGGAGTAAAAAATTACTTTTTGATGATATCCTTCAAACTTAAATTCAGTTTAGATATTTGTGATATTTGCTAATCTTCTAAGTCCGTTGAATGAAGTGGACACTGATTCTACACCAAAAATATCATATCCAATGCAAATCAATAAACACCCATAATGAACCAAAGATTTATGGGTAAATATTTGTGTACCTATTCAAGTCAACGCTGTTTCAATCTAATTGACTATTAGGTGAAGTATCCAGATTGCAGGGTCCACCTTATTCTAGTTTCGAATAAAAATTCTCTAAATGAAATTCTCTCTAATAAACAATTCTAAGTGACTGATATACTAACTCAGTTCAAGCATAAGAATCTACTACTATTGAGCGTAGGATTTTTTTTCCATTACGTTGATCATGTGTAAAATCCGATGACTTTATCCTATATTAATAGGAAAACCAATTAGACTATCTTCCAGCGAATATCTCTCTACTAGATTAATATTTAAAAAAAAAAAAGCAATTAGTTTCCACTGCAGAATGGATAGATGGGGAGGCAGCTAATTTACTTTTGTTGGAATTATTTATCAGTTCGAAATTTTAATACCGATTGTATTTTTGGAAGTTGCACTCAATACTTCACCTTAAGGCGAGGTGAAATATACTCAATCGCTACCAAAAACTGTAAACGATTATTTTTACGGAAGCCAAAGGGTTCTCGATGAAATCAAATCCTTACGTCATTCGTCTCGTAATTCTACATGACGTAAGACTTTTCTTTTATTTATCAGCAATGGGCACTAGTGAAAGTAATAGCTTACAGTTTCTATCATCAACCGAGTAGTTTCACATGCTTAAGGGTAGGTGAAACAACTTCCTAAGCTGCAATCAATATGAAAAATTGTAATTGTATTTATGAAAAACTTGTGCACAATAAGAGGTTGTTAATATTTTAAACGAAACCAATCGATCTCTAATTCAATTCTGCATTGTAAACTAATTTACGTTCGTCCTAAATATTGAGCAGATTTGAGTAGAGAAGATTACAGTTTTTAAAACTTACTTCTGTTCCATACCAATGTCACACAAATTAAGTTAAATTAATGTGCAATATCGACTCTTAGTCACCGTGAGTGCAAGTGAGAAAACGTCATAGACGGCCGCAGTGGAGCAAGAGAGAACGAGGAAATGTGTAGCAAGTTACGATACGAATGAAAGAACAAATACCTAATTTGCCTTTTTCCGGAAAAAGCCGGCATCTTTTGTAAAATAGGTGGGCTGTTCTGAATACCGACCGTGATATGCCACATGATCCGCTCTCCCTTGGTCGGTAACAAAAATAAATGCAAAACTTAATAGGACACACCATCATCATCATCATTAGATAACATGACTCTACTTAGTCGATCCTAAAAATCATCAAGCAATTTCCTCTAGGCCATGATTGATTACGTATTCGAATACAAGAACGGTTGAACGGTGAACAGTTGAACGTAGAATCTCTAAGCACAGTCAACTATTATCTTTTTTTTTATCCGGCATCTTCACCATGGTGGGAAAAAAAGCTTCCGGACAACAAGATATTCCTATTATTAGAAATTTAATAATTTGGTTTATATTTTGAAGTATCCATAACATTTCATGTTGTTTACAAATTTGCAGGAAATTGGCTATGTGTATGACGTATACTACACTCACACGGAAGAAGATATGCATCTGGACGACGAATTCTCGATTCACCCCTTCAAACAAGAGCTGGTTCTGGACCCTTACCGCGAAAATGGCGTGCCTGAAGAAACAGTCGAATCAGACGACTCGAACTCTGAGTCCAATTGGAGAAATGATTATCCCGATTCCGATCATTCTATAAATTCCGTTGACGACGAAGATATGAAGGAGGCCGTGAGAAAACTGAAGATAGACGGTGAATCGTCTGATTTATCAAGTGACGACGAAGACTTCGTCTACGCAGTGGATGAGGATGACGTCGAAGCGTTTGGTTACAATTACGCAAAATATAAAGCGAGAATAAAGGCAGAGATTGATAATGATGAAGATAGCGATAAAAGCGAACGGAGTCTGGACTCCGAACCGAGCGTCGATGATTGCGATGAAAAAACCGAGGAAGACTGAAATACCATTAAGTAATGACATACATATATTTTTCTTTCTTTTTCTTTCAACCATACGTCATCAAATTTTTGATACGCTGGAACGTATTCTGCCCATTGTCATGTAAATATATTCAATAAAATACGTTGATAAAGTTGCAGAATTTTATTAATATTGTTTATATATTTATTACATATTTATAGATATATCTTGTGTGTAAAATTCGTCTATTAAAATAAAAACAATAAAAGTAAGCCTAGACCTTGAGACGCTTGACGGAAGGGGGAACGGGGTTGTGCAGAAGACTATGGTGATGGGAGAAATTAGAAAGCGTCCACGTTGAAAATAGTGGAGGGGTATATGATGGGTTATACCGCTAACTGAGAAACTAAGATTTTATTAATAAGTTAGTTTTTCTGTGAGGTAATATCAAATTACGTTGGATCGCATCGTTAACAGAGCAATGAATTCGAAAGTCTTCTTTTTACCCCTAAAACGACATACATCCTATAAGCGGCGCACTGGGGTAAAATGTTACCCCACGCTCTTCAGTTTTGGTATTGTTGTTTATTCTCTTATTGATAGCACTGAAATTTTTCAAGCCCAACTTTTGGTTTTCTTAAACCATAAGTAATAGATAGATGCATAAATTTTCTCGCTTCGATGCATTAAAGGTAGTAATTAAGTACTATTCAAGCCATAAAGACATTCGGAAAATCGTTAGTCAAGGTTGTCAATGAAATTTGGTGAAACAAAGTACCAAAGTGCTGTTTTGGGGTGAAATATTTAGAGAATGATTCGTACAGGGATGCAAATCTGCGTAGAGTCCTATACTCCCCTTCACGTTAAGCGTGCCTCGTTAGGCGATAAGCGACTCGTTACACACCATTCGCATGATGTTGATTTCCTCCTTTTTTTAAAATTCAACTCCGGTCGCTCCGAATCGTAAAAAGTTAGCGAAGAAGTTTCGCGCTTGATTTTATGTTTTGTTTAATGATTTCATCATATGATATGAGTAGTACACTGCGTATACATGTAACACTGGCCTTAATTCTAATTTATACACATTTGCGCTCACAGAGATAAATCGTTCGCGACCGAACAACGCGCAGGTTATATCTGCGATAATTTTGATTATCCGCAAAATAATTATCACTGTTTTAATGATGATTCAGACACTATTCCCAGTTTTAACTCTTTCTTCCTTTTTCGTTTTTTTTTTTTTTTAATAATTCGTCATACACTTTTAATAAGCGAACGCATCATTAATTCAATGAGGCGCGTTAACCATTCAATTATATATAATATATATTAAATGTTATATTGCAACGTAACTTAACAGATTCATAAGCTGAGATTGGTATCATTCAGGATCGTTACTATTCGTATTTTAATACTCTACTCTCCTCTACTGTACAACATTTTACACTCACTTCTTATCCTTGTGTTTGTTTGTTATTTCTTCGTTTTCCTTAGGTATGTCGATTAATCTATACTACTACGAGATTATTGAAAGAGTCATGAGATTGCACACCCTTCGCTCGGGTTTATTTGTCTCGCCTTTTGCTTTTTGACTTTTCGTCAAATTAATTCGAGACCAGCTGCGTTGCAGTCACATCTTGGCCATTACCATCCCTAGGATTACCCTCATTCACACAGGCTCGTAAGCGAACCACAATAGCGCGTTTTTCCTAACTCCATCTACGAGAAAGAAATTCTATTTATTTACAAGACGACGTGAGACATCGATCGCTTGATTCCAAATTCTATCGCTCTATCGTATCACTATATCCGTTCTCACAATCCTCTCGTGCACCTTCTTGGTAGGTAATGTATGCGTTATTTACACGTTGGTATATCGACCTTAATAAGTACGAACAATTTCCCTGGATGAACAAAAATCACACAACGTATTCAACTAAATCGATACTCGATATTATTCGTTATTTATCTTCGTATTCTTCTCGTTATTATATAAACTGGCAACAATTAACAGTCCTATGGTTCCGATCGGACGTTCCGCTTCCACAGCTTACCGCGGGATAGTGATGACCGCGCGATTAGTAGGGAAATCGTTACGTTCTCTAATCCGTGCAAGTTGAGGCGAGGTATCTTTTCCACCACTTACGGATTTAAGCTGTGAGACTCGCGCTAATCTAGAGTACGGAAGCCTCGGTTCTGCCGCTGGGAGGGGTCGTCGTCGCGTGACTACTCGAATTATTGTTGTTGTTATTGTTATTGTTGTTGCTTGCCTCGCCGGCGTGACTCGAGCAGTAAAACTTTTTATGAGCTATAAACGTGCTCAGGTAATTGAAGCTTATGTCACACGAGCGACAGTACCGTGGACCCGTTTTGCTCGGATCTAGACTCTCCTCCGGCGGTGGTGTGTCTTCTCGCTCCTGCTTGACTTTTCCGGTTGCCGCGGTCGCCAAAGCTGCCGGAGCCGGTGGAGGCTGAGGACTTTTCCTCACCTCGGTCTTGCCGTTTACTTGGGTTACCTCCGGCGGTGTTTCTTCAGGAGTCGTTGCAGAGACTGGCTCTGGTGTTGGCACGGTCGCGTCGTCATCGAGTACGCACTTGATGTAATTTTCCTCCTAATAAAAGCAATATGTCTGTTAATTAATTGTTCAGATTATGTTAAAACGACAGTTATTTAACTATTTTTGAATTAATAAATTGACGATTCATTGACTCTCCGAGTCACTCAAACTTTGTATTGGCAAGACACCACTTGCACTTTTACTTACAAAAATAAAATAGACAGGTCTAATTCTTTTTTTTTCTTAAAACATCGAACTGACGATCTTTCAATGTAATATAAAAAATGTAATAGTTTAAAGCTTGAACCCACTTAACCGATCATTATTTTTGGGAAGCAGCACAAAATTATTTGTAATTGTACTCAAGAGACACGAAAATATATATTTTATCTATCTAACAAATTTTTCAAAATTCTTTACAGAATTGGAGCGAAGGCACTAAAGTTCAGGAGTACAAGAGAGATGGTAATAATTTTCCGAACACCGCCAGTCCGAAACTATTGTTGTTTTGAAAAAGAAAAAAAAAACAAAGTTTCACGGGACAGAGAATGAAAATGCGCTTTCAGTAACAAATTTCTTTGTCTCAAACTATCCACGGGTTCTTCATACTATTGTTTGCAGTTTTTGTTGTCGACAGAGTACGTTTTGCGTCGCCTTAATGTGATGTTCTACACGTTTTTGGCGTTCTCTCGAACTCCACTGTGACTGCCAAATGGGTTTTTTCCTTCGCACTCACGGCGTCTCGGTCGGTGTAACACATTTCCTTAAGATGATTTTGTACTGCTTTGTCCATAACAAAAACTGTGAAGCGTTGTTCTGGCCACAATAGAATTTTCAGGCAAAAAACGAGAAGTAGGTACTGACTGCTTAGTATTGCTCAGTTAGTACTTCTCGACTTTTATTCGAAAAATCAACCATGGCAGCGAATAACATTTCGGGAAGATTCAGCTATCTCTCTCGCATTTATAGCAAGTTGATAAGGACAGATGACATGTACCATACGAAACGTTAATAAGTGCCAAATAGATAGAGAATAACTTTTGGATAAACAATGGTCCGAACCGTCATCTTTTTCGGGAAGCAGAAAACTTCTACATAATGCAGAATTAATATTCGACTAATATCAGATTTTCTTTTATCCAAAAATATTTAGCGATTGAGAAACAAAACAAGACATGTTGGACATCTATTGTTAACAACAAGGTTTCGAAAAAAACTCTCTTTTGCGTTCATGAGGGTCCCTATGGTGCTAACTTACTCGCACCCATGTGTTACGACAAAACTTCTCTTCATTCTCTTAATATTGGTGCAGACAAGCGATAGGATCTTCCAAAAACGGCTCTTGTATTAAGATTTTAATCAGTAAAAGAAATAATGAATTGAATGAAAAAATAAGTAATGAAAACATGAATTGTGATTGGATATCTCAATCAAAATGAATTGTCGAAAGACGCTTACCTGCAGATCAGTTCCGCGTTTCTCAAAGTGCATCCTGATATGCGTTCTCATGCCCCGAAGAGTATTGCCCTTGTAACGACAGATAGTACACCGAAAAGCTTTGACACCCTGGTGAGCGTCCATGTGACGTTGAGCCGCACCGGCTGTGGGACTGACAGCACCGCAAACCGGACATCTCCATCCACCTGTAGGTCCGCTTGAGCAAGTATGTGTACCACCTGGCTCGATCATCGTCTAAAATTATTGAACGGAAAAAAAACGTAAGTTGCTGGTTCGGTTATATCTGCAATAGAATTCAAGTGAATTACGAATTTCAGTGAATACGAACCTTGCATTTCGGACACTGTGTGTGACGTTCTTGAGGCTCAGGCCTCTTTGTGCAGTAAAATGCCTGATGAGCGACCAAATTGTCCATGGAAGCGAATTTTATACCGCAAGCAGCACATATTAACTGGACGAGCGGCGGTGACGGTGTGCCGGGAGGCGGTGGACTGCAAACTGTGCTTTCCCTCGCTTGGCAGTAATGTTTTTTGTGAGCGACGAAATTTTCGTGCCGACAGAAGACTATATTGCACTCTTTACATCTATAATTATAAAAACAATAACAATCAATCATACAGAACATGCCACAATCGGAGAAAAATTGTTGGTAAGAATTTCGCGGGTCAACGGATAAATTTCTGATGTTTGGGTAATGCGTGTATTCCTATATTCTTGTAGGTCAAAATTCCTGGTCAAAATTAATTTTCACTTCGAACTACAGTAAATTACTGTGAACAAAAACTCTAGTGATAGCACTGTAATTATCTGGTTCTTAACATGATATATGACATGGAACACTCTTTGTCAGTTCAGCCGACTTTTTGTCGATCCTCTCCGATCGGTCCCATAATTGGTTATATGAAAGTACCTGTAAAATGCTTGCCATGTGTGTTTTTTTCAGATTTTTGAAAATGGTATATCAAAAAACGCCCTATTTTCAAGTGCAAATATCCCGAAAATTTAATGTTACTGGAAAAAATGTTTCCACACTACTGTTATCGTTTTTTTGTTAGGTTTCCGGCGGAATACTTGGAATAATTGTTACGTTCCGGTGAGTATGATTTTGAAAAAAAAATACAAACAAAAAAACAAAACAAAACAGACAAAAAACACCACATTTTCTACAATATTTCGTTGGAAAATCTGTAAAAATTCACATGGAGTGTCTTTTACTGGTACTTTCATAATTAGGGATATAACCCTAATTATGAGGCAGATCGGAGAAGGTAAAAAAAGTGGCTTAATCGACGGACAATGTTTCATATGTGGAATTTGATAATTTAATTTCGGTATGATTAATGAAGATTTTTAATGATTACATTGACATTTTTTTTTGTGTACACAAGGCAAAAAAATGTTGCATTTTCCCTGACTCACCTTGATACGCCCTGCTTAACGAGAACTCCGGGAACTGGTGGTGGCGGAAGTTCCGCGAGTCTCAGAGCCAATTCCGTAGGCGGAGAAGGTTGAGCGGATCCTGCGGTCTGTGCAGTAGGAAGAGACCTCGTTCTAGGACTGACGCTGCCTCTAGATCTAGGGCTGCCTGGAGGAGGTGGCAGAGAGGATGGCGCGGGCGAGACGCGATTTTCCTTCTCGTCTTGCTGAACCGGTGATCTTCTGACGCTGAGATCAAGAGGAGTCGATGCGACGGAGGATGGCGAAGTGGATAGCGCGGGAATAGAGATAGCCGCTGGGGTGGCAGGTTTATTGGCTACCCTGAGAACGGCCGGTGGATCTTGAGCGGAGTTCTGACTGAGAGTTGGTCCGCGCGTCATCGGTTGAAGAGATCCGTTCGGTAGAAGGAAGCACGGTGTGTCTGGAGTCGGAAGCGAAGGAGCGGCGAGTACGCTAGCACCGCGGAAGAGAGAGTACGGGACAATAAGAATAGGATTTGTGGGTAATGCGAGACAAGGTTGAGGAGGCGGTGAGTCACCGGGACTCGAACTCATTGGTGGTGAGGCTTTCGCTATTGGAGGTGCGGGCGTGTCTTTAACCACATGCCGCGTGCTGCAATAGTGTGTTTTGTGAGCTCTGTAGGTTTTGAGTGAACTGAATCTGATGTCGCAATTGCGACAGTATCGTTCGGCCTCCTCGTTGAGCGAACCATTTGCCGTATTAGAATTCGTAACGCTCGCGGTTGGAGCACCGGGCGTTGTTGATGCTGGTGGTGGGGCCGGAGCAGCTGGTGATGTCGCGTGCATCCTCATGTGCCGATTCAACGAGACCTTCTTATCAGCGCTGTACGAACAGTGAGGGCAAGCGTACGCTTTCCGCACCTCGAATTTGCTCCCACTTCCACCCGTCTTCTCATCGTCGTCGTCGTTTGTATTTTCCTCTTCCAGACGCGGCCTGTGCGCGCAGTAGAAGGTACGGTGAGCCTCTAGTGTGCTCGCCGAACTGAACCGAATACCACACGGTGGACATATCAGTGGTGCTTGCCTCGCTGGTTCTACCGTTATGGACTCCTTGCCGTCGGTCGGTAGAACAAATAGGCGACCGGAAGCAATAGCTGTGAAGCAAAATTACCTTTTATAGAATTTTCTAGCACTTATCTTGAGATGCATTCAAAACTGAGTTATTAACACAAAATTGACTTTGTATGCATTTTTATGAGAAAAAGATTCTGAAATATATCGAATAGATGGACGGATTGTGCACATTCCGTCCAAGTTAAAAGCTTCTTAAGTCTTTGAAATAACCTTCAAAAGTTACATTCATATGGACAAAGCAGAGCTGGGCAGTACTTCAAGTGACCGGTACTTGGCTAGTATTGATTTAATCTTACTTAAGTTATCATTAGATCAGTCTTCGTACTTTGTAGAAACGCCATATTCTAATTGCTTGCGATTGTTGTTACTTGTATACATTATTGGTTCAAACTGTCGAATTAAAAAAAAAACATTGTATTGTGGATCATCCGGTTGAATTACATTGTATAAACGCGTTTCAAGAAAAATATCGGACTGTTTCACTTGCCCCGCAAATTTTGCCACAAATGACTCTTCAATTTCGCCCCAGCGTTTCACTTTCTATCCGTTCAAGTTTCGAGTTTTAAGCACGCAATTAAAAAAAAAGTTCGGCTTGTTCTACAGTGTCCCGTTTTTGATTTTTTTCTAATTTGAAGATTTTGTTGGTTCAAAGAGTCAAAATGCTTCTGGAAACAGTGTTTCGGATAATTTGGTTATCCATCGTATTGTAGAAATGCATTTAAAAAAAAATATCGAAGTGTTGAACGAACTTTAATCAGAAATTTTCGTATGTTATTCTTCAATTTGTTCGCTACACAATTCTTAATGATGATTACTCCTCATTCTCTTCGGAAGTTGCATGTGTAATTTTTACCCGCATAGCTTTCATCCGATGTAACGAGACAGTTCATTAAAAGAACTTGAAAAAGTACTTGAATTACCGAAAAGTACTTGAGGCAACAAGTACTCCTGTACTTTGAGCACTTACGGTACTCTGTAGTAGATGTAGTTTTCAGTACTTTGCCCAGTTCTGATACAAAGTATTCAAAAACTTTTTGTTTGAATATATTTCTTTAAGCTGCATACCATTTTGAAGACCTGGGGGCAGCGTTGGCGCTGAGCTGGGCGGCGACACGTTTTCCGGTTTAATAGTGAGTGCGGCTACAGTCGCCGGCCTGAGTGCCGGATCCGTAGCCAGACTAGCATTCAGTCTGAGTCTCGGTGCAGCGTCATCATCGAGACGAATCCTCTTGGGCTCTGATGGAGGTTCGTCGGAGCGTCTCGAGTCCTCAGAGTCTCGCCTACTCGCCTCACGTCGCCGACCCGTTGACGCTGATCTCGGCGAATCCTCGCTGCTATCCTTGATACCTTTTTGACTGCAGACTACGACATCTTCTTCGCCATCGGTTCTTGCGGACTTTGGACTCATGTCCTGCCCTCGACTGCTACGTCCTCCGCCATGACGTTCACGAATTCCTCGAGCGACCTGATATCAGAAAGATAACGTCTTCATTACAATGTTCGGTCTCCTCGATTGTCACTCGATTATTCATGAGCCCGGAAGGCTGTATTGCCTATAATAGCAATGAGTCATCGATGGTGTTCGATGGGTATCACGTCCATATACCAGAGAAAAAATATCAACGATAGAACAACTACAATAAAATACCGAAAGGACAGAACACTTAAGCGACAAAATAGCGAAACGCTGTTTCGCTCCTCGTATTCGACTGGATAGTGTCGACGAAGCCGGCATTCTATAGGTGTGTTCTCCAGTTACCGAATGTACTGATCTCGGCAGAGCTTGCACTGTTCGTTTTAGGAACGAAACTTAAGGGTTGCATTTGTATGTGGATCCGCTCACAGACGGTATCACACAGATTTTATAAAAAATTATAATTCGCTTCTCGTATTGTTACTTGATAATGTCGGGCAAGCTGGCTTTATTTTGGTGTTCTCTAATCGTCGAACATAATGTTCTAGTAAGGGAAGAGACTGTTCGCGTTAGGGAAGAACCTTAAGGGGTGCGTGTATATTTGTATCCGCCTGTAGACGGCTCAACGAGTAACTTAAGTTAAACGCCCCTGTCATTGGCTCAAATTGGCCCCGTTTCTTTTTATTTTTGTAATCAATTTATTAATTTATCCTTCACCAAACGCGACAAGTCCCTTGAAAACAAACAATAACAATGATGGCACATTACAAGTTGAACCTTTCATCTTAGTATATTGTTAAATAACTCACCAAGAGGTCTAAATCTTGGGAGAAATGCACAAATTAGAATACCGTGACCCAGCTACGTCTAGTCGACAAGTATTATATACCGATGTAAAGCGAAATTGGTGATACAAATAAGTCTCCCAATACCTTTTTGATTGTATCGCGAATTTGCTAACTGTTATTTCATGTTCCCAATATTTTGGTTTTAGGTATTTCGTCAGTAGATATTTTGTTGTAGATATTTTGACGTTTAGATATTTCGTCGGCGTCGAATTGTTGCGCAGCCTGTTTGTTGAGTACAGGCGCCAGCATCAAAGCTCCTGCTCTTGCACCAAGCGGGAACGATTACTCACCTCGAAATCCTCAGTGAGACTGGCCAGCCGCTTCCTGGCGTCCTCGCTAAGCACGCTCAGTCGCAATCTGATGTCCTCGCCGGCTGAATTCGCGACTATCGCCGCTGAGCATGTAGCAGCAGTGCCGGCAGTACTACTACTACTGCTCGTCAGTCTTGGGGGCGGAGGTTGACTCGAGTCCTCGTCGACTACCGGCGCCGCGGGACTCGACACGGCGGAGCCTCCACCTTCGACACCGCTGCTCACCGATGGTGTCTTTTCCGAATCGCTCCACTCTTCATCTTCCCCTATAAAACAAAAAAAAGACTTATTATTAAAAGTCGTCAGGAAATAATTAAAAGTACCTATCAATAAGATGCACTGATGTATAAAACTTATATCGATAAATTTAAGGGGATAGTATAAAACTAATGTTTGTTTTGATAGATGTCAAGTAAATTTTAGTTGAATTAAGGGGAGTCTAGACTCAATTTGTATTTAAAAAAGTAATCAACATGGTCGGTCACTTGTGTTTTTGTATAAATGTTGTAATCGAATCTCCTTTTTTAGCACGTACATTTAATTCTAATGCCTTGGCACACCACCACGTGGTCTGGTGACTCGCGGGAAACCACCATAGAACCGGATCCGCGATAGGGATCGCGAACTGAGGTAGGAACTTGCGTGCGATCGTTTCAAACCGGAAGTAACACTTGGGTCGAACTGCGGCGACGTGGAGGAGAGAGAGGGTGGGGGATTGTCTGAGAAGAACCGAGTGTAAAAAAACAACAGAGAAAAAGACGCGTTTCCGAGTATAGTACGCACAGAGAAACGATGCGTCTCCGCGGCCGTCCGCGTCCCTAATGGCAACGTGCCACGCTAGGCGATGCGTACCCTACACTTTTCTATCTCTCTCTAACCACTATCCGCTCTCGGATTCTCTCGCTCCCACCGTTCGTGATCCCTTCCAACAGAACACGCGCATTCTCTCGCTTGCTACCACAGGCTTCGAGCCTCTATCTGCAGTCGATCTATCTGCTTCTCCTCCTCCTTGGCTCGCTGCTCCCACCCCCGCTGCGTTATCCCCACCCTCCTCCCCCCCATCTTGCGCTAGAAAGCCTCGTGGCCCTACTCTGCGCAGGTCGAGGGTTCGGATAGTTCCTATTTGCCTTGCAGGGCTGCGAAAAAAGGAAGCTTCGGTACGCGAAGGCTCAGAGGAAATCGGTGATAAGGACTTGACAGCCCCTACAAAGATGATTGTTCATTTATTCATTTTTATCTCTTTGCCAAAACTCTCTCTTTGGCTTCACAATCACAGTATGATTTATTTTATATTTATCTCTCATTGAATTTTTTAGTGTTATTATTGTTATTATTATTATTATTTCTGTTGGACTTCCTTCATCTTGTTATTCAGATTCGACGAACTTGCGACAATTATAAATTTAGCACAATATGTATGGGGCATTTTCCATCCTGATTCGACTTGGGTCTGACACTCGACCTCCCTTATTTAGCTTACTATTTTTTTGAAGAATTGGTTAGAAACTCAAATGCACCAGACCATATCTGTTGTCAAACATTTTGACAAGTTTCAGAAATCTGAAAAAAATTTCAACCATTTTAAAAATTCTGAAACTTGTCAAACATTTTTGTATGTGTACAGAAATGACAAGTCGTCTAGAGTAAACTGATTTATTTTTGCTAATTCTTAATAATTTTTAAATTAGAGAAGCTTAAAAACTATGAGAAGAAAACCTTGCCCACTTTGGCTATAATCTAGATAATTTTAATATTCAACAGTGTTTTTTAGTAGTTTTTCAGATTTTTAAACTATGGCATTCGATATTTCACATTGAGAGAATATAAAAACAAATGTGTATAGAAATTCTTTTTTTTAAACAAGATGACCATCAAAATTCCTGCATCTTCAAAAAAAAAACTTTGTCGCGTTGTAGCGCCATGACATCAGTTCTGAGAGGAAAATGTCTAGGCACTATTTTGTTCCTCTTTTAATTCCCCGATGGCGGATATTTTCGAAAAAAAAAAAAAATTTGTGTGAAATGAAGACGATCTGTGTAAATTGAAATCTTTGTCACGCTATGTCTTTTCCGTTTTGACTCGGAGAAAAAAGTTCGTAGAGGAAATCTTCTTTCTATTCTCAGTTTGATGTGTCGGTTATTCGTACTTTTGAAGTGATGGTTATTTGTGAGTGGTTATTTGGACTTTTGTCTTTGTTCACTTTCCCTCACTAGAATATTGATTAAAAGCAAAAATGCCATAGGACGTTTTTGTAGTACTCTTGATTATCTAGTGGCGGGTTCCGCCGGATTTTTTTTGTAAGGGCAAAGAAATTTTTTTTTGCCATTTGAAATTTTGGACCGCCATATCTTGGCTACATCACTTCCTAGAGAAAAAACATATCTGCCTTTTCTGTTTCTTTTTTCGATTATCTAGTGGTAGGTTCCGCCGGATTTTTTTTAGGGGCAAAGAAATTTTTTTTGCTATTTACAACTTTATACCGCGATATCTTGGCTAGATCACCTCCTAGAGAAAAAACATATCTGCCTTTTCCGTTCCTTTTTCAATTATCTAGTGGCGGGATCGGCCGATATTTTTTTAAGGGCGAAGAAATTTTTTTTTGCCATTTTAAAACTTCGGAAAAAATTTCTTCGCAGTCGAATTGGGGAGGTCGAGGCTCAGACCCAGGTCGAATCAGGATGGAATACCCCGTACGCTTATTGTGCTCGCGAGCAGGTGAGACAGAAAAAGAAAGCATGTTATAATTATTCACAGGTTGCAACAACAATAATAAAGAATAGTTTGATCGATTTTTTATAACACTGTGAAACTGACCATTGGTGTTCCTATTCAATTTTATTTAAACGAAACACAACATTTTTTATAAATTGAGACGTAGAGACGGAGTTATTGAGATTCGAGGTTCATGGTCCAACTATAAATACAGCACCAGTGCAACTTGATATCGCGATGAGGCGAAAGAAAGAGAAAAAGAGTGACATATCGCAAGTTAATTTCAAGAAGAAGAGGGTGGCAGTTGTGGTGGCTCTCGGTAAACGCGAGAGTCCGATATTTCGAAGCGAGAATCTCTATCCGTCGGAACACTGCAGGACTCGAACTCCTCGACATCGTCGTCGTCGTCGTCGTCGTCGTTGTCGTCGTCGAATTACCCGGATACTTTAATTGCCTCCTCGGGCGAGGTTGCGCGGTAAGGGATATAGAGATCCACGGTGAGATTGGTGGCGAAGAGGTAAGAAAGGGACGTACGATGAGGAGAAGGCGAATAAAACGCGAATGTAACAAAACATATGAGAGGAAGAAAGAGAGAAAGCCAAGAGTGAGGCAAACTAAGAGAATGCATATATATATATATATATATATGTATATATCTTCCCGCCCTCGCAAACGCTCTTCTAGACTATCCGTCGTTCGCATCTCACGTGGCAGTGCACCAGCTATAGATATATGCTATGCTCGACACTGCACTGCCCTGCACGCCGATCCCGTGTTCTCCGCTCTGTAAATAAGCAGTCATCGATGGATCGGAACGAACGGACTCTCTTCTCTACTCTTTACTGTATTCCATCTCTCTTCGACTCTGATCTTCCTCCAGTGATCCGCACCATTCAAACATGTCGTGCCATTATTGGACGTACCATTACAGCATTTTTACCGCATAATTTCAATATTTCTTGGGTGTAGCAAGAAAATTTATGGTAAATAATTAGTACATCAATTATGAATGATTATTTCATATTGTTTAATGATTTATGCAAGTTTAAGAGAAATCGTAGCAACATCATCTCCACTGAATACAACTGGATAAAAATCTAATAGAATGGATTGATTTTATGAACCAGCCACACTTTGATATTGTAAATGTATCTTGTTTAAATCTAAAGATATTTTAGTGAAAGTGCAAATGTATGTTTATGTGTCAATATATTTTTTACATGCCTAGCTGTAGATGTTGTTACGAACGAACGAAATAATAAATGGTTGTATCAGATCACGGGAAAGATATTATGTATCATATAAACCTTAATATTGACAATATCGTTCGTCTATTATGAATTCACCAGCAGTATCGGTTAATCTTATATACAGTCGTCTACAGTCAATTCGAAAGTCTTTAAAACTAGAATGTATCGCAGAAGGTTTTTCGTTTTTCGTCGGGCTTTATCGTCATGGTCTCACAATAGGTCACTCGCTTGGTAATTGCTCGTGATAATTATTAATTATTAAACCATGTGACCATTTTTATCGTTACATCAATTATGCCATTGCGACAAGAAAAAACTTTGTTGTTGTAACTATAAAAATAGTTGCAAGGCGTATTACGATATGTAATTATCTCAAACTCAATGAGAAGTAGTGGCATTGAATCAAAGAAACATTTCTTTAAACCAATGAAACTTTTCCATTGATTATAAAGAAAATATCTCTGATACAATAAAACCTACTCTTTTAACTTCAAAGAAAGTGGTATTTGAGCCAAGTATGTTCTTTTCATTGACTTTAGGCAGTAGCAGCCCCCTCCCCTCGCCTGCTCAAAATTCCGAAACCTATGTTTTCCTAACGCACTCGACAGATAAAGCCCAAATTATGAAATAAAATGTGGCCCTATAGCTGAAATATGCTGAGTTTCTGGTTACTAAAATCACGTAGCCGTTCGTTCCGGAGAATGAGAAAATAAAAAAGTAAGTTTGGGTGTGTGAAAGACAGGCCTGTAGACACTTGCTACCATCATGTATATACTTTCTTTGAATCAAAGAGACCGTTTCTTCGAATTACTGAAAACGTCTCTTTAAAACGATGAAATTGTTTCTTTATTCGCTAAGTAGATTTTTTTTACAGTCGATGAAAAGTTCTCTTTAAAATTATTATGCACTGTTCCGTTAAAATCAATTAAAATTGATCCACCCATTTTTTCAGCGTCTAAGAAGTCTTTTTTTTCGTTGCACATTTAGGTTTTGATGAGGGTCTAAAGTTTAGCTCGTGGTTGTTTTCAGACTGGAAGAGAGTACGGATGTGTAGTATTTTTAGAGGATGGGGAAGTATGATTGACCCCACATGTGTAATTAAGGATTAATCGCGCGTGCCTGTACAGCTGTCCGAAGGATCAAAAGAAAATTGAAGTGCGGTGCAGGTCTGAGCGTTGAAGGAGCGGTGGGCGATGAACGAGGGATCAAGGGGTGCAGAGCAGCACAGCCGGCGAGTAGAATATCGCCACCCGCGCGAGCGTTTGCCACGGGTCGTAATATATCTCGAAGACTGCAGGTCGCTCGAGCACAACCCACTTGGAGGGCACGAGAGAAGGAGCGAAGCGGTAGAAGGGCGGGAGAGGGTGTACACGGTCGCCATTAACATATCCGCGAGCTGATAAGGCATTCTCGGAACCGATACCGCCACCACCAGCTCTACGGCTACGACGTTGTCGTTGGACGTCCGCGCGCGTATTTCGCGCGAGAGAAATAAGCTATAGACACAGAGAAAGACCGTTTGCCGCTTGAAACTCTCTCGCGCGTTGGTGCACTTTATGTAAGAAACGGATAGCCGTCGCGCTGTGACTTTCTCTCTTTCCTCTTTCTGTTTCACCGCAAACATTATTGTTCGCGATCGCTACTCGAGACTCTCGCACTCGGCGCGCAGTGACTAGTCGAAGATAAAGGTATTCGCGCCGACTGCGCGCATACTGTCTATGACTGTGGCGGTTGGCTATAGTCGCGGAAACGAGCGGTCACGCTGTATACGAGACGTACCATAGAACCTTCGAGTCTTATCTCACTGCTCGGTGTACGAAAGAGCGTGGCTGCTTAATACTTTTTCATGTATCTTTAGACCGATTGTAACTCTGTTTGTATGGGCATATAGACATACATAGTAGTAATATAAATACCAGAAGGCGACATCTTTTAGTCCTGGGATGGCTAAACCCTTGACTGCAGTTGAGAGTCGGAAGGACGGATACGTAAAAAGTTTCTGCGCAGAAAATATCATGTCGTCGAAGTTCGTATCATTGGAATGCAAAAAATAAAATAATCTCACATCCGCGCGACATTTTTTATTGGTAAATAATAGTCGGTCATCCACTTGAAAACTGACGAACTAATTGGCGCAAGAATGAAACGAGGACCTTCATTGAATATTTTAATAGATGGCAATAACGATACGATGTACCTTGTCTTATATGATCGGTTATCAAGAAAAGTAACTGAAGAATGTTTTTCATTATCGTCAGCCAAGGTTTCAAAATGGCGAAAAAAAATCTTTCTTTCACCTTAAAAAAAATGCGGGGGAACCCGCCACTAGATATCCGAAAAAGGACCAGAAAAGGCAAATATGTTTTTCTTATTTTCTAGGAGCTGTTCCGGCCAATATATCGCTGGAAAAAGTGTTTAAATAGCAAAAAAGATATTTCATCGCGTTTAAAAAAAAATCGCAAAGAACCAAACACTAGAGAATCAAGAGTACTACAAAAAAAATTCCTTCGGCATTTCTGCTCTTGACCAATATACTAGTCAGGAAACGCGGACAAAGACAAAAGTACAAGTAACTACCCCTAGCATGAGTATTATTATTATTATTACTTCATAACCGCCACTTCAAAATGAGAAAAGAAGGAAGATCCCCTACACGTTTTCCTCTCCGAGTTAAAACTACAAAAATATAGCGTGACAAAGTTTTCAATTTGCAGAAATCGTCTTAATTTCTATTATTATTAATGTGGTGCTACACTTTGCCAAAGTTCATTTTTGAACATGCAGTAATTTTGATTGTCATACAGAAGAACTCGATTGGGTAACGGCAAATAAATATTTATTTACCAAATTTCTCAATAATTTTAGTATGGCAACCTTTATAGGCCTTATCATATTGGAATGAGAAAGCAGCAGGGTAGCTGCTTTCTACCAACTGCATCAGGGCCGCGTTGGGCTGGCCAGAAGGGCTCTATGGGACTACCTCTCTAAAACCTCACTGGTCAGAGCCTGATAAGATAGCTCATTAGGATCTAATGGTGAATAAGGCAGTGTCTTGTAGGGAATTGACGTCAGCCTGACAACAATTTCCGCTCGAGCTCTGCCGAATTCCAATTGATCAAAATAGATAAATATTACCGAAGCAAATAATTATTTAATTGATAAATGTTCTATCAAATTGAGTGAGTTTTATTACTGCGAGAATTCTTTGAACTGATATCAAGAAATCCGGTGTACCATCAGCTTGATCTTCAATTTTGTTGAAAAGAATAGAGACCTTGCACTCGAGAACATCAAGGTCTTCATACTGCAGAGACTGTTTCAATACTCAGAGTATGCAACTGCAACAGCAATAGCAGCAGCTTCATCTCGAGGCGCTATGCAAATAGGATCCTGATCGTGACGGTGACCAACACGCGACGTACTGGTAACAGGGTTTGCTGATCTGTCTTTCTCTGTGTTGGTCCTTTGATTCTTTCGTTCAGACTCTGCGAGTGAGTCCTTCTCCTCTCTCGCAATGTCTCCTCCCTTTCTTCCCTCCGCAAAGTGTATGTAGAGTACAGTGTGTTATAACTACGAACAGAGTCAAGGAGAGACTGAGAGAGAGAGAAAGAGATAGAGAGAGAGAGCGGAGAACACCTCTCGCTTCTGGTTTACACGGCACTCGCGCATAGCCCGGTCTCTGAGCAGATATGCTAATGCGGCAAGAGGAGCAAGCCCGTGATCGTGACACGGGGCTCCTGGCTAAGTAAGAGCTCAAGTCTGCACAACTTTCCTCTTCTTCGTCGTCTTCTCATCGATGACTACTCTTTCTCTCTCTCTCTCTCTCTATCTCTCACCCCTCTATCTCTTTCTCTCAGTTTATTCGCTTGCCACTGTAAGTACGTATCGCTTTAGACCTATACCGATACTACTTTGTATTGCTCGAGTGATACCCAGTGGAGGACTTTATACTCTTCGTGTGCTTCTCAGAGACCTCCTCGACTTTTCAGTCTATCATCCGAACTGCCGTATGCTATTGCGAACGGGAGTTCGTTGTGGGAAAGAGAGAGAGAGAGAGACTTCCGCGTGGTCCGTTCTTGCATTTTTATTTTTCCTCCTCCCTGCTCTGTTCTTTCTGGGTAGCACTACGTTTCTTTTCGATAATCGCAATGGTCTCGTGCCCTTGTATGCGATTATTCTATCTCTGTCTTCTTCTCGTCTCCTCGTGCTTCGGTTCAGTTGTCTTTGCGCATTACACTGTGTCGACGTGAATTCGTTATTTTCTCATCGCTTACTCGCTCCTTGTTAGAGGACACACAGTATATGGGCGGCAATGAACCAATGGTACGAAAGCATTGCGAGAGCACACATCGCAATGCGACTTGAAGAGATCTCTTCTTCGTTCTGTCTTGCCGTCTACATGCTGGTAATGTCTCTCTTTCGAGCGAGCTTCCGAGCTACTCGAGATTGCACCGCTGATCCAGAGCAGAGAGACGAGGAGAGTTTTGCATGAATAATGCACTCGCTAACGCGATCAGCCGCTTCTCAGAAGGGCAAGCGAATCGACGGACGGACCTTCGGGAGACCTTCAATCCAATGAAAATTCAAGCATTGTATTTTGAGAAATAAAAACAACAATAAATACATTTCACTGGTAAACAATTTTGCATCTTCCCGAAACGCAACTTTGACCCTCCATTGAATCGGGAAGGTCAGCGCGATCCGTGTCAAGTCTCCGATTGAGAAGAGGGTATTTGTCTTTCGAAACAACATACGATACATATTTACTCTTAGCAGGACCGAGACATCGCAAGAGGAAATTTAGAGTCATTGCATGGTCATGGAAGATCAAGCTCTAATACACTGTTGAAAATCTACGCTGTAAAATTCAGCTAGTGTGGACTTTTTGATAGAGTTGACCTTTAAAGTTTTCATATCAATACTTTTTGCGGTGTGAAATTCACAAAAACAATTTCGTTAAATTTATTCTATTGTCAGCTTGATCTATAAACGGTGACATTGGGGTTTTCTCTACATTATAGTAGAGAATTTAACACGCGCTTGGGTCGAACGAGCACTGCTTGGTGTTAATATTAATAATTGTACGACGTAGGATATCAGTTGACCATAAATCTGGAACGAAATCCAATCGTGAGTGTGTAGATATTTCTCAACATACCCGAGAGAGACGACTGAAATTTCTTTAAACTTTCTTGCTCTGAAGTTCCTCCCATTTCTTTGAAGCAAGGATGAGAAGTAGAAACTTGACCATTACACTGAGAGAAATAGATACTACCCGATAGTAAAAATATACTATCGAATAGTATATTCGATGCTTCGTATAGGGATCACTCTCTGGAGTGCAACAGTTAGTATAATTATAGTAATGGTTAATATCTGATTGTACCAAGTACATTCCGTATAATAAACCCTTACAATACACACAATACACGGTACTATCCAAATACTACCCGATAGTATATAATATTTAGTATATCGGATATTAAAAATCTTAGTATCTATTTCTCTCAGTGTACTAGAATTGATTAATATACTTCCTCATTGTAAGATTCGCATAAAGTTAAAAATGTTCAAGCAATGTGATCTTGCTCATTCAAGCGATGCGACCTTGGTGGATTATTCACAAATAGATTAAAAAACGAAATATTATCGCCTGTGCATAGATATACCTTAACGTTTTGGTGTGCATATTATCCGTTCTCGAAGTCTATGAAGAAAACAACATTTTGAGGTTAAGTGTATTGGAAAATATGGAACATAGCGCGGTAGACGGCCGTAAACTATGTATTGTACTAAATAATGCTTTAATATCGATAAAATCAATTTCTAACATAATTGTTTCCGCCAAAATTCATGCAAATGGGGCTTAAAACAAAATGTAAAAGAACTAAGTGCTAGTGCAGAAATACAAACATGAACACCAATTCCGATATTACAGGACTGACACCATTTTGGTTTTGATAGTAGCGGTGCATCAGTATCATCTTAATTTAACAATATTTGTTTTACACCTCTTGTTTTCACTGCAGATGGTGTCGATTTTGACACCACCTTCAGTGTAGGATGAGTAGACAGTGTATGAATGTGACAGTTACGAGGCTCTGCGAAGGGTGATGAGTGACAGTTGCCTCGGCAAGGAAGGTTCCTGTTGGTTAAACAGAGGGAGTCGACATTCACATCTACAAAAGATTTGGGGTTGGCGAACGGCTAAAGGGACACGGAAAAAATGACTTCGTTACGGTAACGAAAAAGAAAGTTGGATCCAACCAAGTGACCTAGTGCTTTGAAAGACAAATGATTAGTTGGTTAGATCAACTATTTTCGGGTGGTTGACTCTGATTGTTGCTTCAACTAAATAGTTAGTTGGGCCGGCTACTATTTTGGCACTATCTTACATAGTTGGATCGCGAATAACATACGTTGTGTGACCTATTTAAGTCAACTACACGAAAAAAATGCTTGGTTAGACCAATCAAAGTGTTGGTTATGCTAACCAAGTTATTGGTCAGCACCACCAAGCTCATTGTAACACAACCAATAACTTGGTTGGCATAACCAACACTTTGATTGGTCTAACCAACACTTTGATTGGTCTAACCAACACTTTGATTGGTCTAACCAATAAATCGGCTGGCGCGTATTTAACGAAGCGGTTAGTTGGTCCAACCAAGCCTTTTATTCTGTGTTAGTCGGAATGGTAATTGTGACTCATACCAGGTCGTTACACCGACCAACCAGATGATTGGGACAACAAATTTTCACTCAAATAATAAATAGTTACTTTGCCCAACGAAGCCGTTTTTTCCGTGCAGCTAAACACGATGATGACTCGGTTCTTAATAGCAGTCAAAACAGTATGAACATTGATCTGAGCACTTATTATTATGATAATAAATGCTATATTCCACGTCCGGTTCCATTTTATCGAGCAAAGAATTCGTTACGTAGACTCCGGGTGATTAAATTCGTTGATGTCAACTGTTTTATTTGGTGGTGCAACAGATTGGAAATTGGCGATGGTAAATGATGCCGAAACTAGCAGTCAAGAGCCAACAGATGCGATGCCAGCGGCAGGATGCGATTTCAGCATCTGCTGAAACTTTTCTGCTTGTTTCAACGTCTCAATAACTTAATTGATTGTTCAATTACATAATAACTCAATTTTTTCATGCCAATCAATTGAATTATTGTAAGTAAGTAGTTCAAGTTGCTTAAGTCAACTAAGTCATTATTTAATAAGTGATAGTATCCACATATAAAAAAAGTACATATATTCAATAGATATATTCAAAAATATATCTCAAATATACAAATGACCATCAAAATTTCTGCATCTTAAAAAAAAAACTTTGTCACATTGTAGCGCCGTGACATTAGTTCTGAGAGGAAAATGTCTAGGCACTTTTTTGTTTCTTTTGTAATTTCCCGATGGCGAATATTATCGAAAAAAAAATTTGTGTGAAATTAAGACGATCTGTGCAAATTGAAAACTTTGTCACGCTATATCTTTTCCGTTTTGACTCGGAAAGAAAAGTTTGTAGGAGACATCTTCTTTCTTTTCTCATTTCGAAGTGGCGCTTATTCGTACTTTTGAAGTGACGGTTATTTGTGAGTAGTTTTTTGGACTTTTGTCTTTGTCCACGTTTCCTGACTAGAATATTGATCAAGAGCAAAAATGCCGTAGGACTTTTTTGTAGTACTCATGATTATCTAGTGGCAGGTTCCACCCGGTTTTTTCTAAGGGCAAAGAAATATTTTTTTTTGCCATTTAAAAACTTTGGACCGCGATATCTCGACTAGATCACCTCCTAGAGAAAAAACATATCTGCCTTTCCTGTTCCTTTTTCGATTAACTATCCGGGTTAATCGAAAATTTTTCGATTTGAAAAAGTCCGGGTTACGCCGGACTTTTTCAAAGATCTAAATAAAAAATATATTTTTCTTATATTATCACCCGAAAAGTTCTATATGTCAGATATATTTTGGTAAATCTTTTCCATGGGGGTAATAACGCTAATAATAAAAATAATAGTAACATACTCTTATGTTATTTGTTTGTAGGGTGCCTAATTTGTCTGGCCATAAGCGACAGCTAGTATGTACCTGTTGCCAGACGCAGTGAGCTCCCACCTTTTTTTGTATTCTCTTCGCTTCTCTTCGCTTCTCTTCACGCTCCGAACAATTTTTTCCACGGCATTCTCAACATCTCTCTCCACAAGAGTGACACCCAGTATAACGACGGTCACGCTCCGTGATCTTTGTCTATTGTAATCTTTCTCTTAGAAGCATTCTAAAGCGCGAAGGGGGGCAACGGAGCGCAGAGAGTTTTGAGAGTGAGCGTTCATTGACTCGTTCGACTAATCTCCATCTCGGGAGCAGCGATCTTGAGGACCCAATTACGTTCATAGTCGCATACATCCCACCGGGCTTCCACGTTCGGTGTGTTGACCATTCTCTAGCTCCGAGAAGCTTAAGACTTGAAGGTCACACCTCGCACGCGAGTGCTTGCTGCTCAAAATCCCTTTGTTTTATTTTTTTTCTTCGATCCTCTCTTGCTCCCGAGATTCTCGAGAGGTGAGGAGAGATTAGTGATCCTACGATGCTACAGAGAAGAGGTATAAGCCCCTAAGCCTGTGGTTTAGGTATTTACCGTCATCCGATCGCTTCTCTCCGATTTTTATTTCCCATTTTCTCTTTTTAATATTCCATTCTTATGTCACGTGTTCAATAATACGAAACGTTGTCCCAAGCTTTTGATGCTCGGATGCGTGAGTCGTTTCGCGAGTCACTCGAGTACAACGTTTTATAAGTATGTGGGAGTCACGAGAGCAGCTTAATTCGATCGTTGTAACCAGAAATAACAGCAGCCGCAGCACCGGCCGATCGGTGGGAGAGTATAAGGGCGAGAGACATTAATGTTCGACCTTAAGGACCTCCGACAGATGTACGATGGGTAGCGCGCGCGAACGTCCTGGCGAAGCTCGCTTAACGACGAGAGAGAAGAGGACGGAAGGCGAGACGAGGTTCCTTTGCCTTATTTACGATCGATCGAACGGCTTCGCTCTTTTTTTCTGTCGGGTCTGTCGAGGACTGAAGGAGAGAAAAAAACGAGTGGGACAAGAACGAAGGTGGAATAGAATAATAAGAGCAATGAGAAACGGGAGTAGCAGTCGAGAGACGTAGTATTGCACGTATAGAGACTTCCTCGAATAAAACGAATCGAATTAACCCCTGCACCGACCCGCAACCGAACCCGGCCTCTAAATCTCTTCTGCTTTTTCTGATTCATTCTCTTCATATCTCCCTCTTTCTTCCCAAACGCGAGACTCCAATCCTTCCCATTTGAATGTCTCGAGTAATATTGCATTCCATGACGTGCATCACTGCAATCCTTAACATTTGTCTTTTATTTGTACATCGCAGCTTACATCGGGGTATTTCATGTTGTACGTCTATATTTGTAAGTATGTAAATTGTTTCTTCAAAAGCGAGTAAGATATCGGTCGAAAAAGCTGTTAGTTATCTTTCGTGATCTCTCGAAAGAATTGTCTGTATTTACTTGTCTGAAATGTTTCGCAGGTGTCGGATTTATCTTGGACTTATTTTTTTGTTTCGTTCATTTGCTTGTGTTTGCTTTTGCGCTTAGGATTCTTGCGTGTTCACATTTGAAACATAATCGTCTCACCTTCTGTCGCGAAAAGTTGTATCCGTGAGCGCGTATAGCTTTAGTTGACTGTATAGAAGGAGAGGAGAGCCGCGTGCGATCTCGCGATTTACACGTTGAATATGCAGAGGCGGAGGATGGTTTATACGTGTCGTCGATTAAGCCTCGTGAGAGTGAGATGGGGTAGTCATTAAGAGATAACGACCCGTTGACACCGCGAAGACACTCCGACGATAAGCGACGCTCGCGCGTACACCTTCGCCGACGCGCCACTTTACAACTGTTGGGACAACACCTTAACCCTTACTTTGCAACCCCACCGCGTATAAACGAGTGAGGAATTAATCTCGAACCAAGCTTGGCACGAGAATCTCGTCGCATAAATGCTCGAGATACTGTTAAATAATCCAGGCGGTCAATGTAGTTCCGTTCATACTATTTATGACAACAAAATTTGTCGTCATACTCTTTTTCTACGATATAAATATTTATTCTACGTATTTGAGGGAAAGTTCGTGGCTTGTCCTTTACCTTATCGCATTCAACAGGTTTTTTTTTAAATCAAATTAGTTTTGGATATTTAAAAAAGAGCAGTTCACTGTGTGAAACAACGAGAGAGAGAGAGCATAGTCGCCTATAGTCTGGACGATGCACTGATCAAAAATGAAATTAACGAAACGCTTTTTCCACGGAGAGAAAAAATCTAGTACCGGTCAGTATAAATAGTAGATAAATAAATCTATATAATATTTTTCAGGCTGAAATAAATATTTTCATGGCGATAGCTATCGCAAGTAAAAAAAATTATATTTGGTCTGTCGTATGGAATTAGGTAAATATAGTCTGCATAAATTTTATAGAAAATCTATATACAACTTATGTATGGTACCAAAAATTGAGAGTTCGTTTACATATATCATATATTTGAGTTGTATGAAAAGTACGAACAGTCTATGAATGTGCAATTCTATACTCAAAACTATTTATTTCCATATAGTCTACATATAATCTTCCTACGTGGGTATATAATAGCAATAGTTAATTTATGTGTCTCTGTTTTGCCTCGACTTTGGTTCGTGCCGAAAAAATCCACGCATGCGCCTGGCAATGCATCACATGGCGCCCTCGTATCAAAAACGACTATTCAATTTAACAAGATATGTTTATATTAAACTGAATTTCATACGCGGTATCTGCAAAGAAACTTCATATACAGTATATTACTCTTCAATATATGTTACACAGTGTGTACAGAAATATACAATGATTTCACATCGCAACTGTATATTAAATTCACTATACCAGTGAATGCATACAAATCTCCAGTACTTGTACATTCAATTACAAGTCGTTGTTTTCTATAGTCCGTATTTACCATCTGAATCCCATTCGATGACAAATGGTTATTAATCGAATAATAAACTAATATTAATCCGAAAATTTCCATAACATCTAAATAATTAAGACTCGAATTTCTTCCAAACTCTACTAACTATGATAAAAATTTGAAATACCACATCAGTATTTCCCACAATAGCTGATTCCCAAAGTCGTCAAATCAGCAATGAATTTATAGGAGAAATTATATTAAATACTTAAGCGTTTAAAATAGAGTTTTTACAGCATACACACTGTGCTCAGCATTGTATACCATACTAAGGTTAGCAGACCCGAGCACTCCGCGATTTTATGTGATTTTTTAAATTTGACATAAGCAAAAAATGTCAATGCACGATTACTTCCAGTGTGTTTGTCTCCACCGCCGATCAATTACCGCACGAATAAAACGATGACAATGACAGCTCGTATTAAAACAAAAATTAATTACGCATTGTCCAGGATGTTGCCTTCATAGGAATTCCTTTGATTTCGACTCTTGTAGCATTTCCAGACTGGGCTAGAAGATAGGTGTATATCTCTGCATTCTTTTTTGTGATAGAAATAATGAAATGGAAACGTTTGAAGAGAGCTTTAGGAGCAAAGCGAATGAATAAAAGAGGGAAGAAAAAACGAGGCAGATAATGGGAGTAGAAGATAGACGATCAAGGGGAGAAAAGAGAGTGGGGGGAGGGGGGGAATAACTGAAAGAAGAAACGATGCGGAGGAGAAAGATGAGTGCAGGAGGAAAAGGTGGAAAGGGAGTCAGGAAGCTCAAACTCGCTCTCTCGTCTAGCGATCTAATCTGACATTCCCGCGCTGCGTGCCTAATTAAAGATCAATATCTCTCGATATTATTGCACTTCCCTCTCCACTTTTCGGTCCGGGGGTCCTTCTCGTACACACCGGTATACCATCGCATCAGTGAAGCGCCCGCCCTCTGCACTCTCGCCTCGTCTCATTCCTTCCTCCGCGCTGCCCCCGCCTCGTGCGCCTCCCCCTCACCCCTAGCAGGTTATTAAATTCTCTTATCTCGAGGATCTGGCCCAGCCGCGGTCCTGCTTCGGCTATCTGATTCGGCACAGCCTCCGCGCTCTCGCTTCATCCTTCCTAGCAGTCTCTTCTCTCCTCGCAGACGCACTCTCGTTAAACGCCTTTCATCCGTTCGTCCGGCTTCGGCCCGCGATGCTCTGCCTGTATGTATACGTTGGTTACGCTATCGGGATACCAACACGCATATCACTTTTACCACTGCGTTGTTATGCTTTGATTTGTTTTACCCACATTCTGACGCTTTATGTTTAAACGTTTGGATATTCGTTGGATATTCGTTACGTCATTCACATCAACTAGAACCGTCATTGCCTTTTTGTGATGAATTTATGAGGAATAAAATATGCTCCACACGATTTCAGCCTATTTAATTAGATGTCACTGTACAATAAATGAATACGGCCGGGAATGGCCACCGCAAACTGGATTCGGTATACAAAGGAAGCCCCGATGTTGTATACTAACGCTCATAACAATTTCACCATTGCATTGTTAAGTTTTTATGTATGCTATCTCTATTTCAACCGGTTTATTTCAGAATTTTGGATTCATGTTTTGTCGGTGGCAATAAACGGTGCAGTGATAGGATAAAAGCGGTTAAATTGGGTTTCACCTGAATAAAACTGAGTTTCTCAACGATTTTGAATCAGAAAACTTTTAAAATCTTCCTGTATAATGAACTGAGAAACATGAACGCTCCTGCCGACGAAATATCTGGCTACTAGAGTTATACAGGAGTCTATCCGTACAACAGTGTTGCTACTTAGTTTTAACAGCTGAATATTTGCGTTTCACGGCGTCTTCTTGCAGGGGCGAGACGGTATTAATGTTGAACCTGAATGATGGCTAAGTTCGAGGAACCATGTGAAATTTAATTTGCACTTCCAATCTTTTAGGAAGAATGGCTAGCGTCAATCGCATCCATCGCCGTTTATTAGAATCACTTAAATTTGAAACTACTCTACCATTTCCGTAAGAAGCTTTAGTTATCGTTTCACGTACTCATCGATTAACGAATACTTTTTACAATAATCGAAGCACTGCTAAACAACAATTCTGCGCAGGCTAATGGCGATGGTGAGGGCTCCGATCCGAGCGTATAGTTCCTGCAGCGCCACGTATATAGTTTCTGTAGCGATACTGCGATTGGTACTGCATCCGACTACAGTGAGAGAAAAATCTGGTAATTTAGAAAATAAAATAGTTGGACTGAAGATAATCTAACTATAAACTATTATTCCCAGGAGGAACGTCTATATTTTATGGTTGTAGCAAATATAAGAAAATAGTTGGATCAACCACTAATATAATTCCCAGGAGGAACGTCTATTTTTTATGGTTACAGCAAATATAATTATAGTAGCAATTATTAAAATGATAATAGTTTGAAACTATTCTAATAGTTTCAAATATGCCGTTTCGTTGCATATACGATTTCAACGTTTGTTTCCAATAATTCATTTTAACATATGAAATCGTTAAATGCACGATATACTTTTCTGTCAGTGTAACAAAATTTATTTAGTAACTGAAGCGTATCCTTTCGAAAAAAATCCGCGTATCGTTATACTAACCAATACATGGACAGCGAAACAATATCGTTACTATAGAAATCCGCATTACTTGGGCAAGAATACCTGAGTTGCAATTTTAACCCTCCTTGTGACCTAAAATAACTGGAATCTACAAGCGTAGTCTCGAGGGTAGAAAGGCAGTCTGCAGGGTTCAGGAAGGGTTACGTGGTTAAATGAACATGTGAATTTCACCCTCCCAGACTCCGCAAATGGCAGAAAGTAGACATTTCAACCTAATGGAGGGTTACGAAGGATGATATAGACCCTAAAAAACGTTCACAGAACCTCCCAGATTCTCCGTTGAGTCTATCGCAGAACCTCTCCAACCCTTCGTTCAGCCTACCGCGAAATCTTCGAAGGCTCTCCGATGACCTTGCGAAAGCTCCTCCCACATACACTATTACACCCTCATATCAATGGAAGTTTTAATTATTTATTTTATGAATACAAAAAATAAATTTAATAAATGCCATGGATATAATATATTTATATTGAATACCAACAATATTTTCATATAAACGTTTCTTTCCGATAACTGAGGACCAACTTTGGATTTTTTTCGATCTACTTCAGACATACAACATTCGAAGGTGATGTGAAATACCATCGAAGAAAAAAAATTGTTCCCTGTTTTCTTAGAAACTTCTTAATATCGGTACTTTAAGATAGATAATGCGCTTTACAGCAGTCAAATGACGGCTGAATTTTTCAAAATGTTGTCATCATTTCTGCTAGTTCAATTTTTAAATCCGAGGAGTTATTCACGTAGAAGCATCAGTTCTTAATATATAACGTCACTCGGAACCCTGATTTGAATAGAGAATCGAGAACTCGAGAAAAATGGATTTTTCAGAAGAATAGACCATAACTATGGTCCAATCGTGACGAGTAATCTCTTGTTCTGATAATTGGAAGCGACGTGCAGGCTCATTTGTCGTATTGGCATAATTGCCGTAAGAAAATATTTATATAATTGACCGCCTCAGAATCAGTTTGCGTCTATATGCACGTAGACAATTAATCGTATATCGGAATACCAACAAATACACTGTAGTTGGAATAAAAAAATGTTTCGAGAGCTAATTTCGTGTTATATCCATTGTTTCTATTATATTAAGAACAACGTGTTCGCTTCGCTCGCACTCCTTTCTGTTCGTTTGTCTTATCTTAAGCCTAAAAATGATATATGATTGTTTATACGATTTCTGACTCTGCGTGACTGTTTCTTTTTCAGTATTTCGATATAATCGGCTTTGGACGTGCCATGGCTTTTTTAAGAAAAAGAATTAAATGTTCACATACCTCGATTCACGATATATCTGTTTTATGTTTTTTCTACCTATTCTACATATACAAATGTGTACCTATGTCTTCTGGATTTATCGTAACTTTTATTACATTACTTATGACAGGAAGATGTGAACTCTCTGAGATTTTATCAAGACACCTTATTTTCTATGTTTTGTAGCTTAAGTAGGGTTATCTGGATTTCAATATGTTACATAGACTCAACGGGGGTTCTATACCTCATTTACGGTGAGTTGGTAGTGGGAGAGTCTATGCATAGGGCGAGTAGGCCGTCGAAGGCTCTATACGGAGTGGAGAAGACTCTACGGAGGACAGCAAATAACGGTTAAACCTCCAAGTAGGGTTAGCACCCCCGTTCACTGTCGGCTGAACGGAGGGTAAAACCAGGGTCGTCTTTTGCCCCGTCAAAGGATTTGGGATTCCCAGAGGTCTAACCGAGGGTTAAAACGTTGACTCGGACACTGTTAAAAATGTGGTGTTTGAATGACACCAGCACAGTGTCCACATATTAGTCCACACCAATGGTACTGCTAATGAGGAATGTAAAACAAATAGTGTTAAATAATAATATCACTTATATAACACTACTATTAACGGTTTAATGGTGTCATTTTTCTAAAACTATAATTGATGTTAAGATTTGTATCTCTACTCTAGCGCTGAGTATTTGCACATGTTGTTTTAAAATTCCGTTCAAGTGAAATTTACGACAACAATTGTTAGAATTTGCTTTCATTGATATTACAACATACTCAAGTGCAATACACATTTCAATTCTATATACACACGATTGTATTCAAACTACTTATGAATAATTCGGTCAACGCGATCCGGCAGTATTTCATATTTACGACCATCCGAGGAAAATTTTTAGCATTACATCAGACACGAATCCGGTCCTGATGGGGCCAGATTCACGCCTGACGTAACGCACTAATTTTTTACCCGGGCAACTGATACTTTACAGCGTACAAGTGTTTGACACCGAGCTGTATTCTTTCGAGCGCGTGTTAAAGTAACTACTGTAGGTCGTCGCATGAAGAAAAAATCCTAATGTCGTTGTTGATAAATAAAGTTGCCACCAGAATAAATTCATTTCAAATGAAATTCGCAATTCGACCGCAAAACGAATTTCACGCCGCAAAAAGTGTCAATATTAACATTTTAATCGATAAGACTAGCCGAGTTTCACACCGTGGATTTTTAACATAAATGTATATAAATGCGTGGTGCTCGGGTGAACATATTTATGGCTAAAATAAGAAATGGATCGTGTTTTTTATCGGCTTTTGTCGGCCAGGTTTATTAAAAATCTCAGTTTGATTGTCGGGTCAGCACTACAAGTGCAAATAGAAGTGGCTCAAGAAAAAATAAAAAATTAACAACAGAAGAAAGATTAGCAGGAAAACTAAAAAGATATACAACCACAAAATCGGAACCCAAAGAAGACCATACAGCACATGGGCCAGAGAATCTGTTGACCAACGTTAAAATGATAATGGCACACAAAATAGTCACATTCGACAAAATACATCATAGCCTAACACATATGTTATCATAAACAATTGAAAAGGGCCCAGACCAGGGACGTAACGTATTGAAAAAGGAAAAAACAGTGACTTCTTTTTTTAAATAAACTTGGCCGCCAAAAGCCGATAAAAAACACGATCCATTGACATATTAAGGCCACGGCAAAATAAATTAAATATCAAATATATAAAAAAAGAAAAAGAAAACTAAAACAAGAAAGGTAGCAATACTTTGTTTTGTTGCAGGAGCCAATCTTTTTATTCCGTGTGTGAAATCGTGGTTCATTGTATAAGAAAAAGGGCTCGCACTTGTATAAATCATTCTGTCAATAGCTGCAAAGTGATTGATAATTGTAAGTTATTATACACCTGCGGGTTCTACAAGATCGTAGAGCTAATTGGCATTGGAGGTAACTGGAAATGCCAGATTGAGGAGACAGGATCAGTGGGGAACGTTACGGAGGTGGTAATTTTTATGAGTTGAAAATAAGTTGTGATGGTAAGGTGTGACGAGATGATGCGGGAGCTTCCGCGGGGTTATAGACATTCTGGAGTACCGGGTGTCCCTCGGTAATTATTCATTCGGTCGATTCCCGACTGGACCCCGCCGCATCGCTGGAACGATAATGATCTTTGAACGTCGAGGTCTGCGCAGGAAGAGGGCGGAGGAGAACTCTGTTGGCAGAGCGAGAGATGTCCTCTGCAGAACGGTCGCGTACATCGCTGTGCGTCCCGATACGAAATCTTGTGTGTCCCGGTCGTGTCGTCGTTCTCCTCCACCTCCACCTTCTCCTCACTGTCGTATATAGCCAAGCGAAGGAGGCAGAGGTGCAGTGGATTCAGCGAGATACGCGCGTTAAGAGACACAGAGTGTTAAGGACGCCCGATGGGAATGAGAGAAAAGGAGATAGACGCGCGGAAAGGGTTTAATGTATGTGCATGAGGAGAGACCGGAGCGGAGCGATAATTGCCCGACGTGGCATTGAGCTTCGAGAGGAGTCGCGGGCGCTCCGTTCAACCCGATATTCTATCGGCAGAAACGTCCTCACGTCTCAATGTTCGCTTCACGATTCTAACTCTAGCTATTCTCACCCACGGTAACATCAATTATTGAACGTTTTATTCAATAACTTTTTATTATGCTTTTTTTTCTTCGAATTTGAGAAAAATATTTTTCCTCTGGTTTTCAGAACAATCAGTTACCTAAGGTTTGCCTATCTTTTCTCACAACAACAATATCTTGATAGCAGGTATTCCTTCAGGTCATAGCTGTGTAAGAATATAAATTTTAAAAACTAAGATTATTCCCGCGAAATACGTAATAGGGTATCGATATATAGACATTGGAATAATCGATCATACACACTATGTGTGAATGATTTCCCAATTATCCCGGAGATACACGACGAAAACCGAAAAATCATTCTGTCTCAGTATCATCCAATGATTAGTACAGTTCTCTCTCGACGGTCTCTGTGAGCAGACGTGCTCTGATTATTTATTTGTATTACTTTACTGTCTCCTCTATAAGGAACGTTTATTCTTGTCGGCCTAGTCTTGAATCTCAAGGTAAGTACCCGAATTTATAGTAAATATGGTAATATATAGTATTGAATAAGGAAGAGAAGACAAATATTGTATTTTAAATGTGTAAAATTATATCTTTAGATTAAATAAGCAAGAAATGTACTCTCTCAAAATATCTTCAATCGTGTGTCTAGTTACAATCATTGTGTATGTAATTTATATTCGTCAGCGTTTGACGTTAGAGGCATTTATTATCATAAAATTAAATACACACGAAAATTCAAAATGTATAGAGTTTAAATTTTTATATTTGTCGTTTTTCCTTTTGTGTTCTCGACATATATATAATATTAAAACAATAAAACTGGTTAGTATAATAAATAATTAAGTAATAGAATATAAATAAAAGTAAATTATTACACCTGATATGATTCTCGATATAAAGTTAGAATAAGTTTTATTCCCAATGTCAAAAACATTATATATTCGTTAAGCACTTACTAAATTTTTCCGACTATCACAGTTATTATCATCGTGTACTATTTTAAAGGATAGTCGTGATTGTTGAAGTATTTGAATACAAGCATCAAACGGCTCTTATGATCATGGTTTAAGCCGATGTTCAACCGCCACTTACGTGCTGATGAGGCGATACTTATATAGTACGTTTTTCCCGACTTACGTATACATTACGATGTTTTTGGGACCATATGTTCGGTTAAATGAGGCATTGAAATAATTTCTTAATTGTTTAATCACGTATAGCATATACCGAAGAAAGCATCAATCGATTTGTATGGGGCTGAATATCCCTACGGAATCAATTAGGAAAATTTAAGCAGAGAACTAAATAAAACAATGTTTACATTTACTTATACTCAGCACGAGAGGATTATTCTTCTGGATGTAAAACATTTCCAGGAATTCAGAAGGGAATAAATTACATTAAAAAATCTCCATCATATTTTTGTTTGTATAAGAAATGCGGGGATTGTTCACGAATATAATCATGGTTACTATACGAAGGGAATTTTTTGGGAATGATCTCAAAAAAAATATAGAGATTAAACCGCAATAAAATTCTCCGGCATTTTATGGTATTTTAACATACTGTCGAGTGAAAATGACAATGTCTGCATGGTAAAACTTGCCGTGTCGTTTTAGGAACATGGCTGTCATATGGCTGAAATATTGTCACAATATAAATACTGTTACAGTTGTCTTACCGTGTTTATTTTCTAAAATGCGTAGTGTAAGAGGCACTCATCATGTATAGGTAACCTAACCCAATTTGACGATGCCGGTTAATGCGGTTCCCAGTTCATATACAAAAAATTACGAAAAAGTCAAGAGACTAAAATTTGTGCATCATTGCTATTACGACTTAATGGTATACTTCTACGCACAATGTAGCGAATCAGACGTGTTTGGCATAGAACGCCAGATACCGGAATATTCCTCGATTGCCACACTAATTATAAGGAGAATTCCCATATTATTCTCTCCGTGTAGTAGGTATACGTTTTGATGGTCACCGTGGAATATTTTCTAGGATAGGCATCAAGTGTCATCGGTACCGAACCTTAGAAGATAGACGATTTTTCAATATCTTGTTTCATCAACCATTAGTATCTATAAGCTATCGTACACTAAAAGAGAACGATAGTTGTAAAAACTGACCAGTCGGTTTGGAAAACCAACCGGGACAATCAACATAGCGCTAATCATTCAGTTAGATAAAAGAGCCACAACATTACTGGTAGAGTTGAAAGTTCCGGTTTGAGCCGTTCTCAATCACCGAACTAAATCCCACAAAATGTACAAAATCACAATAAAAATCTCGCACACAAAAAGTCAGTAATCGGGTTCCATTTATTTTATCAAATAAATTCGAAGTCAATTCATTCAGCTCTTTTCTAAGTTCCAATCTTTTCGATCTTTTTGTAATTCAATATTCCGATATAATTCGTCATAAAATCATACACATTCATTCATCTTTCATTTATACCATCAAAATCTATTTTTTTTATATATAATAGTCCTCAATTCCATTCGATCATACAATTCACAATTATTTATCACAATTAGGCGCTCAATAGAAAATGTACTCAACAAAATGTACTCAACTAATTTCGCAGAAAAGGCTTCCTTGGTGGCTCTTTCCTTTACACTCTGGGGCTCGCAGATTCCGCTCAGAAAAACCTCGACGACAAACGGTCACTGCACCGAATCGGCTGGCCAAACGCGATCCGTCAGGGCCTCGTGGATATTCCCGCTCGTAGGGGTTCGTCTTCGGTAGAGGTGGGAGAGAAGTTGTTATCTCGACGTCCCCAGAGAGAAAGAGACCGAGTTCCATTGCGCACCGAGGTACCTAGACTCTCGGTGACGTCAAATTCGGCGCACGCATTTTTCGCTTTGCGCAAACGAGTCGATCTAGGGTCGATCGCCCTTCTCCTGGCTAGATATAATGCCGCGAATATTCAATATCTTACAGAGTACTGATAGGTACTTCATCAACCCTGTTTAGAAAATCCAATTGAAACCTGTTGAAAATCGGTGCGGTGGTCTAGTGCTTAAAGTATTGGGCCTATAGTCCAGAGTATCATCTTTGTTTGTATTTGCATGGCTATTACCACTCATAAATGCTCTCGGTGGATAAGTTAAATCACAATGACTCGTGGCGTAATTGTTATCTTCTACTGTCTCGTAAGCTACATCGAGAAACAGATTTTATAGCCGCCGAAGAAATGGGTAGATTCGTTTTCTTTCATTAATTTCAACGGAATATTTCATTGATTTCAATGGAACAGTGCAGATAGTTTTCAAAAATAACATTTGATTGACTGTCAATAAACATTTACTCAGTGGGCATATAATAAAGGAAGAGTTTCATTGCTTTAAGGTAGTTCTAGCATCAGACTAGTCATGCGAAGCTCTATTCTGATGTCACTATTAAAAGGAATTGCATTAACAAACTTTCATATTGAAAATATTCGTACACTCAGAGAAAGGTATAGTACCGTCGAAGGAAATCTGTTTGAGTGAACTAAATCCTGCAGTCAAATGGAGCGGACGAAATGTATGTTTGGGATGACCATAGGATTTAGTTGAATCCCAAACACTGATTTAGTTAAATAAAATCTAATTTTAATTCACTCGAAAACACGCAGATTTTAATGAACTCTTTTTCGGGTAGTTTCAAACCTAACTGAGCTTGAATTTATTGAATGTTTAGCTGATTGTACTCATCAATCAGATGCAGCAACTGGGTTGTAGCAAACCAATATTTTGTTACACGGATGAGGATATTTAGTTGATGACAGCTCTCATGATATTTAACATGCACTCACAACAAATTCATTGAATCTTGCAGTAAACTTCTTTTGACTATAACATTGAAATGAATCAATGTACCTACACATTATTTCAACAATATGTTTAGTTGTATGGACTGTTTGTCATTCTAGATCCTGACGTAATTATAAGAAATAACGGGTGAATCAAACGAATGTCCCTATCATACAAGAAAATGTTTGGTTATTTCGACCAATTGGTCTGTATCCATTAAGTAAGTAACGAGACGGCTTGAACTAAATAACTTTCTTTCTATTAACTCATTGAATTGTTAAATAAAACTAAATCTTTTTTGAATGAACCAATAAAATTAGTCAAAGAATCAAAAAACCATGCAGCTCGGTAAAACCATTATTCAGTTGAATTAACTTTGATGTAATTCAGCTAACAATTCATATGGTTGAATCGGAATGGTAATTTAAACTTGATTATGATTTTGTTTCAAGCTAACAGATTTTGTCAGATGAACCAAGTCGAACTTAACGGGAATAAATTTAGTTCTGTAGAAACAAAGGTACCTTGACTATATATATATAGTTGACGGTACTATTCCTTTCTCTGAGTGTATATTATCTGGTTATGAATTTAGGGTCCCATTGTAGTACGTATTTCCTTTTTATTTTCGGTCTCGAATTTGACTTACTACGTGAAGATCACCGATGTAAACTTGGCAACGTCGCATCGTGGGGACCGGAAATACAATAGTTTAACGGATCCTCACCGACATAACCGGTAAAGAGCTTTTTCCGATCCATGTTATTTAATAATGGCGAAGCATAATATTCATGACACTCATGAGGAACGAAAAGCGAAGTTCGTGTCGGCAATGATTGAAAAAGCTCGGTAGAATTTGCTAGATTCGATCGCTAAGCGAGTGAGTTTGAAAAACCCCGGCGCATGACGGGCAACGCATCGTAGAATTTGAAACACTCGCGAAAGATTTGTGGCGTACATCGTTCAAGATTCGACTTTCGTTACAATATACGGAGAGCGAAATAATAAGAGGTTTGGTGAGTATTCTGCGTGTGAAGTGCTACAAGTGTCCTCACGTTTATGATGTGCATACACAAAAACGCAACGTTCTTTGGCCTATCACTGAATGAAGCGTTTAATTGTTTATTGAAGTACTATTTTCGTAATGTATTTTCGAAAAATACTGACATGGACATGTATTCCCTATACCAGCTATATTAAAATGCGATTTTTATTTAACTTCCTACTTCTCGGAAAAATAGGTCGTTAACATACGTTGAAACTTTACAGATGCCATAAATAGGGCTTCTGGAACAACATATTAAAAAATCATGCATTTATCTACCAAATACCTTAGCGCTAGAACTACCTTAAAGGGAAACGGTCTCCTTGATTCAAAGGAGACATAATTGATGGCAGCAAGTGTCTACCCAGTAAATCAAGCAATCGGTTTCGTTACTGTTCTATTACAATTTCCCACTCAGCAATGTAACTGTTACATAACACTGTTGCTACATAACAGTTACACAGCTGAGTGGGAAATTGTAATACAGCAGCAACGAAACCGATTTTTGTGTTTACTGGGTATGGGCCTGTCTTTCTCGCACGTAACATCACTTTATTATTTGCCCGGTCTTCTGAACGAACGGTTTCGCGATTCGAGCAGCCAGGAGCGTAGCCTATTTCTGCCGTACTTCAGCACATCCTTTTAAAATTCGAACTTTATTTGTTGAGTACTTGAGAAAAAAATAGGTTTTGTAATTTTTAGCCGCGGTGCAGGAAATAGCACGACCTGAAGTCAATGGAAAGATCATATTCGGCTCAAATACACATTTCATTGCAGTTAAAGAAGAAGGTTTCATTGAAACTGAGACGATCTCTTCATAATCAATGAAAAAGTTTCGTTTGCTTACAGAAATGTTTCCTTCATTCAATGTCTCTACTTTTTATTGAGTTTGAAAGCATCCAAAGAAAAGAAAGTATTTAAACTCAAATATTTAATTACATTGGTAAAGATTCCCGTGATGCAATCAATATTTTCCTCTCAGTGTAAACTCGTTGGTGTTCATTAGATATCTCCGAATACCGAGTTCATCACTAACAAATCTACAACTGCACAATACCGTATCACAGTTACGAAGCCTTGCACACATGTTAAGTTTGCTTTTGGCGTGTCTATTATAATACTGCGCAGTAGACGAAGATTCGAGTGTAATGTGCGTCATGGAAGATGACAACAGTGACTTCGTGGCCAGTAATGAGAGGTCGAACACATCGTGGACGGCTCGCCGGGACAATATTATTTACGAGGGTGAAGAGAGCAGCTCCGTTCTCCGAAGTCACCCGTAATCTCGCAAATCCTTGTTTGTACGCAACTACTCACACATTGCTCTCACTTCGGCACCTGTGTGTTCCTGTGTACTGTATGATAATGATAATCATAATAATAATATAGCAAGCACAAGACAGATCCGTACGCGGTGTTGCCGTGGGTGGTGAGGGGCAGCGTACGCGAAAGAGCGCATTAACGCCCGAGTAAAGTGGCGCTACTGGGTATAAAGGGTAGTTTTGTGTACACTGCCGCTTCTCAGGCCCGCGGGTTACGGCCACTCCGTGACTTCGGCTTCGACGGCTGCTGTTGACTGTGTACGCTCTCTCCAAACACACACACACAAACGACGAATTACACACGGCTTGGCTTGGACGTCGTTTCTCACCCTTAGCTCACGGCCAGCGTGTTCGTAGCCTGCGGCGCGTCGCGAGTGACGTTCAAGCACCTTGTGGACTCGTGAGATGACGTAAAATAAATTCCGTCAGAATAATGGCGTTCAATCTGCTTTCTGTGAGAACACAGTAGGGCTTGAGAAGCTCATAAAAAATAATGCCTCCCTTGTTTGAAGCTCTCGTCTCGCGGTATTGATGTGTGTACCGAGGGCTACATCCCGGAAACAGCTCGCCATAGAAACCAATGTATAATAAATATAAATTTAATGGCAATGCGTGCACGAACATTTAAGCGTGCTGGGCTTATTTGAGAGTGCCAAGAGAATCTCTGCTTGAGAATGAATCTGCGCGCGGGAATTTTGTCGATGGAAGTTCGAGATCTGACTGCGGAGAGAGAGAGCGAGAGAAAGAAAGAGCGACAGAGAGGGAGATGGAGAGAGAGAGAGTCCAGTGGCGACACGAGAAGACAAAGAAGGAGGAGGGGAGATAAAGAGTGAAGGAAAGATGAGAGACCAGACGAGATATTCGTCGCGCGGATGAGCCAAGAGAAAAAGGCACTGCACTTAGCCGATGGAAGCGGATAATACGTTGCGAGTGAGAAAGAACCGGGAGATGATATGAGAGTGCAGCATCACGGAGGTCCTTCTCTCTCTCTCTCTCTTACGCTTGCTTTCGTTATTTCTTTCCTCGCTCTCGTTCTACTGTTTCTATCTTACTCTCGTCTCCTTTGCTGCTGGTACTGCTACGCTTATCTCTCCGGCAACCCATTCACGTGGGTAGCCGGGACGTTATCTATCGTAAAAACTTCGACTTTAACCAGCCCAGGGATCATAATCGGGCCTTATCTACGAAAGCTTTCTCCTCTACGCTCTCTGGGTGTGCGCTCTTGCTCGCCAAAGGCTATCTCTCGTGCGCGAGCTCTTCTCCTCTCCCTCCTTGCCTCATCTGTCCGCTGGTGAACCAACGCCAACGGGCTAGTCTACTACCGCTGCTGGTGCGGCTGCTGCTTGCTTGCTTGCTTGCTTTCTGGCTATCGGCATCCCCCGAGCTCGCTCTCTTTTTCTCTCTACCTCTCTCCCTCTTCCTGATGCGGCTCGGGACCACTCTTATCGGCGAAACTTTGGACCTAAAACGAAGGATGCGATCTGTTGCGAGAGAAACACTGAGACCATGAATCGTAGATGAAAGAGAATATAATGTAATTCATCATTTTTCCGTTGACATACGTGTCATATGTAAGCTAAATGTCCCCATTCTCGACACCTATAAGGCAGGCCTGATCGGGATATTGTATTTGTGACATGGAAAACGTTATTTAATGAAAAATATTGACCAGTATACTATATTTAATGCTTATTTGAAATATCTTTGATTCTACCAGTTCATTAAAATATTTCAGTACAGTAAGGAAAATAAGGAGAAGCTCTTGTCAGTGGCTCCTTTATCCTTTATTCTGCCTAGGCGTAGCACCATTTTCGGCCACCTCTTTAATTGGATATTAGAAGCTTGAAACTTATCCATAATATAAACAGAAAGCATTAATCGTTGGAAAACAAATTCGATTTTTATTTTTAATAAATGTATGTAAAGAAATCGAGTTTTTTCATGAATGATCTTGCAATAACATAAACTGGGGAAAAGAAACCGTTGCATGTTCTGTGCAGAGAAACTGCACCTATAGTTTGTTATATTTTTTTATCCGAATAATTGATAAATCATTCAGTTATCGGCTTATCGTAACAATGGAATCACGAATTTTGTTATTTACAATACGAGAAACGCCTTATCAGTGGGCAGTGAGCTGAATTTTACGTGGACGGTAATGAGCGGAATATCCAATCTCCGACCATCAAATTAAAAGTATTAAAATCATGAAGTTTGTCGATTTTTTTTCGCCATCGGTAAATTTGAGTATTACAAATCCTTTTCAGTGGGTATTTTTCATGTTTAATGATTTGACACCGAAATATCGCAGTAAATACAGTTATATTGCGGCAACATAACGGCAACGTAACAAATATAACAGATAATATTATCTGAACGTTACATGCAAGTTGCAATTTCCGAATCAGCAATATAACATTGTTCTATAACCGATACATTTGATTAATATAACAAACAAAATTTTGTTGTAAGTAACACGTGTACAGTAGTAACACGTGAAATCACGTGTTATTACTAAACGCAACATGTCACACGAATAATATTGTTACATTACATGTAACGTCCATATTATCACTGTAAACACCAAGCGTGTTGCAATGTGTTATTTCCTATCTTTTGCATTGTGACGCCTTTTTAAACACTTACAAGCGTGTCTTATTTACGTATGTTACCACGGATAAGCAAAACGCTTGGAAGTCAGTAAAAAGGCGTCACAATGTAAAAGCTAGGAAATAACACACTTACAACACGCTTTGGTTTTTAAATCGATGTTGCTGTAATGAACCGTGTTTACTGAGATGTGTAATCGAAGAGGCTGACCTCCATTTTCAGGATAGGCTCTGATCATGAAGTGTGGAGAAAATGTTAAGAAACTCATGTTAAATTAATCTATCAACACTTCCAGGTAAAATTTGTGTACAGCATGGAACCCTGAATTTTTTTATTACATTGACAATCATGCAGTTTAATTTCCACATATGTAAATTTACTTTTGCGGCGAAGTGGCCGATAATAGGAGCATGGCCGGCCATGGCGGCTGTATTTTGACGGAAGGCCATCACGGCACATTTATCTCTCTACTTTCAGAAGTAATGCTGAGTCAGGATTAACTCACACCTGTACCAAAATCCGGATTGTCAATCGCATTTTTATCGTACTAGCAACACCTCGCTTCGCTTGCCCTCTGATCCTCTCATTTGTCTATTTTCTCATGACTAAACATAATATTTGCATGTTCATACGATTCGTGACTTTACGTGGTTCTATTTCTGCTTTAGTGTTTCGATATAATTGATTTTCAATGCGCCATGTCTTTTTTTACGATGAAAAATGCAAAAAATAAGAGAGAATCTGTTTTCAGAATAAAAATGTATTGTAGTTCACAACCGCGATAAAACTATAACTCAAAAAGCGCGCCACTCATGACCCTGCGACAATCATAACAGTCTGAAGTTGGTTTCATGTCAAGGCTATCGACAACCAATCAGAATGCTAGAAAGGTAGCTTCGGTTTTCGATAGTTCGACTTTCGATATACCATGACTTTTTTAAGAGAGCAAATTCATTTGGCAAATTGTTCAATTGCCATAGTACGATGCCTACTAGAGACGATGCCCCAAAGGCTCTGCGGTGGAGTTATTTGATAATTTGGTGATGGCGTGGTTTGTGAGACCAAGAACTTGATATCAAGTATTTGGTGTATCGACGTATAAAGTGGTTGGATTAACCAATTATGTCGTGGTGAGCGCCTTCAACCAAGTTCTAAGTTCTTTCAACTAAGCCTTCCTTACGTGCACTTAATAAATCAGATATGAAGTAAATAAAAATTTTGCGAATTTTGGAAAACAACTAATAAAAAGTTGGAAAATTCGGAACTCGAATGCAAAGGATTGAATCAGCAAAAATACACTGAAAGAAATAGATACTAAGATTTTTAATATCCGATATACTAGATAATTTATACTATGGGGTAGTATTTGGATACACTGAGAAAAAAATGGTTAGAACCAACAAAACGTGCGCTTGCGGGCGGCGAAATAAATATTTCTTTGATCGAAAGAAATATTCAATTGATCGAAGCGGCTGGTGATGCTAATAATAGATGTTTCGATCAAAATTGCCAATATTTTGTCCAATCGGCAAAATATGCTTTTCGCTGCCGGCAAACGCACGTTTTGTTGACTTTAACGATTTTTTTCTGAGTGTAGTACCGTGTATTATGTGTATTGTAAGGGTTATTATACGGAATGTACTTGGTACAATCAGATATTAACAATTACTATAATTATACTAACTGTTGCACTCCAGAGAGTGATCCCTATACGAAGCATCCAATATCTTATCCGATAAGTATATTTTTACTATCGGGTAGTATCTATTTCTTTCGGTGTAAGTTGTGTCGGATAGTCTGAACATCTGTGTAGAAAAGGCGATTATAAAGGTAACCATGGGCGGAAAAATATCGGTTGAAAAAGCATTAGCAACTCATTTTTGCCTCATATACATTATCACCTAATCGCAAGGTGTTCAATCGATTGAAAATAGAGAATAAAGTACAGATGTGCTTCGATTCTTGTTTTACAATTTCTCTCTTTTCGCCAGTCTGAATTAGCGCCGGAAGATCTCTCGATTACCGATGACCCGTGTTCCCTCTATCCTCCGGTTCCTCTCCGCGATGAGTCAGAGATTGAAAGCCGAGGGACAGAAAAGCTAGTGCGGGAATGGTTGGTTTGACACGGACGGGCTTACTGTCCGGAATTGACGCAATCGACCGAACTTTCGGCACGCTTGGTATTTCCTGGCTCTATATACATGTTCATTTCTATATAAATTGCAGCATATGTATGCTTTTATACCTCTTTACATACAGCTGAACAACTTGGCATCGTGTCGGGCCCTGTTGTTCGCGTTAATCAATCGATGTCAATACTCACTTCTTCCACAAAGTAATTATTCAATTTCAATATCATTCAAAAGTCGAATAAAAAATCTGTGTATAAAAATCAAAGGAAGGAAAATGGGAGTATCATCGTTCGTTCGAGTTGGTTTCAAGGACCGTACAGAAGAAAGAATCCCAGAGCCTTTTAGCCGCTTTACGAGCCCACAGCGACAAGATATCAGAGAGAGCTCGGAAAAGAGAGTGAAAGAGATCAGAAGAAGGTGAAAGGAGAGCGGTGGGGGTGGGTCCTCTATGGGCACGAGTCCACGCGGCCTCGAAAGCATACGAGATACCACGAAACGTCACATATTGAAAACCATAATTCGTGGGTGCTGGCATTGCTTTCCACGTATGCATCTATACAGGCGTACATTTTTATGTACATATGTATAAATATACATGTACACGTATAGTGGTTGTAGTAGGAACTAGTGCTGTAGTATACCATGAGCGCTATCTCATCGCGCGTCACAATAAATACTGATTCCTGGAAGCACGAGGCCCCGGTATCCACAACCAAGAACCGTATAGTGTGGCGAAGTCACTTATGCTTACTTATCCCCGGATTCCCCGGTTGTTCTCGTCTCTCTTCTTTTCCTTTCCTTCTCCTTCCTCTCTCATCTCCGTCACTCTTGCTCCAGTGCACACAGACCCCATTTTTGCTCCCTCTTTATTCACTTCTCAGCGTGCAAATATCAGACTGTACAGTTGCAATGTTGGGGTCAATATGGACCAAGATATTTTTCAGTGGATTACACTGAAAAAAAAGATTTGTTGGGCCAACTACGATTTCAAGTTATTGTGCCGACGTTTTTCTAAATAAGTTGCGATAACTTATGTATTCATTAATTCAACTACTTTAAACGGTAGCCTCGACTATTCACGATTAGTTCTTGTTATATTGTGTACTCAACAAATCTAATGGCTGATCGCTGAAAGCCCTAAGAGATCTGAAAATCATGTAAATCCAAACAATTTCTCCAACTGCACATGTAAAATTTTTCATCAAATTTGAAAATTGAGTAGGTAATCGCAAGAAGTGAAATATTTTATGAGCGGACTTCTTTCTGTACACTGAGAAAACAAATTGGTAAGATAAACAGAATATTCGGTTGTGGGCGGCGAAAGAACTATTTGTTTGATTGAAAGGAATAATAGTTATTGTGGATTATAAAAAATTTGATTCAACTATGCACTGGTTTGTTTACAAAATGTTTCTTCCAATCAACCAAATATTGCTTCCAACACCAGCGACCACAGATTCGGTTGGTCTTACCAATTTGTTTCCTCAGTGTAGCCACGTTCATTGTTACCAATATTTCTTTTCATTTTGACACTTTGTCTACAGTTTAGGTTGTGCTGTTGCTTCCATTGCAAATTATCTCGCAGAGGTTACGAGGAATTTGGTAAAAAAAGTTATTACAGAAGAAAATTGGTGTAAAAGGTAAGTTCCTCTACGAACCTTGCGATGGGAATTCTTATATCAGGACCATGCAGGGACTTCTTACGATGAAAATTGAATCCTGCAAAACTTGCTTGCTCTAGTGGCTGAACTGCACGGCGAATACGGGGCTCGCGGAAATACCAATAAATACTATATTTTTTAAAATTATGCCATAACTATTAAACTAAGTACTGAACGAATGGCAATTATGACTATGCAACATAGTGATAATGATCATTATTACTATGTTGCAAGAAGAAGTGCAACATGAAAGATATATTTGCCCAGTTAATTACAATAAGAAAAGATCCATTCAGAAAAATATTTCTCTCTCTATGCTTGCGGCAACAGTACTTAACTTCATCAAGTTTCATGAAGTAAAGAATCGACACTGATGCGTGTTCTTCTGTATAATCTCAAAAACAATGTTTTCAAAGATTTAATTGCACGGATTAAGGGGCGATTCGCGATAATTTATAATATTGAACAGCATAATTAGTGAAATTTCATATTCTAGTACAATGAGCAACACTGCAGCTTACATTATGCAAATAAATCGGTATTTGACCCTTATTCTACTTGAATAGTTGTATCAACCAATCAATCAGGTAAGATGACAATCCCAAATGGTTACCGCAACTGACAGGACTTTTATTAACAAAACTTGGTTTGTGTAACCAATACTGTTTGCTTCTGATAACCAAGCTGAGTTATAGGGAAATTATGAAACGGGTTGATTCTGTCAAGCAATATTTGGGTTGTGGCAATGCATGATTTTTCTCCGTGTATCAATTCAATCCAATCTTTATGAAAACTAATATAGGAAAATGACATTTTGTCTGATTATTGCTAGATCACGCTCTAACGATTTAAATGATTAGCTAGAGTATTGATTATGTAATCGAGTTAAGGACGTTAGAATACATGTTATCGAATAACAGGCTCGTCCCTTTATTGCACGTTTTTGACACTACGTAGATACACGAAGCTTGGAATTACTCCGACAACGTGCTCGTATAAGTATGCAAACACTCTAAACGGTCCATTTGAGTTTGCTGTGCCATATTCACCACTTGTGTTTTATACCTATCAAGAGGTATTGGTAGGTGAAGGTATAACGTGGTCCACCCCCGTCTCTCTTACCGGTATCGAAGAACCGACGCCGATAGTGCGAGGAGTAATTATTCCCGATAGTTCGATATCTCGCCTTCTCGGCTCGCGCTCCTCTGCCTCGATGCTTTATGCTTATGCTTTATAAAAACGCAAGAGATGCGCAAGCGAGCTCTTGGGGCATCTATATGGCACTAATCGAGCGCACGTTTCTTATACATATACATTCTCTTTTTTGCTCCTTCACTCTTTGGCACGAGAGATCGAAACAGTTCGGAGAAGCGTGAAACGACATTCGCTAAACCGGTTGGTAATTATGGACGATTAATTACGCACTGGTGTACTGACGACAATGCGCACCAGTTTTATTCTGTTGAAATAAGTAACAAACGTGAGTTTCGTAGGGATAATTGATAATTTTATCTATCACGAGTGACTTTTTCGCATTTTTAGTACGACTAATATGTTTTTTTTTAAATTGCCGTTGCTGAGTGAGGAGTTAAAATGAAACGTGAACTCTGTCTGACGGCTCTCGTGTGCTTTCGAAAGAAGGCCAAAAGAGCGACATGCCAGGCATATCGTCGGACATCGGCCCTGATGGTACGCGCGGGCGCCCGGTGAAACGCACAACGAACGCATTATGCAGAGGCCGAGGCAGATAGGGAGTCTCGTGGCTTATCGAGGCGGTGGCGACGTCGGCCGACCAACGATCGTGTACGTCCAGACGATTCTCTCGTGAACAAAATCCTATCTCTTTCGGCTTTCTGTTCACTCTCTGTTTCACTCCTCATCTCTGTCTGTCTTACCATTCACAGCCAATTTCTTACCAGGATAATATCTATTCTAAATCGAGAGAAATTTAACTCCAAAGAGGATGTACCATCTTTAGCGTCTCTGCTTTTCAATCCGATACGTTTCATTGTAAATGGATATAAAAAATTACAACTGGCGTGTTTGCAACACGCGCCTTGCTAATCCCAGTTATTACTGGCCTGAAGTTTTAATTGCAGTATTGAGATGGAGTATAGTTCCAAATAACATGTAAGGGAATTGTGGTTTTCCACGAATTGTTCGTACTGTACCTTTGCTGTAAAAAGCTCGACTTGGAAAACCTATTTACAAGGTGGTAGATGCGCGAGTGCGTGCGTGCGTGCGTGCGTGCGTGCGCGTGTGCGTGCGCGTGCGCGTGTGCACGTGTGCGTGCGCGTGTGCACGTGTGCGTGCGCGTGTGTGTGTGTGTGTGTGCGTGTGCGTGTGTGTGCGTGCGCGCGCGCGCGTGTGTGTGTGTGTGTGTGTGTGTGTGTGTGTGTGTGTGTGTGTGTGTGTGTGTGTGTGTGTCTGTTTGCTTTGGTGGTATAATTGCCGTTGCTATGAGAGAGAGAGTCAGAGGTTTTCGTTATCAGCTCAGGCGGTGTTATCAGCTGCATGCAGCTCCCTTCCGACTAGCGCGATCCCTTCTTCAGCAACTGCGTCGCACTCGCTCTCATTACAGTCGCAACACTCTAGAGTTAGAACAGGGGAAGACGTGCAAGATTACGTAGGGAGCGAGCAAGTGAGATGGTCAGCCAGCTCTGTTCCTCAGCCAAGGTTGTTCGTGCGTTCGCGCGTCTCGCGACACTTTGCTATCTTCCTCCTTTGGGAGGATAGAATGAGAGGGACATTGCTACAGAGAGTGCATCTTGCGATAACGAGGCAAGTTAAACAATGTCGAGCTACACGAGGGCTCTGTGAGTCCCCCGACCTACGATTGACCGGACTTTGGGAGAACTCGAGGTGAAGACAACTCAAGCGCATGAGATTTGTATGAGACCACAACCAACATGAAAAAGTACGTGAGTAAAAATGGAGATGTTAATTTTGTTTACTTAGCTTTTGACTTTTATGAAAACCCATATGAAATAAGATGGTTCGAAAAATTGAAGTTTTTGAAAATTACAAATTGAAAAGTAGTTTCACGATAAGGAGATGGACATTTACAATTATTCTCCTCTAAAGGGTGGAACCTAGCAAAAAGGTAACAAAAACTATTGGCTAAGCAAATTGATAAGAACTAGAAATTCAAATAACAAGAGCGACATAACTCTACACAGATAGAACCCATAAACGTTAAGTGGATTTTAACAATATAATTTTTTAATACACACTGAAAAAGAATTCGGGTAACAAAAAAAGGAAATTATTTATATTTTCTCAAGCAATTCTAATATTTGAAAATATTATAATTACTTCAAGAATTACGAAACTTTTTGAGAATAGCCGATGACTCTTGAATATTCTATCAATCGTAGGCATCGGACCTACTCGATCACTTTCTTCGTCACCACGATAATTATATCATTCGACGTGTCGTTAACGCGCTCGCAGAAGAGACGCATCGATAATACACGTTGCATCCTAATTCTTATCTTCGATCATGAGCATGCCGGTCCAAAAGCTGTATCACACACGTAGCAAGGTTTCTCTTGCCTAACGACGTTACCACGGCTTCTCCCATCGCATTTTATCGCGATTGATCGGTATCCCTCGCTCTCATCCCCTCTCGCGCGATTTTCGTTGGCCACGTCGAGGGAAACTTGTGTTCCAAGAGCAAAGATAACTGGCGTAAGCATAAAGAACAAGTATAAGAAAGAGAGAAGATGTCGAAGGGGGAGAGAATGAGAGCGAAAGAATCATAAGAAAGGTAGGGGCCGAACCGAGGCACAGGAGATTCTCTTGTTAAAAATAAATAGCACGAAGTATGAAATCAACGTGAAGAATCGGAGGAGGAGTAGGAGGATAAAAAGGAGAATCAGAAGAGGAAGAAGAAGAAGAAGTAGAAGGAGGGTGAGGAGGAGTTACAAAACAAGAGAAGAGGCCGCGGTCCAAATATTTGGACACCCAGAGATCCACGCGTGAACGTGGCACACAGCTTGCTCGAAAGCCAAGTTGCTACCCGTCCGATCTTACAAGCGTTGATGTTACATACTATACACACGTGAGGGCTTCTCGGTGCTCGTTTCGATCGGGCCAGTCCGACGACGTATGTACCAGCTATGCAGCAGGGAGTGGAGAAGAACTTGGACGTGTATGGAAGCTTACTGCTGCGGTAGCTGCTGTTCTTGCCCGGTGCTCAAGGGCCAGAGACGATGAGTCGGTGGTCGTGCGCGCGCTCTGCCAACGAGAGTGATTGATGAGCAACCGGGCTAATGAGGAGCTGAGCCGCGCGCGAGACGGGATCACGATAAAGAGGTCCCACCACCACCACAACCACCACCATCTTCGCTTGTTTCACGGGCTCGGGGCGAACAGAGCGCGCACACACCTCCACTTCTACGATTTCTTCGTGTTCTTTTTCTTTTCTTCGATCCTTTGAATCTGGCGTCTCACTCGAAACCTCGATACTCGTGTTTCTAGGACTTGATATAGACAAAACGAGGTGAATTATATGTTCCAGTTACAATGACAGGCGTTACACGTCAAGTAATCGATTAGCTAAAAATATTTAGTGTTTTGAATAGTAATTAATTGAAATTTTTTTGACTTTGATAAGAACATTACAAATCTGTCGCAGATAATTATTATGCTAATTATAATAAAATGAGACAACTCAAAGATATAGTTTTTTCTTCACGGAATACATAAAAATGACTAAAAATTCATTTATAAATAATTCGGATACTTGTGTTTTTACGACTTTGAGACAGACCGCATGCTACGCGTTTTCGGTAAGGTTGAGCTGGAATCTCTAAAGTGCAATATATTTTATAATGCTTTAAAATAGTATCGGGTCGTATCGGGCTTCAATGTAGACCCCATGAGAAGGATTCGTATATCTACAAATTAGGGACTTCATACAAAATTTTTAGGGTTTTATGCAAAAATAAAATGAGCCCATATTCGAGCAATAAATTGGGGAGCCCACTCGGGTTTGATCATGATACCCAAGTGAACAAATCAATGATAATTTTGCGAGAAAGGATCTCGTAAGGTTTTTCGAGGTTTCTATGGCGCAGTTCAGTCATGGCTTGGTAGGTTAATCACTTTTAGGCCCAGTCAAGCTTAATCATAGTAGCAAGTGTTCTGATTACAAGGCAAGTGTTCCAAATAGCGAAGGACCAAAGTAGCGAATGGCTTAAAGAGTAGATTTTAGCATACTGGTCATTTTAGATTCAGACGTACATTATATTTGAATTCGCTATTTCAGCCATTCGCTACTTCGACCATTCGCTATTGTGACCTCCATTTTTTAAAAAAAGAATCAAATTTGAAATGCCGAATTTCATGATGAAGGCCATTGCAGATTCAGACGTTCATTGTTTTGAAATTCACTATTTTAACTATTCACTATTTTGGTCATTTGCTGTTTTGACCCCCACTCCAATTAGTAATGATTATGCCAGATAATAAGTTAATAAGACAATTATAGTTTTCGATGCCGAAGTTTGATAAGGCCTCGATAGGTAAAATTGATTGGGATTAGATTCGGCGAATGACAGAATCATTTGCTGAAGCCAATTCCAATCAATTTTTCATACACGGCTAGCAACATAAGCCAACCGAATACATAAATTTCTTAAGGAAACAGTTAGGCTCATTTATGCTATCAAGTAAACAAATCAAAAATAAATTTAACAAATGAAGGACTTATATGGCAATCCGAGGTTACCATGGCGAAATTGGTGGTCACCTGTCCAACCACTGACCGTCAGGGATAACCAAGTTGGTCGTCCATTCTGATACTTGCCCTGAGGTCAGTCAGACGGACACACACCTAGACACAAGCGAACTAATTCGCGCAAACAATGAAGTAAGCAATTTCAGGGAACATATTCATAGATGGCAACAATGATACAATATACTCTATTCGACATAACCAATATCCGGGAAAAATGAGTGAATTCCATATTCATTTTTTTTTTACACATCAGACGTAGTGATATAAATCTATAAAATGTTGACTATATTTCACTAATTTTATTTTATATTTCATGTAAGTCATTCAAAGAGACAAAAAGAAATAGTATATGATCTGAAAGACGGAGTGAGCTAACAACATGCAACACAACACGACAACACAAAAAGAAATGTAATTATCTTGTTTCAGTGATTAATATATACCATTATGTAGAGAAGGACGAAATATCTTCAACGTGTCCGTCATTTAGGAAAAGGCTTTCCACATATGGCCCCGAAGGGAATTCGCGAATGTTAATCTGGAACTTGGCAAAACCCGGATAAGTTTTCTTGAAGGGTAGCATTAAAAGAAAGAGTGGCCTCAAACGGTACAGTAGTCACAAATGGTACGTCTACTCTATACCGGAGTTCACACATGCGTACATAGCTGTGGCCAGAAGTGGGTGGACGGATTTGAGCAAGAAGAGCGATTGATATATATACGTCGACATACACGGTAGGTATTTCTAGCTTGGCCGCGTTGTATAAATAAATGTATGTGTACCCATTCGCAAGGGGGTTTTGGAGAGATGAGAGTGAGAGGACTTTCGAATACTGTGGTGGTTCTCCGGTGAAGCGGGGGTTTATAATAAAGCCTGCAGGGGCCAAGATAGAGGTGGGTTGGCAGCCGTTATCGTTCGGGTCCAGCGTCCGCGAGAGAGTAAGCAGTCGCTCTCTTGCCACAAAACCCTCCGTCGACTCGCGGTCCGGAGCACCCTGGCGACGCAGTCAAGCTCCACACCTACCTAGAGAGCTCGAGACCGTGTGACTCTCAACCTACGTCAAGCCATATACATCGCTTACCCTCGGAGCATTGAAATGAAACAACGCGGAATGTCGACTACGAAATGCGCCTGACTATCGCATCTTTGCTACGAGATCCTACTCCCACCTCCTCGTCCCAGACCGACAGCTCAGGGATTTCGCGGTAGACCAAAGTTGGTACGCTCGATCTTTACGGTCCGTTCATCTGCCTGTCTCATATCAGCCACACAGAAATTTTCCGACACTATTCTCGAATTCTCGGACGTGAAACAATTCTGCAAACTGTCTACGAAGATGAAAATCATTACTCTAGTTGAATCACTATCATGTTGTATTACAGTATTCTTGCTGAAACTTATTTTTAATTTGTTTCGATTAAAGCTTATTGAAATCTGAAGAAACAGGTGCGCTAAATGGTTTGCAATAACTTTGTTGTTCGTGGTATAGTTAGAGAAAAACGATTTTATTTATTCCAAATAAATGTGTGGATTTCCTGTTATTCGGTGATTTTAATGAAATTTTTGGTCTGAATTGTCAAGATAAAATTTCATTTATTTAGAGGCACAGTGTCGTTGATTCAAAGAAAAGGGACAAAACGTCCGCCAACGGTTGGCGCAATAAAAAGACACAAATGCATATAGGCCATATAGGTATTTATTCTAATAAATGTTTCAAAACAGACTATAAACTTGCTAGATTTGATTATGGGAAATATATTTTTTTCAAAGTTAAATTTGCCATATTTTTATTTCTTAAGCTAAATGTTATTTCATAGGTTATTTTTTTTTCTTTCTTTTACCGTCTGGAAGACGATCTTTTTGAAATCAATGAAGTATAGTTCATTGGCTTGAAGAAAGTTTTCATTCATTCAATGTTACTACATTTCATGAAATGATAGGATCTTCAAAGATAATATGAACGCGAATATATTGTTTCATTGACGGTAAGAACATTTTTCATAGGCCGACCTTTAAAGAAATTATCTCGAATCAATGAACCTTTTATTCTCCGTATTTATAGGCGAATCGGAAAAACAATTAATAGCAATAAAAGCCAAGTGTTTTTTTTTCGACAACGCGGAGAAAAAGGTTAGTCGAGACAACTCCCATTTTATAAGTTGGATATAAATAAGTTACTAGAACGATTCACTTAGTGTTTATAACCGTTTTGTCAGTTGAGTCAACGAATAAGTGGTTATCCGAACTCACAACTGAGCGGTTATATGGATTAACAAAACGTGCGTCCGTGCAGCCAGTTTTTTAATCGGACGCGGTCTTCCATTCTTTTCAGTTTCATGTTAAAAATACCTCCAAGTCTATGATATTAAACAAAATCTACAATGAATACTAATTTCCAAGTGAGGGGAATTTCCCTCTGACTTGCATCATGTTCGTTTTGCATCAGTTGTGCGGTTATCGCATATTTGCATAATTCTTGCACATTAATGTTGTACTCTCTTATGTAGATCGCTAAACGTGAGTTCCTCCACTTGAGTATACTTAATATTTTTCTTCTACCCCCTCCTTCCGTCCTTGCTTCATTTCTTTCTTTCTCTACTTATACATTCAATTTTTCATTCATTCCCCTGGAAAGCAAGGTTGCCACGAGCCAGAACTCTGTGGCTATGTCTCTCATGTAGGAATACAACGTAACGGGGCCGGTGCAAGCCGGAGGGGGTGGCTATCGCAGTGCCGCTTACACACCCCGACCACCATCTCTCTCTCTCTCTCTCTCTTTTTTCTCATATACCAGGAATCAGTACGGAGTACACACTATTTCTTCGGGAAGCAGGCTCTGCTGGCGCTGCGGCTGCTGCTGCTGTTGCTGTAACTGCGGTGCTGGGTGCTGGTGGGCACTATCGCGGCGTCGGTCGCGGCTCTCGTACAACGCGAACGCTCGCCACTGCTCGCTATACCTCCTCCAGTATTATAACGTGGAGTGTGCGCGCGAGTTATCAGGAATCGTGTCGTTATCAGGGTCTGGAATCACCGGGCTCGGTACCGCACATCCCCTTCGCCGCGCAGCAACTAAGCTCTCTCCACTTTCAGGCCCGTCGCGCGTCCCGCGCTACGATAACGAAAGGGTTATCACGCCACGCTCTCCCCCGACCGCGACGTTGCACCACTCTAGCTACCGCCTAGCGAAAGTCCGAGAGAAAGGGAGAACGAGAGTGTACAGAAACGAGGCGGAGAAAGATTATTATTCTCTTTCTCGCTCTTTCGTTAGCTACGTTTTTTTTTTCTTCTTTCCTTCGGAGCGAACCCTTTCCTCCAACTACCCCGTCCGAGAATCACGATTACAATCCCTTTGACTCGGCCACTTTACTGCCCACTGGCGTACGTCAAGCATACAAAACCCGCATTGTTTCTTACTACTGGCGACTCGACGCACCCCCTTTCTTCTCTTCGTCTTCTTTCTCTATTCTTGCTTAACTTCGTTACCTTCAACATCGCTTGTGTTTATTATTTGACGCGGCATAAATTTACGATGTTATAATTAAATGCTCATCAGGAGCTGGAAATACTATACAGTGAATACAAACCGACTGAATTCCTGTTGAGCGACCCAGTTACCGAAAAATAAAAATAACAATTTTGAGAGTGATCCTCTTTATTCTTTCGAAAAAGTTTGCATTTTAAACGTCATTAAAAACATGGAGAGCATTATCATTCTGCAATTTCGTATACACATAAAGTGCACTCGTAATATCCAGACTAAGCCAGTGATCAAATTTTTGTGTTCGATGTCTTATTTTATCTGGCGGACAGTGCATTCTTCACTGAATATAGAAATTTTTTCTGTATTCATTTTTAAAAAATCACTAAGCAAATGGTTACAGTAAATCTGATTTTCACTGTATCCAGAATCGTTATATTCAATTCAGAATGCGCTCTTCAACAGATAAAACAAGACAGCGAACACTAATATTTGATCACCACTTTGGTTTGAAAGTTACGACACAAGAAATTTTTTACTTTTTACCTCACACCGTCACACGATTCTGGTGCACTGTATGAGTTTATACACTTGTAGAATAATAATGCTTTTCGTGTACCTAATGCGATTTACATGTAAGTTTTTTTTAAAAAGGGTATACTTAACATTTTTCTTTTAATGACTTTTTTAGGTGACTGAATCGCCTTAATAATTTTTCTGAAACAGTTGATGTTTATTACAAAAAATGGCACCCAAAAAAATATTATTTTTTTATGAAACAAGTACTTTTGAAAGATCATTTTGTCATAACAACCCGAATGAAGAATTGCATGCGGATTCCTATTGATAAAAATAATTTGTGCTTTCCTGAACTTATTATTTTGTTAAGTAAAAGTACCCCGAACGCCCGAAAGAAATAGCGACAGTATGAAATGAATCATTTTACATTCGGAATAACTCGTCAGATAATATAGATAGCAGTAAACCGGTGCGGTGGTCTAGTGGATAAAAAACTGACCTCTAGACCAGAACATCGGTAGGTCGCGGGTTCGATTCGAAAATTTTCGTCGAAAAATAAAAACACAGACGCGATGAAGCTTCAGATGTATACGTGAGACACATACAGGTCACATGTATACACCTGTAGTCTGTGTTTACATTCTCGACGAAAATGGTGACGTAGCTCCGGTGCCGTGAGGCGAACTCGAGATCGGCTGTATCGACAAAGGTTATTCTGCAGTTTCACTCTGTCCTCTGAGCTCTGCTCAGGCGCAAATGCAATACGGTAGGGGAAGTCAGCTGCAGCCGCATGGTGCGCACGGGGACTGGTCCGGGTTAATACAAAAAGGTACAAATTATTCTGACGGGAAAAATATGAAAAATAAACTTGGACCGACCCTGTATAAGCCTGCCAGATAGGCTGATGACGAGGAAAAATGTAAAAATATAGATTGCAGCACAATCAGGACCATTTGCAAATTGGAGAGTGTACTACTAGTAAAACAAGTATCCGGGCTATATCTCCTTGGACAAAATGCCCCGGTCGAAATCTCCCGGACAAAATTCCCGCCGGGAAAAATTCCCCTAGGATAAAATCCCCCCAAAACGACAGTAAAACGACATTTTGAGTGCGTCAGCTTTTTACCATAATCGAGAAACGAAAGAGCTCCCACCTTAAGTTATACAATAAAGATTTGACCATGTGGTCAGAAATATATTATATCATCACTACCGCCCGGTCCTAAACCACCATCAAATTGTTTCTACGTTTCGATATGTCGATAAGTATTTAATGTAACAATAACGAGCTAGAACAATTGTTGTGTGTTTATATTATCGACTAAGCCGATTATAACGGCTCTATTTGATCTGTGCACACGAGAAAAAGGTTATTTTGGATTTTGATGGTGAAGATATTGTTGTGATATATGTAAAGGTTGGTCTTGGCTAGTTCTCATTCTCTCTGCACATCAGTTAAGCGGAACCATTTTTTATGACCGGTCCTTAAAGCAGAGTTATAGACAAATGTATAAGATGTCATAATAATGCTGGCATGGGTCTTTTAAAGTATGACCTTAAAAAAAATGTCCCTGCTTAAATGTTGTGCATTGTAACTGCGAAGGTAATGAGGCCAAGTAAAGGCCAATATTTTGACCAGTGTTTTCTGGTTCACGCGTCGAGAGTGAAAGTTATGAATCTGATTCTACAGGAATCGTTTAACCCAGTCAGTTGGTGCATTTACAAAAAAAAAACCCTTCGAAAGGAATTAACACCATTACTACCCTGAAAGGATGGAATTATTTTGAATTTTTTCTTCGCTGAGGAGGAGCCGTGCCTTTATAATGAAAAATATTTTTTTTTTTACTGACTCATCCCTCTTAAAGAGAACCTTAAAATGCAAACTGTAGATAGTAGCATTTTTCCTATAGGCGAAAAATTTGAAAGAAAAACTAAAAATTAAATAAAAGCAAATAAAAATTAATAAAACGTTTGCAATAATAAAATCATCAGAAGTAGCTGATACTTAAGCCACTTTGAATAATTATTTCGCTACTCTGCGCACGTGGCTGCATGCGTTAAACGTTCGTAGAGAAACAGAGGTCCCGAAGCGATCTCGGATATCGATATACCATGTATTCAACGTATGTATACGGGGATATAGTATATTGAACGTGCATTGAGAGCAGAAAGATATAGAGGGTTGGTCGTTCGTAAGTTTCCCGGGTACATGAACGCCGGTAGTGCGGACTGAGATTCCAGTCTGCCGATATTAAATAATTAATTAAGTTACGACGACAACGTGGAGGACGACGACGAGTTCCTGAAGCGAAGGCTCCGTGTATATCTATCTCGCTATATCTCGACTGTTGCATCTAACGTGCGTTCTGGCAACGAGAAGAAGGAGAGCGAGTCCGTCGGAATAAGATCACTCTAGATAGAACCGAGAGGCCGGGTTAGACCAGCTCACCGCAAGAAAAATAGGAGATAGAAAGAGATACGCCACTACTATGTATTTATAAGATATCTCGGAACAACTCGTGTTCCTTCAAACTTGAGAAACTATGCGAATTCTCTGTGGCGCCATTTTGCTTGATACGGACGACTATAGTATATATTTCATATCATGAGGACACCTTTTTTGGGTGAACTTAAGCTAGAGTTTCGTTTGATTCCGAAAAAGACACACTGTCATTAAAGTGTTGAAAAACATGATACTGGATCGTAATTTTACGAGACATTTCTTTACTTCTTCGTTTTGAGTTCTACGATGAAAAATGAAAATGTTGTTGTTTTGATATGAACGTATTTAATATACTTAGGCCATTTAGTGCTGGTAGGCATGTTATTTATGTTATATAACACAATTATATAAAGATGTATTTCACATTTTTATTTTTTTCCTGGGCACACCATCTGAGGATTTTGTAGTTCCTGTATTACTGTGATTGGTTTGTTTTTGTTATGGGAACCTAGTCACCTAAAAAAGTCATAAGAAAAAAAAAGTTGGGAAATGAAACACTTTAAAAAAAAAATTTAGATTACAACCTTATTAAGCATCGTAAACCTACAATTTTGTAAAGACATACAGTGCGCTAGGAACGTGTGAGGTAAAAAGTAAAGATTTTTGCTTGTCGTAGCTTTCCACCAAACCAGCGATCATACCAGCAAATGAATTTTAGCGTTCAATGTCTTATTTGATCTGTCATTGAATGCATTCTGGATTTAATATAGGAATTCTTATTTTTTGTCTGTATGCCAAAGTTATGATTTTCAATATGTGAATTAATCTTTTTCTATTAAAAAATCACTACTCAATTGTTCACGGTAAATTAAATTTTCATTGCAACCCGAATCAAACCAGATGAAATTCATTGATTTGCTTGGTTTGAAAGCTACAAGTGAAAAATTTTACTTATGACACCATTCTTGTGCCCCGTACGTCTTTCCAAAATTGTAGAGTTATAATGCACGTAATTAGAAGTAAATGTAACATTTTTTAAAGAACCGTGTTATTTCAAGAATTTTGTTTCTTATGTCCTTGGTTAGGTTACTGGTCCCTTAAGGGGACCAAGTCACATAAAACATTAATTTGAAAATACCCATAGTGTCCACAAAAAAAAATTAATCTCAACTACTTACAGTATACCTCAAGCACTATAATTGAGCAATTTTGTGCAGTGATATGGTGTAAGGTTATGGGAAGAAGTGTAACTTTTTTCATGTATAGGATTATTCATATAGGATTTTTTTTTCTGATGGTGTAAAATAAAGTTATCAATTTGAATATGTAAAAAAATGTTTCTCTTCTAAAATCTTACCACATATTGAAATCCCTTCACTCCGGAACAAAATTATACGTCAAAACTTGTTTTCCGCCATTCGGTTTGATCTGCAGTTAACGAACAACTGAAGAGAAATGTAAGTATCGGGGAATAGACTTCAAAGATTGCTACAGAATAAAATTTCTCATTGACATATCTTCCATTCCACATCTTTTCTAATATATTTTCTCACTTTGAATGTCTGTCAAGAAAAGTTGTTTCTACTATTTGTAATTTTTTGTTTTTCCAATATCTGGATTATGGTTAATTAATTTGTTGGTTCAAAAATATTAAATAAACTCCAATGGAATATACTTGAGAGTTCTTCTGACGTTTCGCTGAGAGGTTATTCATAATACCGGTCATTTTAAACGGACGATATTTAAACAATTAATTTTTAATAAAAAATAATCAGATATTGACCATTACTATAATTGTACTAACTGTTGTACTCCAGAGAGTGATCCCTATACGAAGCATCCAATATACTATCCGATAGTATATTTTACTATCGGGTAGTATCTATTTCTTTCGGTGCACGCTGCACCGGTCTGTTTCTGTTGATGACATCTGACAGCAGTAATGTAAACGTGATAATCACAACTATAGCCTTCCCAAGTGATTCTAACTTGTACCCAAGTCATTCGGTCGTATTGCAATTGAATTACTTTAACTATTAATTGACAATTGCAACTTGACAATCCATATTGTTCACTTACTTTTTTTTGCCCCTTTTTGCGAGGTATTTTTATAACTTCCAGTGCAGAAATTGATACGGGCAACCGCGACTATGTACGGGCCTGGTTATATTTTTTCTCGATGTGGATTACAATATCAGGATTTTTACCGCGTCCGACCAATGACAGTTCTTCATTTACTGTAGCATATCTTTCTGAGAGATTCCTTACATAGTTATAGTAACTAATACATATACAGCGATCGACAAAAAATATTGCAAATATGAGAAATGACAATACTTCATTGTGTCACAGGAGCCAATCATTTCGCTGAGTCTTTAATTGACACTTTATGCGCTTCAAATTCAACAGGGCTGCAATATGAACGGAAACGGTTCGTCATGTGGTTTAATTGGATACCAAGCGTGTGTAAAATATCCATTATGCCAGGGTGAATTAGAAAAATAACTTCCATTTAAGAAATTACAGTTTCACTAATTGCAAGGAGAACACCTAAATTTAGTACGAAAAAATTCACCTGAAGCTAAGACAATATATTTCGGAAATATTTTGAAGACTGGTTATCTTAAGAATCTGTCGAGTTTTTTTAAAAACTCTAAACTTATAGCTCATTTGCTAGATGAAATAGTGGAATTTGCCATAGAACAATACCATCGTTATTTCAGGAAACAATTCATTTTTTTCATGGATCCTTGTCGTTAATGGATCATAATATTTGAATTAAAATTTGATGAGTGAATAAATGGCAATTCAGATTTGAGGCAACGCCGAATACTATGATCGTTTTTATCGAATCAATTTTTGTGTGTATTCATGCATTTTTTAAATGGCAATATTGCTCAATAACGTCCCTGAATGGCTTTATAACTCCTGCCTACGACCGGTCTTCGCGACCGGTGATGTCTATACATGGAGAGAACAAGAAGACGAACAGCACGACCACATCGATGACGGCAACGACGATGGACGACCGAAGAAAAGGTAGAAGAAGACGAAGAAGCGTGCGGCTGTTCGCTAATTTAATATCACGCGGCTGGTCTTTTATTTTCGCGCGGCTAATGGCAGCAAATTTACTCGCGCAGCCTCGTTATCGTCCTTCAGCCTCGCGCGCCTCTTCCAGGGAGAAAAGGCTTCGAGCTGATGCGCGCAACGCTCACGAGCACGACGACGATGAAAGCAACGGCAAAGAATCACGGCTTCATCGTCGAGCAAGGCGGATAAAAGAGAAATAAAGCGCCCCGTCTGGTAGCTTGTTAATCAACACTCCGAATACCGTTTTCCATTTTTTAAGAATCGTCAGAAATATCGACGAGTCTCGATCACTGAAAATTCTTGGAAGTATTCGAATGTCTAGAAGCAAATACCTGCGATTAAACGATTTTTCAACGACGCGCCGAAATTAGTAATATTCGAGTAGTACTTTTAAATTGCTGAAATAAATGTTATAGCCAAAACACGATAAGCACAAAATGCCACAATGCAAATTTTTGTCAGAGAACTGCATAATTCGCTATTGACACGCGCGGAGAAAAGGAAGTAGTTGGATACACCCAAATAGTAGTTGCACAAACTCACTTTTCGTGAGATCAGATGCAGATCCTTTTTGGCAGCCTCGTAATTCTTAGCTCCTGAGAATCTTTTAGCTATGGACGGTTCCCCCCGTAGAAGCTAAAAGATTCTCAGGAGTTGAGGATTACGAGGCTGCCAAAAAGGATCTGCATGAGAGGTTTGCAACGGCAAAAACAATTCCCGATACTCAGAAGCAACATTGTTTTATATATGAGCCGGAAGGTATGAAAACAAATTTGTTTTCTTTATCGTTTGTATTTGAGGTGCAAAATCTTATCAAAAGGCAAACGATTGTAAACAAATAAAAGATTTGCGTCACGAAACAAACTGTGATCTGTGAGAATACACAATTCTTAGTGAAATCCACAGAATGCGATTCTGAAATTATAGCATTCGATATTCCACTTTTAAAAAATATTTTTAAAAAATTTGCATAACTTGGATAAATCTCAAAAAAATTCAATAAACCTGATAAGAATCTGAGAAAATGCGGTTTTACATAAATAAACGTTTACACAATCGCCTGTAGATTGATTATTTTTTATATTTTTCAATAATTTTTTTAATCGAAAAAGTTTAAAAATTGTTAAAAAAAATCTTCCCCACTTTGGTTATAAGCAAGATAATTTTGTTATTAAACGAAGTATTTTTCAGAATTCTTTTAGATTTTAAAATTATGGCATTCGATATGTCACTTTAAAAATATATTTAAAAAAAAAATTGCGATAAAAAAAAATTTTGTTGCGTACTTGAAGGTCTAACTAAGCCTAGATAAAATTATGAGCTAAATCGGAGGGGTCGAGGTCAAAACCTGGTCGAAACGGGGTGGATTACCCCATGTGTATTATATAAAAAAATATATTTTCGAATATATTTCAAGTACACTTTATTTCCGTGAGGGCTGTGTCCAACACAACGGACCAAAATGCATAAATGAAGATTGAAAACACAAATTTCACTGATCCGGAATCTAAAATCAACATTCAGAAATTCAGAATAGTGGATATAACGTGACGGATCAAAATGCAAAACGTGACTTAATTTGGTTGTAACTTACTTAACTCAAACCCGAAGATGTTTGCGGTCACCGATTACGCATGTGTAGTCATTGAACGGCCCCGAGTACCGAGGTTCATTCAAATCAAGTTTGTTTTTGCATTTTGATCCGCCATATTAGATCCACCAACTTGAATTTCTGAATTGCAAGTTCAGATTTGTGATCAGCGACCTAAAAAACCTCGTAATGCAGATTTTCATTCGAATCGAGTTACTTTATGCATTCCGGACCGCCATATTCGACCCCCATTTTGATTTTCTGAATGTTGCATTTAGATTCGTCGCTGTACTACGATGCGAGCTACAATGTTAAAATCATTTGATTCAACTGAAAATCGAAATCTCGACGAAATAAATGGGACCATCCATTGAAATCGAACTCACTCGAGAGTTGTTTCAACTTACTTTTCGTCGTCACTACAACTATTCGAGATCATTGTAAGCACCGAGTAAATCGTTAAATAGCAATTCATTTCTGGCCAACCCATTAAAGCTCAATTGGCCCAACTACTCCTCGTGAAAAAATATTCTGATCAGGCCTGATACGACGTGATAAGGCCATACCAAAGTTTTTGATATAACTTTATGTAGTCCGATATAATTTGATAGGACCATGTATAAATTATGATATATCCTGATATGGTCTGATATGAAAATTGGCCATATCAGGCCAGATCAAACCTTTTCAACTTCATATGCTCATATCAGGCTTGATATGACTTGATATAGTTTGATAGGTGCATTTATCATTATTTTACATATTCTGGTATGTCCTGATATGGCCTGTTATAACCTTATATGGGTATATATAGTTAGATATACTCATGAAAAAAAATTCTGATCAAGTTTGATATGGCTTGATATGTCTTGATCTGGACATATATACTAATGATTTTTGTGTTTCCCTGGAAATAAATTTTTTGATCTAGTTTGATATAGGCTGATACCGCCATATCTGGTCTAATATGCTTTCATACAGTTATATGGTTAGACTTGATATAACTTGATAAGACCTGATATAGATTGGACCTGATACGGATATATTTATTCTGACATATCAAGGCATATACAGTCTGATATGACCAATTTTCCTATCAGGCCTGTTATAGTCGATCAGAATATTTTTTCACGGTTTTTTTTTCTCCGTGCGCGAAAACTTGAAAGTTATCGTAATATATGTTTGTTCAGGCGATACAAACTGGTTGTTACTTCAACCGTCTGCGAGTGAAACCCTGACTGTGCACATGTTCCCCAATTGCCACGCAACGCACGTGATAAAGCTTTTTTTTCCGTACCCATAAAGGACTATACGTTAATAAAAATCGAAAATACATTCTTCGAAAAACTACGACTTATATCATTTATTGACTGCACGAACACGATTCTAAAAGATATCGGATCGGCACTATAGTCAACATATATTGAGCTTATTATGCTTGTTTTTTCACGCAGCTGTATTTACACGTGCTACATATACTGATGCTAATAATATGCAAAACAAATATCAGCACGGTTTGAATTGAAACAAACATCAAATATATTTATGTCTATTTAAATGTGCTGAAAACCAAAACATAATAATTCACTGCATTTAGCTTAATTATTACCCAAACATCACTGTCTCTTTCTTGTGGCGTACGCATCACTCCTAATCATGTTTCTCTTGTCATAAATCACGGTAACAGCACGGATTGATAGTAACGATTCAAATAAAAATGTTTACGTCAATAATATTAATCTTATTGAAAGATCACAATTTTTTTTTTCGTTCCGTAAAACCCCAAGTAACATTTGTATTTCTCTATCTCTTCTTAAAAAACTACAAGTACAGAAGGTGCAAATCTTCTTCGTCCAATGTTGAATCCGAAGATATCATGAATAGTATTTGAAATTAATAGTGTGGGATTAAGTTTATTCATGGCGATACTTATAAGACGTCATTGATGAGAAATTACGACAGCTTAGAATGGCGCATGTCGAGTGTAGTAGAGAGAAATTTCGAGCTCGCCCGTGCGTCCAGGATATATAGGGGTCCTTGCAATGTTTAATACAGAGCCAGTAAGAGAATAAGTTTTCCGAGGACTTCCCAGTGTTTTTTTCTGCTGCAGCACCTATGGATACAGCGAAAGATCGCATGTGTAAACACAGATCGAAGTGTATACGTACGCGGTGCAATGGAGAAGTAGTTATAGTCGTGTATGCTCAGTCACAGTGGAAATCCATCGAAAATTGATTGGCCACAGTGCGAGCAAGCGAATACGTGTGGCTGTTCATGGTGTACGCATTGCGAGCGGCGAGCCACTAAGAAGCTCGTAGAAAGCTCGACGACGAGAAGGGAGAGAGAAAGAGAGCACGCGTTCCACAGAAAGACGCACAGACATTCGTCGTGGAAGGGAACAAATTGTGTACAAGACCGAGGGCCGCGAGGATACGATCCTCAGGTGGAGAATAAGGGGATCCGAAGGTTAAGAAGCAAAAGAAGAGTCGAGGTAGGTAGGACGGTATGTATATAATAAGACGCCAACGTATACAAGAGAAGGACGTCAATTCTACGCAATGCGGTAAAGTGAGAAGCGGTAATGCAAAAAAAACAAAGAAAAAGAAAAGCAACAAAAAGGGAATAAAACGGGAACCGCAAGCGAGCTGGTGCGCTTCTCTATCGGGTGTGATCTGCGAGCGTATTTCCAAACAATGCGCATCGCTCTGGAGGATCAAGAGTAGAGAGGATAGGCAGAGCTCTGCGCGTTCTCGCAAGGCTGCCGAGCTCCGGGTCCACGCGGGAGGAAGACGAAAGAGCAGAAGAAGCAGAGGACCTTAGAAGCAAGAGGAGGGGGTGAAAGGGAGGAGAAGGAGCAGAGGAGGTGCAAAACCATGGACCTGGGTCGATGTATTGACGATGGTGAAGGTGAGAGAAGCGGTAACCAGCCAACGATTGGCTCTCCTTGGTATCGGCTTGGACCAATCACCGTGAGCTCGACCTCCTTCACATCCAGCTCTCTTCAGCCTCTTAGCCGTACATACAGTACACAACTGCACCTCGCGGTAGACATAGACATCGTTAGTAAACTTAGCCTATTGAATGATTTATACACAAGAACATATTAAAATGTCATAAATGTATAGGTATCGTTACGAAGATGGTAGATGAATTAACGAGCAAGTGTGCGGACAGCAAAGTATAGAGTGCAGTAGCCGCAGGCTTCAATAAATCTTTTGAAATAACAGTTGCAGGGGCGCATTTGCAAATGGGCTACTGGATTACTCTGATACTTTGCTCCATTCGTTAAATAAAAAATTAAAGTTTCATATGACCAGATGTTAAAAAATCCTTGGCATAATTTTAACCGGGTGACGTCGATAAAATATAGGGTTTTGTTACGTTCCGTCAGGACTTTCATAACAGGGATTCCATACCAGAGCTACGTTACGACCCTTACAGACGTCCCCGATAATATTCTGGGCTAAAGTCGAGCCATTCAGATCAGAATCTAGAGAGGCAGCCTCGATGGGCCCCGTTTATATTTTATCAGGGATTCCATAATAGCGATGTTAAACTAGGGTGCAAAATCAGTCACTTAGGGTAGATGTACCATTTGTGACCACTATACCATTAGTGGCCACACAAAAATGTATAGATCAATTCAGCATTACTTTAATCTATAGAAACTACTAAATGAGTTTATTCTACAATAATCAGAACAAATCTTACATTGAATATTCAATGCTTAAAATGCCTTATTGTTTGATAAATTATGTTCAAAGCCGTTGACACCATTTGTGGCCAGCACCGTCATTTACATGCAATAGGTATGGCCATAAATGGATCAAGTTGATGGCCACATACGGTACTAAGATGGCCACAAACGGTACTTCTACCCTATCTAAGTATTAATCACCAGTCAGTTAAGCGTTCATCCATCTCAATATTGACCTGGGCAAAAAAAAGTATGAAAAGTATCTCAATATCTCAAGCATGATCTATTGAACTAAATTAATACTAAAAAGTTTTCAGTGCCCAGGTCGATATATCCATCGTTCCGGGATCCAGGTTGATATTTTCATAGCTTCCGTTTCTAGGTCAATTGCTACACAGTTTTAGTTGCTCAGGTTGATATCTGGAAACCAAAACATATGGAGATATCGACCTAGACATTAGAAACAATGAAGACCTGGATACCAAGACCATGGAGATATCAATCGGGATACCGGAAACCGTGGCTATCGACACAGACCCTGAAAATTAATAATTACGTCTAATACTTTTAGTATTAATTCAGTCTAATAAGTCATACTCGAGATAGGATATTTTTCATAAACTTTTATTAATACTGTTTTAATACTTTCCTTTTTTTGCGCAGGGACTGCCACGATAAACTGGGCGCTCACCTACCTAACCAAGTAACGAACAAGTCAACTAAGCTGATATCATCCAAGAACTGACACTCAGCTCAGTCAGGTGGTCATCGACCCTAATATTAACGAACTAATTCGTATAGACAATAAAACAAGCACTTTCATCAAATAATCATAAATAACAGTAACGATACCATGAACATTATCTGATATTATCGATTGCTGACAATTATTCAAATGGATTTTAAAAAAATGTATACTGATATGATCCGAATCGGTTAGTGGGTTAAGAGGAAAAGCAACAACGTCATCCACAGATTTCCATGTTCGACTCTCGCCAATGAGAAAAACGTATAAATGTGTTTTTTTCAACGTTTAATATGTAACATCATGCAGAGAAAGGCAAAATATCTAATTGAAAGAACTAGATTACTTGATTGAATAAAGACAAATTAACGTTTTTTATTTCAATTTCTTTATTATTTTAGTAGGGACTTAAGAGAGCTGTGTTTATGAAGCTATAAAAGCTGCCCTGAGATCGGGAATCTGATCCCGACCTCCACCGAAATTCAGCTTCCTTTAACCTCCAGCCGTACATATTCGCTATACATAGATATCGTTAACGTGTCTATCGAATCATACATAGTCGAGAACAGATGAGATTTTCATAAATGTGTTTATGCTGCCGCGAAGATGGAAGATAAATTAAGGAGCAAAGACGTGGACAGCAAAGTATAGAGTGTTGCAGCGTTAGGCTTTCATAACAATTTTAAAATAAAAGCAGCGGAGGCTCATTTGCGAATGGGCTACTGGGTTACCCGAAGCTCCTCCCTATATTTGGAGGAGGGATTATTCCCTCAATACGGGGGGAAATATTTCTCATTCAAACTACAGTTGAACCAGACGGGGAGAATCGTCTCTACTAATAACATACTAACCGAGCCTCAGCCTCGTGGGTTGTCGAGTAAAAAAAAGTCCGAACTCAGCGATGCGCCAGTAGGAAATTTATAGGTAGTCTCTAAATACAGGATTCACTCGAATGACATGATATTATGTTAAACAATGGGTACATAAGGCTTCTTTCGATCGTGTAAAATCGCTCTTTTAATCTTTATTACTGTGGTTTGTTGTTCAATTATTCCGTCTCTCGTTATCCCTCCCTTCCTCGGCAATTTACGGAGGCACTCGTCGTTGAACCAGCGTTCTCGCTACGCCGCTGCATTAATTGCCGACCCCATGGGAGAGTGAGAGAGAGCTCGATGCGCACCACGGACGAAATCGGCGCGCTCGATCGTCCGACACCACGAGAGACGCCGACGCGCTCTCGGTATCTTTATCGCTACGCTGGAATTCACGGACGTGATGGATCGTCGTCGCGAGAACTCGCGAGCTCTCGAGAAACCGCGATCTTTCGTCGTCGTCGCACGGGAACGCGACGCGGCGCACGTGGAATACCGTAATGAGCCGATGTGTGTAATAGTCCTGGGTTCTCGTTGTTTGACTGTCACCTGCGTTAAGCACAGATGGACACTAAACGTCCATGATAATGTATGCTACAAGTGTGTCGAAATTTGAATGCAATGACAGAACAAACCGGTTGAATTTAATGAAAATCGGAATATCGAACACTTCGAGGACCTTGAGGAGCATCATACAGACAAAAATGTCATCTAGTCGTATATTCAAACAATAGAGAGAGCAACTGGTACTAATATGTCGTATTTTTTCGAATTTCGTTAATAAAAATATTGCTCTCTTATTAGGGTGTGTAAAAAAATCGATATTTTTCTTGCTCTCCGCCCAATTTATTGTAGAATATGTCCTAATAAAGATCCTGTCAAAAGCGGAGCTCATAATTCCAATTCTTAGAGGTCCATCATCGCGATTGAAGTTTTTTCATTTGAATAACACGTACAGAAGTGATTTTTCTTACATTCTTTATCCCTGCAACCTAAGAAGAAATTGTTTTTTCATATAATTATGGACTACATCTTATGAATCATTAAATTTCGAACAAAAAATCTTATTTAGTCAAATTTCTATCTTCATCATTTGATTTGTTACAGAGCCTTAGGGTTTTCAATGTTGAAAATTTTTCCTTTTTTTTTTACATTTTTTAGCTGAACTATTGAAGTTTGGACGAAAAGATAAGGAAAATTTTGTCGTCCGTCTGAAAAATCGCTGGCGAGTTCTTCATATCGTTGATATTTACAAAGTTACAGACCAACAAAGTCGTGGTTTTTGTATTTTTAATTTTTATTAAGTGAACTACTGATGTTAGTACAAAAAAGTCAATTGGAATTTAATAGAATATTCAATTTTTTTAAAAATTGTTCGGATGGAATTTGATGTATTGCGAACAGTTTTGAGTTACGGTCCCATTAAATCTTATTTTTATGATTTTACCGTGATGCAACAGTAACCAATGAATAATATTCTTTAAAAAATCGATTTTTCAAATCACGATGGTATATAGCTGATATATGTAGTGACCAACGATAAAAAAAAGGTTTACTGGGATAATTTCATAAAGAATTAAACGAAAAATAGAGTTGTTATAAAATTTAGTGTCTACTATTAATTTTTTATCCGGTATACGTAAGAAACCATAAAAATAAGATTCAATTAGTCCGTAACTTAAAACCGTTAAAGACTTTTTCTTTGATTATTGGTTCGTACTGTCTACGAGCCACATTTTCACATGCAGAAATCAAATTAATTACCCTGACCACATCACCTACATCGAATTTGAACAAACAACAAAATTGATTGTTCAATAAATTTCTTGGTTTCCAACGAAATAATTTGTGTGATAATACATTGATTTGTTGTGTCAACAAATCAATTAATTGATGTATACCAATTTAAATATCTCGGGCCTATGTTTTTTTTTTTTTTTTTTTTTCATAAACTACAAATTTTTTCATGAAAAGACTGCTAACTACTATACTGATTTCGGGCACTACAATATCATCCAAGAACACATGTTTAACATGATCAAGAGTCGCGGTAGCAATTCGAAACCAAGTTAAGAAATCAGGAAAAATTAATGTTGCTTCAACATCTTGAACGGGCGCTGTCACTACTCTATTTTTTTCCGAAGATGGTGACGCACTGGCTATTTTCAAATGACAACTCGAAATATCTCTGCCCACTGTTCGCGAATGAAAAATGTGTCATTTTCATTTACCGGCGCTGCAGAGTGACTACTCCAATGAAATCGAGCAAATACGGGCCATCAATGTAAATTAGCGCACCGTATTTTTCATATTCTTCAATCAACTAATCCATGATCAAGGGAGGTTCACATTTTTTTGTCCTAAGAAAAGGTTACTTCGCAGTTTATCGTTCAAGCAATTACAGTCTTACCAAATCGTCGCTCACGAAAACGGCAGTATCCTGATGTCGTACGGAGAAGTTTTGTTGACGACTCGAGATAAAAACTTTTTTCGCCAATGTGATTGCCTGTACCTGCCGTCACCTCATAATTTCTCCCTGCTATTAAAATGTACTATTGACGGTCGCGTCTTCTCGGCCTGCTCAAGATTTTTTTAAAAGAAGAGTAGCGTTCTTAAAACTTTTCTTTTTATTACTCTCTTTAGGTGACTGAGTCCTCTCAATGAAACTGTGAAGTTGAAGTTAATATTAGTCAGTAATAAAGTGAAGTCTCAGGAGTGAGTGAACAAATAACGCATGTTAAATCAATGAACAACGTCATTGCATGAAATAGCGTCATACATGAATGGCAAATTGTCGTGGAGTAACTAATTATCTCATGTAGGAAATGTCAGCAGCAACAATAGGCCTAATCGTTGGCCCAGTAATGGTTAGTGCGCCACTACAAATAGAACGCTGAACCAGTGGTGGCTACCAGCAAGAACCAATGTCCACTAGCTAAGCAATAGCTGTCAGTAGCGGGCCAGTACTGGAGGCGATTGCCTTAGTTCCAATACGTTTCTTGCGGCAGCCAATTGTGGACCGACATTGGCCATTACACTAATGCCAATGATTAACATATCCTCAATATAACGCACTGTCGGCATGTTAGAAATGGCTAGTATGCAAACATATTATTTTACCTACGATACACCAAGAAAAAAAAACATTACAACCACCAACTTGGACGTACACTTGCGGGCGACGAAAAGCATATTTTGTCAATTGATTAAAATATTTGGCAATGCTAATTTTTTTTTATAACACTAGTTGGTTTGATTATTCAAACATTACCTTCGATAAAACAAATTTGTTTTTCGCCACCTGCGACCGCATATTTTGTTGGTGTTACCAATTTCTTTTTCTCAGTGTATAAATTAAATTTTTCACTTAGGCGTTTTTGAGTCGAGCATTTTTTTACGTTTATGATTTCTCAAAAGCATTTATATTTATATATATTGATGATTTAAAAAAATACCATGATTTCGCAATTGCATTAGAATAAGAGATAGTATATTGAGCTAAGAAGTATTCAAAATGCTTTCTAATTTAAATCGTAGTATGTGGTATCCTCGCCGTATGTTTCATGAAAGATTATAATTAAATATATTGAATACGAAATTTACCCGCGAATGGCAGAAAGTGGAGATCACGTTAACACATTTCCACGAGAATTTGATCTTTTTTACTCTGTCGTGAACTGTTCCTGTAATTTAAGCTAAAAATATATAGTATATTATTAGTGATTTTATTCAGTAATATAGCTGACGTGGGATAAATTAATGAAGAGGATATCGATTGTATCTTACGTAGGTGTGGGAGGCTATCATAACAAACAGCTGCCAGATAGAGCATCGTCAGCATCAGGAATGGTCCGTCAGAGAGACCCATTGGTATCACGATGTGGCAGAGCAGCGGGGAAGCAGCATTTGGATCGATCGATGTGTTCCACACGACGGGGACATGTAGATAGAGCATGGAGGAGTGTCGAGGGCCAGAGCAGAGCAGTCTATCTCTTGCGATTCGCTCTCCTCTGCTTTCTCTCACTCCAGCCCCTTCCGACAGCGTACAAAGTGGCCATTGAGTAAAGTTAAGTAGGTGTCTGCTGCTTCATGCCCTCTTACTCTCCTGCTTCTTGCAGCGTGATGCCGGCACCAGTATGTCCGGTGCGTTCTAGTCGCGAACTTTCAACTCCAACAAGTTTCTGCACTCTGTGCTACAATAATTCATACACTGCATGTACTTCATGTACATTGGCACTATGATGTGACTGCAATCTTCCCGATTGTACACTGTTAAAAATTTCAATGAATCTAATATACGGAGCGATATGAGATTTACGAATCGGCTGTATGGACTCTATATTGATAAACTTTAGTTTTAATAAATAAATTAGTGTAAGAATTTTACGATACAGGTATTTGAAAATTACGGTACGTGAGTATTATAATATTTATCATTTTTATTCGACTTTGGTTGAGTATATATTAAATCGATGTTATCATGCTTCGACGATGCCAGCCTGTGATATTTTTATTTTCATGGAAGTTTGGCAAATCGTGACTCGGGGTTTGAGTCTAGCGATGCCGAAGATTCCATTGTTATCGATCTTCGTGTATAGGAAATTCAAACATTTGGAATCATTTTTTTTTAATTTTTGACCCTTCGAATTGCTTTATCAAAATTAAAAAAAAAATTCCAAATGATTGAATTTCCTACACAGGAAGACCCCGAGTTACGATTTGCCAAACTTCCATCAAAATAAAAATATCACAGGCTCGCATCGTCGAAGCATCGTAACATCTATTTATTGTGATATTTAGTTTAATACACCAATATTGTATTTGTTAATGACGTCTGCATCTAAAAATTAATATACGGTATATGCAACCAAGCTTTATATACAGGATGTAGAGTTCGAAAGAAATTTTTTTACTCTGTACCGTCTAGTAGATTTCGAGAGGGGTTAATACAGAAGCAGTGCTAACAGAAAAGGCCAGCAGCAGCAGCAGCAGCAGCAGCGGGAGAACGAGGAGAAGAAGGGCCCGTCGACAAATTGCCACCAATTAAAATTCTTGTACCCACAGGGCGCCGATCGTTGGCAGCCTCTCCTCGTCGAGAGCAACCTGTGCATTAGCCAAGCTCTTCTTCCCTCCGTTTCCCTCGTCACCTTCTCTTTCTTCGGCTTCATTTCTCATTCTTCCTCCACCCTCGCGAGCGAAGCCAGGGATCCGGGACCAGTTTTGGCCAATTAAGTTGTAGACAGAGGCACGATTGGCGGAGGGAGAATCAAGAAGTCTACCTGTTGGAGAAACTCACACCGGAAACTCGCCCTTTCGGCTCCGGCACCCTCGCGCTTTTACCTAAACCCGATCTCCCAGAACTGCATAAATTAACACTACCCCTTTGCGAAAAGGAATTAGCGAAAATAAATGAAACCCTAAATGAGGCTCGCGTAAAGAAGCAAATAAATAGCACAAGCCCCTAACTCTGAGGATTCTATTACAATTATGTTCAATATTTATGGGTCATTTCACTTTGTACGTTTCCTTTCCGATTGAGCTGTAAGTTTTTTAATGTTTAATATCCCCTCGATGGGGATCAATTGAATTTTTCTAGTTTTTTTTGTCCAGTACACGCTACAGGTTCCCAGAAGGCATTAATTTATTGCAACTTAATGCAAAATCTATTTTGCTCTTTTTTTTCTTCCGGTCATAAAACTACTATATTCCATTTAGATTTCATTCTACAACTTACATATGTTATGTGAGTGAGGTTCAGTTTTTCAAAAATAAAAATAGAATTGTAATTAAAGTGGTGGAACGCCCTGCAAAAACTTTTTTCAGAAAAACTTGTTGTTTTTCACTGCTTTGACAAATTCAGAATCAAATGACAGTATTTTTAGAAGTACTGCGGCTTTTTTTACATGGGAATACTCTTTGATCTTAAATTTTTTGGGAACTATTAATAATTTTGTATTGAAATTATGTTTCTAAAATATCACAATAATTGGATACCTCGATGGAACCTGTAAAATACTTTTTAAAAACATCTCAGAAAATCCAAGCGCCCTCCACTGAAGGTATAGTGGAGGATTGAAGGACGGTGCCATTGAAAAAGTTCCAGCTAAATCAGAGTAGAAATGTGCAATCTCTTATCAAGAATTGGTGGAATCATCCTCATATTTACAGTTATTTTTTTCAAAAGTAATGGTATGAACCCAGAGCCAAGTGGTTTAAGATTCAATAGAAAGATAAACAAAAAGTCTCGAAGGGCTGGATTCGGAGCGATACCAAAATAATCTGGCAAATTTTAATCATCGCTTGATACGCATAGCCGGCGATCCGAGAGGATTGAGGGCGAGAGAGAGAGAGAGAGAGAGAGAGAGAGAGAGAAATTGCTTCGCAATCGTGAAAGAAGTGAAGGACCTTTGCTGAACACACTCGTAGCCCATGAGTAACATTCAAGTTTGATCGGATGGTGGTGCGGCAACTATATATGTGGAGGTACGCGGGAGATGAATTCTCTGGAGTTCTCTCTAGCGAGTGAGGGGTGTCGATAGCCGACACCGTCGAGAAGGAGGTGGGCACGGGGCGAGGACGACGTAGGAGACGACGGGGGTTGCCGCTGCTCGTACGGCTGCTGGAAGCCTCGACAGCCTCGCCGGCTATGCGGATCGGGCTTATCTCGAATTCGCAGACGCGTCACAATCGATATATCTCGCGGAGGCTCCGCTCACTCTCCTCTACTCCTCCCGATAGGTATACCTCTCCGCCCTCCTTCCTAGTCCCTATAACGCACTTCCGATTCTCTCGCTCTCTCTATCTTCCTCGGTCACATCGACGATTCCCGGTTACATGCACACACCGTGCGCGTCACCTAGGTCGATCGACGGCCACCCAGGACCAGTTGCAGCTCTGAAGGGAACGGGAGAGAACAGAGATAGAGCCAAGTAAAGGGGTGAGAGCTAGATAGATGAACAGATTAATATCTGTGTGTTAGAACTGTATGGATGGTGTGGATTGTAGCATATATAGGAGCCTCTTTCGAACATTGACTGAGCGAGAGGGATGTACTACACCTACCTATGTCTGTATATAATATAGACACGTGTATGCATGTATAGAGGCGCGAAGTGTCCTCTCCACCTCTATCTCTCCCCCACTATGGCAGAAAAGATCAATTTTAGATTCGCCACGATTTATAACTTCCTCTAATATGGCAAGCGATAGCATCTATGCGCGATCTCCGCTGCCACCTCCATGCCAATCCTACCGCCCTGCTATAATAGCCATGAGATTCCTTCGGAATATTTTTTAAATCTTCTTTTGTTATGTATTCTTTATGATCTTTGACCTTCGGATGGCCAAGGTGGTCTAAACATTACCCTATCGAGCTGGATTTTTTTCTTTTTTTACTCGCTCAGAATTTTCTATGGATTTTATCATTTTTATTTGCTTGATCGTTTCAAGTGTAAGTGAATAAAGAATATAAACTTGATTTTGTAGATCGTAAATGTATGAAATCATGATGGTCTAAATGATTCTATCGTATCCAAAAAGTCGGGAATTATATCGAGGGGACGAGGAGATGTAGAAAAAATGATGCAGCATGAGGATGTAATCGATTCTCATGAAGTACGAGATATCAAACGTTCCATAGCAATATCTCCCGATCGCAGAGCTCTCTATCTACTGTCTTTATTTCTCTCCGTGTTCCATTCTCTAGCGTCACAGTCGGGTGCAAGATAAATTTCGAATCTTCACTGGCTCCAGTCGTATCACCAGCCAAGTCGCGATAATCTCGCGCGCCTCGGGATGAGGGATGACTGATGCCGGGCCGAAAGAGATTGCGCCCTCTCGTGTCCCGCCGCTGTATAGTCTCCGCTTCAACTTCAACATGCGATATACCTAGAGTCCACGTGTTCGAATTCAGCAAAAATTCAGGGATGAATATCGGTCTCATGATATTCTCCAGAAGTTCACTGATGATAAAACTGCGGTCTTTCATTCGGCCTGTATTGCAGACGGACGATATTTTGTATCTGATGTAAAGAGGAGGTGTTTTTAAATATTATTCAATTATTTTTTCAATGATGATTTATTAGCTATCAAATAATTACGCAAGGGTTTTTGGTTGTAAAAAAGCCATGAAAATATTAAAAACACAATTTTTTGACCTTCAATTGAATAAGGACATTTCAACAAGGAAAATGCAATGAAGAGGGTGTGAAGAATCGTATGATTGTGTGAGTATACACTGAAATTCACGTTTATTAGCAAGGGTCAGACCACGAACTATGGATCGGTTGTCCACACCGATCGCTTGCTGTTTTAATTGAGAAACTATCAAAAAGTGATGTAATGTGATGTGTTGGATAAGCGATTAAGATGCGCTGTGATATGTTTTAGTGGTCAATTATGTATTTCAAGGGTCAGTCCGAAAGACGTGTTAATGCTGCAATGTCTCAAGATAGACTGACTTTTCTTTCTTTTGTTGCCACAACGAGAGAGTCTCTTTTTTTCAAACAAAAGATTGTCCTTTGTAATTGACAACTGACTCTCTTGGAGACGGAATAAATCGTTTTCTTCTTGTTCATGATGTGAGACGTAAACATTGTTTCTTACGGAAAATGAGATAACACTAAAACCCTAACATTAAAAAATTTATTTCAATACTGATAAAGACAATAAAAAAATACGCGTAATACCAAATGTATCGGAAATACATCTGATGAACTACACTCAGAGAAAATGTGGAAGTCGTGGCAATGATGGAGTGACAGCTATTTATTTTTCATCTATGCAACTATTTGTTACAGTTATGTTAAGCAAAAAATAGTGATAACTATATTTTCATAGTTATCGCAAGTACAAGAAGTAGTCGTATGAGCTTTAAGTGAAGAGTTGTCTTAGTAATCGAGATCCATAAACAACCGCCTGGTTGTTTTAAGCGAGCTTTTGTTCATATCTATTATTTATTTTACAAAGATGTCGCCGTCTCCGCATCCGCGTCAAGAATTTAGAAGATCAGCATCACCAAAATAAGAAGTTGACTCCTACGATTTTTTCTCTTACTCCCTTTGGATTTAAAAGCCCTACGAAGGGCTTTTAAATCCAAAGGGAAAGTGTCTCATGAGCTAAGAACGTAAAGTGCAAGGCTTCGTAACGACCAGCGGCATGAAAAATTAGTTGTATTCATATTATTAAAAAAAGTTGTTTTCCATTTCTGTTATGGCAGAGTGAAATAACACACCTAAGCCCACAAACAGGTTTATTTAAGTTTTATAAGCCGCAATATTTTACAACCTTCTTGAAGGGCATAAGGCGCTTGTGGTACAAAATCTGGCTAGCAGTTTAATAAAACTTTGTGATCATAATGTCGCCGCCAGCAGTGGCCGCGCGTTCGTCGTGTGGTTTCGTGGTCCCCAAAGTTAAGCAGCACTATACGCGGCTTAACTTAGACCATACCGTAACTTAGATGGGTGACCACCTAGTCACGCATTGGTTTGCACGCGAACTGTTGGTTTAAAGGCAGTTTTGCCCATTTCTTTATGTATAGTTATACAGTCGCAGCTTAGTAAAAATAAAGCCGTCTCTATCGGCGAGCCTTTCCGCAGTTTCCCTGTGTCACTGTGCAAGTGCGATACAGTACTGCATTAAGAGGAGTGGCTATGGGTCATTCTAGGTGGATCTCCAAGAAATGGATGGGAAAAGGAAAGATCGTAAAAGCCTAAGAGTCATACGTAAGAAAAAGCCAATAAAAAAATAACATAAATATAGCAGTTTTTCTGAAAGTACCCGTGGAGAAATCTAATCAGGGTTTTGCCAAGGCCCTGATTAATTTTCCCTCATTATGTTAGGGGCCTTATGTGGAAGACTAAAGGACGGTCACGCTTATAGGGTTTCCTATAGGGTTTCCTAAAAGACGGTCACGCTTTTTTTTCAGGGCCTTTTAAGGCTGCCCCATTAAGTCCTTACTAAAATAATGAAGAAATTAAATTCAAAAAAAAATTTGTTATTGTTCAGTTGAGTAATGCTTCACTTTTAATGAGATATTCCGTCTTTCTCTACACGATGGTACATATTAATCGCTGAAAAAACATATTACTTTTTTTTTGTATATTGACGGGAATCGAACCTAGAACCCTGCGGATGGCTTAGTTGCACTGCGCCTTACCTGTCTCGACCATTCGAATTATATGAATATGCAATTTTTTTGTCGAATCGAATGACTGTAATATGAAACATTAAATAAAATTAATGTACTATAGTTAGAACTTGATAGATCGACATGACTGCGTCTGATGTGTAAAAATAAAAGCACATTCAGGAATTTTTTTACGGAAATTGGTTATATCGATGAGAGCTGTTTTATCGTTTGTGCGAATTAGTTCGTTTGTATCTAAGTGCGTGACTGTCTGACCGACCTGAGGGCCAGTATTAGAATGGGTGACCACCTGGCGGTGATCAGTTGGATAGGTGACCACCAATTTTGCCATGAAAACTCGGATTGCCATCTAAGACCCTTATCTGGAAAATTTATTATTCATTTGTTTACTTTATGCCATGGTTAACTCTGACTGGGCCTTTAATTAATTAACTTATCAAGGCCTTATTAAACTTCACCATGGCCTTATGAGATCCTTATTTAGCAAGATTATGTTTAATTAGTTTACTTGGTATCATGGTGAAGCCTGACTGGGCCCTTAAGTAATTACCTTAATCATGTCCTTATTGAACTTCGCCATGAAAACCTACAATTGCCTTATGAGACCCTTAGGTGGCAAAGTTATTATTGATTTGTTAACTTGGCACCATCATTACGCCTGACTGGGCCCTTAAGTTATTACCCTATCGAGACCTTATTAAACTTCGCTATGGAAACCTAGAATTGCCTTATGAGAACCTTATCTGGCAAAATTATTATTAATTTGTTTACTTGGTGCCATGTTTAAGCCTGACTGGGCCCTTAAGTGAATACCCGATCAAAGCCTTCGCCATGGAAACCTAGAAATTCCTTATCAGGGCCTTAATTGAGAGGGATATGGAAAACCCTTTTAGGGTGTCCACATTAAAGCCGGATAGGGCCCTAGTTTATCTTAAGGCATCCGTAATAATTTTCTTCAATTAACAACAGAATAACAACAGAAATCCATTTTCAAAAAATGGCGGCTTTCAGTTTTATTGAATACATAAATATATGTATTACGAGTTGCGAAGGGATAGAGGAAGGAGAGTGAAAGAAGAGGTGAAATGAGAAGTTTGTCCTCTACATCCTCGAGGGACACGCTCTGACGTTATCGAGTGGTCGCATGCGAAACCTAGGGTCTTGACGTCGCGCGGCCCGTCCTCCCTGTTTTCTCTACCTCTCCCGGTCTTGCCACTGTGGTGATTCGGCTCCGGGGGTGGTATTTAGATATTCTAATGGCCGCCCGATAACGAGACGCTTGCCACTGCGATAAAGACGAGACGCGAGACTACTCTCTGTGCTCTGCTGCGCCCTCTCTCACTTCTCCTCTATCCCTCTCTCCCTCTCTGCCACCCTTATAGCGTTGTTAAGGTACACACTACTGGTATACTACGTTCGCGTCCCCGTACGCGTTTACTCCTTCGCCTCGTCCTCCTGTTTCTCCTCTTCCCCGTTCTCCTCACTTCTCAACCACCACCTCGAGCAACGCGCGGCGTCGACGACGCTGCGCGACGCTGATAACGGAACTTGCAGCTCGCGCTTGTTTACGTACAGTCGCCGTCCGCGACCACCACCTACTACGCTTCTACTAGATGCAGATATGTATATCCATATATATAGGGGATATTGTGGCTTGCGCGCTCGCACTTGATGCCAAAACATGCTTATGTTCGAAAAGAAAAGGGCCCTGGTCCAGGCTTTGCTCGGGCCCTGGTCTGGATTCACTAATGATACTCATAGGGGGACTTAAAAAAAATCAGGATGTGAGGGTATGAAAGACTTAAAGTAGTTTGGGTTTGCGTGTGTCATTTGACCCCGGCCTGATCGACTCTTGACACGCCAACAGCGTATCAAATGTAGTTGAAACAAGTACACTTACGTTAGTGGTATCCAAAACCTCCCGAAAAAGACAGCATGAAGACGTACAAAAAGTTGTACAATCAACAGAAAATATCTGCAGCATGTATTGTCAAGTCTATATATTATTCATTATTTATCTATGTATACAGTAAAAAAATCTTGCTTTTCAAAGTGAAAAAAAAAAATTGACTAACGACGTAAAATTACAAAATGATACCGACAGCAGTGGAAGCGGTCGGTGTGTGGCTTCCACGGTCCCGAGAGTTAAGCAGCATGGTTTGCGGCCATAACTTAGATGGGTGACCGCTTAGCCGCGCACTCGTTTGAGCGTTAACTTCTGAGCGAAAGGCAGTTTTTCTGAGTTTCCAATGTATTCTCATACAGTTGAATCTCAGTGAAAATAAAGCCGCCTGTATTGACCAGGTTTCCGCAGTTTCCTTGAGCCCTCGTGCAAATGCTATAGAGCAGTATATTAGGATGACTGGCTGTGGATGACACTCTAAGGGGCTTCACCATATTGAAAACAGGGAAAAGAGGAGATGGCCTGAATAAGGCGTACCGAAGAAACATATCAATAAAGAAATATATATATATATATAATAAAGAGAAAAAAAAGAATAGATAAATTGAAAAAAAGTATACCCTGGTACTAGGCGAGTTTGTGCTGAAATCAATATTCAATAGTGAATTAACTAATTTATACTGCTTTTCGCAAACTTGCCAAGCATTAAGCTATAATTTCTTTACACGAATTATTTTTTTGGACGAATTTCACATCTTGTTTCACTTCGATGATTTCGCCAATTATTGACTAAAGGTTGTATCTCACTCTGTCGATTTATCTGTTATTTTTTAAATGTTGGAAGTACCGTGAAAAATAGATGCTTTTCGTTTTTTTAGATTAGGTGGAGGGTGGGGGCCTTGTACGTTTCATAAGGGTATCAAATTATTAGTTTTTCAATTTCCGTTCGAAAACGATTTTGATGCAGGGTTAATGATCTTTACAAAAAAAAAATTCAAGACATATTATTACGTAGAAAAGTCTCAGCTTCCAAAAAAAAAAAAAAACAAAAAAAAAAACTATCGTTCGAAACCAAAAATGTTGAGGCAGTAGAACTCGATTAATAACTTAATCAACGGTGTTGGAAAGGGTTGCCATTGATTAATTGTTTATTATCCACTCCACAAAAGCCACTCCACTTCCGTTTGTTTGAATCATTTAACTTATTGACATCTGACTTTCTTGGATAATGTTAGGATACTGCAGGTTGGGAAGAACTTTAGTCCACGAATCCAAGACAAGTACGAATAAATACTAACTTTATCAAATTCATTAAGAAATGAAGCTTATCACATGTATAAATAAATTACAATTTTTTTATCATATTTATCTCAGTTTCGATAACTCGTTTCATCAAGAAGCCTATTCTACCGGATAACATTGTGAGATTAGAAGTGAAACATCGAGCAACTTATACTCTTACGGAAATCACCTAATATAAATTGTCTCTGAGCTATATGGTGTTTATTGCAGGTTAGAAAAACTGCAGTACAGAAATCTGAGTTAACCACTGGAACCACAAATTTGTATGACTTCAATAAAAAATGGAACTAGTTAGTTACGCATAATAAAAAATGAACCTTGTTACAAATGAAAATTGTTACATATAGAAATGCAAGAACACGTTGTTGTTTCTCTATCAATTGTGATGATAATTTGGTTTTTTTTTTCATTAAAAGAGTTATTCTAGATGTCTTTGACGGATCGCGTATAATCGAATCGAGCTTGAACAAATGAAAACCACTTAACCTTACCAGATAATATTAGACCCTTAGGAGTGAATGAAATGAGAAACCAACAAATAGATGAAAAGGCACTGAATTTAGTATTTAAACTAATCTTTGCTAGATGATGTGGAGAACCTACCGGTTGCATTAAGCAACCTAAGTGAATGTAAAAATGGAAAATTAGTTAAAAAATTAACGTATGCAAATCTCAGTTAATCACTGAAAAACCCCAAATGTTGTTGACTTTATTATGAAATGAAACTCGTCACGCGGTTAAATTAAAGAACACTCCATAATTATTTCTGTCTCAATTCTGATAATTACCTTCACCAAGAGGCACTATATTTCAACGAATGAGATTAGTTTAAAAGTACAAATTAGTAAATAAAAAACTCTGAGCGTTACTACATTATAAAAATTGTCACGTATAGGAATAATAAGACCCGCTTTTCATTCACTTATGATCCAGTATAAAATAATTTTATTTAAAAAACGGGTATTTTACTACATGATATTATGACATTAGGATAGGCAGGTTTCTATGACGAATCATAAAAATACAAATAAAAGAAAAACGACTGAATTCATTCAGACATGGAGATCATTGCACAATAGAATCACTTATTTTCCATCACTTTTGACATTCAAAAAATTCACTGGTGTACAAAATCCAAAGCTACGAAAGTGAAACAATCTCTGAAACTGGGTGAATATAATCACTGGATTTGCCGAAAAATATAAAATGCTTTATTTCTGTTTCTAATTCAATGTTTTAAAATAATAAAAAAAATCAATTAATGATATCTTCAAATATAACAATGAATTTATTTGTAAAAATATTCCCGACAAATTTCGAGATATACAAGTCGCGATATCAGTACAATGAGGAAAGGTGTGAAAGTTGTTTTTGTCTCAAACAAAGCATTTTCAATTGCAGTATCTGATAACAATTTTTTTGAACTCCAAACCGCTATCATTTTATCTAATATGTATCTCGTGTTTAACTCGTTTATATTTATGATCAATTAATCAATCCAACTTTATTCTTACTTGAATAAACGATACATATACCACACTCAGAAACAGGAGAGAAATTTTTATGTCGGGACGATGAAAATACGTTCTTGCCTTGCAAATTCACTTCATTGTCAACGAATTACACTAGAAGAAAAAAAAACAGTCGTAAAAATTGATCATTTAGTCGCCTATAGCCGAATGACCTTCACTACTAATAATTTAGTCCCCAAGAGTTCCGAAAAGACCCGGAAACGTCTAAAAAATGTCATAGTCGTCACAATAAATTTCAAGGACGATTTTTACTGTCATAAAACGCCATGTAAACACGATTTCAGTATGGTTTCAGTGCCTAACACGCGGCAAAGTGTATGCTGTAATTTGTCACATAAGCTACTTATTTCTTTCCGTCTTCCTCACCCAATTTACTGACCGACCTAATAGATTTCGATAAAACAAATTAATGGCTGAGCCTGGTTAAGTTCATTTTTCGCCAATATTAACAATAGGATAGTGAATATCGGTAACAGTGCATTCATTATTAAATACATCGCTGATAAAAATATTTACAAACCTATTCTTATCGCCACTAATTTGTATTTTGTTAATTTTAATTACTCAATACAAGAAAAATAGTCCAATAAACTGTTAATCGTTGTCACGTAATGTATACCAAAATAACCAAGATTTTCATATACGTGCGTATATTAGTATTATTCGAAAAGTCGGTACAAAATTATGTATTTCCCATACATAACGGTCGTCCAGGGGTGGGAAGTGAAAATAACGTGAGAAGCTGAGGGAGAGAGACAGAAACCGTAATCTCGGTACCTCCAAGGTCTCTGCGCGCCGCTTTTGCTGGCTCTCCTGTAGTGAAAGGGTTAAGTTGTAGAACGTTGGCTGGCCGCGACTGATAAGGCCGCGCCCCCGCGCGAGTGAGTTCTCTCCGCCCCGCGAGAAGAGGATTGCACTCGAGCGTCGAGCCGCAGAATCCGCAGGACCCTGCAGAGGTCGAGGATCCCCGACGGAAAGGATCCGCCGGCCGACGACGAGACAGATTCCGCCGCTCTATGTATACTGTGTATTTCTACTATGTGGTGATACTCGCGTCTACACTGTGGTTACACTGTGTGGTGGAAGGGCAAGCGGAAGAGAAGGGAATTAAGAGACTGCGCGATCTCCGCGAACAAGACTCCCGGGAGAGCTGTAAAGGGATGCGTTCGCTTATCTTTGGCCAGGCAATTCATGACTAAACATCACCAAAGACAAATATATATATAGAAATTATATGCAAAGACTCACTCAATTGATTATTAAATCATCTTCACTTTCGAATATTCATCTCGGTCAGTATAACCATTGCAGGAACTTACCTGTAACAAAAAGAAGAAAAAAATGTACATTAATATTTGATACACTTTAATCAAATAATAGGAATGTTAAGATTAAAAATCAATTAATTATCATGAATTTTATTGCCCGAAACATTGTTGGCACAACGGATCGCGACGATTCGGATGCACTGAGAGAAAATTATGGTATTAGTAACCATAAAGTGACAACTATTCATCTGTAGTTGGTACAAACATAGTTGTTACCACTTAATTAGTTGTCACAACTATTTCTATAGTCACTGTAACTATAAAAGGACTAAAAATCAATAGTTGTCATTTTATAGTTAACTGTACTATGACGATCTCTCTCAGTGTGTCCATAGTTGGTCAAAAGAACTGCAACCTCGTTGATGAACCGCCAATACTAACAGAAATCAGCTGACATAATAACTCCAAGTCTTCGGTTAGTTTGTATAAATAATTGATTAATTCGGATTGAACTGCACCGCGATAGTTCTAGGAATTAAGCCGTTGGTCTTATCTCCTATTTTATCTACTATTTTAAGAATTGTAAGTAGTTCAGACTACCAATACGATTTGATTCTAGTAACCAATACGCATCATAACATATGGAATGGTTGCCATAACTCGTTTTCTACTTCCTTGTCGTGGTATTGAGTATAATTATGGTTGAAAATTTATGTGCAGAGAGGAAAACACTGACTCAAAATTTTCACGGTGGAAACAAACCAATTTATTCGAAAGCCACGGAATTCTGGTGGCTCGAAGATAATTTCATCGCGTTAGCTTGATGTAGGTTAAATAAGTAAAACTGACGGTGGATTTGAGCCAACCGAGTTCTGTAGCTTTGTCGTAAACTTTTTTCCTCAGTAAACTTGCGCGCTCTTGTAATAATTCTGATTCATTATTCTCATGATAAATATCGATATTTCAAAAGTTACCATAATGATTTGCTTTAAGAAAACACTTGCATCACGTAGTCATACGATGGCCCATTGGCAATGGGCACAGTTGATATAACATGTTGTAAATAAATTTGAGCGCTGACCAATCATCTGTTTGCCCGGAAATCGGGTTGAGTCTGGTAGAGTTTCTCCGGAGAATAAATCAGAGACCAGTGAGATCTTAATAAATGCGAGAGGCGACTAGTAAAGCACAGGAGTAAGAAGAGGGTTCGGGAAAGGCGCGAGAGGGTAGCATCGAAGTAGCCTAGCGTTGGGATGAGCGGGAAGGGAACGAGGTACGGTTACGTCGTCGCGGGGAAGCTGGTAGGCAGCTAATATCCTCCTGGTGGCTATCCTTTAGGCTCATCTCAATAAATTCAATATACTTGTGTAAATCGGGTTCCACCCCCATCTCCCTTCCTTTCCCTTGAGCACCAGAGCTCGCTACAGTTATCTGCCGGCTCACCGCAACCCCCTCGTTTCCCTTCGCGAGTACTATGCGCGAGGACGGAGATGAGCTTTCTCTGCTATATGTGGTAGTATAGCCCCAACCCCTTTCCCCCCATGGAGCGTCGTTTCTCGTCGTCGTCGTAGTCGTCGTCGCAGTCGTCGTCGTAGTCGCTGTCGTAGTCGTCGTCGTAGTCGTCGTCGTCGTAGTCATCGTCGTAATAATCGTAGTCGTCGTAGTCATCGTCGTAATAATCGTAGTCGTCGTAGTCACCGTAGTGTCGTAGTCGTCGTAGTCGTCGTAGTCGTCGTAGTCGTCGTAGTCGTCGTAGTCGTCGTAGTCGTCGTAGTCGTCGTAGTCGTCATAGTCGTCGTAGTCGTCGTAGTCGTCATAGTCGTCGTAGTCGTCGTAGTCGTCATCATAGTCGTCGTCGAAGGCGTCGTCGTAGTCCTCGTCGTAGTCGTCGTCGTAGTCATCGTCGAAGGCGTCGTCGTGGGCGTCGTCGTCGTTCTCGTCGTAGTCGGCGCCGTATATAGTCGTCATTGTCATAGTCATCGTAGTCGTCATAGTCGTCGTAGTCGTCATAGTCGTCATAGTCGTCGTAGTCGTCATAGTCGTCATAGTCGTCATAGTCGTCGTAGTCGTCATAGTCGTCGTAGTCGTCGTCGTCGGAGTCGTCGTCGTCGGAGTCCTCGTCGTAGTCGGCGTCGTATATAGTCGTCGTAGTCGGCGTCGTCGTCGGAGTCGTCGAGGACGATCGGTCCTCTGTCAGACTGCCACTGCTCTCTGTACTCTCTCACCCATCATAGCTCGTTTCTCATCTACACAATGATTCGCAATTCCACCAAACACCCCTCGGCGTCCTCGTTGGCTGTTACTCAATAGAGAAAGTAGAAGATAGAGAGAAAGACCGATAAATGCATCGGTTATTGATTATACCCGTAATGAGCTGGTGGGCTCTTTTCAATTCTTTGTTTTCATGTTTTACCAAACGCCGATTGGTAACTTCTAACTTTGCTCCCTGACTTCTATTGCGCCAGTGATAATTACGGGAATACGACATATTATTCTCATGCAGAGACATCTTCCATGGAAATAAACGTCGAAACTATTCTCAAAGAGTGTTTTGATTTGGATTTGAAGCGTAGTCAAATGGAGGAAGGTATCAACTAGCGTATTGAACCGTTAGTATAAAATTCCACTGATCCTGAAATTGCTCTAACGGATGTTTTTACATGGTGCATTGGTACCTGAGGACTATTTATCACTATTTCCAGATACATCTATTACAGTAATATTTGTTTTTTTTTTAATTTGTCCGTTTTCATTTCATTTATGGCCATCAATATATATTTTAAAACATTCTATGTAAGAGTTTTTAATAAGACTTTACATGATAAAAAAGTGCATTAAAAATTGATTCGAAAATAATGAAAAACCATCGCCTGGTAATAACATTGACAGTCTATAGCCAATTCAGTAACTACCACCAATTATTACTCATAAGATAGAATTACAAGAAAAAGCTAGAATCTCGAAAACGTTATTGAAATAATAACCTAATGGTAACAAGTATGAGGTGAAACGTGGCAGAACTTTATGTCGGCGAGTTTGTAACTACTGGCAACTATACATCCTGCCTCTTGATCGTCTTTCACTGGCGCCTATGTAAAGGTGAGAAAAGGAGTCTCGGTGGAAAAGAGCTATGGAGAACCCTCGGCCCTTGGATTCGAGCTCGTATATTTTCCGGTAATTTCTTAGCAATCAAGTTGTGCCAGAATTTAGCGCCGCCAGAGGCTACGGTTGTCTCTCTGCCCACTAGTGGCTTTATTCTCGTTCGTAGTTCGGGCGCCCTAATATCCGACGCTATCTCTCTCCACTAGCTATCGCGTCGTCGACGAACGAGCTTTTCATCGAGTCGTTAGTTAGGCTTGAACTACTCCTCCGCCTCATTCCACCTTTCTTTCCTTCTACTATCGCACTTGCCATCTTTTATTTTTCCTAGTTCTATCAACGACGTTTCTCACCTCCGATTTTCCTTCCGTCTGAACTTATCGCCGTTTAAAACGCGCGTACCCACGTGAATGTGCTAATGCTTTCCGTTTTCTCTCTTTAACCTTACCTCTGGTCCTAAAAAATTCTACGGATATATGAGCGATTTCACCAGAGTTCAGCTACCCAAGACATACTAAATCTTAGAACATTACTTCATATCGGGATATCCGCGTTTAATTCTTTTCCGACTATGAAAACTTGAAGTACTTTCCTCCGCGGTTTTAATTTTTTTTAAATCGTAAATAGAGATATGATGCATCGTATCGAAAATGAAAACTGATGCATAATAGATATACACATCATTTAAAAAAAAATGGAAAAGTTTGTATTCAATGAACAATTAAGTCTCTGAACTTTTGCAGAATTCTTAGCTGTATTCGAAAGATAGATATACTGATGGATTACGTATATACTAGGGATTATTGTAACTTGCACGTGAAGCGTGAAGTATTCGGTCCGAAGGACCTCATTTGTAGGGTGAGGCAATATAGGATAGTAACTTCGTGCAGTTAACCACTCTTTGACTGCAGCTATTCTGTGACCTTAGTCCTTCACTGATTGTAGCAAGTCCATGACCTTAGTCACCCCGTGAATTTAGCCACTGCGTGATTTCAACCAACTCCGGGTTTTGTACACCCCAGCTGCGGCTGCGGCGATATATTTTTATAATATAGAGGAGATATGACATTTATTCTTGAATAAAGAAATTTCAATATTCGGATGATGGATATTTCCATATAGTCTATTAATAAATGTACTATTTTCGTGAAAAATGGCAGAGTGGGACAACCTGATCTATTCAAGTTATTGATTTAATTTAATTAAAAAATTTATATAAATGTAGGTGATTTTTAAATAGCCGTATCTTCGATGCTACAATTTACCACCTCTTTTATTATTGAAAAAATAAGCAAAAAAGCTTATCACTCGTATATGAGTCTGATTTGGTTCAGGTAACAATATTGTATATATTTGATTATTTCCCGGTAGATGAAAATTAGGTCCCACTGAAAGTCTCGTCGATATCTAGAAAGTGAAAATTAATGGACGACGAAGATGCCTGGATATAGATTTGCTGTCCAATTCTACACTGTAAAAAAAAATCTACTTGAAATTTAGTGTACTTTTACTGAAAGGTTTGATTCATAAACTAGTATATGAAATTTAGTATACAAGTGTAATGTAAAATTAATGTACGGTACAGCATATTCAATAATTTACCTGAATTTTCCAGTAAAAGTACTTGAATTTCAATAATTTGCTTTAATTTTACTGGAAAAGTACATTAATTCTATACCACAATTGTTTATTAAATTTCGATGACGAGTTTATGCATAAAAACTTCCAATCTTTTCTAACAGTGTATTATTTTCCAGGAATTATTTGTTTCATCAGAAAAACCGATAACCGGTAATGTGGGATAAAATTAAGGTATAGGAATGTTTGGTTGGGCAAAATGTGTTGAAATCGATCATATGTATCAGTGACGAATTAAAAACAAGAAATCAGTGTTTCAATTCTAAAAAAGGTCTCGTTAATTCGTTCCATAATATATTTGGGATTCATTTAATTCTAAGACAACATAAAAGAGAATTTGTTTGTTTTTTTATGTAAAATCGCTCACATTTTATTTGATAAAACTTAAAAATTGTCGGTGATACTTTACTGCTATACAGAGTTGTATAGTAGTAAGAAGGGCGGCGGAGGGGATACGTATAAGGACCGGGATGATAGCGTTGACGATGTAGAAGGCGTATAGAAGCCCCATCGAGGAAAAGCGCAATCAGGCAACAACGTGGAGGTGGATACTGGAGACTCGATGGTAGAACGGGGTGTCTATCTATTGCCGAGTGATCTATTGCACAGGGGTGCTCATCCCTGATGGAATCTCTTACTCTCGCGACATTACTACCCCATTCGACGATCCCTCCCGGATCCACCCCTCGTTTACTACAAATTTTAACGTTTATATAGATGCAATCTCTTCTTTAAATTCAGTAAATACAACTGCCTTATAAACATATAGCAATTGTTTCGCCCTAGGAAGTAAATGTATAACTTATTTATCCAAGAAAATTATTTTTGAATATTCTAGCAGTCAAGAGTTAAATATTATTGCAATCTTTCCCTAGTATATCCGAGAGTTGTACTGATGCATTTGTCTTTTAATTTATCCCGTAGATAAATTAAAATTTCTTTTTTTCAAAATTTCGTCTAGTTGGTACGACAAGATATTAACATATTATCGGAACAAAAAAAAATATGGAACAAATTTTGTATATCAATGGATAGAAGCCACTGCAAATACAAGGTCGTTTTATTTTCACACTGTAAGTGCATTGATGAGAATGACGCGTTTTTACCGGTTTGAAATTTGTTATAATGTTACACGTTTGAACATGTTTCAACCGTGTCATGATTAAAAACGCCTGAACCGTGTAAAAACTTGACTTGACTTGGAGGATATTATCGTTCCTTTAAGCCACGAAGAATTTATTGAACGTCCGACATGTCACTACACTCTCAAAATTCAGCCCGTTGCAAATGTTTAATTTCCTATCTTTTATATTGCGACGACTTTTCATAGACTTTCAAGCGTGTTATTTCTCCATGGTAACGATACTTAAATGGAACATGCTTGTAAATGTGTAAAAAGGCGTTACAATCTAAAAAATAGAAAATACGACACGTGCAATGCGTTTTTAAAGTTTATGTGCGACGCACTTGATGCTTTCGCACAGTTCTCAATATTTACGAGCTTACAAAGCACACGTCGTCATAATCCGGCCGGCCAGCCAGCGAATCATCGTAACCATACACTGTTAAAAATATTCGGAGTAAAAAGTTTGACTGGTGTGAACTTTTTGATGTTATCCATTAAGGAATTAATATTAGTACCGTTTGCGGTGTGAAATTCATATAAAATATTTCGTTAAATTTATTCTGGTGTCATCTTCATCTATCAACACTGACATTAAGATTTTTTTCTTCATTCTACGACCTACAGTGTTATCGTAACAAGCGCTCGAGTCAAACGAACACTGCTTGGTGTCAATAACTTTTACGTCGTAAGATATCAGTTAACCGTCTATCTGGAAGATTGCCGGTTGGTGTTGACCGTCTCGATACTATTTCATAGTGCGTGTGTGGACTCAGTAGATTATTCATAATAGTTTAAATACGAAAACCAATTCTGTGTGTGTAGATATTCCCCAACATACCCGTGTACATTAGGGTGTCAAAAAAACATCATAATATTTGTTTTTTTACGGCAAAAGTATGTATTCTGACCTCAATACACATCGTCCACGCAGAAAACGCGCCTGAATATATATATATATTTTTTTTGTTGTTTGAAATTCCATATAATAAAAAGACCTCGATTTAGGCACATCTAAACATTAATTGTCAGCAAATTCCTTTGGCACACTCGATTGTTAGGTCAACCTCTCGAATTTAAGCCATGAAGACCAAAGAAAAGTGCGATAATCTTCGGATTTTATTACTTTTCTTCGATAACCAGAGAAATACCGATTTATTCTTTTGCTGATTCTTACTACTAATTGAGCAGGTCCTGCAATTCGTTTACAGCGCCGTCCGCTGATGAGGAAAAACACAATTGCACGCAATCTTAGCATGTATACGTACAGTGTATAATTTTGTCTTATGCGTTGAAGAAAAATGTGTTTGGTACTTCAAAATGTCTCATTGGTTGTTCAACGAATTAATTCAATGTACTTTCAGTGCGTCGCATTTGGCGTGTTACGCAGCTTAAATATAAGTGCGTTATTCCCTGTCTTTTGCATTAGGACCCGAGTTTACACACTTGCAAGGATGTTCTCAAGGATAACTCAACAGTACACGCTTGTACGTGTATACAAAGGCGTCACAATGTAAAAAATAGTTTTACTCACGGATATAAACATTGAACGCATACGCAAAAACATAAGGTGAAGGACTCCTTACGGTGGCCCATTTCCAACCACAGATTTCAGAGAAACCGATTAGATGAAATAATCATGTAACTGTGCGTCTAACATATACATATATCCAAGGGTAATTCATATGTGGTTAATAACTAATATATACTACTGCTCCTTCTAAGTTTTTGATATAATGTGTATATACTCGATTATCGATTGAGTAATATTTTCAGAAAAATTATTAATAACGAATAAACAGACATCGTACAATTTCTCGAAAGTAGCTAGAGCCCTCTAACCCCCTTTACGCTCTTCTCAACCCTTTTTCTCTTTTCCATTTATTTTCCAATGCCTCACAGCTATACCTTGGAAAAATTCGCTTCTTCTTTCTCTGGAGTCACCACCAGCGGAGCCCTACGAAGGCACTCACGTGAGGTGGAGACGAGTGGTGTAGGATGTAGCCGAGCTCCGTCTCCTCGCGCTCGACTTGCTCGGAGTGCGCAAACCGCGTCCTAGCGCGAGTATGGCAAGAGCAAGCGAGCGTAGAAGCCACAGAGCACGAAGATAAAAATAATAAATCATCGCGTCGCCCCAACATCCGAGGCGATCGGGCGCGCACGTCGTGTGTGTTCGAGTCGCTAGGGCTGCTGTTTCTCTCGGGCGTGCATTGCCCGCCGATTTCTCCCGGTATCGGGTGGCCCGATACGGAAATAGGTACGTTGCGCGAAAGATACTGACTCGTTTGCTGTACAGAAGCGCGTCTCGCTTGGTCTTCTCTACCTATATATGCACCTAGCAAAGCAAAAGAGAGTAGAGATATGCTATATATACTATGCCCAAGCGACGGTGCGCGCATCGTACACACCTTCTCTTCCCTCTTGGCGGTGCCGGCTTGTCTATACCTACGTAAACTATAGCAAGGGGGTGGTTCGCTAAAAGAGCCGAGGGGTATCGCAAAAGCGCCAAACGCCGATTAATAACGAGCAGTCGTTACCGAAGATAAGGACTCCCTCTCTTATTCCGCTTTCTGAAAACCTTGAGTGCGATATATACACGTACATATGTATATGTATATTCATATATAAAGTATTTTCAGTCAATTCAGCCACTTTTTTTTTCGACAATGTCAGATCTGCTCAATATTTAGTCATATCAAATTACCACTAGGAGGCACCCTATGTAATTTTTGTCAGAAGTGACTATATCTCGGAAACTTGAAGTTATTGAAAAAAAATGTCTCGACATTAAAGTTGTAGTTTTGTGCTTTGACACTTGACACTTGAGACAGTTTTTTTTTCAATAAATTTAAGTTTCTGAGAATCGTTTAGATTTAGTCCAGTAAGAACGTTTGCGATGGTCGAAAAAGATATGGCTGAATCGAGAGAGAATGCTTCATAAACATGCTTGGTATATATATATATATCTTTCTATGTTATGAAAAGATTTTGGAGCTGCCACCGTCGCCACCGTCGTGTAGAAGAGTCCGTCATAGGCCCCCTCACCCGGATTATTCCAAGTCTTGCACAGGCCCCCCTGGGCCAGCTCATTCTGAGTGCCTCATAGGCCCACGAGCCGAGAATCTAAAACCTTTTCTAAAACCCTCTCTCTTGACTGAACTATTCTGGGTCGTTCAAGGGTTTTCCAAGTCTGAATTATATATTCAGACTTGTGTGTTTCAAAAAAAGTGTCTCGCTCTCGGCAGGGGACCGACTCTACACCTCCCAAGTCTACACAAAGATAGGTCTACACAAAAAGTCGACACAGAAAGACTGTACACGCAGACAGCTCGACACCGAAAACTCGGCACGAAAAACTCGACACCAAAAACTCTGCACGAAAAACTCGACACCGAAAAGTCAACACGAAAAACTCGACACGCCGAAAAGTCGGCACAAAAAACTCGACACCGAAAAGTCGGCACGAAAAACTTGACACCGAAAAGTCGACACTTTGATCGATTTTGGGGAATTTTAAGGCCCTATACGATGTGAAATTTTCCGTTGATTACAATTTTTATTTCACTCTGTGGGCAAATCGCGATTGCGCAAGCGAAGCGTGCGTGAAACTTTGTTTACACACGTCGTGAAATAAAAATAGGTACGATACTCGCGCGAAATAGTATATTACACTACAAGAGCAGAAAGTTTGAGATTCCTGCACAAGTCAAAAAAAGTTTTGTCGCACTAGTATGATACTATCGTTCAAGGGGATATCTGAATAGATCATATTTTGTTTCAAATGAAAAAAGTAATGTATTTCTGGGTTTTCAGTGAAAAATATCACGATTTTTAAAAACAACATATTCGTTGTCTGCTGGCAAAAATACATCGAAATAGTGGGTTAAAAATGAAATAAAACCACGTTTTACGCACCGAATAAAATAAAAATTGTAATTAACGGAAAATTTCACATCGGATAGGGCCTTAAAATTCCCCAAAATCGATCGAAGTGTCGACTTTTCGGTGTTGAGTTTTCAGTGTCGAGTTTTTTGTGCCGACTTTTCGGCGTGTCGAGTTTTTCGTGTTGACTTTTCGGTGTCGAGTTTTTCGTGCAGAGTTTTTGGTGTCGAGTTTTTCGTGCCGAGTTTTCGGTGTCGAGCTGTCTGCGTGTACAGTCTTTCTGTGTCGACTTTTTGTGTAGACCTATCTTTGTGTAGACTTGGGAGGTGTAGAGTCGGTCCCCTGCCTCGCTCTCTTTCTCTCTCTTTCTCTCTTTTACCCCGAGGAAATGTAGATAATACTTTACAGATCACCTAGCGAAAAGACTGTTCTCGCAAATAATACGAAGAGGTGCCCCACTGACGAATTAGAGCTAAATCGATTAAGGTACCTCATAGGATTGTTTCCGGCGCCGACCTTTTTCGATTATTTAAAAATAACTCAACTACCATATTTTCTACTGGGTTGAATGAAATTTCAATCAATTCAATTTCTCACCCTTTTCAATAATGCATTTCATTTTATCAAGGTAGCTTACGAAATAGTGGAGCGGACATTTCTTTCAACAGTTGCCTCATTCGATTGAAACAATATAAATTTGTTGCGTGAACAGCCCTTTCGCAAAGTGCTCTGGACAGGCAGGGTTTACATTTCCGGGTGGTGAGAGTTGAGGGAAAATAAAAGTTTTTTTGAAACAGCCTAATATATATATATATATATATATATATATATGTATTGATACCTTTGCGAGCGCGTGGGCAGCAATAGACCCAAGTATATATATATATGAATCCACGACAGGGCCAGCAGTGACACTCACGAAATATATATTACGAAGCGAGTTTTTGGTTGAATAAGAATTTCCCTTGGTTTATTTGGCATTCCCACTACGGGCTAATCGATCGAAGCCTCGAAAACGAGGGATTGATCGCCAGTTCAGGGAGAGAATGCTTGTCTGAGTGAAAGAGCGAGGGAAGATACAGGTAGGTAGGCATTGGGCGTATAGTATGCGGACGAGATAGAGCAACCAGGATGGATAGATTGGAGAAGTAGAGGGACGAGCGAGGGACGAGCAAGGAGAACGCGGAAAAGGGAACGAGCGAATGAGTGAGTGAGCGAATTGGTGGCTTGATACACCCCTAAAACTTCTGAGCGAGGTGGGAGACGCAAACCGAGGAGTATGGGCATCCCGCAAACCCAACGTTGTGGTCGGGGGCGGCTTATCGCTGAGCGCACGCGGTCGCCACCGCCAGTCACCAGCACCGCGGCCTCGAATCACCGCGCATTCTCTATCCCCGCGTCCTCTAATGTGCAAGCGAGAGGGACTGCCTGTTTGGCAGCCAGTTTTCCCGATTACGATGAATTTCTTTTCCCGGTGGGAACGAACGCTCTCGCAACACGAGCGTGGCTTTTAATGTAATCGCTTATACAATTCTCCCCGAATACTATATAGAGTACACCTAATTTTCTATAGATTTCATGTAGAAGTCTCAAGGAGTAAATATCATCAATATCAAATCTCAAATAAGGACTGATAGATAGTTCAAGTGTGACGAAAGGGTGGGAAAAGTATGGCCACAAAATATAATTTTTGTCTGATTTTTCACTCTGCTATTCAACACTTTTTACGTATTACGATTTATTTTTATCGGGTTGTCATTTCATAAGGAACGATTCTTTCATATTCTTTATCCTTCTAAGCTTTTCCTCAAAGTCACCACACAAAAAAAAATCTTTCGCTTCCACTAAAAAAGCGGTTGAAATCTTTGAACGAAATAATTGTTTCAGTAAATAAATATCGTATTATGATAACCAACTGGTCGTTATGGATCTTGTAAATATTCGGCAATATCGTACTACATAGAGTAATATTAATTTTCCAAGGTATGACCAATATAGAATCTCGAATATATATTAATGAATAATTAAAATGGGGCACAACTGGAAAAATTGTATGGCAAAATTCTGACAACTGGCGGGACTTGGTTTGAATTTTTTCTAAGTATCCATTGTCACATATCGTCGTCGTTGTTAATCGTTGTTTAGCCTGCAGTATTTGCAACGTGCCGTAACCTGCATTATTCAGAACGTTAACTGTCCGGCGCAGGTATTGAAGATTTATATCTAGTGCATGTAAAATAACGGATGATTTCTATTCCACTGTTAGACTCAACTTTGGGACTGATGTATAGCCGCGGTGTTTACATAACAAAACGATTCATTTTATTATTTGAAAATAAAAAACAAACAAAACAACGTGTTTTTTTCTTGACATGAGACATTGGAAACCGATATTTTTGGAAGTTCTTGTTCGATTAAGAGTTGAAACTCGAATTTCGAATAAACGCACGAGTATATTTCGTCTTTAAAGAACCACATTTAGCATTTTTAATTAACTGATTTCATGGGAATGAACTTGTTTTTTTATCGCCGTTTAAGATAATTACTATGTACTCTAAGTTAGGCTTACATTTGAAGGTTACGCGTTTCAGCGTTGTTAATGTGTGTATTTCGTGTTTGTTGATTAAAGACTGATGCGTGAAACGCTTGAAAAAATGATGAATCGGAATTGAAGTCGGGTTTTCGAGGAACATGAAACTGCCAAAGAATGCTGAGAACTCGCGACACGTGCCGTCAGCGGAAATAAAATAAAAGGGCAAAAAAGGAAGCCCGCGATTGCACGGAAAAAATAGATTAGTTGAGAAATCCAAACTTCAAATGCTTAGAGCATGAGACGTAGTTTAATTGGCATAACCAACCGCCTGGGTGGCGTTACCAATTGGTCGGTTGACATGCCCAATCGGTTGGTTGGCAGTCGCAATCGATCGTTTGGCATGACCAATCGGTTGTTTTGGGTTACCAATCAGTCGTTTTGGGTTACCAATCGGTTGCTTGGCGTTACCAATCAGTTGATTTGGGGTACTAATTGGTTGGTTGGCGTTACCAATCAGTTGATTTGGGGTACTAATTGGTTGGTTGGCGTTACCAATCAGTTGATTTGGGGTACTAATTGGTTGGTTGGCGTTACCAATCAGTTGGTTGACGTTACCAATCACTTGTTTTGGGTTACCAATTGGTTGGTTAGCGTTACCATTCAGTTCGTTGGTGTTACCAATCAGTTGCTTGACGTTACCAATTAGTTGTTTTGGGTTACCAATCGGTTGGTTGGCGTTACCAATTAGTTGTTTTGGGTTACCAATCGGTTGGTTTTACCACACAATAACTTGGTAATGTCATATTGTACATATCAATTCCGTGGTTTCCACAACTACATTTCTTTCTTCGTGTGAGGAAGTGATTTACATGAGCAGAAATTGAAAGTAAAAACGGTAAACGGTCCAGTTTCGGTCACAGTCCCAGTTTCGTACAGAGGTATCCCTAGCATGGTCGGTCTCGCCCCCATTCAATACACAGCCAATGATTCCCATTCGCATTCCCAGTGACAGAAATTACGGTACTCGGTCCTCCTCGGTTATCCGTATGATTTTACACGCGTATATTGTCTAACATTGACGGAAACTGTGACGTTCGCCTTATTGGAAAGAATCAAAATAAAATAATCATTCATAATATCAGGAAAAATAGGCAGGACGTAAGTCCACGTTCTTATAAGATTAAATGACAATTCTTTTGCGTGGAGACGATTGTTCGCTGCTGAAGATTAAAAATATATATTTGGATTATTTACTTTATCACGGGATAATGACAGCTATATGTCGTTATTTACAAGAGATGCTTCGGCGGCGTCTCGAATTCGAAGGTGAAGGGAGTGAGCGAGCAGTCGATCACCGAGATGCGATAGCGAAGAGCATAGTGCACGAGGACGAAAATCGTTTTGCGGTAAGCAGTCTCATCCGGAGTGTGGCTGGCAAGATGTTGAGGAGAAGGATGAAAGCCAGGTGCCTCCTGGCAAGATCCAACAGGGGAGAGACTGTAGAGGATAGACGGTTGAGCTCGCGATCAGTACACAACGTGTAAGTTATGAGAGTATCGCACTCGCGCCAGTCAGTTCGGTTATAACAGTCTCGCGCCCAGCTCCACTGCGCACTACACCATAGAGATTGTAATACCCCGTGTTCGGTACAGTATAGAAAGAGATGGGGCTGTATCAACGTCGAAGATCATCATCCTTCGTCGCGGCGCGCGAGAGCGCCATTGATTCTCTCGGTGCAGTCTTGTTTTCCTTCTCTATCTCTCTCTCGCTCTCTGTCTCTCTCTCCTGCTTGCCAAATACACGCATGTACACATATCCAATGTGCTTCATAGCGTATAGAAAGGAGGAGAGGAAAAAGGAGGAATAAAGTGAAGGAAAAGAAGAGTCGAGTCCTACGAGGCAGAAAGCAGCCTCGGGGTTTTGAGAGATCGAGACGATCCGGGCACCAGGTGCATCGGCGAAAGAGAAAGAGAGAGAGAGAAAGTCGAGGCGCGAGGAAACGAAGGAAAGAGAAGGATGGACGCAGCGGGAAGTTGTTCGTGTGCACCAGTGAGGAGGATGGTCGATGCAATGCAGATACCAGACGACCTGCCAGCAGTCCCTCTATCCCTCCCTCTCTCTCTCTCTCTCTCTCTCTCTTACACTTATTTTTATCTTATGCTCGCTATATACGCGTAGTTTAATACTATATATACAAGGTGATTTTCTCCCTCTCTCACCCTCGCTCTCGCGTCCTACTCGCCCGGCGATCTCACCCCGACTGCTATATAGTACGAACCCGAGATGCCCTCCTACAGATACAAATGGGTACCTATGCCAACGGCGGGGCAACCTGTTATTATACATTCCCCTATACAAACAACGTGTTAATCGGGCCCATTTCCCACCCTTCTTTTGCTCCTGCGCCTCGTTCTCTGTCCCTTCCTTCTTCTCCTTGTTCCGCTTCTTCTTCACCTTCTCATCTTACTTCATTTCTACTCCACCTCGAGCCGCACCTCGAGACCTTTTTCACTTCTTCACCGTACTCATCATCGTGATCTACTCCTTCTTCGTCTTCTTTATCATCATCCTTATTTTTCTTTTTCGCAGATCTCTGAGAAATTTTGACGAGACTAAATCATTGGTGATTCACTTAGGAAGAATTAACAGGTTCATTTGATAACATGTTTATTAAGATATTTTTGTAACTTTGTAACGCACAGAAATCGCGGTACCCCTGAAAGTAGTTCGGTACTTGAGTGACGTCTATTAATTATTATTGATATGAATTTTCATACATTTAGATCATGTATCTTATACCATGAGTATCTGTAATGCAATGAATTAGCGATAGGAACGTTATTGATGAGAAAAGTTGATAGAAATATGAAAACAATCGTACGGACTAACAATTAATCATAAGATGTCACTCCAGCACCTGGACCACCACGATTATATCAAGGATTCTGCATTTTTTATCTTTTCATATAATTCAGTTCATTATTGATTTCTTGATAATAGGTTGCCCGAGTAACAAAGTTTTAAATGCACAAATAAAAGAAAAGCAAAATAGTTACAATTACTATTTAATTGATTGCTACGGCGCCGTGGATTTTGAAAATGAGACTACCATTTGAAGAAAAAAAAACACGAAAAAGAAACTGCATGTCCATCAGATAAAATTTTGCTCCAATACTTCGTCACATCATGGCGCAGTGTATACATTTTCATTATTTTCTTCTTAATTTTCCATTCGATGCCTCTTGCTTCCTGGTTTTTATGATTTGTTTACTCGCACCCTTATTTCGCTCATGGTATATAGATATTTCGAGCGGAAAGCTGGAGAACAACGTGTACATTCGCACCCCGCCCCATCATGGCTCGCCCGAAAGCCCCGCGAGCAAGGTTCGAACTCTGACCCCGTGGCTAATTGTTGTTGGCTCTAGATTGCGGATAGGCCCATCGCGTCCGGGCGCACGTTTGCCAGAGGGAGCGAGTGAGAGATACGAGAGAGTAAGAGTGGAGGGCCAATCCGGTGCATCATGCAGTGGTCGGCTCCGTCCTCGGGGTTACAGAGCGCGAGGAGACCGTTGCGATCTCTCGGAATTTACCCAGCGGATATAATCCTTCAAATAGTCTCCTCGCGCTCGGTTCGAAGTTCCTCGTAATCTTAATCATTCTTCGAAGATCTTTAATATTTTCCTTTTTACGTTTTCCTTTTTTTATTTTTCTTTTTTTATCATTTTGCTTCCTTCGCTTCTTCGTTTATTTTATCGCGCCGAATAATCAGTGAATACAATCAAGATATTCGAGTGCCTGCCTCCTGTGGTCGATTCTCGACCGCGCATGGAGAGTTTCCGAGGGAATCGCACGATTCGCCGTGAGAGAAATCTCCGAGATAGATCGGCCCGCGACTGCGAGAAAAAAAAACAGCCATGAAAAGAAACGAAAGAAGTATGAGATAGATAGATATCCAGCTATGGCAACAGTTGAAAGGAACTTATCTCGTAACAGCCGCACGGTGAGAGAGACTGAAAGAAAGCAGAAAGATGCCCGCGCGTCCTGCCCGGTCTGATATTAAAAGTAGCTGGTTAGATAGCCCGTCAGGCTTCTCTATCGGCACTCGAGAGCGCAAAGGATGCCAGCCAATAAAAATAGCCATCGCTATCCGGTACCCGAGCTTCGGCATGCATGGGCTATCTTGCACCATCGATACGCATACACACAAGAAAACTACGACAGGCTCTACTTGTAGTATCTAGCTGTATTTATCCGTTGAAGAGCAAGCTAAGTCAAACAGAGAAAATCATAGCACAAGATAACTCACCCCGGAAACGTAAAAAAAACTTAGAGTTCCTTTGGATTTTTAACTAAATCTGTGGTAGTAAAGAAGTAAAACTTTCTTTTTAGTTATCACCGAGAGAAAATATTTAATTGATTCACGGCAATCTGCGCCAATGAAAAGAAATACTCGAGTTTCAATACTATCTTTTCATTGAATGACTCAAACTCAATGAAAGGAAGTGATATTAATTCAAAGAAACATTTCTTTAAACCGAGAAATCGTTTCTGTTATTTTTCTCCACTTCCCCCACCACAGCTCAAAATGTTGAAACCTATTTTTTCCTAAACTACTCGGCAAATAAAGATTACATTTTGAGAGAATGTGTAGAAGTACAGCAGGAATTGGCTAAACTATTGGCTCCTTGAAACTCGAAGCCTTTCGTTCGGGAGAACCGAAAAACAAAAAAGTTAGGTTAGGAGCAAGAGAGACAGCCCTATAGACGGTCAACATTGGACGACGAAATTCCCAGCACTTGCTGCCATTAAGTATATGTTTTCATTAAATCAATGAAAACTTTTCTTTGAACCAATGAAATTGTTTTTTTATGTAATGCCCATTAAGTAAATGTTTCTTTACATGCAATGAAATGTTCTCTTTAAAATTTAAGTGCGCTCTCTAATTGAAATCAAATGGATATTTCGTTAACATCAATGAAAAAAGAATCAAACCACCCATTTTTGCCGTTAATGAAATCGTTTCTCTCAGTGTAGCGACAGAAACCAAGATGAAGCGTCGAGAACTGTTAAGGAATAACAGAAAAGCAAAAATGTAGATAAGTACGAGTATGCATTGACAAATAAATGAACTATAGATTATTCTTCATCAGTAATAAAGTATGGAGTTCGTATTTCGCGAGAGTCCAGAAAATCCAGAAAATAAATGCATTGATTTTCTTTCATTGATATCAATTAAATATTTACATGCTTTTAAGAAAAACGGTTACTTTGTTTGGAAATACGGATTTAAGGAAACCGTTTTCTCGATTCTAAGAAATAGTTTTTTCGATTTGAAGGAACGGATTTAAAAAACTGACTAAAAACAACGGTCCGCTCGATTCAAATGACCGATATATTCAATGGCACTCACCCCACCAACGCTTAGCGCGTCAGTCGCGTTCAGGTATTAAAAGCGAAAAACCGACAAAAATGTATCGTCGGATATCAGAGTTTGCTTCAATACATGATTTCAAGTGATTTCTATAATGTTCCTATATCTAGTACAGCATGGAAACAAATTTCTTTAAGGGACACCTGCCGTGCTTTCAATCCTTTAACGGCATTTTATCTTATAGATTATGATTCGCTTTTAGAGTCTCTAAATGATTTATTTGAAATAGATGATCAACGGTTATAGGTTTGAATAAAAGTTTGTTTAATTCAATGTCACCACATTTCACTGAGTTTGCGATTTTTTTGTTTAATCAATTTCCCCATAATTTTTTTCATTGTCCTCATTCTCTTTACTCTATCCGGCTGATAACACAATATTTTCCGACGACTACTACGAAAGTTGATACTCTCACAAATGGAAATAGAAGTGAGACTGATGTTTTTACAAAAATAAAAAATAAAAAATCGCTTGCCTGAACGATTATCCGCACTCGCAATTTTTTTTCTTTCCAGCCGATTTATCTAGATATTCATTTTTCATCGCACTCAGTCTATGTACTGAGACTATTTTTCTACAGTTTGCTAAAACTGTTTTGCTATCAGATGCGAAAAGAAATTGAAGTAGCTTCAGTTAATAAAAATTATTTTAAAAAACATCATAAAAATGGATTTCTCTACGGCCATTTTGATCTCTAATTGAATATCTGTAATTAATTTTGTAATATGCGCTCATAAGTAAGATAGTGATGATGCGGTCCGTTCGATGAGTGGATTCTTGTGGAGACGTAATGTATGTGGGTGTGGGTATCTTCATCATTTTATGAGAAGGAGCAGCAGCAGCAGAATAGGGAAAGCAAGCTCGATCGATCGATTCATCCAAGCATCGTTATACAGAGCTCTTTCTCTCTTTTGTCGTGAGTATCGTGCAGGAAAGAGAGAGAGATAGAAGAGTGTTTCTTGCTCACTCATTGCTGCTGGCCAGCGCGCAATTATCTTATTCGCCGATCGGACCCTCCCACGTGTTAATTTGCTTGTTGGTTAACCCAAAGTCTCCTCATCGCTCTCCCTCACTCTCTCTCTCTCTCTCTCTCTCTCTCTCTCGCTTCTTCTCTTATCTTTTTATGTATTTCGTTCTTGCTTTTCGTGGAAGCTCTTCGGATGATCTCTCTTCCTATCCTTTTCGCGTTTCTTCTCTCGTCTCTCGTTCTTAGTCTCTATCTCTTTTTACTTCTCCTTCGTACACAGTACAATATAACGCAGAGAGCGTGAACGAAGCGCAAGCGGTACTGCCCTCGAAAAAGCAGGCGCGATCGAGGCCACGATAGTTCTCGTTGATTTTTCGATCGCTTCTCGATCCCACCGAGCGTCAGCGTAGCAACCTCGTCGCCTGATCCACGACTTGAGTTTACCCAGCGCCATATGCCCCTCGGGAGAACTCCATACCGATCACGAACCGATTTACAAAAGTTTCTTTTCGTTTCAGTTCGATCTTTTTCTTTTTTGTATTATATAGCTTATAGCATGGGTCGCGTCGGGTTCGAAAACAGATTCGCCCAGATAAAACGTACTCGAGAGATTCTTATTAGATAGCGTGAGATCCAGAAGTTCAGATAGAGATTTTTGAGTGGCATGCTTCTATACCCGTGCAGATTATCGATCATATCGAATACACATGGATGTACGTGCATCAACAAACGTGTGTAGTTGGAAGATTCCATCTGATTACAGCGATTCATCATCTTTAAGCTAATTACTTGGGCGAAACTTTTATGTTGGTTTTGTCGACAAGTAATGAGCAATATTATTACACCTACGGAAAATATTTCATTGATGCTAAAGAAATGGTCGGGCTGATTTTGTTTTCATTACTTTTAACGAAATATTTCTTTGATTTTAATGAAATAGTGTACTCAAATTTCAAAAAAGACATTACACTGCCTATAAATAAACATTTGTTTAGTGAGCATATAATAAAGAAACAGTTTCCTCGCTTAATAAAAAAAATTTGATGGCGATTGGGTTATTCGTATTCTTATTAAAGAATTGCTCAGAAAATATTTTAATTCATAAATTATCCTCCTCTACTACAAATAAGTCTTCGCAATTTGACTTTAATAAATGTCTTCGCTATGAAAGATACATTAGTTTATATATTTTTGTCATAATCTCTCATATACTTTTCGCAATAGAGTGCAATTTGTAGAAGCTTGTTTAAGAATTCTGGGAAATATTTCGAGGCTTAGGTACACAAGTAAGATTGACCGATAGTCTGAGATTATCGTAGATTTGTTATCATGGCCATCTTTGTTCTTTAGCGTCGACATGATGTGATGATAAAGGAAATACGTCTGATAAAGGTAAGAGATCACGGGCGATTGTATCATTCGATAATAGTATACGTATTATCGACGCTGTTCGGTGCTCGAATAATAATAGATCCCGATAATGATCGCTCACTGATTCAATTACATTATCGATCTCGCGATTCGATAATATACGAGATTCGTGCTTAATAATAAATCGCACGCTTTATCAATTTCAGATAGCTTTACTACGTGACTCGGAATAAGTAATCTCGAGCTCATTTCAATGATTATCATCCAACACAACAAACTTTCGACCGATAAAGGCCTAAACGAGAAAGAGTGAAAAAAAAGTATCAAGACAAAATATACTCTGAATTTTTCTCCCTGAATATTAAATAACCCAATTTCAAGCGTTTGACTGTTAATGAACAGATATTAATAAATAAGTATGAAACCCATTTGTTTTACTCACTCAAACCGGAAAGGGAAGTTAAACCTCGCAAAACAGATCTCCGCTGGCGCCAAAGTAAGACGCTCATCCTGAACGAAAAATCCTGTTAACACTTTTACTCGAAGCTGCAATTAGGCTCGATACATCACTAGCACTAATACACGTCACGAGGATAACTTCAAAGGGTGTAATAATGAGGGCTTTTCACAAGCGTGGACAAACGCGCGAATAGGTGAACGCCACCCACTGGTTGAGAGGCACTCTATGGTCGCGTTTGCGATCACGATTTCGCGATCTTGGCTTGCGGCGGTAGAAAGAGCCGTTTGTGCGATGGAGGTGGTCTAGCCGGTTCAGGTGGCCGCCGGCTCCTTCCCGCGCTATTGTCACGAGCACGTAACGCGCGTGAATAATCGGAATCGTGCTGACCAGTGGCAGCCAGGCGAGAGACGATTTCTTACGGCACAACAGATACAGAGAGTCAAATCACTCCCAACACAATGTCCGAATCTCTTCTTTGCCTCGTGTGGTTTCGCTGGTGGTGACCGATAACGAATGGCGGAAGATTCCTTCGTAATCTTTATCGCTTACTCATCGCTTAATCACATCGCATGGTTACCAAAATTTCTTAAAGCGTTCAAATTTATGCGTAGTCGTTATGAGTTTCGCACCCAAAGAAGATTTCGATCAAATTATCTTCTTGATCAAATAATATATTTTAAAAAAATGCAATTATTACATGGAAAAAAATGTTTGGTTGTGACAACTACATTTTCGAGTCAGTGTACCAGAGATATTGAAAATTCGTTGTCCCAACCATATCGAATAGTCATCTCAATTATTCACGATAAGTTTCCACAAGATTAGTCAGCCTAATCAATTTAATGATAGCGCCTTCTACTTGAATCCTAACGACCATTCAGCTCGTTGGCAGTGTTATTCGGATCCGTGATTCTACCATTTTTTGATTATGGCTGCTAATCTTTTCTCACCGTGAAACTTTTCTTTCCAATTAACAAAAAGCAAAAGAAAATTGTATTTACTAAGACACTCTATAGGTTTCAAACTGTTGCTTTAGTTTTTTTTTGTTTCACTATGAAAAAAAACTTTAGACTAAAATACTTGAAGAACGAGCGAACAAGTTTTGAGCGTCGACGAGCGGAGTGACGGGATACTGTCACCTCGGTAGAGCTAATATCACTGGTTCCCGAGTGGCCCTGCGGAGCAACCATGGCAATAGCTACCTGGTGTTATCAGAACTTCTGCGTTCGCTCTTTTACCTCCTCGTCACTCGCTCTCTTTTCCTCTTTTCGTTCGTCCTTTTCTTCCTCATTCTTCAGCCTTTTGCTCAGTCGCTCTTTTTTTCTATAGCACCGCTCTATGCAATCTTTATCCGTCTCACGTTCCCGTTCTCTGTACGCTTGATAAGCGTTTCTCCTCCGACCTGGCAAACAAACTCTCCCTACTCTTCTCGCTTCGGCTCACTCGCTCGCTTCCAGGCCTTTCTCAAGGTTTTTTCCCCCGAAGCGTCTTCATTCTTTCGGCCCTTTTGCGTCTGTCATTCACACTGCACGTGTAGCTTCTTTATTACGGCGTTTTTTTTTTTCATATAGCTTTGATTGTGTACGATCCGTGTACGTAGATTTGCTGGAGTCGCGTACTCGGAACCAGAGGTGTAACCTTCGGATACGAAAGAAGCCAGCTGGCTGGTAAATCTCCTTGTACAACGACTGTTATATCCACACACGCGTATTATTATAATACGCGTACTTGGCTCGACTCTCACCGCCGTTGGGGAATCTTCGTTCGTTCGTTCGTTCGTTCGTTCGTTCATTCGTTGGTTTGTTCGTTGTATGTCGTGACTTAAACTTAGCGGCCGCCGGGCTCGCACAAGCGATAGCGTCGATGATAAGGAACGAACGGGGAGACGGAGAACCGGCGAGAACGATAACGATAACGATTTTACGATGATATACTCCTCTATACTTGTGTACCCACTACTATAGGCGTTCTCCTACACTCGAGACTGCCCGCCGGCTGCTATACGTGACTAATGGCGATAACGATAACGCGACGAGTGAATCGCTCGCTATACAAACAGCCGTCCTGTGTGTGAACCTATGGATAATATGGTAATTAGAGAGTTCAGGCAAATCCTAAACTTTTCCTGTGTTTGTCCGCAAACTCGTAAAACAATCGTACTAATTTCGTTTTACTTCATTACCGCTATTTAAAAAATCGTTTGTTTTTAAAAAGTTTTTTCTTTCATTATACATGCTCATTTTCTGATTCGCTTTAAATTGTGCGGTTGATAATAAGCATTTTATTTTATTATCGTTAATATAGATTTTTTATTCTTTCCAATATAACGAGTAATACGCTAAATTTACCAAAGGCATCATCCGTCATCGGATGGGTAATTCCCGATTTCAAACTTTCCACTGCTGTATCTCTGAAAATAATCGATGGATTTATCCGCCATTTCGTAAGCTATGCATAGTTCTGTTTTCTGGAAAAAAAAATGTAGATACGGCTAAGATATCGACATGCCGACTGAATGTAAATTTTCATCGGAAATGCTTAGTGTCTTATAGGAACCCAAGCGTCCAATAAAAGTTGAAATAAGTTTTATTTTCGTAAACGGAATTTTTGCGTTTCAACGTGAGGAAGGTGCCATTTCTTTCCGTTGCGAATATATCATTTCACTAAGTGAGGAAATCCTGACGAATTGGGTATTTGTGAAAAATTGTTGTATGTTTATCGTGTACGAAATTAAAATAGACCCTGTTTTATATTGAAATACGGGTAAGAATCGAGTATCGCACGTGCGTAACGATCGAGTATCGCCCATCAGTAATGATTGAGTATCAGGTACGAGAAACAATCAAGAATCAGGTACACCAAGAGAAAGGATTTCATTGACGCTAAAGAAATGGGTGAATTGATTTTGTTTTCATTCATTTCAACAAAATATTTCTTTGATTCCAACAAAATTGTGCACTTAAATTTCCAAGAAAACCTTTCACTGCCTGTAAAGAAACATTTACTTGGTGGTCATATAATAAGGAAACATTTTCATTGTTTCAAAGAAAAGATTCCGTTAATTCAATCAAACGATTCTCTTGATTCATTGAAAAAGATATATTTAATGGCAGCAAGAGCTGACAATTTCGTCGTCCAAGTTTAACACCTATCGGGCTGTCTCTCTCGCAACTAACCTGAATTGTTTTGTTTTCCGGTTCTCCCGAACAAACTTTTGAGTTTCCAGGAACTCGTACTTTAGCGCATTCCTGCGGTTCTTGAGCAACTTCTCTCCAAATTTGAGCTTTATCTGCTCAGTAGTTTCAGATAAAAATCGATCTCCAAATTCTGATCCTATGAGGCCTGTTTATTGGAATCAATGAAAAGAACAAAGACGATTTTTTTCATTCAATGTCATTACTTTTCATTGAGCTTGAGATCATTTAATGAAAAGATAGTATTGAAAGTGAAATATTTCTTGTCATTGACGAAGATGGCTGTGAATCAATGAACTCTTTTCTCTCGGTTGTATTCTGTACAAGAAATGCCTGGATATCACGTGCGAGAAACGGCCAAGCATCACGTATATAAAATAATAATGACTCATTTTTTTATTCCTGCGTATGCCTAATTTAGGCTCAAACATTTCTACTGTAAGAGAATAACAGGGTTGAAAATTTTTGTTCGATAAATTAATATAAAGCATTTGAAGACTTTTTTGTACATACGCGTATATTAATTATTATACAAATAGAAAATGTTAGAGGTAACATTGATAACCAAGAACGTCTGATGTGCACTACAGCAAAAGTAAATGAACATAAAATAAATTAAATATGGGTATCGAAGCCTTGTCATTTGGGCATGGACCCGAAATCGACAAACCAACGATTAGTGAGTCAATACATAGCCGAGCATTTACCTGTAATCGGCAAACAAACAATGAGCGAGTCACTATTCGACTCGTAAGCATTGGCCTTTAATCAAGGAACAAACGATTGACATGTCGTTATTCGGCCGAGCATCGGTCTAAGGTTGTGAAGTCGATAATTGTCATCCCAACGATGGCCCGAGTATTGGTCGTTACAGCTTTATCGGCAAAACCTACAAGCACTCCATCATGTAAGAGGATTTGGTACACGGAGAGATTTTTCTGGTGATCACAATTCAAAAACTTTGACAGTGGTTCTCATGCAGCATAGTAAATTCGGTTTATTCGACTAGTCTGGCGATGACTGCCCTGCATTTCATGACCGCGAATTTTTCGTATCAAATATACAGTACGGCAAACGATGCCAGTTGTGTTCACGAGTCACTTACCAACGTTATATATTGCTGATTAAACGCAACATAGTAAAGATTGCTAGGCCGGTTACGTGCCTACTTCTGCATCGTATACCAGTCAATGTCGGAAATACGTGCAGTTAAAATGATACTTAAATTAATAGAAAGCAAAGGTATATAACGGTAGGTTAGGAGGGATAGGTTACAAAAATGCATTAAAAATATATGTTATTTTACGCATTGAATATTTATCAATTTTTCTTATATTATCAAGTGTTCAAACGAATTGTTTTGTTCTATAAATGCAGCCGTCACTCAATTTATTTTGTTGTGTACAACGGTACAACACTCCATGTGGTTTTCATATAATGAGGCGTAGTCGCAATCATCCATGTCGTGGACCTTGTACTGCTTCAAAAACCGACTGAAATAATGTTTTTCTTTACCCATTTAGGATCCTATCAAAATCATCACGAACTTTCGTCCTGATCTCGAATGTTACTAAAGGGAAGGTTATGCTTATGACCCGTTGCAAAAAGTGCAGGTTACACAACAATTTACAACGGCAATGACATTCGACGATTTTGTTGTTGTCTGGACGAACAATACATAGATAATCTTGCGTATATAATATATCTTGTAAAAAGATGTGTACTTGCATGCTTTCGTTTTACCTGTTCTTTCTTAGGCGCACTTTACACTGCCGACAACAATGGGCAACTAACGCCGTTGACGATGTAAATACACTGAGCCGGTGCCAAACGTATAGCGGTCACCGCGCGTCTTTCGTGTATAGCGAATGGACTGTTTAGAACTATAGCCTGTAGATGGAGAATGATTCCCAGACGCAGCGTCTTATTAGCTACAACGTTGAGGATATCAGAGTTTGATATTTTGTATACATATGAAATGTTTGTATTTCTTTCAAAACTAATTCCGCATCTATAGATTTTATTAATGAATTGAGAGATCAATTTCTTCATATATTGCGAATCGTAATCACTGTCTGTTGAAAGTCACGACCATTGTCAAGCTTTAAGATGTTTCCGAGACAATTTTGCGTATACATCCTTACGAACTTTGGATTATTTACAGTACGATTTGAAAACCAAAATATAGTAACGATTCTTGTACGGCATGCAAGATACAGTAAAACACAACACAGTACTCTATAGGGAAATATAGAAATAGACTCCAGAAGCGTTGAATAAACCGAGTTTACTATACTAAATTGGGTAATGATTACCAGCCTCTTCTCTCCGTGTAATGACTGACCAAAATTATTAGGAGGTAATGCGCAAGATTTTAATTCACAATTTTGCAAAATTCCATTGCCTGTTTTAGAAAAAAATCTTATTTTTTACAAAGCTTCTTTGTGATCTTAAAATGAAAACTTTCCTTTCTTAATTCAGTGGAAAATAATAGAAACATTATACTCCATGTTACAATATTCTGCAGTTAATAGATCATCACTTGAATATATAAAAAATTACACGAACTCAATTTTTTGTCTTCGGGTTAAAAAAATTGCGGATGTTTTTCCATGGCGAATATTTATTCGCAGTTTATAGTGGCGAGGGTTGGGAATGACATGCACGGTAACCGTGTAAAACGAATGTGTACACGTACATACAGTACACAGTAGAATATCGTACAAGAGGTGCACTTTGACTCTGACTCGGACTCGGATAACCGTCCTAGGATAATACACATATGGACTGTACTCCGTATGTACGTATAGCAGTGCTCGGTGGTCGCGCGGCGTTGCCCTGCCTGCCCTGCTTTCTGGCATCGCTTGTATCGTCGCGCAGCAGCAGCAGCAGTGCCGGTGGCCTTATCAGCTCCCGCGACTCGGCGGGCTTATCGCTTTCGTTCCAGATCGGCTCCGACGATATCAGTAGCAGCAACCCTGTGTGTGAGAGCTGCACCTTCACTATCGCGTTTACGTACTGTAGTTTTGTGCGGTTATCCTACGTTGGCAAACTAATCGCTCGTTTTGTCGCGGTAATATTAATATTATTATTGTCATTACGTTCAAAACTTAAGGAAAATGTAGAAACTCACGAATATATTGTTTAATCGTAACCCAATGTTGTTGTTGTCTTAAAAAAAGGCTGTGTATGCAAATCCAGTTAAGGGTTTAATTTTCGCTACTATTGATTGGTTATCTGAAGGTTCGAGGAAATTTAACAGTAACGAGATATGGAAATTGTTCAGAGACACAGCGATTCTACCAAAAGTAATACAATACGTTAACACAATACAAGGCTTTTTTAGCACCGCTACACTAAATATTGCGAATCTTCACGCTTTGTTAATGATAACATCAGTATTTTTATTTCTATTACACGTCATTTACAAGACGAATTTGAAAAATCGTGAGAGTTATCATTGATATGATGCAAAGTTGTGATTGTTATCGAAAATGCCACTTTTGCAGTTACAGACGAAGAGAGTTCACTGTAACCACACCCCTTGATTCCTTGATTTTAGATCATTCTGAAACTGCGGCCTACGAAACATTTCGTCGACGTCAACGGAATAGTATATTTAATTTGCTAATCTATTTTCTTTACAGATGCATGCAAAATTTCCGTTTGCGCACCGGTTTTAGACTACAAAACAGCTGATTCCCACATTGTGCGCAAAATACTTTGCGTACTGGTTTCACCACTGACGCCATCTAGCGTCGCGAACAGTTACTAGGTTTGCCAGTTCAGTGAGGTTAAACGAGTTGTGATGAAATTTTGTTTTTTTATTTCAAGAACAAACAATGTTAAGATGTTTTTTTTATCGAGAGGGGCTTCCCCCTCCCTCAACCTTCGTCCCTGGGCTTCTGTCATTTTCTCGTGTTTTTCGGCTGTAACTTCGCTTTGACTCGGATTTTGTAATGCATTCGTAAAGAAGAGGAGTGTTCGATACTTGAGGCGGCCTGTTGAGCACTGCTCGCGTGGAGAGGGCACAAAGCCACGCGAGGTGGACGCGACTTTTCCGCAAGGTGGCACATGCCGTCGTCAGATGGCGATAGCCAAACAAGGAGGAGAAGAAGAAGAAGACTTTTCCGCACTCGCCGTGCGCAAAACGACCATTTGGCATCTGATATCGAAATATCATATACCTTTAATAATCTCAAACTCGATGAAACATAGTGATTTAAAATCGAATTAATATATTTTGATACAAGAGGCCAAACGAGCGTTTTGCGCACCGCGAGAGTGAAGGCTTCGCTCCGCCGTTACACGAACAGTGCGCAAGAAGCGCGTTTGACCTCTTGTATCGAACGATTTTTTCCTTTACGAGTGCAATGCAAAATCCGGGTTCGTCCGCCGTTTACAGACATGCAAAAAGCGGTTAGACCTCGGAGTTACTATAGCAACCTCAAGCAGTAGACAAAACGCTTCGCGTGGTGTGCAAAATGCTTTGCAGACCGGTGCAGCATTCAGTTATTTTGGCTATCTGCAAACGGTGGGCAAACTCGGATTTTGCATGCGCGTGTAACGAAAAAAATTTGCTGTAATCCGAAGTTCCATTTCATAAATTCTAAAGAAATCGTCTTTGAGATACTAAAAGGAAAACGTAACTTATAAATTAAGATGTGGCTAGCGGAATGAGAGAACGGCGAAGCCTTCTTTAAAATAATTAATTCCATGCCGCATTAGGTAGAAAAAGGTTACAGAAATTATTTAAATTACTTATTAACACAAACACTGATACCCGACTATCCATTTTCCTGATTTTTCAGTATTAAGGAGACTCATTTACCTAAAAACTATTAATATAAAATATTCATATAGAAATACTAATACAGTTTACAAACGAAAAATTAATTCTGTTATAATATACATCAAGCATTATTATTGTGCAGTCTTATGGTGCACTATAAGATTATGGGGTAAAATCTAACTTTGTCGCGCTCGTCGATTAGGTGCCGTTAAAAATATCGTTTCGTTGAATCAATAAAATCATTTCTTCGGAATAATGCAATATTCTCTTTGAAAGCAAAGGGATATTTCATTGAAATCGTTGAAAAACATCCCATCTTTGCATTCCTTTTGAATAAGTGAAATTTTCTTTCTCGGTCTATTATTCGGTGCTCCCTCAAGACTCCACATAGAAGATGAATACTTTACAATCGGAAGAAAAGCAAGAGAACAGTGAAAAATCTCCACTGACATAAATGCACAGACTGGCTAAAATACTCTATAGAGCGTGAAAAAGAGTTATCCACTTTTTATCATTCACTGTATGGAGCGTGAGAGGCGAGAGCGGTTGCTCTGCAATTATGATTACGTCACGAGTTGCAGGAGGTTGGAGGAAGGAGAGCCACAGCGATTAGGGTAGTTTACCTCGTCAAAACGATCTCTCGCGAGTAAGGGAAGTGGTGGAACATGGAAGTGAACAAATGAGAGGTTGCGCTTGGGGGGCTGACAACGAGCTACGGCCATTCCAACGCTTCTGTTGGTGCGCACTGGACTTCCCGATGGTGGATCATCCGCTCTCTAGCATCGAGCAGCCAAGGCAGAAGCTCATCGCTACTCTTGAACGAATGCGAAGCTGCCCACCAGCACGTTGTGTCTGGTCGATCAGCCACTAGAACCAAGGGGAAAAGCAAGAAAAAACGCGGTGCAATTTGGCCAAGGGGGATGAGAAAAGCGCTCGGAGATTACGCAAATGAGAAACGAGCGACCACCGGACTCTGTCAGAGCAAACTTTGCCACTCGGCTACTCACTCTCATGCTTCATGATAACATTAGGTGTTCCGCAAACCGGGGCTAATTGCACCGATCTTGATTCAGAAGAACAAACACCCACTGTGTGATAATTCCACGTGCAGCTATATTTTTCTAAACAATATGAGGCAATCCACCCCGTTTCGACCAGGAGTTGACCTCGACCCCTTCGATTCAGCTCATAATTTTATCTAGGCTTAGTTAGACCCTCAAGTGCGCAAAAATTTTTTTTTTGTTTTATCGCAATTTTTTAAAATATATTTTTAACGTAACATATCGAATGCCATAATTTAAGGATCTGAAAGAATTCTGAAAAATACTTTGTTTAATAACAAAATTATCTAGCTTGTACCCAAAGTGGGGAAGATTTTTCTTCTGACAGTTTTTAAGCTTTTTTAATTTAAAAAATTATTGAATAATATAAAAAATAATGAATCTACTACAGACGATTGTTCAAATGTTTATTTATGTAAAACCGCATTTTTTCAGATTTTTTCTCAGATTTAAAAAAAAATTTCAGATTTATTCGACTTATACAAATTTTTTCAAAATATTGTTTTATTAACTTAATAGTTAGAATCGACATATGTGGAGTTTTACATTTGCAAATTTTCATCTTTTCTTGGCCCGCGTTGATTATTTATATTAATTATTGAATTTTTCAAGTAGAGCGCATAATCCTATTTTAGAAATTCGGCCGGAGTAGACGCGTAATGTAAGTTATTGGTCATAATATACCTATCCTAGCCTACTTACAATGGTTTCATTTTTATGTCCACTTAATATAATTGTGTTAGTTTGCTATCCAAAAGGTGGACGAAAGTTTTTGCCAAGCACTCACATTTTTTCTGCATAGAAGCTTGATGGTCACAGTCGAAGTAAAAATCGCACATGGTCGACGATTAACCCCAACGGGTATACGGCGATGTTCTTCGGGATAATGATGATGATGAGAAACGACTTCCTAGAGTGAAAAGTAAGTCAAGACTTAGAAGGTTCATAGTTCTTGCACATCATTCCCTTTTTTAACATTTCTCTTTGGCCCTAGTCGATTCGGATTATGTCCTTCCGATGATGGTATTTGTGATCTCTTCGACATTGTACGAGACAAATGTGAGCGTGAATAAAAAATTGGTACGACTGCTGAACCCTCGATTCTTACGGTCAACCACAAGGGTATCGACTGCGTTTGGCTAACGATCGATTTTTCCTTTTCAAGAGGCGCTTTTTGTCGGATAACATCGAAGAGGGAGCGAGAGACTCTTCGACACTCCACTATGTCAAGCCCATTCGAGTCTTCATGACATCAGCGCAGTCTAACAGAACTCCATTTCGTTACGCCAAAGCAGATCAACTCGGGACTTTGACAAATCGTCGATCTGCGTTTGGGGGAATAATCCTTGCTGCTACTCGCACTCGACTATCTCCGATCTACACTCTGGATTCTCAGATTTAGACTGTTGCTACTGGACTGCTAGAGTAAGGATTTAAAAAAAAACGATCTCTTACGCGCGGTCCTTACTATCATCCGTCACGGACTAATTATTATTACGATGTCAGACGTGCGGCGGTCGACGACAAACCTGGCCGTGCTAGTATCAAAATAGCTGGCAAGGGACTGGCGAGGCACAGACTTGATGAGTTCGCTAGTTCGTCCTATCAGACCCTAGCCATCATACATATCGCGGCACTGCCCATTTTCCCTCGAGTTGGCCTGGCGAATGAAGACTTGTAAGTGCCTCGCGTGCTAGTTTAACGCCTTCTGCATAAAAAATGCGTATAATATTTTTTTCAGATTTTTTTATTGACGTCATTTTTTTATCACAACTGTTAGTCCACGCTCTTATTTTGACTATTGAGAAACGTGATAGTTCCCCAACAAAAGATATATTCTCCCAGGTTGCAAAATAAACATTGCTCTCTCTCTCTCTCTCTCTCTTTGTCTGTCTATCTTTCCTGGCGGAAAGTATTCTTTCAAATAAAAAATTTGATGTACATCGGCTGATTGTATATTCGATATTATATTCCGGTTGTGTTATATACCAAATATTTATTCATAATTACATACATTCGCTTTGTAATATTCCTTCACTTGTAACCAGACATCAAAATGTAGTGCCGCACCGCGTTGGATTTAAGAGCTCAGCGAGACTTGTTCTACGGCCTTGGCATTTGCGAATAAATGGATCCACTGTCCCCGAACAGTGTCTGCAAGCGGTGTTAGTGTGTCTGGCTTGCTGGTTCTGCCGTCAGCCGAAAGAGAATCGAGAGAGTCGTCCGCGAAACGCTCGGGCCGAGGGTTAAGGAGGCGAGGAGCGTTTCCGCGTGATAAGATAAGCCCGCAACCAGGAGACATGTTGTATCAGACCGCACTCTGCACACGCGCGCCTTCATCCTCCCTCACACTCGTCTTTCAGTCTCGCGCACTTATTCCCTCATTTTGCTTCTGTCTCTGTATAGGCGTGCGCTACATCAGGTTCGTAATCGTAAGTCTGTCAGATTCTGCAGGAGGAAGGTGAGTTAGAGGTTTCAAGTGCTGCTGCGTTCGTTTTTGAAGACTAAGTATGTCAAAGGAATGGAGAGTTTGATTCAAGATCTGCTGTCTTTAGCATTTCCTTTTAAAGTTTCAAAGTTGTTTTACCAAAACTGTTGAGGAAGTACGACGTTAGTTGAAACAACCAATTTATTAGTTTAATATGTACCAAGTTGGGCCGAACAAGTAATTGATTACAACGGTCGAATTTATGGTGGGTTGGATCAATTAATCGGACGGCGCAGATTCAACTACTGATCAAGAGATGCGGTAGCGTCGCGATGCCAAGTATTAAAAAGAAAAATTAACTTGTCCCAGCCAACCGGTTTTTTTTCCATATAATCGACAAAAATACCCGGTCAGATAGACGCTACACGGAAGAAAAGGAATTGGGACAATTTCCTTTTTATAAGATGCATATAAATGAGTTGCTACAACGCTTTACTCGGTGCGTACAACAATCCCGAATAGTTGTCATGACAACATACAATGAGTTCACACGAGATAATAAGCGGAAAATTGATACTTGCCGCAACCCACTCAAAATAGTTTTTCATTCTGGGGATGGGACACCTTATTTGTGAAAGTCATTTCCGCTACTTTCACTTGCAGTTCGGTTTTCGTTCAGTTTCAAGTGCCGGAGTAACGGTTCTGTTAGTTCGCTTTGTGTTTGTTGAAACAAAACATTACGATGATAGTTGAAATAACTACTTCAGAGCTCTGAGTAACTCGCCAGTAAGTTTGACCATCTTACCAGGGAGATCGAGCAAGTCTTCAGTTCGTTCATTTAACTAATTAGTGAGATCGCGCAACCAATCAGTCTTATGATGTAACCTTAAGCCGCATTAATTCAATCGACTATGACCTTAGACTACATTAATTTCATCAACTGTAGCCGCAATGCGCATTAATTTTATCAACGATAACGTCAATTTTTATCAACCATAACCTTAATCTCGGCTTATTTTATCGACCATATGTCAATCCATCGCATTTTCAATAAATCCGCACAATTTCTACCGATAGCCGTGTCAATTGTACACTGTTTGGAGTGTTTCAGTTATTCATATTGCCTAAATAAAGTGTCTCTTAGTGTCTTAAGAGGAACCAGTCACTTAAAAAAAGTTATAATAAAAAATGCATTAAATGATACCCTTCTTTTAAAAAAATGTCAATATTCAATCTCATTAAGTAGATAACAAGCATTATAATTCTGCAATTGCACTGTACGTCTTTACAGAATTCTGTAAAGATGTACAGTGCCCAAGAATGGTGTCAGGTGAAAAGTAAAAATTGTTGTAGCTTTCAGATCGAACTGGTGAACCAATTTTAGTGTTCGATGTCTTACTTTATCTGTCCAAGAGTGCATTCTGGATTGAATATAGCAATTCTGGATACAGGGTGAATTATATTTACTGTAACCAATTGTTTAATGGTTTTTTTAAAGACAAAGATTTACTTACACAATGGAAATCTTAGCTTTATCACGAAGACCTCAAATAAAAATTCCTATATTCAAACCAGAACGCATTATTCGGCAGATGACAGAAGACATTGAACACTCACATTTGTTCACCGGTTCAGTCTGAAAGCTACGACAAGTGAACCATTTTTCCTTTTACCTCATGACATTCTAATGCATTCTATGTCTTCACAAAATTGCAAAATAGTGATGGTTGTTATGTATTTAATGAAGGTTCATTGTAAAAAAATTTCAAAGAATTTTATCATTTACAGAACCTTTTTTCTTATGAATTCGTTTAGTTGATCGGATCCCCTTATAACTCAACTTGCTCCTGATTATTATACAAATTTGTAAATAAATAATACCACATTTGGTATTTCGAAAGGGATAAAAGAAATACCAATAATTGAACGATTCTGAATATAACGCTAATACGAGGCCTGAATAATTATAAAGTAAATTACTGCTCAAGGTAGTGATTCTTGATAGAGAACGAACGATTTCAATAGAACATCTTGCTAACCGGAAATACAACATGGAATACGAATTTTTTTTTTATGTTCAAACGATAGATCGAACAATTTTCCTCGCAAACTATATTTAATTTTTGGATATGAACTTCGATAAGATCCGATGAATTACGAAAATCCCTGAAAAGTACACCGTTCTGAGTATTCGTTGCGTTGCAAATGAATGAAAAGCATGGACAGCCGTTCCGGTATACACGTTGAACATCTTGTAATCGAGAAGCGCAACGTGGTGTGCGTGTAGAGTTGAGAGGGCCATCGTGCTTGACCCCTGAACATGGATTCGCCATTAAGCCATTATAGCGTTGGATCCCGTCCGACAGTGGCCAGCAAATTGTATACCTCTACATAATGTGCGTTGCTGTATTCTCACCAAATGCATTCATGATTTTCGTCGATTAAAAAAAAATTCAGTATAAAATGTGTTAATGTGTTGACGATTCAACGAATTATAGTGTATGTCAACGCTGACCCAAATTGCGTCACGGTTGAGTTATGAACTCTGAGATAGCGTGAAGAGTGAGACACTCTCTTCGACAGCACGCTATATAAACTTTGGAAATATATGTTTGATGCATATGAATTAGTTGTTAGAGATCAGCCCGGTCTTATATTTCGTCTTAACCCTAAGAAACCCTTGAATTTTTTTCTCTGAAAGGTCACGTGTCATCCTTCAGACAGCAGCTGTACATCGAGACGACCTGAAAATGTTCAATCGATCCTCTCAACGCCAGAGTATCTCTCCAAGGCAAATCTAACCGCGTCGCACGTGCGACATCCGTTTCCTGGATAGGTACTACTTTTCTACGTCACAGTCCTATATCTTATGTCTAAGAGATCCGGTATGTCTTCCGTGACACGTGGCAGGATGTCTTGGAAAGTGTCCAGCAGAAGGGTTCCCGGACGAGTGCCCTTTGAGGAAGTGAAGGGGTTGTAGAAGAGAACAGCCTAAGGCGTTCCGCCTCGATATCCCGAAGACTAAAGACAATGCGGGCTGCCCACGCCAAGAGACACTTAATCGTCGTCTTCGTACTGCGACAGCGAGTAGTATCACTGCAACGCCTGCTCGAAGGGTAAGATTTCGAGTATGAAAGAAGCTTCTACAAAAGTGTGATCTTCCTTTCAGCCAAGGACCACGTCACTTATTTCTTAATCATTCAATCAGCAATTCTGTCAGGGACATCTCTATTGAAAATCCAATTCAACTTATGACGGATCATATTGCAAAGAGTGACAGACGCATTTACCGCAATCCTTGATTCTTTGTAACAGAGATCGACAGTTTCAATTGAAGAGATTTGAATTCTAGAAGACGTTTAAAGGCGTCAGAGGGAACGAATCAAAGTCTTAAACTCCAAACGACTGATGCGGTGAAAAGACTGACTATACTAGTAACGAGATTGCTCGATTGCTCGTTTGAATTCCTGTGGCAATGTGAAAGCAAACGGTAGCCAACAGCAGCCACCGGTCACAAATTGATTCCCGCTCGAGCGGCCGGCACATAACCAACAGTATGTGCCTGTGTATATAACACCGGTAGACAAAAAAATAATTCAATAACAGAATAGGCGGCCGTCCCACGGGCCGTTGGTCATTGTCGAAAAGTCCGGAGCCTTTTACCGTGCTTTTAAACGTGTTAGTGGAGCGAACGAGGGCTCGGAAATGTTTGCGATCGTATCTCGATCAATGGCAACAGTGCATATATGTATAGCCAGTGAGAGCAAAATGATCACCTATACCCGGGCGATGCTCGCAAATCCATTCCCAATTGTTTTCTAGAGGGAGTCGAGGGAAAAGTGAATGGGAAGCTCTGTGATAGCCTTTTATTTTTGTATTTTCCTCCCTAATATACCCTTTCACTCTCATCCCTGAAAACAGTACACATTTTTCGTTTAACTCTTAACATTCTCGTCTGGCGAGGTACCAGACTTCGTCTCGTCGTGTCCAGACTCCATGAAGAGGAATAAATTGCATACTCCAAGAAATCATTGTACATCTGCCAATTGAGGGACTATTAAGTGTCGCCATTGTTACCGACTACGTTTAATTAGTTGCCGCAAAGGTAATTACGAAAACAATGTAAAAAGTTAATACCAATGCAAAAAAGGTCGCATTTAAACACACCATTTCTTTCAGGATGTGTATTAATTACATAAATATGGTTGAAGTAGTTTGCGAATAATTCGTATGACATAAGGTCTTTTACTTCTGTCTATACACTCTGAGAGAAATCACATATTGGTAATAACGTAGTAATTGCCACAAGCATAAAAATCTACTTACACATCGATGGACATATAATCAGAACTAATTCTTAGTAAATATAAAAAAGAATTGTTGCATAAGCTAAGCGTCACTCCGTCACTTTATAGTGGTCGGGACTACTACGATTTCTCTGAATGTACATACAAGTCGAATCCAATCATGTTCCACTCGGAAAACATAAAAACGAACACGAGTTCAGGTGATGCGGAGGATCAAGGATACACGCATCGCCGTACAATAAATTATGGACTAACCGGCGGGTTCCTCGACCTTCGGTGTTAATTAATCAATAATAATTAGGCAATCAGTGTAGACATCTTTCCTGGAATTTCTTCAATGCAGTAGGATTTTCAAAGTGGAGATGGAGAAGGTGAAGAGCAGCAAGAAGAGTAGAATACATTCCTTAAAAGATAGACTGGACTCGACAGGCAGAACCACTTGGAGAACTAACGAGCTCCGAATATTGATTCCTGCTCTATGTCCCCCTTCCTCTTACCGTTCATCTTTGGTCCAAGGTTTATCCGAATGAAGGAGCCCCGAACGCAGCGATAAGCTTTGAGTAGATGAGAAAACGATAAAAGTTGTGTAGCAGTGGAAATTTCGGATCTGCGTTAGTGCTGTATTCTACACTGAGAAAAATGAGTAGTTGTGATTACCAATAATTGCTCAAAGCAACCATAGTATTGGTAACGCTTACGAACATATTGGTAGCTCCATCCAATTATTGGTAATCACAACTAGTCATTTTTCTCAGTGTAGCAGGCATGCGAATCTGAGAAAGAGAAGTTGTTCCCTGTTCATCAACGCGCCATTCAAATGCGTCAAAAGCTATTTAAACTGTAATCCTGCAAAGAATCTGATAATATGGAGGTCGAGTGGTTCAGCCTTCGGACGTTTAAAACATACATCGAACAATTTGTCTCTTGTTCCATCTAATATCATTCACTTCCACAATAGGAATTTCATTGACAAGTATTTACGAAAGATCTGTAACAATTTAAACGATCAGGTGTTCACTTCCGCATTCCCGTGACATCTATGTTATCAATTGAAATAGTCAAGACTTTACTAATTATGATCAATAAGTGTTGCAGGTTAAATTTTGTATGACAAGACCAACTGTATCCGAGATTCAACTTTGTTATTTTTTTTTAAACTCATGCGAAAAAAAATAGTATTATGAATATTGTTGTTATTTCAATTAAAATTTACTTTTGCGGTGATGCTGTCCAATCTATTGACCGTGTCGACGTTGAGACAGGTGTTCTCTCGCGGTCGCAGCGTCCTTTTCCCTCATCAGTTTCTTCGTCGTCTCTTGTTTCTTTTTCTCGAATACACTTAATACGTCTCCCGCGGGCCCAGTTTTTGACGATCGCTAATGAGATTCCGAATGTCAAAACTCGGCTGGACTGCGGCGAGAGGTGAAGTCAGAGGAGGGACAGCTATTCCCAAATAGCCCGGCCCCCAAATAACGGATCGCGCGATTAGATCGGCTGGGATAAGCCGGCATCAGTCTCGGGTTTTGGTCTCGTTGTCCCAGCGGTACGAACACGAAAGTTCTCAAGCATAGAACTCCCGAGAGCAGGTATATGTTCCATATCGTCTGTATGCGTCGAATCTTTTTGTTCTCGTCTCTTTATCTCGTCCTATCTTCGACTCTACGCGAGAGCAAGGCTACGGCAAAGAGACATGGAAGGATAGAACAGAAACCGAGAGGGATAAGGTCGAAGAGTGACGAGGAAATGAAAGAGAGAAAGAAAATGATAGAGAACAGAGTAGAGAGGAAGAGCGTGAGGGAAGAAGGAGGTCGCGGCAGAAAAGATAAAGAAAGGACTAAAGAGCGGAGATTAGCGCTAATGCACCATCGGGGAATGGTATGGCATGGAACGCGGCGGGATGGGGGCGAGGTCCATCGTATCTCTCATATTTCAGACCCCCGTGACGTCGGGAGAGATACCGAATCGTTTCCCACCTAGAACGCGCGAGCTATACGCTATTTTTAATCCTCGCCACCGCCATCAGCCGAACTAACTCCTGCTTCTCTTCTTGCTCTATGAGTTTACTTTTCCAGATCGAATAATTTTTTTTTCTACTTTACTCCTGTGCAAAAAAAATATCTATCTATCTATCTATTGGTAACATCGATACTGAATAACAGCCACTAAAATGAACTATAAAAGTACTTAAAACAGGGTTACGAAGCTAGTGTTTGAACAATTATCACGGTGTGTGATAATAATTTTTATCTTTTAATTATCAACCTACGTATCAACAATTACAAGAATTGAAAAGAATAATTGCACTGAGAGAATCCATTAGAGCTCGGGACGAAACGAACTACTCACTCTCCTGAGATAAAGTATTAATATTACCATTGAAATTAAATTTCAAACCTTTTGAATTCTCCGATAGAAACTTCGAGTCGAATCCAATATGAAGTATCGATCATTGTTAGCGTAGTAGATTACATTAACCTTATGTATTGCACGCTTTTATAATTCGTTTTCGCTCCACTGCAACTGTCAATGGCGTTTTCTTCTGTAACACATCTCAATACAAAATAGAGTAAAGTTACCTTCAAATAAACTTCGCTCGGCTTAATATGAATTGGTAAAATCGAATCCGGCTGATTTGTTTACACCCGAAATATGTATGAAATATCGTTAACAAAAATAAGTAAGATATGCTGCAAATACAAACACTTGAAAATTGAGTCGCTTCTTTATTTTGTCATGATTAAATCTTCTTAGGTCACTTTATGAGTTAGATACGTATGACCTACCGATATATAGATACGCGTTACATGACGAAGGACGGTGTGACTGCAGGGCCAGGAGAAGCAGGAGAAGCGCAGGAAGGCGATGAGGAAGCTCGCATGCCACGTCGCATACCGCGTCGCACCGCGGTCGCCCACTCGTGTGGAAAAATGATAGCGCCGTACTGACTGAGTGGCCGGGTACTGGGGAATCCCCACGCCTCTCGCTCTTCTCGCGCTTCGGGGGTGGTGTCGCGGAGGGTGCTTCGTTCCTGCTAACTCTCTCACACTCTCGCGTCCAGGGGCTCGAAAGGGCGGCGAGATGCTTGCGCCCGATTCCCTTATCGCAGCAGCACAGTTGTGTGTGCCTTTATGAAGATCTGTCAAACTCTCTCCCACTCACTCACTCTCTACTCTTTTCGTCTCTCGGCAAAGCTTTTCTCTACCTCCAGTCTCACCACGATAAGCGGTAAGACAGCTCGTACTCCTGCCTGGCGAAGCTATAATGACGAATCGACAATCTATATAATTTACTATGACATGAACCGTCCGTGACAATCGATTTCTTCACTCTCTTCTGCATATATACAATGTGATATGACGTATATAGCTGTACTCAATATTTCTCACGTCCCATAATTTTATTTATTTTTTTATTTTATTTTCCATTCCTCCCCCTAACAGATCAGAATGATGTGCCCGATTCGTTATTAGATATGTCAACACGTATCGCACTATCACAGGAGCTTCAGACTCTATGTGACTCAGCAAAATCAGCAGGAGTTTCATTTTTCGTTCGCTTTCTGATTCATCGAGAAACCAGTGACAGAAGCCCTTCGTAACCAAGTTTATAACGTTATATCTGTCGTCATCTTTTCTCCGAGAGTTTTTTTTGATATATTAGAATGTTTGTTTGGCTTGAAAAATCGCGACTGTGGATAAATCTTGAACGTACAGGCTCGGAAGAAATAGAGGGTACTGCTCGATAGTGGGGGACCTTGATAAATCGTGAAATCATCCTCACGGAATAGGGCAAACGAAAAGAGTGCGAGAGAGCGAGAGAGAAAGAGAGAGAGAAAGTACCATCGGTGGGAGGGAGTACGACGCGACGAATGGCCAGTGTGACCTTGCCAAGATTCCAGTCACGTGTCCTATCGGAAATTAGAGCCGCGTCAACCTGTGCACCCTATTCGCGGGCGTCCGAGAACGAGTACCACGTCACCGGCTAACACTGCGAGCTCAGAGGAAGACGACAAAAACGAGTTGCGTTGAAACTCACTCGAGCTTCAAAGGGGCTCCTGGTTTATCAACCCCTTTTAGACAGGAGTATATATATACTTTTACCTTTTCCAATGATTCATCATCGAACCACCCCCACTTCCCCCTCATGTTTCATTTCCGGGCGACAAAATTACTTCACTTTCATCGTTATGCTGCATACCAATGAGAGGATAGTTGATGCTATAATGAATGTTTATTCACGACAGTGCTCGATATGTGAAATAGAGGAGAAAAGGGTACCGCCAGCCAGTGTGTAATATCGGTCAACCTGATTTCAAGCAATGTAATAAGAATTTAATTCTGTAATTGTTGCGATTCTCTTTCTTCTAAGGCCATTGATGAGAGTTTTGCGTTCTATAATTTTTAGCGATGTAAACAGAAATGGGACAAGAATTGAATAATCATCCCTTGACGATGTGAAAAATCGCGACATTTACTAAAAGATGTAATTCAAGCATATATAAACTGAATTAAAAAATGTTTCATTGCCGTCGTTGAAAATTCTGGTTATTGAACTTTTTCTTAAAGTGCACAGTGAATTCAATATTCAAGAGTTCAATGTTGCATTGTTGAAAATGGAATCTAGTGGTTTACGGGGTTTTACCGGTCGGCGTTCTTGGTCAATATTGGTCAATCTGTCTAGTGCGACTCACACTTTTTAGTTCGCGGTTACGTGCAATACAACGTGAGAGTTTATTATAATATTTCACAATTATTGTGCGAAATTTGAATAATGTTTTGCTACATCAAATCTTCGTTGTAAAAAGTATGTATTGCGTGTGTTTTGCAGTAAAAAATGCAATGAAGCGCAAATGTGCATTTAGATTGGCAACATAAAAATTTCCGTAAAAGTTGTGTTGTGAAGAATGTTATTTCGAATAATAGAAAAAGGAGGATACAGATCCCCAGATTAGATAACGCAATCCCATGCGCTTGTTCGTGATAATTAGAATTAGTAGAAAATACAGATTTCTATTAAATAAAATATATTTTATATAACGTTATAACGTGTTATAAAAATTCGTATAACAAAGTTGATCAAAATATATAGGTCAAAGTTTTATAATTAATAAGTAAATAAATATTGTATAAATTGGTAATTGTCTATTCTCCTTCCTACCTTGTCGATTCCCAATATGTGGCTAGTATTACCCGTGATTGCTGCTAATACCGATCTGAGACGACTTTTTTTCTAATAACGAATTACAATAGATATCCGATTATTTTATCATGTATAACCGGAGTATTTTGAAAGAAAGCTCTCGAAACTTCATGTGCATCCGACGTACTTTGTGTTAAACTCAAATGTTATGGAATATAATTGAGGTTTTTCTTAGGTAGCTGGTACACACCCGTTATCGCCCAATATTTTCGAAAAGTGTATAAATTTCACCTAGGAAACTATACCGAGCAAGAAAAAACAAAAAACGGTTCAACATCAAGCCTTGAATGGAGTACTTATATCTGAACGGAATTGTGAAAATATGATTTCTAAATGAGAGAGCGATGCTGTTTAGCCGCCTACAGCTAAAGGGAAGCTGGATTCAGCTTGCCTCCTACGCAAATCGAGTACTATGTGCATTATCATTTACCTTATCAATAGTCGAGAATATTGAAAAGTACATGGAGCTTATTGGTTGCATATATCCCAGCAATAATCAGCATTGTCTGGCTGGTGAGCGGCGGTATGAGGGGACGAGGGTGGTAGTCGTGGAGTGGAGACGAGACGGAATCGAAAAGGGGGTGGTTTTGTCGCGGCGGGTTTACGGATGGATCTGGCTTGAGCTGTGGCGTGTTGGATTGCGCGGGAGAACGCGAGAAAGACAAAGGAGCATCCCGTTACGAATCGGGCACTTCTCGAACGAAGCGAAACATGGCATATCTACATCCCCGTCGGCCGGGTGGCTGCTGTTCTCGCTGCGAGCTCTATTCACAGGGAAAAGTCCCTTTCTCCCTATGCGCAACGCGGCTCATCGTTTGTACCTCCTATTATACACGTATACTTGCTGTATATCTCACAGTTGGTTGGTATTGAGCTATTGGAATCGAGGTAGAAACCGCGAGAGTGTACAGAAGCAAGCGGCACGATTATTACCGATACTCCACTTCGCGCCTTTTCATTCCGTGTTATACTCGTCGGTACACGGCACGTATTATAGCCGAGAGACGCGAGAGAAGAGATTAGGCTGCGCTCTCGCGGTTCACAAGTGCCACAGCTCGTTCAAGTAGAGAAAGTGTATATGTATTTTGTATGCATGAGTCGCACCGGTTATCCCACTGTCTTTCCGTGTCCTTGTGTGTATCGTTAGTTCTGGTGTACGTCCGGCATATGCTACGTATACCAGTCGATGCTATATGGAGTACGTACTGAGTTAGCGGGATAAATCGAGGCACTCTCGGGGGTGTACAACCGTATCGAGCACGTACTTTGCCTCTCCCGTCCGAGAGTCAGCCTTCCAACCCTCTCGAATCGAATCAGACAAGAACGAGAGGATGGACGGCCTCAGAGAAACGTACATACGTGGCTCAGACTACAAAGATTCTGCATTTCTAGATCGCGCCCCACTCTACACACTGCAACAACGACACAATTTCAGCGAGTTCTTTAACAATAAGTATGCTGTGTATTTCCATTTGACACTTGTTCACTTCGATACAATGTGAAGGCTTTTATAACAGTAGATGCAACTCTACCTAATTCAAAATCTATTAGACGATAAAATAGCGTTCAAGTAACTCCACCACGGAAGAGTGGAGAAATTTAGGTTTTTTTCTACAAGCTTCAATGTCTAACTTGAATGTATTTGGAAAAATCATGGACATTTTTTTTTTCAGCGGATGAATTTTTTTTGTGTATCTTCATATTTCTGATTTTTTTGTACTTCAAGGTAGTATCATTATTGTTAAGTACACATATCTCTTTGACGTCAATGATAATAGCTTTTTTCTCTGGGAGCAGAGTAATAAAATTCTATTTGAAATAACTTTTTGTAAAAATTTATGGGCATAATAGGTTGTCGAATACTTTGATTTGTATCGATAGAACATTATATTAAGGGGTCGTTGGAGTAGATTTTGTGATGACTTTTATGACCGATAAAAAATAAGAAATTTCATGCTTCACGATGCTTGTCGTTATGCTACGAATGTACTCTAAATTATCCAGGATTACGATACCAACACATATGATTAGATGGGCAAAGAGAATTAGAATGAAGTATCAGGAAGATTAGATATTTTTTATTGGATTTCAATACCAAAATTGGGATTTGAATGCAGAAGGCACACACCAAATTTCATTCCGGTGAAAATTATATGTGAATTTATTTGAATGCACACGAATTTTTTCAGATTTTTTTCTTTATTTTGATTTTTTTTTTTTTTTTTAATGCGTAGAATATAACAAATTTTGGATAGGCGTTTTGCAAAAAAAATCTTGAGTATAGTAGATGGTTTTATGCCGAACACATATCCAAAATTCGTTATTTCGCGCACATTTTTAAAAATAAAATTAATAAAAAACAAAATAAAGAAAAAAATCTGAAAAAATTCGTATGCATTTAGATAAATTATCATATCATTTTCATTAGAAAAAAAGTTAGGTTGACTGATTGTTTGTTGAACAATTGTTTTTTTCACCAATTTGTTAATACAATTTTGGGGCTATTATTATGCGAAGTCAAGCTTTTCAGCACGTTCTATATGCATTATTTTTCCCGATTTTTACCCATCGGGAAGTGATCGAAATTGTCTCTGAAACTCAGTTTTGGCGGGACTGTACGTATCATACATACTTAATTCAGATTGTTGACAACGTTTTTGAAAATAACCAATTATTGAACGAATTAAACGTAAACGAATTGATAAAATTAGTTAAAAGTGCTGAATACCATAGATCAGGTTGAAATGTGAATTTTACACCTTAATAACCGTATTATTATTGTATATAGCAGCATGTCTCAGCAATAGGAACGATAGTGAGTATACGACGCTCAACGGCGCTCGAGAGGGAACGAGATTTACGATTTCACCAGGAAGGAAGGCTTTCCCTGGTACGCACCATTTTTGGCCAAACAGCCGGCTTCCCTTAAATGGTCCAAAGCATATAGAGGGCCCTCCTCCTCGCGATATCGCGCTCTCGTTACGGCCGCTTGCAGTCCAAGCATATAAACTCGCACGCACGTGTGCAATTGCGTAGAAAACCCGAGAATCCCTCGTTCTCGCCACGGCTGATGTAAACACTCGACGTTTTTCCATCATTTCTCCTTTTTCCTCTATGCACTACTTTCCCGCGATTGTATTTAGATTCGGAATATTTTTTTGCCGCACAACCGTCGTTATTAGTTTGATTTTCAAAGTCTGGCTACAACTACTCGATGCAGATGACAGTATAGATAAAAGAGAAATAATGAATAGCTTCTGTGTCGAGAGAAGCTGACACAGCTAAACGGCTAAGCTGTGCTTAGCCGCTTAAATGACATAATTGCTTCCTCGTTTGAATATTCTATCTATCGTGGTTTAAGCAAGAGTTATTTTGTAATACACATGGCGTACACGAGTTAGATCTAATTCGTAGCGAAATGATATGAAAGCTGGGAAACGTCGAGGAGGGAAACCGGAGGAAAAGATATGAAAATATCCGGGTGGTAAGGCGTTCCGGATTCTTCATGAACCTCGGCAATCTCAGCAGCTTCGCTGCCTCCGAGCGTGGCAGAAGCAGATGAGACTTTCGCGATCTAAATTTCTCTCTCATCGAAGATCTAAGCTTGGTGCTGCGAAGTCCCTTTCTCGTGATCGGGAGAGTTGCACTGGCGTTCGCTCAACGAATATAAGCGAAGGAGGATGAGGAGAATCGATCTATCTCTACATCCAAGCTCGATGGTCCGACTCGACTTCCACCCACTACATTCACTCTTCGAGTCTAGATCGCATTGGATAATAATAACTCAACGAGGAGTTAAAGGAGGATAGCACTAAACGAAAAATAAAAATATTTTGTTCGATTTGAATTATGATTTACAGTTAGCGGAGGTCTGCACGTTTCATTATCGATTCACGATTCATCGATAATAATTCTCTGTTGCTATAGGCAGTGCCAACCGCTTGTACTATGCTCATTGGATATTTTACTACTCCTTCGTCTTCTACTTCTAGTTTTCTCGAACACTCATCGCCTCTGACAGAGTGATGACTCCCTGTTATTCAGTGAAAGCGAGCCGCTTCTCCGGCTTATACAAAACTTGTTCTCTACGACTTATTCCTTTCTGGTGGCAAATTTGCTTTTACGAAGCATGCTTTCTATCTTTCCAACACTGCTATGAAAGTAGCCAATTTGAACCACAAAACTGCCATGAAAAGCACTGCTGCTCATACACGTGTTACGAAAAATCATTCGGTTTTCATCTGTTTCTACCCTCTTGTAGATTCTATGTCCAGAGGTGAGGCCACCAACTATTTAAAAGGAGATCTGCCCGAGTTAAAATTTAAAACCTTTGCAAAACCTAAATATAGTGTAGACGCAGGGTACACGAAGCTTCCTCCATTTCTTTGACAATGCTCAAAACCTCCAAAAATGGCAGATGTCACCCATTTGGAGTAAATCAAGGCTACTGTGGAGTGAAACTATTATGTTTGAATCTCCAATTAGGTTGTACAGAGTGAGATGAGGTTTTTAGACCCTTGCATAGACCTCCAAAAGTGACATATTTTACCCATTTTCATTTAATGAAGAGTGTTCGAAGGGCTTTAATTTCAACTCGGGTGGAAACGAGAACCTTGCACATTAGTTTTTCATCATTTTTTAGTTTTCGAAGAGCGCATCAATAGTCTGGAATCAATCATTCTTCTTCAAGGCAAAGCAATGTGCCAAGTTGTACTTTGCCGAATTTTTTTGTTCGTTAGTTCTTCAGAGTCTTATGAGAAAAAAAATGTTTGCAGCAGGGTTAGCAGGAGAAAACCAAGAATTAAGCGAAGTGGACGAATTTGATATCCCGGCGGGCAGAAGGACTAGAATATGAGGGTGACACTTGTCGCGGTTTAAAAAAAAAAGAAAAAGAAAAATGCGATGTGGAACGATTAAGCGACACGGCTTCGTCGTGGAGAAGTCCCCCAGGGTAATATTCCCGGCCAACTTTTTAAATACTTTCAAAGTCACCCGCCAGCAGCCACCATGAAAAGATGACAAATTGAACGTTGGGTTTTGCCTCGGCGAGCCCGCGCGTCACCGATTAATTCTACGGGACACAATCGCTCTCTTTCTGGCACGAGCTTGCGCGAGACAACCGTCTTCTCATCTTATACCTTATACCGTATATACAGTAGCTCTTCTCCTCGAAGCTAGCTCAGAAGCTTTCTCATCCGAGCCCGATCAAACTCGGAAAAGTACGATAATAAGTGCCTTGTTATTAAGAACGTTCTTTTTACTAGAAAAGACACACCGCAGGTTTGTACAAAGTAAAACGATACCCTGAGTGGAGATGCATTGCCAGGGGGACATTTTTTTATCACTCTCGAGAAGAAGAAAATCTCCATTTTCCTTAGGACGGAATGAAGGAGAAGATGGACGTACATTTAACGTTAAAGGTTTAACTGCTACGAATATGCAAGTACAAAATTGCATGCAGCTGGATCATCAACTTTTTGGATTACTGTGCACAGAAAGACGCACGAGGATAATAAGTGTTTCTGTCGTTTATCGAATAGACTATATTTTACAAAGATAATTGACATTTAATTTTAGCGTTTAAGCTGAAACGGCAGGATGATTCGATATTTCGCGAAATTATTTATATTACTCGTTTCAACGGATAATTAATGATCATCATTTAGATGGATTTAAGTAGGTATTTCATAAAAAATTATCAATTTTTATGCAGATGAGTATAATGATGATCTCTCTATTACTATTCAACCTAAGAAAACATCACCACCACATTTGGTCCCTGCTATGATAAAAGACTGAAAAAATATATCCGGCGCAACAGCGATAAACTATCTTCATATTATGACGAATGCAATTTCATGCACAAAAAGTTTGATCATATTTTTGAACTCGAGGATGGAATTTAGAGGAGGGATTTATTTTCCTGTCACATAATAAATCGAAATTCCATTTACGACTATAACGTATGGGCATTAACCAGTTGCCGAGGTGTTATAATTTCTATCTTGTAACCATTAAGATAATTTCAAAAATTGACCTTCACTATTAATTTAAAATTTTATTCATTGTCTTTAAAAGCGAACTACATTAAATACAAGTCTTCAGAGATTTCTAAATTAACTCACGAATGTTGGAGTCAATTTTTATAAAATCATGTTATGAGTTAGAAATGTCTGCGTAAAGCCTTCTCAATCTCTCAGGAATGAATGATTAAAGAAGAGCATCACTTGTATTGAGAATCGTAATAACACGACAGGAGAAAATTATAGGGAGTTCGTAGTGGGCGAGTTACGCCTGAAGGAAGAAGGAGGTGTGCAGCGAACTTGGCGTGGAAATCCATTACACGAAGGATGCGCGAGCAACTGCTACTGTTGAGAGATTCATTAGGCACGATAATAATTAAACGAACGTGTCTGGCTATTCTGGCTTTAGGCATTGGTCTCACAGCGTGGTCTCCGCCACTTTCCAAGGATTGACATACACTTTACTTTCCTACCTTCTATGGATTCTACCGAACACATCAGAAATCTCGTTTCCCCTTTCTTCTTTGTTCCTAAGTAATTTCCTTTTTTTCTCGACGCACACACGCGATATTACGTCGACAAGAACGTATTCCTCTTGTCACTGCGCTTTTTCCTCTCAATACCTCTATTTAAATCTCTTTCCAGTCAAGTGATCGAGTTCCCTTACATTATATACATACATAGCTCTCATACAGCTGAAACCATTCGGAACTGTGAATGGAAAGCGAGGGTGCAGCACCCCTTATATTCTCTTTTCTCGTCGATTTTCCTTGTCGATATCTCTCGGACCTGGACCACCTCGCAAGACTTCTTGCAATGATCACCTCATTATTATCATCTATAAATTTATATCCTCGTGAATATCCGAACTGCTCTGGCATGATTACCAAAATCCGATTGCAAAGGCAAAAATAATTCACAACGCCGTTTCTCGCTCACCGCCACGTAGACGAAAAATCCCGAGCCAAAATATAATCAGGCAGTTTGATATCTCATCAAGACTGGATTGAACTTTAGTAAGGAGGGACTAACCCAACAGCGTCTTTAACTGATATTTAAAAGGTGCTCCAGATCAGACATGACCACGTCCCATGTTAAGTCCACGTTTACTCCACACATTTCCTCAAAGTGAAAGCGTTGATATGTCTTTTTTAGTGATGAATGTATAGCTATTTGCAGAATAAAGTCGAATTCCGTTGTGAAATGTAAAAATTGACGATTACATAGAAACGTAACAAATCCCTTCTTATTAACTATTACTTTTTCGTTTATTCGGATACAGTGTCAGATGTGGCATATTCGGGATATGAATATTGGGATAGTATTCAAGATACGCGGGCCCAGGCATGTCCCAAATTAGGACCGGAAAAGGTCAAGTATCTGTTCTTATTACTGCCAGCTCAATGCCAAATCATTCAACACATTCTAGTCTGATTAAAGTTCCGCTCAGATTAGTTAAACATTATGCTTTGCAACCTCGAATTTTTTCTCAAAAAGTGAGTATATTCTCGATATATGTTATATAGTTCACGTATTTTATGTACCATAAAAAAATATAAAACAATTTTTTTTCAAAGATATATCCAGCAGCATATTTCAAATATAGTATTTTTAATGGAAAATATATCAAACTTTAGTTTAAATTTTTGTCGTACCTATTTCATTTTATTGTTATGATGACGCTGGTCGGCCTCGAAATTTTAAGTATTTTTTATTTCATCCCTCAGTCCTCAGACAACCAACAGACGATATAAATGCCTAGGGGTGGTTACGCGAGAACCCTGGAACTCGCAGGGCATTCAGGAAAAATGCGGAGGAGGTAGAGCAGCGGCTTGTGGTAGATATCTACTAGCAAGTTAATTCCGCCCACGAGGGGTGGTAGAAACCAGTTGTGGGGAAGAAGGAGAAAAAAGACGAAGAGGAATGGAGGGTAAAACGTCGAGCCGCGCGAATGAGATAACTCATTTTGACGGTATAAAAATGAGTGTTTTTCGTGCGCTATCTTTGCAGATAGTAGCCACCGCCATCTCTATAGGGCAACATTGTTTTCCTCTGTCTTTATTTTCTTCTACTTCCACAATTTATCCGATTTCTGCGAAACATTGGACAGTCAAACGGATGAAAAAAAATGTGAAAGTCCTAAGGTAAACGCGGCCCCCAAAGTGACCGTGTGTAAATTAGTGGACTATTCACACAAATTATTTTTTTATGCAAGAAAATCAGGCGGTGCCACTCTGCTGATTTTTTTGAGATATCAGGAATTATGAAAGGATACCCTGTAATTTTTTTCAGCCCGGAAAAAATATCCGTTTCCGAATAAAAAAATAATTCCTCCGCTTTTCGGTGAAAAATTTTTTCTCGCTGCATTGTAAAAATAATTTCATATATTTCGTTCGAAAGCTAACAAAAAACGACAACTTTTATGTAAAGACATTTTTTTTTAGTAACTTTGAGTTTTCGAAATATTTGTACTTAAATAAAAAACAGTATTCCCTAATAATAATCTTTTGAAAAATCTGGAAAAATACACATAGTCTGCTTTTTATTAGTGCTTCGAAATGTCCAATTACGGAGGAGATTAGAGGAGGTCGAAAAAAAAGTGGCTGAATTTATTTTCACTATATATGCCGTTATATATTCCATACATATTTCGCACAACAAAAAAACCAAACCGCCACAAATTCAAACCTACATCTGTATTTAATTATAACACCCAAGTAGAAATTTTAAGCATTTCTTCAGGTGTAATTTTGGGATAGCTAAGGTTCTGTCAAGGCCAAAATTATGGGTGATGTAACCCTAAAATTTGTTACTCGGGCCATGTAAAATGAAATTAATAATACAAAAACGTATAAAACAATATTTTTTGTTATTGATTCCATTTATAAAGATGAGATAATTGTAATATTCGCAGATAACTTTGTAACTTGTGCGCATTTTTCAAAATTGGCACTATTTTATACTTGCAGAACAAGAAATCCGTGGAAAAAATTAAACATATTCAATTTGTTGTTGCTAAAGCTTTACGCTCTACGCTTTAGATATATTATTATTATAGGAAAAATATAGTGACATGTACGAAAAATACATAGTGAGTATATACCATGCGTTGAAATAATTTTTACCCGGAGAAATCGGCCTGATGGGTTTATTCGAATCAATTATAAGATCTATTTGATCTAAAAATATCGTATGCAACACGTACGTGAAATCGCATTTTAGGCACGCGTTGCATAAAAATCCTATTATTTCACCGAAATAGACTCGCAATTTAATTAAATTTATTTCAAATAGAGCCGATAATTGATCCAAACAAACCCATCAAACGGTTTTTTCTCAGTGTATATTTCATACATACATCGTAGAAACATTTCGACTACAAAAATAGCAATGGTTTGTTCATCCTTATGAGTTTACGTGGTTAGCAGGAATAATTCCGCCCTATAAACATATTACCTGCATTGGTCGTTTACATTACGACTTACGACGTTCCCTTCGAAACAATGGATTACTTATTGGCCGAAACGTAAGCGCAAAATGTAAGGGAATTAGGAAAGGGAGTGGAGAGTATCTTCAGCCTGGAAAGAATGGCTGGAGAACCCGTGCAAAAGCGATGGCAGATGCTATCATCACTACGAGCTCTGCTCCCGACTGTACCAGAGATATCACACCGCAGACTCGCATTGTTTCTCTATCCCTTCTTCACTCTCGCCGTTGCCTATCGCGATATACCTAATACCGCTTTAGTCGTGCAATACGCAGACTATGATGTACACTGCCACACGAAACTGCACGCAGGGCCTGTTGGACAAAACCGACGCTTTCCACGCGCTTGGTAGAGGCCTACAAACTGTATACGAAGATATATATACATAAACACTCGACGAGTATCTCGTTCAGTGGCTCAGGCACGAGTTCACCCACGATCCCCGTTACATAGCACTGTAAACTACTTCGTTACACTGTTGCACGTCACCGTCTCACCGAACGTGTTGCATTCGTTAAATACACCACCTTGACACAACAATAACGTGTGTGTGTATATATATTTGACACGTCAATAATGAAAAATAAAAATAATCCAATGCACGTGTAAACTGCTAATAAAAACAATAACACCAATGTTTATTTATTCAGTGACTTGGTGCCGGTTATGTTTCGTTAGTTTCACTAAATCGATCACGTTTTATTCTATTCGTAGATCCATGAAAAATGATAATTATTTCGATAGGCCCCGAGTGACTAAATTACTCGAATTGACTAATCTGTCGATCTGAAGCTTACTCAACCGTGCAAATTTTCGTGTAGGTATGCATAAGCTGTTATTTGAAACAATGCAGTCAATGACCCTTTTTTTTCATGTACTCCTGTCAATTTCTTTCTTTGTTTTTGTTTTTTCAAACCGGTTCACCGGTCGAGTCATACAATTTGTCATGGATGGAGAAATAACTCGCTTATCTGTACTTGGATCACTTCTGTGCGTTTCATTAGACATTTTTATATATTAAACAGATAGATATATGCGGGTGAGTATAGCAGGCGTTCGACAGCAAAGCAGCTAAGCGCTATCGGTCGTAGATATGTTAATTTCCACGGCGCCTTCGTTCCACGATCTCCGGTTGCATCTCGCGCTTTACCTTCGGCAAGAGAGATGGAAAAGATCGAACAGCAACTTCAGCAGCCTCGTGAGAGACTCCATTTAAATTAGATCTTGCCGCGTGTGTGCTAACTCTTGTACGTGCTACCGTTTTCTCACTTCCCACAAATCTTAATCCCCCGCTCCTCTTCCGCAAGGCAGCAAATCTCTACAAGATATAGTCGTTTCTCTCTAACGTTTTAATAGCTTCATTCCTGAATTACCGCATCGAGACACATGAACTCACGTATACAGTGCAATCACGAATATCTCGGGCACGGGCGTAGAAAGCCTTTGAAATTGGATCAATTTGCATGAATTAATTAATACCTCATATTTTTATAACGCGCTACATCAACGAGTCCTTGAATTCCTATATATATATGCATATATATGTAATAAAAATACATGTAATAAAAAACCGTTACATAATTCTAGAGAATTCAAACCTTATTAATATAAAAAGGTGACAAGGATAACGGTTAATTAAATAGATTAAATCGCTGATACGAGCCACAAGTTTTTTTGAATTTTTTATTTAATTTCATTTTTTCATGATGTGACAGTCCGAGAAAGATGACGATCTGTATATACGTACCACTCAACAAACTATGCGTTGCGGCGGCCCTGTGGCTTGATTCTGTTGGCGCGTTCGTCGCGCGCGATACGCCGGCCCTGGCTGGGTGGGTACGCGAGTGCTCGCGCGAACGCGCGAGATAGCATCAGTAGCTGGAGCTAGTTAGATGATAGCATCGCCGAGCCGCGAAGCGAGGGTACGGACGGACGGATGGAGCGGTGGAGGGGGTGACGGACTGGGGAACCAGAAGTAGGAGGAGGGGAAAGCAAGACAGAAGTATATACTGAAAGAGCGAAACTACTCGTATTAACTAACAGTGCTAGAGAGACAGAGAGAGAGAGAGAGGGAGAAGGAAAGGGAGAGGGAGAGCTAACTGGAGGATAGAGATACGAGGGGAGTGGAGGAAGCGAGACAGCGGAGAGCGATTGCTGATAAGGGCAGCCGCGCAGTCCGATAACGCTCCCTTATCTTCGTCCAGTGGCGCCGCAACTCTCAAGGCTTTAACCATGCTTGCTTGCTTGCTTGCTTGCTTGCTGCTGCTGCTGCTGCGGCTGCTGCTGCTGTTGCTGATGCTCCTGCCGCTGCTGCTTCTGGCTGCTGGCTTTGATATATATCGCGAGAGTCTAGCCAAAGAGAGTGTTCGCTTTTATATATTCAGGTCTTCTCTTTCCACGTCTGTCTCGCCGCGATCTCGAAATTCGTCTCTGTGCGCGCATGCACGGATGCATTCACCAAATACAAAAGCCTACATATGTATATACAGGTATATGAAGAAGGAAGAAGAGCGCAATGGGACACATAAGCAGAGCGAAGTCGGGTGAACGATTGAAAAACTCATTGGGTTCCCGCGGTTGGTATAATACGGCAATGCGAAACCGGGAACCGATAAGAAACGAAAGAGAAAAAGATTGAGTAGGAAAGACAGGCGCGCGAGACGTGGAGAAAAGAGATAGAGACTGGTCTGAAGATAAGGAACTGTTTGGCGAGGAGGGGGGCGTAAGAGCGAATTAAAGAAAGAACGAGACGAGAAGAAGGCGGTCGAGAGATATCAATCCCAGGCAGTCAGCCCATTCCAAGAACTGCGCACACGCGAAGGGATATATTTTTCGATAAACTCACTCGCTGTGAATGCTATCATTATTGCCGACACTACTAATTATCGCGATATTTCTCTAAAATAAGTAACCAAACGAGAGGAAACAACGAATACACGATTTGAGCGTATTGGAGAAAAAGTAATCTCCTTATTTTATCAATAATTCTGTAATGTTACATTCTTATATACATATGTACGTAAGCACTGGATTTCGGTTGCCGATAATGAATTATCTCAAAGTCTCGTGTGTGCAACACATTATTTTCAAACGTAATATGTAATCTCGTTTATTTTATTTAAATTCAAAGTCTGTGAACTTGGCCTCCAGGTGATGCGCGTAAACATGTCTCAAAAATCTCGAGAATAATGGGCTATACAGGCGTAGCGTGGGTGAGTCCGGAGAATGAGACTCGAGAAAAAGATAGAGAGCGAATACGAAAGAGTCGGGCGCTATCAGTCGGATATCGAAGTGTGTCTATACATGTATAAAGTAGGACACAGCCGGCGTACCGATCGCGTACGAGGGGGTCGACGAGCATGAGGAGCGCGGAGGAGGGAAGGCCCGAGAGATTCTACGAACGATAGTAGGATAGGATGCCAGATTACCGTGAGAGATTAGATCACAGTCGTTGATAATAAAAGCGCGCTGCTGCACCCACCTCTCTTCGCCACTGCTCTCTATCGTTTTCTCTCTCTCGCTCCGTTTTGTCTGCAAACCTCCTCCTTCCCATCTTTTTTTTTTTTTTTTACTCTGCCGTATATCCCACGTTTCTCCGAGCTCTGCACTGCTGCCCTCACGCAGACACGAACAAATTACCAAACAAGTCATCCCGTTCCTCCCACAAACTGCGCAACCACCAGACTATGTACGCTGCGTCATTCTATCAGGAAAAGTTTAAGTTAAGCCATTTTTTTTCCACTCTTTGCTTTTGAAAATCGTTTTTCTTCTTTATATTTATTTAACGCTATATTTTATAACGTTTATATGGAAAATATTTATGAAAATCGAAAGATTTTTTTCTACATGCAATGGTAACATTTTGTTGATAATAATCAATGTTCTTGTACAAGAAGCACGAATGCATACACTGGTATATGGGAATAAAATATGCAAAATAGTAAACGGCATATTCTAAAGAAAAAATGATAAGTGTATAACGTAGCGGCTAGGATAGAGGGTAAAGTCAACGGTAATAATAACCGACCGAGCAAAACGATTTGTTTATTATGGGTTTCTATAAAATCTCATAGTTCCAAACACTCGTTGAAAATAATAATGGATATGTGAAACCAGAATGTCGAACTATTTGTTGCAAATGAAAAAATATCGTGTTTTCATCGCACAGTATATTAAAATAAATTCTACGTACAAAAAATCCCCAAACACCAGCAAATGGTCGAGTTTATCTATTTTGACTTGATTTTATGAAATCAGGCTTCTGCGACGAGATAATTGCAATCGCTAGCTAAAGAATAGTCAAATTTATAATCGAAGGATCAGTTAAGTCATCAAAGGTTCTTATGAACTCTCAAAAAGCTGTGAGTCACTCAGTGTTTTACTATTTGACACTTTCTATTATTTGATAAGAATTTTTCAGATATTTTTAACCGTCTAGATCTACTTCACACGTGCCATTATTAGTCAACAAGGAAAGAAAACTGCAGTGATTAATTATTTTATTCAGTTCGGGATTTTTCTTTTGTGGTTTTCACGAAATAATTTTTTTACTCTGTGTCCGTACGTGCGTGTTTAGTGCGACACGTCCGATATGTGATCGAACGAGGAAGATAATCGCGGCTCGAGCAGCACGTACCACATATCGCACGATTTGTGTGAGGATAATTTTTGAAAAAAGAGTAGTGGCAAAACGGATGCAGTTTTTACAATATATCAATAAAAGTATATAAGGCCTTTCTTTGAAAATAAGTTTTGCCTCGTAGCTGTACTATTTAATGCGATGGGCCGAAAAGGCGCGAGAACGAGTGACGCGGTTTCGTATGCGTGCGATGCGTGCTCGACACACCGAGACTATCGGCGTCCTCGACATCGCGGAGCGAAGAGTATAGATATAGAGGAAGACTGACGCACTGCACAAGACTCCGGCGTATAGTACTACTATATATACCATCTCGACTATACGCTAATCGTAATCGTCCTTTTACCAACACTGAGAAGCACGATCGTGACGAATACCAATGCCGACGATGAGAGTGCGAGGGTGTGAGTCAGAGAACAAAAAAAGGGATAGAGAGCGATGTAGTGAGAGAAAGAAGAGAGAGAGAGAGAGAGAGGCGCAAAAGAGCAGCACAGCAACACTGCCGATCGTTATCAGCACTTTCCTGTGTCCTGCCACGTTCTCAGAAGAACGTTCGAGCTGTATGAGGAAACACTGTACATGAATAATTCATTTGTGTCGCCAAACGAGCGAGCCTCGAGAGGAGAAGAGCGACCTCATCGTGTCGACGTATTCGTCGTTGCTATATGTTCGTGCAATTCACAAATTTCTTAAGATCCAAAGACAGAAGTTACGAATGAATTTGTCTTATGTTTTTGTTTTCTCTATGTTTTCATTGCGTTTGACAATTCTAGGTTTTACCGGAGATTGCTGCACGGACTTTTGTTGACTCACTGTCATAGAACAGCAATGCATCCTGAATATCGCTACCCGGCGCCAAGAGCTGAACACGCCTCGCAGCTATTAAACACCCGGAAGGGTGAAATGAACGCTCGCTCAAATTGCAAACGAATGCAGGGCTCGTACGTCGTGCGAACGAACTCGTGAGGATTATGCGAATGACAGAACGCGCGGAGAATGTTTCCTGCGTATCGAGCGTCAACGAACGTGCCCCGTCTGACACCGAATCGATTACAATCCAGAAGAAACGAAAGATATGCACTTTTGACACTGACATTCAGTTCAAATGCATGTAAATAAACAATCTGTCCATGTATGGGCATAGATACTTGTTAATTGAGCCGTAAATAGCCAAGAAGTCAAAGAATGGTGTACATTGAAAGCCTTAAATAAACAGAATAAACATTCACTAACGTAACACTCACTACGATCGGTTAAGCATCCCTTCAAATTACATACCGAGGGAAAGTTCGTTGATTCATGGAAATCTTTAACTACAAAATAATACAGTTGATTTTTAAGACTATATTTTTTTTAGATGATCTTCATCTCAATCAACCATTTGTCATTGACTCTAAAGAAATCGTCTTTGAGACAGTAATAACCAAACGCAACCTGTGAAATAATATGTCGCCAATGGATTGAAAGCACAGAAAAGATTATTTGAAAATTTTTTCTTCATGCCGTACTGGATCTAAAAAGGTTATTTAAATCAGTTTGAATCACTAATTTTAACAAACACTGATACCCTATCTTATCAATCCTTGTCGATTTTTCACTTTTAATGACTGAACGCGGTGCGATTATGCTAACCGTTGGCGGCCTGAGTACAAGTAAACATATGGTTTCTTTGAATCGAGTAAATCTTATTCTTAAATCGAATGAAACGTTTCTTTGGATGAATGTAATGTTCTGTTTCAAAACAAGGAAATATTCAATTCAAATCAATGACAAAACAAATTTAATCCACTTATTTCTTTGGAACAAATGAAATTCATTTTTCTCATCGGAAAATTGTAACCAATTATAATAAAAAGGACATTGTGCTGGCTTCAAATGATGATCTATGGTAGTTATTGTTGCTGTAATAAAGTCGATTGTGACCAAAATCTTCAAATGGCTTGCTTTAGCATTCAATCTTTTTACGATTGTTTAAAAGTTGTTGTGTAGCACAGTTGTTCTGTGACAAAAACGTTGCATTACACATGGAGTTGAGTTTGTTATTTTATTATATAAGTTTTGTTTGCTCCGATACCCACAGATTTTCGAAATCTGGCTGGAATTTGCATTACAAGTAGATTATTATCAGACAGGGTTTGAGATTAAAATTGACGTTAATCTATTTTTCGATAAAGAATGTATGGCCCTTTCAATTTTGAGAAAATATTTTTCCGGTTTTTATTTGCTCGTTCATAGTACACAGTATGCAAATATTTCGTATCTTAAGATTACCAGAAAACAACGACTTGCCTTTATATCGAAAATTTATACACTCATGTAATGCAAAAAATGTGGAGAAATTCCTAAATATTTCCACTAAAAAAATTAAAACACAAGAAAATTAAGAATAACATAGTCAATATTCCGTCGCGACCTCTAAATATTTTAAATCTCATCGATAATTCACGCAATTTTTCTTTCATGGTAGAGAACTGTTTTGGGAGATACTCGCGTATCGACTATTTTTTAAATAATATCAGTTTTAATGTAAAATCTCCCCCATGGAAAAAAAGTATGCTAACAAAGTATATTTTCCGACATATCAGAAAATATATAAATAATGTACGTGGTATTTTTCTTATATACTTTTTATATACTTGGCAATATCCAATATTTCGTCCAAACGTACATTTCGCGGATATACGTAAAGTACATTATTTATACTATCGTTAGTACATCTGACAAATATACGAAAAGTATATTTTTTGTGTATTAGTAGTATATAAAAAATCTCGACGTCCTAGATTTCTTATATCGACAAAGAATCTAAACAATTTGGTCAAATGTTCTTCTAATTGATTCAAGTATTAAACATCTGCTTACATAAATAAATAAATAAATATATATATATATATATATATATATATATCATTTCTATCGAAAAAGTATACATTCACATATATTTACGAATACATAAAATATGGATTGAGAATTATATGAAGAATATAAAAGCGATATATTTTATTTCCAAAAAATATGTATGAACTAGCATACCATCGTATATACTTTGTAAGTATACTAAAAGTTATATCCGATCTATCAAATTGTTCGTCCAAAGTATAGTTGGTATATAATATATAGACTTTTCGATATTTTCTCAAGTATACTTTTTTTCCATGCGCGCTACTCATTCTAAAATCAAATAAGACAATACTCGAATATTTATTCGCGTACTTATTTCATACTTAATACTTGATCATGAATATAACAAAAGTATGACTTCGTCCAGTGGGACATACGCCTTACACTTTTCATTTTAATACTATTTTATTAATACTTTTTTGTGCTATTTTTTTGGGCGGGTTATTCGAGGGTTAAACTGTATCACATTGATTGAGAGTGACAGAAAAGTGATCACTGGGAGAGTCCGGGCCAAGACACGGCGATGCACCGGTTATCTGAGATGTCAAAACGCGGCGCAAAGTTGGTGCACCGCTGGAGGAACGTACGCGTATCTTGGTTGGTAGTGCAGGTCGGGGGTATCTCCGTCTCATTCCAACTCAGTGCTCTTGGTGTCGCAAAGATAGCGGCTATGTACCGGTGCGGGTGCACACGGGCTCCTCAATGTCAGACGATAGCGGGTTCCGATATGTAGTAGCCGCGCGGTTTGCTGCACACGACGAGGAGAAGGTCTCGTCAGGGTCTGTCTCATACTATCTCTATACGTATATCTCTGCTCTGAGGAGTCCGCGAGGAAACTCGGAGACATACTCGAATGGCACACGCGGGCTCATACCTCGGACTTCGCAATACCTTCTAACCCCGATCGTGTCTCGTTCATATCTGTCATGATAATCTTATCAAATAGCGACCAAGAGCGAGAGGTATGGGAAAACCCAATTGTTTTATCTACATCTTCTTCGCGAGTCATCCCTCCATCTGGCTTCAGGCCACTCACTTTCATGTCAATCGAACATCTCTTTGCAATGCCAAGGACTTCAGAAGCGTCAGAAAAAATACGAAAATACATATTGTCGTACTTTCATCGATTCACGGCAATCTGCGCCAATGAAAAGATATACTCGAGTTTCAATACTATCTTTTCATTGAATGACTCAAACTCAAAGAAATGAAGTGATATTAATTCAAAGAAACATTTCTTTAAACTAAGAAATCGTCTCTGTTCTTTTCCCCCACTTCCCCCACCTCAGCTCAAAATGTTAAAACCTATCCTAAACTACTCGGTTAATAAAGATTACATTTTGAGAGGACGTGTAGAAGTACGGCGGGAATTGGCTAAACTACTGGCTCCTTGAAACTCGAAACCTTTCGTTCGGGAGAACCGAAAAACAAAAAAGTGAGGTTAGGAGCAAGAGAGACAGCCCTATAGGCGGTTAACATTGGACGACGAAATTCCCAGCACTTGCTGTCATCGAGTATATGTTTTCATTGAATCAATGAAAACTTTTCTTTAAAACAGTGAAATTGTTTCTTTACACTGAGAAAAAAAAGAGTTAGAACCAACAAAACGTGCGCTTGCGGGCGGTGAAATAAATATTTGTTTGATCGAAAGAAATATTCAATTGATCGAAGCGGCTGGTGATACTATTAATATATGTTTCGATCAACATTGCCAAATATTTTGTCCAATCGACAAATATGCTTTTCGCTGCCGGCAAACGCACATTTTGTCGATTTTAACGATTTTTTTTCTCAGTGTATTTTATGCTCATTAAGCAAATGTTTTTTTACAGGCAATGAAATGTTCTCTTCAAAATTTAAGCGCACTATCTCATTGAGATCCAATAGATATTGCGGTGAAATCAATAAAAAATTCATCAAACCACCCATTTCTTTGCCGTCAATGAAATCTTTTCTCTCAGTGTATTAATCTGTTAACGAGATGTCTACAGCAAGTCTGATAATAACCACCAGAGATTCAATAATACTATAACATCGATAACAGCGTGAAGCATCTTTGCGTCACATTGAATAATTGTCGATTTTATCGAAACTGGAGAAGATCTCCCATAACCATTCAAAGGCACGATTCTAGATCAAGAGACGCGTTAGCGTCGTGACGCCATATTAATGAAATGGTCGTTGATAAGTTATAAATAAATATTTTGTTTCATCGAGACGACTGTGTGTGTTCGTGTGTATTTATCAGCATATGGATTTTGACGTGACGTCGAACCAGAGAGATTAGCAATGTGGAGAGAACCAGACGGGCGATAGGTACATGTATAATAAGCGAAGGCCCTGCTACTCTCTTGATATCTCGATATGGAGCTGCCAGCAGCACCAGCACGAATAGAGCAGGCGAGAAAGCACGTGTGTATAAACATATACTAGATAATGTGTGTAGATATGTCGGACGTGCGGAAGGATTCACATACTTTTATGCTGGATCCTCAGAGTAGCAGTGCATATGGGGCATTCCATACCAATTCGGCCATCCTCCAATCCTGACCATCGTGGACCGTATTTTGTTAATTATTCACTAAAGGGAATGAAGCAGTCATCATTTTTTTTTTCTTGTAATAAAAATTTTCACAGATTCAAAACTAATAAGGAGAAAGCTACACAAATATTTTTTGATGCTTATGTTTTTTTAGGATATGACAAATACCGAACAATACTGTATATGAATCATCTTTGTTTCAAAGTGTACTTTCATGTGAGATTCTCGCCAAAATGACTGAAAAATTCCAAATCATGTTGTTTACATAAATAAACCTAAGAATCGAATTTTTTAAATGTTGGAACATTTTTATTGTTTTCAAAAAAATTTCGATAATACTACACACGAATATGAAGACTTTATGTCATAACAAAAGATAAAAAATGTGTTCGTTTTCTTTTTCTTATCGAAAGTTTTCAAATTATTTTTTTTACAAGTTACTCATAAATTGTTACTTTTGTATACCTTAACGTCAACGAATGAACTCACTGATTTTCTTTTAATTTTAGATTTTTTCGTCATTCTTAAATGTAATATTTGTTCTATGTGATTAATTAAACATTAAAAAGGTTTATGCGGGTAACGAATCGAACAGAGAAGTAGGACTGTGGCAGCCTTCAGTTTTTAACGGAATATAAAAGTTGAATAAGTTTTCAAAGAAAGTTACAATCCATCTAGATTGGAATTCGTTTAATTTGGAAGGCGTACTACAAAAAGTTAATGCCGTCGTATTACTAGCAAACGGCACTGTTGGCATGAAATAAATCCGATACACCATGGTGATGGCCGGAGGCTAGTCAAATTGGTGTGAGTTGCCCTATGTATGCACGGAGTAGTGAAGGCGTGTGGTCCGATCGGGTAAATCGAGATACGATCGAGGTGGCAACACGACGAGCTCGGAGATGATTCCACCGTCAAAATACTTGGACGCGATCGCTGACTCTATGGCATGCCAACATTTAATTATTTTAAGAGAATGAACGTTAGCAAATATTAAAACGAACTCTCAATGATTAAATCCCGTTGAAATTGGAATGAACGATCCATTCATTAGCGAGCATGACGACTATAAGTGAGAAATTGCGCGAATTTTATACGTTAAATCTGGAAGTACGAAATTAAAGGCGAAATAAAATTACATAAAATAGCCATCCGGGTTCGCAAATATTTTGTAATCAAATAAAATTATGAGTGATTGATTCACACCAAGAAATTGAATGAACGCAAAAGTTGTTGACTTTCATATAAACGCTGAATTAAATTATTTTCGTTTAAGGTTCTTTTGGGGACAAATTGAAATGCTACCATCTCATGAAAAATAGTGCGAATGTACCTTTGCAAACAGTCTACTTAAATGTTAGAACGATTTACAGCACAGTTTATGGAAAACTAAATCGGGAATATTGCAACTCATGATGGTTATGAGAGTTTCTGACGATTTCACCGTATTTACGTAGCTAAAAAAAAGCTACCGCGTACATGAAAAACTGTGTATAGTTCAGATGGTAATCGCTTCAACGTTTGGCACTTTTCGAAGGTGATTGACAACGCCGTTATTTATTTATTCATTCATGATAAAATCTTCGTCGTCTTTGTTTAGAAACTGAATACGCAGCTGTTTCACTCGCACACCATGCGCACCACGCGTCTCGTAGTCGCCCTGCTCCCTTAACCCGCAGATCCAAACTGCACAATAACCTCAAATTAATATTGAACAACTATTACTTGATAAAAATAGGAAAATGACGAAATGTGTTTTTTTGCGTCGGTATGTAAAAAGTTTGGGTTAACGTAAGAATAAAATTAAATAAATATATTCATAAAGGATGCATCATTCATAATTAAAGATAATTATGAGTGATTGTTCAATACTTGGAACAGATTAACGGGAAAATTAGTAAGCAACCCTTTTCAGTCTATTCGATTGAATAATATTTTATTAAAGTGTCATACAATGATTAATAGAGTTGAAAGTGTAAAAAAACGTGAATTTTTCAATGTCTCTCTTTAGCACGGTAGAAGCACGAGAAGGCCGGTGCTGTGGATCGCGAATATGAGGAGGGAAAAGGCAGAGAGACGGGTAGTATGTTTATCCGGCCGTCGCGGTGCGATAAGCGATCTGCGGCCAATCGCCGACTCGACTGATAACATCTGATTACTTTAGTCCAGTGGCTGCCATAGTTCTTCTCTCTTCTCTCTTCTCTCACTATACCTCTTCCTCCCTTACCCTCTCGGTTCAGCTTTAATACTCTACAACTGTGCAACGCGGTGCACTACGCGTTCTCGGTCATTACGCTCGTCTCTCACTCACTTGCTCTTTCCTTCTTCTCTATCTTCGTTCTGAGGCTCTGCAGAAAAAATGTATATGTATATAAAACCAAAGCTCCATGGTGTCTCTCTCGCTATCTCGACCCGACGCTTTCGCGCCCGTTCCCCGCGAGATCTCCCAGAGAAATAAATTGTCCGAGAAGTATTTCATTTTTCATACACGTACTTCTTTCTTTCCCTACACGTATAGTATACGTTCATTATCAGTAGTCGCACACTGTATGTATCTAATTCGCTTCTGCACCCACAATTAAGATTCACGGATATTCAAAAATCTATTCGTATTTAAAAAAAACAACAAAATGATAGCCGCTTACAATTAGCCAATGCTGAACCTCAATATTGTATTTTAATTTACTGGTTTATATCTGAAATAAAAATCCAAATACTTAGTGTATAAGATGAGAACACGAGTAAGGAAAGGAATCTTATAATAGTTTTCACTGTCATCTTCTTGAAAATGAAGAACTCACAAGAGTGTACGATTTGTTCGTATCACATAACGTCAGGAAGTTCTATCTTCGCGTATAATATATATACATAGATATATTACTATATTATATATTATATCTTTCTCATAGATATAATATACTACTCTTTCATGGGCGCTTGTTCAGTAATGGACATCCACTCCTCGTGCGCAAGTTATTTATTTTTTTTTTTTAATTTCGAACAATTCGTACAATTTCCGACAAAAAATAGTACTTTAAATTTTCCTGATCAGATTTTGTAATATGTTAAAATGTGAATTTTAAATTTCGAGTTGATAGACAACATAGTCCATTTCCCTTATGAATGTTGAGCAAGAAATCTGTAATTTGGCCTCACTCTTCATACAGAAGAATCGTACAGTGAATCGAATCATGAAATAAAAAAGTACAAAAAATTTTATGGTCAGAGTCTTGTCTGATATTTGGTGAAATGAGCGATATATTTGTATATTTATGAATAAACAGCCAGATTCGATAATGACAAAGTTCTCTCGACATCGGCAAACAAATATGTGCCCGTTGTCATTTACGATATCGTGGTGCAACGCAATAATAAATTAGAAATGATCGGTAGAAAAAAAAATTATGACAAGTCGGGAATTTCTGTTGAGGCGAAGTAGTTATGGCGTCGCGTTCGACTTAATGCGTTATTAAAAACACGCCGTTTGCGCTCGGGAGTTTGGCTGCTCTGGTCGTGGCGGCTTATCAGTCATTTCCATTTCTTGATAGCCGTTTCTGCTTATCGAACGGTCCGAGCGAAAGCGCTGAGAGACTCGATCGTCTCGCAAACTCCCACTTTTTTCACTTTTTGTCTCACTGTCTCCCGCATGTTTCTCTCACTCTCCCTCTATCTTTGTCTCTACCATTTCGCTACATCGTCTCTCTTACTCGTTGTATTTATCCGTCCCTCTTCTCGGCCGAACACCAGAACACGTCTGGCTTCGTTTCTCTCTTTCTCCCTCTATCCGGTAATAACTTGGACTATCGCATTCATCGATCTACCTATCACTGCTTTATCTCGTTGCACTGGCGTCGCAACGCCGGGACCTCGACGTCACGTCACCCATAGACCCACGTTCTCAACTTTCCGCTCCTTCCTTCTCGTATTATTCATTAGACACTATATTCCATTCTCTCTTGACAATTGGAATATTCATTAAATTTAGCAAGAAGTGTGATGATGGTTTGCGATAAAATGTTATTAGTTACAACTAATTGTATCTTGAATCTCAATGTAATCGTGTTTCATAGAATTTGCAATTGCAGATTATTTATAAATGAGTTTAAATAAAATATAAAATATAATAATTTTGTTCATTTGGGAAGGGAAATAATTGTCGGCTGCGTTTTAATGACGTATTGATTACAGAATTAATGACTATGAATTAGTGAATTTCAAACTTCGATATCTAATTAGTAATGAAAAGCATCACCGTATGTTGCACGTTTAAAAAACGTGTCAATTTAGATATTAAATATAATCACGAAGCCGCTTAACCAGCGACAATGGCCAGCGATGATTCATTCAGCGTAACGAGTGCACCATTAGAAGCTATTGCGAAAATCCATTCACAAAAGCGCGTTTGAGTATACGCGCGTGGTAGATGTAACGTATGCATTTCAGAGTATTCATTCATAAGGAAGTTGTGAGGAGTAATTCAATGCAGTGACCGAGGCGCCAACGTTAATACACGAACCAGCAACTTACACGAGAAATGAAATCAACTTTTCTGTAGTGGCTTATTGCATTTCATATGACCACGAAAGCAGATAAACTCGACGGAGGACTGTGAAAATTCGCACGCCACCGTCGGATAATTATCTCCAGATGACAACGAGTTTCGCGTTACCGTGTCTAGTGTATAACCGCAAAATAATCCTACGTGTACAGTACGTATACAGGACGACGAGACTATTAGAGCGAACTGGAACATAAATAATCGAGATAAGAGGAGAGGAGGTGAAGGAGGAGGAGAAAACGAGCGATGGTATACGAAACGTCGTCGATCGTGCGGATAGTGCGCGCGCGCGCGCGTGGTGCTCCTGCTCACGATGGCTAGATCCGATCCGGTTGCGCCACGCCGAGCGTCCATACCAGAGCAACCCATGGTGGCTGGTGTATATCGAATATATATAGGTACACAGTGCGAGACAGACCGAGAGAAACTCGCAGCAACGCTCTTGGTCTCGCAGTTTCCTCATTATTATTAATATTTCACAATTATCGCGTTGCCGTTTCGCGATCGTCCAAACGATAAGCGCAACGCCGGGCGCACGAGCCACGTCGCGCCACGCCACCAATACCGCCAATATCGTCATCGAATATTCGTGCGCGTTCCCTGCCGGTTCGGACAGATACAGAACTACCGAGCTGATATCGCTCGGGAAGCACGCTTCGCGAGACTTATTATCTTCGGCTTTCTCTTTTCTCTCTCTCTCTCTCTCTCTCTCCAAAGAAATTGAACAAGTTTTAAATATAAATGTACTCTGTTGAAAAAGACTGCAAATTCAATGTGTTCACACATATAGAGTTTATTGATTTTGTACTTGAAATTGTCATTTGAATACCTTGTACTGTGGATTTCTAATTCGTTTGCGAAATTAATGTACCTGACTGTAGAAGAAGACTCGAAATTCAATGTACTTAAGCTGGGAAACTAATATACTTTGTCCTTGAAACTGCGATTCAAGTACTAAGTACTGTAAATTCCCAATTGTTTTGCGGAATTAATGTATGTATCTGCAAATGCAAGAGAGATTCATTATGAATTCACAAATCTTGTCACGTAATTGCTTAAATCAATTACAGGTACTTGAACATTGTTGAAATGAACTGAAATAAAAATATAAGTTAGCAAAGTTTGTTAAATTGACATACTGATTAGACCTCATATTTCAGTGACTCTTGTTTGGCAAGTAAAACACGCAATTAAATAAAGCTTCTTTCACGCTGACAATTCAAAGTGACAAAATTATTGAGGTGTGATTCGCACGAATGCGAACAGTCAAAAGTCCGACCCTCTTCAATATTTTTTATCATTCAAGATTGAATGAAGAGGGAACATGCAATTATTCTTCAGATCTTTATCTACAACCATGTTTGAGATACAATCGGATTTAAAAAAGATCAAATTTTTTTATTCGATTATGGCTGTATCTTGGGAAATATGGAACAAAAAAGATCAATCAAAATATAAAAGTCTGACTTCTCCCAAGATATTTTCAAACCATATAGTCATAAGGCTTACAAGAGATATTTTTGAACCACAGATTTATGTCAAAAAGTGATTTCATAGACTTGTTTAAATCGCTTTCTATACTGATCATCGTGTGACCCGGCACTATAACATCCTTTTTCAGCGTAATTAAGTTCGGTCGCTTCATAAAAACTTCGACAAAAGATATATTTTTTGTGCAAACAATAAATATCATGTATAAATTTCAGAGTAAATTAAAAAGTTTCGGATTCGGAACGGAAACTACTCCTACAAAAAAATCACTTAGCATTTACATATTCTTCTACCTCTATATGGGCTCTTTTTATGTTGAAAAACCCGTGCAGAAATTTGTACGAACGTCTGCGATTAAATACAGGCTCATTATAGGGCTATACGCTATATGTTAAGGAATCCAATATTGGACCCTACTTGGCCCAACACAGGCTCCAAAACATAATTTCCGAGCGTTATCGAGGTACCCATGGTAGAGAATCCAATCTCGGGCCCTGCTTGGTCCATCAAAACTCTCGACAACACTCCGTCGACAAGTCAAACCTCGACAGTCAATCACTCATTGAAATATTGATCATCACATCTAAGTAATAAACGTCACGGTCGGGCAAACAGTCACCCATCTTAGTATTGACCATCGCAGAAAACAAGGTACCTAATCAACAGACTATTAGAGTCAATCAAATTTCCGTAAAAAGGGACTGAGTCTATTCTCATTTTCACGACGTCAGACGCAATCATAAAGTCTAATAAGTTCTGACTATATTAAACTAATTCCTACACTAATTTAATATTTGACATCAGTTATTCAAACGAACAACAGTACATTACGATACTAGTGCGATGAAACTTTTTCGCGACGAGTGGGAGTTTGCAGCACGAGCCGAAGGCGAGTGTTGTAATCACACGAGATCAGAAAAAGTTTCTCGCACAACCCGTGTGGAAATCTGTTTGGGATAAACTGGTTTGAACCTAGCGTCTAGCTAGTTTCTCTTATTAAGGTTTTCTGTAAAGGGACTAGATATAATCTAGCTAGAATACACTTATAGATGGCACGGCTATCTAGATTCTATCTAGTTTTCATGGCGCCGGTTATTTGACGAGAAACTAGACATAATCTATCTAGCATACACGTATAAATGACACGGCTGTCTTGGATTTATCTAGCTTTCATGGCGCAAGTTATCTGACGAGAAACTAGACATAATCTGTTTACCATATACGTATATGGTCATCTAGAGTTGAACCAATTTTGCTTGAATAAAATCAGAGTTGTCAATCCCCATTAATTCATGGGATATAGTTTGCAGTACAATTTGTTTTTTAATTGTGATATAATAATAATGTGTAGTGATTATAAAATAGAGTGTAAACGTTTGAATAGCTGAGAAAAATAATAATTTTCGCTTTAATATTGGAAGAAATAGTGAAAAAACATTAAAGAAAAATTGAATGCATTAAGAAAATAATGCATTAATTATTTCTTCTATTTTTCCACTATATCTTCCAATATTAAAACGTAAGTTAGTCTTTTTTTTACCTATTCAGATGTCAAAAAGGACTTTAAGAATACCGTGAACAAATTTCCCTTTAAAATTTAAAAAAATGAGGGCAAATTTTTATGCACATTTCCGAGGAGGCGGTACTCGCGGTCGTTCCTCACCTGTTACTCGGTCATGTAAAAACTGAAAAAAAAAACATTTTTCTAGCGGCCAGGGTGGCCAGACCTCTTAATACAAATTCATTTTAAATGCCGAATGGGAAAATTTATGTTTTATATCAAGTTCCTCGGTGTTCTTCATGGCGAGATTGCGCATTCACCCATAAATGTGAACGAAGCGAAAATGACTATTTTATTTTATTGACATTATTACCTATTTTTGTTTTGAATGTTTTTATTCATAAAGACTCCCTAATGGCAAGAATTCCTTTTCTTAAAAAAAAAAAAGCGATTGTTCGTAGTATATTTTCCCTGTTATGTGTCATTAATCGAAATAAACGTCATTAGTCACACTAAAAGAACGTATATTAATTCTGTTTTTATTAACCCTGAGATATTCCTTAGACAGTTTTATTCTATAGAGTTGGGCTATTTCCGTGCTGGCTAATCAGTAGCCAAGTTTACTAGATGTATTAGTAGATTCTTATCCAGGTTCTAGATAGTTTTCTTATATAAGAGCTGGACAGCGAGAAATTACATATAGCGATCGGATCTATCTAGTTTTCTCACCTAGATCTTGTACAGCAAATATGAAAACTTGTCGTTTTCTAGCTATTGGCGAGTTTGAATTTCCACACGGGAAGTGTCGTATACAATTTTATGCCACTAGTGCGAGAAGTGCCTATTCTACGCACACGAGAAAAGCGAAGTGAAGTAGCCACTTGACGCACACTGTGGTATAAAAAAAATTATACAGTTGTATGATCCGAATGGCCAAGTGAGCTAGGGCGCAACAACCATCTGGACGGCCCGTGTTCGATCTCCGGCAAGGTAAGAAATGAAAATGTTTTTTCAGCGATTAAAGTACACGTGTAGGGAACGACAGAATATAAATTGGAAGTGCTATTGAAAAAGCATAAATAAATGTTTTTAAATGAAATTAATTCATTTTAATAATGGGATTCTACACTGGCCCAGTCATATCGTCGTGTACTGGCCCAAAGGTTAAAAGCCTGACCGACCAGTACGGGCGACAGTTAGATTTGCACGATGGGCCTCGTACTTAGCCAGGGAAAACTATACCGGCCCAGTATATAGCCCTGACTAAATTTCTGCACGGGAAGTGAGGTTGAAGATTTTAAAATAGATTCGCCGTTATAGAAAAAAAAAAAAAATTTCCTCAATGGAAATATTCGGATCGTATATTCGTCGATTTGGGCAAAATCTAATACCGAAAATATCTACGATTATTTCAGAGTAAGGTTTCTAGGAATACGGAGAGAAAAAATTGGCAATGACACAAAAATATATTTGGGAATTATACACAGACAATTTGGTGCTGTTGATGGAAACGGAATAATTAGCCAATCTATACAGACGCGAGTTCTCGAGATTTTATCTCGGGCCCATCCACAGACTCGTTTGTAATATCAGCGCAGATAGAGCTCATAACGGGCTACTCGTGAGTGTTGAACCATGCACAGTTTTCGGACTCCTCCCATTGGCGCATAGCAAAAAAAAAGCAAAAATCGAGGAATACACGGATAAATCGTATAATTATGCGACATAAAAGTGTTCAATCGTAACCTAAACAATATAGAAAATATCAGACAATTGAAATGTTAGATCCTGAAAGGTCTGAAAATCATTCTTCGACTGTTGTGTGCTATGCTACCAACTATGTAGCCATATACTATAAACGTATGGTTATCGTAACTAGAACATATGGGACTAGGAACAACGATAAATATAACGATCATTCGTTTTTGGAAACGTACGATTTATTTCCGTATTGTATCCTATTTTTATTGATATAATAAAGACCATTACTTGTTCCATTAAGGTAAGTGATCGTTGCGGAAGCCAAGTCATCACGAACTAATTATTTCCTTTCGAAACATGTGATATCCCGGACTTTGAATGCATGGGCGTGCGCGTCGAGGTAACATTGGCTTATCTGTTTAGTTAATATTCCGAATATACACTTTTATCGTCCACTATTCCACAAATTACATGAATTAATGGGCCTTCTTTCCTCGGAATACATAGAACGCAGTATCTAACAATTTTCCGTACTAAATATTTGATCCATTTTACCGCGTTACATTTTCCTTTCTACTGGAATTTCACGCGTAGTTAATGAAGCTTAGGTTCAAACGATGTTGATGTAATCGGGGTTGAAGGGCCTACTTCGCAACCTGTATTAAAAGTCCTTTCTATTAAGAATCAGTGACTTAGACAATTTACAGGAGAACGCACGACAGCACAGAACGCACGGTGTTCAGCAACATAGTGTCTCACGAGTGACTGACGGTTTTTTCTTCTTTTACGGTAATGGCGAGTCAATCAAAAATCGCTGTAGTCTATCGACTAGGAGCTCGCGCAAAATCCCTTAGGGCTCAGCCATCAACTGCTAGAACGCACCAACAAACCGTCGGCGGTGTCCTGTAACCTCTAAAATAAGCCTAAAAATTTCCGAAAAACCTCTAGAAATAAAATAGTCACTTATTCATTCAAGCCGCAAGTAAATTTTGAGTTGTCTATAGGAAATTATCTTGATATTTATTTTATACGCGACGGCCGATAACTTGCAACATTTGTGAACACAAATGAAAGTAATAATTCATATTCTTTTGTCTGTAATACAGCAAGATATGCACCATTTAGGCCTGAATCGCAGTTTTCTAACATAACTTTCGTTTACTAAACAAATTTGGGGTAGAATCCCTAACTTTTCTCTCCGTGTCTATTGCTCACCTGAAGAGATTGATTATAATTGGTATTTTCCTTATATCACACTACTGCAGTGAAAGCAAACATTTACTGAAGAAAAAATGACACAATGTGCCCCATTCTTTCATAGACTAAGTGTTAGTATCGCAGTTCTTGCGACATATCCGTGACTCATTGATGCATAGACCATCAGTCACGCGGATATGAATTAAACAGTCACGGATTAAGGGAAGTATTGATTTCACACAATAATCAGGAGCTGGCAACAGAGTTTAAGTGACCAGAAGCATGATTTATGCATACAGGTATAGAGATCTATATATATACACATATCGGTTTTGTATGTACCTACGTTAGAGGGAAAGACTTCGCTTTGGTACTTAGCGACGGTGCGGCGAGACCGCAAAGCGAGCAAGTGTGAATGCAATCAGTAGTGTAGATCGCGATGGCGGGCGGCATGCAAGAGCGCGTGAGAGAATCGATCGGAGATCTCTCCGCATTCGCGTAGTCGAAGGGACCATGATATTCTCACATGGAAAATCGATCTGAAATTCCAGTCGTCCCTTTCAATTGGAGAAAACAATTTGGAAATCAAGATCGAATAAGGAAAAGTTAGTAATGTCGTCGAGATGAACCGTGTGGCGATATTCACGGAGATCCCCCGTAAGTTCTCGAGTGGATGTGCACCATACATACAGTGGGGTACACCACGGGAAAGTATAGTCCGGCGGTGGAGGGTACAAACGCGTACGAGCCCAGGACCCTCGGGGCTGTGTGCGTTGCGATCACGTATCTCTCGTTACACTTATGCAACGGAGATTTATTGCCCGTGATTATGCGCGAATGGAAGTACCGAGGAGGCGGCGGCGAAGGAGGTACTCGCCCTCGGCTCTCTTTCCGTCTCTCACTCGCACTCTGTAAGCTCGGACTCTCGCAGACACGTGTCTTCGTCCGGAGGAACGTATATGTAGCTTCACGAATGTTCAGCACACGGCATCGTTGAGATATCGAACTCGCCGCAGCCAGCGTATAACGCGAGACTCTCTCGAGCCCTCTCCTCTTCTCTCAGCGATCGCCCAGCCAGATTGACGAGATTTCTGTGTGCACTCGCTCGTTCCTCGAGAATTACACCGGATTATGCGTCTACCACTATACTATCTCGAGATATTCCCTCGAACGTCCTTTTAACATCCCTTCTTCAAACGTATGTGACTTTTTTGAAGAATTGTTTTAGAAATAAATCGACAATAACCGCTGACTGGAAGGTAAAATAAAAGAATTTTTCTTTGAAATACTCATTTTATTCAACTATTTTAGATCAGTTATTCGTAGTATTATTACAAAACCATGAAATTCTTCGTACGCACCTTCGAAATGGTGGAAAAACGCTAGAGATAGATGCAAACTAATTCAAATGTCAAGGTATTTGAAACTGTAATAAAAAGAACTATTTATAGGATACGGCAAGCGAAAATATTTGATTGTCTGCAAAGAAGTCTGCAGAGAAAGAAATTTGATTTCAACGAAATTTTGTTTCACTTTAGTGAAATGTTTTTTTCTATTCCAATAGCTGGACCTTTGCACTTAACGTTGTTCGCCTGCAAGAGCGGATGGGATATCTGTGTAAATCGAATGATTGCCAAATTCGAACAATTATGCCAATTTCAATTTACGTTTCGAAATTTTTAGGTTAGGAAAGGTAGCGTCAATCGTATGAATCACCGTTTATTAATTAAAAGACTGATATTCGAAATTACTCTACCAATTTCACACACCTGCCGTTTTCGCTTCACCCAGTCACCCATTAATTGACGAATACTTTTTGCATTAATCGAGCTGCTGCCGGAAAAAAATCTACGCGGGCTGACGCCGATTGCCGTCGCACGGGACTCCCGTGTACGGATACATACGTATGGGTTTCCGAACCGAGCTCCTGCACCCGCGTGTACAGCTCTCACAGCTGTACCAGAAGTTTTAACGCTTCCCGAGTTAAAATTTAGACCCTCGTTAAAGCCTAAATATGGTGGACATACGCTACAATATATTTGCTGGCACCCAGTTCGCCGATTGTTGGCGCGATCGCGTCAATTCATTACAAGCATAAAACCGACGCAAATGCGCAGCCGGAAATCAGACTTCAAATAAGTAATGTAAAATGTTGCTTTTATTCCATCAATAATAAGTAATTTTATAGGTTATGTTTTGCTTCAAGGTCTCGAAGACGATTGCTTTGAAATCAATGGAAAACCGTTCATTGGTTTGAAGAAGTGTTTCCTTCATTCTATTTCACTACTTTTCATTGAGTTTGAGATCATTCACAAAAAAAATAGTAATAAAACTCGAGTAATTCATTGGCGGAGTCGTTCGTAGTTCAAGGACACTTTTCCTCTCAGCGTAGCACCGGGTTAATGTTTTTGCTACCGGATCTTACAAAATTTCCTCGAGAAACTTTCGAACATTTAGAGTGTATGTTTCGTTTCTCTGCAAAATGAATTCGGAAAAAAAATGGCCATACAAACGTGAATTCAGAAAATTTTTATTCAACGTCTTCTAACAATTCAGTTCTTCTAAAGTAGATAAATAATTCATTTGCTTATTAGTTGCTGAAAAATATAAATTATTATCAACGCGCCCCCAAAATATTTGAAAAATATTATACGAAAAAGAATTCTCGGTCTCGGTCTTTTCAGTTCCCTGCACCCAAACAACTGAACTTGATGAATAAATAATACTTTAAATACCTCCACAGTATCTAAATAATTATAGAGATAAAGTGAAATATATATCGAGTAATCACGACAACAAAATATTCGCCGGGGTATTAAATAACATTCTAAAACATATAAAACAGTAGGTAACTATTGAACGTGCACATTTATTAAAAGAGGAAAGTAATCTGCTGAGATAATAATTTTCACGACAATTGGTATAATTTACAGGAGTATAATAGTGAGCATAACGTAAAAGTCGTATTAGAGAACTTCAGCGACGTTCGGGCTTCTAGCTCGGTAAACGTATATATTTTATGCGTTTCGAATCGACAGATATCAGCTGGAACGTTAACTTTATCGCAAGGCCAACGACAAATCGTAATCTGTGATGGGAGAAACAGGAGTGTGCACATACCGAGGGATACGGCAACGACTACCAAAGCGCGACGAGTGTCGCACTGCAGGCGCGTCGAGAGGTCGAGAGGAAATACACAACTGTGCATATTTAACTGCATTGCAATGAGTGACAGAGAAAGAGTGATCACACGCGCGCCACTCGCGAGAGTGAGATCCTGTGTGGCTTTTTCTCTATCAGTCGGACACTCGCGGCAAGGCGACTCGCCTCAACCCGCGTGTACCGCTCTGCCACGTGAGCTCTCGCGTGTGGGTAGCTGCCGAGCTCTTTCTGCTGGGACACTCGACCTACACAGGTATACCAAAGAGCAACAGCAGCAGCCGTAACATACACCGAACCTACTACTGTCACTGAGCGGTAGCCATCGTTCACCGTGGAATGCGTACAGGCGTATTTCGTACAATATGTATATATACGTACATATTAATGTACACCCCACAACTTACAACTCAACTGCATTGACAGCACCTGACACGGGCGCTATATTTAATTGTGATATAACCATTGGAACAATAGGATGAATACTTTTTTTCAAAAGAAGCGGAGAATTTGTTACTGGCGTGAAGTCTTTATCATGAATCAACTCGAGCATAATGACGAACTACACGAATAGGATTCTGAGAATTTCGTAAATTGTGCACTGAGAGAACAAATCGTTAAAATCAACAAAACGTGCGTTTGCGGGCAGCGAAAAGCATATTCTGTCGATTGGACTAAATATTCGGCAATGGTGATCGACACATCTATTAATAGTATCACCAACCGCTTCGATCAATTGAATATTTCTTTTGATCAAACGAATATTTATTTCGCCGCCCGCAAGCACACGTTTTGTTGGTTCTAACAATTTTTTTTTCTCAGTGTGATTTACATTTTTTCCCATAATTTGTTAAGATCGCGTTCTCAAATTCGAATTGAAGTTACAAACCGGGCTCGCGAGGAGGCGCGCGCGATATTCGCGCCGTCCCTTCATATTTCATTTTTGTTTTGGTGGTGTTAGCGTCAGCACTGCAATAATTTGACAAGTCGGATTAGAATGGCAGTTATCTATACAGTGAACGTTTCAAATTTTATTACAATTTCCATCAAATGCTATGCGGGTGATAAAAACTATGATACAATGCGAGTATGGTTGTTTTTATTCTAACATTATAAGTGTCGAAAACCTTAAGTTTTCGACTTTCAATTTAAACCTTTCCTTAGAACATGCATTATTTTAAATCTCATATGTAGTGTGAATAATTACGGTACATTTCTTATTGAAAACTGCTCAAGATCATTGATAGTTTTTTCTTAGAAGAATAGCTTCTGTAAGATTGCAATATTTTCTCTTCTTATACATTTTGTGTGTGATTAGAAAGTCAACTTTCAAAGAGTACAACGTTAAGCTTCGTACATTGCTTCGTAACTTAAGGTAAATGAAGTAATGCGACCGGGGAATGAACCCTGTTCACACTGTAAAAACAAAGCATGTTGCAAAGTGTGTTGCTTCCTATCATTTACATTGCAATCGCTTTTTACACACTTACAAGCGCATTCTTCTACCATATTATTACCATTGATAAGCAACACGCTTCAAAGTGTGTAAAAAGTAACTGCAATTAAAAAGATAGGAAACAACACACTTGGTTTTTAGAGTGTATACGAACACGGGCGTTCTTTCACTGATTGTTTTTATTGCTATAGAAACTGAACTCTTCTGCCTATCTTCGCCAAATCTAACATCCCTGAATGTGAAATTTTAATTCGATTAATAAAGACGTTCTCGAGATATCAAATTTAGATTTTTTAATGACACACGAATCGGAACAGATATTCTTCTAACCTACCTTTTCGATGTTTTGAAAAGTTTCGAGAGGACCAATGTGAAAAATTCAACCTAATTTTTTTCCCGCAAGCACAGTTTTCTTCATGAGCGAGCGCAGAACATAAACTTCGGTATTTGTACATAATTTGATAGTGCTTGTTGTACTGATAAATTAACCTGATATCGTATCAGGTATAGTGTTTTGTGTATGGCAAATTTGCCATAAATTTGCCAGCAGGCTTTTGGGATTAATCTACGCACTGTGCGGCGAAATAAATGGCTACTATGCGTTATAAGACCGTATAATGGACAAGATATTGCTGCTACTGCTGGTGCGGCTGCCGCGTTCTTGGTATGTATGTGTGTGCTTCAAGTCTTGACGACCACCCTAGAACCCCCGAAGCCTTCATTGATTTACGGGCCTCTTATGAGCCACCGCGCACGGTACTCGAGAGATGCGTTAAAGCCTCCGTTCACCTCCACCTTTTACTGTACCTCCGGGTAAAACGTACACGTGATTACCATCGGGAATTATTAATCAATCTCCGAGCGCTAGGTAATTTGCTGATCGACATGATTACTGGACCAATTTGCTCGCGGGGCAGATTTTTTTCTCTTCTCAATATGCTATGATCATAGTAAAGGTATCATTCTCGTGAAACGAAATCTACAGTTATTAGAGGTATAATTAAAATATTGAACGGCAACTAAAATCAGAATTGCGACCCTCCCATTATTTCATTTCATATCAAATAATTTGCATATTTTTTCAATAGATCCCAAGTTAACCCCAACAATTCTGTCGTTGTTTTCAGCACCCGTCATCAATGAACATGGGTTGTTCGTGTCCGTCGCGTATTTGACTATGTTATTTTGTAAGGAAAGACGTTAACAAATCCATAAAACTTCTTTAGACTCTTAACCATGCAATATATTCGTTGCCAACTTTTTTTACGACAAGGTAACAGACCCGTGCTTGCGAGGTTCTTGCATTACTCACGCTTAAAACATTTGACACGGGTACAAACGATCCAGATTCAGGGTTCCAGGGTCAAAATTTAGATCCCCGCCCAAAACGTAAATGACATTACCCAATTGAAGTGAACGGAGAAAACTGTGGACCGAAATTCCAATTAGTTACCAAGTGAAAGAATGATATCTAGTCTGACATATGGAATTAGACATATCTATAGACAATCTATAGACAATTTATATATGAAACCACAAATGACGTTTTTTTCTATGTAATTTCCGTAGAATTTCTATATAAAGTGTATGTAGTCTATATATGCCCAATTTTATACTCAATACTATAAATATTTTTTAAACTCTCTATGTATAATATTTCTACATAAGGTAGTACACAACGAGATGAGATTCTTAGACTCTGATATAAACTATCAAAAGTGCCATATATTATACCCATTTTGATTTACCGAAAAATGTGTGAAGGGTTTAAATTTAAGTCTGGTTAACTTGACATTTATTATTGTAGTGTCACCATAGATTAATTTCACTCTACTGTCTATAAGGTCTTCTGAACTTTTCGAGAATTTGATTAAAAACAAACAGTAAACTATTCACCACAAAGCCAATAAACGATGCCATGAAAAATTGAGGAGTAGTCGAAAGAGCAATGGAGTCATCACTATTTGAACTCAGTAAATGTTTGAGTATGAAAGATAAATTCTTGACGTCTTTCAATTAAATGGTTGCCTAACTAGCAGTAGCAATAGGGTGAGAAAGTTTACAACAGAATTAACGTAGGAAAATTTGTGGACGAAATGAGCGAGCACCTGAAAGAAGTAATGGAAGTACAATCTAAGTGGTCTAAATGCAGTTTATTCGGATGTAGCTATAAACGTCATCACTTTCAGACGAAATGGTCTGATGTGTTTATTTGGAGCAAAGATGAAATGTCTTCATAATAAATGGAATTTTATCTAGTCAAAAAGGCATTACTAGAAATTTTAAAAAAAAAGTTTTATTTTATTGGAATAAAATTTTATTCATTTAAAATAGAACGTGTATTCAATTAAATCGAACCCTTCAAACCAATTTCTCTGGGTGTATTGTCATTCGCATCTCTATTTTCATTCACTAGTTGAGTTTTGCGTATTCCGGTGTAAGCTATGATGTCGTGTGACCCGGAGAGTAAGCGCGTACACCGTGACGCGTTGCTCGCACCTGTTGCAGGTGCAGGGTAGGAGGTCTATAGATGGCGCGGTGTGGGTCGTTGGCCACCTACTGCACTATCCCATCGATTATTTAGCAAGAAGCCACAGAAATTGAAAGGTTAATTTGCTCTCGCTCGTTCACACTATTGTCCGCACCAATTTTCATTGTACCGCAGCGCGACTCTTGCTTCGATTTTCCAATCTAATTCGCCCCACCTGTAATACCACCATTCGTATCATACATATAAAGATGGTTTATTCATCGTTTATTTTCACGTATTCTTCAATGTGTGACGCACGATGAACATACGTATCAGACGGAACAGTTGGAGTACGTACATCGAAAACTCACGGGAAAGAAAGAATCCAACAGGAAAGCCATCCGGACCGCGCGATCGGACCGCCCGATAATATAGGAGCCGCGCGCGGAACACCAGCGAGGGCAGCGGGTGATGGTGAGGGGAAGTTGCCAGCATGGGCGCATATAAAATTCGGCTATCTTCGCAATCTGATGCTGCACGAACCAGTTTTCCTACAGTATAGTGTATACTGTGGTACATATCGTATATATATACCCACATATCCACGTATAAGTGGATACATATATATGTACATCTATATAAGCATATACATGTGTAGACTATAAATAGTATTATACCCTTGGTGCAGTAGTTTGCGATTTCTTCTGGCTGAATCTCACAACCAAAAGTCCGAAGAGTATCAAGAGAAGCGGCAATCCTTCCTTGCTTGTATATTGTACCCCACTCCACGTTGACGCGCCTTCCACTCCTCATTCTTGTTCTCGTCATGCGGTTGTCGTCGCGCGAGTCCGAGAGGACCCGCGAACGAAACCTGACCGAGAAACACCTACCGATCGATTGGTAAGATCGATCGGCAGAGATCCTCCACGCTCAAGAGAAAGCGAATTCTCTCACGGTCCTCTTCTTCCATTGCTGCGAGTCGCGACTACAGTTGCGATGCATGGGCAACCATGTCCGAAATAATAAATATCATTCTTCTAAACTCGACTACATCGGATCTCAACACTATACGAAGCTTTGGATATGTCGTTCTTTTTTAAGCTGCTGGTCAATAAACAATTGAGCGTTACGTTTTTATTTTTGCGGAAATGATTGTTTGACGCACTACCCGCGCAAAAAAAAAGAATTATATGTATTGGTAACGCGGACGTATTGGACGGTTTACCATATTCTCGGGACTTTTTTTTAATACTTCTTTTTTGCGCCGGTACCAACACCAATACTAACAAACAAATCTGGGGCACAACTGTACTTTTTAAATTACCACACTACTACGATGTTCGTTGCGGTTATTTAAAAAAAGATTATTCTACTATAAAAAATCACGTGAAACATGAATTGATATTTTTCATTTATACACTGTAAGCATTATGTTTGTAAATTGATATACCGGTATAATAAGCTCGGATGCATATACCGTATATTAATTTTCACATGCATTCGTCATTAACGAATATAATATTTGTATATTCAAAACGAGCAGTCAATTATCACGTACTGCAATTTCTAAATACCAGTATCGTAGAATGCTTATGCTATTCTTAAATGTACAATAAAAGTATATTAATACGAAATTCATATATCCGATTCGTATATCTCATATCGCTTTTTTATACTGAATTCACTTGCATTTTTAAGGGTGTAGTGCGAAGGACCTAGACGATAGCATTGTATACAATATTATCGAGCGTAAAAATTGTGATGTTGAATATCAACAATCGCAATAAATGTGATTGTCGTAATATTGGATCTTAATATAAGTTAAATCCACCCGATTTCTATTGGTTGATGACATTCCGTGGAGCAAAGCAATATCATTGGTGCGGCACATTTTGTACTAAGTTCGTGCAATGAGTTCTGCAGACTCGGAGTGCAACAAAAAGTAAATGTCGAACTAAATAATATTAGAAGTATTAAGTTCAAGTGTCAACGATGTCGAATTTCCGCTTAAGGCGATCTATGACGTGTATGTCGTTTCGATCAGAGGAATAAATCATCGCCACATCTTTGTAATATTTTGTCCGTCCTTTCGAACTTTGGGCAATTCTCATGAGTGATATTTTCATATCACGAATCTTCCGTTACGGGTAAAGACGCTAGTGATTTCAAGTAATTTTTAATTGTCATTAAATACAATTTAGGATAAAATATTTGGATATTTTTTAGTGAATGACTGCCGTGTGTACGCATTGCCTTTGAACAGGTATCCCGGAAATTGTGTTGCGTGTAGCGACCCATGATGCCGTTATTTATGACTTTATCTACCGAGAGGAATTTCTGCGAAGTGCGCCATATTGGTTATAAAATTGTTTTGGCATAATGTCATTGGGCGGGCCTCGCATTATCGTATTTTCGTTATAGGTTTATCGCATTTGTGATTTCATATTATATTTTCTGCTCGGTTGTAAGTCATTAGAGTGAGTGAGAAAGAATTTGGGTGTATACGCAATATGTGTTTCATTTTTGAGAACATATTTTATAAAAACTATGAAGAAAAAAGTTTGACCTCCCCCCTCCTGAAAATAGCTCTGCTGAAATCCGGACCGAGACTGGCCAATTTTTATCGGTAGTCGCCAATCTAAGGCAAGCCCATATGAAATAGCGCAGTATGTTGAGTTATATTTCCGTTACAATGTCTAACATGACTTTAATCAGAACAAGTTTGCTACGGAACAGTTTCAAACACTTGTTGACTAAATTATCGTGATGCGCTTTACCTGTAAAATATCACTATTCATTGTAAAAAAAAAAAAGGTTGCTTCTAATTATCCATCATTGTGTTTGATAACCAGAAAAACTCGTATTTCGTTACGATCATGTCTTAATTATCTATTACGAAGGAGTCTCATAGGAAATGTATATTACATAGTTGGAGAAATGACTCGTGATAAAATCATGGAAGTCGTATGAAAAAAGATTGAAGATAAAGCACAAGATGACATTTTATTAGAACCTTTTTGTCTTTGCTGTCGTTTTCCACAAGAAGCATAATAGACACTTCATGAGAATCGAGGAGAGACATTTTGATCGTAGTAACGAGAATCAGAATGAGTGAGAGTGGAGAGTGATGCGGCAACGGAGCACGAACGATGGAAGCCTAGTCGCGTCGATGACGTTCGGGATAACGTGGTTATCGAGTGATCTGGGGGGCGTCCGCAAGTGTTATCGTGGCCCCCGGGTTGCCGATAAGGTGCGGTCGCGCGATAAATTAACCATCGCAATCTCGTGTGACCCAGGCCTTCCAAACTCCACAGAACACAGCAGAACAGAACAGCAGAGTACAGCAGAGTCAGTCGCGAAGCCACATCACACGTACTAACTACTATCTGCGGTATAGCGAGGCTCCACACACGACGTAGGTACGCCACTATATACAACACGATATCTGTTGGCTTCCAGCATCACCAGCAGCGGCTACAGTACCAGCAAAAGCGATACGACAATCCAAGCGTTATCCTTCCCTTGTCCCCTTAACATGCATGTAATACAGTGGAGGTACTTTTTTTGCACTCTGTGCTCTTTTAATCTTAGTCTGGGGACCAAAAAAAAATGTTTGCTTTTATCTTTACATAATTCTGCCCTAATGAAGAAAAAGAATCGTGATAGATTAAAAAGAATAAATTAGAAACTTCCAACGGATTCGTTCATTTATTTAATTATATAATAGGAATTCGAGTTACTAAAATTGTAGATTTGAATATCGAATCGATTAATCGAATTCATCTAATCGGTGAACTATTGATTCCGTTCGTTTCAATAGATCAAGACGAGGATAAACGGAAAGCGATTTTTGATCGACGCTGAAAAGTCTTCAGGTCATCCAGTCGACCAGCGATCTTGGATCATTGATAGAGGATTCTTTTCCCCGCAAAATCTCGGATGCGTATAAATATGTGCTGAAGCTTCGTTTTCTGGCACTAAAACGAAAATCCGATCTCCCGTTGTCGGCACTATTCTCTTAACTGCTCGGGGATATATCGGCGTATCATCTTTGGAGGCATCTTTGAACGATTCCGAATTACAATAATAAGATAAGCGAAGCCTGAAGGCCGGAGTTTCGATGTACCTGATATGGTCAACACTTTTGTATCCCATTTCTGCAAAGATATATACTCTATCTATATAAAAATTTGCATAGACGCAAAGGAAAGCACCGGTCTAGCCGAAGGCGACCTTCCGTGGTAATCGACGATGACTATGCAACTGTGGTCAGAGTTGTATGTTATTTTGACAACTAAGCACTCTTTATATATTTCATATGTTCAAATTCAATTGTCTTTCTCTATTTAAATGCCTGTACTATTAAATGTCAAATAAAATAAATGTAATATAACATTTTATAGATTTATACGATTGCGTGCCGGATGCTAAAAATCAAAAGAAATTCGATAACTTTTTCCGATAATCGATTATATCCAACAGAGTACGTTGTATCTTTAATATCATCTATCAATATATCCAATGGAGGTGTTTGTGACCGTCTGACCACTCAGATGGTCAGTACTAGAACGGATGACCATCTAGCCGATTCTGACAGTGTAACTGTTAGGTAGTTAGACAGGTGACCACCAGGTGGGCCCGAAAAGTCACTACTTCAAAGAATCGCGGTCTGGGTAGCTCTATCCGTAATTGGTTCTACATTTGGATGGATGACCACTTAGCTAACCTTAACGGTCAATACTTAGATGGGTGACCGATTTGTTGGAACAAGCGTTCAATACTTAAATGGATGCTCGTCTGGATGACTCTGTTGATAAATACTTAGAGATTGATTCCAGGAATCTACTTCAGATTGTTAGGCCCTTGCCCTTGTAAGGCCCTTGTTTCAATCAAAAAACTAAAGCGTGTTGCAAGTGTGTTATTTGCTATTTTCTACATTGTGACGGCTTTCTGAAGACTTCCAAGCCTGTTGCTTATCCATGGAAACGATACGTAAACGGAACACACTTATAAGTGTGTAACAAGTCGGCACAATGAAGAAGATAAGAAATAACTTGCAACAAACTTGGTTTTTACAGTTTTGTCATCGGTACTATGGGATGCCTGAAAAAATGCAAACTGGGTCCATCGAGGCTTCCTTGCTTAAGCCCGATTTAAGCCCGTCATCATGTTAGGGAAGCTCTGAGAAAACCTAAAAAGACTACATGTTTTTATGTATCTTTTTTATAAGTTGTACGTTCAAATTTTTGCACGGATGATGTCTTAAACTGTAATAGCACTATTTTCTGCCGGTCGCAAAACCGTGAATTCGGTATGGAATATATCGTATATATCATACCATCATAGATTCTCATCGCAGAGGATGTGAAGAGAGTCCGGTAAAGAAGTAAACACTGGCTAAAGCCACGATAATAGTGAAGGATATACCTGATATAGGTTCGAGAAAAGCTGCAGAACGGGAAGAGCGTCGATGCCGGTGACTCTCGTAAAACTTTATCGTTAAGGGTTTGCGAAACGCTATAGTCCCGACAACTCACAAACGACACTTTGCAGGAAGCTATTCGTCGCACGTTCAATCTTTGGTCACTCCCGTTCCGATATTCTTCGTCAATCTCGTGCTTCATGTTTCTTATTTTTCGTGGTAGCGATCGAGAGCTCAAAATGTAGTTAACATAATATACGTATTACAGTCATTGAATGTTCTGCATGATAGCCACTGCAAATTGCAGAATTATCGCGTAAGTCGTAAGCAAGAGACACACTCCGATACATACAAAGTTTGAAAAAAAAGGTATAAATAAATAAATAGAGTGGAAAAGCGCGTTGAGGTGCGAGTGAGATCGCTATCGATCGATGGAACGCAATAGATAGAATCTTTCCCACCGTGAGCACCGCAAATCGACTGTATATGCGAGAACTCGATCGTGCGATTCGATCGTTTGTCGTTCAACCAACGATTCCGATATAATTAATGCACTCTCGACCGATATAATGATCCACTAGTTGTCCTATGTACGATGTTCTCTCGCTCTCGGTTACGAGATACCAATGATGTCGATATCTCGCCGCTACATTTGCGAGTTGTTGGTCTCATTCGCACAGCCAGCGAATCGTCCCTCTGCACGATTAATTGGCACCGATCGATAGCTCTGCTCGCTCGGTTCCTATACTCTCGTGTGCTCCTCATCTCTCCTATCTAACACACACGTATCGCGAAGCGCTTCCTCCTCAAAGATCGCTTCGGCTCACGACTCGAACCCCGAGAGTAGAGGAAGCTCCGCTCTCTTAACGTTTACCGTAACCGATCCTCACGAGTCTACGCTGTGTATTGAGAGGAATGAGAAACAAAAATGCCAACGATTCGATGGAACCGGCGTCTCTCCCACGCGAAAGGAGCACCACGCACGCGAGCATCATTCACTCGAGTCCGTGATGATGTTTGATAATTCTGTGATAAGAAAACGATATGGAAGTTATGGTTAGCTTTTAGGGGTGTGCGAATAGTGATCGAATCCAATCGAATAGTACTATTCGATTCGATTTTCGAATCAAGTATTCCAAATTTTCGAGTATTCGAAATGGTTATTCGGGTATTTGAAAATTCCGAATCTCCAAGAATGTAAAAAACCGGAAAATCGTAGAATTTTAAAACCATTTTTAATTATCCTGGAAAAGAAATGACTCTGGCAGTGTTTGCATTCGAATGCTGCTGAGTGTCATTTGGCTGCAGTCGCCAATGACGCTCGCGGACAAAGACTTGTGTATACTATATGCCGTGGTTAAGTCTGACTGGGTCTTTGATTAATTAACTTAACAAGGCCTTATTAAGCTACACCATTGCCTTATAAGATCCGTATTTGGCAAAATTATGAGTAATTAGTTTACTTGATATCATTATAAAGCCTGACTGGGCCCTTAAGTGATTACCCTATGAAACCCTTCGCCATGGAAACCTAGAAATACCTTATAAGGGCCCTAATTGAGAGTGATATGGAAAACCCTTTTAGGGTGTCCACATTAAAGCCGGAAAGGGCCCTAGTTTATTGTAGGGTATCCCTAATAATTTTCTTCACGGGAATGGCAAAACGATATTTGTCTATATCGGCAACTTCGGTCGAGAGCGAAAGATTGTTTTCTTTTGTCGGCGACATTGTGACTGATGCACGTACGAGATTTTCTCCGAAAACGTCGAGTACTTAATTTTTCTGTACAAAAACCTGACTTAAGTCAATTAAATAAAAGCTCAAATATTCCATAATACTTCTGGTAATTTCAATTTTACTTGTTTATCCTTATTAATTATCCAATTTCGAGCTTTATTCGGATTTTAATATTCAAATTTATCGAATATTCGATTTGAAGTTCCAATATTCGTCGTCATCGAATATTCGTCTTCATCGAATATTCGTCTTCATCGAATATTCGTCGCCATCGAATATTCGTCGCCATCGAATATTCGTCGCCATCGAATATTCGTCGCCATCGAATATTCGTCGTCATGGAATATTCATCGTCATCGACTATTCGTCGTCATCGAATATTCGTCGTCATCGAATATTCGTCGTCATCGAATATTCGTCGTCATCGAATATTCGTCGTCATCGAATATTCGTCGTATCGTGGCATCGAACTTCGAATCGAATTATTCGATTCGATTCGATGCCAAATATTCGATGTTTTCGAACATTCGCACATCCCTATTAGCTTTAATTTTTTTAGTTATTGAATATTTGGAACGTAAGAAAAAATCGTATTTCATGTTGAAAATTTCTAAAAGGAAAAAATCTTTTTGTATCCTTCCATCAATTTTGTCACGCGGATGTATGCGTGTAAGGGGATAAGGTGGAGAACGTATGAAGCCAAGTGGTTGGCGAGGCGAAGGTCCGGGAATGGACGCCGACTACGACGATGCACGGGCTCGGAGAGGCTCGGGGGAGAGTATAGAACGCGCGCGAAGCAAACGGGCGCGACGATAAGAGCCTCGCGGTGGCGAGCCACGTTATCTCGATCACCGCGAGAGCGCGGCCACGTTGTGCCCGCGATAACGATAACAAACTATGCGCGCTTCTACACTCGGTTTCGCGGGAGTGCGTCAGCTCGCTCGTTCGTTCTCTCACCCGGGTGAGAGCTTCGACGTCGTGTCGTGTACGACTCCGTACGGCTGTACGCCTACCAGCAGCACTCAGCACTCAGCACTCAACAACGGCAGCAGGGCAACCTACAACCTAACCGATTGAGGCGCTCGCGCGCGCGAATCCTGTTCTCCACTACCTACATACTCCGTCCTGCTCAGAGTGGTGTTAAACTCGTCGTGGGCGGAGGATATCTTATGCTTTTACGGAACGGCGAATAAGAATTCGGTCAGTGTGTCGTGTCTGCATTGTACTATCAGTCGCGAGATTCGCACGATTGCGAATTACGGAAATCACCTCGGTATATCTTCAGATTACGGTCACGAAGAAATTTAAACCTATGCAGTTGGAATATTTTGAGTTTCTACATTTTTTTCTTTTCCCGCAGTGAATTTTTTAAGTTGAGGACCTACATTGAATTTTAAATACATATGGAACATATACGACAAGTGTGTATGTTGTATATGTTTCGCAAGGGTGGCAAAGGTCTCGTATATTCCTTGTACACAAAGGGAAAAGCATATCGTTGATCCATCGATTTTACATGATATAACGAATATAGGAACGCTTGCAATGTTTCATGATTGGAGCGACGATAATATGGTACAATTAACGATACTTGCAAGGTTATTAGAAATAAAAGTTGAAATCGTAAATCCAACAAAACGGCATATTTGAAACTATTAGAACCATTTTCGAAACTATTATCATTTTGATGATTGCTACTATAATAATAATAATATATTTAGCAATTCCTTTGTTTTTTACATATGTTTTTGTGTTTCAGTGAACTGTGTGTGTTGGGATTTGCGAAGCTATCGACCGACGTCTTTTAGCCTGTATAATTATATTTGCTATAACCATAAAATATAGACATTCCTCCTGGGAATTGTATTAATCGTTGATCCAATTATTTTCTTATATTTGCTATAACCCTATAATATAGACGTTCCTCCTGGAAATTATACTTGATAGAGAGATTATCTTCGGTCTAACAATTTTCTTGTTGAATTACTAAATTCTTCTTTGTACAACAATTAAATATGTGATACATGTTTTATTTTAACTACAAATGCTCACAGGTAGTGTGCTTGCCTCTAAGCCAGAGCATCAGTAGGTCGAGGGTTCGCATCTCACTGCCGTCGTTTCGCAGTAAATACAAATACTTGGTGGTGATATAGCTCTCGTGTACATATATATATCTCTAGTCAGGTGTTTAAATATTGTGCGGAAGACGATTTGCTCCGGCCACGAAAAGCTATTCCGAGACCGACTGTATCGACAGAGTATATAGACTAACCGGCCGGATTGCCTGGCCACATGGATCGTTTTATAAGTGACTACCAAAAATAATTTTACAATGTAAGACATAAACAAAATAGTTTTGTTTTTTCCTATTATTATTGAATTAACCAGCCTCCCACTGACAACATGGCCAGACAATCCGGCCGAAACAGTAACATTGCTCCAGACATGTTGCATCAAAGTAAGATGACAAAAATAACTGAAGAGGACCTACAATAAGGTCCAAACGTATTAACAGAAGAGCAGCTGTCTTTTTTTTTTATTTGGTCGCCAATAGCCAAAACCTTTATCCACTATTATTAACTGCGGCCACAACCTTTATATCTTATATCGACAGAGGTTCTCTGCAAATCTCAGTCCTTTGGGTCCTGCTCAGAGGCGAATGCAATACGGGAAGGAAAGTTGACTGCAGCCGCGTGGGAGGAGAGGGGGGATTCAAAAGGCGGAATGCGTAAAGACCTGTGGGTAATGGTAATTTAGAAAAATTAATTTTTATTTCTTATGATCCATCTGTGCGAAAAAAAATTTTATTTGATGCGCAGAACTTTATTACTTTTTCTTGTGTTATTAACAAGTAAACCAGTACCACTCTTAATTTCGAGATGTTACTCGAAATAGAAAATATAATATCTCAACCCATGTAGTTGAATCCGGTTTTAAAAATCCTAGTTTTCTCATTTTTCTTAGTCTTATCCCACAATCGTTTTTTTTTTCTTTTTTTGAAAAAAAAAAAAACTTGATTTGATTCGTAGTTTTTAGCAAGAGATTTGATAACGAACTACGTATAAGCTAAGACCGAGACGAACATTGGCAGCTAACAAAACCTTTCCAGGTGCAACGGATTATAGAAAAATTCGTGCTTTCGTTACCCACTTTTATTTAGAAGTTTTGAGTTTGCAGTGAAAATGTTCCTTCGTAGTTGAATAAGACGGATGAATGTTTGTTAATTAAATGTTTTTATTATTTTAGTAAGAGGTTAAGAAGGCAGCCTTTGCTATAGGCCGTAATAGGGAAATCCACGAACGACCCCAACATTCAGCCTTTAACAGCGTCCAACATTTAACTTCCCACGATTCTGAAGGTAAAAGCGTCAATATTTCCGAAATTTCCTGAGGCTTTCACGTAAGGCCCCTAGGAAAATTTAGGGACATTAATCGGGACATTGACAACACCCTGATAAGCATTCTGCACAGGGATATCCACGTTATAACGTCTTCTTCCTCCATATAAATTCAAAAAAAAATTCGTCAAAAACCTTGGTTATATTCGTAATCAGCCAGAAATTTAGTATCACACTACCGGCTTCAGCCGCAAAGGTATCTGCACACACGTGCATAAGATAGACATAAAGTAGAATGGAGAATCCTGTGTCAGCCTTTACCATTTGAGACAGATCGTGGGAGATTTGTTCTCTCGTTTTCCTTCACACCTGCTATATATACGGTCCAGTGACCGTATATATAGAGCTCTCGGGTCGGAGCGGTTGGTTGGTGGTCGGCAGCGGAGCCACGGTGTTATCGCGTCGGCCCAGATTGAATATATTTCATATGTTTTCATAACTACGGAGCGCGCAGAGCGCAGAGGCAGAGCAGCGGCAGCAGCATGCGGTAGAGGTTGGCTTCTCGCCGTGTAGCCGAAGCTCTGTCTCTCTATCTCTCCTCTTGCCTGCCCGCTCGAAGACTGCGAAAAGCCGGGGGTGGCCAGGAGGAAGAGGACGAAGTAGAGGAGGAGTAGCAAGAGGGTGAAATCGCGCGGTGCTCCGAGCACCCTGGTTCACTGCAGCAGCACCAGCTGGGGGAAGGGGGGGAGTTGCGGCCCCCGAGGGCCTGCGGGCCAACTAGAGCTAGAGCAAGAGCGAGAGGCGAGAGTAGAAGGGAGGGAAAGGGGAGTTTCGCGTCGCGCGAGAGCGGCCACGGGAAATCAACCGTGAGGAGATACCGCTTGACTGATGTGCGCCTTTCTGTTGTAAAACGATAAAGGCGACGCGGCATTGGTCGCGCGAGGCTTTCCGATAGCGCGCCAAACCAGCCCCTCCGTCTCCCCACCAACACACCCTCATCGGTTCGTTCGTTCGTCGCCGTCGCCGTCGTCGTCGTCGTCGTCGGTAGCGGTCGTCGTTCGTCCTTCTTCTCATCGTGTCTATCCATCCGTCTGCGGCCCCGAGGCACCAGCGCTAGCACTGAACCGTTGGTTTGGACCGCAACGCTGCAGCGAGGAAAGCCAAAAGGGCTTCGCCTACACGATATGTGTTACTATTCGTCGAAGCTGCTCTATATAGGATATCGCACTGAATTGTGGATGAAATCTCTTGAAATAACATCGAACTTAGTCGGTTTATTTGTATAACTTTGCTGTTTTTTGCCTACTTGCAAAAGTATAACGCCGCTTTTAACCCACCTGCGCTATTTATTCTCGTGAGTCCCTCTTGGTTGCGAGTTTAATATTCATTTCGTGGGTAAGCTGAGAGACGCGAGCGAGCGAGAGGGTGGCGTGAGATGATAAGACTGAGGACAGAGGTCTTTATCCAGGCTGGCTCACGTCGAGAGCGCTCAACCAACGGCAGAGTTTAACTAATAGTAGATGGAGGCACGTGTGAGACTGGAAATCCGCGTTTTAGTGCGTTTTTTACGCCCGTGTATTATTTTGCACTATCCGTAGCACTGACGAAACTGAATTTTCCCTGGGTTGAATTAAATTGCGATAAATTCGTTATACCTTATTTTTACGAAGAATATTCACAAAATTTCTATATGATCTTTCATTTATCAAGATAATGAATATACCATATGCATATATGGTATATAATGTTGAATACATATGCGATATTGAATATTTTACTAATACGCGAGGCTCGGCGGGAAGAATAAACGCGCGCTACTCGCTCTCTCGAGTCTATCAACCGGAGGATCAGGCTATAAAACGAGGTATTCAGTGCGCGCTGTATCGCAAGGCAATACCTCCTATTCCCTCTGATAACGAGAATAGAGGGGTTTACATAGGTACCGGCCACCTCTTTTACCTCCGTCGCCCATTCTTGTCGCATACCTTTTGTACAAGAGCACCGCGCGGCGATGGGTCAACGATTTACCACAAGGTTTACGATTTTGCTAGTAGTATAGTAGCCCAAACATATATAAATATACACGTGTAGCCGAGACAGGAGAGAATACAAAAGCTTCCAGAGATATCTCACATAGTATCCAAAAGCCACATTAAAAAAAGAAACGGTAAAAGTGCCTCGGTGATAAGATTTTGAGAAATATCTCAAGAGATGAGGAAAGCACGAGAGCGGCAGATAGATTTCTCGGGAGCATAATATACTTGCTCGAAAACCCACGCCGGTCTCACTCGATAAAAGGACATTCAGCATTCCAACCCTATCGGTCAACACACCAATGCAACTTGTGGGCGCCGATACAAATATATCTATATATATATCTATATATATATGCACTTTGGAGAGTGAGAGCGGGGGCAACTAATATGCTGCACTCTTCTTTCGAAAACTTATCCAGCAGCTCAACGCCAGGTGAATTATAGTGTGTCACTGGCTGTGCGTGATTCGACTACACGGGCGATATAAAGCGCGATTCCCTCGTGAATCGTATTGCGTGTGCGACGCAAGGAAGGAGGCATATGCATCGAGCGAACTCGGAAAGTGCACGAGTGATATGCGTTCGAGATTCGTGGTGCGTTGCTCGAAAACGTGTATGCTTTAGCTGCATTACATGTGGATATATGTATACGAATATGCGAAAGAAGAAGGAACGAATGAACGAACGTATGCTGTGCGCTCGTAAGGAGCTAGCAGCAGTACGGCCACGTGGTCAATAATCTTTATAGTTACGAGGCTCGATAGAGGCGTCAGCCTTCGTTAGGATCGTATCGTATGAGGCGGCCGTGCGGCTCGCCATTTAATTCCAACGAGGCCAGTAAACCGCACGCTGCCACGACTGCACTCACGAGGAGTCTTGGCTCAGCGAGAACAGAAACCGACGACGAGGGGATCTATGCGCCCATATCGGAGATCCGCGAGAGCAGTGCAACACACTCGTCGTCGTCGTCGTCGTCGTCGACATTGCCGTCGCCGCTGCGGGTGCAAGCGACAAACAAGAAAAGAGCGACGTCTTATCGCGCGACCGAAGACACATTCCTATGGTCTTGTAGAATGGTAAGGCATACCGGAAGGTCAACGAGTTTACTTCGCCACTTTCTTTCCATCGAGGCGCTGCGGAGAATTAAGAATGAAGAAATCATTTGAATCCGTTATTTTTATCAATTACTCCACTTTCAGAGGCATAACATCACTTCCACAGACTTCAAATCAGCACGTGCGGATATATACTTGCAGCGGCAATCCATTATAATGGAAACGGTAAACGCTGTCAACCTCGACACAGCTGAATTTAGCTGTGTTAACCAGGTTAACCTGCATATGCCATGCAGGTAACGCCAGTGGTACCGCTCTTACAGCGAAATTCATTGATTACGTAATTATTCGGTAATACATTAATTACGTCCATGTGTTCTACGTCCCGACGTATTCTTCCTCTAGAGACAGGCAACCCACCGACACACCACTGTATGCTAGATTTAAGAAAATAAATAAATACTGGGAGACGGAATTTTTTCCAACCAACTAGAATTTAAAGAAACTGCCCTCTCCTAACTCTACGTAACACTGGTTTCAGGCAGTCAAAATTTAGTCTCAGTCTCGATTTATAAAATCATCACACGACATATCTGAAGAAAAGTGGAATAAAAACCAACGTTAAGGTAAATCAAAACGTCGTAAGTTCTCTACGTTTACCTCAACGTTTGGAACGTATGCGGTATACACTCCATCTTTCTCTAAATTTCAGAGTGAATGCAGTATAGTTGCATGGTTGATAGTTGAGGAAAAAAAACTCAAATCCAAGCTTATTTTTCAACAGAACATTCAGTAAAAAAAACAGTATAATCCCAGAATCGAAATCGTTCAAACTTATTAAAATTGATTTCACAATCAACTTTTTAAAGAGTAAATACATTTCAAAACCCGATCCTCGATTTAATTTCTATTTCGAGAAGGGAATCCAGCAGGTATAATTAAAATGAAAATTATGTAACCAATCAAATCGTTCAGCCCGAATCCCGATTCAGCCGATTAACTATAGATTCTATAAGGTCTAGAACGGAGTCATTCTTTTCGTTACTCGGACGTAACACATGATTTGTTGCACGATGTGAAAACTACGACCCTAATGTACAACCTGTGTATAAGATCAAGAGAAGCGAAGGATATCGAAAATAATTTCGCTTATCACAAATATCCACTACCCTTATTATAAACGTATCACAATGACGAATTCGAGATTTTACTTCGGGCAAAATGTTTCCTCAAATTTCCTTGATAAAAGTCAACTAGTTATAAGGTACTAACCATTCAGTTCGTTCAGACTTCGAATCGACGAGTTTTCTACACCCCTATTATTCCTATGAGTCTTGGAAAAATTATAAATAGAAAAAATATATGCTCATTACTCTCGTTCCTAAAAGTCTCGAAATTCCATTGGATAACAATTATCAAACTATTGGCGGTACCTTATAGTAGTAGGCTGAGCGACGTAATTCGTAATCAAGAATTAATCTATCGCCGGGCGGAAATGAGGGCGACAAATTAATTATCTGTGAAGCAGCGACTATCTCATGACATAACGCAGCAGCGCGGAATGCAAAAGTTGGAGTCATCCTACTGGTGAACTTCATTGCATAGAGACACTGATTTAACATTTTATTGTACTCGCAAGATTAACACGCGAGCTTACGAACATTCTTGACATTTCGGGTATTTAATGAAAAATATCAACCCAAACCGTCGTGTGGCTCGTCCTTCATTAACTCATCTCCGGTCCGAAAGGATTCGCTTCTGCATCGAGAGACAAGATTTCACTGACGCCAGCGAAATGGGTAGATTGATTTTAAAAAATTGATTTTAATGAAATAGTGGATTTGAATTTCAAAGAGAATATTTCGTTGACTGTAAGAAACATTTACCCTAGTGAGCATATGATAACGAAACAGTTCCATTGTTCTCTTTAAAAAAAGAGACGTTCTCATTGATTCAAGGAAACGGTCTCCTCGTTTCAAAGACAAGATGTACTTGATGGCATCAAATGCCTATAAAGCCTATCTTTCTCGCACCTAACCTCACTAGTTCGTTTTTTCCGTTCTCCGGAACCAACGGCTCCACATTGCCAGAAACTAAAACCCTTAACCTATTTCTGTCGAACTTCCGCACATATGCTCAAAATTTGAGCTGCATTTGCCGAGTTCTTTAGGAAAAAATACGTTCCGAAATGTTAAGCTGGATTCGGACGAGTGTCTCTGCCTGAATTCAATAAAGAGACAACATTTCTTTGAAATTGAAGAAGAAGGGTTCATTGAATCACAGGCGATTTCCTTATAATCAACAAAAAAGATTTATTGGTTTAAAGCAATTTTTCTTAGATCCAATGTCACTAGTTTTCATTGACCGTGAGATCATTAAAAAAAGTGAAACCTTTGAGATCATGAAAAAAAGTAAAACACTGGAATCAGTGAAACTTTTTGTCTCAGTGTGTATTTCTCAGATGAACTCCGGGGGTCGAGGCGGAAAACACCCGTGAGTATCCTTGGTTTAAGGCGCGCCGATGCAGAAGCGTACAAAATGCTTACAGCAGTCGGTATTCGTGACGCGATTGGTTACACCTCGTAAGTTCTTTTTCACGGAGCTCCCGGTAACAGTAAAGGTACAAATGGTGGTATAGCATGTATCTACACGTGTACAGACCGCTTTATAAAGTGTGTATCGGGTCGTCTCTCGGTTCTATCTGAAAAAGGACAGAACTTCCAAGTGGAATTGTTGTGAGAAGGTGTGTACACTGTATCGTGGCCGACGGCAGCTCCGGACTGCATGCAGCGTACGGAGAGCACATAGAGACGCGCAGCTTGTGATGCATGCATGTGCAGATAGTGTACTAGCATACTCTACGTATGTAGCAGATATACGTGAACGTGGCACGCCGCGCGAACGCGATCCAGCAATCGGTGGGAGCGCGGGAGTCGAATCTAATTAAATATAATTAGCTGCGATTTGCATAGATAGCCGATAGAGACCGGACGCGGTGATAAGACCGATAACGGGCGTGCACGGGCGATACGAGGTACGATTATTGTTGCCGGCCCGACGCTAGGTCCCCCTCCCCCCCACCCCTCCTCTATCACGTTCACCCGCTCGACGGCCTCTCGCGTCGAGCCTCTGCAAAGGCTCTCCGTGAACCAGACATCGGCACGATCGCAAATTCCGGAGGTTTTCCCCCTCTTCTACCTTATCATACTTTGCTCCGTAGTCCCTTTATTCGTTCTGGATTCATGTCGAGTTCGCATTCAAGTATTTGGATTACGATAAATGGTAAAAAAACGAATTTTGAGGGAAAAGCAATACCGGCTTGGGTTTACACTCTCAGTTAACTTTTTATTTCATTTTATTTTTCCAGAATTCTGCAAATAAATTTATATTATGCAAATTGTACAATATCAAGTAAGAGTAATAAAAATGACTGTGTTTACATCATTTTAACAAGTAAGGTAATTTTGTTCATCTTTCAGTGGATGTTTATGGATTTAGTCAGCCCAAAATTATTTCAAGCGTAGTGCTGAGTACTTTGAAAAATAATCCGAATATTAAAACGAAAATGTGAGCAACACGAGCGATATGTGTTAGGATGTGATGAGATAGTATAAAGATGAAAGAGAATCGGGGTTGAAGGAAGCTGAGTACCAATTCAATAAAACTTTGGCTGGTCGCTGTAATGAGACGTGAATCACAGCAAAATAGAACTTGATAAATAGACTTAAGACTCCAATGTCGAATAAAAGAGATTATTTCAACGTAAAATAAGCAATGTGTTAAGCACGAGGACGCTGATAACCACTTTTTTCAATTCGAAATAAGAGTAACAAAGAATGAGGGGACAGATTAATAGAATAAAAAGGCGAAGCGTGCAACTATGTGCAAACCCGCAGTGTGATATACATAAGATAAAACGACTATCACTAGTAGCAATAAAAATAAATTATCATAGACACTATTTTTACCATTGTCAAGAATTATTCCTCCCATATATAGAAACTCACTCGTGTTTCGACTTAAATCGGCCGGCAACAAAAAAGTGTGAGCTTTATCGGATAGTATAGGAAAGAAAAATCAATTGAAATTTTAGTAAAAAGTATTACATAATTCCTCCAGTTCTCAAGATTTATTTCGTCAATATATATATATATATATATGAACTCAATAAAGTATTTCTCATCCGAGTAGCCCTCGTTTTCGTATTTCGCTCGATCCCTGTCGTTCTGCCTCCCCTACTCCAACTTTGCCATATCCGTGGCGAGAATCGTCTTTTTGTTCGAGCACGTCGTCGTGCGAGCGCGCGAACTGGGTTCTGCGATGCGGCTCGCTCGAGAACACGCGTTAGTGTCTCCATGCGTGTAAAGCCTGTTAAGCCGGTAGGTAGGTAGGTAGGTAGGTTGGTAGGCAAGAGTGAGTTGGGTGAAGAGGATGAGGTCGGGCGATAGGCGAGAGGGATTCGATATCTGTTCGCACGTCATTACCCCGCGGTGGCGTCGGCGGCTGCGGTGTCGACGACGCTGCTGTCGTCGTCGTCGTCGTCGTCGTCTCCGTCGACTGCAGCAACGGTGCGGGAACCCCCAGGATCTCGCTCAACGGAGCGCGAGCTACAGCAAAATACGGCACTGCAAGCGAGAAACCTGAGCTACACACTGGCTCTGATACTATGCGTTACTGCTGGTATACGTGAACGCACAGGAGCCACCACTCGATCCATGCAATGATCTATGGATCGCGCACACGGTTAATTCGTATCGAAGGAATTCATCGACTCAACGTCCTCCACTCCGAGCCGTGCGCAACGCTTGCCCGCAAATCTGGCGGCATTTTCTTGCCCGATCTGTGTAGCTGAATACGTGCAGTTTCTTCGAAGCCAGTCACTTTCCACATGACGAGAAATCACGCCAGTTGTGACAATTATTATTTGACAATTATTAATCCTTACTCTATGTAACTAGATTTATATTAACATTTTATTTCCTCAATCGTCGCCGCAAATACGCTGACAGAAATTGTCTCGGATATTTTCGATGACAGACCAACGACTAGTGTCAAAGACCAGCCGTGTTAGTGTCGGAGAGACTGGTGAAAGTCTGGTGAAGCCCAAATGTGCTTTTGGTGCTCGTGTACTCTGAGAGAAGGATTTGATGAGCCAGCCGCTATAGTGAAAATTATTAAACACCCCTGGTATTGACGAGCCATAGCCGCCACCTGACGAAAAATACGAGAAATATGAGAATTTCTAACACATACATACAAATTTTAAGCATATTTTGTGGTGAAAAATCTCATAGATGTCGCATTTATTGATAAGTGGCGTCGTGGCTTGCTTGTACCAGGGATTTCCGATACTTTTTACTAGATATATGGTAAATGTATCAGATTCTTCTTTCCGTGTAGGCCTTCATAGTTTTTAGAATACCACGTGATAGCGTGGAGAAAAAAATATAAAAATTCGTCTTATACCACTTGCAAAATAAACACCACTATCTGACTCTCGGATAGTTGCTCACCTGACTGCACCGAGAAAAAAGTTTGAGTCTGAATACTATCTTTTCTTAGAATGATCTCAAGCTCAATAAAAAGTAGTGACATTGAATTCAGAGATCATTTCTTCAACCAATCAACAGTTTTTCATTGATTTCTAACAAATCATCTTCGAGACACTAAAGCAAAACATTTCTTGGGAAATAACTTATCGCTAAAGAAATAAAAGCACGGCAGATGTTACTTACGAATTAAATTAAATTTAAAACATTTCTAAACTCCTGTCTGAAGACGCACTACGAAAACAATATAATTGAACGTATCGAATATTTCATTGATTTAATTAAATAATTTTCCTGGCAGCACTCCGAAAAATCATTTCATTGAATCAATTCTACAGTTTACTTGTTCTATTCGCTCAAGTGAATAAGTTATTTGTTTCGTCCAACTCGATATGTCATCGACCGAAATTAATTATTAACGTGAATCAATGAAATATCCACGCCTGGGCATAAGTTATTTGCGACATTAGATTAGACCTACAATTCATTTCAGTGAATGTCTAGTTGCATGGAAAATATAGTTTAGTCACTACAAAAAAGATATAGTTGAATGTATAAAATTATAAATCAATCTAATTATATTCACACTCATTGAGATCTAGAATTTTTGGAAAACAACTATTTGAATCAGCGGTTGTGTGTGTGTGTGCTTGGTCCGCTGCCGCACGCACGCGCGCACACACAGCACACACACACACAAACGCGCGCGGGCACACGTCTATCTGTTATAACACTCGACTCAACTGAATATTTCATCGGTCCAAAAAAAGAAAAATTTCTTCAATGATGCCAATTTAATAGACAAACATATACACATTCAATAAAGTTGATCGTGTTTATTTAAAACGATATTGAATGCATACAATTATTCAATGCCGGGATTCAAAGGAGTATTCTATCACGTCTATAATATAATTTATTCGAACCTAATTAAATTTTGTTTCGCGATTATCATTATTACCTCAATGTATTAGATAAAATATTTGGTTTTTTTTAATACATATTTTATTCTATCAAAAACGAGTCACTTGGACCAAGTGTACAGACGTCAAAGAAATTATAGAATTTTTCCAATCATTCTTTTTTTCAATGTAGTATTAAAACTTGAGCATATCATTTCCCTGGCAGAGATATTCCAAAATCAATGAAACTTCTGTCGCTTGGTGTACCGAGTGTTCTTCGAAACATTAATCCAAATGAGGAAGTATAGAGAAGGAAGAGGGACAGTATTTCTTTTCTCACCACCGCGAAGATGAGAGTGATAACTATAACGAATAATAAAATTGAGAGTACAATCGTCGTCTCGCATGTGCGAGCTTTCGATATATACATGTTCTCGTAGATAAGTAAACATAGTACAGTGGAAGCAAGCTATAACGTAATGCAGGAAGGTATAACACGTACAGCGATAGAAATCTCTAGGTTATCCCGCCCGACTGCTGTGTATATAGAGTCAAGCGGTAGCTATACTGTTGGCAAGGGCTGTTGTACCGCGTGCCGTGGCCCCCCGTACAATTGTATGTATTCGATATCCATACAATGCTAAGCGACTACCAGTACCAAAGCATTACTACAGCCGCAGAGCACCCGGTCATACACTGTATTAGCTGCACACATATATGTATAGAATCCATATATACTCAGAGAGGAAGGCTAGCAAGAGGGAGGGAGAGAGAGATAGACAGATTTACTTCTAGCTTGCTCACTCTACAACAGCAGCGAGATAAGGCATGGCACACGTTGTTGTTAGATACGCGTCGGATATCTACTCTTGCGCGCGAGCCACGCGCGTTTTGCCCGCCGCAATGGCAACTACTCTACGACTACTGTGCACCGAAGAGACCACGAGGACGAAGACTATAGTACATAATACTACATGGAGAGAGAACCGCGCGGCCGCCCGAGCGAGATTCTGCGATCGTGAGCCAGCTACTGGCAATTCGACACGATTAACTTGCAAGCTAACATGCCTCAAGTGCAGATAGATCGCGCGGGGTCATCGTCGCTTAAATATCTTTTTTAATATACTTTGCACGTTGAGTCCGTTTTTTTTTCTTCGTTACGCCGTGTATCGACTCAACGTCGTATAGCGGACACTCCTGTGCACGGGAACGGCGATAAAAACGGTTGGTGTGTATGGATACCTATATAGACATAGAGGTGCACTGTATCTCCAGAGAAATCGCCTCATATCCATACAATGTCACGCACCGTCTCGCGTACACGTTCGTCTCGCAGCCTCGTCGTTCTCCAATCCAACGTCTATACATGCATAAGCAATCTAGTGTTCGTTCAAGTTACTCTTTTTGCTGGAATTAAACCATCTTCCGTTCGTTAGTATTTGATGAACTTGATTGCTGAATATGGTACTTAACGAGAGTGAATTGTTTAACACTAATGTCAAAGCAGCTTCTTTACTTCCCCGTAAGGGGAGCTTTGTTTACGTTAATTTTTTTTCCAGATTCGAATCTCAGGATGCTCAAAGTACTTTGAAATTTCCAAACAAATTATTCGTTTGAAATGTCTGTATGTGTGTGTGTACGGTTCGGATTCTTTTTCGTTGTCTATAGGAAATTATCTTGATAATTATTTGTTTGGAATGTCTGTATGTGTGTGTGTGTACGGTTCGGATTCTTTTTAGCTCAATAGCGGCCGAAATTTTCAAGACAGCTCGGAAATTTGGTACACAAGTGAAGTGTAGACAAAGGCTAAGTTTGAATTCAGAAAGAATTCGTCAAATAATTAAAAAATTATGAAATTTTGGAATTAAGAAAGAATGAGTATTTCCGGTTTCATACGAGTTTATGTTTTGAATATTGTTTTAAGAGTACAATTAGTTGAAAATTCGAGTTTAGCCAAGGAATATACAGATCTTAAGATGGTGGGAAATCAGTAATAAATGTAATTATCACACAACAAAACTTCCTTTACAGAAAAACCATATCATAACAATAAAAATTAAGAATACCAGAATTTTCAGGAAAGCTAGAAATTAACGGGGAAGTAACATCACAATTCCAGTTATTTCTTTGCCTATTTTTATGAATTATTTTTAGATCCGTATGTGTTCCTCATTTTGAGAAGCATCAACACAAAAGAAATTTACAGATTTATGCCAGTTTCCAAAAAGGTACTTTTTCGTAAGCACCGCCAAAAAAAACGTAGTTCATCCGTCAAATTATGGTGAGCTCATTTTCCGGTGCAGTATTGTGACCATATCCGTAACAAAAATAGAAGCCATTCAAGAAAAAATTACTCCAGAGTTGAAACTTATTGTTCCAACGTGGTGCGTCACCAATTACGCGTTATTACGTGTAATTGGTACCGCACCGGGCTGGAAAAATAGGTGTTCCCGGTTCGATCCCGGGTCGTGGCGGAGTTTTTTCACAATCGTTTGAGTTACAAATCCATTGATTGTGGCTACTCGATGAATCAATTTAATTTATTAAGCAGCTACAATCGATATTTGTAAGGCTTTCGGATTAGTGAATTTGAATTAGGCCTCAGTTTCGCGCGCTTTGAATCTAGCAATTATTGTGTCGGGCTCAAGATGTACTTCGCAAAAATGATATCTTATAAGAAAAACTGACCGCTAATAGTCGATACTAAAATTAATGTTAATGACATTCGGTTGCAGCCTACAACAGACTTCGGTTGATATATGACTATAAATCAACGATTGTGAATCAATTCTGCCATGGCTATAACTTTATTACTCGAGAATTGTAAGGAAAATTATTTAAAAGACGTTTGCACGCCTATATATACATAGTACTGCAGAATCTCAAGCAGCGTAGAAAGTGTGGCACTGGAATTCCTTTATGTCAAACGCAAACTGTGTCATTGTTGACTGTACAATACACTAAATATGTCTCCGTGCTATAAGAGAAATTAAACGTGTATTACATGCGTGTATGTCTTGTATAATACAGATCGTTGTGTGTTGAGTACGCGGGCAACCAAGTAGCGCGAGCCCGCTCCGAGAGTTCTATCAAAGTTCACCTCTCGGTGCATAAATCATACAAACTACCTATGCGCGTAAGAGTGAAGGAGAAGGCGAAAAAACAGAGAAGAATTAAATGAAAAGAAAAGAACCGAAAGGAGTGCAACGCACGCGGTATAAACATTCTCTTATCGATATTCCTATTAATTCTCAACCCTTTTCCGCGCGCTCGCACGCCTTCTCTCAAACAAGACTTATAATCCATAATTGTACGTTAAGGTACGAGAGGCTAAAGCCTCTTTTTAATCTAATCGATAATTCGCGAGGTCGATATAGTCCTTCGTGCCAACGAAAATTCTAGCGCTATAAATAAATTAATGTCTTCACATTTGAATAATAATAGCTATTTGCTTAGGGAGCTTAAAACGTTAATGTAAAACGATTGAAGCAGGACGGTCATCAGATAAAATACCATTTCATTGATATTTGGAGATGAAAAAATTGCAATCATATATTTGTAAGCTGGGGACGAATAAGTTCGACGATTCTGGTGATTACCCCAAATGCTAATAAGACAGGCAAACATTTCTTTTCCTGCATTCAATGAATAATGCTTTTTGATGAATTATTTCATAAGACAACTTGAAAATGAATGATTAACAATGTTTTGTTGAAAATAAGTATTGGCATGGTTTTTCGCAAAAGTAAGGTTCTCGTCACGAGTGTAGAAAGGACACAATCGAGGACGGAGAAAGAGACGGAAAAAATGAAAAAGAGAACATCGCCGAGAAAGAGAAGCAAACAGGGAGGCAAGCAGGCCGTAGGGGAGAGGCATGTGCTAATGAACGCCATTAAAAGCAGCGTTAATTAGATTGCGCTAATCAGATTGTCCCGCGCGTATCTGCGCTACCTTCCCTCCCTCCCTCTCTCCCTTTCTTTTACTCCCCTCGCGTCACCCTCTCCGTCTTCCTCGCTATCCCTTCGTTTTTTTATATTCCTTTCCCTCTCTCTGCTCCGCCACGCCATAAGCTCTACTCTTTTCCGCCGTTCGAGTATGTACAAGAGAGAGCGCGACCACGATCGCGTTACATGCCGAAGCAGAGAGAGCAGTCAAACGGTGTGGGTGGATAAGCGCGCGGGAGAGAAGAGAAGCAGACAAGAAAAAATTGAAAAAAACAAAATTAAAAAAAACGTTCGTACCTTCGCGAGGCTGACTCTCAGGCGAGGCGATCCCCACTCTCCAGCTCTCCCTCTGTGTGTGCTATTCATTTTTTTTATTCCTCTCCATGTAACGCAGGAGCTAGAGCAAGTTGGAGTAAGAGTTCGCGGGATTGCGACTAACGACTTGCTGCTTTACCGAGAATAATCGATCTCGACTCTTAACTCTCATTAATCGCTACCACTAATTCACTGATTAATTATCATTCATCCTACATCGTCTGTGGATCTAATTATGTTATCTTCTGCAAACCTATAATCAGAGTTCATAATCTGTATGAGTGTTGTGAGAAAATAAAAAAATTTAAAGAGAGAAATGATAAATAAAACTAAATTGTTGTGGCGCTATGTGTAAGATTATTGGTGTGACCAGTGAGGATTATACTACCCCTTGCAACCTTAGTTTCATTTTGAACTCGCTAAAACGCTGCTGAGCCTGTTGTGAATGTATAATCGTGTGTATACACGTGTAAAGTGGCTCATGAAATACACAGAAAGGACCAGGAGAGTGCGATATTGCGATTGGCCGGGTCACGACGTCAGCAGGCCTCATGAATCCATATTCATCGTTTCTAAGTGCATAAAATTACGATAGAGGGAGTCCGAAGGCTTGTAAGTGTTGGGTCTGGTGTAAGGCGCGCCCAACTCGTATATATACGTCTATTAATCTACACGCATGCGAATACATATGACAAAGTGACTCTCAGTGTGTGTACATCAGACGCGAAAACACGCGTATCGTTCACGTACCAAGTCGGACAATACAGGTTAAAGAGAAAGTGAAAAGCTCCTACACTATACAAATTATCGACCGTTATACTTAATACCTACTTTTTTTATATCTACATATAACCGATTTAAATTTTTAGAATTGGAACTGACTTTAATAAGAGAATTAAGTTAGGTAAAAAAACGGAGAAGTTCGTTCATGCGTACTTTTTTGGTAGCTTACGCGAAAAAAATAAAAATATTGCTAACTCGGTAAGGAATTTTTGTTTAGTTAAGTGGCGTAAGCATTTCTTTTTTTAAAATCAATTATAATATAAATATATATAAATGTATATATATAAGCATGCAGGCTTTGCAAGCTTTGTGAAAGAACCGATATGCCAAGTAATTCCGGTTAATTCTCTTTCTCTGTTTCAAAATTGATGTACCAATAACTTAAGAACTTTTATTTGCTTAACTATTCATGTGAATGGTTCCCTTAATGCTAACTCTATATTAGATCATTACAGTCATCGAGCTGACCGTTCATCTTTCTCTCAACTGAAGATTAATTGGGAATACTCGACATAGGGTAGAAGTACCGTTTGTGGCCATCTGAGTACCGTATGTGGCCATCAACTTGATCCATTTGTGGCCGTACCTATTGCATGTAAATGACGGTGGTAGCCACAAATGGTGTAAACGGCTTTGAACATAATTTATTAAACAATAAAGCATTTTAAGCATTGAATATTCAAAGTAGAATTTGTTTTGATTATTGTAGAAGAAATTCGTTTAGTAATTTCTATAGATTAAAGTAATGCTGGATTGATCTATACATTTGTTGTGTGGCCACTAATGGTGCAGTGGTCCCAAATGGTACATCTACCCTACGGGTTATTAAATATATATGCACAAACAGAAAAAATTATTGGCGGAGACTCGGAATAATAAGATGCCTACGGCAAAAAAAGGACATAATATGCTTGTTCAATTGGTCAATAAAAAATATTCTACACCTATAATGCCAAAACCCAGACAAATTAGATATGCATCACATAATAACGCTCGAACGCAAGAGGTTACAAATCCTGGCCACAAAATATCCCGCAATTCTTCAACTAATCCTCGTATTGCTATATCATCAAAAACTGTTGTACCCCGAATTTTTTTAGTTTATAAGTAAAAGGTGTTGCACAATTTATCCGGGTCGATGTAGAAGATAGTGAAAAGTAGTTTTCAAGCCTTGGAAAAAATCTGCAGTATTACAACAACAAAAAGCAAGGTTTTCGATGAAATTACATAGAAATTAGATATATACCTACAAGCTAAGAACTATTTGAACATTGGAGACTATGATGAATTATTGTAATTTATGATTATTAATAGGCGTCTCAGAATTCAAAGATACGATGAAGGTAGACATACATAGCAGCAGCTATGCGGACGTATTACCAGCGCCGCCGGATTAGAGAGGAGAAGAAGGATAGATGAAAAAGGGATAGAAAGAGAGCAAGATAGTGGAAGCACGAGGAATGGGCGTTATTGGCAAGAAGCATGCGATACCCGCGAAACATGCATAAATGCATAGCCGTCTCTGGCGCGCGGAGAGAGATGAGCGTGGATAGCCGACCGGAGATCCGACGGCCCGACAAGGGTTGTTGCGCCAGGTCCACCCCGTGCTTTTTACCCCTCCATGCTATACAGTCTACCCACGACTGTATACATGCATCGAAAACACCGATAGCTATTGTATTGAGGCGAACACAGTAAAATCGATGCATTTTTATCCTAGCATAAGATATTAAGATTAACCGCTCTAACTCGAGCGAGAATGTCCAACAATGAAATTTAAGTATCTCTAATTATCTTCTCTTAATCGGAATATGTGCATTTGTTTTTTAAATCCACATTCCGTTTTATCGTCCTTGTCTCTGGAACCACGTTTCGAAAAATCACGAGGTGCAATAATAAAATATTCGACCCGTATAACATTTTTGCAAACGATTTCATTGGATAAACATTTGAGGATATATACTGCGAGAAGTATTTAGTCGGATTAACAGAATCAATCAAATAAACCATTTATTTGGATCTTTTCAAGTAATCCATTTACTTGAACGAATTATATATTTAATTAATTACTTCGTACAATAGAAAAAAAATGTAATTGACTCGACAAAATATTTAATGTTTCGACTAAATATCGTGTTGATTCAATAGAACTGTCCTATAAAAATCGTGTGAAAAAATACTTATGCATATCTTATCGTATTATATCGTCGAAGCTACCAACTTAATTTATCATTGGATCAAAACAATATTTGTTTCAATGTAAATAATATTTGTTTCAATGTAAATAATATTTATTTCAATGTAGACGATACTTATTAAGACCCAGTTAATATTTAATTGCTTTAATTAAATGGATTTTCAAATGAAGCATATACCCGTTTTACTTTTGAGCGACTGAGTGAATGAATTTTTCTATTTACGACAGATAACAATATGAATACATTTGATGTTTGGTCATCGTTTTCGATTATATTATTCAATGCACGTAAGAAAATACTTGCCCGTTACTACTAATCATTGAATCCGTTAAGTTAGGCATAATTTTAATCAATGCAATTGTATCTATGGAAATAGTTCCGCACGTGTATAGATTTGAATAAATAATTTTATTGAATCAAATATGTATATTAAATACACATTCAGTTATTTAATTGATTCAACGAAATATAGAATTACTTCAATTGTACTGATTCTTTTTTTTCCATGAAATCGACTCAACGAAATATATATATCGTTATTTATTCTCTACATATAGTTGCTTTTAATACTAAGCTATTTGTGTTCATTACATCGGATTCAAATAAATGATTTTGTTCATTCAACGGTTTTTGTTTTCGCAGTATGGAATTCCCAATGAATATACACATGTACTTCATATCATATGGGAGTATATAAAATGTATCGGCAAAAGAGACACTTTTTTATGAACATCGAACATTACACTGAACATCTTCAGGAGATTTCTTACTATTCTGATTTTATACAATTGATAGACGTCCAACTTTTTCTCTGTGTTCATGCATGCATATAGATAGAATATCTCACGAATATATCAGTAGGAATACACAAGATATATTTTTCATATTATGAACCTAAAATGGATATACTTCAAATATCTGATACTATGTGGATAGGCCAATGAAAAAACTACCTCCATGGGCAAGAAAACATACTTTTTTAGTAAAAAATTCTGATCGCGATTTTTAACAATCATTTTCGTTTTATCACGAGTGTGATAAAGCTGCTGTGCATATAAAAGATAACGAGTATCTCAGAATAAGGACCCTCCGTCACGTGGCAGTGCAGTAATCGCACTATTCCCTCCAGCATGTATTCTGGATGGCAGAAATGTACATCATAGAAAATTCGTTAATGTTCCAACTTACTCTATCCAAACGGCACGTAAAAAAATCGACATGGAATTCAAAATGAAGGTGGTGGAAGTTTCATGCATAAACTGGTATAATACAATTCATGTACAAATGTGATGTAGAATTAATCTATGGTGCAGTTATTCCAATGATTCACTGTGAATTTATTATAAAACGAGGTTTATCTTAATGATCCGCTCGGTTTTTGGAATATTAAAACCTTGAAGTCCCTAAGAGTTACGTGAAAAGTCTAGATATTCACCTGAGTGTTTAAGTAACTCCGGTCTACAAGAATATATTTCTAAAAAATATTTGTAGGATACACAAAAAAAGTGCTAATCGTTGTGTATATTTTAGGAATACATATTTACCTGTTGCCATGACAGGTACAAATTTTTTTTTTTTAATAAAAAAAATTGCTAAATTTACAATATATACCCGAACAAAATAACATAAAATAAGTTTGAAAGCAAGATAACACTGCAATTGGAGTGGAAGGCGAGCGTGAATGTTAATGGCGTACAAAAAACGAGCAGAGAGGTGATTGGGTAAAGCCCCCATTGAATTATTGCTCGGTGGTCGAGGAAATAAAGGAGAAGAGTGGAACGAAGAGCGCGGCAAACTAAAGTAATTAGCACACGATTTTTATGCGGGGCACGAGCCAAAGCGTCGGTGATCGGGAGAAGGTTGGGAGCCGAGTGCCGGCAGCACACAGGAGAACAGAGAAGTCTCGGAGTGCAAGGAGTTGCATTCTTGGCGAGCTGACGCCTCGGTTGATTGGCAGCCGGCGCGTTCGCAAAGTTTCTCGCAGTCCTCGGGTACTTTAAGCGCACTGTTGGCCCATCAAACGGAGACGATCTCTCGCCGCCCGCGTCGGTTAATCGCGACGGACTCTCGATGGTAACGGACGCGCGTAGGTACACCCGCAGAGGTGTATCAACGTGGAAACACGCGCGCATCGAGCTTCGCTTCGAGCGGCCGCCACTGCTGCCGACGCAGCCGCGTCGTAATTGCAAATTGAGCTGATTCAATCGCGACGTAACGGTGCTGTATGTTACTAATATAATCGCGAGTGCCTTTCCTACGGCATTCAATTGTACGCCGACATTCCAACGAAGAAAATGGATCGCACTTAGGAAATAAAAAAAAAAACTAACACTTGCCGCATACTAATACGCCGAGAAACTTCCCCATCGAAATACGTCATTTTTTTTCTAAATACATCAGAACTAGGAATCGGATTTTTTTTAAATATCGAATTCCATTATTATCATTACTTATGATTTGTTTCATGAATAGTCTTTATATTGATTTGTTTAGCTTGTTAAATATAATATTTAAAAACCGGCCGAATAATAACATGGGTTGAATGAACATCTCCCCAATCATTTTTATTGTGCTCTTTTTTCATTTTCCTTTCCATGATGACAAGAAAGAAGGATTGGTACTGTTTGTTTTGAAGGGAAATTACGGTACATTAATGAACCTACCATAAATTTCGCTATCAGAGAACAATACGACGAGGCAATCACACTACAAAGATATATACAAACTATTGACAATGATGTGGAAGAATTTGATTTGCATTGCCATAGAAAGCTTTTCACGAGATTTCAGTCTTCAGAAATGTTTTATTTTGTGCTACTCTGCAGTTTTATCACGTGACACCATGTAAAAAAATCCGTGACTCGTCTACTGGCCTTTCAGCTATGAGCCATCACTTTCCAAATGGATAATATTAGTACAAACCCATATGTAAAAAACTCTGATTTGTTTTTCCATTGCATATTTTTTTTAAAAAACGTCGGAAATATGAAATATGCAAAAAACGTATCGTTCCTTACCGATTAATGATCACACTTGAAATAAAGTAATCACCGGGAGTTTCCCACAAGAAACACTTGTTACAAACTGCAAATTTGGTAATTTTACTGCATAGCAGCTTACATGTTTGAGAATATTTATGTAAATTATTTAATATCAATTAAATGATTTTAGTCACGTCGAAAGTTAGAAACATGTAGCGTTAGTAAAGTGAGAGCGATAATCGACGCAAACGAGTAGGCAATACGATTGGGAATAAGCGGAGAAGGTAGTCGAGAAGTTTTCTCGTTGGGATATGTAGGTACATGTTAAGATACACGAGGAAAGACAAGAGAGACGAAAAAGAGAAGCTCAGAAACAGCAGCAGCAGCAGCAGCAGCACGCGAAAAGGCCAGTGGAGAGAGCATGTACTTGAAGATCCTCCTACTCCTGGTGCTCCTGCTATCCGGCAGTCTCGTCACGATGACTCACGGCGCTCGCGATGCGTGAGTGCATATGCGTCGCGTATAAATCGCTCACGCACTCGCCGAGAGTCTCGCATCAATCGCTGTGCTGAACGCTCAGCGCTGAACGAAGGGGGGAAGCGGCAAGGCAAGCAGGCGTGCGATCGTGTACGAACGGGCCGAGTAAAGCAAAGGGAGAGGAGACTTTCTCGAGTGGTAATGGAGGAGCCGTGTCTCCCAGGCCGGCTATCGAATGCGGGTATCAATACCGTCGTAATGTGTGCCCGTGCGCTACGCCGGCTCTGTACTCACCTATAAGTAATCGCACTGACTTTCCAGCCAACCTTTTGTCGCGACACACAATTTTTGCTGCATTCATATCTGTATATATACATATATATTTCTGTATGTGCGGTATTCCACGAAATATCGAAAGGAAATCTGGCCTTCAAATTTTTGCTGATCTTTTTTATTCGGTTAATTACACTGAAATAAAGCGAGAAGCCAAGTTTAAGATTTTTTGCTCATTGTTCGCAAAGGGATCCGTCCACTTCAGTTTTTAACAGGAAATTTTAACTTTGAATTTCAACGTCTTGCCGAATTCGGTCCGGAAAATCTAAAGTACTGTTATTAGACGAATTTTTGTCGAATTTTCTGAAATCAATGTTTGTTGACTCTCGACGATATTTTCGAGGTAAAAAAGTTGAAGAAATATTTTTAAAACTCTTTTTGATGTAACCACTCGTTTTCGATATTTTTTCTGTGAACATCCATACTTTTTTTCGGAAAATTTGGAAAATCTACGACAAAAATTGGCGTTTGGATTTTCCTGATCCGATTTTAATGTTTAAATTTCCAATCCGTCTATTAGAGTTAACCATGCTGGTTGTCCAATTAGTACCAAATCCAAACATGACCCTTATTGTTATCACTAACTGTGATGTAACAATAAAAAACATTTTTTTCTTTCTTGAAAAAAAAAATGAAGGTTTCCAATAAAACTTTTCAGGTGATTGGGGATTCGTTCATTTGTATTGGAAATAAGTTGGCGAGGCTAGAATTTTCCAACGGCTATGCTTTTATGCAATGAACCAAAATAATATAGTCAAATTTTAATTAAAAATGCATCGCGAGTAGACGGAAGAGATAATACGCTGTTATGCATTCATTGGCTCCACGGTTGTGTATCGCTATATCCAGATAAGAAAACCACAACAAGACGCTTTACGATGCTGTCGATGAAATAAAGAGCGATTGCGCGGTGAATATGGGTGGCTCTCTCTGCATAGTATCGTGTCTTAGTCAGAGGTGCACAGAGGGCAAGTTAATGATGACTCACGACGAACTCGCTCGCTCACAAATAGAATTGTCATACTCGTAACTACATTGCGATAGATGTGTAAATTTGTGCAATAAGTTATCCACAGTCGTTATTATATCATTACTGTCTAATTCCCTCACTTTCCATATTTGTTTTCATTAATAATTTCATATCAATATTTTTCTCAACCTCAGTATATTGCGCCTAAAATCTGCAATTCACAAAAAAGTTTATTTCATGAAAAGATAAATAAAAAATTCTGCGAAAACTAAAGAAAGGAAAAAAATAATAGGTAATTTTGTTTCCTTTACCTGACATCCATATTTTTGGGATTGATAGCTTATTGTAAGTTAACTATAAAGAACTTTTCTTTCGTCGTCTATTGCGCATTGATCATTTTTCACCGATATGGTGGCATATGGAAAAGAAATCAAGAAATAATTATTCAAGAGATTGGTTTCTAAATGCAGTGCGTTCCAAAGTAATAGGTTTTTACACACTGAGAAGAAAATTCAATTGAATCAACAAAATTTAGTTCAGATATATATTATGTACAACGAACAGAAAATTTTGTTGTTTGTGTAAAATGAAATACAGTACTTACAATATGATATTAAGTTGTTAAGTCAAATTCGGTTTATAATTATCAAATATTTTGTCAATTTGAGATATATGTTTATGTGAATAGAGTCAATAATGGAATAAATAATAGAAAAACAAATAAATAGAGAAAATGAATATTTTTTGTCTCGAGGATTATTTATTGAGACATTGTCAGTAGTAGTGGATGGGAGGTAACGGTTTCTGTCAAAGAAATTTCGTTTCTCTCTCGCGATTCGATCTTACAACCTGCTTACCTAACTTCCTACAACGCTACCGCAACCGACTCTGCTACCGAGTACTTGCTGATTTTGAATATCGAAATGATATAATAATAATGCAAGAATGATTCGCAGAACTGAGCACTTTCGAGAAAGTGAAGTTGGTTCTCCTTACTAAATTGAAGTTCAAATCAAATAAACGAATCATTTCGGCGAATGATAACAAATGGTATAAAGTTTATCATCGTGGCCACTTCATAGTCCGCAAAATAATTTGTTAATATAATTCGCTATATGTTTGTCCCGAAATACAGACGGTTTTTAAAGAACAACATATTTTGTGGACACTTGGGGTTTTACCAACAACGTTTTAGGTTACGTTAAAATAGAATTTCTTTCATCCAAAGCAATATACACATTTGTGTGCGAAATTACTTAGTTAATTTCAATCAGATATTTCATCAGAAATATTACATGATTTAACCAAATCGCAAACATATACAAACCTATTTTCAGATTGAGTTTAACAAAATATTTCATCAAGTCAAATAAATAAGCATTTATTCGGATTAACAAATCGTTATTCAAGAGACCAAAATCCATATCTTTTGTTTCAATTAAGTGCGATAATTAACCCAGGCTTGAGCGTCAACATTGGTCATTTTGTTGATTCAACTAAAATGGATTCAATTCAAACAAACGTTTGTAAATGGAATTTTTTTTTAGCGCAAGTCTGCTGATATCCACAACAATGACGAAATTCGGATAATTTTGGAGTATGTTCCGATGCGCTAATATTTCATAGAATACTCAGTTTCAAATAAAACTGCGAATAAATAACATGCCACTTCATATTTACAAGGCTAACCAGTCTCGTCCTTCCAACGACCCTCTAAAGTTTGTTTTGCTTCCCATACGAAGATCGATATTGCGAAATTTATAGCAGAATAACGTGTAATTATGAAATAAGCGTTAATTAGACAACGATATGAACCCTTGGCTATTCCAGATTGAACGTATGCGGAACGGCGTCCTTCCGTGGGTCGCGAGAGCATCGCATTCGTACACTCGTTGCAGTATAACACTGCGGCGTATATGTAGTGCGATAGGCGGCGCGCAACGTGCTTGCCAGGTTATAACCCGACGAGAGAGCGGGAGAGGAGGAGGAGAAGGGCAGCGTGGACGTAGGCCAGAGCTCACAGGTAGCCACAGACAATTATCGAGGATTAATTTCTCAATTAACGTGAGCGCGGAGTTACGAGCTTCGCGGGTGTCTGTATCCGTTCACTGTTCTGTGCCGCTCACCAATAAACGCGAATACACCCCTGTTTTGCATTCCTATGTACGTTCCGTGTATCTCTCTTTCCTTCTCTCGGGCGTTTTTGGCCGCTTCGTTAGACTCTTCTCCCTTTACGCACAGGCGCACGCACATGATATACAGATATAAAGCATTCTCTAAAGATTCGGCCACTTTTTTCCTACTCTCTCCGATCTGCTCCATAATTGGTTATGTAAAAGAACCACTAAAAGACGCTATGTGAATTTTCTTAGATTTTTTAAAACAATGTTTCGGAAAATGCAATTTTTTCCAAGTGCAAACATCCCGGAATCTCCAATTTACTGGAAAAATGTCTCTGCATAGAAATTGAGGTTTTTTGTTAGCTTTCGAACGGAATGTTTGAAATAATTGTCACATTCCGGTGAGTATAATTTTTTACCGAGAATCGGGGGAATTATTTCATTATTGAAGTTGAAAAACGGATATTCTTTGTGGATTTAAAAAAATTACAGACTACTTCCGCACGACTGTCGATATTGCCGAAATATCATCAGAGTAGGGATCGAGGTCCCAATGATATAATGAAATAAGTCAATGATATTCGTTGCCAGCACAAAATCTGTGACACGTGACCGGTTTAACGAGATTTGGCATCTAATTCAATAAATGCCATCAAGGAGTTTTAGAATGATTTGCGTTATATACATACTTTTATAAGTCTCAGCTGCGAATCAAAATTTTGTCGAAGTCATAAGAAATAGGTTAATACGAGCAAATAAAAATTTGATCAAAATTGATGAAAAAGATCGGCTGACTTCAATAAAATCTATATTGACTCATAGTTACTTCATTTTCATCAAATATTGATTGAATCTTATGAATTCCATTAAATTTTTTTCCTCAGTATTGTACCGTATTCTAAATGCGGTCATATAAAAATGATAGTCAAACATAACCATTTTATGGCGGGAATTACATTAGAACCCTGAACTTGAAAGTCATTAAAAATGAAGTTGCAGACATTAAAATATGATTATGTCAATTGGTCTGGTGGTCGTTATTTCTTTACAGAATTGCATAATTATGACGCTTAATGAGGTTTGAATGTAAGATTTTTTTAAATGAGGGTGTCATCGATACATTTTCTGTTCTAATGATTTTTTCTTCGGTCATCGGGTCGCCTTAGTACTGAAAATAATATATAATCAGTGGTCGTGCATTGCGTTATTTTTAGTAAAGACGGTTTCGGATAGGGTGAGAGGGAGGAACATGACAATAAGGTATGTACATATTGGCACGTCGTTAAAAGGCAAAGATAAATAGACGTCCTGCCGTCTACACTTCCTGCAATAGGAGGAAGTGTAGACGGCGACGACGATACAGAAAGCCCGAGCTGACTCGCGGTCGTTTTCCCGGCGAGCTTAACGCGGATAAGCGACGACAAAGGCGTGTGTATGCCATAGTGGGTGGCTCACGATTCTCGCGCAAATGCCGATTAAAAATAAAGCATAACAATAAAATGAGGGAACGGGCGAGACACAAACGCCATGCGAGGACAACGACGCGCACAACCAATGCCCGAGAACAATTCACGCGAAAACGTCGTTAATAGTGAAAATGCAACTTTTGCTGAATCGAGCTGTCATTCCTTCTCATTTATATTTCGAGCTTTTTGGAAGGGGCATGAGCGCGCAAGATATAACGCGGTGATTATCGAGAATAAACGGTCGAGGAGCGATGCATCATCTCTCGAGACTTTCGAGACTTTAGCCAATCTCCTGTGGTGCTACGTACCATTACGCTGGACGCTACGAAGGGTAAAGGATCGAGGAGGAAGGCAAAAGAAAGGGTGTATGTGTATTTGCGGAGACGGAAGGACGAGGAGAGACGCAGTCATCCTGCAAGCGTGCGGATATCCCCCTCGCTTCGGTGTAGTACGTGCCCTGTGTCTCTGATTTCATAATTTCCGCAGACGCGCGAGACGTGCGCCGGCAAACTACCGTCCGCGAGACCGTATAAGACCCCGCAAGAGTTTATAATACGAGAAAAGCTACCTTCCTCGCTCCTCAACAGAATTTCGATGTTTTCCAGAGTATGTGCCATCTCCGTAAGATAAATGACTCAGTGACAATGCGAATGATCAGAGTTTTCTTGAAAACAACCTCGACAACATGAACATTAGGGCCGTTGAACAAAATTTTTTTTTTTTTTTCGATAATCAGTGGCCTCTTGAAATGTCGAATACATTGTCAACAAAAAAATTGTTTTGGCAAAGGCTGGGATAATATTTATTACTACCGCGTCGACCTTGAAGTTATAGAATAACAAATGGAACCTCTTGAAATCAGGGAAATATCCAACTGCTCATCAGCACCTTTGCTGCGTTCTCCATGATGAGCGTTTCCCTCGAAATAGTGGACCGATGCGATATAATTTATCCTTTAAGATTAAAAGCATTGAAATTATAAGTTTTTGAAATTTCGAAACTTCGATGCAGCTGTACTTAGTTTTAGAGTTGTTTTTAATGCTGTGGTCGCAGGTGTGGAAAGTTGTGGAAGGTTAATCGGCTCTTGGCGACACAGCATGAACAACAACTTTAGACATTTGGCTATAAACTAAGAATAAGAAAACATCGCACCAACATCAGTGCAACAACAGAGAAAAACCACAATTGAGGATCCAAAATACTACATGAAGAGGGAACGAACAAGACTTCCTTCTACAATGACATCAGGTGAAAATTTAGAAATTATACTCTAAAATATTCCAAAAATTGGAGTACTAATATATAATCGCCAATAGCCTCCCACCAGTACTTAATTTTATCCCATAGACCTCCGATTTTGCGAGACACTTTGTTTTTTAAGAACGTTTGAACGAGTCTTCGGTTTCATGAACTTTATTTGTTAATTATATAACTTCAATATAAATGCCGCAGTACTAAATACTATCGTACTCATCCCCGGTTTCACTTAACTTTATGGAATATAGAAGGCAACATGAAATTCGATTCGGTACTTCGATATCGCTGATGAAAAATAGCCAAAAATCGCAATTTTTCAACAACTCTGACATTGTTGCGGCACTGTTGAACATTATCCTACAGGGCCTTTCAGAAAAGATTTTTTTTTTTGTAATAACGTATTCAATATTCCTAAAGGAACTTATTATGTGAAAATATTAGTTCTTTCTAACCGCCCCACAATACATGGATCAGTAATTTCCTCCTTTCTTTCTTGGTTTTCTAAACAGTTAGTGATAACGAGCTATCTCGCAAATATCGAACTAATCGAAGAATTGTTGAGCTCGTCTACCTAAAAAAAGTAGTTGGAAGAACCAATGAATGGGTCCGAACAACACCTTGAAGGAGTTGATAAAGGGTCCACTACTCAGTAGGTTCAGACAACTACTCGACGATTACAGGAATTAGACCTTGATTGTAGACACGACTCGCCGGTTATACAAGCTGCTAGTTGATTACAAGCACTCGCTGGTTGGGCCACCGAAAAGCTGTCGGTAAAAAACGCACTGCGATTGATCACAGGAACTAATCCATCAGTTAGAAAATACATCAGTTCACAAATCGATTTCGATGCTACAACTAATTTGCGGTACAGCGTATGCTGAAGATAGTATTCCTAAGTACTTATTTCTTTCCGTATGATTAGTGGTGCAATTGACAATTCATTTATTTTCATTGTAAAACCAAGTATATTGCCAAATGTATTAAATACTCTTTAAGTTGTAATTACTTCCTACAATACTCACAAGCTGGTTAATTTAACTTTACTATGTAAGCGCAAGACGCTCGTGTGTAACAACTGACCACAGTGTTAAGGATAGGAAAAACACGCTTGTTTTTACGGATATTATTGTTCCTTATTTATTAAAATATTATAATAAATAAGGGTATCTCGCCTTCAAAATCTGTCATAACTGTGAATCTCAATCTGATTCACTGAAGTTGACTTCGTGACGTCGCGTAACGTTCGTAACGTTGACACCGTTGCGAGCGTCGCGTACGGTGAACGTTGAAAGCGTGCGTCTAACTCGGAGTCCCACCCCTGGGAAACAAATCAACCGTAAGTTTAGAATTACACGAGCCGTATGTCCTTATAATCGTTAACCGAGCTTAATTTTCATCGTTTCTCTCGATGGTGTGACAATTCTGACATGTAATCAACTTTTAAAATATATTTCTATTATAATCAGTGCCATTATCATTTAAAGGTATTATACACGGTCCAAGCGATGCGATCTCTCATGGGTCTTACATACTTTACTGTCCAGGTTAATCTCATTTTTGTAAAGTAATCTCTTGCTTTTCACCCATTTTATGTGAAAAGGGTGTGCAGATTTATAGGGAGCTCTAATAGGTGTTAAATAATGCAGCACTGTCATAAAACGTGTTTCAAAAGAGAGTTATATTTAACGTAAATAGCCAATTCTTTGTAACACCTTAGGGAGGTTAATTTAAACAAGATCCGTACGCTTGTGGACCTTCATCACGAAGGCAAGTAGGATAATGTGGTGGAAACATTGAGAGGCGTTCTCGGCGTCTGCTGTATATACCCGTAATACCGTAATATACTCTACTATACGAGCGTGGATGCTCGTTGTCATGCAGGATACGAGGGATGAATCCACCCCCGCGTGGTTTTCTTCAACCCGCCAATTCCTGGATACCCTTCGCGGAGTTGGGGCTGGCAGTCGTCCGCAAACTCCCAGAGGGCGCTTGAGGCTCAGGAGAAAGAGGAAGATGGAGCAACGTGTAGGAAGAAGAGAGCGCAAATCCCTGTCGTCCCGTCTCTAGATCACAGAGCCCTCGTAGTCGGGCGCACTTCATTTCCGCGTCTTACAGCAACCCGGCGTGCCGAAGGAAATGAAAACAATGAGATACAGCCGGTCATCCGTTATGTACGATGCTCTCTCACTCGAATGTCGACTCACTTGCTGGGAGCCAGAGATTCCCAGGTTCTCGGTGTGGCTCTCACGTCGTCGCGTCTCTTAACTCGCATTTATATTACTTAAGCCCCCCCGCCCACAATGCTTTCTCTCTCGAGAACGATGTTGCGGTAAGGGCGAACGAACGAGCGAGCCCATATCCACTCCTTCATCCCTTGTTTCATTCTATCTCTGTCTGTCTCTCTCGCTCGCTCAGTTAACGCCCTTTTTCCGCTTCTCCAGTCTCATACTTCACACATTTCTCCAATATTATTCTATTTCATATTATAACTATAAACGAAGTTTCTTCCCCTCGCGTTTGTTACCAAAGGGTTGAGATAAGGCAAATAACACTTGAACGCATCGAAATATATAGCTTGAGGGCATAGCACTCGATAATGTACTCACACTGTAGAATAATCTACATATTTTCGATTGGAATATATTGAATATATTTTTACATTTTTATTGAGCGTATAACTTAGAATTACTTATAATAATAACCTAGAATTGTATTTCTTGGAGATCGGTTTACGCAAATACAAAAATCAAATATAGCTCGTAATTATTTTCATATAGAAGTTTTGACTCCTCTCTTATTTTTACCATATATTTAATAAGCTTCGGTGAATGTGATATTAACAATGAAAAAAAACTTAATTCAGATATTGAGTGGGTTCCACAGTTTTTGCGTAAGTTATACTTTTACATCTTACAAATAGTTGTCGGATGGTCTACGTTACATATTATTTCGTAATATGAAATAGGGCTTATAGATAGAATTGGAATCAGGTCGCGTTGATTTAATCTACAAATCCTTTGTCACCGGGTATTCGCAGACGGCTATAGATATAGATAGTTGTGAACGAGTCTTCAATAATGAATTCGATTTGCTATATCTAACATCGTGTACGCATAACTACAGATTTATATGAAGATAATGTATCTAGTTGGGGATCTATCTTTCTCCTGGTGATTTCTCGTGTCGCCTCGCAGCCGTGTTCATCATAGGCTGCGTGCTTATATGCACAACATGTAACCACTATACCGAGTGTTATATGTAATACACAGCAGGTAGAAGAGAGGGACCGGTACGTGTCGATCTCTGCACGCGGAACGTCGCGACGGACTATGACGATGAGGTATAAGCGCGCGTGACACTAATGCAAACGACTTATTACTGCAGCAGCAGCAGCGGGCCATAGGCTCACGATGCCAGGCGCACGACTGACGAGCTGTGCTTGCTGCTGCTCCGCGTCACTCTGTCACTCTCTCTCTCTCTCTTTCCCGCTCTCAGCTTCGTGATAATACTGTAATATCGAGGTCGACACCACGGGTGTGGCTCGTGCGACGCGTCTCACCTCTACAGTCGCCCTCCCCACTCACATCTTGTCAGTCTGTCTCTCATGCGATACACCTACGATACGCAGAAGTCGTTGAATATATTCGTTTTTTAATTTACTTATCGATCGACAATAGAGAATGCAATTCTTGAGACTTGCTGTGAGAAATTAACTATGAGCCCAAGATGGTGTTTGTTCGTCAAACATCGGTAAGTCCTCCTACTGTAATAGCTCTTGATATATTAACAGAATGCACACGATATTCTGAGCGTTATAGGATAACAATAAAAATAAAGAAATATTAGTTGTGTACTACGATTATCACTTCTGTCTTTGATGATTAATCGTGTATATGTGGGGCATTTCATACCGATTCGAGTTACGTCCGACCGTCAACCACTCGATTTGGGACATCATTTTTTGTACGTTCGGTAAGACCCTCAAATGCGACACGTATTTATTTTTTATTTTTTCTATGGGAATATTTTTTAGTTATAATTTATTTTCAAGCGACATTCGGATGCTGTAATTTTTAAATCTTGAAAAGTTCTGATAGATACTTTGTTGAATATCAGAAATCCCCGGCCAAAGTGACCAAGATTTTTCTTCTTATAGTTTTTAAGTGTTTCGGATTTAAAAAACTATTTTAAAATACTTTGAAAAAAGTAATTCACTACAGGAGACTGATCCAATGTTCATTCATGTAAAGCCTATTTTTGTAGAGTTGCTTCAGGTTTTCAGGAATTCGTTAGATTTTTCCGAACTAAGACTCTATTCCAGCACTATACAAGCCACATTCTAGCACCAGCATGAATAAAGTTTTCTAGCTTAGAGTCAAAGTGGGGAAGATTTTGTATAATCTTACAGTGAAAGCTCCTTCCTATGGAATCCTCATTGAAGGCTGTACTTCAATACATGTTTGACCTGGCAATTTTTCAGTGAGATCTATTGATTGTTAGGCATGGCCCGATCTTGCTGTGCATGAGATAACCTAAAATCAATTATTATCATTATAATTATTAGTGGTGTACTGGATATAAAAATTCAAGAACGATTTGCATGCGTGCTGCCAAAAACAAGTGTTTTCAAATTAATCTAATATGAAGTTTTAGGAATTGAAGGTAAAACCGAGTTAATATAATTTTTTGGCAAGCATTTTTTTACATTTTTTTAGTTTAGCGATAGTGCCTTATATCTCTTACTCTTTGATTACGAAAACATGGTGTCCAGTGAAAGTCCCTAAAAAATTTCCATGCTATTTCCATGCAATTTCCATGCTTTTTCCATGATTACGATAGACGCACGTAAGAGGCACAAGTAGCTAAAAATTAGCATGAAAGAAAACGTATTTATTATTTGTTTTCAATTACATAAACAAAATTTATAACTATAATAATACAGCTTTTATTAAATACTGTTGTTTCTCTTGACTCGTACACTTATAACAGATTCTTTGAAACAATTATTAATAATAATATATATTAAATAAAATGCATAATTTATGCATTTTTTTGTTTTATTGTTGCAAAGAATAATCGAAACGTTCGCAACTTTTCGCGGCGTAGCAATGGCAATGATGACGATCGACCAATCACAGATCGACGCTCGTATTTCGAAGTAAGTAAAATGAATTAGAATATTACGAGTTTAATTTTTTTCATTAGGTGTTCCTCGCTAGTTAGTTTATCATGAAAATGTTTCGGTAAAAGGGATAAACGCGTACATGATGATTAGAAATAAAATTTGTCAGATCAAAAAAAAATAAGGACCCAAGGAACTAAGGACCTTCTTAACAGCGAATATTATGAAAATTTCCATGATTGACGGAAAATTCCATGCTATTTCCATGATTTTTCCAGAAACATAAAATCCCGAGTCGAAATTTAAGCCCTTCAAACGCCCTTCGTTAAATGAAAATGGGTAAAATATGCCACTTTTGGAGGACTATGCAAGGGTCTAAAAATCTCATCTACAACCTAATTAGAGGTTTAAACATAATAGTTTCACTCCACAGTAGCCTTGGTTTACTCCAATTGGGTATTATCTGCCATTTTCGGAGGTTTTGAGCAGTGTCAAAGGAATGGAGGAACCTTCGTGTACCCTACATTTAGGTTTTGACAAGGGTCTAAATTTTAACTGGGGATTCCATGATATTTCCATGACGTCCATGATTTCCATGATCGCTGGACACCATGGCAAAACATTTCGACAATCTGTTTCTACAACAATACATTGAACTTGAAATAAATATTAGGTGGCTCGTTACTTCAAACGGTGCAATTACGAGAGATAGTCAGTCTGATAAAAGTATGTCTGTGATCCAGCGTAACGTAGCGTATTTTCACGGAAGTGTTATTACCACACCCTATATGGAAGTGTTTTCCCTCTTTTCCTTTTCCACTCTCTCGCTACGGAGCTTTCCCAAAGTGTTTCACAGAGTGTGCCACACTAACTTCCCCCGGTTAGCAACCCTCTCGTCGGCCCGATTAACCTGTTGAGCATTATGAACGCGAACTTCGTGTTACCTAGCTCGCGGCTCCTTCGGCTCCAACGCTATACGAGAAGGGAAGGAAAGGAACTGGAGATCGGGATCCTGGATCTCAACACCGATCAACAGGTTTAATTCTCGAGTAGAATTTACAAGACTCACTCATCCTCCTCTCTCTCTCTTTCATTCATGAAAACCTTGTCACGACAAATTTACGTCTATTAAATCTTGCCTCCACAATCTTACGTACAACAGTTGTAAATATATCAACATTTCTTAAACTTATTCGCAGATATATTTATATCCAAGTCCCGAGCGTGTATGCCGCGTAGATCACACTCGGGTATGCACGTAATGTTTATGCCAGACAAGAGTTTAGATTCGCGGTGAATATGCCACAGTGTCGTGCAGTCTGGAGTCATGTTTATAGTTCTACGGAGGCACGAAGCAGGTGCTGGTAATGTAGATACGACGAGAAAGGAAAAGGACGTTGGGAGTTATTCTTGCGTACCTCGGAATGGCCAACACCGAGCGAAATAATTTCTCTTTAACTTTTATTCGCCAGAGCCCTACTACGATCTCGAACACGCGGAAGACTGGACCGGAGTTCTTCCGGTAAAGCTTGCCGGCGCAGAAGAGCGAGGGTGAGCCTGCGGGAGGGAGTTTGAGCTGCGAGAAGCTATGGAGAACGGAACGGGGCGCGAGACGGCGTGAATTAACACCTCTCCCGCTGAATCAGATAGCAGTGAGCCCAGGCTGTTCGACGCTCTCTCATTCTTTCTCACTCTCCGTCTCTATCTTCGTCGAGATCCTTATTCGCGGTTCGGAGTGTCGAACCGCAGAGAGAATCGACTGCGTGTGCGCGCACTCGTACGCCGTCTTTCCCTCGCTGCAAGAAAGAAAATTATAATTGGCCGCGTGCGTATGCACGCATATATCGAGAGTTCTGATACGTTGCGTCCCTTTAACAATTTTACTAGAAAAATTATGCCGGCTCAAATGTATTTCGAATTTTATAAAAACGAGTAATTGTGAATAGATAACAAAGTGCTTTTCGTTTGTTCATTGATACGAAATATAATCATTAATCAAGTACGCGAATTCAATTTGCATTGATGATTCATTTTATTCCAGATCAACAAAGTGTTGTATGTTACGAAAAAAAATTCACAAGCTTAACAAAAAAATGCTAAGGAATTTTTCTTGTAGAGGCGAAACAACGAAATCATTAAATCTATTTATTTAGTTTACAAAGTAAATAAAACTTATTTCCGAATATTTTTCTGATCGAACTGTCCTAGTTAAACAATAATTGAATGCATGGTAAACTGATAGACTATTGAAGTTGAAGCATTAAAAATAAAAATTGTACTTTTGTTTTCTATACAAACAAAAATGAGATGGAGCCTATTTCCGCGTAAAGTATAGAATTGTATCTCAGGCACAGGTAGACAAAGTGACTGTGAGATAGCAGGTAAGTCTCAAGAACGCCGATTGGTCTCAGATTACAGAACAAACTCACGACCAATCCTCCCTGGCGTTTACACCCACGACTGTGCAACACCGAGATAACTACAGCTATGCAAACACCGCATGTTTGTCGTGGGTGGGTATATAAATCCCATGTACCTCCCCGCGGCAAAGATAATATATATCAGAAGAAAAATTTCGAGAACTCCGATTGGTGAACCTCCATCAATGTTACTTTTTTTCTACTCCATTTCTTATCTTCTTCCACCTTCATTGGCCACTGATAAGACTTACCTACACGGTGTCTGGCGAATCCGAACAAAATTACACTCCTCTCGAAACTGCGATTCGACAAATTTATCAGCTGTAGAATATGAACGAGGACAATACTTGAACCTCGACGAGAGATTGGCAACTCATTGTTCGCTTCTCCTATCATGTACGCCTTCATTTGGCAATGTCTTACGGTGAATCTCTGAGATGACGGTAGGCGTTGGAAAGTCGCTAAGGCAAGGATGTAACGACGAGTGCTCGTTGCTCCTGCTTCGTAAATGCGAACCAACCGGGATTTCCGCGACGGCGGCGGCAGCGGCAGCAGCAGTAACAGCGGAGCAGGGCATCCACCGGGGAATAGCAGAGGTGGGTAGAGGTAGCCACGATAAGGAGACATTAGCGACCCGTATGCGATACCGCGGGCGAGCTCTGCAGCGCGTGCGCGCGGTCGCTACAGCCCCGACGCCAACTGATAAGGAACACACGTCGGACTGCGACGCTCGACATATACCGACAAGACGCCTTCACCCCTCTCCCCATCGCGACGCCCTCACTCCTACCGTCCATTCGCAGAGAAAATGGGGCTCCCGGAATTAGCGATATATATATATATACTATACTTTTTTAAATTATGCTATAAATATAGGATTAAGTACAGAACGGATGGCAATTATTACTATGCAATATACTATGATAATCACAAGACACCCATTTTCCTAAATTATATTTTCATAGCGTTATAGCAACAGTAAATTATGTTTTGTCGTTCAAAGTTTAACTTAGAATGAAAATGAAATTTTGTCCGGGCAATTCACAAACGTAGCTGTTGCATTCTACACTGTTAAAAATTTTTGTATGAAAATTCATAAAATGTATATGAAGTTTTATGCATATACAGTATATGAAATTTCATATACAAGTATGTATAAATATTAAATTATTCGTATATTAAGAACAATGCAATATTTGTCATTATTTACACACAAACTTAAATTTGATATAACTTCGTATATTAAACGTGTTGTAAATGTAATAATATTTTCAACAGTGATATATTAATATTACAACAAAGTTTGTGAATTAACTTTTGCAATACACAGCTTATTAAATTTCAATGTCAGCTACATCAATTTCAACATTCAGGTATTGAAATTACAACAGAATTATAAAAATTTATATACATCATATATGAATTTGAATTTGGTATACCGCGTTTGTAAATTTGATATAACTTCGTATATTAAACGTGTTGTAAATTTAATAATATTTTCAACAGTGATATATTAATATTACAACAAAGTTTGTGAATCAACTTTTGCAATACACAGCTTATTAAATTTCAATGTCAGCTACATTAATTTCAACATACAGGTATAAAAATTAAAACAGAATTATAAAAATTTCTATACGTTATATATGAATTTGAATTTGGTATACCTCGTTTGTAAATTTGATATAACTTCGTATATTAAACGTGTTGTAAATTTAATAATATTTTTAACAGTGTACGATTCATGTTATTCTCTCGTAAAAACGACATGGCACACCGAAAATCGATATTTTGAAGACTGAAGCCTTCATTCTAGCATTCAAATTGGTCGCCGGTGGCTTTGACATAAAGCCAACTTCAGACTGTTATAATAGCTACACGATCTCACGTGGCGCGCTTTTTGCATTGCTGTTTTTTTTCGCAGTTGTGGAATGGAATACATTGTGCTTTTGAAAACAGATTTTCTGTTTTTTCCTTCATTTCGCACATTGTAGAATCTGTAAAAAGGGTTTGCATGTACAGTATATCGATATAGCGATTCCTACCTTTTGAACTTAGATCGCAGTCCTATGTAACATAGTAGAAAGTGCAAAATGCAACCAGCGTTCGCTGTGTTTATTACGAAGAATGGGTTTATTTATAACCTATCATACTAATTATTATTGAAGGCTCCATTATATATAGCCAATGCTACTACGGGCGCAGTTAATGACCCTATATGTGACTAATTATGGTTTTAATTGCGTTCAAAAGACACTTCACAGTTCAATAGCGCCGTCATGACGCTCGACCAGGTTAGATCACAAACCGAAATTTGGTGTGGAGACACTTATGTGGATGCCGTGATTTTCTGGATTGTCTAATCACTAAGCATTTAACGTTATCAAACGGAGTATTCCTAAAATGGCTTAAACCGAAACAGCGTTTCTTTCTTCATTATTATCGTGTTACGAAGTTACTGGACCCACCATTGTGGAAAATGGTTTCAATAAGATTCGAGAATAAGCACAAAAAGGCCAAAGGTACTTCTCACTTTTTGATTAGTCATATCAATATCTCTTACAGTGTTCTGAACACACTGAAGCTTCAACAGAAGTTGGATTATCGACTAATACAACCTCAAGAATATTTGGGAGCCATGCCAAACCATATACGAATTACACAATATTTCGACAAACCCTTCCAATACTATACGCAAAGGATAAGGGTTATATGCCTAAACTATTTTTCTACCATTTGGACAATGTTTGCATTTGTTCTACGTCGTCACTAGAGCTCAAATCGCGTTATTTGTAATAACTGGTTTTTCGTTAAGTTTGAAAAAAATAAATCATGTCCGAGTCGTGTGCCGGTAGGTAATTCTCGGCCAGGGTAATTGCCACACACATTTCTCTTGAATCACCTACTTCAGACACTTGTACACACACATATATATATCGGACGGGTGTGCCAAAAAAAAAGCGATATTTTTTTTCCTTGCTCTCCACCCAAAATATCGTGGAATACGTCTTAGTAAAGATCCTGTCAAAAGCGAAGCTTATAATTTTAATTCTTAGAGGTCTATCATCGCGTTTGACGTTTGCCCATTTAAATAAGACAGGAAAGTGATTTTTTTCATTTTTTCTCCGTGCAACCTAAGAAGAAATTTTTTTTCATAAAATCAATTACTACATCTTATGAATCATTAAATTTCGAACAAAAAATCTCGTTCAGTTGAATTTCTATCTTTAATATTTGATTTTTACAGAGCCTTGAAATTTTTAATGTTGTAAGTTTTCCGTTTTTTTAAACATTTTTTAGCTAAACTATTGAAGGTAGGACGAAAAGTTAAAGAAAAATTTTGTAGTCCGTCTGACAGACTACAGAAAAGTCACTGGTGAGTTTTTTGTATCGTCGATATTTACAGCATTACAAACAAAGTCGTGGTTTTTGTATTTTCAACTTTTATTAAGTGAACTACTGACGTGAGTACAAAAAAGTCAATAAAAATCTATTAAAACATTAAATTTGTGAAAAAATTCCCTGGGTGAAATTTTATGTATTCATAACGGTTTTAAGTTACAGACTCATTGAATCTTATTTTGAAGGTTTTTTACGCATATCCGATAAAAAAATTGATATACAGCAACTAGTTTGTCAGTCGACCCAAAAAATTGGTTAATCTTGGAGCGTATTTAGCCATGCCAGTTATTCGGCGCAATCAATAAATCACTTTCCGTGTACTTCCGGTTGAACAAACACAACAGCATTTAGTGGATGTTTCGACTGTTGATTTTCTGTGAACGTTAACTAACGCTGTTAAACATGCAAGTAAATTTCATATACAAAACGATATTAGATTTACGAATTGGGTATATGGCAATCTTTATCAACTGGGCCACTTTTTTTGGTCGAACACCGAGACATTTTTTTAAATTCGTCAGTTTGTTGTACTAGTTGAGATGAGTGTCTGTGATTTTTTTCAGATTTTTAAGGGCGCCGTTCAGGATTTACGTTTTTTTTTTAATAAACACTATATCTCTGAAATTCACTTTTGAATACACTATATTTCTGAAAATATTCATCTCTCAAGAAATTCTTAGCAACATTAAATTTTTTCATTTTTCATCTACTTTTCCAACGGAAGAAAATCAATTTTTTGCAAACAATTATCAATAAACAATTTTTTTCAACAAAAAACACGTTCGATGTTGCCATTAATTTTACCAGGTGTTACACATTGTATGAAGATTTTGAAAAAAAATACCAATGAGGTACCTCCAATTTTTTTGTAGTAAAAAATTACAAATTGTAATTAAGTAATTTTTTTCTTTTTTTCACCGCTGTAGAATCGCACTTGCCTCTTTAGAATTTTTTCCTCAATATTTTCATAAAATGCCAAATACGCTGTGAAATAAAAACGGGAGCCGAAGCGGTGCTTTTAGTTTTAAGGAAATATTTACAACTGAGATACACTGATCCTCTCTTAAATTCTCTCTTAGAAGAAGCGTGACACATCGAAAGTCGAAACATCGAAAGCCGAAGACACTTTTCAAGCGTTCTGATTGGTTGGCGATGGTTTTATAAAGCCAACTGCAGACTGTCGTAACCGCTGCGGTGTCACGGATCGCACGCGTAACATTTTCGTTGTTAATGATTAATAAAAAATTAATGAAGTTTCAAGTTCATGAAAAAATTCCAAAGAGACACCTGCGATTCTAAAGCGGTGAAAAGGAAGAAAAAAATTACCCAAGGGCTGAAGGACCCAGGTCGATGGCCCATTGGCAATATGGCTTTGCCAAAATTATTATATCGAATCTCTCCTAATTACTATTATAACTTTCTGAATGTATTGTCAATAAATAACGATTACTACTACTACTACTACAAAATTACCCAATTACAATTTGTAATTTTTTACCGCATAAGAATTGGAGGTACCACAATGTTATTTTTTTCTCAGAATCTTCATACAATGTGAAACACCTTGTAAAATTAATGGCAACTTCGAAGGTGTGGTATTTGTTTCGAAAAGTAGTTTATTGTTTATTTTTGCGAAAAATAGATGTTCTTCCGTTGGAAAAATTATGATTTCAATGTCACTGAAAAGTAGATGCAAAATGAAAAACTTAATGATTCTAAGAATTTTTTGAGAGATCAATATATTCGAAAATATAGTGTCTTCAAAATTGAATTTTAGAGATATAGTGTTTATTTTTTAAAAAACGTGAATCCTGAACGGCGCCCTTTAAAAATCTGAAAAAAACTCAATTCAAATTAAAATTTTTTTTTAAATTTAAAAGAATTTAAAAAAATGTCCGGGTGTTTGACCGAAAAAAAGTAGCCCAGTTGATAAAGAAAGCCTCGTACATAAATGTTAATATTAATATTATTATAAATATTATAAAAGTATATTAATATATCCATATTAATATACTTTTACTGTAAATTTAGGAATATGTAATATGAAAATTCTACGATACTGGTACTGGAACATTACTGTACGTGAGTATTGTAATCTTACCTTTGCTTGATTAATACTTTATTTATCAATGACAAATATTTCTGAAGATTAATATATACTGCATATGCATCCGACCTTTATAACTGTATATTCATTTTTAAACAATATTTTTTTTACACAGATAATCTTGCCTTTCTTGAAAAATAAACTATTAACCTGAAATTTCGGGTTAAAACGATACTGTGAATTTTTTTAAATATATACCAATATAATAAACTTCCATACATATGCCGTATATTTTTTTTTGGATGCGTTCATCATTGATATATATATATATAATATTGATATATTAAAAGTGAGCAGGCAATACCTTCGTACTATAATTTTCGAATGCCAGAATCGTAGAATTCGTATAGTATTTTCAAACTTATAGTAAACGTATATTTACATGGAATTCATATAACCGATTCAAAAATCTCATATCGCTTCTATATTCAATTTACTTGCTTTTTTAACAGTGTACGTGCAAAACTGCTTTCGATTTTTCTCTCCGTCTCTTCCACTATTCGATCTTGTGGAACAGGTGCAGAACGCACAACGAGCTTCAGCTCGGTCTCCACGACGCACTAAACTCGGGGCACTATCAGTTGGCTCGCGCTATCGCATCGTTCGGTCAGGCACGAACGAGCCTGGTCGCCTTTACTATCGTCCGCCCGTATCCTCTTACATTGCTCGGGCGCGCGGGGGCTTTTTTATTCTCGCGAAAACACTGTTTTTTTTCTGCTGTATTCGACATTTTCCTAGCACATCTAGTCAAGGCAAAAAAAACGGGAGATCATGGGAAGAAATCTCGTTCGAGGGAACACGTACCACATTCCTTATCGCTCACGCTAAGAAGATGATTAAATATCCAATAAACAATTAAGACCAAATACCGTCGTTTTTTTATTTAAAAAAGCATACGCTGATTCGTGATTTAAATAAAAATGAATGTCATTCAGAAACCAAGTTATATTCCATGGTTTTACATTCTCAAAAGTTGCTTCACTTGTAAACCTATTTCAGTACTTATATACACATTTCATTGTCAAAGAGACCCAGTCACCGAACAAAAGTCGTAAGAAAAAAAATGTTGAAGCTGATATCTTTTTTTTTAGAGCGTACATTCGAACGTCAATAAGTATGTATCAAGCATTATAATTCTGAAATTTTGCGAAGGCGTCCATGGCACAGAAATAGTAAGAGGTCAAAAGTAAAATTTATCACTTGTCGTAATCAGTCGCTTTCAGACCAAACCAGTAAGCCAATTTCAGTGTTCGATGTCTTATTTTATCTGTCGGAGAGTGCGTTCTCGTCTCGTTCGATAGAATTATTTCTGGTTGTAAGATATCTTTAACATACAGCAACTTTCAAGGTTCCCATGGATGATGCACTCCAAATGCCATCGTTTTGTCATTTTTTATAGAATATTGGCTCAAAAAAATTTTTAATCAATTGGATTTTATTATTGAGATTTCATCAGAGAAAGTATCTATTTTGGCGTGCGTCTCTCTCTGACTCCTACATTTTCGATTTTTGCGCTCTCTCGTACGAATGCGTTGATTGACTATCTTGCACGAAAAATAATTGATATCTGCCTCCCTTTTACACCGAAATGGATAAGCAAATACCGATAATTATTAAGAAAAAAAAATCAGCGGAATACAAAAATTAAGAGTCGATTTTAGTAGTGCAAAGCGCTTTGACCTCCCAAAAAAGAAAAACTCTTTTCCTCTTCCCATGAATTACAATCTATGCGTATGAGAATCTCACAAATTTAAGCCGTCAAGCTTAGCCAAAGGAAACCGATAAATTACAGACAGACAAAAACTGTTTTCAGCAAGAAAGCAGTTAGCAAGAGTACTCAATATAGTCTGATAGCGTGACTTATCTCCTGTTGCTGAGGCGATGTGAGGAATATCTCTTAAAAGCAATGCCACAGCCAGATAGAAGCCAGAGTGTCTGAGATTGAGACAGTCTATGAGATATACATACTGGAATAAGCCTAATGTATGTATATCTCTGTAAAGTATACGCGTATCTATCTAGGTATAGCGGGTCTCTGGAGACGCGTGGATCTGTGTGAATGCGAGTGAGAGAAGGCAAACATCGAAACAAAGGCTTATGTCGAATGAGATAAAGGATATAATGGGACAGGAGCGGGAGCGTAGCAGGAGCAGCGTCAAGAGAAATGGATAAACACACAGAGAGCAAGCGAGGTTTATAACGAATAGGTTCGGTGTCTCGGTGAGCACACGCCTGCGGGCCGATAAGTCCCGGGGAAACCGTGTGGGCGGACAGGTAAGCCACGCCGCAAGCCAGTCGCGATCGGAAATCGATCGCAAACGTCAGGTTCGCTTGTTATACCTATACGACAGCAAACGTACACGCCACAGGCTGATTCAACTTACTCCTTTCCACCAGTTTGTCTTATCGTTGACAACGACTCAACACCGGATGTACAGAACTCTCTCAACTTATCAACTCTTGCTTTTCTAATCGCACCTTCAAAAAACAATCCATATTAATGGAAAAGCTAAACGGTGAATGTGAATAAATATATACATCACAGAGAGAACTGATTCATTATAAAAATGCTTAGAACAGCTACATTGTTGCTAGCACTAGTTTTAGTTTAGTTCAACTGATCGTTCAAAAAACAGTCCATATTAATGGAAAAGCTAAACGGTGAATGTGAATAAATATATACATCACAGAGAGAACTGATTCATTATAAAAATGCTTAGAACAGATACATTGTTGCTAGCATTAGTTTTAGTTTAGTTCAACTGATCGTGTATATATGGAAATCACCGTAATCGTTGGTCCATCGCATCAGTTGGTTACAAATGGCAATAAATCAGTTTTATTAACAAGCTATTAGAGCACTACAATGACAAAATGATGCCAAGATTACCTGGAGTTCATGAAGAAAAGCATTTGCAAATAGAGCAAGTATTATTCGCTAGCCTAACAAAGCTTTCACCAGAGCTACCAAAAGTCTCGGTAACGCAGCAAGTATTTTAAAAGGGTTAAATAATTTACAATAAGAGCAAGTTTATTTCCATTTAATATTCATTGTTCCAAAGTTGTAGAAATTGTACGTAACTAAAAATAAGTGGGTAAATATCCATTATCGCAGTTTTAACACATGACAATTTATAACTGGTAGTGTAGAAGATAAAATGCAAGGTGAAGAAGAAAAAAAATTATGATAAATCGTACTTTATGTCTATCAGATTGAAACGATTTGAATCTGACCTGTGAATCACTCTGTATGGCCTTCGTATCCACCTGCATGCATACAGGTACACGTTTTACCGGGTATTCACACACAGGTGTGAATTGTACGCGTCTATTAATACGCTTGCTATCTCACACAAGTATAACGACGGAACAACGTAATATAAAAGAAACATAGAGACATTTAACGATAAAGACGTAGTAAAGTGCCGAAGCATCAATATAAGTGAGAGACGCTGATGCAAATTGGTATGTACGGTCTCCGGTTATGTCTCTCGAACATTTTTCGTCGAATCGACACCACCAACAGAAGTACAAGGTATTTCGAGCGAGTAAAAGGCCAATGACAGTTTCGTGTCGATATCCAAACGTTCGATCGCTCCGAGCGATGGGATACGCGGACGAAAGCCAACAACGAGGAATAATAATGGAAGCGCGCTCGCTCGAAAACGTAAACGACGAGTCATGCGAGTCAAGCCACCAAAAGCTACTTGTTTACCTCAGAACCGTCATTATTATGTTTCTTTATTCTCTTCGTTTATGTATAGTTTAGTACAGCACTTTGCGTGCCCCATACAGAGTAGAAATGCCCCCGATCGGTGACGCTGAGAAAATATCGTTGACCCAATAATAATGACTCAAAATGATTATTGTCGTGACGTCACTCCATAATTACGGAAAATCTCAGTTATCTGTCGACATATCTAGGTGATGATGAACCTTGAAATCTGGAAATTCATATCAATACAAACACTATTTGACGATGGGCAAAAATAGAGATTATAGTTAATTATGCGATCTTATCAATGACAGTGACATGTATCAGAAATTAGAATACCTCGTCAATTCATTATCGAATTTTTAAATACGTAAACAGGATTAATATTTTTAGTATAATTTTACAGTGTTTAACATTGACAAGCAGAAGCTGTCTATTTCTTAATCTTACCTCATGAATCTTGGGTCTTGAAGAATGTTAATCGAACTGCGAAAATCTTATTAAATTGAGTAGAAGAAATAGAATATTTAACAAACCTGTACACCGTCAAGTATTGGGACGTCGAATCATAAGACTGTATCCATTAAAAAATAAATCAATTATTTCGATAGCAGGAAGTTTATTGTGGATTGAATCACCATACGATAAATTACTGTAACATGTTGAATTACTCTAATATAAATTGAGAAAATTGGTGTGTCATCGCATGGATCCAAAATTCAAGATAGATATAACTGTCAATTAAAATATGATGTTATCAGTGATCTCGTAATCTTATTCGTGTGTTTGAGAAACATATTTTGATTACAAAAGTGTCGCCTTCATTTCTGGCCCTCCTGAATAATCTTCGAAACCCGCGCAGAAAGAAAAGTTTTTTTTTTCAAGTATAAAAATTATAACATCCCAAGTATGATCTATTGGACTGAATCAATACTAAAGAGTATTAGATCGCATTATGAGTTTTCAGGGCGTGGATCAATATATCCACGGATTTCGTTATCCATGTCGATATCTCCATGTTCTTTGATGTCCACGTCGGTCGCTCAATACTTTATGTGTCCAAGTCAATGTTCCATACCTTTCTTTGTTCTATAAGGTAGCCCAAATTTTGACAATATTTTTAAATTTTTAGTCTCACCCAATCAATAAGATAATTTCGGTGAGAAAGCAATTTTCGGGAAAAATTAAACTTGCGAAAAATTAGTTACGGGTCGATCAAGAACTTTAAAATTTTCCAAAAAGATTTTTTTACTTCAGTTTTCAAGTGCCATTTTTCGCGAGAATTGCGTTTTTCCACCAAACACATCTCTTTTATCGGGTGAGACTGAAGATTGAAAAATATCGCTGAGACTTGGGCAACCTTAGTGTCCAGGTATAACTGTACAGTTAAAACTTTGAATTGATCAACTTAGAAATCTGAAACTGTGGATCAATCGGCCTAGACAACTAAATCTGTGGCCCTATCGACCTAGGAATCAAAAGCTATGGAGATTTCGACCTGGACCTTGAAAATAATTCGATCTAATACTTTTTAGAATTAATGCAGTCCCATAAATCATACACGAGATATTAAACTTGCCACACTTTTTATTCGCGCGGGAATATATATAACTGTCAATTAAAATATGATGTTATCAGTGATCATAGAATCTTAGTCGTGTACATAATTTAAAAAATTGATTTTAAATGTGTATTTCATCCATTTCTAGCTCTCCTGAAGAATCACTTCTATTACGGGAGAACTATTATGACCCAGATGAGAAGTAAACTGAACTGAATCACCGTACGGTGAATAACTGGGACATTGAGGTCGGTAAGTGCTTGAATGCAAGAAAGCCGTTGTTGATGATATTAGGCTAGAAAACCTTAACGGATGCATAAGATGTCAATGAGGACGAGGTGCGGAGATAGAGAAAGAGGCGACGGCACGATGTCGACGACGTGGGCGATCTCAAGCCGACACACGCCGCCGGTTACGCCGTGTGGCGCGTTCGCACGCCCACCTGTTGAAACCGGAGCCGAGGCTAGAAGGTGAAGCAAGCGAGAGAGAGAGAGAGAGAGGAGAGAACACCGTGGTTGGTGTGAGCTTCGGGACGGGGGAATACCAAGGGCCGCGGGGACGCTCATTCATTATCCCGACGCGGCTCGTTCGCTGCTCTCTCGGCTACCTTACGGAGCACGATTTTCGATGCCTCACTAAGTACCATGCAGGAACAAAGGTATACTATCTAACTAAAAGGGTGCCAAGTCTACGCACAATTACGAAAAAGCCCAGGTCTTACTGGATTATAATAAATGTACCCAAGTAAAAAAATTATACAAAGATTTTATAAAAATTATATATAAAGATCTACATAGAAGCTGTATACGAAAGTGGACATATACATTTTCTATATGTTGTATACAATCCAAATGAAGGTTCTATCAAAATTATATGAAGTGCGATATAATTCGTGTAAATTTGATATGTCCATTTTCTTATAAAGACTATATATATATATTAACTCATAGATGTTTTTTTCCACGTGGGTAATGATTTTTTAAATCATAGTACATCATGTAATATGGCAGTGATTGGATTCGCTTCACGGACTACATCAAACTTCCGTCTGTTTATCTATGAAAAAGTCGTCTGGACCTTTTTGAATGATGTCAAGTAAATTTTATTTTCTCGCACTGAAATTCATTCATCGTGTTTTTGGGTTTACACCTCAAGATCGTAACTTAGTACGATAATAAAATATCAATTTATCTAAGTATTTCTGCAATGTGTAAAAAAAAACACGTCGGATTGCTCCACCTAAAATTCTTGGGAATATTAATTTTTAATGAAAAAAAAAGGATGAGAGGTGCATTTGACTCAGTTCTGCGCTCGCAGGCTATGGAATGAAGGTTTAGTTAGATTTTAACGATACGTTTTATTCCCCGAACAGTAACTTGGCCTAGCCGATCAATACACATTTGAGGTACTGAAGGATGCTAACTTAACGTTTATTTGACAGCCCGCGAGTGCCACATTTACTTGTAACAACCAATTCTCAGCATAGGCGTATAAAAGTGAGGATACAAATGACTTTTATTCAGCATTGTTGAACATACAATAACAATCTGAATTTTTTCTGTTAAAATAGTGATTTATATCGCTTTCTCTGCGAGCGATTAAAGTACAGATTGAAGAATTATTCAGAATCATCAATTCGTAAGCTCATCTTACTTTGAAAATGTAAATCTCCCTGATATTTCTCAGGGCACGAGAGGCGGAGCTACAAATCTTGCTGGAAACCGATAAAACAAACGATAAGGGTGCTCCTCGCTCACTCATCGACTCTCCACTGTGCGATTGTACGTGGACTGATGTTTTCCAACGTTCCGATCGACGATGTCCGAAGAGACGGCGAACCCAAGACTCGAGTCGAACAACGGAGATTGCATTGTTGTCTTGTCCCAGAGATCACCGGGAGGGTATCGGCCTTCGCGATATCGGGATGCAACGGGCACTTTAACGCAGCCACCGACCACCGAGTGCAGTATCGACCAATACGAAATATTGCTTAGGGATATGTGGCATCTGTGGCACAAGAATTCGTTTTTTGTGCTTTTTTAAACATCTCCGAAGATCTAATCTTCGAATGCTATTTACGGTCTAAGCTGAAAATTCATTTATCCGTTCGTAAATTTATAGTAACGCATGGGTACGCAGGGATGGCTACGCACTACTTCGATTAACTGCTCAGCCAAAGCCGAACTTATCGCTTGCTTTCTCTCACAATATCTATCGCGACGACGAGAGACTGTCTGCACTTGCAATATGCAATGTAACCAAGTCCGCAATCCATTTAGTCAGCGAGAAAACACCAATTAACGCTGATTTGAGTTGTGAAAAATGTTTTATCGTTATCCGTGATAATAACCCGTAATAACGCTTGCTGCTGCTGAATTGTACCACTGCATGCAGTCACTTAGCCGCTTCTTTGTACTTTTAACATCGGGAAATCGCGTTGCAACAGTACACTGAAAGAAAAATGTAGTTGGGAGTATAGAATAATCGAATGTTCCAAGTAAATCATTTTTCTGGCAACATTCAGAAAATTTATTCCATTGAACCAATTTTACGGTTGTCTTCGCCTATTCACTTATGTAAATAAGATATTTGTTTCATCCACTTTGCTTGAACTGCCCGAATCAGAATTTTAACCCTCGGTTAGACCTCCGGGAATCCCAAATCCTTTCACGACGCAAAAGCTGACGCTGGTTTAACGCTCAATTCAACCGACAGAGACTCTGCTTAGAGGTTCAACTGTTAATTGCCATCCTCCATAGAGTCTTTCTCGATCCGTATAGAGCCTCCGACAGCCTACAGGCCCTATCCATAGACCTACTCACCCTAAATGAGGTATAGAACCCCCGTTAAGCCTACGTGACCTATTAAAATCCAGATAACCCTACTGGCTAAAAACATAGAAAATAAGGTGTCTTGATGAAAACTCACAGAGTTTAACATGTTATTATCGTGAGAATGTAAGGTAAATTGAGATAAATTATTCTTCATAATTGGACCATAGTTATGGTTAATTCTTTTGGAAAATTCATTTTTCGCGATTTCTCGATTCCCTATTCAAATCAGGGTTGCGAGTGTACTTATATATTAAGAGCTAATGCCTCTACGTGAATAACTCCTCGGATTTAGTAATTGTACTAGCAGAAATTATAAGAACATTTTGAATAATTTAGTCGTCATTTGACTGCTGTAAATACTGCATCAATATTAGGTAATGTCTGAGAAAACAGGGAACAATTTTTTTACTTTGTTGGTATTTCACATCACCTTCAAATGTTGTATGTGTTAAGTAGGTCGAAAAAAATCTTGAGTTAGTTAAGTGAATCCTCAGTTGTCGGAAAGGAACGTTTATATGAATATATTGTTGGTATTAAATATAACCATATTATATCTATGGCAATATAAAGAGTTGAATAAACGGTTTTGTCTTCGTAAACTTGTTTTTTGTATTTATCAAATAAATAATTGAACTTCCATTGATGTACGAGCGAACGGAGGGTGTAATAGTGTATGTAGGTGGAGCTATCGCAGGGTCAACGGAGGGTATGAAAGGTTTCGTAGCAGGCTCAATGCAGGACCTCGAAGATTTCGCGGTAGACGCAACCGAGGGTCGCAGAGGGTCTGCGATAGACTTAACGGAGAGTCTGGGAGGTTCTATGAAGGTTTTTTAGGGTCTACCCTCCGTGACCCTCCGTTAAGTCGAGATGTCTACTGTCTGCCGTTTGCAGAGTCTGGTAGGGTGAAAGTCATACGTTCATTTAATTTAATTACCCTTCCTGCACCCTGCAGACGGCCTTTTTCACCCTCGTGACTAGACTCGTAGATTTCAGTTATTTTAGGTCACAAGGAGGGTTAAAATGTTGACTGCACAGAATTCATAGGTTATCACTATATACCAAGTGAGCCACGATTTTTTCTTCAACTTTAAATAAATTAAAAAATCACTGAACCTTGTTTGTGTTTCATTACATGTATTTTTTTCGGTTTTTCCATCTTATTCCTCATTCAGGTGGTTACGTTTTCAACCAATGATTAACGAAACCTCATTCTATCGCACTGTCGGCATACCAACGGCGCCCAGTAGAAGGACCTGTCGTTTTCTTAAGAGTTAAACAAGCTTTTTCATTCGGGCTTTCTTGCATCAGCAATGATTTAACCTTTGTTTTGGAGTTTTAATAAGTAATTAGATGTCTCAAGAAACCACAGTCTTATAAAAATAAAGTAATTTTTCGATTTAAGCCGCCGTATCGGATCCGCCATTCTTTATTTCTAAATTTTGAGTACAGATTCGCAACCGAAGACCAGAAAAGGCTCTTTGCTTACGAATTAAATAACTGTTTTACCATTTGGACCGCCATATTAGATTCTCCATTTCGAATTTCTGAATTCAGACTTAAGTTCTTTTATCAGTCGCTTCAAAAATATCCGTGGATCCGTTTTCTTCCAAATCCATCTAATGTCCCTGTTATTATTATCGTAGATGCAGCTATTATAAACTTAAAGTCCAAAAAATCATTGAGACCTATTAAGTGAGCAGTACTTTCTGAATTATGCGCAGAGCTTTAAAAGTCTGAGCCTCTTGCTTTTTAAGAAAGTCACTTGAATAGTGACAGAAAAATTCTTCGCCCGATTCTTTAAAGTGTATGTATTCAATTGAAATTTGTCACTTAACAGGCTTGAAAAATGCGCTTAACTGAAAAATATTTCATTTCTGTAAGCACTGTTTACTTTTAGCGCAGATGGAATAATAAAATTTTTTTGAATTTGTAGGTTTGATTTTGCATACTGTATCGAAAGTATTGTGAATTTGCCCTCCAACAGTTAAAATACAATAAGTGCAATTATCTGGTTGGTATGGATTTATCCCAATACCCGGTTGAGCGTGGCAATGACTGTTCATCAGTTTCAACCGATACGCTTAACTAAATATACGCTGTACAGGATAATCAGCCGCGATGTTGCTGTGCGTTCGCGAGACTGGTAGATAACGCGAAAGCGATACTAAACAATAATGAGGGTCGTCGCGAGGAAAGTTCCCAGCAGACAGGCGAATAACCCTGCGACTCGCGATACGGTCGAGACACAAATCGATCGATCGTCTATATAGTCTATTGCATTTCGGCGCGTCGATCGAAAAGGTCGCACGCGTCGCAAAAAGGTTGCATACCCTTGATAAAGAAATAAAAAGAAAGAAGAAAAAGACAAGAGTCCGAAAGTTAAAAGGGAATTCATACATAATAAGGCCAATGGCGAGACGGAGAAAGGCACGTGGTGCATTATACCTTTAGAACTGAACAAGAGAATAAGAGAAGAATAAGGGAGATAGCGATAGATAGTGAAAAGAGAACGGAGTCGGCCTCCCAAGGCTTCTTGAGAGAGAGAGAGAGAGAGAATAGGACGACGGATCGGCGCGCGATCTCCAACAGAATAATAAAGCGGGTAAAATAAAACGCCCGTACGGTATATAAACACCCCTTTATTTCTTGCCCCCTTGCTCACTCTCTCTTTCTCTCTCTGCCTCTCTCTCTCTCTCTCTCCATCTTCGTCGCTTTTCGCACAAAACTGACCATCAGTGGCGAGCTGAGAGCAGCGCTCCACAACCCCATATAATACAACCTTTCTCTCTCTGGATTTCAGTGCCGGTCGTGCTGCGCGCACGCGGGAACCTGTAGAGATGGGAGAAAGATCAAACACTGAAATTACAGCATTGTGAGCATTCTTCTTTAGTGGCGCGCGGCCGCTGCCTTCCCTTTCTATGCTTCTTGTAGTTCTTCTTCTTCTTCTTCTACTCTTAGGCTTCGTCGTCCTCGACGTCGTCTGTGCGGCAAAGCCGCGTAGATAACAGTCTACCCCTTTGCCTTTTGTACCCCCCTCGTCTCTCTTTCGTATCCTATACGTAGATATACCACAACTCTCCCCGGCTGCTTCAGTCCGCCCTTATGAGAACAGGCGTATAAACACACACTTACTGGCTTCGATGCACTGTGCGAGTTCATTTTATCGATGCATATCAGATGTGAACGCATATTGCAATACTCTGGTCTGACTGGCTAAAACGAGCTTTCTGAGGGGAGTAAAATTGAAGCACCTCAATTTAATAGCATGCCATTGGCATTTTCTGATGTAGCGACTCCAAAAAAAATACGCACTCACCCTGCTGGCTATTCCGATGAGATTAAGACAATTTGATACATGTTATGTACAAAATAAAGTAGATACTGAGATTTCAGCAATCCAATTGATGACAACAATATCAAAATTAGTTACTAACCCTTAATATGTAAGTAGTAACGATTAAAGTTGGAAAATATGCTGTCAATAATAAGAACAGCTTGTACAACTTTCTTAATATGTTATTAGTAAGTACTAGGATCCAGATAATGTATAATGCAATCCGTGTGAATTAAATGACACAATCTTCGTAGTAATTTCTTTGTATACGACATGTAGCATTTATGGATACTGAGGATTATAATCTGGATTGTAAGCATTAACATCTATAGTGATACACTTTACAATACGTATTTTATTTCTACCAATTCTCACAATCTAGATTGCGCGTCAAGTCAAGTATCTATGTACAGATAACATATAATGACAGCGTCATACATTTTATTTTAAAGAGTGTATAATTTCTGCTTAATATAGACATATTCGATAGTACAATTTGAGATTGTCCTGAATTTTAGTATCCAGTATTCTATCGAATCACGCCCTTTAATTATTATACGTAGATTGTAAAGAATGCAATATAATATTGTAGTTTTTTTTAAGTATCTATAGATATCATCTGTTCGTATGAAAGATTTAGTATAAACAGATAATAAGGGTTACAATATAGAGAGTGATCCCTATAGTAAACATCCAATATACTACCGGATAGCATATTTCTACTACCCAGTAGTATGTATTTCTTTCGGTGTATGTTTTTTCTATTATTTCTATTCCGATTTCTTTTATTCAGAAGAGGAAGGGATTTTTGGGTTCCTACGCTACAGAGACAGCTTTATCGTTGGAGAAAAAAATGATTACTTTCAATAGCATCGTTCAAAGTGACATCTAATGGAGCGATGAAGGATCTATAGGTATTAGTGTCAGTATATGGTCAGTAACAGCAATCCTCGAGCTTTTCCGGCGTGTTCTGATTACACAGTCGAAAAAAAAAAATTTGGCTCGAACAAGGCGATCATTGTCCGGATTCTGAGTGCCACGTCAAGTATATATTCGTACAGCACGAGAGAATCCTGGAGGCTAAAGTGTGCGGGAGCACGTGGGTGGGTTGCACGCGCCCGAAGGCGAGAGATGAGACCGAGGAGTTAAATGAAAGTAGAGTGGGTATTGAAGGAGTACGTGGTACCACTATATTGCGAGCTATGGTGTATAATCAGACGGTGGAGTAGCCGTGACGAGGCTCGATAAAAAGAAACAGCGCAGGAAGAAGAGGAGAAGGAGAACGGGGAGAAAAACGAGAAGAAAAAAGGCAGCAGAGAAAAAAAAAGGGAGTCGCGATAAAAAAGCGAGGGAGGGGTTAACTGGAGAGGAAAAGCGATGAAAAAAAACTAGGAGAAAGATTCTTTCTTCGTCTATCTGTATCTCCATCTTTTCCCTTTCTCTACGGAGGAGTAAAAAGGCAGTGGAAGAAAGGGAGAGAGATAAGAAACGAAGAAAGAAGAAAGGAGGAGATGAGGAGGAGGCGAATAAGAGAGGGACATTTAAGAAGGCCTGGCGCACTCTTCTCTTCGTAGTAGCAGAAGCAGAAGCAGCAGCACATCACCTCATTCCATCGTCTTATCTATGCATCTCCCGGCCGCCGACGCACACCCGCGTGTGCGTGGGTCCTCCTGAATAGCCCAGAGAATATCGCATATAAGTGTAGTACTCGACTGGCTACACTCAACACTCTGTATATAAGACTGTCCATACAAGCGAGTATTCGCGAACGCGTTATCCGCGCGCGTCTCAGGGTGCGAGAGCAGCCGGCAAGAGCAGCCAGTCGGTATAAGGCCAGCAACAACCAGACGATTCGTAGCTGTGATATCGAACGACCGCCAAGTCTGCGGTGCGAAAATGTTCGAATCTACGAACGGACCAACACCTACAACAAAGCTCATATTTCCCCAGGCATTCGCGAAAAAAAACACTGCTGGAAAAACTCGAGACTAGTACATACGCGGAAAGGAGGATATTGTAAAAACCGCGACATGAAGCATTCTTTATCAATTCAGCCTCTTTTTTTAATCCTCTTTGATTAATCCCATAATTTGAAAGATTTTAGTACCACTTGCAAGTACTTACTCCCAATTTTTCAGATTTTTAAATCCAATATTACGAAAAGTGGGCATTCCTTTAAAGTTAATGGATCTTGAAAAATTAAAGTCATACAAAATAATTGTTTCAACATAAAAGTTGTAGTTTCATCTGAAGTTTTGAATGACATTTTTTTAATGATTTTGCGACCCGATAATAATACTTTTTCGCTGAAAAGTATAAAGATTATTTTTTTAACTAGAAAAGGCAACTTTTTTTGGCTAAAAAAATTACAAAGACTCTGCGCTTATGCATTGATAACATAAAAAAATTGCCAAAGTGGGCCGATCAAAGTTTCGAAGTAAAAAAATAATTTGTTCTAAGTTAAAAACATGATGTGCAGATAACATTTAAAAAAAGTCTATCATGGACCAACTATTTCATTGATTTATCATCGCATAAGCTACAAGTTTCAAATAAAATCGTTGTTGACATTTTTTCATTTTTTTTTTCGTCGACAAATTTTTTTTTCCTTAGAACAAATGATTTTTTTACTTCGGAACTTTGATTGGGCCCAGTTTGGTGATTTTTTTTATGTTATCAATACATAGGCGCAGAAATACTGTAATTTTTGTCAGACAAAAAAAAGTGGCCTTTTATTGTTAAAAAATGAATCTTTATATTTTTCAGCGAAAAAGTATTATTATCGGGTCGCATAATTGTTTGAAAAATGTCATTGAAAAGTTCACATTAACCTACAACTTTTTTGTTGGAACAATTTTTTTGTATGATTTAAATTTTTCAAGATAGACTTTAAACGAATACTCCACTTTCCGTAATATTGGATTTGAACATCTGAAAAAATTCGGAGAGAGTACTTTCAAGTGGTACTAAAATCTGTCCAATTATGGGATTAATCAAAAAGGGTTGAAAAAAAAGTGGCTGAATTGACGAAGAATCCCTCATATATTTGGCATAAACTGTCAGAAAGTTCTAGCACCGGATGTCTACTACGCCACTCTAGCAGAGATTATTGTCAAAAATGGATAAGGTCTATACTAGAGAACTTACGACAACATAACTTGCCACGAAAAATGTACACTATAATCACCACTAAATAACGTTGTTACAATACGTCATCATAGAATAACGCCGTTTATCTATTGATCATCAATGTATTGATTATTCATAATAATACTATTTACTCTTTTTTTAAGGAGCGCCCGCCCCCGACCCTCACCGGAGCAACGCGCCTGGACTCAACAATAGATCAAAACTCCATTAGGCGTGCAAACTCTGCCTAGAATAAGTATTCGACTGTTACAACACGGTACACCGAGAGAAAAGATTTCATCGTCTTACAGCGATCTTCGCTAGTAAAAAGAAATACTTGTTTTTCAATACTATCTTTTCATTCAACAATCTCATACTCATTAACAAGTACTGACATTGAATCAAAGGAATCGTCTCTGTTCTTCTAATTGATGCTTACAATTTATAAATTTTCTTTTCTTTAAATACTCGCCGATTATATTTAAATAATGGTCGATTAGGTTAGGCAGAATCGTCGTGTTGATGATGTGATCATTGAGAAATTTTGACTTTTCGCTCGTCGCAAGGGACAATCTTGTAGATTTGAACTATATCTGCTCTAGAACTATACACTTCCAACGTTCTCGAGTGTGTATTATAATCTATGCGTGTTCCATCGGAAATAAGAATTATTATGTCCATTATTTTATTCGTACATTTGGTCACTAACTTATTTTGTCGGCAGACTATTTTGTAGTAAGTTATTTTTGTCGAGTCGAATTGTCATAAGTTATTTCGTTGAAGTTATTCAGTCGTGATACCCTCATGTTAAGCAGCTTGACTCGTGGTTGGTACTTGGATTGGCCATTGCTTAGCCATGCACTGGCTTGCATGTCAGCTGTCGAGAGGAAAGTAGTTTTTCTGAATTCCTGATGTATTCTCATACAGCAGGAAGGCAATAAAATAAAGCCGCCTTGGCTGAAGGTCCTCGGGCGATGGCCTGCGATAGTTAATAATTATAGCAAAAATGATTAATAACAATAACAATAATAATAATAATAAAGCCGCCTGCATCGGCAACGGTTTGTCACAGATTCCTTGTGCCCTAGTGCAAATGACCGAAAAAAAACCAAGAATTGATCCTATAATCGGAGCATATCACTGTGGGTGATACAGCCTACACTGGGAAAACAGATTTGTTGGTTTAACAAAGCAGGCGGTCATCAGTTGGCAAATAGATTGATTAGTAAGCTCAACAAAAATTTGTTTCACGTTGAACATCTGTTGGTTTGCTGAACCGAAAAACTGTTGCAGAAAAAAAACATTTCGTTACTGTAACTGAGTGTTTATTTGACAGCCGGTGGCCGCTGGATTTGGTTGACCCAATCATTCCTCTTGTGTGGGTTGTAATTATCTGTAATTGTGCAGTAAATTACACTCGTATACCAACATGCATCCGGAGAATCGATGCGTAGCTTCGTATGTTAGAATTTTTTATCGAGCATGTGGTTTGCATGCGTCCGGACTACCGAAATCTTTGCATAATCGAGCGCGGTTTGTTTTTTTTTTTTGTATCAGCGCCCATAAAAAATTTGTTTGCAAGCACTCTCCGTAGATATCTGTGCGATTGAAAGAAAAACTTTCTCTGGGCCGAGATATATACACCCTCGAATATGTCAAGATCAACACGTAAATCACATACGAAATATGCAAAACAACACGTTTCGATGTTTACCATTAAAAAGACAAATGAGAAAAATTTTTAACGTAAGAATTATTTGCTTATGTCCCCGCACGAAAAAGAAAGTATAAAAACAGTATTAAAAAAGTATGAAAAGTATCATATGGCAAATATGACCTGGTGGACTGAATTAATAATAAAAAGTAGTGGGCCGAATTATCAGTTTTCAGGTTCTAGGTCGATATGTCTATGGTTTTGAGCATTTCCATAGCTTTCGATGTTCAGGGAGATCGGGCCATAGTTTTAATTGTTTAGATCGATTGCACCACAGTTTTAGCTGTCATGGTTGATATTTTCATAGGTCTCGTGGTCCAGGTCGGGCGATTCATAGTTTTAGCTGTAGACTGAAAGCTGGGGAGATGTTCACCTGGATACCTGAAACTATTGAGCAATTGACCTGGACACCAAGAGCTATAGACTTGAACATTGAAAGATATCGACCTGGATATCGAAAACCGTGGATATATCGACCCAGGCCCTGAACATTAACAATGCGGTCGCATATATTTGAGTATTAATTCAGTCCAACAGATCCTACTTGAGATACTATGCTTTCTATATTTTTTTTGAACACTGTTTTAATACTTTCCTTTTTGCGCGGAAGGCAACACAATTTATCCGTAATGTTCGCTAAAATTTGTAAAATCTCCTAAATTTGAAATTTCAAAATCAGTAAAGATATGAGTCTGAATAACTCTTTATATTCTATTTTACATCATATTTGCTATGCATCGATTCATTACTATTAAAATTCAACGCCCGCTCGTCCTTATCCTTCCAAAATTATTTTTCCAATGCAAAGTTATTTTACCCATTTAGTCTAAATGTAAAATAAATATTTTCTCTACAAATGATACTCTTATAAAGTAACAGTATGATATATCAAATTTTATTAGAAATGATCAAATATATAAAACGACGAAACTCATCTACTGAGGTAGTTGTCCGATGAGTATGACACACGCTTATAAACGATGAAGAACAGGTGTCTACAGTCTCGATAGAATTTCACTCTCTAGTCGTTGTCGAGTGTCGCCGAGAGTCGCCTCGATTGGTTACTCCCGCAGATAGTGATAACGCTGTGTGTACAGCGGCGTGCATACGTATACCAAGTTAATACTCTCTCCGGGACGTAGAGGTGCAACAGAGCGTCGAGGATACAAGCGAGAGGCAAAGGAATGGAGGTGGCGGCAAGGTGGTAGCTGTACAACAATATCTTGTTTGGTCGGACAAACAGCGGCACGCGCGGCGTGTCAGTGGTGCGAGCCCTAATTGCCTCCTCTCTTACTTTCTCTCTCTAGTCACGTCCTCCTTCCACCACCTAAAGTATTTGCTCGACAAACACTTCTACAACCAGCCCGCCGCTTTTCTCGAGAAGTCCTACGATTCTTCTTCACCGATTACCGCTCTCAAAGAATTTAAAGAACTCAAAAATTTGAACATCGTTAAAAACGTTAACGATGTGTCGGGACAAGTACTTTTAAAAAAAAAAATTTTAAGTCAACTAACTACAAGTTCTTCCACAATGAGAGGAATTGAGATGGTCTTGGTAACTATTCAGTGATAAGTATGCCTAAGGATGTATGACACGTACAGTCCTGCCAAAAGTGAGTTTCAGAGACAATTACAATCACTTCCCGATGGGATAAAAATTGGAAAAAAATAATGCAAAAAAATTTGCGCGAAATAACGAATTTTGGATATGTGTTCGGCATAAAACCATCTACTACGGTTAAATTTTTTATTTGCAAAACGCAGATCCAAAATTTGTTATGTTCTGCGCATTTAAAAATAAAAAAAATAAAAATAAAAATAAAGAAAAAAATCGTACGCATTCAAATAAATTAACATAGCATTTTCATTGAAAAAAAAGTTAGGTTGACTGATTGTTTGTTGAACAATTGTTTATTTCACCAATTTGTTAATAACATTTTGGGATTATTATTATGCGAAATCAATCTTTTGAGCACGTTTTATATGCATTATTTTTTTTCCGTTTTTTATCCCATCGGGAAGTGATCGAAATTTTCTTTGAAACTCACTTTTGGTGGGACTGTACGTTTTGTACATGCATCCTTAATTAGTCTAAGTGACTATTGTCGTGGTTATATTAACTCTATTTACTGTTAACGTAACTATGAGACGGTTCATGTGACTACAAAATTAGTCATAAAGGCGAAAAAAATATAGTTATCACTCAATAGTTACTGGGGAACCATCTTAATTTAAAGATCTATTGTCGAAACGACAACTGAAACAAGAAACTTTAATTTGTAACGAAATTCCAAATTTTAAAAATGTATCTGGCACCCAATCAAAAAATCTTACGACAAACTATGAATAATGTTGTAAACAATCCGTGTTATGAATTTTCACAAAATCGGTTGAGTAGTTGAAATTTTAAGATATCTTGTACACCGGTTTGGGTAAAATGGTTTCGAGAAAAACGGACAAGAAAAAACAGTACGGCGTCAGCGACGCTCTGACTGGCTTACTTCTAATAACTGTGACTTCGGAAAAAGTACTTCGAATTTTTAAATGGTTAAACGTTTGAAATATTCTCAAAATCATAAATTATTCATCACGCCGAAATAGTACATTGTGATACAAAGGCGTGATGGTGAACTTTATACAAAGAGTCTGGCCGTACGAGTGCGAAAATAGTCCATTCCGATACTAGTGCGATAAAACTTTTTTGCGATGAATTTGCAGCACGAGCTGAAGGCGAGTGTTGTAATCACAGGAGATCAGAAAAAGTTTCTCGCACGAGTATCGTATACAATTTTATGCCACTAGTGCGAGAAGTGCCTGTTTCACGCACGCAAGCGAAGCGAAGTGTGCATGAAGAAGGCACTTCACACTGTGGTATAAATAAATTTATGAAAGAATTAACAAATCCATTAGTGCACTAGAAACCGCGGGTGTATCATCGCGATCGGTTATTTTGAGGTTATCCTGACTTCTCTCCATCATCTCGATGGCGCGCTTCTGTTATGGTGTTAACGGGACTCGGCCGTTGACAACACTGATTCACATGTCGTTCGACTAGATGGCGCATCGAAAGTGTGCGTGAAATGAATTATTCACAGGGTAAAGTGTGCGTGAAGTAAATTTGCGATCGTGAAGTGCGATCGGCATTTATATATTATGGCCTGCTATAATGTGCAATTTCTGCAACATTTTCGAGGCTCGTAAAACGGCACATTTCATGCATGTATTACAAAAAATAAAAAAATATATTTTATTAATCCCAAGGTGGCGTAACCCCTCAAGGCATTTGATACATAAATCATTTGTTGATCCATCGAAACATCTGAATTTGTATAAACTCCATAAGCCAAAAAAAAATGATAAATTTTGGTATCCCTCGAAGCCCCGCAATATTAGGGTATAATTACAAAAATCAGTTGGACATTGTCTACTGATTTGCAGCTGTTATAACTCAACTGTAGAAGTTATAAGGTATGGATAAAGGAGATGGTTCGAGTTGTCAGAGTCGCGAAAGGGTTTACGAGAAATAGTTTAAGCGTGTACGACACGCACGTTTGTCCTCTATATTCGTCCGGTCTGCTGTGCTCGGAGCGCAAAGCGCGGTGCGTACACGTGCGTACAGATAATCGTGAACAACAACGAGGTATCGAGAAACAGAGCGCAGCGAACCCGGAGAAGCTGAGAAGAAGCCGGCCCACTATAACCGAACGGACCAAACGGCTGTATAGTATGTAATACAGTGTGGCGGCGGCAGAGGCGGCGACTTGGCTCTCTGCTCTTTATCTCCTTCTTTCTTGTTTCTCGAGTGCGACCTGGTCTTGAGAAAACACAGACGCTCCTGCTCATTCTCTCGTCCTTATATACTCTCGGGTACCCGCCCGCTCACTGCACCCCCGAACGACACTCTAATCGCTGTCAAGTATCGGAGAAACCCAAAACGGTCACGGGAGAGAAACAACGAGCGGATTCACGTTAATAAAAGTGACACACTTTCCGTTCGTGACAAGGAATCTTGCAAATAAGATAATAAAAATATCTATAGCAAAAACCATCCACAGATTTTAATAGCAATAATATATATAGCGATTGTACTAGATTGAAATTAAAAGCATTCACTAATTTCTGTCTACCTGAGAGGACATTTTTTCTTTTTTTTTTTAAAGCTGTGGCTCACAGTGAAATTTGATGTGGCTTCTATGTTCAAAATGTAATTCTGGTATTGCAATACAATTCAAACCTCCAACCTTTCCGATACTTTATCCTATATATCGAAAAAGGTAACGAAATTTTTTAATTCCTTTTCAGAATTTCTTTTCAAACCGCAAGTTGACATAAGAGTCATTGCGCTTCCGTCTAAGGTATAAAGACGTTATTATCAAGTAATGCGAGCAGTAAACGAAAAGTAATTCAGTACCGTCAAGACTTTGTTATCTTTGCAGTCACTCACATTAGATTTCTGAAATCATCAGTTATGAGCAATTTGTATTTAGTGAAACATAAATGGTGGTACAGACATTAGTGTACGCTCGATCGGTGTGTGGCTTAGGCGGTCCTCAGAGTTAAGCAGCATTACAGTGGTACTTCTCATAACGTACATAATGCGGAGACATGTACGCTAATACGGTACGCGTTTGCGGCCATAACTTGGGTAGATGACCGTTTACCTGTGCGACGGCTGGACGTCAAAGAGTCAGCGAGAAGTCCGTTTTTTTCAAGACCTCGATGTTTACATGCCCTATCCATAGACCCCTAAACAGGGGTCGCGTGTCGTGCCCAACGTTTCACGGATGCAAGTAGAGACATCGCAATAGTACAGACAACCATAAAGTTGCGACTATTAATTATTAGTCCCTCCATCGGTTTTCACAGTTACGGAAACGATGGAAAAAGTTATGTTAATTATTTTGTAGTTATAGTAACTATTTAATAATTGTAGAAACTCTCAAACAATTTGTTGTCCGAACTAAAGGTAAATAGTTGTCTATAGTTACTGATACCATAATTTTCTCGCAGTGTGAGTATTATTAGATCCTCTCATGTACAGGCCCTAGCGTAAAAGAAGTTGGCAACATTTTTATCGTATAGTTTAGAGTTAAAAGAGGATCTATACATTTTTTCAGATCTATCTTTACACAATAACATAGCCAAATAAACGACGGACACTTCGCTATTCGCAATAAGTAAATCGTTCTAGCATTTATAGCCAACTAATGAAATGGAATTGATGTTGGGCAGTTAAGGGGAAAAAGGGTAAGGAGACGTCTCAAGGGTGAAACGTCGAGCATTGTTATCACTTAGGCTGGACGGAATGTCTTGCGTTCAGATTAAACGAAATTTTTGTCGAAACTAAAGTATTCCACGAAAACTCGGAAAAGAGTAAAAACTATCTTGTATCTTTCTGTAAAAATAGTATTGAAGTTGTTACGGACACGCTGAGAAAAATGAGTAGTTGTGATTACCAATAATTGGTTGGAGCTACCAATATGTTCGTAAGCGTTACCAATACTATGGTTGCTTTAAGCAATTATTGGTAATCACAACTACTTATTTTTCTCAGTGCACTGATGGTGGTTGTGCAACTCTACACCTCCCAAGTCGACACGAAACATTTATTCGGTCTTGCGTAAAGCCGACGGTGTTTAGTACTAGGTATCGAGTTATTTTGCGTTAAGTTGCATGCGTGTAAAGTGATTCTGTGTCGACTATTTGTGTAGACGCAAATGTAGATCTTCGTGTCGACTTGGGAGGTGTAGAGTTGGTCCCCTGCCGGTTCCGCGGTCGGTGTACGGCTTTAGCGATCCCCCGAGTTAAACAGCATTGTTTGCGGCCATAACTTGGATGGGTGACCGCTTAGCCGTGCACCGGCTGACTCATCGACTAGTGGAACAGAAGGTCAGTTTTGTCTACGGCCTCGGTGTATATACTTAAGTAAGTTACTATGGTGAATACACCAGGAAGTCAGAAGAATATACGGCCGTCCGTATCGGTAGGGTTTTCCGCAGTTTCCCCCTATGCCCGTGGACAATGCGGTCCAGTGTAGCTAAGTCGGCTGCGGACGCATTGAAAGTTAGGCTAGCTTAGCGAAGTGCGGATAGGGAGTGATAGGAAGGGAAACTAGCAGGGAGTTAGATAAAAACCCTCACGGGTGTACCTCGAAACTGGAACTGATCAAATAAAAAAAAATTTAAAAAGATGCAAAGTAGAACTTTGCACATTGCTTCCTCATATAAAATTTGAAGACAGCTGTAAGGAGGATATTTTTAAATTTCCATTTTTGAAAAATCTACCTCTATGACGAAGATCATTATTATTCATTTTGCCTTCCTCATAAAGGTAGATTTGTTAAAAATTAAAATTTGAAAATATCCTCTTTACAGCTGTCTTCAATTTTATATGAGCAAGCAATGTCCAAAGTTCTACTTTGCATCTTTTTCTTTCTCTTTAATTACCTATATTGTGGGCAGCTATAAAACACCGTAAAAACACCCTCACATCGCATTTTGATTAAGTACAAATTTTTATCTTACCCTCTTAACTTTTGCGGTAGTTATGATCGAAAATGTACATTTATTAAAATTTAAAAATGCCATAAAATCCGAACGACTTTACCGATCAGCACCAAATTTCGTACGTAGCAGAGTTTTATGGTATTTTTCGACTGTAGAACATTTTGGTTCATTTGTTGAGATTCGACGTGATTTAGAGAATTTTTTTGTTTTTTTTGTTTTACCGATTTCAGTGAAGTTCAATACCAAACATCATTTAACGCGTCTTTATATATAAAGAACTATTTAGCTAAAATGGCGAACTTTTACTAAAGTTAGAGCGATCACGACATTTTTTTGAAAAATAAAAAAGTCTATAAAATCTGTATACATTGATACATTTAATTAAAAATCACGTCAATTATAGAGGAGTCAATACTCTAGTTGCGTGCTAAATTTTAGCTCGATTCATCGTGCCGTTCGTGAGCTATGGACAATTGAATTTTCAGTTGTCATACATACACACACATACATGTTTTCTAGACCACTTTTCTCGACGTTTTAGGTGATTCTGAGTATGTTAACCTGAAAATCTCGGAAAAAAAAAAATTTTCACGAAAACAAAGCTTTCTCTATGAGGAAACAAAAAAAAATTATACTAAAGTCGTCTAGCGAATCGTTGCAGCTGCTAAAATTCAACAATAGCCAATAAAATGAGTTTCCCTCGCGTTCAATGTATAACACGTTTAATACAATGTCACCCATATTCGCAATAAAATAATTTCTACACAACTGACCCGATAAGCTGAAAATAGTAGGGAACGAAGCAACGCGCACTGATGCACAGTGGTGTACATATATTTGGTTCTATACATTGGATCTATAATACACACTTATGCGGAATACTATTGGACCTTGGAAGGGAAAAGGGCGCAAAGGGATGAGGCAGTGTAGAGCAGCATTGGGTTATAGACCGGCTGCAATATGGTATAGTATGTATATGTATAGTACTGCTCGGGTTAGTGGAATCGCGAAAAGGCCTTTACGGAGCGCGGAGCACGATCGAGATACAGTATCGGCCGGCATTTCGAGTGAATATTAGCGTAATGAGCTCGATAGTCGCCCGATACGAGATTTCGACCTCGTCCTCCCGTCACGTACCCCGTATGCACACACGCTCGTCGCGCTCGTCGATCCGTCGATCAAAAGCGTCATGCTGCTGCCGCTTGCCTTTCTACACAACCGTGCGCCCACTCTGCCGTCCCGCAAATTGTCGACCCTCGGATTTTGGAATGTTATACAACATTATGCATCGCAAATTACATACATATACCAATATATATGTATATATCTGTCTCGTGCTCTGCGTATATGCACGTTAAACGGGCTTTACGAATATCTACCGGGATACCGTAAATGAGCGCGTGGCAGGAAGACAAAAGCGAGTGGAAAATTTTTAATCGGTACTTTGCGTTTACTCCGTTATCAATAATCGGGGCCACCGACCGCATTATAATGAAACACAACAATGACGATTACAATAACAACAAAAATGTTAACTGCCATGGAAGAATCCACGGAATCACATCAACTACAGACTGTAATGAATTAATTAATGAATACTTTTATTTATTATAAATATCATGTGTACCGACAAATTTTTATCATGCGACTGTAATTTAAGGATGTTTCACACTAACAGTACTAAGTAAAAGTTATATCCGATCGGAATTTGAGCCCTATATGGCACGAGAAAAATAGGAAAAAGTTAACTTTTCTGAAGATATTGTGTACATTGATTTTAAATAATAATCATGTCAAAAAGTAGTTAATAATTGGTTTTGTTTCATAATATGAATTCTTTGGTTTCATTCAAGCATTTTTTTTAAATTTTGCATATGTTTTTGTAAATATCTTTCTAAAGATATTGTGTACATTGATTTTAAATAATAATCATGGTTAAAAGTTGTTAATAGTTGGTTTTGTTTCATAATATGAATTCTTTGGTTTTATTCAAGCATTTTTTAAGAATTTTGCATATGTTCTTGTAAAAAGGTAGGGTACTCTCTATGAGGTTCTATCCCAAATTCATAAAAAGGCTTGGACATTTTTTTCAAACGTTAATTCGAAAATATTCATACCAAATGAAAAATGATAATTGGTTTGAAAGAATCGTACAATCAATGTTACACGAAAATATATGTTTGTGAATTTTCCATTGAGTCTGTCGATTACATTTTTAGTTTACCAATCGATTATCGACTTGTTACCATTATGAGTATACAAAAATAATCTTCTCAGTATCTTTACTGACGAGTTGATTCTTCAGATATTATTTCCCTCACGCATGGTCACACGTGACCATGCGTTCTGACTTATTACCAAAATTCTGATTGAACCAAACCCTTTAATGGGAAAGAATGAACCATTCTCATCAAATATTCATATACCAAGTACCAACAATTATTATCGTTAGCACAACCAACGATAATTACCATTATTATTATCGTTGCTATTAATACTCAGCTCATTGAGACCAGTAGCTTCGTTATTTTTTTAATTTGCATCATACTAAAAACATGATAGTGAGCGACTCGGAACTTTCTTATCGTAGACTCGACCCTGAATGTGTATCGTTCGGAATCTGTTTCAAGCTAATGCGCGCGTTACATCGTCAAATGACGACAAGATAGAATGATAAAAAAACGGAAAAAACTAAGCGATTCTTCTGATGGGTTTCTCACCGGGTATACAAGGATGGGAATAAAGAAAGAAGAGGTGAAGACGAAGAGAGAAGTAAGAGAAAGATGGAGAGAGGGAGCTCTCCTCGCGGACACCATTCCAGCGATGCCAGGGCCGTGTCGCGAGAGTCTGGAGTGACACCACAATGCGGTGTAGCAATTTGTAGGCTCGCCCTTCGCAGTCCACCGTCGAGGCTCTCCCCTCGCGCGAGCACCTAACGTACAACTCTCGCGTACACTCGCGCGCGCGCTATGTCGCTGCCCCCTGCGCTCACGGTGTTCTTCTCGTATCTCTCCCTTTGCTAGCCAAGACCGAGAACAGTGTATATATACGAGAGGACCTCCACGTTGCGGCACCCGTCCGTTGTATTTATGAGCCGTCCTCACTCGCCGCTTGTATATCGGCTCGTGAGTCGCGGTAAAGCAATTGCGCGGGAAACGATCGGAGGACACGCTCTCCGCATATACAGCTCATCGAATAACTCAAAAAATTCAATGAAAACTGACAAAGACCCGCGGACACTTCTAAATGAACAAAAAAAAAATACATAAAAACCATTTTTGTTAATCGACGTGTACACATATTAAAGGAACATAGGGAAAAAATATAAGTCACGACTGACATCTGTTTTATCGATTACGAATGATAGTAAGTAGAGGGGGGAGAAAGTTGTAAAAAAACGTAGTATCGCTAAAAAGCGTTTGAAAACGACACAAAACGATAGAGCGAGAAAGAAAGAGATGTAAAACGAATGAAACGACCAAGAGGAGGAGAAGGAGGAGGAGGACAGGCGGAGAAGGTGCACAAAACGCGAAGAGGGCTAACTAGGCGAGATCAGAGGAAACGATAGGTCCATCTCGGGGTCCTTTGCTTCGAGAAAGGGAGAAGAGGAGCAGAGGACCACGGAATACGGAGACGAGAGAGCAGATAAGAAAGAAAGGGATGGAGAATACAAAGATGGGTGAGTATGTGGGAGAAAGAGCGGCGCGTTCTAGCGGTGAGACATCTGCGATGGTCGGTTGTTACATACAGAGTCCGGCAGCAGCAGCAGCACCACGGTCGCTACCGCTCGATCCGCGCAACCGGCGCGCTCAAACCGCATCAGCGAGACGCAGCAGATTCATGCGTTCGCGTTCCCGGTGAAACTCGAAGAAATAAGGGAAGCCGGGCGAGAGATAAGAGAAAGGAGGCAAGAGAGAACGAAGACCGCCTCCGCGGCTTCTGATGGACCTTTTCGCTGCCTCTCGCGTCGCCCCGCGCGATTCTTCCTCTCTCCCTTTTTCTATACATATCTCCGTCCGGATCCTTGTTTTTTTATTTTTTTTTTATTGTCTCTCCTTCTCTCTGTGCTGCGGAGCTTCGCCCGTCACCGTGTCCTCATAGGCCTCTCGTCGCGCGGCATCGCAACCTTCTCGAAGACGCGCGGCCGCGTCTCTCACCGGCTATAGAAGAGACACCGAGTGGACCGCCGCCAGCTCTTCGCACACCCCGCGCCCTACCGAAGACGATCGACACTGATAAACGCGCAGCGCGCGGCAACTCTGTACGCGCACGGACCGCAACTTTATGTCACTGCTGTTCCGACTGCCGCAATTTCCTTTGTGGAACACCTTGTGGTACTCGCGTCGTCTGCTGAGCGCGGTCGAGCTTACTCGTTTTCAATACCACTAAAAAAAATTTCTGCATATGGTCAGTGCTATTCTTTTGCGATAATCAAAATATACGTACACTCTTGGAAACCTACGGTGTAAAATCGTATGCTGGCGAGGTAATCAAGCAAATAAGCGTATAAGCCGTAACTACTATGTTCAAGATAGGATGAGATTTGAATATTCTAGTGATATTCCGGAAGAAGATATTGTGTACTATCAGAAAGTTGAGTTTAATAAATATTAGTGGGTTAATGCTAACAGTTATTTTATGAACGATATCAATAAACGCAGACGAGTATTTTTTTTTTAATATGAGACTTGAAGACTTAAATATAAGATGGGGAAAAATTAGGCATGTTTTGTTGTGCTCTATATTCTTTGTTTCCTTTTCTTGAAGATTTAATCTTCCTTGTAAATAATGTAAATAAGAATAAATATTAGGACGTTAGAGATTGTTTTGGGTTTCGTTTTCGGTTTTATTCCTTTTTTCCCCAGTATTACTAGGAGCAATTTGTTCACTGACCAAAAACCTAGAACTTCAGTTGGTTCGTTAATATTACGTTAATTTTAATATCTATGTTACTGATATTTTTAAAATGGCGTACGACCTGATTAATGTATATACCTATGAGAGGTGCTTGCATGCATCCAAATAGGTAACTCTATTATAAACTGATTCTACAATTTTATATTGTTGTGGCTACGATAACAAAATATTGTAGTCATGTGAAACTATACATATCTATGAAAAAAAAACGCGCGTATGGTGTGTGGGTTGGGCAGTTCCCAGAGTTAAGTGGCATTGTTTGCAGTCATAACTTGGATGGGGGACCGCTTAGCGTCGACTGCTGAACGGGAGGCAGTTTTTCTGAGTTTGTAATGTATTCTCATACATAGTAGAAACTCAGTAAAATAAAGCCGCCTATTTCGGCTTTATGTTATCTGCAGTTTCCCTGAGTCCTGATGCAAATGCGATATAGTAGTGCATTAGGATGAGTGGCTGCGGACAACACTCTAGATAAGTCTCTATGTGGAAACGGGGAAAGAGAAGTAGGGCTATATAAATGCCCGAATGAGGCGTAAGGAGGAAATATTCCAATAAAAAAATATATATTTATATTTCTCCCTGTGTTAATAATAGGAATGACTCAGTATGGTGTACATTTAACCCTTATAAGTGAAAAATTTGAAAAAATAGTTGGCCATTAACTCCGCAGCCCAGTTAACCTACGCTTGCTCGGTCTTAATTCTCACCTGGCGCCTATTTTTTGCCTTAGAGCCATTTCAGTGTCAACCATTTGCAGTGTACATATAGAACAATAAAAGTCCAGAACAGTTCGCCTCATCACTTTTCTGCTAATATGCAGCCGATGCAATTGGTGAAAAAAATTAAGCATAAATTCCAGTGCACCTAGATTAACGTAAAGTTTTTTTACATGCCGAGCAAGAAACAAAAAATTGTTATCACGATTTCATAGAGAACGTCGTGAAATTACCGAAATATTCCTAATGTATAAAAACTGTTTGACTTGTGCAATCTGGAAAATCCTTGAATATGTGTCCTCTGGAAAGGTTAATTTTATGTCAACATCGACACGAAAATAGTGTAAAATATTCGACACCTAGTAGAAGCGGGCTTTTAGACACAGAATTCGTTTTCCCGCGACACCAACGAGCGAAGTGACATCGGTAACTTCACACCGATGACTTCACTCCTCATAAGAACTCGCCTAATGCTGTGGAACTATTTACACGCTTTTTCGAGGGTCTTTCGAGTTGAATTCAACACCGAATTTTTAACAGTGTATTATTTCATGATCAGTCCATATGATTTTCACAGGACGTTACGTAAAACTCGGAAATCTGCGTTTTTGAAAGTATCGAAGTTAGGTCCATGAACAAAAAAAAAGCAACATAAAAGTTCCATGAAAAAGAGCTAATGTACGATAAGTATTTGGAATAAGACACAACATTAGTATCCCTATTAAGGTAATTTTCGGTCACCTCTTCTAGAACCTGCAATCTTTTTTTTTCGTTTTCCATAATCTACACTGAGAGAAAAATATAAAGAATAGTAGGTCCTACTATACCAATACAATTCCTCAGAGGAACGATTATATCGATTGTACTGAATACTATGTTCTTGATTAGTTGAGCTATGTTTGCAGCAATTTTTTTTGTCATTGTCATAACTGAAAAACATAAACGTTTCTCCTGGGTACTATACTGTATGGTAAAAGTATAGTATTGTTGCTTCAACCATGTACTTTTCTCTTAGTATGTTCAGACATTTTATCGTTAAAACAGAGGAAATTTAAAAGTTAATTAATAGGGCGCTTCACACGTCATTCTTTCTTATTCATTGTTCGCTTTCGGCTTTCAGATTAAATCCACATTTCGGTTGCCTAAAAGCCAAGTCACATAGAATAAATTAATCGAGCTGCGACCGCCGGAGTCGAACCGACTGGTGTGATACTACGACTAAAGTTGACCTTATTCATTATATAAACATAACAGTCGAAGATGTTACATTTATTTTTCTATTATGAAAGTGCGGGACACCGGGGCTAGTTTGCGCTTCATAAATTTTTCATATATCGGTAATATATAGTTTTATTTAAGTTGGAACCACGAGTGACAAAAACTTACACAACCACCACCGATACTTACAGAGGAAAACAAAATTTTCTGATCATAACATAAGACTTCTCTGAGTTTATAACTCCAATAGTTACTCTTTAATAAATCCTATATTACACTAAGAGAAAAGCATATCGTTTATTTAATGATTTCACATGGTAAAACGAATATAGTAAGGCTTGCAATGTTTTATGGTTGAAGCGATGATAATATGTTTCAATAAACGATACTTGCAAGGTTATCGGAAACAAACATTGAAATCGTATATGCAACGAAACGGCATATTTAAAACTATCAGAATAGTTTTTGGAACTATTATCATTTTGATGATTGCTACTATAATTATATTTCCAATAACCATAAAATATAGACGGCTCTCCTGGGAATTATATTAATGGTTCATCCAACTATTTTTTTATATTTGGTATAATCATAAAACATAGATGCGTCTCCTGGGAACTATGATTTATAGTTAGATTATTGTCAGTCCAAATATATTATTTTCAGAATTACCAGATTTTTCTCTCAGTGTAGGATTGGAATTGAAAAATGTCTAGTGTATATACGCACTACACCGAAAGAAAATATTTTATTGATTCACGGCTATCTTCGCCAATGAAAAGAAATATTTGAGTTCAATTCATTGAATGATCTCAAACTCAATGAAAAGTAGTAACACTAAATCAAAGGAATCAGCCCCGTTTTCTTTCATTGATTTCATTGAAGCGATAGCGGCACTTCCCCCTACCACAGCTTAGAATGTTAAGACCTATTTGTACCCAAACTCAAATTTAGACAGAACGTCCTTAAGTACGGAAGAAATGGTCTAAAATACGAACTCGTCGAAACTCCAAGCCGGTTGTCCGGGAAAACCGGAAAACAAAAAAGTGAGGTTAGGTGCGAGAGAGACAGCCGGTGTTTAAAGTGTTTAAAATGGGACGATGCAGTATAGACATTGCTGTATAGACATTCTGTATAGACTTGCACTTGCACTTTCGCTGAAGCCACATTCTGCATTTTCGATTATTATCAGTGTAAATCACCAAACATCAGATCTTTTCCCAAGTCCCAAGATTAGAATCGTATTTTTATGCCGTTCTTTGTCGACAACTCTTCCTCTGTGACCAACCTAAATTTCCCCGGCGTGAAGCACGTTCGCCTAACATGTCTGCTTATATCCTAAAACACGGCCATTCCATCAGGATTTACAAAAATCAGAATAACTTGCTATAATAATCCGTGCAACAAAAAATAAATGAATCAACTAACCACGATCTTCGGTAGCGAATTCTTAAAATGTGTTTACAAGTTTTTAAGATTTGCTTCCATCATATTAAAAATTGAGTGAACTGTTGAAATAGCGCTGAAAAGTAGCAACAGATATTTTCGCTGCTGGTACTTGAGGGTTCAATGAGAGAATGATGATGAAGGTTACAAGCGACTGATAATAATAACCGAGATAGTATCAGTATTCGACAACAACGAGGCCAAAAACACAATTAGATGATAGGAAAACGAAGAAAAAATTCGATGTTTCACATTTCGGTCCCTAGGTGCGGGCCGTATTCGTAATTCATTTGCCGAAAGCCCGCTTGTTCGCATCGGCATCACAAAGTCCGGTTCTATTACCCAACCCGCCTATAATAGGGAATGTATGTTACAATAATTGTGTTTAGATAATTTCGATCAAAAATATTTTGTGCAAGTTTTGTTCAAGAACAAACAAACGAATTGAAAATTATTTATATCTGATATGTAAAAAAATGGTTAAAACTTTAATTGTAACGAAAATATTTGTAACATAAATTCTTCATTACACGCACCTTAAGTAATAGGAACATTGGATTTTTCTTTACGCAGTCCTACTATCGTTTGACTGGATTGGAGTTGCTGTAGCCGCATACAACTACTACTTGAATTAAGGATGTATGATATACGTACAGTCCCGCCAATCGTGAGTTTCAGAGAAAATTTCGATTACTTCCCGATGAGATAAAAATCGGAAAAAAATTATCGAAATTAAACGTGTTGAAAAGATAAATTTTGCATAGTGATAATTCCCAAGTGTTATTAACAAATTTCTGAAAAAAAAACAATTGTTCAACAAACAATCAGTCAATCTAACTTTTTTTCTGATGAAAATGATATGTTAATTCATTTGAATGCGTATGGATTTTTTCAGATTTTTTCTTGATTTTGATTTGTTTATTTTCAAAAATGTGCGCGAAATAACGAATTTTGGATATGTGTTCGGCACAAAACTATCTACTACACTTAAGATTCTTTTGCAAAACGCACATCCAAAATTTGTTATATTCTGCGCATTTTTCGAAATAAAAAAAATTGAAATCAAGATTAAGAAAAGAATCTGAAAAAACTCATACGCATTCGAAAAAAAATATATATAATTTTCATAAAAAATAAGTAAGGTTGACTGTTCATTTGTTGAACATTTGTTTTTTTCACCAATTTGTTAATAACATTTTGGGATTATTATTATGCAAAATCAATCTTTTCGGCACGTTTTACATGCATAATTTTTTTCCGATTTTTATCCCATCGGGAGGTAATCAAAATTGTCTCTGAAACTCACTTTTGGCCGGACTGTACCTATCATACATCCTTAATGCAAAAGCTCTAGCTCTGATTGCAACTCCTTTGTTGAGAAGAGAAAAAAAATTAATATTATCACGAATGTTGATTGTTCGTAGGAAACATTACGACGGTCGGTTTCGCGAAGAGGAGCAAGAATATCGTCCGAAGGGAAACGAACCGTGAGAGGGTTGACACTCGCAACGTCCAGAAGCTGGCAGAATGCAGCAACTGTAAGAAGTGAGATTGGGAAAGACGTGGAGTGACGAGCGTGAGACTCTCCTGAGCAAGTGTGTATATATATATATATATGTGTGTGTATATATATATATAGATAAACACCCATGTATATGCAGTTCGCAGGACAGTACGTATATCGATGTAGCTCTAAGGGGGAAATCGGGAAGAAGTATCTTAGAAACAAGACCGGACAGCTGTGCGCAGGTACTCTCGTGATGTTCTCGGCCCGCCTCTTATTTCCTTTCGTTTCATCTCGCTCCCGCCATCTGCACGGCAGACCAAGAGATGGTGTGCTCAGATATTATTTACCATGAACACGATTCAATAAAGCATTCTATAAAATCATCGGTTATTAATATGACGCTCGGGCTCGACGGGGGGTGATTGCTGCCTCACCGCACGGGGTCTTCTCCCTCTTCGACCTTCTCTCCCTCTCCCGACTTTTGCATCCCCTCCCCTCGTTACTTCCGCCTATCGCAACCCTTCCTTCATCGATGCCTCGCTCGGTCGCGTTTAACTATCAAATTAGATTACCACCGAGATATGTAACTCTCACTTGGGATACCGATATTCATATCTTTAACCACCCTTTCCCGTTTTCAAATATTATTTAGATAGCCGACTATCGCAGTTAGCGACTACAGCCACCTTTTATATAAATATGTTGTCTATAGGGCCATTGATAGAAACAGTGGAATCGCGTAACTCATATGTTCGATATGAAATACGAACCCTCATTGCATCTGTTCAAACTTACATATCCCCACTATTAGAATTTTTTGTATGAAAATTAATATAAAGTATTGGGAGTTTTTTTGCGGATACACGTATATTAAGTTGAATGTACAGATATTAATCAATATGCGAGAAAAATGCTATAAAATTAATATACAATATACTAGAAACTTCGGATATAATATACTAGAAAAGTTGTAATTATACTACATATTTATTAGAATAATACAACATATCGGTATATTAAATGAAATCTAATATACATATATTATTACTTATTATATTCAATGAATTTTAATTTGCCGTATTTGCAAAAAACACTTACAATGCATATATATTAAATTTCAAAATATTTTCAACAGTAAGTATGGAGATTATTGTGATTATGAGGTGAGAAGTGGAGGCCGAAAGCCGTCCACGATATAGTCTTCGGCACATTTCAATTCTAAATTAATTCATAATTGAATAATGGTGCTGTGGACTTTGATTTGGACTAGATAAGTGTTACGTCACTATTTATTTGACTTTTATATATATTTATATATATAGTTTTGAGAACTCTGGGAGCATTTTTTTTAGGATATGCCATCAAAATAGAGCAGAACTTTCATATATCTCTATCATTATCTCTCTCACAACCGTGCACCCAGTCCACGTGCAACGCCAAGTTTCTGATTTTTTCTCTGAAGAACCGTGATGTTTATCCCTTTCAATATTTATAGGAAACTAAACGAAATGGTTCACTGTTGAGAACATTTGAAAAATTTATTTATGTATTAAAAGTTCTTTAACAGATACGGTATATTAAATTTTGTTCAATATACAGATATGTTTTTTAAATCTAATAATTATGTTATAAGCACAACTATATATTATTCTCCCAACTGCCATGAGGTTTTTAGTATACAGTAAATTAATTTTATACATTTTTTAAATTGTATATGAATTAATATTTGTATAATCAATTTAATATATACGCGTATTCGCAGAAAAGCTTTGAATATACTTTATTTTAATTTTCATACGAAAACGTCTAACAGTGTGATCACGAGACGCGGTAGCGTCGCGAAATCACAACCTGGTAAATAACATGCGTAACTAGATGATGTATTGATGACCATCTATCCGCCGACTGATCCTTTAACATAAACAATGTACTGACGATATCAATGAATTTTATAAATAAATCTTTCTTCTAACATGAATTCGAACATTGTTTTGCTTAATTACAAACATTTTTTGTTGGGTGATCGAATAACGACGGATCTCTCCTACATAAAAAAATATTTATCCCATCAATAAATTATTGATTGTTTGCAATATCATATTTATAGTTTTCAAAGGAGTTAGAAAAATTAATCAAACAAGCGAACCAACTCTTTACTTTTTAATTTCCCCGATGATGATTATTTTCTATCGTATCATTCAAATGACATAGTTTGTGATCGAAAATTCAATCGTGATATATCATTTTTATTAGCTGTAAAAAAAAGAAGCCGGCTTACAATCAAGAATTTCATACATTGAGGGAAACTTTCCAGAATTAACATCGGTTTGTAATAATATTAAGGCAAAACGATAAAAATTATGTAAATAAAAAAATCTACTCTAATGAGTCATTCAGTTGCTGGTTAAAATATTGCAATTGAACATATGTAAGTTTTCAGAGAAATTCACGTGCAGCCGTTGCATTATCGATCGGAGATAATCCAACTAACACTTATGTGGCCTTTTTTCCACTGCCTTGTTTTAGACCATTTTTCGTATCACCTCAACCCTTCGTCTCGCGACTGGGGTGTACACACACCCCACCCGGACTCTAATCTACACTCTTGAGGTGACCAGCGATGTTATCGACTCCGGACTCTAATCTCAGAAGTATTATACGCAAATGTCAATGTAAGCGCAAAGCGCATTGCGTCAAGTGCCGCCGTACAGCGAATCAAGACCATAAAGTGTTATTTTGCAGCGAGTGCGCGTCAACAGATATAGAATACTCTCCTTTTGGTGTGAATACAATTATTCGTATATTTTCCGTTTATCTGGGTTTGCGTCATTTTAAAAGTCGCGTATAGTCAGACGTTATCAACGATGCATTGTGACAGTATTTTTTTTCCGATCAACCAGACTATCCTCGAGACTTTGTTTGAAATTTAAAAGACGCTTAAACGTTTCAATAGATAGAATTTTTCATTTCAATAAATATAGGTTCATTGCTGTTTTGCTGCCGTTTCTCCGAGTTCAAATGAATTTTTTCACGGAACAAACTTGATGCAACCGAATGAATCGTACACCGTTCTCTTCCTTATAAAACAAACGAAGAATTTAATGTATAACAAAGTCCATATATCTCCAGAGGGTTGGTTTTATAATTTAAAATAACCATTACGCGACATAATATATAGATTAACTTCATAAACTTAATGTTTCATCAACATAGAATTGAATGGAAGAAATCAACAAAGTTGAGAATATTTTAAATTAATATACTGTATGGAAAGTTCTTTGAAGGTATCGCGTATTGAATTTAATTTGGCATAAACGTATTTTATTAAATAAAAATATTTAAATGATAAGCACAACTTTTATTATTTTTTCAATGCATATAATACTATTAACATTAATTTTACGCGTTATTTGTATAATGAGTTCAATCGACGGTGTATCTACATAAACACTTCCTGAACAGTAGATTTATTTTCATGAAGAATTTTTTTTACAGTGAATATTATATTACTCAAGTACTTATTCCATTTATTTATTATTTACTGTTGTGAGTATTTTATCCTAATTTTTTAAAAGTTTCAGAGAATTTCGCGTGCTCAGTAGTTGAATTATTGAACGCCGAGAAGTAAGCCCTTTGCAGTGGAAGTAAACCACTGTGTGTGCATTCTCGCTACGCGACATTACCGAGTGAAGGTTCCGCTCTCCGTTAATACACGGAACTAATTAACTGACGAGGTCTATAAGAGTGTACGAACTGCCTATTTATTTAATCCGTTCATTCACTCGCGTTACTAGCGGGAATACATTAATTTGCAAAACAATGTTTTTTTATAATGTCTATGCAAATATCGAGTAATATTATATTATATTATTATAATAAGTGTGTAAAAAAATCGTGTAACGAGATACATTCGTGCCGAGAGGTTTGAGCTATGAATGAGTTTTCATCACGCGATGAAATGTTCTTTGAACTTTTACCTCTCGTACTCGCGCTCGTTAATTTATCAAACTTTATAATAAATAATACTGACAAGGTGCCGATTGGTTTAATTTCATCACGCGTCCTTACACGCCTCCTCGACGTCGGAATATGATACGATATTAATCGGATTTTACAGACCCACGTACGACGAGAAGGAGAGAAAGAGAGAAAGAGAGACCAGTTCGACGAGTATCAGCGACAGCGCAATGGCATATATCGTGAGGGAGAACACGTGAAAGTGGCCGACGCGACTTTCGTCGCACCACGTGACGCACGTTACTCCAAAGGCGGCGCGACAGAAATCGCATAAACTATTTTACGCGACTTCATTATGTTCAATATCATTCGATAAATCATGCGTGCTCACTGTGCCCATAACTTTCGAGTGTAAAAAATGTTCTTTCTCCTCTAACGCCCAATTATTACATAATTTGACGTACGGTGAAAACAAAATGAGCCTCATAATCATTTCAACAATAGAGACACAATTAAGGTCCAACTTTTTGTGTCCGATAATGGGTGTCAGTATTTTCATTCTGCGGTGTACTGTTTTGCATCGAATGCCCCATATAACGTATGTGACAAAAACTTGGTGTACCTGTACACGGATGCAAATCATCGAACACAAGGGGAAAAGAAATTGCAATTTCTCCAGCTCCGTTCCATGCACTTTTTTGTCTGATAACTACTTTTACAATACGGTATTAAAAGCAGGTAAAACATTATTTAATGCTTCTCTGCCGTCCCAATATAAAAATGTTTGGTTCCTTCTATCCTGCTTTTAAATCCCTAAGAATCCATTTGTTTCTTGTCATGTGTGTAAAAAGTAACTGTAATATAAAGGTTAGCCATTAACATATTTGATACACGCTTAGTTTTCAAGGCTTGACGTGTAAACATGTGCGCTAAATGTGCCCAAACTTCCGAGTTTAAAAAATGTTCTTTATCCGATAACACAAAATGTTTACATAATTTGACGTACAGCGATATCAAAATAAGCTTCATGGCCATTTCAACAATAAATACATAACCAAGGTTAAAATTCTTCTTCGTATTATAATGTGTGTTTTTATACCATGGACTGTTCTGCATGGAATCCCCGTATGACGAATATGACAAAAACTTCGTATACCTGTACACGAATGCAATTCTTCGAATATAACGGAAAAGAAGCTCTTATTTGTTCAGCGGCTTTCCATCCGCTTTTGTGTTTGACAATCACTTTGACAAGATGGTATTAAAAGCAGGTGAAACATTATTTAATGCTTCACTCCCGTCTCAATATAAATATATTTCGTTCTTTCTGTCTCGCTTTTAAATCTCCAAGAATCCATTTGGTTCTTGCCATGTGTGCAAAAAGTAACTACAGTGTAAACGTTAGAAATTAACATGTTTGGCACAACACGTTCAGTTGTTAAGGCAAGTCACTTCACCTAAATTAAAATGTCACAGAAATTTTTTGACAACCGGTCACTTACTGATATAATGATTCGCAGTCCGCGATTGCAGGCAAGTGCTGGACGGTGTTTTTATGAAGCAAGTGTGACGTTAACAGACGTTGAATTAACGCGACAATCTATACTTAATCAAGCACAACAGTGCACGCGGGATACCTTAGTTTGATGGGAAACCGCGATAATGCCCAGCGATGGCAACACGCCGTCTTTCCCCAACATTACATTTCCTTCCCCGTTAATAAAGAAATCTTCTCCCGTCAAATATCGCTGCGATATAATCGCTTAATCTCGAAATACTCTCGTGGAATCTCAAGAACTCGTGCGTTAATTAATTTCCGTTCCTTTTTACGACCGATGAATTAATTGCCTTGACTATTTTCCCTTATACTTCTCACGGTCTTCTTTCCGACTGAATTTAGTAATAACAAAAAATAATAAAACTTTGTACCGTGACCGGATATGTGACATACGCATTGACATACACCTGTTTCGGGTATACCATCAGTATTTGTGACCGATCCTCATTTTCTGCATTATTTTCCACGTGTTAAATTTGAAACATAGACGAATGCAATCTGTCAGTATGAACTAACATATGTTTTTGTATACGTTCAATTTTTTTTCTCAACTACAGAAACATCGATCAAGGGAAGACCAAAACTTGTTAAGTAGCCGCATTCGTACGTTTTTTAAATGATTTACTCTATTCCCCGTGGAAATTGAGTATTCTGATTGTGAAAAGAGAAAATTCTGTTTCCGTACACACAATTAAACATATAACATATTCATGACATTTAAATAATGATATCGATAATAATAAGCGTTGAAACTTAGATAAAGCTGAGGGACTGCCACAACCGGGTAAATCCACCGCACAGCTGGCCAGCTTGCAGCCACGTGACCTGCTTGACACCGCGTGCGCAGGTTGGCTGACATGCCGGTTCTGCCAGTATTTACGCTGTGTATCTAATACAAAATACAAATTGTCGCAAGAGAAAGACAATACGAAGCAACATTGAAATGTCGGGTAGTGATATTGCTATAAAAACGGGCGAATTAAGCACAACATAGCATTTAGCGGTTGGAGACTCACGTTTCAGCGGCTTTGGGTTGCTCTGCTTGCGACGTGACATCCTCTGATATCTGCCATTACCAAAAGACCGGCGACATATTGAACGATTAGCTTGTTGCTGCCTCTAACGTCGCTGATAAAAATGATAGCAGAGGACGTTGATAACAGCCGACGAGTTTGGCGCGTGCCGAAAACTTTTCGATATACAAGCTCACAATAACACGTTGTAACAGAGCATCTCTCGTTTCGTCTTTCACCATATACCTAGTCTACTTGATGCAACAAACGCAGTAACAATCTATAGACTGACAACCTGAGCAGGAATATAACGCAAAGCAACAAAAAAATAACGGAATCGAGCTTGAATATCGCTTAGGCGCGCACTTAAGCGACACGGAAAATATAAGACTGACACAATTTGTTGATATTTTACATATCTCACGCTATACGCAATGTCGCGTAAAATAAGGAGCGCCTGTACTTCGTTTTCTTTGCCACGTTTACAACTATCGTAAGGACGTTGTCAACAACGAAACCGGCGAACCTCTCGCACGATTACGCGCGCACGGTGGAACGGACGTTACTCGATTTTCGGACACTCACGAACACCATACCGTCCCTCGGCCGCTGTCAGCGGGCAACTAAACAAACCCGATGCTAAACAATCCCCCACTCCGAGTCACGGCGTGACTGCGGCGCCGGCAGCGGGGGATACGCGACTCCCAAGAAGCGGGGAGCTGACTCCGCCTCTATTTTACGTCGCGGGTGTCACTTACTGCAGATTACTGAATTATCGGTTGAAAAAAATTGAATTTTACATAAATGAATAATTATTGATAAGATGCTAATGCGCTGAGTGTTTTGTCAAAGATATATATTATTCATGGTATTCCGACAAGATTTTTTGTCAACTGTTTGGAAACGGGGCCATTTATCGAATGCACTTCGTGTCTCATACGAAGAGTTCCGAGGTAGGCCACGGATGGCAGTTCACGTCGCCGTTGACAATCAATGCTGGGAGCCTACTGAGCGTCCGTCGGTAAGACAGGAATCATTACAACTCAGTGTACATAAGGTAAATGTCTCCATACCCAACATCTATAAGCCAATAAACGTTATTTAAGTAATAATACTCAAGGGCCCAATATGCTGTATTCAATTCCAATTAAAAATATCGTTGATCCTATCAATTAATTGAAATGTTTCGGCAGATGAAGGATAATCAAGCTACCCTAGTTAGTGTCCTCTTTATCGTCGAGCGGTCCCCATTACCGACCACCTCTTGAATTGCGTATTAGAAGATTGGAACTTATCGGTAATACAAACAGAAACTATCAAGCGAACAAATCAAATTTTCAGTTTGAATAAATATTTATAAAAACATCGAATTTTATCAGGAATGATTTTGGAATAATATAAACTGGCGAAAACACGTAGCTTTACACGTGCAGAGAAATTGCATCTATAGTTTGCTGTGATTATTTGACCATGTATTTGATGAATCATTTACTTATCGGCTTATCTTAACGATGGAATGATGAATTTATAAATAATGTATAAGATGGCTTTATAGTGGGCAGTGAGCTGAATTTTACGTGGTCGGTAATAAGGAAAAGATGAAGTTTTACTGTATCCAATCTCCGATCATCAAATTAAAAGTATAAAAATCGTGGGGTTTGGCGGTATTTTTTCACGATCGGTATATTTAACTATTACAAATCTTGTTTTGTTTTTTCTTCATGGAAACTAAAAAATTTCAAGATTTTTATTTCCGAACACTCAGAATAGTCTGAACGTCGAGAAAAGTGATTGAGCTAAATTGTCTGGATATATGTGTGTGTGTGGGTGTGTTATGAAAGGCCAACGATTTATATAACTGTAACTTGTAAACTATTCGACCGAATCAGCTCAAATTTGAACAACACGTTCGGTAATGGCAAATCTTCAATTGGTATAGATTTTATAAAAATTGTTTGAGGCACTTCATTTTTATAAGAATTTAAAAAATTTGGATAGGTACGTAATCGCTCTAACTCGAACGAATTCTTAGCTATCGGGTAAGAACTTCGTATTACAATTGAACAAAGTATTGCGACTTTCGGTATTGAATTTGAGTGGTTCGGATTTTACGTGATTTTGAATTTTTCGAAAAATGTTCGTATCCGACAATTTGTTGCCAAAATTTATTTCATGGCGACGCAAATTTCTATAGATTCGAGATGTTTTAAAGTACTCAAATTAAGGATATAAAATAGAACTTTGCTCATTGCTCCGCCAATAATTTTCATCTTTCGAAAAGCTTCCTCTATGAGGAAGCTAAAAATACAATAAAAAAACTTCGTCACAGAGACGGCTTTGCAAAAGACGACAATTAATCAGGAAGCAATGTGCGAAGTTCTACTTTGCATCCTTGTTTTGAGTGGCTATTTTTTTAAGAGGATAATGATTTTACACCGAAAAAAGTGTAATCGAATAGGTCACATATCTTAATGTCCATTTTAAGGATAGGCTCTGATCATGAAGTGGGGTAGAACGTATTGAAAAATTCAGATTGAATCAATCTATAAACACTTCACGTTAACATTCGAGTACAGCATAAGTTCCTGAATTTTGTATTACACCGAAAATCATGCTCTTTAATTTCCGCATTTCTAAGTTTACTTTTACGGTGAAGTGGCCGTTATACACGGAGAAAAAGGTTTAGTTGAAAAAACCACGAAATTGATATGGGGCAATCAGCGGGCATGGTATATGATATACCATTAGTTAGTTATTATGTGTCAGAATCAACCGATTAGTAATGCCAACCAAACTACGTCTAACACTCCAAGCATTTACAGATTGGTTTTCACAATTAATCTGCATTGTAAAAAATATTTGGAAAATTCATATACTGTACAGTACAGTAATTTATACTAAGCCTGTGTATAAATGGAAAATTCATATACTGTACAGTACAGTAACTTATACTAAGTCTATGTATCTCATTTCTACTATACACGTGTATGCAATTCAATTTAATGTCCGAAAGAAAATGAAAACTATATTAAAAACATGACTTTATTCACGAATTTAGGAACTGTGTAGTAAGTAAAACCACTTTAGTAACGAATTTAGGAGAATTGTACATCAGTTTTCCGTTACACTCGTGTAGTAAATGTTTTATACCCATTTCTGTAAAAGAACTTCTTGCACTAGTCTAGTAATTTTACCTTGAATATATTCATCAGTGGTACCGACAGCAGTGGACGCGTGGTCGGTGTGTGGCTTCAGCGGTCCCCAGAGTTAAGCAGCATTATTTGCGACCATAACTTGGATAGGTGACCGCGTAGCCGGATACTGATTTGCGCGCCAACTGCTGAGCGGGAGGCAGTTCTTCTGAAATTCTAATGTATCCCTCATACAGTAGAAACTTAGTAAAAATAAAGCCGTCTGTATCGGCCAGGTTTTTCGTTATTTTCGGAAAAAAATTAAAGTAACGAAGAAATCACGTCTCGCGAGGCTCGGTAGTCCGAGGGACTAGCGTAACGTTAAAAAATTTGACGTTAAGTCACTTTATTGGTAAAACCTTGAGTTCCCCGGAACTTTTCGTTACTTTAATTCTACCATTAACGTAACGTTAAGTCACTGTAACGGGAAAACCTTGAGTTACACGGGACTTCTGATTACTTTAATTCTACCATTAAAGTAACATGGAGCTTTTTGTTACTTTAATTCTACCATTAAAGTAACGTGGAGCTTTTCGTTACTGTAATTCTACCATTAAAGTAACGCGGAGCTTGTTGTTACTTTAATTCTACCATTAAAGTAACGTGGAGCTTTTTGTTACTTCAATTCTACCATTAAAGTAACGTTAAGTCACTGTAACGGGAAAACCTCGAGTTACACGGGACTTCTCGTTACTTTAATTCTACCACTAAAGCAACGAGGAGCTTTTCGGTACTTTAATTCTACCATTAAAGTAACGTTTACGTTACTGTAGACACCGCGATAAAAAAAATAAAAAATACAAAATATTGAACCTGATACTTTTTCGACCCGCGCCTTTTGTTTAGAGTAAAGTCGTGAAGCAGTTTAAAAAAAGTCGGTGGCACACGATTCTCCGGACAATAAGAGTAGCGGTAGCCGCGACGGGCTGGCGGGCATTTTTCAGCATGAAATTTTTTTTTCTTTTTAATACTCGGCGTTGCGACGCTACCGCGTCACTTGATTTCCCAGTATACCGGCCGAAATATCGAGACCCTTCATCGTGATGTGATACACGTTTCTTTTGTTTTCTTCCGCTCGACCACTATTGTCGATGGTGTTATCTCTCTCGTGATTATTACAGCTCAGTGTACAGCACGTCACCTTAAGCTTTCTTGGTGCAGTCAACTTATTTTGGCCACAATTTGACAGATTCATCTTGTCATGTGTAAGATTTTTCTCATGCACATTGATTTTTCTATGTATTTCTCATTTGCTGCTTTTCCATAACAGGTATAGTCGTTTTTTGGATTCTTGATTCCTGATCAATTTTCCGTACTAAAAAGACATCACATTACATCCTAGTTCACCTCATAAACATAATTAGGTTTTCTCTCTTCATGATATTGAGCGTTAGATAATATATATATTTTTTTTTAAATCAAGCGCACAGAAAGTCACTCCTTAGACGTAATATCAGATTTATTTTCGTCTTGTAAACAATATAAGAAATGTTTGGTCGCCTCTTTTGAACTCCGAAGATGACAATAAATGGCCCACATTGCGAGGGTAGAACGATCATCCGAACATTTAATTGTCATGCATGATTCATGATACTCTCATTCTAACCTACCGACGCAAGGTGATAGCTGAATCACTTGCCGCACATTTTGTCGCACGACATTTTCTGTATAAGATCGATTGTCACGTTATACTATAATTTATTGTTAATAAATACCTTCCCACTTAGCTAATTTCATTTAAATTTTTTGGCGATCGCAACTATGCCGACTTTTGGTCAAGGCCATTTATGTTCGCGCGAATAGTTTATAAGCGAGATTTTAAAAGCCGAAGCGCCACGTGGTTCCTTTAAATAGCACGATGCTACATAAAGATATTTATATATATAGCCGGAGGGTGGCGTTGAGACGCGTAAACAACACACATGGTGGACGTGCGCGCGAATAATGTTTTAAACACGTAGCATTCACTCACGCACTCTTGTTAGTTGTTTTCCAACTAGAATTTATTTAAGGATGCTCGGTGACGACTATCGAAGTCAAATCAGTGCTAAATTACCGCAATTGATTCTTTAAAGTTTAATGCATCAAAAAACAACAGTGAAGGGTGATTTGTATTGAAGCATGCGTATACTTAATCCAGTGAAAGATCAATAGTGACGAATTTGCATAAAGATTAACCGATTAATTTTTCTTTTCAATGGGACACATTTTTGTTTGGTTTTTTCCAAGTATAATCAGTAATTCTTTATCGATTTAAATTAGTGACCGCTTATTTTCTTTCTCAAAAGATACTCTATGAACTGACTGCCACTATATTTCACAGTGTTGATCGTTTAATAATTATAGCCAGTTATTTATGGAAGTATTTTTGTTGTTGTTAAACAACAGGCTATAATTATTGAGCGATCAATATTACGAAATATCTAAGCGGTCAATTTGTGAAGTATCTTTTAAGAAACAAAATGAGCTATTCCTCAGTGTAATCGGTGAAGAATTACAGATGATATTTGGAAAAAACCCAACAAAAATGTGTCCCATTGAAAAGAAAAGTTAATTGGTCTACCTTTATGCAAATTCGTCACTATTGATCTTTGACTGGATTAAGTATACATGCTTCAATACAAATCACCCTCCGCTATTGTTTTTTAATGCATTAAACTTTAAAAAATCAATTACGAAAATTTAGCACGGATTTTACTTCGATAGTCGTCACCGAACTTCCTTAAGGGACTACATCTACCTAGAGATCCGAAATATGGTCGATATTGTTTTTTTTGTAAGAAAGTATTGGTCGGACTAGAAAAATTCTTTTCGTTCATTCGTGGAACTAAAATGATGTTATTAGTCATTGGAAAAAAAAACAATAAACATAAGAAAGATGCGAAAAAAGATATGCCGATTACACTGAGTAATAGCTCATTTTGTTTCTTAAAAGATACTTCACAAATTGGCCTAGATATTTCGTAATATTGATCGTTCGATAATTATAGCCTGTTGTTTAACAACAACAAAAATACTTCCATAAATAACTGGCTATAATTATTAAACGATCAACACTGTGAAATATAGTGGCAGTCAGTTCATAGAGTATCTTTTGAGAAAAAAAATAAGCGGTCACTAATTTAAATCGATAAAGAATTCCTGATTATACTTGGAAAAAACCAAACAAAAATGTGTCCCATGGAAAAGAAAAATTAATCGGTTAATCTTTATGCAAATTCGTCACTATTGATCTTTCACTCGATTAAGTATACGCATGCTTCAATACAAATCACGCTTCACTGTTGTTTTTTTATGCATTAAACTTTAAAGAATCAATTACGAAAATTTAGCACTGATTTGACTTCGATAGTCGTCACCGAACCTCCTTAAGGGACTACATCTACCTAGAGATCCAAAATATGGTCGAAAATTGTTTTTTTTAAAAGAAAGTATTGGTCGGACTAGAAAAATTCTTTTCGTTCATTCGTGGAACTAAAATGATGTTATTTGTCATTGGAAAAAAAAAACAATAAACATAAGAAAGATGCGAAAAAAGATATGTCTGCCGGTCGATAATGCATTTTTTTTACCGGTAATTATCATATCTCGAGAATTGCTAGGTTTACACGAAATGCGCTGGGAAACGTTCAGCGATCGCTGACGATCTCAGGTACGTTACAATTACTACTTAGCTTTATGAATATTCCATGTTTGAGTTTTAATTTGTCGCCATTTTGCGAGAAAAAAACATTCATAAAAATAGCGATTGTCAATAACTACCCTGGTTGAAAAATCCGATTAAAATCAATAAAATGGACAAAGATCCGATCAAAACCGATTACATTGCAATCGGAATTTTGTCCATTTGATCAGTTTTTATCAGTTCAAATCGGAATTTGTAAGCAGGCTTGTTGTTGTTATTGACTTCAATAAGCCGTTCTGTTCTTTTTCTTGAAAAGAACCGTTTCAGTTGTAGAATGGCCACCGCGAAATGCCACGAAAACATTGCATTATCAGTCAGCGGCTACATGTTTTTTGTTTCATATGTTTAGATGATTATTTTTTTCCTATACCATTTTTTTTAATTCCCCAAATAATAAAGAAAAACATTTCGATTGACCAACACTTTCTTAACAGAATAAATAAATTGGGACCTTTCTTGGCCCTCTCCGTAAATGTAGACCCCCAAAACTTGTAGATCTCGTAAAAATCATTGTTTTCCTAAAATCAGATACGAACAATAATTCCAAAAGACAATCTCTCTTCGGCCAACGGAAAAAACTCTTTCCAATGGGATGAGAAAAAGTAATTTGTTTGCATTTACCGGTTTTTTTATACAATTAATTTTATTAAGCGCAATATTTTTTTATGACTTCGAATAATATGTTGAAAATCAGTTATTGTGGTTTATTCAAATCGCTGATCTTGATGTTATAGCATCACAATTACGAAATAAACAAAAGCAGCATCGACGTGGCTGACAAAAAAAAAGCGGAAAACCATTAAATTTCAATAAAAATTTGTATTTCGTCTTTTCTGAGTTTCCTGTAAGTTCAACTCTTATTTTTTAGTGTGTATTTCACGACAGGGATTTTCAAAACTTAACATCCATCGCTTTCATTGGTTAGAAATTCATACATTCAGAGCCTGTTGCAGCGATTAAAAAACCGCACTTGGATAAATACAGCATTTAATTATCAGGAGCTTGAAAGGTGACACAAAAAAGAAAAACCCTGACGATTACATAGCGAGGTCAGCGTACGTGACTCTTCACCACGTGGCCAGAGCTCACTTGCCTGTGTGACTGAACGATAGGCAAAAGTCTATGCTGGCTCCGCGCGATCGCTTAGTCAGATTGCCCAATTGCCCATCATAATGAAGCAAACAAACATCCGTGAATGTTTTTTCATGGAATTTTACCTATCGTGACATGCGTGGGTATATATAAATTTTGTATATGTATATATCAGAAGGGCCAGCTTACGAAAAATACTCGTATAATCATAGTATATTATAGGCAGCGAGCGTTTATTATTAACATTCCTTTTCCATCGTATATGACTATTTTTTTTCATTGCTAACGAAACCGAATGCAAATTTCCACAAATATCGACTGTAGTTGCGCTCCGCGAACTTCCATCATTAAATTTCACAGAAAGTAGTCGCATGATACAATGAAAAATGAAAATACCCGTATGAAAAAGAACATTGCACGAGAGCGAATAGAAAGGAGAGCCTGCACATGCCATAATAACTGTATTGAGTGCGATACTCTCGCTGCGCACATGTAGCATTCGCTGCTGCCCCTACGCAGTGGGCTCGCTCTTAAAGAATGAAGTCCTGCCAATTGGAGAGAGAGCACGTACTACGAACACGCGCTTTGTTCGTGATACTGTTCGACCGGATGTATGTACATGTTTTTAACGCGGCAAGAGTACAATCCTCGGTTAGTTGACCCATCGCAATGTCGCTATTGATTCTTTTATACGACTTTTACGTTTTCATACATTCTATGAAAACCGAACACCTTATAGTTGGATGCCCAGCATAACGCGAAAAACCTAATTCTTCCGAATTCGCTGGAAGAATTTCTGAGTGATGCCAAAATGATTACAACCGTGATAAAATTCTGCGCAACCATGCTTATAGCAAACTGCAGATACGATACCTAATCTGCTTTTTTGTCGCTAATAACTCTAGCAATTGATGCGCCTTATTTAAATATTTTCTCGCAATGGATAAATAAAAAATTATGTAAAAGTAATTTTATAGCAATTACGAATGAGTAAGACATATTTTTTACTTTCTCATAGAGAAAGATTTGTTTTCGTGAATAATTTTTGCGAGACTTTCATGTTAGGATACTCGGAATCACCTAAAACGTCGAGAAAAGTGGTTTAGGAAAATTGTATAATGTGTATGTGCCCGGATTTTTTTTAGGTTTTCTAGGTAGCTGTTTACAAATTTGCCCTCAAGACTCGAAACGATATTTCTTTTTGCATCTTTGTCCGCCATATCGAGTTCGCCATTCGGAACTTACAAAGTTGAACTCGAAATTCGTGTTCAGCGACTTTGAAAATCCCCGAGTAACGATGTTCATCGAAATTAAGTTAGTTTTTCTAATTTTAATCCACTATATTGCATCCGCAAAAAAATATCTCACCGCGTTAATAAACAAGGTAACCTACCACTAGATAACCAAAAAAGGAATACAAAAGGCATACGTTTTTTTTAGGCGTTGATCTAGCCAAAAATATTGCCGGACAGAGTTTAAAAATGGCAAACAAATATATATATTTCTTTGCGTTTAAAAAAAAATCCGGGGAAACCCGCCACTAGATATCACCCGCTTTCTGCGCTACGGTGCGGCACCACGTTCGCTCTTTTGCACGATCACAAACGAGCTCGGTGCCCCGTTAATGTGCCGGTGATTAAGTAACAGTTTATGGAAGGCGTCTTGGGGGACGCGGCTGTTGTCCAGTAACACGGACGTGCATATGTATATCTCGCGTCTCGCCGGAACTTGCGAGGCACTGTAGCGATCGCGCCTCGTGCCTATGTACTTGACCGTCTTTCCGCAGCGTCGTCTCAACGTCCGAGGTCCGAGGTAACAGCGACGAGCGACCGCCAGATAGCAATCGATCACGGACTTATTACATTAAATCACAAAAAAAAATATTGTTTCAATGAAAGTGATGTATTTAAAATTAATTCGATTGAATAAATGAGGCATTCCACATGAATTCAGGCACAAGAAAAAAAAAAATTCGAACAAATGTCCAAAAATCAGGTTCAGTAGTTATAATAGATACACCAAATTGTTATTTTTTTTAAATTTTTTCTGTCGAAATATGCCATATTTTCTATTTTTCATTTAACCTATGATATCTCGGGAACGATTAATCGTATCGACATCTCAAGTAAAGAAAAATGTGCGTTTTCTTAAGGCCCACAAGAAAATAATTAATTCTAACTAAATTTTACTACAAAATTAATGAATTTTTTTTTTTCACAAAAAAGACTTCGAAAAGTGGCATCGAAAAAATTGTTGCCAATTGTGTATGAAAATCCTCAATTTTCAGTATTTTTTTTTGGGACCGTGCAAAGTTCATAAGTTATCGCCGTTTGAAAATTTAAAAAAATTCATATATCGGTTTTATCATGTCAGGACACTCATTATCGGCAATGTCATTTGCTTCATCGTATTCTGCGTACAGATCAATATTTTAAATAAAGGACGATTTATTGAGATCACAATCTTCGAAATGTTACAGCAATTTTATGTCGACCTTTTTGTATTTGAGAAGAAATTGAGTTAAAGGTGGAAGTAAAAAGTTTAATTCGGTAAAAGAGGGATACAACTCCATCTATCATTTTATTCAGCATTTGACGAAGAGGCTCCAAAATACATGTTACTTATTGCTATACTTTAAAGTTTTAATATTTTTTGTTCACTTTCTTTACGTTTTTGATTTTTTAGAATGGTTTTTTTCCCACGCTATATTCGGCCAAAATGACATACAATCATTTAGATAGTTCAGTTGGAGGAGTTCACTGTGAGACTTTTAAAGATAATTTCCTCGGTCGATGCGGAATATCGCTTTATGATTAATATTTCCCTCGACGCAAGTATGAAGCTGTGGCATTTTCTAATCCCCGGAATAGTCTTCGCAGCCGCGAATCTCTGTTCAAGCATTTCTTTTCCATTGCTATGTATTTTAAATAGTGTATTTTCAGAATTGATTTGCCAACTCACCACGGGTTCTTAATAGTCTATTGGCTTATCAGTTCACGAAATTTTATGCGTTTCTGCTCGGGTCGAGACATTTGCAGTGCTTTTCTGGAGTGCAACCCAACATTATATCATTTTTACATAAAATAGTGGTGAAACATATTAGAAAAAAAATAATAAAAAAGGATAAAAAATGAGAATAGGAAATGAACAAAAAAATTTTAACGCCAAACTGCTATAACCTTACGATGATTGTGTTCTCAATAAATCGGCCTTTATCCAAAATATTGATCTGTACGCAGAATACGAAAAAATACATAGATCGGTTTTATCATGTCCTGACATGATATATGTATTTTTTTAAATATTTCAAACCGCGATAACTTATGAACTCTGCACGGTCCCAAAAAAAAAAAATTGAGGATTTTCATACACAATTGGCAATTATTTTTTCGATGCCACTTTCCGAAGTACTTTTCGTAAAAAAAATAATCTTTCATTAATTTCGTAGTAAAATATAGTCTGAAATTACATTAAAAACGCACATTTTCTTTAGTTTTAAATGTCGATATGATAAATCGTTCCCGAGATCTCATAAGTCAAATGAAAAATGAAAAATATGGCATATTTCGCCGGTAAAAATTTCAAAAAAATGAAAATCCGTTGTACCTATCATAATCACTGAATCTGAGTTTTGGACATTTTTTCAAATTATTTTTGTTGTTGTTTGGCTGAAGTCATGTGGAATACCTCAAATAATAACACGGTGCAATGTTGTAGATTTTATCGAGTGATTGAAAAATGCAATCGATACTATCGGTGATGCAATTTATCAGAGCACTAAAGAACTTGTTCCAATGAAAAACGTATTAAAAATATGATGTGTTTTGTAATTGAAAACTCAAAGTCTCAAGCAAAACTGCTATCATTTTCAATATATTTGGTACGTGCTTAATTATCGACTTTCAATTAAACATATTTGCTATGGCTTCATAGGCAAGTTTTGTCGATCTAAGCAGTTATCTGCTTGGGTTGATATTTACAATATTTTTCAATAAATTAATTCATCTTCCAATGCAAGAAAATAACGTTTTGAATTAATTAAATTCGCAGATTACTAAATGTCGAATAACATTGATTGAAATGAGAATGGCGAGAATGAGTATGAACCATTTTGGTTTCAGGAAATTATAAATGAACTCGATTTATTGACGAAGTCATTTGTTTCATGAGTTGATTGACGCAAAAATTAAACAAATGTGCTTAAAAATATATGTTTTCAATATCATATTGAATATATAATATTTAATGAGAAGTTGGATTTAAAAAAACTGTTTCTGGCAGGGTCTACTCGCATATATATCTATATTAAGGTGGTCCTTTCTTACACAATATTTAATTTTTGAATTTTTTTATGTTTCTTTTCTATATTTTTTAATTTTCTTCCATTCTAATTTTTTCAGTAAAAATTCTTATGTGCATCTTTACATTTTTTCTGCACAACATGAGAGTTGGGGTTCTATTGATATAGAGATATCATTGCGACAATCCTTTGTTATTTCGTGGTAGTTTGAGAGCACGAAATAATTGCAAATGCGCACAATGTGTGCTGCTGAAGAGAAAATTAGAGGGCCACCGAAACGTTTTTTTATTGCAAAGGCCATAAAATTGTAAGCCGCAATCGGATTAATACCAAATTGAATCTCAATCCTTGTTTGAAAATATCTAACTGGAAGCCAAACTTTAGTCAGATATCTAAATAAAGAACTGTGAGAGGAGCGAAATCGACTTTCCTAAAAAATCGATATGCAAGTTGCATAATTAATTTCATAATTAAAATGACTACATGTCTTCTTGAACGCCTGCATTGCGTACGATAAATTAAATCAACATATATTGTTTCTTAATCAATGATTTTTTCTTTTCTAAGATGACAAGGAGCGACCATTATCGCGATCCTCTGCATCAGCGCAACGTCCTACGGGAAAGTGCGTAACCATAACCATACAGTACTATATATAAATTGAAAATGGTGCGGCTTGGTAGGTAACCAAGGAAGTTTCCTGGTTTTTTTCCGGCGATGACCTAACGAAATTCCACTTATTTTTTGATAATAAATATAGTAAGGTTAAATATTAATATTTAAATTTCGATTTACTATAATTAAGAAGTAATATTAATTATGATGCCGATGGTTACTGTTTATGTTACTGATAAGTTCTTACATTCTAATATGCAATTCCAGAGGTGGTCGGTAATAGGAGCACGCCTAGCCGATATTGGGTACAGCTGGACGATAAAGGCGACACTGACAAGATTCTCTTTATTGTCAATGTACGAAAAGGATCAATGATATTTTAAGGGATCATTCTGGTTTAGATGCTAAGAAAGTGCTATTTTTATAAATTTACTCATAAAATATTACTATAGATTTCCATATGAAGTTTATTAATCGTACCAAACATACTGTCGAAATACTTTCTTTGTGTTTATTTTTTTAAACATTTTCTATCTCACTTTTAAAAAGTTCATGGGTAACGCGAAGCATTGTTAGCAGCTTATTCGAGTTGTGATTGGTTGCTGAGAAAGTCCTCGAGAAACAAGTTCAGTGTAGTGTCAAATCTGACATAAGAATAGGACGTGCGATGCAACGTCCGTGACTTTTTGAAGGGTTATAGAAGCGCAGCAGCGCGACAGAATTTTTAGGCACGCGCGCCAGCGCGTGTGATTAGCCTAGTAATAATAAAAAGTTGGTATGTCACTTACGGCATTGATATATTGATGACGGCTCATCCAAAATGAAAAAATGTAAAACATTTAGATTCAGTATGACAGTGGCTCCTGCGCATTTTATGGATATTCTTAGTAGTAAAGTAGGAAACGAAATTTTATTGACCTTATTACATTATGTATACATAAAAAGATATTTGTTACAATAAATCGCTTTTGTTTGTGAGGGCCAATTGGCCATTGACCGAAGTCCTTCAGCCTTGGATATTCTTATTTATTGACAAGTAACAAAATGAGGGAGATTGAAAATAAAAAGATTTTTGCTTCACTGTTTTTGCCCAAAAAAGAAGTAAAAACAAAAATTATAATACAGTTGTCGAATGCGCTGAAGCTATTTGTGTGTTGGATATGTGGTTTAAATTGAATAAGGATCGGTACAGCAGTTCTGGAAAAATTACCGCCACCGATCGAAAAAACGTTGATTCGAGAAAAACGCGTTTAAAGTTTCACACACGACCAGATGTTGCTCGTTCACAATCAGAGCGGAAAATGATTATTATTCATATTTTATTAACTGTAGTTATTCAAATATTTCAGGTTCATTCTTTTTTTTTTTTATACAGTGGTTAAACAGACAATATTTACATAAACATATACTGCCAATCGGCCATCGACCGAAGTCCTTCAGCCTAAGGTCATTCTTCAATTTTAAAGTTTACAATAATTCGATTTTAAAAGAAGGCAAGCAAATATTTCGATGAATGGACATAAGGGGGTGCATTAAACCAAAGGCCTGATAGGCAAGTCCACTCCGGTAGTTAAAGTAGCAAAGTGCAAGTCATTAAACAATATTGTTAGAGTGCTCCGCTCATTCTGAAGTTTCAACACACCATTTCTAAATGTATATACATTCGAAAAATGTTTAAAAAAATAGATTTTTTAGAAGTTTAAAACAAGAATAAGCCCTTAAATAAGAATTGAATACAGCACACGGGGCCGGTGAATATTATTGCATAAATAACGTTTATTATATCACAAATGCAATATCCCGATCGGGTCCGCCTTATCGGTGACGAGAATGGGGATATTTACCTTACGTGAAAACATCAAAAAATATGAACACATTGGGCCGATCCGTTTTTATCACACTTTAGTGATTATCTGCGCCGCTAAAACGACATTTGCACCAGTATCCCTGTCGTTCCTGAAGACAGTCGGATAACTCTTTCAACGACGTCGTTTTGGGCCATCCGATTTTTTGGTCAAGCGACGTTTATTTATCGACGTCCGGAAACTGTGTAACGACGTTTTGGACAAATGGCGATCGTTGTTTCAACGATTTTGCGACGTTTACTCGATATATCCATTATTACGATGAGGTCACATTCCATTTTTTTATCGTAGTAACTGTTTGTGAACGGTTCTATTATTTCATGGAGGTAACTGTTTTGCAACTTTTCCTCAATCTTCCAATCATTTCATCGTGGTGACCGTTTTGCAACTATTTTTCAATCTCTTTTTTATTCGTCGTTGCGACGGTTCTCCAACGTTTTTTGTAATTCCCCTACTATTTCGTCGTGGGACTGTTTTAGAACGAATGTGTGAGTTTCGTAAATTTTTCGAGATGCCAAAATTTTGGGTCAAGAGAAAAAAAGCAATTGTTTTTTCCTCCAAATAAATACATCGATTATTACTAAGACGCATCACCGCTGGATGACAGCTCTTGAGCTCTCGAGTCTAAAATGTCTTCACAGTTTTATAATTACTCTGATTTTAATCGACTTGCGTGAAACGGTTTTTCCATTTTCCATCTAGCGGCATGGGTGAAGCATTTCTCTCAAGCGAGTTAAAGCCAATGTCTTCACAGTTTTATAATCACTCTTGCTTCAATCAGCTTGCGAGAAACGCTTTGGCTATTTGCCATCTAGCAGCATTACGAGAAACACGGATGAACTACGCATCGGTGTTCCGCATACTGCCGGTAGATGGCATATGGGTGAAGCATTTCTCGCAAGCGAATTGAAGCCAATGTGTTTATATAACTGCGAAGACTTAGTCTCGCATATATTGAGTAATCATGCCGCGAGAAGAGACGAGACGAGATGAGAAATGACAGCCTCTCGTCTCGTCTCTTCTCGTAGAAAAAATACAAAATACTTCAGATATTCAAAAATACAGAATACTTCAGGTATTAAAAAATACAGAGTACTTTAGGTATTCAAAAATACAGAATACTTCAGGTATTAAAAAATACAGAGTACTTTAGGTATTCAAAAATACAAAATACTTCAGGAATTCAAAAATACAAAATACTTCAGGAATTCAAAAATACAAAATACTTCAGGAATTCAAAAATACAAAATACTTTTGGTACTTCAATCCTTTAGTACTTGAAATATATTTCTGAGTATTTTTCTAAATACTCTTTAAAAACCGTATGAAATAAATTCTAGGGCATTGCGCGTTTATTAAATGTGGTAGTAATTATTCAATGTTGCATAACACACTTCATACATGCTTATTCATTTGTGAGTTGAACTAAATTGATGAAATAAACGTTTAAGAAACGTTTTCGAAACATTTTTCCGTTTACGCAATTGATTTCAGTACATAGAGACATTTTTTTCTAAATATGATTTTTCAATGTTTTAGAACATTCACAACACGTTTACATGAAAATCACATGATAAACATTCATGAAAACAAAGCTTCTTGAGCAAGGAAAAGTATGGAAATCTTCATAGTTGTATCACATCGCTCTTGAACTTTAGAACATAAAACTGTTTTTTTCTTCTTTTTAAAAGAAGCTTTTATCAACGAATCACTTCGATTACTAAATTAAATTATCACACACCTAAATTAATTTCATGAGGAAGCGAAGGTAACGTTATACGTTAACGTCTGAAACCTATGAAACATTTTTTTAATTAGTTTCCAATGTTTCAATTCTGTACATCGCTCCGAAAAGAATCAAAGAGGTAGACCGGTATATAAATTTTATGACCATGAAAAACTGTTTGAATTTAGATAAATAATCCCACTGAAAAAAAAATATGTTGAATTTTTTCAGGAGACTTAACCCCGTTAATTTAGTTATTGGAGTGACTTATTGTCGAACAAAAGGAGAGTGTGAGATGTATTATTAAAAATGTAAAATAATACATTTCAAATTTAACGTGAACTTGGTAAATATTGACAAAATTTTCCGAATATATAGGATCAAAAGATAGAAAAGTATTTTGTATTTTGTATTATATAAAGTACCTAAAATACCTGGGAAGTATTTTAGTATTTAGAATACTTAAATTTCATGATGTATTTAAAATAATGCCCAGCTCTGTTTTTAACCCTTCATCCAAAATAATCGAGACTTCTCGATTTCTCGCCCGAGAGTCTCGGCGGTCGAGAAGTATTTATCGTCTCGTCTCGAGATGTCGAGACGAGAATACGTTCATTCGAGACGAGAAATGTCTCGTCTCGGTGGCATCACTACATTTGATACTCTGCTATGCTCTACCTGCTGAGAGGAAGAGCTGACATCCGGAGGTAATGCTTCTTAGTGTTGTTTTATGTATTTCTTTGGTGAAAAGAAAACAGTCACCACGACACAATAATTGAAAAATTGAGAAAAAGTTGTAAAACGGTAATTCCTCGAAATAGTAGGAAAATTCAAAAACACTTATTACGACGAAAAAAATGTTAAAACCTAAAAAAACGTCTTGGAACAGTCGCCGCGTCGTAAAAATAGTTATATTGTCGATTGGTCAAAAACGTAATCTCTCCGTGTTGAATAACGTCATTTGACCGAATAATCGAAAGGCCCAAAACGCCGTCGTTGAAACCGGCAGTTATCAAACGGTCGATATGATCTCTAACAGTGATGTTAGTCATCAAAATAGAGAACGGAACAGAAAGAATAGAAGAAAATCGACCCTGAGTGCCACCGCACGTTTTGACCTTGTAGCAGTTTAATCCATAGGAAGAACTGGGTCAAAAGAATGTAGCCCAGTCCGAAAGAGTTCTCAATCCACATCGTCCAGATCAGTGAAATCCGTGGAAAAATAAACTTTGAAATCGAGTGTCGAGTCTCGTCAATATCAGCTTCGAGCACTGCATAATCTGCATACAAAACTATGGAACAAATATAATGCAATGCAACTACAAGAATTGGACGATTGACATTCACATGATTCGACGAAATTGTTTCGAGTCATCCTGATGATTCCGTTCAAGTGGGGATAGACGAAGCTTTTGCAAACTTATGATATCATGATAGAAACATGTTTTATAGTACAATTTTCAGATAAATAACGGTAAATTATAAGTCACTACATAACAATAACAGGGTTGTTTTGATCATGGTGGTAGCATCCCTGCATTTCGAATAAATCTATTTATTTACTTGTTACATATAGTGTCACTTTTTTATCCAAAAGCGTCCTCAAAAAACGTATCGGATGACTACCATAAAAGATGTTCTCACATAATATCGCGAGTACACTATTTTATGTCTAACAGTATGGGATATTTTATTGAAATCTATATTTTTTCCGTCTTTCATTGTGTAGGGATAAAATTTGATATTTACATGGACAGAGTATTAAATTACAACCATGAAGTCTACTATTCCACGAATCATAGTTACAAATACAGTTAAATATATTATTATAAATTCATTTTCCTGTGAAGAAGTGCGCAGTGCTTCGACGTCGTAATGAAAAGTTTCGTTCAAACTCTAGAGAAGACTTTTTTCAGTCCTCTGTTCGGAAAAGTGCACTTTTGGCAACCTGTCATTTCCGGAAGAGTTTCGATCAACACTTGATGAAAAAGTTTCATATAGCTCGTGTGATTGTAGTTCTCACCTTCGACTGTAAACTCGCAGTCGCTAAAAAACTGTACTTCACTTGGCGTGATAATGGACGTATCACGCACGCCTCACACGAAGTAAATCCATATTTTTGCACCTTGCGAATTGAAATTTTGTACAATATTTGTACAGAAAATATTCCCTCGGTAAAACTCGCGTTCAATTCGTCCTGCCAACTCACACCCCCTGGGGAGAAAAACGGGTAATTTTTACCCGACGAGAGTAATGGAAACCGTTTTACACCTGCTTACTTGTCACTGATTACAAATGTGCAATCTTTACGACCTCGTTGTAAGCTCGAAATGCGGTTACACAAATAAAAATTACGACACGAGGGAAGAGAAAATGTTTCTCATGGTCGCAAATTCGCAACACAGTCCTTCGGCGGGTGCAGAAATCACACAAGCTTGTGATGGAATGGTATATTACGCCACGAGGGCGGGAAAACTCATTTGTCACACGTGTCAATTTGCAGCACGAGCAAAATGCGAGTGCTACACTGAAAAAAAAAATTTGTGGTCCCAAAGAAATCAGACTTGACTCAACCTCTCCGTGAGGTTGGATCCGGCGAAATGAATGAGGAAGTTGACACAACCCCGCTATTTTGTTGGCGCACTTTCTTAATTCAGCTATTTCATGAGGTTGAGGCAACCTCTTCACATTTATTTCAACTATACCGTTGACCTAATTCAGATCATCTGCACCTTTGCATCAAGTTCTTATAGATTGGCTGGATTTATAGACGCACTTGAGACAACTGCACTGATATTTCAGTACAAGTACTGATATTTTTGAGCGAATGAATCCTGAAATATGATTCAAAGACCGGAGGTTTGTTGCAACGAAATGTTGTGCTTCATTGATAAGGCTGCGTTGAGAATGCCTAATAACTTTAAGTTGACTATAAATAATATTACAATCAATTGATTTTCAGATATTATATGATAATATTAACAATAATATTTTATTAATATTTTTAAAAAACGAATCGTCTTCTCAAACGATATTTCCCAACACTATTCGAGAAGTGACGCACGCGGGATTCGAACCCAAGACCTACGGGACCTACCTATTTACCTAACTACTACCTTGTACCTATTTACCTAACCGAGCACGCTAACCACTAGTCCAAACCGACTGTGTCGATGTCGAATACTATAATTCTACAATAGTTCATTTTACGGTAACAGTATAAGGGATGATATATCGTAATGCGAGAGGGTGATGTATGGAAACAATATTCTAAGTTGATTCTGCCAAAAACTTCGAATTGAAAATGACCAACCTTATAAGACATCTGTCTGGCAAACAAGTGACCTTAACTAAAAACTCGTAAAATAAAAATGGCGGATTTAATATGCCGGGAAAAGAAAGCAAAAACAGACATGATTTAAATAGAATTATATCTTTTGGGGTTTTCGAAGTCGCTGGTTACGAAATTGGTTCAAAAACGTAAAAAAACAACATGGGAGGTTCAGAATGAGAAATGGGTGTTCAGAGGTTTTTAATGTAGCTAATACCGAATTTGCGCTTAAAATTTGTAAAACACAAAACACTTTTTGTTGAGCAAACAAATTGTGAGATTAATTTAATAGCCGTATACCGTGAATCGTTACACTTGCAAGATTGAAAGCCCATTTCTCCGTGAAACCCGTCGCTCGCGAATGAATATCGTAATTCATCAATGGTGCTTTGTTGATGAAACGATCATGCATACATCGTCATTATTTTACACTCGCAAAAGTCTGCTTTTAACGACTCAAACGAAAGTTCTTAGTTGCTTTAAGCAGGTGGATAATGCAAGTGCAATCGACTCGTGAAGTCAATCGAACGTCTGCGTAGTTGTGTTAAAGGATCACAAATTCGGTTCAGTTTCTATCTGGAACTAGTTCTGTTCTCCGGAAAGGTTAAGTCAACCTCATATTTTATAGAATTAAACTACACTGCAATTCCTTTAAGAGCATATTAAAGTTGTCGTAAACATTTCATTATAGTTACTTCAAAGATCTTATTTCGCTCATTGAAATGAAGCGTGAGTTGCCCCAACCTTGCGCGACCCTTAATCAAGTACCGGACAAAACTTGCTTGAACCTCACAGTCGATTGATACAGTGTACACTGTGTTTTGTTCAAATCTTTCAGGGCTCACATAAACAATTATTTTGTTAAAGTTCAAATACGTGGAGTAGGTGACGCAAAAAAAAAGATTGTTTTGACCCAACGAACTGTCATGTGACTTAACCTCGATTTCATTGAGTCAACGGAATATTTGCCGACCTTCACGCGAGGTTGAGAAATTTTTTTTTTTTTTTTTTCAGTGTGCAATCACACGAGTCGCAATCGCTAAATTCTGCGCCGTTGCACACTATACTTTTTAAAATAGGTGCATGAATAGTGGTGCTTTGAATAGTAGATTTGTGGGATGAAGAGTAAAAGGTGAGGTTAAAGTAAAACGCCCAAGAGTCTAATGTGAAGAAACTGCAAATTTCGCTTGCGCCAATGTACTGTTTCAACATTAACATGAAAATAGCCACTTTCGTCCCGCAAAACTGCCATGAAAAGCGCGGCGCTGTTCATGCGCGGGTTACAAAATACTTTATTACGCTACGAAGGCGGGAAAACGCGTTTCTCGTCATTGTGATCGAGTTTGCTGCACGAGCTGAGGAAACGCTTTTCCGCCGAGCATCCGTATACCATTTGAATTCACAAGGTGAGGAAAGCAAGTTTTCGCGAATTTTAGCGAGGCGCAAGGCAAATCTCACTCATGAGAACCTCTTTAGAAAATCTTGGATCTAAAATTGTTTTGAGGATTCATATGAAATAACGATTGGACACAAAAAAATGTTTTAATAAATTAATATTCAAATCATGTCATTGAAAATAATGTGATAAATATAAAGCAATGAAAAACAAATAATATAAGTAAACTTAAATTTAGATTGAACATGGAATGGCTAATACATTAACATTACCTCATATAGAGAGAATCATGAATTCTGTCAAAATCCAGACCATGCTCATAATTTTCTCGATTTTGCAAAAATGTTCTACGAACTACAAATCAAATATCGATTCAAAGACTTTCTCATAGAGGTAGGTTTGTAAAACGTGAAAACAAGTAAGGAAATAATGTACAAGATAGTTCGGAAACTTGTTTTTTATATTTCGGTAATTATTTCGGGTCCACTTTTAAAATCTTTGACGGCATAAAATATGGTACGATATTCGGAAGCATTTCGTATTGACTTGAGAAACTAGGAATTTTCGCTCAGCAGAAAAACGACACATTACTTTGTATCTCAATAAAATTCATCTTGCTGTTTGAAACTATCTTGGAAAGTAAATACCTGTTTTCCTTTGCTTCTAAGAAAATACCCGGCCTTTTCAAACATACAGTAACGATAATATAATATACAGAGCAAATCAACGAATCTAATGAATCAAAACGTAATAGAAGAGTTGGCGTCAACAAAATGTGTAGTAGCTATGACACATCTCGGTTTTCATCGGCAGACTTAACCCGGATAGTCGCATTATTTGCATTGACGACTCATCGGTCTTCACCTATAACCTGAATCATCTTGCATTGGCGTCATGAAGAAGTGGGCGCGTGTTTTCTTTCACTTTGCAAATATTAAGTTTAATGAACTCTTCAGGGTCGTCCTCATTGCAAGCATAAACACATACATTTTTTTCCTTGCAAGGTCATATGCGATGCGAAGAGTTATGACATAAGGCGTTCATGCAGACCCTGATGGAGAAGCGTGCACAGAGAAGTCATCGAGAAAATCCCGCTGGTTCACGCGGGACTAGCCCAGGTGATACTTCGTCGTTGCGTCGACGAAAACAAACGAGGGAAATGAGAATACTGCCAAGAAGAAGAACAACAACAGAAAAACTCTTTGGCTCAGTGTATATAAAGAGGAGGAAGACGATGGATAGAAATCAAAGTCCGTTCCTCACTCTGTTAAGGTAACAGTACCAATGGCCGGACGCGTCCCAGTCTTCGGACGATCTCTGTTTATTTGAGTTTATTACGGATTTAATAATTAGAAAGCCAAAATTGGAACTTGAAATCGTATCTATAATTCTCAATAGATGTACAGTAAGACGATTTCTCAATTTCAAGTATAAAAGTTTATTCTATTAAGTTTTATTCTTAGTAAGTCAATTGAAGTTTTCGAACACTGGTACGAGCGTCGCTACATGAACGACCCAATTATCGGACACTGAACAATTTTTAAAGATGTCAGGTTAGTCCTTTTTCAACATAGCTTTTATCTCGGTATTTCACGTACATATGTATTTCCATTAATGTAATTGATAAATAGCTAAAAATGTTTGGTTTGATTATGAATCAGTGGTGTTTATACTCTGAAACTCTTAAAATTTACGATTGTCCGAAAGACCGAAACACTAGGTGTCCGGAAATAGCCACATGCTGAAAAACAGCTTCCGAAAACTCGAAGAAATGAGCTGTATTTTTTTTCGTATAAAATTAGCAAATGATCACATATTTTGACAATCGATCGATAGGTTTTAGAAACTAGAAGTTTATGAGCTTGATATTGGTTTCAATGTCTTATAAATAAATCTTCAACCGTCTAAAAACTGCTTGAATCTGGGGATGCTGTTAACCGTCCGGACACGGGTACCTTTACCTTACACCATGCCCAGATTAACCGAATCCAACCGAAGTAATCGGAGAGTAAAAAAAAACCAGTGCTCTCCTTCTCGCTCGTAGTCACAGTGGGCGTTAGGTATATTTAACATTGAGAGACGGAGACTGCGCCATAATGATTTGAAATCCAATCGCTGCAGTATCGCTATCTCAAAGGCACGCAACAAGCAAATTTTTCATCGTCCAAAACCTTGTAACATAAGTAGGCACTGCAGCACAAGCATTAGTATACTGCTGCAATAGAGCCAAACTCGTTATAATACCAAGAACGATGCAACCTCGAGATAACAGCGGAAAAGGGGTCTGCTAATGCACGACAAATAAACTGGCGAGGCGCCGCGGTACAGCGTTTATAGTATCGGACGATTTAAAAGCCTAGAATAAGTATTACCGACGCGAAATCAAATGAAAGAGGGGTGCACCTCTTAATAGCAACATGGATGGTAGTGAAATAGGAATTTGGGGGCTCGACACGTCGTCGTCGTCGTCTGTAGTCAATACTACTTATAGTAAACCGGTGAGCGTCCTCCTCTGGCTCACGGTGGGAGCTGACGAGCTGTCGTAGTAAGTAGACGCGGCAGCGATGCGACCACAACACGTTCCTATGCTACTCTATGCTGTATGTACACAGACTCGTATCTGTTTTCGTCAAGAGCACTGCGGGGGAGGAAAGGGGGGAGAACCCGGTCCCGGTCATCTCCTCGTTGCGCGGTGGTCGCGCTTCGGTGGGGCTAGTTGTAACTGTGCGCTATATGAGAGTTGCATGACGCTCCGGACGCGCAATGACGCCATGACGTATCGGTCGCACTCGCTACACGCGGACTGACGTCACGATCACGACCTCAGTCAGACTGTGAGCACGTGAACAGCACGCTGCTGATCACGCTCCGAACAACTGACGGCTCGACGCTCATTGGCCGGGAGGGGCGAGCCCCTATTTCTCATTGGACGATCGACCGCACGCTGCATGATCACCAACACACCCGGACAACAACACATCGTGCTGCCTGACCTGAGAAAGCTTCATTACTATTTGAGACGGCCAACGAGTATGTTCTTTGCTCTCGTTTCACCAACAAGAAAAATAACGCGAGTGTTACATTTGCAAGACAATCTATAGAGTTTTTTTTTTTCATCCTGAGAACTACACACAAGTTCCAATTTCGGGGTTTTTAAAAGTTTCTATTTATATATTGCGGTGTTCGGTGCTTCGACGCTCCGTTCTCGAGTTTATTACGCGAGTTTCCGACTTTTTTCTGCAAGTCGACAAAGTTTTTTGTTATATCGATTAAGAGGTAATTGTGGAAAGCGGTGGCAATATGAATTCGGCACCAATTCCACTGTCCCCACCAGCATCGCCCCAAACCAGACAAGTTCATGTAAGTTCATTTTTTAATAATCTTGCAAATACTTTTTTTTAAATACTTATTATTTGTTTTTTAATTATAAGTACCCGCGATCTCGCGTTCTCAATTTGACAACTACCCGAACGAATTGGCGCGGTTAATGCGACGCCAAATCAAAATTGTCGCTGCTTCGCTCTAATTTCAGCGAATCGCGCGATCATGCGTTCCGGCCCGCGAAATTTAAACGATACAAAGTATTTTTGCAAGTTCATTTTTACTAATGAAATATGTTAAACAAATTTCGGTCTGAGATCCCGTTAAAAAATTGGTTATTTGACAAAAATGGTCTATAAGAATATGAATTATTGGTTTAAAAAAGTGAAAATTGTGTGACATGTTGTAAAATTTGTGGTGTCCCTGACTAACGTTTCGACATATTATTTTCTGCATTACAGGTGGAACCTCTGCAATCATCATTCAGCGTTGCCGCACTTCTTGGTGAAAAGTTATTGTCGAAAGACGTAATTGGAAATCCCAGTTCGAAGAGGTTCAGTTGCGATGGAGAATCCCATCCGAATTTGCCACCAACGCCCCAGCCGTCCGACACTGAGGAGGACGAGCCACCAAGGAAAAGATTCTGCGCAGAAAACTGCGAATTGGCGAAGGTAAATATCGTACCTCGCTAAGTGCTTTATCGACTGCAGCGAAATGTACTTTAGCCAAGCCGTTAACGTCATCATAATTTTTCCCCTTCGCTGTGCATCGGCAAACGGCAAATACTACCGACCGAACGAGAGGTTCGGGAGCGGCCCGCACGATAATCCATTCTCTCGCGCCTTTACACTCTCACTTATCCTTCGAGCTGTGACACAGAACAAGCCCATTCAAACTACCGTTATGTAGGAGGGCCCCAGAGATCTTAGCGGATAATAAAGGATACTGAGTCAATCGAAGAAAAAAAAATTAATGATCCATCATTGCCAATTTAAATTGCTGATTCTTAAAATAAGCCAAATAGTCTCTGTGTGATATCCAGATAGCCCACATTGTATTTCCATAAATACTATTTTCATTCTTCTGTCCAAGTACAAAATAATTATTGCCACTATTGTAGGATGATAAGAGTACTTATGAAATAGGATCGTTTATAGACCGCTGGCAATAATACATTTATCCGCGTAGAGTGGCGAATGGCTGTTCAATGTATTATAAATCAGAGAGTGTTACGCGATTCCTGTATTTAACCGGTTTCTTTATTTTTCACGTTACAGCTACTGTTGGAAGGCACGCCTCCGCCCAGTCCGGAGCCCGCGCGTGCCTCTGTGATAATGCGAGCAAACCGCGACGGTACCTGCAGTCCGGCAAGTCTCTCGTCAGTATCGGCACAACTAGCAGTGTCAAAGTCGTTACAGCACACGGGAGCTGTAATACCATCGAGTGAATCCACAGAGCAGCCGCCCGGTGCTAGAATTTCATCCTCCAAGCCTATTGCAGAGCCGGAGAACATACTAAAGAGCCTTAAGTTCAAGATGAGCCTTAGAAAAGAAGAGATTATCGTAAACAATAAAAATACGGATCGTGAATGCACGTTGACAACCGGTCAAACAAAATTGCAACCGCTCGCACCTAAACCAGCACCGATAACAATGGTAACCGGACTTCTCGGTTCCTCGATGATCCTTCCTCGAGGACGTCCTCTTCTCTTGGTAACCGCGCCCTCAACAGTAACGACAAATCCAAGTTCCGGAACATCGTCTTCGTCCGAATCGGCAGCACGTCGTCGTGTCTACGAATGTGAACATCCCGGTTGCGGCAAGAATTACTTCAAATCATCTCATCTTAAGGCTCACACACGCACGCACACCGGCGAAAGACCGTTTCCCTGTCCTTACGACGATTGCGGAAGAAAGTTCTCTCGTAGCGATGAATTGTCTCGCCACAAGAGAACTCACACCGGTGAGAAGAAGTTCGTGTGCGCTGTTTGCCAGAGACGATTCATGAGGAGCGATCATCTGGCCAAACACGTAAAACGGCACGCACGAGACCGTGTTAATGGAAACGGAAGTAGCGCTGCTCAGAATTCGCTGCAACAAGTCACATCAGCGGCGCCTCTTCGGGTGAGCCTCTTGCCCGTTCTTGCGCCGAGAATGCAACAGCGTCAGCAACACTACCCTTCGCAGTTGCTTCCACCGCAGCTCGCAGCCTGAAAAACAGGGTCGAAGGTCGTGTTACCTTCCCAGTGTACCCGTGTATCAAGCTGACGCGAACTATTCGCACCGCCCGCGCCTCAGGCACGCGCTTTCGGAGACAGGCTGGCACCTTGTCTCCCCATTTCCTCAACTTTCTTTCACATTCGTTGCGGACAAACGTGCTCTCGTCGTCAAGTCGCTACACCTTGTCAGTGGGCGCAAAAAAACAAGTGGAGCAATTTCGGAAATGTCGTCGGGATCAACAAACAGACCTATCGGATGAAATCTACCGGCTGTTTTGCATCAGTTGAGCTCCGTCTCTCGCTCATTTGCATTGTTGTTTTTATTCTAGTCGTGCGTAAACGCTCGGCGGCAGACGCGCGCATACGGCGCCTCAGGCTTTCCTTGAAAATTGTAATGAATATCTCTCTGCTGTTATCGACTCTGAAAATAGTGCGATCGTATGTTACAACGACAATGCCGCGCGAATTCGAAAAAAATGGAGTAACAAGAGATTCAAGTACGAAAATAGAGTCGGTGTCCAATTGTTGATGATAAACCACTTAAATACACATGTACCTATGTGCGTCTGTGATTCTGTGACTGCTGCGTTATTAATCGTGTGACCCAGAGAAAAAGAGTATTTATTTTAGATGCGTTTTTTAAATATATACCGCTGTAACATTGTATGTATCGTTACAACGTTTGACATCTTGATAAGACACATCATCCTCTTAAAACACAACCATTCACATACACTCACCCATTGGAAAATGAGAAGAGAAAAAGAACAGGCAAACCTTGTATATTGATGTTATGAAAAATGACGTTTGTACATATGCTGAGAAAGAAATGAGAATTAAACCAAAAAAGTATCAAGCTTGCTTGTGATATTTTTATAAAAACGAATTATTCGCATTATTTATTTCCTCAACTTGTATCCCCAGTCAGTGACCTTTTTCTATTTTTCTTCCTTCCTACTGTCATTCAGGCTTTATTATCGTGAGATGATCGTCGCGATATTGCGCTAATTAATTGTGACTGCTACAAGTATAAGAAGCAGCGGAGACGCCTTTTGCATCCGGCTTCGAGAAACGGAATTATTTTTGTTGCTCCGGCAATCGTGCAGATTACACTGGCCATGTACTCTCGCATCACGAGATTTCAGATAAAATTAATAAAAAACACTGTCTAGAATCGTGCGTTTCAATTCACGATTAATGAGTGTCGTATTCTTCTATTTTCGGATCGAGAGACATATTCATTTTGAAGCAAGTTCCACGAGGTCGTCGACGCAAACAAATAAACCAAGCAATTCTCTCTCTTTCTCGCTTGATTTGCGTCGAATCTTCCGATTCATCGGCGAACGCGCGACGCATAGTCCAAAGTCAAAATTTGCGCAAATCCATGCGTCTTGAGCACGTGCACCGTGAGGCACAAAGCACCAATGTTACAGATATATTTTTTGTAACTCCCTCGATTCTTGACACGGCGGCGGCAAGATTTTTTTTACAATATAGATAGATACATGTGTATATATATTATTTAAAAAATCTCGCTGCCGCCGTGTCAAGAATCGAGGGACTTGGAAAAATTCGAGCTCATGAGGTCTTAAGGTTCAAGAGGGACTTCAAACAATTCGCTCCAGGGTGTTCAGCTTCACGTAACCGTACGGTGAAAATGACCCATCCGGTCTTGATTATCTCAAGTCCCTCCATGGACCTAAAGAACCTGAAGAGATCATGAGCTCGAATTTTTTCAAGCCCCTAAATAGACGCCCAAGCCTGATTTTCTTTAAAAGGTAGAAATTTCATACAACGTCTAAAATTTCTTCGTCCAATGTTAAAAGCCTATAGGTCTGTCTCTCTCGGAAATAGCTCTACCTTTCTCGCACTATTTTTCTTTCATTTCTCAAAAAAAAAAAAAAACAGCTGAACCGATTGAGGAGCCAGAAGCTAGCCCAGTTCTACGATACTCCCGCGTATCGCCTCAAAATACAGACGCTATCTGTCGTACATTTTGAGAGAAAACAGCTTCCGAAATTTCCTCGATGTACGCTCAAGACTGAATTTTTCTAGGTCCCTCAATATCCAAGTTGCCGGTATCGCGAGTGCGTGAAGCGCGCTCGCCACAATAACCTCTTAGTATATTATAAGGGAAAGAAGGGGGATGGTCAAGAACAGACTGTTTGGGTAAGAGCATTAACATCGTCGTTGGTGCACGCCTTCGTGCGCTCTCTGGCGCCGCACACATATTTTGACTGGGAGGTCAGGGGACATGACGTCAGATATATGGGCGGTTGAGTCGAATGCGATGCTCGTCGAGTATTACGAGGAGGCACGTGAACGAGGGATGCTCTCTCTATGCTCGATCATTGTCGGCCGATCCAAATTCGCGTCGCCGCTTGTTCGCATTACACAGCGCATAGTACACAAATATAAGCGGCGCGCGTACGCCCCTCCGGAACGTATATGACGCGTCACGAAAGCGCTTCAACGATCATCGCAAGGCGCTTCCCTCACAAGCGCGCGATCTCTCTCTCGTCATCGACACTCGGAAGACTATATCGCGCCAACTGAAAAGTTTCCATCACGCAGCGTACGAACGCCACCGCTACGCTCCTCTTACAGAGAGACGTGTGCGCGGTTGCATGCGTTTGATATCGTGACCAGCCAAGATTAGGGCTCCAAATTGCGTTTAGATACCTCACTGATGCTCGATATCAGAGATTCACATCAATTCGACCACCTCAACACTTCAATATCCCGGATCTTATTGCAAATCGACTCTGTTCTAGTACTCGGTCCAACAAAATTTTTACCTATGCAGTTGCATGATAGAGTCAATTGTTGCAGAGTTACAAGCTTACAAAGGTTTTGACTACTTTTTTTTAAGCCCCATCATCTCGAAAACGCCGAATCAAAATGTAAAAGTGCTAAAGATGTTTTTTATAGTTATTCTTATGTAGTGTACGGAAAAAAAATTATAATAACTTGATTTCCTATAGTTTGCGAGTAAAAACGACTGTCAATTATTGATATTGATTAATATTGATCCTGGAGAACAACAGGATCTTATAGGGAACCGTCCATAGAATCTGAAAGAATATGTATATTTATATATTCTTAAAATTGTCATAATTATTGATAAAATCAATATTTATAATTGACAGTTGTTTTTACTCGCAAACTATAGGAAATAAAGTCATCAGTTCTCCAGATGAAGAAATTCGTTTTTGATATTATGATAAAAAGTAAACAAAATAGAATACAATAAAATGCATAAAAATTAATATATCCGGAAAGGAAATCCATTTTTATTGTTTTATCTCTTGGCAAATTTTTCATAATCAAAAGTATAAACGAGTTCGAGCTTTTCAGACGCTCCGAAAAATCAAATATTCATATCAATTTTCAATGAATGCGTGATTTTTTTAAGACAAATGTATATACTGTACTTTTTTTTCCGAGATTTTCATAGCAGGATTATACACGATTATATATATCGTATTTATGAAAAACGGTATTGAATAAAATGACCATATGTGAGCTTTTGCGAAGGCTTTGAAAATTGAAACAAGTACAATTTAAGAACCGATCACGAATACATGCGTCCGATTCAGGGCCTTTGTTTATCTGGGTATGATATCAAAGATTATCAATTAACTAATCATGTATTTCATGATATGACGCGTTTTTTTTTCGAACAATTCTCTAACACTTTTAAAGAATTTCCTTATATTATCTCAATTTCCGTTTATGAGAATTCTTTGAATTCTTCGTTTTTATGATAATATTCGTTGAAAAATCTTGAAACCTGCTAAACAACAATTTTTACACATAGAATTGTCGTGTTTTTAATTGCGAAAGTCTTTATCTTCTATCAGTTTCAAGCAACTTTTCTTAGCAGGAAAACTTATCACGTATATTATGGTATTGATCTATCAGAAGTTAAAAATTACACAACCTTTTAACAATTACATAGAAGTAGGAGAAATTGTTAAAATATATATTATTTCGGAGAAATCAACGCATCGATGAATTCATACGAATGTTATCTAAAAATCATGGTAATTTTTCTTTCGCCATAAAGTACTCAACTTCTGATAAAATCAGCCTTTTGGTTTAGAATAAATACAGAACATAAGGCGACGAGAATTTTTTTCAATATTATTAGAGCCGCATGATATTTTGGGAATCTGAGAAATCGCCAGACTAACGTAGCTCGAATTTCCTTCTGACTTTAATTTGCTGGCAATCATGAATGATCATAATACACCATTCACACCATCGATTGAAAAATATCTTAACTGATGTTCAAATTTTCGAAACGGTAAGTAAATAGAAACATATTGAATACGTTACGTACGTATTATACGAATTAGATTTGAATAATTTGAAAAGATCGAATTAGTTGACAGATTTTGAATTGGTTAAAAGATCCCGAATAATTTGAAAGATATCGAATAATTCAAAATGATTGACTAATTTGAAAGATATCGAATAATTCAAAATGATTGACTAATTTGAAAGATATCGAATAAGTCAAAATGATTGAATAATTTGAAAGATATCGAATAATTCAAATTATTGAATAATTCGAACATTATTCGCGCAATCCTCACCATAATTGTAAGACGTTTTGCACTGACTCATTTGCATTTTATGAAACTGTGAATAAGTATAAGGATATACATAGCAGTTCTTCGGATAATACATTGTCAATTTAACTTGAATCTATCGTTAAAACGTCCATCTGTAAGTTAGATCAATCAACCATAAGCAGGTTTATGAATATGGGCTTTCCTGCAATAAATGTGATTGTTTGAAGCAAATTGTACAGCTGTAGTGTCATCTCATGTGTCGAGAAGAGACAAACGTCAATTGCATATTATACTTGGATCATGTTTCTTGTTGGTTAAAAAACAATGATTATTCCAACAAAAACACGAGCCTTGTAACGAACAAATACAATGTTAGATTGAATAAAGTACTTTTCCAGTCTCAATGGTGATTGTCCGCGAACGATGCGCATCGTGGTTCCGTGCACGTTTTTAATAAAGCTGTGTTTCCGCGTATCAGTCGGTTATTGAATGACCAGATAGAAATCACGGAGAAATCATACATACATTCTTTCTTGTTTGATTTGATAATGCGTCGTAGCAAAGCAGCAAGGGGCGTTTTGTCATTGCATGTGCTATTAGCACGAGCGATTGAGAGATAACTGCCGAAAAAAAAACTTTATCGTTGCAAGCGGAAAAATCTTGATCATTATAAAATGGTAATTCTCCTGCTTCGCAGGCGTGGCAGATTCCACGAGGTTTGTCCGTCCATACGAGACAATGATCCTCCAAGTGCACTGTTAAATGTTTTTAAGGTGAAATTACCACACACCCAGATAGAAAAAGTGTCGTCCCGTGCCATCACAATGCCGAGACATTTGAAAGAAACTAAGCAACATTTTTATTGGGTGAGACTAAAAATTAACAAATATCGCTGAAATTTTTTTTATTTTAAAAAATGTGCGGGAAATAACGAATTTTGAATATGTATTATATATAAATATGTAGTAATATATGTAAATATGAATATGTAAAACGGTATAAACCATCTACTACACTCAAGATTTTTTTGCAAAACGCATATCCAAAATTTGTTATATTCTTGCGCGTAAATCAAGTGGATTGAAAAATCTCGAATTACCATAGAAGGAATTCAAAAAACTATTCCATAATTTTTGTGCTCTTGCGCTATGGCCTGTAGGAATTGTATGGTCAATTTCAGAATGTAAAATAATAGGATTTAGGGAAATTTTTTTAAATTTTTTAAAAAATTGTGACGTAACTCGGGCAAGATTGCTCCGATCCAAAAATTTTTCATCTCGATTGGTTTCTATTTTAGTGCCTCGATTGATCCATAATCATGCGCATAAAACAAGCATAGGAAGATGTATAAAGATACAAACTAAAAAATAGGCATATCTTTGACCCGTTGCATATCGTTAGAAAAAAAATCTATCCGTGATTGGCACCCGTGTACTTCCATGTACACCTTATGAACTGTAGTGTCACAAACCTTAAACCCAATCGATGATATTAATTGTTTTGACTGGTTAATTTCTAATAAAATGGGCCGTTTTCAATATGAGGTAACTTTTATGTTACAACACTCTCGTCCACCTTTAAAAATATTTATGCAACTACGTGCGGGAAGTGCTTACTTCTCACACGCTCCGCTTTGCTTCGCGTGCGAGAAATCGCACTTCTCGCACTAGTGAAATAAAATTGTATACGAAACTCGTGCGAGAAACTTTTCCTCAACTCGTTTGATTCCAACACTCGCCTTCCGCTCGTGCTGCAAACTCACCCTCGTCAGAAAATGTTTCATCTCGCTTGTATCGTAATATACTATTACAGTTAAATTACTAAACATGTGTAAGAAGCTCTTTCGCAAAAACGGGTAACATACATTTACTACAAGAGTATCACGCAAAATTGATGTAGATTTTTGCTGAATTCGTTACAAAAGTCGTATCAATTGATGCAAAGTATACCAAAATGGATGTAAATTTTTCTTAATTCGTTACGAAAGTTGTGTTTTTAATATAATTCAATTTACTTTTTTTTATATATTAAATTGTATGAATTATGTGGGTTCAGTAAAAATACATGACATTAAATTACTATACAGTATACGAAGTTACCAAATATTTTTTACAGTGTGCGATATAATCTTTTAGCTTTCGCGGCACAGATGCGTAGCGTACTCAGAAATTACATGGCTCCTTTCCAACTGCGTATCTCAAAAATCATCACCATTCAACGAATTTCCGCTTCTCCTGATGCGTTCTCTAAAGAAAACCGAAGTTGAGTGTAAAGGTCGACTGTTGGTACATTATAATTCCCGCCCTGTCAGTCCAGGTTATTCAATGAGACGCGAATGGGAGGCACGTGTGGGGTAGCTGACACGAACAATTTCCTCCGCAAGCGCTTGTAATCGATGCATGACTAATGATGCGCAACGCGACATAATAATACTGATTAATTTTTTTGTACTTAAATAGTTACACACTCGGCGCAATCGTAGTCATTATTATCATTATTACTAAGTGACGAGTATTCATTGTTCGTCCAAGCAATTATTTTGATAGTTATATTAAGTATTGTATTGTTACTGTCACTAACTTGATAGTTCGTATGGACTGCCAACGATATTTTAATAGGAATGACAGCTGTTTGAAACGAAAAACTTTAATTATCGAAATCCTCAGTTTAACAGATGTATATGAACATATATCACCCAATGACAAAAATCCTACGATATCGTGTACACCAGATTGGAAAAAGGCCCTCATAGGTATATCTGGTTACGGAGATAGCACGGCGACAACACGTCTCGCCGTGTCGGCACCGTGCCGTTATTAGGTGCTTTTGAATATGATTTAGATACGATGATGTTAAATAAGGCTTTTAAATATGTCACCATTGTGCCGATGCAGTGTGCGGCACAGGTCGACTCGCTTTTCTATCTGGGATAGTTTCGACAAAAAAGTAAAGAAAACAGTATGGCGTCAGCAACTCTTTGACATGCGTAATTAACATTTCTATAACTTCGGAAACAGTTTGAAGTTAAAAAATGGTAAAAAATTTTAATCTTCTTGTAAGTATAAACAGTTTATCTCGCCGAAAAAAAAAAACAATTTTTTTTAAATCTCAAGATCATGTAATCTCTTAATAGATACTAAATTCAACCCGCTACTTGCACCGTTTCAGGAAATCGTGCAAACCCTCTAAAATATACAATGTACTGGAATGGTGCAGGCACGGTGCTGGATTCAAAACATCATTGCGTCGCCGTATCTGTTAATTATGGTAAGTAACATAACGTACTTCCGACGGCAAACTGTGCCGCACGTTTGTCTGTTTGGGCAACGAGCTTTTTGACAAGCTACTTTTTTCTCAATGTTTTCACCTATTAATTTTTAAACAATGTAATTACGATTATATTCGAATCAAAATGTTTCTTTACAAATGCAACAAGCAATCTTCATGATCTGGCAATTACTAGATACTTGACTTTCACCATATTTCTGCGCGCTGTAACTCCAGTCAAAGAAGTGTGTTTGAATCATGTAGTAATAAAAGAAGGAAAAAGCTATGAATACTACTGCACTTATAAAATCCGAAATTTTCATTGTTATCGATCACGAGGAAACGGTGTGTAAAGCTAACAAAGAAGGAGTGTTCAGCACGTGACAGACAATCGGCCTAGACGGAGGAAGACGACGCCGCACTCGAGGTTTATATTTAGATATCTCTTGAACGGTGCTACGACTGCTTTACCTTGAATATTGCCCAATCTTTTTATTATAAAGATACGGAGATACGATATGATTGTCGATTGGATATCGTTTGTGGGAGTCGTCGGGGGCTTTTGCATTCAAAGGGAAAAAAAACAGTATACACATCGTGGTATCACTCTGCCGTTAACATGGTTGATAATACGAGTGAGCTTTGCGCGTCCCCTCCCCACAAACGCTGCTGTTACCCGGGAACACGCAATCAGGAGTATACTTTCATCAGTAATGCGTATCGCTGATACAAATTGCTAGACGCACTAGTTAGCCGCATGATGACGGATTAAAAACTCGCTATTGCAATCATTTGCATAAGCATTATATTTTACTCGCCATACGTAAAAGATTTCCGCTCTGGACGCCGACGCACCGAGAATACATTTTATCGCAATTCGTCGAGATCGTATCGTTCTTAAGGAGGTACGAATGGCATTGTCTTGTTAAACTGCTAATTTAGCAATCACAACGTTGTCTGTAAACGCTTTTGAAACGCAATTATTGTAATACCGCATAATTTATCGATAATCAACACTTCGAGAATAATATTTTTTAGCGGAAAACAAAATGACTGCTATCCTGCATAATTTTGTCTGATTTTTAAAATATGATTACAATAGTAAATTACGATACAAGTGCGATGAAACTTTTTTTGACGAGGGTGAGTTTGTAGCACGAGTCGAAGGCGAGTGTGGTAATCACACGTATTAAGAAAAAGTTTCTCGCACGAGTTTCGTGTATAATATTATGCAACTTCGTGCGAGAAGTGCTTACTTCTCACATGCTCCGCTTCGCTTGCGAGAAATCGTACTTCTCGCACTAGTGAAATAAAATTGTATACGAAACTCGTGCGAGAAACTTTTTCTCAACTCCTTTGATTGAAGCACGAGCCGAAGGCGAATGTTGCAAACTCACACTCATCCGAAAAAGTTTCATCGCACTCGTATCGTAATATACTATTATGTCGCGACTCACTTCGCTTCGCGTGCGAGAAGTAGGCACATATCGCACGGCGTTGCATGAATAAAGATAACTTGGATTTCTCTTAAGAACTTTTTTTGTCAGCTGAGTTGATACCTACCCCGGATCTACCTTTGGGCGATCGAAATCCGCGGACGGCTAAGGACACAATTTCTCATTTCATTGTGATTTTAGAACGACAATTGGTGGGTTTTAGAAAAAGAATAAGAAAATTAAAAAGAATCTCTAGAATTTAACACATATCGTTTCCGGTTTGTATATCTCATTGCTATAGTGTGCCTATTTCCGCTCTGTATTCGCGATTTCACCGCATTACGTAGTGAATTATTCTAATGCTTTAGGCCGTAGAATCGACGAAAGCGGATCCGGATTGTTCATTTGGAATACTTCAGACCGCGTTACCGAGCACAGCGGTCAGTTGTAGGCGTCCCTGACACTAAAGTAACACCTAAATTATTGCATTTCCTCGTTCAGGTGTCGAGACGAAATAATCCTCTGTCTCACTCGATCTCGGGGCTATAGGACGCATTAGATCGGGTTAAACAGCAAGGTATACGCATTTCCCGCTCGCGAGAGACTTCCACATGCGTCTCGCGAAATCTCTTGGGGTCTTGCGTCAGCCAAGGACCCAACCTCTTTTCGCATCGCAAATGCCATAAACAAGGTGTGCGGGACCGGTAGATGATGCAAAATGACTTCTTCATTGCCAATCCGTCTATATTATTGAAATTTGTTTTTATTTAAAGAAAACAAAAAAAAGAAACTCTAACATTCGTTAATATGACAATTTTTACAGTTGGTTGCGTCTTTCGCTAGCCACGAGACCCCCGATTATTAGATTTACAAATAACCTGGAATTTAAGAACCTTTGTCGTGAAATCCAAAAGCAATTTTGATCCAAGGGAACATATTGGAAATTTTTCACGGGATCGTCAATTCTTTTCGGAGATGTCAGAGTTTTGTGAGGAGGAAGAGGTCGAGCGGAAAGGATTCACGGGGGCCACCACCACAGCCTCTTCATTCGAACCCTAGAAATTCCACACAGCATTATAATAATATGGATAATTTATTTTACAAATTCTCTGTATTCTCTTAGGCTTTCTCTTTCTCGCGTTGAAAAAAATATATATACTTACAGTAGTTTTCTACTCTATAACATGGATAATATCATTCCAAAAATATGAAAGTACTAAATTCTCAAGGAGCGTAAAAACTTTTGTAATATATATATATATATATATATATATATATAGTAACGATGGATCCCTAGCGTCAGGAAATTGCATTTTTTCATCATCGCTAGGCGATGGGTGATGACTTTAAGATCGAGGCTTTCGTAAGTCGTTTTTTTTTCGTTTCAATCTCTCTTTAAATGATTTTCGCAATGCTGCTGTCTCGCTTCGAAGCAAGAGTGCACGGCAGTGTAGAGAAAACTGCAATGTGTAAGTCTAAAAATGGACAAAGGACAATTTATTTACTGGGGATGGAACTTTTTCTTGGAGTCTGCAGCCATGTCGTAGAGCATTTGGCAGGGCTTGAAGGCTTCGCCATAGTGCGACTGGAATTCTTCCATCTTTCTGACAAGGTGACCGGCGCCATACCAGTCTACCCATCTGAAAGGTCCGCCGGTGAATGGAGGAAAGCCAAGCCCGAAGACAGCGCCAACGTCACCCTCCAACTGCGAGAGAATTATCATTTGAATATCAAGACTGCTGGCGCCACAGGTGGCGAGATAGCGCAAAAAATAATCATTCATTCTCGGAGTAAACTCCCGTTTCTTCCGGCTACTTACAGGATTGGCGAGAATGTTTTCTTGAAGGCAGAGCACCGCCTCGTTCACGAATCTCGTGACCATCCTCAACTGACGATCCTCCTCGGAAGTGCTGCCTTTCGGCTCGAGTTTGTACTTCTTCAAGATATCGAGAGCGCCAAGATTTACATCTCTGTTTTTGGTACCGGCCTCGTAGACGAATATTCCCTTTCCGGATTTACGACCTGATAAACAAAAATTCAAATCCCCCGTTATCTTTTCATTACTGAATTCGTTAAAGAGCTTCATATTAAGAAAACCGCCTAAACTAATATAAGGAATGAATTTTCAATAAATCAAGTGTTTGGTTTTTGCCGCATTCTTATAGTCCAGAGAGAAAATTTGGAACGCTTCGCTCCGCGCCTGACCGGTGACTATATAAACAAATTAATTGTTTATAGAATAATAAAGAGAAAACATAAGACACAATTAGCGATATATGCGAATTTTAAAATTTACACTGAAAATGCACTCGAAAAATTTAGGTTCCATTCCGTGTTTTCTTTTTCATTTTCCTCAAAACTACATTTTTCAAAATGTTGAATATGGTATCCCAAAATCATTGGAAAACTTTGTTGGTTTTCGGAGTAAAAGTTAGTATAAAGAATTTTAGTTTCTGTAACGGCCAAAACGGTATTTACCGTTGGAATAAGCCGCGTAACAATAATCCGTTGTTAGTTGATATTTGTTCATTACAAACAAAAGTTCATAACAACTTGTACTAACTGTGTGTAAAAACTCGGCGTTGTCCTTCTCGCGTTGATAATAAGTCTTGAAAATTTACCTGTATTTCTTACCAAATCTCAATGATAGTGCTAAAAACGTTATGTTCAAAAGCATAAGGTTTTTATACAACGTATGGTCAATATCCCGATTGCAGCCATACGAGGTACATATATCATTGCATTGGATAACATTCGGTAAGTTTTCGAAATCATATCATTAAACATCAAAAGTCAATTATATCAAAATACTGAAGCAGAAATAGTCACGTAGAGTCAAAAATCGGATAAACCTGCAAATATCATGTTTAGCCGCCAAATAAGACAAATGAAAGAAAAAGCAGTGCGAGCGAAGCGAGTGGATTGTTGCTATTCAATTATGTTCTAAAAAGTATCATAGAAGAACGACGTCTTTCCAGCACTTAGAGTAGGAGTACCGTTTGTGACCACCTTAGTACCGTTTGTGGCTATCAACTTGATCCATTTGTGGCCATACCCATTGCAAATAAATGACGGTGCTGGCCACAAATGGTGTAAGCGGCTTTGAACATAATTTATTAAGCAATAAGGCATTTTAAGCATTGAATATTCAATGTAAAATTCATTCTGATTATTGTAGAATAAATTCATTTAGTAATTTCTATAGATTAAAGTAATGATAATTTGATCTATACATTTTTTGTGTGGCCACTAATGGTACAGTGGTCACAAATGGTACCCTAAATCCCTACAACTCTGAAAGTTCTTGAAATGCCGAAGGCGGTAATCTAAATTAGGTAATCCACCCTATATTTATTAGCATAAAACCGCTACTTGTTGCTCAATCAGTGAGATGATAGATTAAAGTATAAACTACGTATTATCGTATCACATCCACTTCTATTTCTGCGAGATCGTCAAAAACTTTTTTAGCTATCTCTCATCGGACAACACTGAATAATTTCGCAGGCCCATTTCGGGTCTAGGTCTAGATAACCTTCCAAATGTGGCAAAGGATTTGCAGGAACTTTTACAAATGGCCAACACCATTTTTTGTGAGAGGAAGTTCAAAAAATCAACAACAAGATATCTGCGTTCCCTTAGAGTTGGAAGAGAAAAACATAAAAAATCAGCTATGAAATCCGAGAGGTCGAGGTCAAATCCAGGTTAAATTGGTGTGATTGCAGCATATACAATGTAAGTGATAATTGAATGATTTACCGAGGAATCCAGCCTTAACCATGTCACCGAGAATGTGAACATTGCCGCCGGAGAAGCGGGTTCCCAGTGCCTTGCCCAAATCGACACTGATGTGCGCACCCACGTCGATACCGACTTCGTCTGTGAGCGTAGCCACACCCACGGGGAAGCCGAATTTCTTTGTAAGTTTGTCGAGATCAGTTGGCTCTACGCCTTCCTGAAGTAGTCTCAAGAATTCGGACATCATAGCGCTGAGAATTCTTGTCGTGTAAAATCCTGGACCGTCGCCAACGGTAATAACGACCTTGCCCTGTTTCAGACCGACATCGACGGCCGTTCTGATTGTTTCTTCGGAGGTTCCTTTGTGCGTTATCAATTCGAGAAGTTGCATTTTGTCGACAGGCGAGAAATAGTGCATACCGATCACCTGTACAAACGAAGGATAACAGGACTCGGTAAATGCTGATTGAGCTGTTAGATTAAAGCGAGTGAAACACAAGCGTTCGCACCTTCTCTGGACGGCTGCTTCCAGCTGCGATCTTGGTAATGGGTATGGCCGAGGTATTTGTCGCAACGACACAATGTTCCGGCACGCTCGCCTCGATCTCCTTTATTACTTTGTGCTTTATCGCGAGATCTTCGAACACAGCCTCGATTACTATATCGGTGTTTTTGAAAGCATCGTAGGATAATGTCGGTTCAAGATTCGAAAGGTATTTATCTTTTTCAATGCTGCGGGATATTTAGAAAAAAATGTATAAATAAACGAACGGTGAATTGTTATCCGACGAGAGATTTGTTGAAGCATTCGCCTTTTGTACAGACCTGCTCATACGTTTTCTCTTGACGGCGTTTTCCATACCCTTCTGAATTTGTCCAACTCCTCGGTACAATCCAGCGCTATTCGTGTCCTTTAATACTACGTTGTAGCCTTTGTCTATGCTCACGTGGGCGATACCTGCGCCCATGAGACCCGCTCCCACTACCGCGATTTTACTGAGAAACACGCAGTTAAACAGGAATGAGGTTCGTGACATCATAGAGAGGCTAAGGGAAAATTTTATTCTCATTACACTTACTTTGTTGCACTCTTTGGAGCGCCGAAGCGATTCTTCTTGCAAGCTGTCTGACCGAAGAACAGACTTATTAGACCTTTGGCTTGTGGAGTATTGGCGAGATAACCGAATCCTCGAGCTTCAGCTTCATAACCTGCCGCAGGCCCTTTGTCCAGTCCCGTGCGAACGACGTCCAAAATCTTCAATGGTGCGGGATAGAGACCTCCGGACATTTTCATTACTTGTGCCTTTGCTTTCTTGAATACTAGATTCTTTACAAAGTCCGTAGAGAATGCCCAATTCGTTAGCTTTTCTGTTACCGACTTTGGATTACGGTCGACTTTGAGCTTTCCACTTGCAATGTCCTTTGCTGCTTTTATTGCAGTTTCCTCAAGGTACCTCATTGTGCTGTAAAAGGAAAAGGATTTGTTACAATTAACTGTGTTTTATAAAAGGTACTAAACGACAGCAGTGAATGGGCAGTCGTTGTGGCTACGTCAGTCCCTAGAGTTAAGCAACATTGTTTGCGGCCATAACTTGGATGGGTGACCGCTTAACCGCGCACTGTTCTGCGTGTAAATTGTGGAGCGCGAGGCAGTTTTTCTGAGTTTCTAATGTATTCTAATACAGTATGCGATACACGTACATTACATTACAACCGTACTGTGATACCGTGCAGTACTTCGTGTCTGTTTCAAGTGCAATAAAGAAGTTCGTTTGAGCTCAATTAAAAATAGAATTCTACCTGCAATCCCCGCGTACGATTGTCACCAATATACAGTTAATTTGAAAAATGAAGGAATTTTGTGATTCAATTTAAGAAGGCCCACAATGAAATGTAGACCATTTCATATTTGAAATATATTATTACATTATATCGTATTGAAAAACAAAAAAATGTCCTTCTCGTCTCAATTATCAGTCATATTAACATCAATAACATTCATTTATGGGTATCTCTATTGTTTGACTGCTGATGTTATGCGAAAAGAATATATTTCAATTAAGCGAAAAGAACGTTTGGCTTACCGCCAACGAGAATTCGACAAAAGTTGTTAAGTCTTGTCGAATCTTGTTGAGGTTCGCCTAAGCGAAACCCGAACTCGGTATTTGAATTATTCTTTGTTGAATTGTTAGTTAATTTTTTCCCTTCGCAGGCACGCCCAGCTCACTCAACTTCCAGATATAATAAAAATGTCAATTTCGACAAGTAGAATTTCTTTTTTCATTGTATTTCTTTTATCTAGCGACCAACAATCATTCCCCCTTGCGTATCGAAGGGAATTAATTTTCTTGCCTTCCTTGACTTAAGTTTAATGACTTGACTCCCCCTGATAATCGAAAAAAGACTGTAAGTCGGAACGACACGAAGAAAGATTGCAGCACAGAAAATTATGGGGTTCCTCGAGGGATAGAAAACCATTCTAGATTTAGTTTAATGAAGTATCTTAATATTTGATCGCGAAAGCTACCTTTGTGTGAGTAGAAGAATAAAGTTCTTCTTTGCAATAGCGTGCGTAAAATTCGTATTTTCCAAAAACTCGTGCTTAAACTTCGCTCAACCTTCTTGGGAGAACAAGTTCACGCACCGCTATTACAAACAATTGTACGTGCAAATCGTATGGAAATCATCTACTTTACGCACGTGTTACACAATATACTATTAAATCGTACTCGAAACCGCTAGTTGATTTCTATGAGAGTACAGATTCAACTAAAAATGTTGTTTCATAGATAAAAACGATTATTACTTTTCTTCGGCAGACGCGACGCCAGGTCCAAGTCGATTCACCAGCATATCAACGATTCCGAATTTTTTTGCTTTGTCAGCCTTGATATTTTTCCCCGTGAGCATCATATCTAGGGCATTTGGTAGAGCGGTGAGTTTCGGTAATCTTTGCGATCCACCAGCGCCGGGCAAAAGACCGAGCATCACTTCCGGCAACCCTAGGTTCGTCTTCGAATCTTTAACCGCCAAACGGTAATGGCAGGCTAATGCTAACTAGTTAAAATATGAAACATGATTAGTATGCTGATAGATAATATTCATTGAAGGGGGTATATGATGTTAAATGATCCAATTAAGTTACGAAACCGTTAAAACCACATTGATTATAAGAAATTAAGGATATGTTGAAGCCGTATTTCAATGAGTATTTTTTGGACACTGTAGAGTCGACACTGCTCCATCAATGAATTTGAAACTTTCTCTGGTTGTTGCGACTGTCTTTACGATAAAAATGAGCCAAGATTTAAGAATTTCTTCTGAAATTCTTCAAATTGGCAGCTTTACCATCGTTTGCATTCAATGTTTGGGGATATACGACGGAAATTTATTGAACATGCTTCCAAGCTGTGTCGCTATGGTCCGTACCTGATATTTCAATGTTTCCTACTTTTTAATCATTATTGAAAAGACAATCTACGAGAAAACGATTTCTTTCGATTAAAAAATGCTATTTTCCGAAAAGTTTGAGATGTATCCATTAGTGTCCTATAAATTTCGGACGAATATCTGGAAACCTTTTTAAAAAAACTGGACAAAGTGGTAAAAATACAGAGATCACAGTGATGAGGTGTAACTCTGTAACAACTATAGATGGTGGCTCAACCGTCCGTTTATTTTGTCGTGAAAACACTCGCGAAAACCAGAGGAAGTATCAAATTTATTGATTAGACAGAATTAACGCTGTAGCTCTCAAAAAATAGTTACTAAAATACATGATCAACATGATTGTCCATCCTTGATACGTGAAATATTTACCTCTAAGCCACCGCCTAAACAAGATCCTTGAATGGCAGCTACAACAGGCTTTTTGCTTTCAGCTATACTGTTGTAAATTTCCTGGCCTGATTTTGAGATTTGATAACCTTCCTGCTCATCCTTGGCTTTTTGTATCATCGTCACATCAGCTCCAGCAATGAAACTGCCTGGTTTCCCGCTTATGAATACAATTGATTTGACGGTCGAGTTTGCCTCCATATCTTTCAATATCTGTCGGGCCTCCTCCATTACTTCGGCATTCAAGGTGTTCACCTGAACATCATTAACAATGATGAATGACAATCATTTAAGTGATGATTTATGGTTTTCTTTGATCGTTGCTGTTACCTTGGTGCCGGGCGAATCTATGGTGATAACTGCGACATCATCAACGAATTTGCATTTGAAATGCTTCTGGGGCACTCCTGATGCAAGAGTTCTGATGGGCATGTGGAGTGCTAAAAATGATAAATCATTGAAATATTGATTTTTATAAAATATAAGAAATATACATTTTTATGAGAGATAAATTAAGAACTATTTTTAAAAATTACAAAAAGTGAAACAAAGTTATATTAAACAAATTACAATAATTACACATGGACAAAGTGCAAATCAATTAATCAATAAACAAATGCAATGAGGATATGGACTAGGACAAAAGTAGACTAAACAAATAGCCATGAAGGATTGAACAAAGCGATATAGGAACAAATTAAATATAAAAATAAAGAAATATTCAAAAGTGGAAAAGGTGTGATAGAGACTTAGAGAATAGACAAATGCATTGAATAGACTAAAATAACAATGAGAGAAATCTTCTCTGACAAGAATTATTTTTGATTTTTATTCTAAACACTACTACAAACAATTTAATGTGCGCACAAATACTTCGGTTCTCAAAATCGACAAATAAGTGAGGGCCCACCCGATTTGCTTAATTGCAAATATTATTATTAATGTTATTATGACTTTCAAAATCATATTGGAAATATTCTAAGTTTGTAAAATTATAATAATACAACATTCATTTATTCAAAATTCATCGTTTAAAATATTCAAATTGTGTAAAAATAAAAATTTCAACATGAATATCTCCAAATTGAATTTGTTAATGTATGGAGCGATCCCCTCGAATTGTTGATATCTATTGATCATACTAATTATGGAAAAACTGTTTGGTCCTGTATTTTTAATATTATTATTATAAGGACAAACCTAAATTCTTATTCGCTACTGGCTTATATGTATACTTTTTCTGCTCTTTATATGTTATTCATAAATTTATCAAACTGTATCTATAATTAAATACTTAATATTCTGGATTTTTTATTTAGACAAAATAAAGCAATAGTACTGGAGAAAAAAATAGACAAGGATAAAAATATTTGAGGCATTCGACAAAATTAATGTTGATACTAGATAGATGATAAATGTAACTAATAGTACATTTACAGCAAAGCATAGAATTCTACAATAATTTTTGTTTTATGGGTACCAACGCAAGTATTTCAACTTGTTGTACGCCAAGCTATAAAGTAATATATGTCGGTTGTTTGGTTAGCGAATATGTAGAAATTATCAAGTGCTAACACTGTAATATCAAAAAATAATCTGCATTGCTTTAATATCTACATAATGTTAAGAATAATTTAAATACAACTTCTCAACATCAGTTAATCAATCATTATTGGAAATCAATATTGAAGCAATTGGAAATGGTAGAAGATGAGCACATGCAACAAGTAGGACAGTCAATGGAAAAAAAACCTATAGTAGGTTTCACGTTGCAAATTATAACGGGATTAGGATCGCGTATCGATCTTCAGGGGCAGGCAAGTCTCGAAACAGAAGTCTGTACAGTAGTTACAAACGTTCTGGCTCAGACATAATACTTAATGGACGATAAGAGCTGTAGGAGCAAAGGTTAATCTGCGCTTATAAGAATGCTCCAAAATCATCGTGTATCGGCTGGATATGGAGTGTCGTTACGAAAGAGTCGACGGGTGTGACTGAACATTCGGTTAAAAAATAATCACCTGCTCGTGTTACAAAATGCAGATTCGTTCGCGAACACTGGCTTAAAGCCCCAAATAATCTGCAGCTCGCCATGTTTAACCAGTCGGGTTTAACGGGTCAGACAACTGGAGGAACTCGGCTGCTTCTTCGGCCAGAAATTCACCTTCACGCACTACTCGCGGCTACAAATCCACACGGTCTCCTCTCCAAGCTCGACACACGCACACACACCACGTTCTCTTCAATTTTCGATACGCATGCGCAATTACAGCCGGCCGGTTAACTAACCTACGATGAACTTCACATTTCGGTAGGACTTTGACCCCCTGACCGAAATACACATTTCATTTGCGATATTCTCTACACTCTTGATACGATAACCACGTCATTTTTAAAAGATATTATGCGAGGCAGAAATAGAAGAAATTATCTAATGACTAAATACGTCATACGCATTAATTGTTCATAAGAATGAAGCCACGATATTCATTCAGACCCTTATCTCCTAAATAATGCAATGGATTTTCGTCTATCGACGTTGATTTTTGCTGGATAAATGCATTTTTGTAGAAATTCCATTGAATCGTAGCTGTCAATCATCCTTTGCGTTTATAAACGATTTTAGCTGCAAAACTTCACCACCAGATGGCCATTCTGTTTACATTTGTTTGTGTGTCCGTATAAATGTATTATTCAACTATAATCGGTGCTTTAATAGTTATTTATCCTCGCGATAATGTCGGTTTACTGTGATCATTTCTCAAGATTTTTATGCTGTTGTATTAAAGAGATTGTAGGGAAAGTTGTTATGTAGCTCCATTCTTTCAAATTTGTTCGGCTCTTTTGTGCATTGTCTCTTTATTATATAGTTGTAATTATCAAAAATGTTGCGTTCTAAGAAATTTTCGTACAAGAAACTTGTTGTTAAAGGGTTTTTTGGGTGCATAGCCCTACTATTTTTCTGTGAATATCTCATATATTACTTGGTGCTATTGCAGGTAGATATTTTGAAGATATGTTTTTTTTTTCATCCATGAAATCATTGTTTCATCGCGTTCTTGGTATTTGGTACAGTGTCGATGGCCTCTCTTGAACCCAGAAAAAGCGGATCCATCAATTCACACATCTACTCCTGAAGAAAGACCTGTGAATGCTATGTTTATAGCGGACACACATTTGTTGGGTACTCGAAAGGGGCACTGGTTTGATAAGCTCAGAAGGTTTGCATTAAACAAACATTCTTTATCTACAGGAAAAATGGAGATACATTTTATGATGTTTGTTCAGGGAATGGCAGATGCACAGAGCTTTCCAGACAGCAATGAACTTGCTAAAACCAGATGTGGTATTTGTATTAGGTTTGTAGAATTCTTCTTCGCAGAGAAGGTATCTTCATGGTAGAGATATATTATTACTAGGTAAAGAATCTAAATGAAACTAGCGGATATTGGATTGAAGTTAGTGGATTTGGAGATTGCACTTTAATTTAAGGGGCCTGAGATACCACAAAAAGTCATAAGGAAAACAAATGCTATAAATGATACCCTTCTCTTGAAAAATGTAACATTTCAACCTTCTTAAGTACGTACCATGGATTATAATTTTGCAATTTTGTAAAGACATACAGTGCACCAAAATGGTGTGAAGAAAAACATACAGTGCACCGAGATGGTGAGAGGAAAAAAGTAAAAATTTTTATCTGTCGTAGCTTTCAGATCAAACTGGTGGAAAAATTTTAGCATTCGTAGTCTTATTTAATCTCTTGAAGGATAAGTATAGTAATCCTGGATTCAGTGGAAATTGCATTTACTGTTGCCATTTATTTGCTAAGTTTTTATTTTAAAAAAGATTTGTTTACACATTTAAAATCATAGTGTTGTCGAATAGGCCTTGAACGAAAATTCTTACACTCATCCTAGAATGCGCTCTTTATCAGATTAAATAAGAGATAGAACACTTAAATGCACTGTATAGTTTTGCAAAATTGCAGTTATTATGCTTGCTATGTATTCAATGAGATTTCAATGTAAATTTTTTTCAAAAAAGGTATCATTTACAGAATTTTTTTTCTAATGATTTTTTGTGGTGATTCAAGCTCCTTAAGAAAATGTTGAAGCAATGTCATTTGGATAGATATTCAATGGCCTAGGGTTCTTGTGTCAGTGATATTTTGTTTTTTCAAAGATGCAGGGAATTTTTCACCAGTCTTTAGAACATCATATGTTCATTTACAGGGGATGTATTTGACGAAGGCCTCTGGGGAGGCTCAAGTGAGTTTGAGGCCTACATACAAAGATTTCATTCATTGTTTGCTGTCCCATCGACTACCAAACTTTATGTGGTGGCTGGCAATCATGATATGGGTTTTCATTATGGTTGTAAATTGTTCTGCACATAAAATTCCTATTAAAAACGTTGGTAATTATTCTTCTAACAGTGTTATACATTCCAGTTATAACACCATACTTGAATCAGAGATTTGTGAATGGTATGAAAGCACCAAATGTCAAAAGAATCACTATGAGAGGTAATCATTTTGTATTGCTGAATAGTATGGCTTTGGAAGGTGATGGATGCTTTTTGTGCCATCCTACTGAAGTAGCCATAAACAGGATAGCCAGTGAGTAAATTTGTCTGAGAAACAGGGTGGATAATTTTAAACTCTGATTTTTTTTGTTGTTTTTCAAACTCAAAATCAGTGTCAAATACTTCTGTTAAAATCCTCGTAAAATCATAGGAGCGCCCAAAAAAAATTTCGACGTCGTTACCGAATTTTCGTAAGAAACAAAACTCTATCTTTCATCTATTTTTCTTAAACATTCGATTTAGACTTCACGTTTCCATTCATCTTGTTCATGATGGTTTATATTAAAATTAATTTCTCTTCCGTCTTCTCTCTCACTAAATGCTAGGACATGCGCAAAATAAAGTTTAATTCAAACTCTAAGCGCTAGAGCATTTGTCACCGTTTTCAGGTGTTAAACGAACAACAAATCTAAATCGAACCTTTAAGAAGCTAGATGAAAAAATGAGTTTCGTTTGTTAAAAAACAGCAGCCTCCAAATTTTTTTTGGGCACTCATAATTTAAGAAGTTTTACTTTCAAGTATTTTGCATGACGTCTGGGTTGGAAAACCAAAAGGAAAATCCAAGTTTCAAATTAACAGCCGTAGTAAGAAAATTTTTTAAGATTTGCAAGATTCTATGGAAAGGTATTTGCAGAACAGCTAAAGTGCGCAAGAGGTATTATCCGAGATTGCCCGGTCGGAAATACTATCAAGCAGTACAGTCGACCGATTCTCCTTCAGGTGATTTTTTAAATCATACATTCATTTAAGGAGGTTCGTCAGGAAAATTGAAAATGCATCGAAAAATCTAAAATAACTGCCGCGTCTTTAATCATTCATAACAAACTTACATGAATTTTTTGGGAATTTTCGTCTAAATCGTTTACTCAAAATTAATTTTTTTATGCATACATTTTAACATGGGCTCTTATGGCATATTTACGAATTAAAAAAAAATTGAAAAAAATTTTTACATCGAAAAAAAAAGAATTAATTCCACCAAATACTTAGAAAACCAACGAAGTAAAAAAAAATTTCAATTATTATTATTTTTTTTTATTCGTAAATATGCCATAAGAGCCCATATTAAAATGCATGCATAGAAAAATTAATTCTGTGTAAACGATGTAGACGAAAATTCCCAATAAATGCATGTGAGTTTGTTATGAATGATTTAAAACGCGGTAATTATTTCAGATTTTTCTGTGCATTTTCAATTTTACTGACGAACCTCCTTAATGGCGGAAATGAGCATCACTTTCATTTGATGATTTTTCAAACTTGCAGCATTATCCAATGTACCGCGAGTCCGACGCTATATGTAACGAATACGACGAAGCGCCTGCTGAAATTAAGGACATAAAATTCCGTGAGCGTTGGGAGTGTTTGTCGAAAGAAGCTTCGGCGCAGCTTCTCGACACATTAACTCCGAGACTGATCGTTGACGGACATACGCACCATGGTTGTCGGAAGGTTCACGGCGAAGATATGTTGGAGATAACGATACCATCATTTAGTTGGCGCAACAAAGACAATCCTTCGTTTCTTCTAGTGAGATATACTCAACAGAATTACTTTAATAATTTCACAGACTCTTCTTGTTCGTTTTTCGATATGAATACTTATTTCCTGATTACAGGGTGTCTTCACGCCGAACAACTACATGCTCGCGAAATGTCATATGCCCGTGGAATCTACGGTTATACGGTTGTACATTCTCGGCGCCGTGTGCATAGTTGTCTACCTCGTGGCAAAAATCAGACAACAAATGAAACGTCACTTTTTCCTCAAGCTTCATTGATCGTAGCGTATCGTCAATTTACGCGATGCGTTATGCGTACCGTTTTGCTGAATCACTAATATCATGACAAATATCTAATTAGCTTATTTGTGATATTACATATCTAGATTTCGTTTAGGGCGTCATCCGCTCGGCCAGTTGATTGCGCGAGGGCGGCAGATTTATTGTTACAATAGAAGTCATTGGAATGGACTGCTCTTTACACGGTTTTCATTTTTTAAATATAAATTCAATATGACATGCCTTACACGCATTTATATCTTTGATAGTTCAATGACATGCCGATTACATCGATAGATACGGATGTCAATTTAATGCACAAAAAGCGGCTGTATGATAGGACTCAGTATTCACTATAGCTAGGAATTTGTAGTCTATTTGAAAATAAATAAAGAAAAGCCTTTGCATTATATTAAAAGTTGTGGGGCGAGATCTGTACAACGGAACGGTGAAAATAATGTAATCATCGTTTGCTCGACGAACACATTTTCACGAATAAAAAAGAATCATTAATTTTAGAGAGAAATAGAATAAATGAATTAACAGACGTACGTAAATACTCGTATTCTGTATTACCAATTGTACACTGAAGTCACGCAAGGTTCAACAATGATTCGCCGAGGCAAGTGTCACCGACGTGTTTGCATCTTCCATACTTTTTATCCTCATAAAACAATAGTCTGGTGTAATCGAAGAATTAAATATATAAATTTATCCGTAATCTAAGTATTATTTATTCCTATAAATGAATGAAACAAACTAAATAATTGCATCACTGAATCGTCAATCGTCGTATTTACATCGTGGAGGAAATTTGTATATGCTCGACACTCAGAAGGGACAATGTTGACCGGACGTCGAATAACGGCGTTTCTCTTGCAATCGCGAGTACAATAAGTACTTATTGCTTCAACCCGCAGAACGCGGACAGTTTACCGATCCTAGAAGCAATTTGCGAGCCGGTCAACTCGGGAGCAATCGGTTCACTCAATATGTTCGAAGACCTGCATTTCTTTACTACTTTCCGTCCGAAAAAACCGTCTGGATATTCGATACTGCTAAAAATTTTATAATTATAGTCCGTTGTTTGTGAACATTCCGTTTTTCTCGGTAAAAATTCGATTAAATAATTTTTAAATCATTAATACTATCAAATATCTAGACGGGTACTGGGGTAACAATATACGCCTCAGGCATATATTGCGACGTTAGCGCTCGAGCGGCACTGAGTGCGTAAGAAAACCACCAGCTGATCGCCGAGCTCACTCACTAAAATCAGCTGATGACCGTCCTCCGCACTCAGTGGCCGCTCAAGGGATACGCCTGAGACATATTTGGAGCACCATTTTTTCTTCTTCTTAGTCTCAACCCTCTCAAGAGACACGGTCGCGTCTCAAGACAAGTACATATACGGTTGACGAGATATTCCTTCCTTTGTACCCAAAAAATGATTTTAGCGATAACTGAAACCTCGCAACAAATATTTAGAGATTACTCAGAGCAATACAACATGTCCACATTTTCCAAAAATCATTTAAAAAATATTTAAAGGTTGTTCACTGCACTCAAAAGTTTTATCAACTTGAAAAGAAAAACCGAATTTTTTTTTTCATATCACATCGCCCACCCAATAAAAATACTCATGGATGTCGGAAAAACAATTTCACGAAAGCCTTTCAAGAAAAAAATCTCTAGAGATCGCTCATCGTATTCAGATATTAAAATTTCCAAAAAAAAAAGGGTATATTTCTCACCAATGGAATATACTTTGTATTTTCGTAAATAAACCTTCAAATTTTTCTCTACTAGTAAGAGTTTTCGCGAAGTTGATTCTCTGATACTGAAGAGACTTTACTTTTGTGTCATAGGATACATAAAACGAATAAAAATCGATCTTTTGAAAACCATCATTTCATAAAAATAACAAGTATATTTCTTGGATGAGAGACATTGAGAATATAAGTATATTTTGGATAACTGAAATTTTTAAATGCAATGACTGACCTTAAAATATTTTTTCGTCGGAAAGAATTTTCGTGACATTTTTTGAGAGACACCAAAGAAAATGTTTTTTTTCAAAGAGCGATACGATCAACAAAGATTTCGTTTATTTTTTGAAAATATTACTACAGCTTTGAGTTCAGTGGGCGACCTCTAATTATTTTTTGATTGACTAGAGCTTTCACTGATTTTATTATTTTTGAATGAAAAGAATAATTGTTAGATCAGAATTCTTGAAAAAAAATGATTAAAAAATAGATTTTTTTAAACTACTAATTTTTTTTTGCTCTGGCGATCTCTAAATATCCTTTGACGGGCCGCGGCTTTCGCACGAATTATTTTTCGGTTACAAAGAAGAGGATTTTCGGGCGAGACTGAAGAGAAAAATAGAGCTCAACATATTGTCACCCTAACGGATACATTGCCGAGTGTCTTGCGTGAACACGCATTAAAGCCGTCAGAAAATGCAGAGTTTTTTCCCAATCTCGTTTGCCTCATGTTCGAGCTGTTCGCTCGGCTATGTCCGAAGTTTAGAGGGTTATTGCGAGCTATAAATGTACGCCGTGCTTCTATCTAAGATGAGAAGTATACAAAGCCTTAATTTTTTAATTGTGTCGCCGCATCAAGGGCTGCGCCACTATGAAAGGAATCGGAAACATTATTTTCTCCTTCTTTTCATTGTGCTTCAGCTATAAGCCAACGTTTTTTACTCTCGATACACTGTCGTACGTTGCAACAAAGGAAAAGATTAATTGCTTCTCAAAATAAAATTATAATAAAGTCCGCACACTAGAAGCTCATCTCGCGGACTGATTCGCTCACTGATCAAGTTGTACTGCCCTTCGATGTTCGTTATTCTGTTTTTTTTTTCTGTTTATTTGGCAGATCAAGCCGCCGTAGTATTATCACTCAGCTTTTTCGGAACCGACACGATGGAGCGTCCAGTTTTTTTATGTGTGAAGAAATAAAAATAGTCCTTTTACACATCGTTATCGATGCAACTGTAAACCATCGATTTTTGTGTTTTTTCGTTGTTTTCACTAATCGATTTTCACAGCCGCGTAGATTTTTCGGATAAAAGCGTAAGCGGCAAAAAAACCGATAGTGCCCGTAAGAAGCCAGAATGTCAGGACCATCAGAGCTGTGTAGCCGAAATACATGAGAGTCGGTACAAATTCTGTTATCTCCAATTTCGTCATGAAGTAGAATACAGAATATGCTAATACGTAGACTGCCGAGCCTCCACTTACTACGAAACTTCTCCACCACCACCTGTAATCCTGGAAAAGATAACGAACTTTACACATTTATATCCAGTTTAACAAAACATTAACATTAACTCTGCGAAACCCAAAAAGTTAATTACCCTCATTTTCATAACGATATTAATCTTTATCTTGAAGGTCAATAATTTGAATTACTAAATTTCGAAAAAAATCAGTGAATTTAGTGACAGTATGTGTATCATCAAAGCGTACTCACTTCTCCGCATAATTGGAAATAAACCATCACTATCGATATTTGAGAACAGGAAATGACGAGAATGCAGAAGACCAGAAACAGGAAGCCGAAAAGATAGTAAAATTGGTTCTCCCATAGAGCCGTTAGGATGAAGAATAATTCGATGAATACGGCTCCGAAGGGCAGGATACCGGCCATGAGTGTACTGAAAGAGAACATATTATATTTAATACTGTTAAGCAAAAAGAAAGTGATTTGAGATCGATCGGAACGTAATGTAATATAAAATGATGACACATCTTAAGAGACTTACCAGAGTATCGGATTCATGTACCACAACTGATCAGGAACTTGTCTAGGAATCTGATTCGTTCTGACAGGGTGTGTGAACGGTTGTTTGCGATATCCAAAAAAGTATCCAAGATAGACGAGCGGAAGTGATATCCCGAACCAAAGACACAAAAGGGCGATCATCATGGAAAACGGTACTGCGCCGGAACTGTGCTTGCCCCAGATAAAGAAATTTAAGAAAAAACACGTGCCGAATACAATTCCAGGGTAGAGGGTCGCCGTAAGGAGTGCTGCGCGTTTCCACTCTCTACCACGCATTGTTTTGTAGAGTCTGGCGGAGAAGTATCCGGCAATCAGGCCAGAAAATACGTAGAGGAATATAGCGCACGTTGCTAGGGCTCCTCGACTCGCCGGTGAGAGCATTCCCAGCATGGCAAAGACTGCAATGACAGTTGCGTTGTAGCGTTTTCGTTAATTAGAAATTGTTATATTTTTGTGCGTCATTCTAAGAAACATCCGGCGAAAATCAAATGTTTGGTACTCTTTTTCATCATAATTCGATTCACTATACTGGAATAGAGAGGAATTTCAAATTTGATATTTTTCCCTCGTCATTTCCGACGAGATTTGTCTATTTCAGTTTTCAACTGGAAATTTTAACTTTAAATTTCAACGGCTTACCGAACCTGATCCAGAAAATTTAACGTACTAATGTTCGTCACAAATTTTTTTTAATATCCGAAAAAAAAAATGTATGCTTACATTTGACATTTTCAAGGTCAAATAGTTTTTAAAACATTTGCAAAGCAGTTTTTCTATGCTTACCCGCGGTGACATTTTTTTTTTTTTCTTTCAAAGTTCAGAAAATTTACCGAAGAATACCTAATTCTTAACGTCTCCTTATTAAAACTGAATTCCTGACGGCACAGAAAATTTTCATTAAAAAAAAAATTTGTTTAAGTAGAGTAAGCATCGACAAGGGTTTATCAATTTTTTTTTTCGTTTCAAACCTTCAAAATTTTGTCGAATGGAAACATAAATATTTTTTCCGGATAATTCGGAAAGTTTTCTATGAAAAATATTACTTTTGATGTTCTTTATCACATTCAGTAAGAAGTTAACATTTAAAGTATACATTTTTAGATCAAAACTGTAATATAGGATTTCATTTAAGAATGATAAGCAAGAAATCTCAAATTCGCGTTCTCTCTTTTTTTCAGTATAGTGACTGGAATCATGAAAATAAACAGCACTAGAAATTTGAAGGCCAAATTTTCGTCCAATATTTTGTGAAATAACCTATATACTCTTTATAATGCAACGATTGAAACGAGATATATCTTTTCTTTTTTAGGTATAAAAGTAACACACTCGTAAAAAATATTTGTGTAAAGACTGTTGCTTCAGGTATCGTGACGACCCATCTGGTAAATTTTAAAAAAGGGACAGTGCCCGTTGTAAAATATAGTCTAATAGAGTTTTTTTAATCAGAGTAGCAAATCCTCATTAATCAAGGAAATATCGGTTAGAGTACACCTTGGTTTGTAAGCATAATTTCATAATAATAACCTATGTCGTGATTATAAAATGATGTTGAAACAACTGATTAGATGCAAAAAGAAAACTAATATTCGCTTTGAATATTGGAAAAAAAATAATGGAAAAATTCAACATCACGGTCTTCGATTATATTCTTATTGTATGAATTATATTTTCCCATTTGTTCCTTAAGTTTACCGTGAAATTGTGTTGAAGTTCAATCTTTTTTGCAGCTATTCAAAAGTTTACACATTGTATTACAATCGTTCTGTATTACTGTGAATTTACATTAATTTCTATGAGTATTATCGACGCGGCATAGAATTTTGGTACGCAAACACCCTTAAACCATTTGCAGCATTCGTGGATATGAATAATTATAGATACCAGTCTACACCTTTACAGAAATGAACAATTTTTGAGCAAATTTCAAGTAATTATACGTTTTTCAAGAGGTAGCCGTCTAACCGAGGCTAAGCAGACTCACATATTGTTATAAGTGCCATGAAAAATATCTGGATGCCACTGCCGATCACCGCCGCAAAAAGTCGGGAATTAGTGGGCGGTCGGAAGACGTCGCCGTGAACCAACTTCCAACCAGTTTCTTCGATAGATTCATCCAACCCGGTCAGACTGTCACAATCCCCGGCGTTGTACCTGGCAATGTCCCTTCTCAGAGTTCTCACCATGATCATTGTAAGAATACCTGTAACAAATTTTTTTTTGCTTTCTTGTTCTTTGCTTGCTCGACGTCGTTGCAAAGATTGTAACGTCCCCGATATTCATCAATTTCATTAACATTCGAGCGTACAACAAACCAAGATCGTCACGCCCTTGACAAAGTGGATATCGGTTTTCCTCGAAATTCTATCTTGTTACGATTAAAAATAATACAATACCGATTGAATAAATTTATACTGACGACAAACAATTTCAAAGTGTTGTGTTCTAGTCCCGAAAATTGATTCTTTATAGTAGCATTTCATTTCAACGAAATTTCCTAAAGTACAGTTAGCTTTCGAAGATGACCATGAAATATCAATTATGTGTAAGTTCGAGAACGTGACAAAACTTGAATACACTTGTCTTTAAATGATATTTTTCAAATGTGACGTACATTAATCACTCTCACCGGCTATTGGATAGATTGTTTTGTAATGTTGTACATACACAGACTACTACACAAAGACTAATGTTAAATAGTTTGACTTTTTGATACTAGAAAAAAATCCTAAGTTTCGATCTGCAAAAGGTGAACATTTCCGGAGTCAAAATCATCATGAAAATGTGTATTAATTTAAAAACTTGAAAGTGCATTTATTTTAGATGATTAGGACTATCGCATTCGAACTATAACTTGGACTTCAAATGTAAATAAATATGCATATGGGATAACAGTTCAAATACCTGAACAAAGCATTCACAAGAATATAATTCTAAGAAATTATTATGGAAGTGACCGTCTTGAATGGAATATTGTTTTGAAATTGGCGAAATTGAGAACTAGTCATGACCAATAGTATTGCATTTATTGATACGTTACTTACCAGAAAGGAAAAACACAACGATGAGAGAATTGATTATCGAAAACCAATGAATTTCGACGTCACTCATCTCTAAGTAAATGTCCCATCTGCTAGCCCAACTAACATCGGACTCTTTCCACTCAACGGAGTACAGAAAGAGAAGCGATGTCGTTCCTTTAGGATTGACCAGCTGAGGAGTCGGTTGGTCGGGCAATATACAGGTTTTCCCATCGAAACGCAATTGATGCAAGTCAATCGATTTCGCCTCCACCTCAAAACCCACAACGCGGAATTGATTCCTGCGTTAACAAAATCTTTTAGATTATATAATCCACAGATACTGAGTTATTCGCTTTAAAATTGACAATTGTTGGTACACATACTCTCCATGTTTGTGGTAACTCAATTTGAGTTTGAGATAGTTGTTTATATATGCCTGCTGGCCTCTGACTTCGCCCAATCTGTACCCGTGATAGACGATTACGTTGCGTGATTCTTTATGAATCTTTTTCGTCGCAGCCGGTAGATTGTCGATCAATCTTTAAATACACGAGATGGACATTAGATTCTCCACAGCTTGAATAAGTTTAGGACAGTAAAGCATAGAATTACTCTTACAGATGGACAGAATATTCGTGTTGAATACGCTCTATAACTCGCTGAGAATCTTCTTCATTCCAATTCATTGGATCGTCCGGTAGATGACACAATAATTTACAAGATACATCTTCGCCCATTGCAACTTCGTATGCAGTATTTACAATCCTAGGGAATACAATAATTAATTGGATTTTCGAATGTTACAGCAATCATCGCCAAACATACAAATAGAAAAAAGCTACAATGAAAGAAGTACAATGCACAATAATGAAGTGAAATTATTTATCTACAAGCTGTTCATTGTGTATTTTAGAACTTTTATTATGAAGACCAAATACCATTATTGTCCAAGGTCCTTATTCTCAACCCTTAGAGTGTTTAGAAACCTATAAGTTTACTTATTTGTAAATGATGTTTTGATTCTTATTCAATGACTTCGTATTTGCACATTTTTCTTCTACTTTAATTTTTTTTTCGCATTTCTCCCTCGTCTTCGAGCAGTACGCTAAGGGTAACGAGGCCGACAGGGTCGGCCCGGCTCAGAAGCCCTACGGACCGGATCCGGAACCAGACCCCATGCAGCCGCATCCGATTTCCCCCTCTATATCACATTCGCCATAACATTTCTGCTAACGGCATAGGGAAATTGCGGGAAAACCTATGCCGACATATCTGGTCTCGAGTTCGCCTCACGGAATCGGAGGCGAGAATGTAAACACGTTTCATCGAGAATGTAAACATGAAGTACAGCTGTATACATGTGACCCCCACGGGTGCCTGTGTGTGTCCCATGTATACATCTGGAGCTTCGTCGCGTCCGTGTTTTTATTTTCGACGAAAATCGACGTTTCGGGAATGGAACCCGCGATCTACCGATGTAAAATGAAATCATCAGAGTGTCAGCAAAATGCTTATTCAAGCCTGCCATTGATATCTCAATTTTATAAAATATGCAGTAACTATTAATAATTATTATGATACTAACAAAAGTCTGTATCTTTTATAGCCTTTCTACTTGCAACTGCAAAAACATATTCAGTCTTTTACAACAATCATATTGTAGCCTGTTTTTTGTTAATCAAGAATGCAATAAAAATACGTTTCACTCAACCAGCAGAAGTTCAACAAAGCTTATGTCATTTGAATTTACAGGGTACCACTCATAACCTCGACCATGTGCCTTTTCTAGAAAAAAATTCGATTATACTGCAATGAACCAGTACAAATGATAGAAAATATAAGATAAAAAGAAGAATTAATACGACGTTTAGTTCCTATATCAATTTTCACTAAAAGTAAAATGGAAATGATGTTGTAAACAGTCAATACATTCAAACTGGTTTTATAGATATTGTTAAGCTTTTTAAAACAATTTATTAAAAATAAATCTGGGTAATCGATGATCCAAATGGTGGTAACGATTTAATACCAAAGCCATTAGATTTATTTACCTATCACCTCTGAGAACTTCTCCTACATTCTCAGACTTGTAGATGGTCCCATTCTTTGGTATGCAAAAGCGCAAAGAGTAGTACTCATAGGGGAGCTGTGTATGTGTGCTTGTCATCTTGACAGCCTTAACGTCAATTTTTTCACCTTTTCTGAACTCTACCGGAGCAACTCCAGGCACATAAAATCCATCGGCTCTCAGCACAAAGAATAATACAGCCAGAAGTGAGCAGCTCCATCTTAACCTTTCCTACAAAAAAGAAAAATATGACATCAGAACAATGAATTTGTATGGCAATATTTTGAGAGCCTTGACAGTGAGTAGGAGGCTACTGTTACTCTGATTCATGCCACTATCATTTTATCCTACTCAATTCAATAGTCTCTTGATCTTAATTTTCTTGACTATGAGCGTTAAAGCACAAGAAATTACGAAGCTAATTAGAAAAATCGACGAGACTCGATGAGAACATCTCGTCTTTACCGTAAATCATCGAGAAAGTTTATAAATGCAAATCCGTTACTGAAGTAAGCTCCCGCGGACTTTGTTAACACACAGTTCGATGTGTCACTCGTCGATTGACGTTTTCATCCTCGGAGTTTTTAATACAACACGTTGTACACGTTTCAAGAAACGATCTCATGGGGATTAATGAGAATATCGAATTAAACGACGATAACTCACCATTCTTTGACGTTACTTCGGCTGAAGGCGCGCCACGCCGACTATCGTATTGTGTAGTCTCGATTGGCACTCACGAGTCACCACATACACCGCTGCTGCTGCTGCCGCGGCTGCTCTCTTCGTCACATAAAAAATGAAATTTTCACGCATCTGAAGTTGTCCCGTGTTGATCACTATGCGAATATGATTACTCTTCAGGTGCGCCAACAATGAGAAACTACATGCCCTGTGATATAGACATCGCTGATTTTTACTCGTCAATTATTTTATTATGGGTTATTCCACCAAGTATCGGACGAAAATCTGGCTTTCAAATTTTTTATGCTCTTTTTTTCATGATTCGAATCACTTTACTGCAGTGAACAACAGCCCAAATTTAATATTTTTTGCTTATGATTCCCAGAGGAAATTGCCTACTTTAGTTTTCAACTGAATTTTTAAACATTATATTTTAAAGTCTTGCCGAATCTGATCGGGAATATTCAAGGTACGATTTTTTGTTTTTCAGAAGAAAATATGTATGTTCGACATTCGACATTATTCAAGGTCAATGAGTGAAAAAATTATTTTAAAAGTCCTTTTCGATGCGTACCCAACGTTTTTAAAGACTTTTTTGTTTGTTTCTGGCATCATGAACGTAAAATTAGAAACGTAAATTTCATCGTTTTTCGAACTGAATCAATCGATTTTTAAAGCAAATCCACGTAGTTCATAGATATTTTCCATAATTTACGTAGGGACAGCGAGCAAGGTATAGAAAAAGCTGGCAAGGCTTATTAGACTCAAAAAATGTTCCTCTGTTGATACCGACATGCTGAAATTTATGATCAATTTTGATTGTGAAAATTATGCTGATGGTTTGTCTGCTCCCACGAACTTTCATTGTTATAGGTTCCGATGGTTTCAGAGTCAAATGAAAGGTATTGAACGTACGCTTTTATTGAGCTATGGCAAATTCGAATCGAATTTCTTTCTCGGAAAGCTATTTTTCTTTACTTTAGAGTAAACATTGTACGAATTGCAATCTTCAAGCACAAAAATTGGCGAAGAATCTTGCTCAGATTATACAATGAAAATTGATTTTTTTCCGAATGCAGAGTACAACATGCCAATACGCATCACTTCCAGATGTTAATGAGCACTACTAGTGAAATATCATATGTACGTCCATTGCTTCTCGCTGATTCATTTACCGATTATTTTGCTATATGTGTCCGGCATATTTCAAGATTATGAATAAAAAACTACATATCCCTAATTGACAGAACCATTGCCCCAAACACCCCTCACGTATGTATGAGCATCTGAATATTGAATTCTCAACAAGAAACTGATTTGGATTTGTAGAAGAGTTAATTTCACTAAAATCTCATCACGTACGATAAATGGTTAGAAAGTATTTGTAATAGTGTTTTGGATATTCTGAAGCGTAAAAAAAAGCAGTCTTGATGCAATACTCTTTATACTTCAAAATATTCAAAATTTTATCCTGCCTAAAGCGTGAAAAATTACAGTATACACGCTTCACAAACATAATGATTATTCAGAAATTACTACGGAGTTTTAAGGTAGGAAATGGTTCGTGAACATCTAGATCTTTGTTCGCCCGAGCTGTTAAAAATAATAGACGACCTTCGGCTGTAGTGAAAACAATAATTTTTTGCATTTTCCACCCGCCAGATGCAGCGTCATCTTACGAGATCTACCCAGATCGTCCTGACGTACGACAGTATTTTTTTTATCCGACGCTCACTTCCCTTCTGAATCCTGTGATGTTATTCTTATGGATGGGAGTCAAAATAGCGAATGACCAAAATACCGAATGGCTACAATAGCGAATTTAAAAATAACGAACGTTTAAATGTAGAATGTCCATAATTATGGAATTCACTTTTTCAGCAATTTGCCATTTTTATCATTCGCAATTTGGAATGCATTTTAATAAGATGGTGATGAAAATAACGAATGGTTGTAATAGCGAATTTCATAATGATGACCATTCTAGATTCAGACGTTTCTTGTTTCGAAATCCGCTACTTTAACCATTCACTATTTTGGTCATTCACTGTTTTAACCACCACCAAACCAAAGAGATTCATCGAATTAGACGAAACAGAGAAACTGCAATCAGCGACAACTGGATTGGTAGCGGAAATATTTTGCCAGCACTCCAAGGATAAAGCCATTATTAAGTTAGGTTTTATAGCTTTTTTTATAGCTTGATAATGTTATTAAGTTAGTTTTTATAGCTTAATAATGTTATTGAGTTAGTTTTTATAGCTTTTTTGTGCACCACAAGAGGATCGAAGCAACATTTGTGGATCAAAACGCAAAATCGTAAGACTTCATCGTTGTGGTGCTGACAATTCGCATTCGGAAAAAAGATCTTTTTTCATTGTACAATCTGAAAAAAATTATTCGACAATTTTTGTGTTTGAAGATCGCAGTTCGTACAATGTTTACTGTAAATAAAAAAAAAATAGCTTTCCGAGAAACAAAATATTAGAAAAATATACGTAACGTGCGATAACTCACTGTAAACATGTTCCATTCGGAATTGCCGTAGGTCAATAAAAGCGTACGTTCGATACTTTCCATTTAACTTTAGAACCATCGCAATCTATAACAATAGAAGTCCGTGGGAGCAGTAAAACCATCAGCATATAATTTTCATGATCAAAATTGATCGTAAATTATAGCATGTCGGTATCAACAGAGGAACATTTTTTGATAAGCCTTGCTAGCTTTTCCTATACCTTCCCTGTAGAAAAGGTCTGATAGAAACGGATAGGAACGGGCAAAAACCACATAGATCCAGATAAAGTCTTATATAAGATTCTATCTGAATCTATGTGGTTTTTGCCCGTTTCTATCAGTTTCTATCAGACCTTTCCAACAGGGTTGGTCGCTGTCCCTACGTAAATTATGAGAAATATCTATGAACTAGGTGGATTTCCTTATTTAAAAATCGGTTGATTTTATATGGAATGACCCAATGATTAAAGTGCTCGGAGAAGTTTATTTGCAATCAAATAACTTGAAACCTCTACTATAATAAATCAACTATATTTACCACTTATAGTTATTTTATTTTAATTTGTATATATATATATATATATATATATATATAGTATATTTTATTATTAATTTGTTGGTTTTTTTCATAAATACATTTTCTGAACTTAAAAAAAAAAACTTCAAACGTAGGGCAGGTATGGGTAAGAGCTGTTTAAAGATTTTGCAACTTCTTGATCTTGTAAATGTCGTCGGGTGTAAACATGCAACTTGTTTTCTGAAAATTTTCGACGAAAAATAGTATATGTGAAATTTCCTGATCGAGTTCGGTAAGACGTTAAAATTTAGAGTTGAAATTTTCAGTTTAAAACTAAAGTACACGATGGCCCTTGCAAATAATGAGAAAAAAATCTTAAATTTAGAGTTTCTCTTTATTTCAGTATAATCAATGAAATCATGAAAAAAATCACCAAAAATTTAAAGGCCAGATTTTTATCCGATATTTGCTGAAATAACCCTTATCGATTTTGTCGCACGGAGAAATAATTATTGTACAGACGCTGTAAAATATTTCTATTGAGTCAACAAATTCAGATAAAGGTTAAAGGTAATTATTTCGCGAAGACAATCCTAACTCAGGCGTCTCAATTTTTTATATATTGTAGTTTAAGTATTGATTTGTACGTATTTGAGTTACGTTATTACGGTGTATTATACACGTCGTTATTAAAGGAAAGCACCGGAATTGACTTTTGAACTAAGAATAAAGCATGTTAGATCAAAAATACAAGATGTATGAAAAGCTCTAAATTTTCCTAAGACTTTTCATAAGCGATACGCCCAGAAAAAGTGGTTATAACGGGACTTCCCAGCGAGTAATTTCTAGTTAATCGCTAAAAATCATGTCGTGCGAAAACTATCTTTCTCGACTATATAAGATGGCGGCAAAGCTTGGCAACGTTGCACAGCTATAAACACGATAGCTACCATCGGTCGGTATATGTGCAGTGGTTTGGTTTTGAAATAAAAATCCTTTACATTCGAGATCGGAAGTGATAAAAATAATTAAAGTAATCTGATTCGAATTAAGGTAGCTATGTGGGTTCAACAGAGTCATGATAAATCTCAGCGTCTATATGACATTAAAAAGTAATCATATGTGTCACTTTTATTGCTTCAATAATAATGTTTTTAAAAAAATCGGGAAACCTTCAAAATCAACGCAATTGAATTGAATGGAGTATTTTGCAATAGTTTATAAGTTTGGTTGAGATGTTACTATACTTTTTATTTTTCTTTATCTCTAATCAAACGATGTTTATCCCCGATTTCTAGATCAATTTTGCTAGCCCTCCCGTAAGCGTCGTGTAAGCAGATCGATTTTCAAGTCTCAAATTTTTATTCGAATAGTTTGTAAAAGCTTTCCAGATGTTATGCAAGTCAAATTAAATAGCTAAACTTCAACATCTCAACAGTTAACGCACATTAGTTCTTATTGCCTTCGCCAGAATAGTTGCTGCAATTTTATTCGACGGTTTTTAAATTTAAAATTTTTTATAATTGTTGAATATTGTCAATTGATCCAGTGATTGAAGTAATTTACATAATCCAAATAAAATTTAATGTAAGAAGAGTAATGGATGCAATTATGTATATTCGCCTGTTTTTATATCCCACGTCGAGAACTTACGACGCCGATCGATCAGCCGATCGATATTGCAATGTTGCCACGATGTTTCGTGCATTTGCAGAGCCAATAGCAAACGCGACGAGACCTGAATCAAGTTGTTTTTGATTATGGATATATGTATATCAATCACGTACGTGAAAGTAATAACGTAATAGTATTCAAGAAACTTCTTTATGTATCAATTTTTCTTTCGGGTATTTAGAAATGATAAATAAATTTATCCTCCGATGGCGTTAGTCGCTAGCTTTTATGACTTCGGCGTACTGACATTACGGTACCTGCGGTACCTTAACGGTAACACGATGAAAACTGACGCATTTCAAGCATGGCGCGTCTTTGACTAGGGAGAAGTGAAAGAGAATCAACAACACGACTGTTTCGTATATTGGAGTTTATTTTTCGAAATAATTTTTCAGAAATACATTTTTAAAAGTGATTAAAAGTTTTTTAAGTTGTATCAAATTAGTTTGCGTGAAATTAACTGCTTCACAGAATGCCGACGTATGAATATTGGTAGAGCACTTGATCAGGCTTTTCCGAGAGAAAAAATATACCCCTGAAAAGGAAAATATCGTCCCACGTGGGGGAGCCGTTTAATTACAAGTTACGTTGTTTAAATATGTGTTTGTTGAGTTAATTTTTGTTTCGGAACAATGGTGCAGGTGAGTGGAATCTTTTCAGTATATTATTTGTCACGGTAAAGATGAAAAACGTTGGAAATGAGTGCATTTTTCTACCAGTACTATTGGGAGTTTTTGATTGTTTTTTTTTCGCTGTCATCCATTAGTAAATAGGAAAGATGGCAGCAGATTATTGCGCTTTTTTCCCGTACGATCGCGGGGCCGACATTTTTCTGTCGACTATGGATTTCCACGGAATTTTCATTCGAGTTAATGTTGAACGATAGGTTACGCGACCGTTTTTGCGAACGAATTTTAACGCTGCTATCATTTTTCTTATTTATACACGCCGATATTTCATTTTTACGGGAATTCTCTTTTAACGACTTATAGATTTTTTCCCACTCGTTGGCTATCGAATGGGGATGGGATACGCGGGGCTTTGATACGCGATTAAAAAAAACTCCGAGTTCGTGCCTCACGCTAATTTCTCTTCCGGAATATTATTCATGACATTTAAAGACTGTTTTTGATTACCAAGTTTTGTTTTCATTATACAAGAAATGGTACATAGTATTTTTATATTAATATTCGGGATTCTAATGATTAAATTGCCAAGAAAATAAGTGTGACTACTAATGAAATTTTTATAACAGGCTATCGATGAGATGGAGCAGCGGGACCTGCCACAGGCATTCCGTCTGCTTGGAGAAATGAACGCAAATGTCCTGCAAGTCAATCAGCTGGTGGACAACATGTTGATAAGAGTGAAGAATGGCGAAATTTCAACAGACAAGGGTCTTAGTTTCTTGGAGATGAAATATCATATGCTCCTTTCGTATCTCATAAATTTGACATACGTAGTTCTAAGGAAATGTTCGGGAGAGCGCATTGAAGGAGATCCTTCGATAGATCGGCTCGTGGAAATTAGAACGGTACTGGAAAAAATCAGGCCGATAGATCACAAGCTCAAGTACCAGATAGACAAACTAGTCAAGACTGCTGTAACTGGTACAACTAGTAGTAGCGATCCAAGTAATTTCAAAGCAAATCCAGATGCACTCATGGGCAAGATTGAAGCCAGTGACGATGAGTCCGACAGCGACGATGAAACCGATCAAGATGCCATCAAGTCTAAACAATCCAGAAAGTCTGGTGTTTATGTTCCACCAAAGTTGGCAGCAGTTCATTATGGTCAGTGTTCATTTTTGTACATATAACTTTTATTTATTGATTATCTTTATCAAAAAACAAATGGAAAGAGAAAAAATTATGGAGATAAAAAATAACAGCAATATCTTTTCTAATAATGCTAATGGAATTTGCCATGAAAAAATATCACAATTATGAAAGTCATAATATTGCAACAAGTACAGTGGGTAGAACATCTGCATGTGTAAACTTAGTCTGAGCGATATAGCCTTTCCATTAAATCACTTTAGCCCTCATGATAAAGGTAACTGTTTTACAGAGAAATAATTAAACAATTTTCAAAGACTATTGATATTGAATTTAAATCGAATCTTTGAACACGTTCGAATTTTATAGAATTTTTTATGTTCCGAATATTAAACCTTATTATAGTATGTTATAGGCAGTGTATTATTAACATCACTGTTTTAAGATATGCAACTGTTCCCGGTCAATTGTTTTAAAGATGGAGTTTTTGTGAAACACATCTCGAGTCTGAGACAGTGATCGTTAGATTCAAAGCGCGAAATAACATACTATGGTTAAATATTGACTCTAAAATCAAAATTGTGAATAGATTCTGCCAAGGCCACGGTGGCGTAATTGGTAACGCACCAGGCTAGAATTCTGGGTGTTCCCGGTTCGAACACATGTGGCGGAATTTTTTCAAGATTAATTTTGTCGAATGTGGCTGCTTGATTAATTTTGATTGATTAAGCGACTACGGTCGATATTTGTAAAGATTTGGATTTATGAAATTTGAATTGGGCTTCGATTTCGCGCGCCTTGAATCTAGAGATTATTGTCTCAGACCCGAGATGTGTTTCGCAAAAACTCCGTCATTTAAACAATTGACCGGGAATAGTCGCATACCTTAAAACAGTAATATTAAACGTTATTTGGATAATTCACGTAAAATTTGGCCGAATAAACTCTAATGTTTTACCGGAAAAAGAAAAAATTTAGCGGTGATTGATATCAAATATGGTAAAGTTCAGTCGGAAGGATGTTTAGGATTTCATCATTTCATTTTGATTTAGTTTATCTATCCGTTTCGGCTTCCGATAGAAAGTACAGACAAGTTTCGTACAAAATGACGACCCGTAAATAAGTCGAGTAATTAGTCACGAACTAGTTACACTGATTTAGCGGAGAGTTCTCGTTTTTAATACAATTTTTGTTTAAAGAAGTCGGTGTCTTGCAGTTTAATGAAATTCCGTCACTACTTAAACATCTTATTGCACAATATCATCACTCAGCTAAAAAATATGTCTCTCAGTTTTGGTGTATTTACATGTACATGTAAGATTTGCATGTATTTGTTCGTGCGGTATGATATATCAATTTCGGAACGATTTTTCGGTTTTTATTACTGTCTCAAAACAATATGTGCCTTTGAAGTGCCTTTGAAATTTTCTGAAAATGTTCTTGAAATTTTCTGAAAATGTTCTTGAAATTTTCTGAAAATGTTCTTGAAATTTTCTGAAAATGTTCTTGAAATTTTCTGAAAATGTTCTTGAAATTTTCTGAAAATGTTCTTGAAATTTTCTGAAAATATTCCTGAAATTTTCTGAAAATATTCCTGAAAATTTCTGAAAATATTCTTGAAATTTTCTGAAATTATTCTTTAAATTTTTCGAAAATGTCTTTAAATTTGTACGGACCGTTTACTGGACAAACTACGACAAACTTTGGTTTCTCAATTTTTCTGCAATTAACGATGCAAAGTCGTGACATTACTTTCTCATAACGGGTAAATTTTTATGACTAAGCTCTTTCTACACAGAAGCCAAAGTCGATGATAATAGATCGACCGTTTTCCTGAGTAATACAAAAATAATGAAAAACCAACAATATTATTATGCAATATTATTATCGCTTCTAACTACTCGGTACGATGATTGTTGTTGATATTTATGGGCAATTAAATTACAGATGGTGATGAGACGATGGCAGAAAAAATGCGTAAGGCGGGCGAAAGGGCACGCAGGCGTGCGGTATCTGGTGCGGTATTGCGAGAATTAAGAGAGGAGTATTTGGACGCTCCGGTGGAGGACACGCAGGGTATAGGTGATAAACAAGCGAGTATGGGTCGTGAGAACAAGCGGAAGATCGAGTACGAGGAGAATTACATGACTCGTTTGCCGGTAACAAAGCAAGAGAAGCACCGAAATCGCCAGATCACCACACTCGGTACTCTCGGCGACGAAATGACAACGTTCTCGGGATCTTCTGCAGTCTCTGGTAAAAAGAGAAAAGCTCCGAAGGGAAAGGCTAAAAAAAGTACGTCATTCTCTGTGTATTATTAATTTTTTCCAAACTTTTCCTTTCGAAAATAAACAGTTGTTACATTGATTCGTAATTTTTATCGTAGGCTTCAAGAAGAAACGACACCATTAAACAGTCTCGGGTTCTGGCCCTCGACTCGCCGTGAGATGAAAGCTCACACCAGTTATCGATAAGGTAAAATTCTGAAAAAAAAAAACTTATTCGGACATCTAACTCGAAAGAGCGGAAAACCGGTAATACTCTCGTTACTAAGTTATGCTAATTAACGGATAAAAATTTAGTATTAACGTCAAAACACACACACACACACACAGTCTTACACACAAACACACAGCTGTCGAGGACAAAGCAAAAAAAATACCATTGCGGTAATTTATTATTGATAAGGAATCACATAATGGTCGTGTAATTGATAATTATAGTTACTAATGGTTTAAATCTTCAATTGTTGTCTGAAACCAATTTTTAACTGTGGAGCCGTATAGTTGGCAAACAATCATGAACATTTAAAGGGGGTAAACGGGGTTTCTGGGTGGGATATTCTAACAATATGAATATCGATGATCGCGCGTAGCGAAACTTTCGCGAGCTTGCCTTTGACTGCGAGAAAGAGTTACGTCCGAACGGGGGAGCACACGTAAACAAGATAACAAAACAAAAAGATAACAAAATAAAGTATGGTCTCCCGCGCCAAGATCTTAAAGCATAAGGATAAACAAAAAGCAGATTCATCTGCTTTATTTTGAGATATAATCCAGTTGTAGGATGAAATGAACATAAAAAGAAATAAATGAGAAGGAGAAACAAACTGATGACTTTTAGCGGGAGCGATGATGATATTGGATTAATTGTTACGAGAGCGTAAAAATCACAAGACATTCAAACAGTTATATAAAACACATAAGTAAAAGAAAAAAAAAATTAACCGGAAGCTCGTACTCGATACAGGACAAAAAAAAGAAGATAAATTTAGCGTTTCGGAGTTACATGAAGTTTAAAACTTCTACGGTCAGAAATTCATTTTTGGCAACGCATGTCTTAGGATTTTCTCGCTGTTTGTAGAGTAGGTACGTAGGTGATAGTTTTACGATTAACTCGTATTCTTACGTTCGTCGTTTTATATTCCTGGTGAAATGTTGAGGCTATTGCATTTCGATGTCGTTCATTTATATCTTGCGTTAAGTTTCGTTTGTTTTGTACGTGTGAGCGCATGGACTCGAACGTCGCGCTTCGCACTCATTGTTTTTCATTATCTAAACGAACTCCATTGGGTTGTTAAGCTTATATTGATGGTAATATAAGGATAACGTGGACGTGTCAAAATTCAAAATTAATGTGAAAAAAAAAAGAAGAATTTCTCAAGTACTAATTTTTTTGTTCAAACGCTTATGAGTTTCTTGGGGAGATTTTGCGTGTGACGTCTAGAGGCAAATTGAATAAACGCAGATTCTAGCGACGGTCAATTCTACGGAAGCAACTGTGTAGCTTTATACCGGAATTGCATCATTTTTTGGAATCCTCACTAGTGTGCAGTACAGAGAATGAAAACGGATAATAAAAACCCCAGCGCAAAAATCCTCTACAAAATATTTCAACGGCAAATGCGCTCAAACACGATGCGTTGTTCGTCGGCAAATAGAAACTAAAGGTTCTTCCAGAAGCGATTCGCGTAATCTTCGGCAAGCGACAGTTTGCTTCTTGCCACCGGACGGCTCAACTCATCCATAGAATTTATATTTTTTACAGAAGTGTTCACCGATTGAGCCAGATGGTACGGCGCGACGTCACACGCAAGTTATCCTTTCCGATCTGTGAAGATGATTAAAATGTGATAAATAATTCTTGAAAGAGTAGTGAAAAAAAAAGAAGTAAAACAAAAAAAAAGAAAAACAAATAAGACTACAAAATAGCACAATTGCTGGGCATTATTTACAAGTGCTAGCAAAAGCCTAACTGTCAGCAGTGAGTCTCGTGCGCGTTTCGGTGAGGGAAGTTTTGCGCGCTCGTTGGTGCGATAGGCAGGCAGGCATGCATGCGCGGAGTTTTGTGCTTGGCTGCGTCCTTGGGCCCGCTAAACGAGTGATGCACCGTACTTCTTGCCTAGACGATGATAATTTTTTGACGCCCTCTACAATAAGACTAACTACGAGTCCAAAAATTCCTTTTGCCAAGTGGACAGGGTTTTATGATTCACAAACGTGTGAAATAAACATTGCGGATATTTTACACACACACACACACAGACACAGGGATTGAATTGTATTATTCCAGAAATATTTGCGTCCCTAGGCGCTAAAACTTTATTAAGTAAAAAAAAAGGAAAAAAAGTAATGAAAAAAGTATATATTAGCTACGGTCTATCGGTTCGATAAAGGAATGAATTGCATTTGCACAACATGATATTTTCAATGCATTGGACTTGTAGCAAAAAAGGTGACACGTGTGAAGGGCGTAAAAAGTAATATTCCATTGAAACACACATATCTGCACACGACGTATAGCAGCAAAGATAATAGGATAACCAAACATTGAATTCACTACCTCAGAACAATAGAATATTGGTAAACTGTAACGAGGCTGATGATCCTATTATGTTTACATCGTTTAAATTCGATATATATCAAAGCTATAGTTTGCAGCTCCGATACAATCTCAAGATACTACTAGTGTACTAACTATTGTGCCAAAAGAATAGACTATAGCTCTTGCAACAGATGAGATGTCTATGTTTGTTCAGATTATATTCCTAGATTCCTATTATGAGACTTGACTGGTCTATGAATCATACGAATTGTTATATACATATACACGTAAACGATGTAAACATAGTCCGAAAGCTGCGGAACGAGAGATTACAAAAACTTGTCCTACGAATCCGATAATGCTGCATACTAAAATAAATTAAAAGAAAAATAAATAAATAAACCACGATATCTTTGCAGCAAATGATAAACCGACAAAATAGGAATAACTTTATTGATTACATTGGTATAGAGTCCGAAGGATCTAACGATTAAACGTTTTTTCGTTGTTCAAATGAATTTTTCTATAAGTTATTATTTACTATATAATAAATGGCAGGTCGGTGTGTGAAAGAGTCTACCTGTAGATTACAAATGGTTATCGCGAATGAATTATTAATATTATTATTATTCTTATGTAGAAGGCTTCTTACTGACTGAATAAAATGTTTTCAATGTCAATTTTCTTGTCTATTCATTTCGATAATCCGGAAACTTTGAAAGTACAATATATATATATTTATTATATCACATGTTTTAAGTAGCATTTGGGGATCATATGAGGAGCTCCTCTCTATACCTACTTGATCATCAATTGATTAAATGCCATATGAATTATGGACATTGATGAGAATGGAGCGAATTTTTTCACAAAATTATTCCCATAATTAATAAAAATATTAGTGTCCAGTATTACCAAATAAGCTTATTCGTAAAAAATCAACCTCTAGTTGATTTTACATTCGGCTTCATTTGAAGTAATCCTTGCGCCTGGTATTTGTTCCGCATAAGATTGAGAAAAATGAGAAAGAATTGCAAATACTTCTCGATGGGAGAAAATAAATAAAAAATCATACACATAAAAAATGTTGAAAAGATTAATTTTGCATAATAATTATCCTAAAATGTTTTTAAAAAATGCATAAAAAAAATGGTTCAACACACTTCCCAAAAACCAATATTTGTTTTATTATGAAAAAGATTCGTTCGATCGGGTTTTTTAATCCATTTCGAATTTCCTTTTTTCTCAAATGGCAAAAATATTTGAAAAAAAAAAACACAAAAATTCAAAATGAATTTAAAAATCTGAAAAAACCCGTACGCATCCAGAAAAATTAACAAAGCTTTTTCATTTTCAAAAAAAGTTGAGTTTTCGGGAAAATTGTTGAACAATTTTTTTCACATCATTTTGAGAATAACATTTTTAAATAGTCATTATGCAAAATTAATTTGCACCATTAACGTGCATGAGTTTTTCCAGATTTTTATGCAACTCCATGCAAGAAGTGCCTCCTTTTCACACTCGTGAAATCAGAATGTATACGAAAGTCGTGCGAGAAACTTTTTTTCAACTCGATTGATTGCAACACTCGCCTTCGGCTCGAGCTGCAGACTCACCCTCGTCAGAAAAAGTTTCATCGCACTCGTACAGTAATAGACTATTATACCATCGAGAAGTGTTTGCAATTCCCTCACATTTTTCTCGAACCTATATGTAATGAATACTAGGCACAAAGACTACCTTAGTAGGATACCCCCCTCCCACATCGAGTAGTTAAACACCGTGGCACCACGACAATTTTTTTTTTTCATTCTCTTCATTTGAAAAACATACAATAAAAGGACAACAAATTCTTTTTGCAAAATCCAAAATGTTATTTAAAAAAAAAAAAATTATTTGTAAACGAACACTGTGAAAAAATTAGCGACGGAAAAAAATATAAATTTGCGAATGTGGTTCCACTTTTTCAATTTTTTCACTTACTGGCTTCTGTAATAGTCCGGAAATTGCTGGATTATTTCTTCGTGACATATTTACTATTTCGCTCATTATTGTACGCTGATACTCCACAAAAAATTATCATTATGCTTTTTTTACCCGGTCTTTTTTAAATAAAAATAAAATTTGTCTTTGTATAGTTTTTTTGAATAAAAAGTGAAACAACGAAGAATTGTTGTGATACCACCGTGGTAAAAAATTCTCGACCTCTATCTCCTTAAGCTACAATTATTCTTTCGAAAACCAGGTAAGATCATTAATCCATGGTTTAATCTGAATTGTGAATAGCCGACAAATTCGCAATATACTCAATCGTTGCTCGAACGTACACTTTGCGTATGGTAAACTCGCATTCAAAGTAAAAACCCAGTTTCTTTCTCGTTAGAAACACTCCAGAAGTCTAAGCTGTAACTTATGAATGTTTTAAGCGTGGAATTTCAAGTTTGATTTAAGAGGACTTCCTCGATAATCAAAGCGAGATTAACAATTCAGCGATGAAGTGATTTTTGATAGAGGTTCGAGAGATTTCGCACTTGCACTTTCTCCTAACCAAGCCCAATTGTTGCGGCCGATGCGGCTTCAAGTTGTGTCAAAGCAAACCGAGCTATTGTCCGATAAGACGCTAGGTGGTTCCGCTCCCTCTCTCCTTCCTCCTGGAGTCGCGGTGAGCACTGCTGAGTATCGAGTTCATCGCCCCGTTTCTCTAGTCCGTCGTCTAGTGACTTGAGATCGCCAGGTTGCCTCACCACCTATCGTCCGCTTCCAAATAATCAGCATTATTCGCGACGTACGGTGACGACACACCGCAGAAAACGACACACATCGTATCGAAGAGACGGACGTTCCCACGACGATCTGCCTATCATACACCTGTGGCACGGCCGCCAGAGTAAGTATCTTAATCTCTCTGCGATAATCAACAAGATAAAAGTTGTTATCATTTTGTAGTCGCGTGTGCATGCGCTTTATCGTAGCTGTCAAAATGTACTTTCCCTAGGAACGTTTGACGTCTCTCGGACAAGTTTTCTCTCTCGTTTCTGCCTGCGCGATCTCAAATTGCTAAATCAGTGTCGCGCTACCTCAATATATCTGCATGCATGTCATGGAAAAACTTTTTGAGTGATGCATCTTCTAAATTTCAATGTCCAGCTGTCAATTGTCGCTATAGGGGAGGAGAGATTGGTGGTGAGCGCTCACCTCATTTGGAAACATACGTTCGTCTCTCTCGCACCCTCTTTCTCTTTTTTTGCTCTTCATCTCGTACCGCCCCGACTTCCTCCCACTTCCACTTGTCTCTCTCTCCCTCCATATGCACCGTTTTTCCCCGCCACAACGCCGCGCTCTGTGAATCGCCACAGGCTCTCACATGGTTTCCGTATGTATAAATTATTTTTATCATAACCCTGATCGTCCCTGATTCCCGAGTGCGTTGAAGATCGCGTGTCCGTTGTAGAGCCCCGAAGCACTCGATCAACATCTTCGTGAGTGCGCTTAAGAAACCAATTCACCGGGGGCACATACCGTTCACGTAAGGTTTTTACATTGGTTGCGCACACTCTTGCTAAGTTAAAAAGGTCTACGACGACCCTTTTCTTTTTTATAAATGAGTTATTTTTAAAACGCCCGCGATGCAAAATTGTGATCTGTTTCTTCACCGTACTCGCTCGCCACTCGACTATAAACACACGAGGCTTTTCAAAACTCTTCTTCATTGTTTTCAAAATAGTTTATTAATTTAACCGCTTTTCGTCTTTGTTCTTGTTATATCCGCCCGCCTCTTCCCCTTCCCCTTTCACTTCCTCTTTCTCTTTCTTCACGGTCCCTTTGTCCTAAAGTAAACAGTCTGCAAGATGGATCTACAAAGCAATGTTGTGAATCATTGAAATCGCCACGTAGCTCTGCCACCTCCTTACTTTTTTTATTTTTATTAATTAAGCACTGTTATTTTACGACCATCTGAATAATCCAAATCAGTTTATTCTTTGAGCATTGTAAGCATATAAACGTTATCATCATCCCTGATATGACTGATATCCAGTTACCAATTTTGATGACTAGCTAAAGTCTGGCTGCAGTAAAGCTGACAGAAGTTGTTCTCTAAATACTGGAGCAGCTCAGTTTTTTTTCGAGCATCAATTGAATTTCTTTTCGAGCATCAATTGAATTTCTTTTAATTTGATTTGGTACAGAACGCAACAATGGCCACGACACAGATAACCAGACCCCGAATGATAAAGAAACTCGAAAAGCCAAGGCCACTCAAGCTGAGTCAACGCCACTCTACCATCGATGGGCGGATTACAACAGGTAAGATCCTTTCGTACCTATTTCCCATCCTTTGATTATAGGAAAAGGTATATTGTCGTTGACTGTTGACAATATGGAACATATAGATGGAGGTCAAAGAGATGAAACTGAACTCTATTGTAACCGGTCCCTAATCATGTATCTGTGAGATGTACAATAAGAACAGCAGAACTGCACAAAGCTAGATATTCTACATTCAAACTGTAGAATCATACTTTTTTAAATGGTATCAGTAAAAATGCAAATCAGGTGATGCCATCCACAAGACTTTGAAAGTTGCCACTAACAGCTGTAACTAACGTCTATCAATAATTTCTGCAAGAATTATTATTATTAGAGGATTAAGAAAACAATTGTATTTTCAAATCCATTTTGAAAGAATCTTGTCATGCATAAATTATTTATTTCAAAGGTAGTTTTTGAAGATACATGTTTTTTATTCAAAAGGTCTAACTGTATCGTACCCAGTATACCTTTATAAGCTCAATCAAAAAATCCAAGAGTAATGGAAAAATAGGTAACATATGGATGCATGTTAAAAAATAAAACTTAACTCGCTATTCTGTTTATACCATGATCATCACACTTGTTTTAATACGGGTGTATGTTAGCCACAAAACTTTGAAAGTTCTCATGTCTGCTAAGGTTTTTAGCAATGCGAAAGAAATTTTTTTTTTTTTTTTAGGAAGAATTTAGAATAAACCTGTCTCAATAAGTTAACTTTAAAAAACATTTGCCATGTATTAATTATTTATTTCAAAGGCACTTTTCAAAGATACATACTCTTTATTGAACAGGCCTGGGTGTGAGCTAACTAATGTATGAGCTTAATCAAACGAATCCAGAATGATAGAAAAATTTGTTATTCAATGAATAAGCTATATCTTTTGTGTTCTCAAAATAATATTTATACTATCTTCATGGTGACTACTGATCACGGCAATCAGGGAATAAAAAATAGTCAGGGAAACATCAGGGAATTTTTCGATAAGTCAGTTTTTGGGAATGGAAAAAAAATAGCAACCTACACAAAATTTATTCTGAATATTAATCAACATATATTTCAAGTCATATGTAGGACACAAACTTTTCTGGGTTTTTAAAATCTAGATCTTATTTTATTTTGCATCCATTCGCAAAATTCTGTAGGCCATAAAACGGAAATTGTATTGATATATTGAAGATTTTATAATTGCTGATTCCAAAGATGGTGAAACGGCTGAAAAAATGTATTTTTATTTACGTATTTCAGGAAGTTATACTTTGTTCATTTTTTTCCAATTTTTTCATCAAAAGAAACGCTCGGAAAAATTGACATATTCATTCGCATTACCAACTTCATATATAATGTTCGTTAGTTCTTTATTTTTAAATGTTCATACCTTTTTGATATGAAGTAACGAAGAGATTCGTTTGATTTATACATTCGACGACTGTAAACTTACCGTTTTCCGTGCACGCGTTTGCTAAAAAATGTGCTAATACCCGTCCGTGCCCGTAAAACTACTCTACTGGTTAGGCGCGACGTAAGCGATGATACGAGAAACAATCGTTTTATCAAAATGGATCGCGATATTGGAATAACTACTGTAGGAATTGCAAAAAAGTTATAAATATCGTCAGACCGGCATTAATTGAATTTGTTAATCAATCGCATGAGTATTGAACTAGGTGTATAAAAATGACCGCTACTGATGAAATCCTGCTTACACCGTTTCTCATTTTGCTTGTTCCCACTTTTTTCCAGATCAAAAGTCTGGGAAATTTTGTAATTTTGTCAGGAAAAGTCAGGGAATTGTTCAACCGGTTTTATTGACCACCATGATAATATTTGTTGAAATATTTATTTATTGTACTCAATCTATTTATAAATTAATCAAAGTTTTTAATTTTTAATTGCAAAACAGTTATACAGGTTTTTTGTTGAATTTACTTATATGTTATATTTTCATTTTTTTTGTACAGTGGAAGACTTGGTGTCCCTAATCGAAAACGTTGCTGTGCAAATTACAAATGGTTTTCACGATCAATCGCTTCAAATAAATGTAATCACGATGTGCAACACCCTAAAACTTTATGCTCTACAGCTGGAAGCAATCTACAAAGGTAACACGGATGGCTGTAAGAAAATTAAAAAAAATTAAGAAAACCCATTTGGATCGCTAACGTGAGGATGTGTTTCGCTTTCTAGACCAGCTAGATAGGGCTTTTGTAGCGTTTAGAAATGGAAGCCAGGACGAAAGGCTGGACCTGACGACCAGGGTGCACTTGCTGGAGCTTATTGAACTCAGAGCAAAACAGTGGCGTCACAACGACTCGATGGACACTTACTACAGTCAAAAGCTCTCTTCTGCGGACAATGTACGATTTATTTACCAATTTATAAATAATTTTCTCTCGATTTATCACTTTTCTACATTTCAAAATGTTCGAGTAACATTTGTTTTGACAATAACTTTAGCAAGCAGACTCTATGATCGTGGAGACGCCGACTACTCCACTTGCGACTCCTTTAATAGGGATGTCGTCTCCCCAAGTGGCACCTATGCTGGGCATCGGTGAAGTTATCAAGAACAGTGGGAAATTCGCAAAACCTACTCGAATCCCTGGAAAAAATTACTGCAAGGACGAGGTTGTTATTCGTAACAGCGATTCGGGAAAAGGTGAGTAACAATTCGGCCCATAAATAATAATTATCTACACCGTAATTTGAATTGTTCTCATCGAGCCGATGAAAAATGGCACCGAGGTCTCGTGTAAATTCCCTCTAGATCTTTTAAGACGAATGGTACTTTTGTCTTTTCCGTATTCTTAAAATTGTTTGCACGACAAAACAGTGATGGGAATAAAGGGGAGACGGGTTCACATGATCGAAGAGCTCAGCGAGACGATCATCTCCTTCCAGCGAGGTAAAAAGGAACAAAAACAAAACAAAAAAAATAGAAAAAAACATGCAAGCAGCAGCTTGTCTGCATCATGCCTCACTGCATTGCAACTACGATTAACATGACTTATGTTTTTTTTTTCCTTAATGTTAATCCTTCGTCTAATTTTATAGCGTTTCCAATTGTCGTTTTTAACAAATTTGTTTAAGACGACTTTTCCAGCCATTCTTGATATAACAATCACTGTGTGAAACTTCTTGCAAATAACTGTATTGCTGTCGGATCGATTGAATGAAAATGCATGCGTGTCACACGCGGTTGATCTGGTGTGTTACACCGATCAGATCAAGCAGATTGGAACCCTTTACGCTAACCTCATTAGTATCAAGAATTTTGTATTGTTTCTGTCAAGTTTTATGCATTGAATAACTGTAGTGAAGGATTATTTGTATTGATCAATCACCGCGGAATCCAAAGAAACATAATAACTAATAGCGTTTTTGATGACTTATTTTCAAGAGTAATTCTTACCTTTTTATTGTTTTTAATATTGGTCCATATTTTTCTTTGAACGGTGTTCCGTGAATTAACCATCCGAATATTTCAGTGCGTATTGTCACAAAATTATTATACACAGTACACACATACAAAATTATGAAGCACTTGCGATAAAATTAATTCATAAGCGAATAGACATACCGAAACTGTCGACAATATCTAACATTTATTTTGCCAATCTGTGGAACGCATATTTCAGAAAACGAGATAAGCCACATTGAAGTCGATTACAAATGATGGATTATCCTTGAACATCAAACTAAACGTGAGTAACCACCATCAGGAATTGTGGTTACTCAGCATTTCTAAAATAAATCCATCATTGTCTATATTTTTTTGCTTTATAGATATATGAGATGTAAAAAATTAGTCTTCACTGTGGTCAATTGATTCTTAAAACATTGTAAAAACGGTACTAAATACTCGGCATCGATGTGGCTATCGTAAAATACGAAAACGATCTTCCTTTCCATCACGCTTCATAAAACTTCTACAATAAAACGCGCTATTCATGAGCATAAACAGGCAATACGGCTTTCGCTGATTAAACTACTATTTATAATGACCTCATGTATCAAACGTTTGCACTATATAACGAACAATTGTTCTTCTTTCTCGAATCATTTCTCTAGTCATCCCCTAATGCAATTGAATTGCCTGGTGAAACAACCTATGATGCAAAGCATGTATTGAGCGTAACAAACTATCTGCGAACGTGATTTGTCCTTTTTCCGTAAATAATGGATTAACATTGGCCAATGGCTAGCCGTTCGTGGCAAGTGCATATAATCTGTGATTAATTAATCTTTAACAGCTCATTAGTCGGAAAATAAAAGGATTATTAATACCAAGACTTTTGCAGTAAACCCTGGAGCCAAAGAACGACTTGTCCAAATAACGGGAACTTCCGAGGACAAGATACAGTGAGTTTAGTCCTGAAATTTAGCATCCCCGACGTAATAAATTATTTAGGCTAATAGAATTCGGGGTATTTATTAAAATCGTTCTTACACAGCTACGCTAAGGATCTTATAAAAGATACTATACAACGAAACGCATCGCCGGTGAGATTCGAACAAGGTGGAGAGAAAAGCGGTATCGGAGGATCAAGTTCTTCCTTAAACAGTAGCGCATCCGACGAAAGCAATCGTCTTCAGCAACAGCAGCAACATACTTCTCGTCTCCGGTCAACGCTTCTCCACAGTTTATCCACCAACGACGCCAGTATTGGCGAATACAAGTACACGGTGACTGTGGGCCATCAGTCCATCAAAGTCACCGGCTCGAATCTGGATCTTGTCAGGGTGATTATTGCTCAGCTCAAATAACATTATTATTGTACTAACGAATGCGCAAAAATCAAATTATGAGATATCATCTGACTTTCACGTAAATTGAAAAAAATCCTATAGGCGAACGGTTACGAATAAATCAGATTAAAAAATGGATTAACATCCTGCTTGAAATACCTTATTTTCTTGCTTCATGAAATTTTTGCTGCTTTTTCCGGATGTAAATTATTGCAAATATAACAATTCTTTTTTCTACGGATCTTTCTTCAAGATTTTTGGAAGTGTTATTTTCTTCGGAAAATTTCATTCATTCACAGGGAAGTATCTCAAAATTCGCGACGTGGAAATAAAAATACTCAAGTTAAAAAAAGACATAAAAAATATTGCCAATTTAGGCTTCGCACCTTTTTTTGCTATTTGGTAAGTATGCTTACTAAATTTGGTTCTTTATACAGGAAGCTTCGAGAGAGATGCGAAATAAGGAAGCAATGGGTAATGCTTGCGTTCGCAAGCTTCCTTGATTATTCAATTAATTCAGTGTCTTATCAAGTGCTAACGCCTTAGTTGTTTTCTTTACCAAATTTGGTACCAAATATCATTGCGCGTTATGACGTACATGCCGAAAATTTCGAATTTGACAATGTGTGAAGCGCATTGTGAATTTAGTTTAAATTCAATACCGAACGTCTTCATTAGTTGATACGTACAGAACTATTTGGCTCATTAACTTATTTCGTACGTCTATGAATAATACTTCCAGAAATTAGTTGTAACATTTTTAAGAAGTATAAATAACTTTCTATTATTATTATTATTATTATTATTATCAGTATTCGTGTTATTGTAAAAAATCAAAGTTTGGATAAGACGAGCATTAGTACGATGATGTGCTTCGAATTCACAACTTGGTCGGTTCACATATTTACAGAATGCAAAATTGGCCTTGGACGAGTACTTTTCGAGTTACATGGAACAACTGAATCCAAGCGTGGATTACTTTAGTTTCGAAGAGGAGGCTTCATTTTCTCCTGTGACACCGTCCTCAATGAGTACACCTCTGACGCCAATGACACCGATTACTCCGAGTACCGGGACTCCATTGTCGTCGTTGATTGCGAGTACACCGTTAACACCGATAAATCTGAACGTAATCGGTCGTGAGGGAAGTCTCGAGAGCAACGCAACCTCGGAGAGCGACGAGACATTCAAGCCCGTAACAAGCAAGGAAATTGAAAGTGCTCCGAAAAAGGGTGAGCGTTTGACTATTTAAAATGATAATTTACGTTTTTTTCCGCCAAACGTTTATCGGTTTATCGGTTTAATCACGCGATTCTTGTACGCTTTGGTACGTTATACATGAAGAAAAATAACACTATTTCAGAAGTCATAAAACTCACCTATGAGTTCCTGCTTCTCTGTTCCAAGGGGCCTTACGCGAAGCGGGCTCCAGCCGACTGGACCCGTATACAGAAAATGTGCCCAGCCATCGTTCGCAAGGTAGATAGTCGTCCTCCCTATCTCCCTACCGATGATTATGTACCAACCGGCACAATTAACAATCATTCTAACTGCAACCCCTTCAACGATTTTAACGTCTATGATCAACCGCTCACCGAATCCGAGATTGTACCCCACACTGTCTATGGCTACTCTTACTGAATCACGTGATATTTGCTATTCCTGAAGTGGAGCATCAGCTACTTCTCTCAGGACCAAAGATTTTCAACTTCTTCTTTTGTTTTATTTTTTTAAATTGTCTTATTGTCCAGGTGATCGAAAGAGAGTACGAAAGCGAAGCTAAGTACTATCGTATCGATATAGTATTAAACGATTTGGTATTTCGATATTACCAACATCAGGTGATTTTCATTGATAGTGAGAAAGTTTAAAGAGATATATATTAGAATTCGTACTAATTTCGTCTCGAATCTACTTCGAAAGCAATAATAGCTTTAAAGATGGTTATTACGAATGCCGTTAAGTTCCTATTTTCACTTTTTTTTTTCAAACGATGCTAAAGATATTGTGATTTATTTGAAAGCTTCTTTGGTGCCATAAGTCGAGATTACGGCGGATCGGAGCCAATCGAAATTTAGGCCTTTGTTATATGATATCTTTACCCTCACTCAAAAATATATTTATGTTATTTTATACAAATTAGAAAAGCTAGCGAATCAAAGAGAATGCTTCGCGGCGGTCCGCCGTATATTTGGGTGGCGTGAGGGTAACCTTTTTAAAGGATCGTAAACCTCAATCCTCGAATTAAATTCGACGATAATATTGTTTCATTGCATTGAAGTAAACCTCAATTTGTTATTAGACTTAAGCATATATTTGTACGGCGTTTCATGTAAAGTTACGTAAACGAAGCCTTTTTCATGTCTACGTAATGTCAAACAAACGTTAATGAATTGTCCTCAGCGTTCGATCGCAGCCGTAACAAAACAGTCATTTGCGAGTGATATCTTTTATTTTTTCGTCCCAAAACCGCGTCTCGCGGATTCACCGAGTAATCTTTCGTTTGCCTGACATACCATGAAAAAAAGCTGAAAATGACAGATCTTCGTTATGAATTTTCATAGTTTACGTTATTTCGTAGAGTAGACAAAATTAATCTTTACTATTTTGGATATCGAGCTTTAGGTATTTTTAAGAAATATTCTGAATATTTTGACACGAATGGTGGACGAATAATCGTTACTCTGTGAACTAAGTTTAGTATAGTGAGGGCTGGTTACATTTATAATGCTCCAAACTTCCGAGCCTTTTATTGCTCAAGGCAATGACTGCTTAGTAGAGTTGCACAATCAAAAAGGAAGAAGAGAAAAAAAAGATGGTGTTTGGGCTCGGTAAAATATTGTAAAAGAAGGCATGGAAAACAAAAACATGCGCGTCCCTCGAATGTTGTGATATGCATGACTGTGAAGCGGAAGCTGAACTTACCGCTATTTTCATTGGGTCACTCGGTAATGGTGAAAGAAAAATGCATACAAACTCGCTTACATAAACACAGTTCCATAGTTGAAACATCCTGTAACGCGGACATGCTGTACGATCTGAATTCCAAGCAATATATCAAAAAGTTTGAAACTTTGTTTTTAATAAAGTTCTAATGATGAAACTGCGTATTGCCAGATACACAACATATAATAAAACTAATTTGTTTTCATCAAAATAACACTCGCACTCCGTATGGGGAGGAATGTGGCTTTTTTCATTTTCCTGTCATAAGCATGTCACCAGGAATTTGATATTCTCTCGAATGCATGATGCTACCTCAGAGATCGAAAGGTAAGATCATTTGATTGCTGTTTGCTTCCTCACAAAAATCAACTGTACCTTCTAACGTAAATTTTATTAGTAGTTAACGATAAAGGCCTCTTGTATAAAATTCTATTCTCTTCCAACAGATACCGATTCGCTGGTTCGAACCGGAGGCCTATAAGGCGAATGTGGCTGCCGCCGGCTTTGTTACGTTGTTGCCAGCCGGCGAAATCGACAACGATCCCGAGTGAAAGTAAGCCAATGGTTTTACAAACTTATCTCTGTGTGGACCTCGGCACTGTGAGTGTTTATTCAATTACAAAAAAAGTCATCCCGCGCTCGTTCCTTTTCGCATATGGTTTTGTCAAGCTCTCGATTATTATAGCATCCCGTTGGAAGCGTAATATTTATTTTCCCCGAGATGCAGGATTTTTACCACGAGAATATCGGGATGCCATCAATTATTTGTCAAGATCGTTACGATCGATCTCTACAGTAGAGATGGGCACTATCTGGTTTCAAAAACATTGTTAATATTTATAGAGAAAAAATCATTAACACTAATTATTGTGCAGAAACAATAATGGCGACGCTTTCAGAATGATTGTCAAGATAAAAGAATTAACCTTTCACAATGGATGATGAATATTTCGTCGACATAATAATCCATAATTCTTGGATCTAAAGTATTAAAAATAGGTTGTAACATGAGTAGTGCCCATTCTCGTTCTCAAAAAACACAAACTTTGATTTATTTATATTGGGTGTTCAATTCAGGTCTAATATACGATACGGCAGATATGCGCGTCGTTTTATTTAAAATTCATTATTTATCAAGTTTATTGAAGACTAATCTGCCGTTGTAACATGACCGCTCGCACGTGACAATTAGCGCGCCAATACGATCCGTGAAAAAGAGATCGAATACGTGATTTAGCATAGTCTAGTCTAAATATATGAAGAAGAAGAAAGAAAAAAAAATGGAAAAGAAGAGACAAGTAACTACTAGTCCGGTAGTCGTTCAATCGTGACACGATAACCAAATTAAGTCTACTAATGCCAAAAAAAAAATAAATAAAAAAGATTTGTTAAGTGATTTTATATTTTGTACGTCAGGACAGTATTGTGTCACCCGCCAAACGAGGCAGCTATCTCACTCGATAGGCTGAAATCATAAAAAAGCAAGTTAATTTAATTAACCTGATTGAAAAGTTCAGTTTCTTGTGAGTTCTCTGATAATGGTTTAGGTGACGCAGTTATATTATCGTTACGATTCTGTTATGTTTCTAAGAGTTTTTACACACAACCAATTTAATATTTATTATACTTGTACCGCGCCTATATTAATCAGGTTGAATAATAATACGTATTATTGTTATTATTGCCACGTTTAAGTAAAGCGGTAATTTGTTTTCCTAACTTATTACGATTCACACTAACTGCAGTAATATAGTGATATTATTGTACTGTATTGTTTATTAATAAATTGAAAAATACCACAAAAAAGTACGAGGGAGCTATTGTATCGTCGGTAGATGACTATGGATGAGGATATTGTGCGCTGAGGTTTGAAGTGATATACACCAAGTATTGGTAATTTTTCTAAGATTTTTTTTTGTTCTGTTTATTATTTCTGTACTGTACAGAAACATTGATATCCCAAATACACGTATACCTACACTTTGTGCTGGCTCGGCTAGCCTATCCGCAACAACCACAAAAATCGATTCTACTTATATTAAGATTTTTTTTTGTCAAAAGTTAGAAATGTCCTGCGATGGGTGGTACTCTACTAACTTTTCATTTTAAACTAAATATTGCAAAATAAAGATTGTTTTTCGGTATTTATATTCTCACATGAATATTCTACATGATATTTATTGATTTTCGTTAAATCTATCTTATGCTTATCGGACTCAACTGTTAACGACCGAACTGATCGAAAGTCAACCTTCATAATACGAAAAAATTGGCCTAAAATAAATAAAAGTGTTCGGCTAAAATGAATGTTTTCATCGTAAGTTGAGACCGAATGATCGTACAATATTAAAAATTGTAACATTATTTTTAATGCGATTGTGGCCAAGAAGGAATTAATGCACACTGTGGTGTATAAAGATGCAATGAGGATCTGTCGAATCAAAGTAACACTACTGATCGACGGTGAATGATTAATCTACAGGATTGGCAGTTGTAGTCAACAGTGGTTTTTAACGAGTAAAAAAAGTATACGCCTTTTCTATAGAACGCAAATATTCGTCACAAAAAATTAAAAATTATTCGATCATCGTCCGCTGATATTGAAATTTTCCAATCATGTGAAAAAAAAAAACCACTGTTCCAATACCGTACACGAATTTTTAGCACAGTTATCTCCTTAAATATATATTTATATATAATTATGCGTGTACATGTTGCTTTATTTATATATGTAAGGTGCATACATTGCAACTTTTCAGAATAATAGTTATTCTGTGTATAAATAAATTGTCAGTAGCAGAATTGATTCTCTCAAGGACTACTTCGTCGAATAGCAGGGACTCGAACGAAAGTTCGATCGTCCTGATATTACAAGACAACCAGAGGGATTCAACGTTGGTCAACCATGCCGAAGCATTCTATTCTGTCGTTGCATTTCAACGTCAGACAGTCGCGTGTAACGTGACTTATTGCCATGTAAGCACGATGCGTAAGTGAATGATCGATATACGTTCTTGAGTCGAGAGAGGCCGATAACGAAGGGCCCACAATCGAAGTTGACTATTGCGAGGAGAACGTGTGCAAATGACATTCGAGTAATAATTAAAAGCACACATTACTTTGAAAATTATCCTAGTCTAATTTTTAGCGTCTATAAAACTTGAACCGCGAGCAAAAATTCTTTAAAAACATACTCGCTCAATGTTCCTTTCATATTCGATGTGACACTTCAATCTATCATTTCGTCGCGCAATTTATTCCTCGTTGGATTAAAAAAAAAAAAAGACACGGGGGCGTGACAATTTTCCCCGCATCGAGTGATCAAGTAAGTAAAGAAAACTACTCGGACCGACTTATCAGCAATGAGATTTACCCGAATCGAGTTGTCGTTTCTTTTGTTTCTTTCTTCATTTTTCTATGTACAATATTGTATTCATATAGTTCGCACTCATACGAAAGATCTAACTAATCGATCTGTTTGGCGAGTAATAGACAGTTTCATTGCCAAATTTGTGTAATGTACGATACACCGCATATTCCCTTGAATCTCTAGTTTTTCACACAATCGAGCGTCATTAACACGCTTAAAATTTGTTGTTTTTTTTTCCTCCTTTTACCGTTACTTTTTTCTCGACCTTGTTTCTCACATACACATGCGAGGAATTGAATCGTGATCAAGTCACAATTACAAATACGTACTAATTACATTAGGTATAAGAGTCTCTCCACTGAAATTTTAATACAGCACACTTCTTCATTTAGAACACGTTCACACTCACACACACTTTTCGCGAATACTCACGTAGACATAAAAAATTATACTGTTCTATCTTTCTTTTCTCTGTTGCTTTCTCAAAAATTCCTCCCTTGATGGCTCTTCAAGTCAATTTTACTACGATCTTTAGCGACGGGAGCTGTTTGAATCCTTGATGCTTGCACTGTTGAAGGGTTAAAATACGTAATCCGCAGTAGCCATGTCTATCGCCCATCTAAATTTGTCCCGTTGAGTCTTATTGTAAATCTTTTCAATTGGGACATCAAACTTTTTACACCTGGAATTTCCGAAACATACTAAATTAATGACCATATTTTGACAATACAGCAGATAATATGAATTTCAAGGAAAACAAAAATGCAGTGATATTTCACATAATTAGGCAGTTTCATTGGCTCAGCGAAAGCTGTGATTTCCTGTTTAATATCGGTTATGGTGATATGAACTGCCGCGGTCGGTAATAAGCACGTTAATTCTCTTTTCTCAAGGATGCTGAGACTATAGCCGTGAAATTGCATGTTACTAGAGAAGGAACGAATGTAGAGGCAGAAAAAAGGAACAACTTGCTTAAATTTTGTTTCTCGAGCCCTTGTCTCATAATAAAATTCAAGCTTTCAAATTCCACTCTGTAAAAATCCAGCCAGATCTTCTCGAATTCCTTTCAGGTGATGTGGAACATGTATGCGTACGAGAGAGACATTACTAGTCTTGCCATCTCAAATTACTTCGCGATGGTTGATTTAAAAAATAAAAGACCAGAATTCTTGGAGGACCAAGTTCACGGCTTTTACCAAACGGTCAAGCGTGGCAGAGAAATTCAGATAATAGTTTTCGTTATCAACAGAGTAGTTTCACATCACCTCAAGGGATCATCCCACTTTATACATGAAAAAAAATTAGCTGTTTTCGGCAATTTTTCATACTACACCTATAAAAGATGTTCATATGATTCCGGCTTGATAAAAGCACTCTTGAATTATATAACATTTTTGTAAAATTCATTTTGCATTTTTTTTAATATCAAAATTCTCTGCAGTTCCTTCAAAGAAGGCATAATTGCTGTGCAGATATTTTATCCGAAATTACTGGACCAATCCTCAGCAAAATTTTATGTACATTTCGCTAAGGATTGGTCCAGTAATTTTATGTACATTTTATTTCGGCACACGTATGATTACTGCTGGAACTAGGACAACGTGAAAAATTCGATTTTTACTGTTATTAACCGAAAGGTCACGCAAAAACACGTTAAGTATATCATATGAATATCTATTACAGGAGTAGTATGGAAAATGTCCAAAAATAGCTCATTTTTCGGTCGTGTAAAGTGAGATAAGTCCTTAAATGTATTTGTTGTCGTTTGATTGAACTTACCATGCAACGGAGATACGGGGATCGAGGTAATTGAGCTTGGAAGTTCCCAAAGAAATCTCCTTATTCTCTTCCCTGTCGGTGGCTTGAACCTCCAACTTGCACAACTGATCCTTGAGTCGTTCGAGCGCTTTCTTTTTCTTTTCGTAGTTACTGTAGAAAGAGATTAATTTTTATTGATGATAAAAGTCAATTGAAACTGATATAAGTGAACTGTACATAGAAGAAAAACTTACACTTTCTCTTTAACAGAACCCCTCTTTGCCTCGTGTTTAGCATCTTTGCATTGCATCTCTGTTTCCGCAATCAATTCCTTCTTGGCGTCGATCTTTGCCTTCAAATTCTCCATAGATTTTGCGTGTGTCTTGGGCACGGAACGTTGATGGTTACAAAGTATAGCGACTGCACGATTAGCTCTGTTGTACGAAAGAATCTTTTCTGCGACGGTGTCGTCTGGATTGGTTAGTTGGTCAAGCTGCTGTTGCAGTGTCCACGAGGCGTTGTAAGTCCTGAATACTTTGGCGGTAAGGCCTTCCATCAATTCGTTGAGATGCTTATTGAGAACCATAGTGTTTAGTCGATCGAAGAGATCATCGCCGGGCGCTTTGTTCTCCATGAACAATGTGAGATTTTTAAAGACACGTTTTTCCACGGGTACTTCATTGTAGTATCTGATGGAATCTTTACCAAGAAAATCGAATACGACCACGTATTCTTTGCCGTCTTTCTGCTCGTGCAACGATATGTGCTCTACTCTGAGAGAGCAACAACCGACGGTATCGGCTTGATCCTCGTCTTTTTCGTTACCCGCTCTGAGGGCGAGTTTATCGACAAAGTAAAGTGCCACAGCTCTCTGTCTGATGCGCATCTCCTTGCTCTTCCAGTCTTCTCGATACTCAGCACGAATTTTGTCGATCGATTTGGCCAATTTTCGGGCAGTCTCGTATTTCTGCCAATCCTTCTCGCCCTTGAGCTTGCTCGACGGATTAAGCATAACGTATTTAACCTGACCCTGAACGTTCTCGGTCCACGAGGCGAGCCAAGTGACGTTTGGATCGCTCCGCACCTCTTTCCATTTGTGACCCGACGGTGCTTTTGGAATCTTCGAGTCTTTCGAGCAATTAATCAGCACATCCTCGGGTACAACTCGCTTCTTGAGCTTACCCATTTTAGGATGCTCTCCGCGACCTCTAAACAGACCAGGCGGTTCGATCTTGAAATTACCTATCTTCTCTTTGTGACCGTCAATCGTGCAGAAACCGTATTCCTTCTGAATCTCCTCGTTCTGCTCCTTTATCGCTTTTTTCTCCTCCTTCGTCATAGCCTTACGTTCCTCCGACTTTTGCAGGAAATACGCGTGCATCTCCTTAAAATTGCACTTGCTCAGATCCATTATCTTGGATCTTTCCGATTCGGACATGACCTCTCGCCAATCGTGAAAGAAATTATCGTTGAATGCTTTCTTGGTGGTATAGTCGTGATCCAACATACGGGCGTAGAAGGTCGCTACTTCTTCGGTATCCTGAGTGAGCTTCATTTCCTTACCGTTGTAGTAGAATTTTACGTTAGGCGGCAGTGGCTCGTACGGTGGTGCAAACACAGGTCCTTTGTGTTCCAGGAAATGCCACTTGGTGCCATCATTTTTCTTTTCCTCTTCCCACCTAATTGCATTTTAATTAATATTAATTAACGCACAAAACAAAATATCATTTGATTTATAACACATTATACTAAAGGTAAAAAAAAAACTCAATTGTCTCCATAATATTGTAAGGATATCATTTTTCAATTCAATTTCAGTAGAAATATTAATTGCAGATGTGCCCTCTGATTGAATACGTCTGATTATGATAATTACTTGTGCATTGATAAAAACAATAATACTCAAATCACTGGCGTTTAAGCTCACTTTCTACTTATGAAGGGTATGATACGTCGCTTGTATTTTATACTACATAACCTCGAAACGTGAACACACGGAATTCGCCGTGTTGTGTATCTCAATCGAGATAAATTGGCTAGAACTGCAGTCGATATTACAGCGACTGCATTGATTAATGTCGTGGTCATTCTCTATTCGTCAGAGCAAACCTCCTCATTATTTTCTACGACTAGAGAACGAGCACAACATCGGTCCGTTAAGGTATTATGGTAGCGATAAAAAGAGACAACGAAAAGAGGTTATGCGATTCGAGCACGTGACGAGCTTCGTCTAAATTCGGAAGGACTCGTGCTCGTCCGAGTTCCCTCACCATTTCCAAACTTCGGCTTCCTCTTCCACCTTTTTCTTCTTTCTCGGACTCGTCTCTGGTTTCGCAGGCTTGGCGCCCTTCTTCTTCGACTTCTGCAAATCAGAAACGAGGTTTTTTTTCTCTCAAATTTTGATGAATGAATTCGCGCGCGAAATTGAGCTTGGTATCAAGTGGTCATTGACCCGACGGCTAAAATTTCGTTTAAGTAGAGAGGGATGATTATGATGTTCTGCTGCTCACCTGAGATTGTTCTTCGTCGTCCTCCTCGTCGTCGGAGTGCTTCCTCTTTTTCTTTTTCGTCTTAGTTGCAAGTTTCTTGGACTTCTTTCGGGCGGATAAAGGCATATCCTCCTCGTCATCGGAATCCTCCAATTTTTTTCTCTTACCGTGTGGCGAGGTCAGCGTCCTCGCGAACTGAAAAATAAAATTTCTCGATTTATCGTCGAGCGTTAATGGACCGTTCGCCGGAGTTTACGAACCAATGATGCCGAAGATTGTCGGTGTTCTGGCTCTAACTCATAGCGGTTACTATCTAACGACAGAGCCGAGGTACAGACCTTCGGATTCGTGTACAACACAGTGTTAATTTTATATTCTACGTCACCAGCCATTTTGTTTGTTTGTTTTTTTTTCATCAATGACTTTCGTCAAGTCACGCCAAGATGCAAATATCAATTATCGCATATTTTTCGTTTTTCCAATAAACAAAGAAAATTTTTTACGATTTAATTTTAAGGTTGACAGCCTAATGTTGATTCGAATTGGGAAACAATTGAAGCGCAATAGTGCGAGACTTACCAGTGGTTTATCTTCGTCGGATTCATCATCCTCAGTTTTTATGGTCGTGTTGTGAAGCTCCGAAAGACGAGTGTCGTTCGCGTCGGTTGAATCCAAGTTTACATCCTCGCGGATTTCATCTTCGTCCTCTTTGATATATAGTGGTGGCTCCTCGCCACTATCCTCGTCTTCTTCGGGCTCGACCGCTGGATACGACAGAGGTTCCTGTAAGATGCAATACAAGCAAACGATTTAGAATTTTCTTCTCCTTGTATTCTTGGAAAAAAAAGAAAGAAAGAAAATGTAGCTCACCTCCTTCACTTCCGGCTTGGGGTACACGTCGTTATGATCAATCACTTGATTCTCGTAGCTTTCAGTCTTAGTTTCAGCTTCCTCCTTAATCTTTGGCTCTTCCTTGACCTTGTGTTCCTTTTTGCTCTTATCATCGCGGTGCTTAGCTGTAAATATGAAAAACAAGTGTGAAATATGGCTTATGCATGAAAAGAAAAGTAATTGACTGATAAATTGTACAAAATATTTGCATCGTACATCTGTCCTTGTCGTGACGATGACGATCTTTTTCCTTGTCGTGACGATGCTTGTCCTTATCGGAGGAGCGATGTTTCTCTTTATCGGGCGACGAGTGAGAACTGGAATGCCTTTCCTTGTCCTTTTCTGAGGAATGTTTGCGATCCTTGTCTTTGGACGACAAACTCTTGTCCTTGTCCTTATCACGAGAGCTCGAGCTGTTCACAGAGCTATGTTTGTCTCTATGCTTTTCCTTGTCCTTGTCCTTGCTCCGCGAACTCTCTTTGTCCTTGCTTGAACTACTCTCCTTATCCTTGGAACTGACATGATGTCTAAGTAGGATAAAATCATTATTATTCACAAAAAATACGAATTAAGTAATGATACATTTAATAATATTACTTTTTTCAATCAATGACAGTTTGATTTTCATGTGAAATTGTTAATACTCACTTGTCTTTATCCTTGGAACTGGAACTAGACTTGTGATGATCTCTACTTTTCTCCTTGTCCTTGTCTTTGGTAGACGAGCTACTACTGCTACTTTTGTGGTCCTTATCTTTGCTCGACGAAGAGCTACTCTTCTTGTCTTTGTCCTTGCTACTGCTGCTACTGCTGCCATGCTTGTCCTTCGAGGAACTTGAACTATGCTTATGTCTATCTTTGTCTCGATGCTCGCTCTTATGACTCTTTTCCTTGTCCCTGCTTCGATCCTTGTCCTTATGATCGGACTTGTGGGAGCGCTCCTTGTCCTTATCTCTATGCTCCGACTTATGCTCCTTCTTACGATCGAAACCATTGGACATGCCATTCATATGAGCATCTGCAAATGAAAATGGCAAAAGTTTATTCGCCACCTTTATCCTACACCAGGCCAAAGACGAGATGGCTATAAACGGTTGATAGTTTTGCATAAGCTATACATTGGTTATAAATCTCTATTTAATTTTACCTAAGAAATTGTTCAAATACTCTCGTTTTATAAAATTTTCAAATTGGTAAAAAAAAAAAAAATTTTCTTCTAAAGTGCAACAATTTTAAGTAAAGTGTCTTGAAAAAATGCTGGTACACCTTTGAAATCTAGCCGCGGGTATTTTGTTAAATTCGTATACTTTGTTTTTTCAATTTAAAAAAAAATTGCATAATAAAAAAACGTAACGCCACTGAAAAAAAGCGCGAGCGAAAGGGTTAATTGAGAGTCGTTCGATCGCGAACTCGCGTGTGCCACGCTATACGAAAAATATTTCGATAGTGTAAGATAAAAGATAGTCATTCTTGGTTGGTAGAATTATTTAAATAAATTAAGAGCTCGGAGACGCGCGTTATTTCTGGTGAGTGGATGTACGAGTGGTAGAGTCGTAAATAATTGAGGAATCAAAGGGACAGGTAGGAAAATCTGGAGCATGTGAAACGAAGCACGTGTCGTTACGAGCGCTTGGGTCGTTCGGCGTTAAGCATTCGTCGCGGCAGTAGCGTTTGTGAGTTTGACTATCTCTGAGGAAGAGAGGCGCGTACACACAGACTCTTGGGCTCTGTGCCCGAAGCACGATACTTGGATACGTGTACCCATGCCAAGCTCAACTTACCTCCATGATTCCCGGCCGCGCTGCTATTCTCCTTCGATATTTTCTCCTGTAAATGAATAAAAAATGTAATCTACAATGTTGTAGGTTTAAGAAAAATTGAATAGACGCCGTGAGTCGGTCGATTAAGTTTCGCGATAGTAGAGGGTTGGCATCGGGAAAACGAGGTGTACGGTACGGACTTAGCCGCAGACGCCATTTTGGGACTTAGAAAAATTTCGCGTCCTCGCGCGTGCAGTATTTCAAGAGAAAGCAGGCTTAACCCGTTGATTTTACGAAAAACGGAGCACGTACGGGAATTAGTATCGTTGAGAATGATGTGGATATGAACGTACCGTATCGGAAATTGGCCGAGGTACGGCCTGCTCGACCTCCATTTCTGACGTACAAGCGCAGCTCTTGTGTGTTAGACTGTGGCACCGAAGGAGAGAACTCTAACAGCGAAGAGTTAACAGGAGGCACGCCACCGCTAGTCACCTCGGTCGCTACTTCGCAAGACTGCGGCGACTTCGGGCCAAGCGGCTAAGTGCCACAAACTCGGTAGAGCGCATGCGTCGCGCATTATTCTTCTCGTCCCCCACCAACGCCGCTGTCGACGGCCGCCGCCGGTGCATGGCCGACTCGGCATTCGTCCACCTCTCCTCCTCTGCTCCACGTACCCTCAATCGCCTATACAACGCCGCAGAGTGCTCGTCACTCGTTATTTCGAAATTTCGCGAAAGATCGAGGGCATCGAAATCGAACGTTTTCTTTCCAAGGAGATCAGGACATTTTTTGTTGTTGCAGGGATAAAATAATAAAATGCTTGCATGTACAATACTTGTATTCATTACCCTCATTCGGACCGAACAAAAACACGATTATTCGCTCGATATTCTCAATCACTCCCAATCGCATCATCATCATCATCACCATTGTCATCATTTACACGGGGCATCGTCGTTATTACTATCAAATGATACGTTAAAATAGGTTCGTCCTTAAAAATAATAACATGCAGGTCGGATGTACAGGGAAAAAAATGCTTCCGACGCTATTAAAATGTACGACATGATTCTGTATGCTACGCTTCACTTATCTAGATGAATCCTTACAGTAACAAAATAGTTTGTACAATATGTGGGCAGTAACGGACACATGTAGCTGGCGTTACGAACACGCGTGTTGCTGCCGCGATGCAATCTTCTTTTCTTCTATCATGGAGTTTTTTTTTCGCCATCTCCTCATGGCTTCGAATACTCTGGCTTGCCTTCCGCGTTCCACGTTGTCTTCATTTTTTTAAAAGCCATTACGGCGTACAAAGCTGTAATATCGAAAAATTGTTATTATTCAATTTGTTTTATCTCAAGAAATTCGAAGTGCTTCACGCAATTTTGTGCCTTATTTTTGGGGCACACAATGTTTCCTCAACAACACAAAAACTATTTTATTTTCAAAGACATTATCTAATTAATATAATTATTGGATGATGTTGATGATAAATAAATTACAGCTTCATGTATGCCCAATAGAAAAAAAATCCGTCTCGAATAAGGAGCTACTATCATTAAACATTAATCGATCATTCCGGTTCAAAATTAAAAAAAAAAATCGATTTTTTAATCATTTTTCGAAAGTATATGGAGCAATCCCGCCGTTTCGACCAGGATTTGAACTCGATCTTCGACTTGGTTCGTAATTTTTTGTAGGCTTAGTTGGAGGCTTCAAAGGTACCGTATACATATATTTTTGTCTATGGCAATCTTTTTTAAATATTTTTTTTAAGTGACATATCAAACGCCATAATTTAAAAATCCGAAAAAATTCTAAAAAATACTTAGTTTAATATCGAAGTTTTCTAGCTTATTGCCAAAGTGGGCAAGATTTTTCTTCTTATACTTTTTAAGCTTGTTTATTTAAAAAATTATTTGTGTTTATCGAACAAGCTTAAAAACTATAAAGAGAAAATCCTTGCACACCTTGGCTATAAGCTAGAAAATTTCGATGGTGAATTAGGGGGTCCAACTAAGCCTACAAAAATTTTCGAGCCAAATCGGAGAGGTCGAGGTCAAATCCTGGTCGGAACGGGGTGGATCGCCCCATATATCCATAAACGTATTCCGTTAAAACTTTAATGATCGGAGCAATCTAACAATATTATTTTATGACTTGGTCTTTGCTACTTTTGCTACCTGAGCGTACTCGCTCATCAGGTCTTTATTTCAATGTACCCTCCTTACCTCTATTAATTGAAACACCTTCATGCCTTTTTTCTTAGAATTGAACTATTGTACGTAAACTTTACGACTGAAGAATGTCTTTGAAATATTTGATTGAATATTATTGAAATTTCAATTTTTACTATTATTTTGGGCCAAAAACAGTGAAAAAAAAACTCAATTTGGCTTTTACCTTCGTCATTTCAATATCATATTGGACCGAATTTAAATATTTTTGATTGTTTCATTTTGGATGAACCGTTATCAATATATCAACGCCGGCGGCGACATAACAACTTTATCAGAAGACACGTTTGCCTGTCATTTTCATGTATAAAAAATGTTAAAAACCGGATCCTTTTTTTTTTTTAATGTATTTCAACAGCATATTTGTTAAGCTCAATAAACTACATATCAAAATCTATGATAATATTTTTTTACTAAATTGACCAAAAATCGCCTTTTTTTTTTGCATCTCAACCAGAATGATCCCTCAAACACTGTCAAATTCGTAATGCATGGTTGAAGAAATTGACTGGCACATCAAGTTTGATAAAAAACTACGAACAATTATTGAACGGATACTAACCGACAGCAGTGAACGCGCGGTCGGTGTGTGGCTTCGGCGGTCCCCAGAGTTAAGCCGCATTGTTTGCGGCATAACTTGGATGGGTGACCGCTTAGCCGGGCACTGGTTTGCGCGCCAACTGCTGAGCGGGAGGCAGTTTTTCTGAGTTTCTAATGTATCCTCATACAGTAGAAACTCAGTAAAAATAAAACCGTCTGTATCGGCACAGGTTTTCCCTGTGCCCTCGTGCAAATGCAATACAGTAGTGCATTAGGATGAGTGGCTGCGGACAACGCTCTAGGGGGTCTCGAGGAATGAAATGGGGAATAAAGGGAAGGGGAGAGTAAAAGTCGATTGGCGTACTTGAGGAGCAAAAAAATAAAAATAAAAAATAAATAAATAAATTGAACGGATACTAAAAAACACGTGCCTCCTCGCGAACTGTTATTTCTGACGTTATGTTTTTGTAAATCCATGGCTATAAGTTTAGCTTTAAAAAATCTTTACCGCTGCTGATCAATCCACAAGTTTTCCCAAACGCAACGAAAAATACTTAACATTGATTCAACTAGAGCGATACATATTGTGGAAATATATAACTTACAGGTAGCTTCCCATTCCGATTGAGATAACGTGCCGATCTTACGATGCCCAGTAGAGCTCTGCATATGTTGAATAGCATGCAGGTAGTCACCGGTAGATTGGCCTAAAAGAGGAGCTTCGAGATACGGCGGGTAAGTCTCTAAAGCCTGCATCTTTCCCAAAAGCGATCTGCCCTCGCCTTTCATACGCTCGTAAAATTCTTCGAATCTTTCGAACATAACGAAATCAAGACCAAATTTCAGTGCAAGCTTACGAAGAGTGGGCAGATGAACAAGAAATTCAGGACAATCCACGACGCCCTCGAGATTAAAGTTATATTTTGCTCCGAACAATGGTGGCGGCTTTGTTTTGTCGCATTGAAAATCAACGCTATACAGGTCGTTGCCGTATTTATTGCCTTCGCACTTGTGCCACCGGGAACTGAAAGGTAAGGAAACGTCGATTGTAGCACAACTTAATACTGAGAAAAATTTACTTAGAACATTTAAGGAGGCATCGAGGGTACGTTAGTCACGTATTAAGATTTCAACAACTCTTTTGTACACATTTTCGAAAAAAAAACTAATTAAAATGAAGATGATTCTAGATTAAAGGAATCCTTACTTCATGTCGAAAATGTGTAGAGCAACATACTAAAAAGTAACTTAGCTTATGCTGATAACCGAGGGGATATATCAAGTAAAATTTGTAATTATTATTCGATCCTAACGAACAGTAGTTGATTTTGTTACTTTGCTGCAAATTAATTTGCAATACATTTTCATCCGTTAAGTAGCATTTCTTTCATGTGGATCTAGTTTTGTTTACACTATTTTCGCATCAATAAAATGTATAATCTTGTTAAGTGAGTTCCGTTCGGCACTCAAAGTCAAATCAGTGCTATATTTTCGCAATCGATTTTTTAAACTGTTTATGCGCCATGAGACCACAGTGGAGGGTGATTCCTATTGAAGTATGTATACTCAACCAGTAGAAAACCTTATAATGACGAATTTGCATAAAGATTAACTAATTAAAGTTTCTTTTCAATACGATACATTTTCGTTCAGTTTTTTCCGAGTATAATCTGTAATACTTTGCTGATTTAAATGAGTGACAGCTCATCCTTATTATTTAAAAAATACTCTACCAATTGACCTCTAGATATTGACCATAGTGTTCATCGTTCCATCGTTATAGCCTGTTCTTTAAGGAAGTATTTTTATTTTTGTTACACAACAGCTTATAATTAATGAACGGTCAACACTAAAAAATATCGGGGCGGTCAATTCGGTGAAAATGTAACCCATTGAAGAGAAATGTTTATAATTTGATCTTTTTGAAAATCCGTCACTGTTGGTCTTTCTATGAATTGAGTATACATGCTTCAATACAAATTACCTTCCACTATGGTTATTTAATGCATTAGACTCACAAAAAACGATTACAAAAATGAAGCGCCGATTCGACTCTAAGAGTCGTACCGAACCTCCTTAAATCATATCACGCAATTGAGCTGACTGTATCTATGATGCCTCCTTGACAAATTCGAGAAAACTTACACCAAGTCATTGGCATCGGGAATAGTAGCGATGAAGTAGCCACCGGGTCGTAGGCTTTCGGCGGCATTTCGGAGCATGCACTCAGCCTGCTGTAGCGATTCGAAGCTGTAATGGAACGCAAACTGGCAGCTTACGAGGTCCAGCTTTAGACTGGGATCCTTGTACTTTTCCCTTAAACGCACCTGAAACCTTCCATTTTAACGAATTCCTATTGTCAATCGCCTGCTCTCTGGCGTACAGAGTTTTTCATCGAGTTATATCGACTTTGAAACAATGAAAAAAGGACAAATACAAATTTCTTTTTAAACGGTACCTTAGTGCAGTCGCAAGTCAAGAATTCAGCGGTGAATATAGGTGCGAAACCGCGATCGTTGCTACTTCTACCGAGCATGTCGTTGTAACGGGACTGACACTGTTCTACTGAAACTCCAGCGATGTCCGCGCATATCAGATGCGTTATATTAGCTTTACGCCATTTAAGAAGATCTCCTCCTTTGCCGCAACACATGTCTAGCACTCTCAAAGGCGCACCATGACTGTTGTCCGATCTCACTTTTGCCAAATATTCATCTGTGCGGAAGCAATTGAAATTAAACATTTTCCTATCAAAGATGAGAAGATCTAACAGTTTTCATTTAATGTGAAATGTGAAAATTTATTTGGTGCTCTGGGATAAATCCCCTAAGAGCACAGATACATATGCAGTTTGAACAGTAGTATGTAAAAAATAAAATAAAAAACAAAAAATAAACATAAGAATTAATCGATACAAAGATACAAAAATTCTTAGTCTTAGCCTAGCTTACTCTAACTTAGAGCCTCGCTGGCCCTCGCTTCTAGGTTCGAGTTGCATTTATGCATGATAATTATTGTTGAGCACTGAGATTTAATCAATTCTTATAGCAAAAAAAAAAGAATCACTCTTTTTATAAGGTACATTTAATAAGAATAAATTTACCGCCATAAATGCTATGAAATTGTTGTTCACTGGCATCAGTGTACCTCTCTTACTACATCAAAACTCGATAAATCATAAAAAGGTATCCAATAGCTGCATATCTATATTATTTTCCTCAAAAAATCTACTTTTTTCACATCACACTTTATGTGAACAATATTTAAGAATAAATAAATGTTGATATGTTACATTTATTACGTTTTTGACTTGTTTTATTTTTGCAATAACATTGTGCAAAATTTAGTGTTATTCATACGAGATAAAACAAATAATGACATACAAAATATACAGAGACAAATATTGATAGGAAAAGTCACTTTTCCGAAAGTTGAAACATAAATGATTGGATAGTTGGAAAGAAAGCAGTTTCTGAAAAGTAACAAGAGATTTGCAAATAACGAGTAGTGCGTATTTCTGTGCCCCTTTCTTCCGTTACTACAAAATCTTGTTTCATTGAAACGCATACTCACTTATGAGCATACTCTTGATCCAATTGTTAAAATTTCTCATGTAGACAATGCGACTCTGATTTCTCTGAGTGAGGCCCTTTTCCTCAAGAGAATTGTAGTGGTCAGCAACCAGCGCTGTATTGTCAGTTACTTTTTCAGGCTCCTCGACATCTCTACTCGTGCCAATTGAGAGGTCGGACGGAGAGCCAGGATTCTGAAAAATGATGATTTAAAAATTCATATTGATTTAAAAAAATTTTCGTTAATGTCGAGAATGAAACAGCGCTTACGGGTGATGCGGCAGCCTGATCGGTAGCGTTCTTGGCGAGGCTCGCTCCTTTTGTCGGTCGTCCGTCGTCTACATCCAATCGTCTTCTTTTCTCGCACCTTTTATCCTCAACAACATTCGTATTATCTTCCGAAACAGAGTCTTCCTGGTTTCCTTCATTCTTACAGACGGCTTCAGCGCAAGGTGAAGACATTTCGAATCGAAATACGATACGTCGAAAAATGTAAGTGTGGAAATGAGACGCGCGGTGAGAATACAGTCGTGGGTTTTACTTGGCGCTCATCAATGCGCGAGCGTCGTTGCCGAACACATCATCCTTCACTAACAAACGCTGTAAACTTTTTACTATGCCTTAACTATCGTAACACCGCGATACAATCCGTACAACATCCATCCACCATACTGTGTTTAACAAACATAGACATGCACACACATCGCTTATCGCAGCGGAATCGAATCGCTACGCCGCGATACTACTAGCAAAGATGAGCAGGAAGGTTGCCAGTGGCTTAATCATGAAGGTAAGTATGTGTATCCTTCATAATCACGTCGGTGATGGTGGCGCACGGTCTTACATATAGTTCTTGCTACGATAGCGGTTTTTAGTGGAGGTACGCACGGTTACTGTCCAAACGTTTGAATGACTCGTGAACGGCGTGTCGCTACTAGTCTAGGGGTTCTGTCTGTCCCCTGACTCCTTACCACATGTGAACACAACAAACTGTAGGTTACATAACCTAAATAGTCAAAGCCGGCAAAACGATTTCGCTATTGTTTTCCAATTCGCAAGTTTTGTCTCCGTTATTTGGATCTTACCTAAGTGCAAACCGGAGACCCATTCGCTGGGACAAAAAGTGCTCCGTCTTTAAAGGGATGTGTTACAGACGTGTTAATTGCTCTGATGGTAACAAATCGCTTTCCCTATTTTCTCCAAGGTGGTCGACGCTTCAACCAAAAGCAAATTAGGTTTTCGTACTGAATATATAGAAGAATGAAAACCTAATTTGCTTTTGCTAGTCAGATCAACCGATGTGGAGAAAATGGGGAAGGCGACTTGTTACCGGCCGATCACTGAACCACACACCCTTAAAGTGCTAAAAAATATCGAACCGTTCAAGGTGGTCCTTTCGCATTAGGTAGTCAAGTCAGTGCTAAATTTTGAAGCGTATTTCTATACATTTTGGTAGTGCTGCCGACTGATCTGAAGAGTATCTTACTCATCATCAATACTTCTTAATGTATAAATCCATTCACAGACATGACAATCAAAATTTCTGCATCTTCAAAAAAAAACTTTGTCACGTTGTAGCGCCGCGACATTAGTTCTGAGAGAAAAATGTCTTGGGACTTTTATGTTCCTTTTTTAATTCCCCAATGGCGGATATTTTCGAAAAAAAAAATTTGTGTGAAATTAAGACGATCTGTGCAAATTGAAAACTTTGTCACGCTGCATCTTTTCCGTTTTGACTCAGAGAGAAAAGTTTGTAGGAGACATCTTTCTTTTCTCATTTTGAAGTGGCGGTTATTTGTACTTTTGAAGTGACTGTTATTTGTAAGAAGTTATTTGGACTTTTGTCTTTGTCCACGTTTCGTGACTAGAATATTGATCAAGAGCAAAAATACCGCAGGACTTTTTTGTAGTACTCATGATTATCTAGTGGCGGGTTCAGCCGGATTTTTTTTTATGGGCAAAGACATTTTTTTTGCCATTTAAAAACTTTGGACCACGATATCTTGGCTAGATCACCTCCTAGAAAAAAAAACATATCTGCCTTTTCTGTTGATTTTTCGATTATCTAGTGGCGGGTTCCTCCGGATTTTTTTTTAAGAGCAAAGAAATTTTTCTCGAAGTTTTACAATGGCAAAAAAAATTCTTCGCCCTTAAGAAAAATTCGGCCGATCCCACCACTAGATAATCAGTACTACAAAAAAGTCCTACGGCACTTTTGCTCTTGATCAATATTCTAGGCAGGAAACGCGGACAAAGACAAAAGTCCAAATAACTACTCACAAATAACCGTCACTCTAAAAGTCAGCGTGACAAAGTTTTCGATTTTCACAGATTGTCTTAATTTTACACAAATTTTTTTTTTCGAAAATATTCGCCATTGGGGAATTCAAAAAGGAACATAAAAGTCCCGAGACATTTTCCTCTCAGAACTAATGTCGCGGCGCTACAACGGGACAAAGTTTTTTTTTGAAGATGCAGAAATTTTGATTGTCATGTCTGTGGATGGATTTATACATTGAGAAGTATTGATGATGAGTAAGATACTTTTCAGATTTTCCTCTCAAACTGTATGTGCAGATGGATTTATATATGTATTAAGAACTAATGCTATTCAGCAAGCTATACTTCAGAACAGTCTGCACAACAACCAAAATGTGTAGAGACCCAATTAAAAATGTAGCGCTGATTTGACTAACTACTGCGAAAAGACTACCTTATGAAATGGCAAGTGGCGGTTCCGGGTGTTGTCCATGTTCATTCACGGTTATTTGACCTCATTTGGCATGCCGAAAATCGGTTTGCTAGATATGCTTCGCATTCAGACGTTCTCGAATGTACACTTGAAAAGGTTTTATCCTCTTTTACTTCCATGTTCCCTTGTACAGAGCACACCTCCCAAATTTTATCATATGCTATCGTTTATTACCATCCAATTAAGAATGCGCCAAAATGTGTATTAAAAAATCAACAAATGACAAAACAATTTGTTGTCAAGAAAAAATGATCGGAATTAACATCCCTAATTTCATCATCTCTAATTCCACAAACCTGAATATTTAGAAGATACTTTAGAAAATGTATGCTTAAATGTATGCTTTGGAGGATAAAATGATTACTTGCTGACATTTAGGTTCAGATAACGCGGATATCCGAATATCTTCACGATCCGGATTCAACAGATCTGAAGGTGCAGATTCAGATGTTCGGATAATTCGAAGCATCCGAATACACGAATGCGTGTCTGTGACCAGATATCCGAGTACTGTAAAAATGTCATCGCTAAAAAAAAATCACTACTAAAAACGCCAGCGTACTAACGTTAAAACAAGGTATAGGTAATGAATAAAGTGTGCTTGCAAGTTTTTTTCTCAGGCCCATCTCCAAAATTCCTTCATTTCACTCAATACGCGAAACACAGTTTTACGCACACTTCGTGCGCAAAAATTCCCATTTCCAGTCCTTTTGAAATAAAGTTTTACATGATACTCATGCGATCAACGTTTTCTTAACTCGCGTGATTGCAATACTTGCCTTCAGCTCGTCGGAAACTCATGTTCTTCGGCAAAAGTTTTATCGCATTATTATTCTTTGTGCCCAAAAATGATTCTAGCGAAAACTGTCGCCTGTCAACAAATATTTAGAGGTCGCCCGGATCAATACAATACGTTCATATTCTTCAGAAATTGTTCTTGTTTTCAAAACTTTTAAGTCAACAATTATACTGTTGTTGAAATAAAAATCCTGCTGAAAGCGTGCTCAAAATAACTAGTCCAAAAATATTTTGATGTCGTTCACTGCACTGCAAAGATTTATCTATTTAAAAAACTGCATTTTTTTGTTATATCATTCGTGAATAAATATTCGAATCTGTGATAAATTCAAATATTTAAATTTGAAGTAGCGGATTCGTATATTCGGTTAGATCCAATATTCGACCCTACGAAAAAATAGCTCATCGCAACTTACCGTGACCTTAGTGAGTTAAAAATTATATTAAAATTGATTGAACACACATCAAATGGAGTCGTCATTTTTTAAAATTCCTAATCACACGCTGTGTTTATTATTTAATTACAGAGATTAACTCATAATCGCAGCAGGCAATTAGGAATAAAAAATGACGATTCTATTCGATATATGTTCAATTACTTTTATATCATTTAAAAAAAATGTATTCTGCTTGGGGACCGATCGTCTAATATCGCAGATGTGAGTCTTCCACTTTACCACTCGGATGGGTTAATTTTATCGTCACGGCTTGAATTTTGCAAGCTGGTTGACACAATCAAGATTATTCATAGAATAAACTTGATTGTTGAAAACAAAGCATTTCAGATTCAAAAACACGATAGCTATCGTGTTTTTGGTTCCGATATGCTTTGTTTTATATCGTTTTCAATCGGACATTTTAAGCAGGGATATGTATATTTAGTTATATATCCTTGTTCTTGGAAAGGCGTCTGGCGCGTATATGTTTATTCTACAGATTTGAGTTCGTATAAATGTTTAGGTCTAAGTCGAGCCTTCGATAAGTGCAGTGGCGGCGGCTGGCCCTTCCTTTATCAAGTGCGTAAGAAAATGCATGGATTGAAAATACTCTCTTGCTTCTATCGAACTCATGCGTGATTGACTCCGCGAGCGTTGTGTAGAGGAGCCGTTCTGTGGTTTCTCCTAGCCTAGACTCAAAAATCTTGGAGAGAATAAAACAGAATAATTTCGATACTCAAAGTGAGCAGATCTTTTTCATTTTCTATCAACTTCCCGATTCACAAGGTGGGTTTTTACCCTTAGTCAACAGGACCCAGGAGAGCACATCGTTGGTATTCGTTTGAAGTTCCCGCGAATAGAAACGCTCGGGCGTTACACTCTCTACGAGTGTCGCGCCACGGGGACGAAATGGAAACTACGGAGGTTGGAGGGTAAGTAGAACTACTCCCACTACCTTCGTTGTAAGACCTGTATATCAGACCACGGTCTTACATACTATCAGACCGTGTCATGGAGCTGCTGATTTTCCGTGCAACTAGTGGTATCTTACGGTCGTTCGTTTCACCAAGAAGCCGATAGGTACTTACGTTACCTACCACACGTAAATGTCCTTATGGATACAGGCAAAATATTGGCTTTATGATATCCCCCCCCCCCCGCAGGAATCTCGGAAGCTGTTTTCTCTCGAACCGTACGCCAGATAGGGTCTGTATTTTGAGAGGATGCGCGGGAGTATCGTAGAATTGGGCTAAGCTTCTGGCTCCTCATTCTATTAAGCCGTTCGTCTTTAAGAGTTTAAAGAAAAATAGTGCGAGAGAGACAGCTATGGTAGAGAGAGACAGACCTATAGGCGTTTAGCATTGGGCGACGAAATTTCTGGCGGTATATCACACCCCCTTGCCCCGCAAAATTTTCGGCGGCAGTAATACACCCCCTTCCGCCCGCAGAATGTTCGAAAGCTGTTTTCTCCCGAACGATACGACAGATAGGGTCCGTATTTTCAGGCGATACGCGGGAGTACCGTAGAATTGGGCTAAGCTTCTCGCTCCTCATTCGATATAGCCGTTGTTTTCAAATAAATAAATAACGTAGTGCGCGAGTGACAGACCTATAGGCGTTTAACATTGGACAAAGAAATTTCAGGCGGTGTATCACTGGCTTTTAAGAGGCAGTGATACTCCTGCGTATCCTCTAAAAATCCGGACCCTATCTGTCGTATCGTTCGGGAGAAAACAGCTTTCGAAAATTCTGCGGAGAGGAGGGGAGGTGTATCACTTCCTCTTAAGATGCCAGCGCCGCTACTGGCACACCTTGGCAATAAAAAAATACATAAAAAACTGAGTACTGACTAAAGTACTGTTATGAATTTTTAAAAAACGGATGCGAAATAGGACTTTGCACATTGCTCCCTCACTAATTTTTATCTTTCATAAAGCCCCCTGCATGATGAAGTTCAAACCTTTTATTTTAGACTTCCTCATAGAGGAAGAATTTAGAAAAAAATTGATATGTAGCAAGACGTTATGCTATTTTTCCTGTGCAGAAAATTTCAGTCGATTTTTTAAAATTTTATCTGAACCAGAGCAAACGTAAATTTTCTGAAAATTTCAAAAAATCAAATCATAAAAATCGAACCGCTATACCGATTTGGCCCAAATTCGATTCCTGAGGTTGCATTACATGTGACAATTTTAATACGATGTTTCAACCCGTTAGCTAAAAAATTGCCACAGCTAGAAAACATACAGACATTTTTTTCAAAATTGAGTCTTGTAACATCTGAAATAAAAATCAAAAAAATCATGAATATATAAATAGAAAGGGTCGTTGGTCCTCCACTAGTGTACCGAATTTCAGCTTGGTTGTTAAATCCGTTTTCGAGATACAGCGGTTTGAATGTGTAAGCTGCTGCACACAAACACACATATCCATCCGGACATTTTTTCTAAGACACTTTTCTCGACGTTCTAGACCACTTTGTGTGTCCTGACATGAAAGACCCGATTTTTTTTTGCTTCTTTTGAAAACAAAGCTTCCTCTGTGAGGAAGCAATAGGATGTTCGATTTATTTATAAGAATTTTTTGTTAAGGTTTTTCTTGCTTGATTTATTTCGTAAGAAGTGTACATCAATTTTCGTCAGTCCGGTGACTAATTTTCCAGACGGAGCCAATCCAGCCCTCGCGCATTTTCCGCCTGTACACTGTTTTATCGCACTAGTATCGTAAAGTACTATTATTTCAGAACATGTGTTGAAGGGGTTTTTCATGCGAGGAACGAATAAATGCGGTATCTCATTACATTACTCTCTAAAGATGAAAACAGTTCATTTATCTTCGGCGGGATTAGAAGGTGCTTTGCACATGGGTAGTTGACACGAATCGAAAACGAGCAATTCTTCTAATGGTCGTATGTTAAAATATATTCCAATGCAAACCACATACAAAAAAAAATGAGAGAGGAGCAATTCTTGCGTCTTTCATGCAAACATGAAACCTGATTATTTTTTAACACTATAGGAAAAAAGTACAGTATACTAAACGAGAGGGAGCGTAATTTTCTTAGGCTGATTTATGAAAAAACTTCACCCTCAGTAAAAATCGCACACGTCCCTCCTTTTGTACTATGATATGTTATTATTTAATAAACAAATTCGATTAGCAAAAATGTATGATATAATAATTATTCGCTTATCGTAGTCGAGATATTGATTCTTAAGGGTGGAAAAATTGCCAGACTATAATATACGAATGATTATTTAACAATTTTTTGATTACCCAACGTTTAAATTAATTTGGCTATCTTTTTTATGAGGGTTTCTTTTTCTAAAATTATTTTCTATTAAATCTCCGTCCCGACTAAACAGTGAAAAAAGTTCTCTAAGTGTTTCTATGAAAAGTATTATAGCTCCGAGATTGTTTTATCGTTTGCTCGCATGTTGTTCTTACAATTGTAAGCGAGAGGCTTTATCATTCTTGCCCATTTCTACGTATCGAAAAATCGAGCGCAAGAATCGCGGTGGGTTGCACGCGAACCAGCCGAATAATGAATTGCCACGGACGTCAGATTATACAGCCCGCACTAGTCCGCACGTCCGCGCAGCAGTAGCAGAAGTGTGCGCGATTCACTGCGAGAAATGTGAGGTTCTTAGAGAACATAAATTCTTCAAAAACACTCGGAGAGAAGGAGTTGGACACGACAGCGATTTCGAACAATTGCGCAAGGTGAGTTGTCGACGATTTTATTTTTAAACTCATTGATTTTTCGTTCGTTACTTTTCATTCATCAGGACGGCATGATTCATGGTTAAGCCCATGCGAACCGGCCTCAACTTTTAACGCAAAAATGGATTTAATTGTCGGAAGAAGCGTCAAGTACACGGGACTCGTTCTTAGAACGACTTCTGGACTCACGTCTAAATTTTCCTTGGCGCCAGTACGCTGTCTTTGCTACTGTGACACAACAAGAAAGAATGGGAAAGTTTACAGTAAGTGTGCACTGTTTCTGTTTTCATTGAGGGAGATGAGTCAGTCAAAAAATTCAATTTTTATGGTAAGGACAACTCTTCTTCACTGAAGAAACAATTTGGAATAATTTCCTTGCTTTAGTACGAAGCCAAAGGGTTTTATTATAAATAAACCAGTTGGGTGAATCGATGGTTTCGAAATCAATTTCATGCATTTTATATTTGTGCGTTTAACCCAGAGAACACAATTCTAGGGATCAGATTTTGCTAGGTCTCATTCCCTTTGCAGTTACACTACATATCGATGAAGCTGATCAATTTTTTTTAAAGATCATACTTGAAACGATCTACGTCTGATAAGCCACTACCTGATAACCATTGCCGTTTTATACATTTGACTGTAACTCTGTTTTAAGGACCTTGAAAAAAAATTTCTCCGCTTAATCTATGTGTAGTGTACACATTTGTCTATAACGCTGTTTTAAGGACCTTAAAAAAAAATTTCTTTGCTTAATCTATGTGTAGTGTACCTGGAACGAAAATTAAGACTTAACAAAGGCCAATTCTTTGAGCAGTTTTCTGTGAACCATGCGTAGAGTATAAAACTCATGGATCTAGTTTTGAAGCGATCAGCTCAACCGATTAGTTGTCCCATTTACAGTAAAATCCCTTGGCTTTATCCTAAAGGGATGGAATTATTTCATGTTCTTTCTTTGGTGGGGAGGAGAGTTATCCTAATAATAAAAAAATTGACTTTTTTGTCTGACGCGTCCTCCTTAATAAACACAAACTTGGGTATAACTGCATTTGAACTGCAGTGCGAGGTTTGTTCCTTACTGACTTGTTTATTTTTACATTTGGTTCTTTTAGACACAAATTTTCAATGGCGAACAGTAGCAGGTAGCAGATTTCTTACTGCACCAAATTCCACTTTGTCGAGAATCAATATTCAAGATCTGTTCCCTAAAAATGGAGGGCAGAATTCATTTGCTTTTTCGACTAGCACTCCTCAACCGCCCAATAAGGATTGCCCCGAACCCCTGCCTGCGGCAAAACAGTCTGTCTTTCAAAGAATGAAACAGATGACCAAGGACTACTGGCATATTCTTATTCCCGTTCATGTAGTCACTTCTATCGGATGGATATCATTGTTTTATATCGCTGCTAAAAAGTGAGTTTCACTGGATGTCAGATGTTTTTTTTTTAAATCAAAGATATTCAACTCTGATGTTTCAACAGCGGTGTGGACATTGTTCGCATTCTCGAAGCGATGAATTTAAGCGAGAGATACTTGGATATAATGCGTGGTTCCAATGCTGGTCATTGGGCTGTAGCTTATGCACTTTACAAACTATTCACACCAATACGATATACAGTAACAGTTGGTAAATAACATTTTTGTATTAATAAAAAAAAAATGGTAAGGAGGAGTTGTCGATTACTGAAATTGTTTTTTAGGTGGAACTACAATGGCTATAAGATACCTGAACAGGTGGGGATATCTCAAGTTCAAGCCACGATCGACGATCAAGGTGAGAAATGATACCACTTTTTGCCACTGAAAAGACGAATATGTATATATATTAGGGTGTGCCAAAAAAATGCGATTTTTTTTTCTCCACCCAAAATATTGTGGAATACGTCTGAGTAATGATAACGTCAAAAGCGGAGCTCATAATTTTAATTCTTAGAGGTCCATCATCGCGTTTCAAGTTTTCCCATTTAGATAACACAGGAAAGTGATTTTTTTCCATTCTTTCTCCCTGCAACCTAAGAAGAATTTTTTTTTCATGAAATCAGTGACTACACATTATGAATCATTTAATTTCGAACAAAAAATCTTGTTGAGTCGAATTTCTATCGTTAATATTTGATTTATTACAGAGCCTTGAAATTTTTAATCGGATATGCGCAAAAAACCATCAAAATAAGGTTCAATGAGTCTGTAACTTAAAACCGTTAGTATTACATAAAATTTCACTCGGATTTTTTAGAAAATTCAATGTTCTAATAAATTTCTATTGACTTTTTTGTACTAACAGCAGTAGTTCACTTAATGACAGTTAAAAATACAAAAACCATAACTTTGTTGGTCTGTAACTTTGTAAATATCAACTATACGAAAAACTCGTTAACAACTTTTTTCTAGTGCGTCAGACGGACGACAAAATTTTCCTTTAACTTTTTGTCCTAACTTCAATAGATTAGCTGAAAAATGTAAAAAAAAAACACGGAAAATTTAGAACATAAAAAATATTAAGGCTCTGTAATAAATGAAATATTAAAGATAGAAATTCGACTCAGTAAGATTTTTTGTTCGAAATTTAATGATTCATAAGATGTAGTCATTGATTTTATGAAAAGTTTTTTTTCCTTCGGTTGGAGGGAGAAAGAATTGAAAAAAAATTATTTTTCTGTGTTATTAAAATGGGAAAACTTCAAACGCGGTAATGGACCTCTGAGGATTAAAATTATGAGCCCCGCTTCTGACAGGATCATTAAGATGTATTCTACGATATTTTGGGCGGAGAGCAAGGAAAAAAAATATCGTTTATTTTTGGCACATCCTAATATATATCTATACATCGGGTATTGTATACCCATTCGGCCAAAGTCCGTGATAATTGTGGGTGAAAATTAAAAAATAATAGTGAGGGCTCTATTCATGATAGTGAATAAAAAAAAGAGGTCGACGTTGGTCAGGGTCGGAAGGCTGTCGAATTGGTAGGAAATGCCCCTTACGTGAATACATACATTCGGTAGAATGTAACACGGCAGCGTCTCACCGCACTTATAAATTGAAGCTTTATAAAGATTTTTATTTCATCGCGATTCTCTTGATTCTCCCCGGACCTCACGATGAGTCACACTATACTCTACGAAAGGAGTACCTTAACGGAAGCTCATCCTATGAATAAGAGCTTTAAGAAACTATTTTAGACGCCACTATATTATTGTGAGCAAATAGTAACTATGACTTTTTAATAGTTCTTACTATTACCAATTAATAGTAACTATTTAGTCTCAATATTGTAGCGACTTTAAGAGTTTTTTTCTGTAAGGGAGATCTTGATAAATTAGAGGGTTGTAATCTAAGAGCGCCGTGAAAAAAAACTCGACTATTTTCATATATGAACGTATCTAAAAAGATTAGAAATATAACTAGAACGACTAGTTGAATGAAAGTAATTCTGAAACTATTTCAAAAATCCAGATTGTAATACGAGTGCAATTAATGAATAAATTGGGTAAACAAAAAATGGTTTAATAATAGCAATAATAGACTATGAATAAATCGCCGGACTTAAATTTGATTAACAGTATATATGCTGTGTTTTTAGAACAATCGCAACACAGAAAACTGCATTGTTCAGCTGACTACCACTAAAATCATAACTCCCATCTTTTTGACTGACCAACAGACGGGATCAAAAACGTAGAAATATCTGTAGAACCACGATTCACAAAAGGGAAAACTCATTACAATTATAAGACATCTGACACAATTTCCGTGCGACTTTGATTAAAATTTCCTTCACATTTTTTCTTCTTACACGCTGGGTCACATGCAGACTGTCCGTAAGATGTTACCTAGGTCATTGAAATTATAACTCTAGTTTTTGCCTTGTTTCACTCATTTCTTATTGCATGATATTTAATAGATTAGACGACGTAGATTTTATTGCAGCTGTTGGGTGTAAGTTATGTAAATACTATTCCACAGCTTTTGCAATTTTGTAATATGTTTTCTATGGGTTTCGCAGGAAACGCAATCCGAAAAATGCGCAACGGAACACAGGGAAAAGTACGCTAAGGGAGCGTTTAAGGAGCAGCAACATACTGAACCACCAAAAACTTAGCAAACATGCTTGAATGACGTTCGAGGGAAATACAGAAGAAAAAAAACTGAATTATGCCTTAGGAGTATAAAGTCATTCGCGTCTGAAAGTCTACGCGCTGTACTAAATGTCATATATATTAATGTTATCGCTTATCATAAATATTATGTAAATATCGATTTCTGTGGAATATCCATGAGACACCCAGTCCAGCTTTATTTCCAGACGTTCTATTCATGTATATATATATATCGTGTACACACATATTATATACTTGCCGAATTGACAACGACGAATACAGATATTATATCAGTATTTATTAAAAACAATGGTAATTCACCTTGCATACATACGTTTAAATAATTAGTATGAATTGTTCTTTTATAAATACGCCCTTGAGTGTTAACGTACGCAATACAACTACTATAATAATTCTTTAGTAGTTCAGTGTTAAAGAGAATAACAATTCGATTTTTTGGCAGCTTCATTTGTGCGTTTTTCAATATTTTTTTCTTTCACATTCTCTTAGAGTGTATCGTTCGTTTGGTTACCGCAGCAAAAATGCCGTTTCAATACGCCATCTGGTACGCATTATTCTAATTTTATAAATATTCGTAACCGTGATACATTGTGAGTTGCAAAGTTGAGAGTAATGAAGGGAAATAACATGATATAAAAGGTAATATCGGTCTTCGGTGAAGATATCGGTGAAATAAGAGCGTCCATGAATATCACAAAACCCTGGCGTCGTGCAGCGATGAAATAAAAATAAAGCGCCGGTGGTTTCTCTTACATCTAAATGTAACATTCCGGATAGTCAAATATATTGATTTTCAACGGGTATCGTATACTGAAACGGAGAACTAATATAGTAGCGTTCAATAACTAGCTTTGAGGATGAACGATGACGTACGATATACCTATCTATACATATATGTATATGTATATATATATATATACACATACACACACACGACAATATCGAAGTGTTTCTATCTACCAACAAACTTTTCCTTTTTTTAATAATTTTATTATGCTATTATATCACAGTTGCCTGCGCAACTCACCCACGTGCCCGTCTTTCAGACACGAGCGCTGATCGCGTGTGTCCGTTTTTTGTTTGTTTGTTTAGTAAATTCAAATGACGCACCGCGACCTCCCTTTCCGCTTGGGGAGTACATTGGGCAATAAATACTTCTAAAATTCATAAATATATTATATAATAAAATGGGATTTAACGATAGATAACAATAGTTACGTTTATCGAGTCAATGTTTCATTATTTTTCTCAATTTTAATATCATCTACGCGTCGGCACGATTATTTAAGCACGTTGTTTGATTATTATTCGGTATCTATGAGGAGTTCTGCATGTGTAGGGCGCACCTTTGAGTATGCGCGTAACAGCCGTGAAGGCAAAGCCAATAGAGCTATAAAGTTATTACCTTCATCGATGTCGTTAGAGCATCTTGAGGTGGTTCTTGCACTTGAAGGCAATGAATGATTTTGAAGATTACATTTAAAAAACTAAGCTTATTGACTGTACATTATTGATATGATCGCATCTACGGCGATGAACCAAACGAAAAAATTGCATCTTCTGACAATAACTGGCAACTTGTGATATCAAACGAACAGCTGAGTTATGATAATTTTATTACCTATAAATAACAACCGACGGATATGATAAAGAGAGCTGAGCTGTTCGATCAGTCTGAGGTATCTGTAACTTTGATTAACGATAAAATAACGTTTCGTCCATTTAATGGTAATGAAGCTATAGACTAGGGCTTTTAAAACAATATTTTCAGGTAATTAGTTGTTCTTAAATTGTTGAATACGTTGCCACGAAGAAATAGTTTTTGCGAAGACTGGATCCTACGGGATAATATGAAATATTAACGCAAGAACCTTAAAATGGTTTAAAAGTTGCGATTTTCGGTAATTTTTATCTAGCGATACCGAAGTATCCAATATTTCATGTTATTGTCGATATATCATGAAGTTGAGTTAAACCGAGGACTTGTACGATAATATTTAGACCTTGAAGTCATAGAATAACAAAATGAACTTCTTCAAATCAGAGGAATATTCAACTATTCATTCTGTGTTCTTCATAAAAAATATGTCTTTCGAAATAGTGGAGCTATACGATGAAAATAAGTACTGCTGCATCGGTATTAAAAGTTTTCAAAATTCCCAAACTTCGATAGGGCAGTACTTAATATTAACTTGCACGGCTCCGATTTCGCGAGACACATTTCTTTATGGAAACCGTCCAAAGATGTCGATGAACAGTTGGATATTGCTCTGTTTTGATGATCTTTATGTTTTGATTCTCTAACTTCAATATTGAAGCGATAGTACAAAATACCATCGTACACATCCCCAGTTTCACTCAACTTTACGCAATATTCAAGGCAACGTGAAATAGGATGAGGTACTTCGATATAATTAAATAACAATTGCCGAAGATCACAATTTCTCAACATTTTTTACATTGTTGCCGCGGTATTATATGTCTTTTTTGTTGTGACAACGTATTCATCATTTCAAGAGCAACTGGTTATCTGAAAATAATGTTTTTTTGAACAGCCCTTCTGTAGATAGACCGGCTATAAGTTATAGTTCGTGCAAGAACCGCCTCAATAGTAAGCGTACCGCGTGCACTTACGTCTAGCCCATAAATTGATAGCTCGCTGACACCGGTTGCGGAGCTCGCGGTTGCGTGTGCGAAATTCGCTGGATGTGGCACGCTCGGCACATCAATCTGCCTTCGAGAGGATAGCACCGCTTGTCTGGTTCGTCCGTCAGCTGCATACCGCAATCTTCGCAGACGTAACAGTCTACATGGAAATCCCGGTCCATCGATACAACGCGGACTGTTTCTTCGGTGCCCTGTTGTTTTGCGATTAAAAAAAAACGGAAATATTAACGTTAATGCAATCAATTACTAATGGTTTTCCGATTTTCTTACTCTGCATTTTGTGTAACAATTTAACATGCACTTTGTCATACATAGGTGCATGTATAAATTGAATAATATATGATGTAATAGAGATAATTGTAAATGGAAAAAGACCGGAACAGGAATTCATTTCTAAGTTTATCGATAACCAGTGAGTTATTGCTTAGGCGCGTCGCGCCTTCGCAATGCCAGAACAGATATTAAAAAGCAGTCAAGTTCTTTAACATCGCAACCGCGGACATTAATACTTTCAGATTTCTACATTACACATATTAAGAGGGGGACAGACATGTTGAGGTCGTATTTTGGTAAGTATTTTTTTCAGAGCTACAGCATTGATACTATTCAATCACTGAAATGTAAAGTACACATTTATATTTTGTGTTGTTATGCGTAGTATCTTAATTATGTATATATCTCCTAAAATAAAAAATAAAATAAAAAATGGCACCTTTTTGACATAGACATAGTTAGACTCTTTAGCTTAGCCCAGTTTATTAGCTTATTAGAGCTCATTTAGAGTATGCATATTAAATTTCTAGATTTTTTTTTATTGGTTATTCTTCAAGTACGCCAATTGGCTTCTACTAGCCCATCTCCTTGTATTCCCCATTTCATTCGTCGAGACCCCTCTAGAGTGTTGTCCGCAGCGACTCTTTCTAATGCACTACTGTATCGCATTTGAACGAGGACTCAGAGAAACCGCGGAAAACCTGGTCGATACAGGCGGCTTTATTTTACTGAGTTTTTACTGTATTAGAATACATTAGAAACTCATAAAAAATTGCCTCCCGCTCAACAATTTACGTGCAAACCAGTGCGCGGCTATGCGATCACCCATCCAAATTATGGTCGCAAATAATGCTGCTTAACTCTTGGGACCGCCTGAGCCACACACCGACCGCGCGTCCACTGCTGTCGGTAATTTCTAGATTATATCTCCAACCGTTTTTTTTAACCCGGAAAACGCGGCTAATGTAAAAAGAATTTGAATTGTGTACAGATCGGGCGCGATGCTGTAACGGCCATACATAGAGACTTAAAACTCTAACTCATTTTGATCATGAAGACGGTCGCAAAAAACCCTAGAAAGTTTCAAACTTATTGAACAGTATCAATTCTTATAGTTCCTAATACATAGTCATTAAAACACGATCTTAATATGTAAGGCATCTCTGAAATATAATGATTTTCGAATGTTCTCAAATAATCACAGAAGTTCACAGATGAGACATACAAAATATCAGCTGCACTTATTTATCGGGAAATAATGCGATTGAGCAATGGATTTGTATGCTATTATTAAAAAGATTGATGTTCGTATTACCTCTACAGGCGTAATTCCTTTGCCACACGAGGCACATTTGGGCGCAAACATTCTGTGATAATCGTTGACGCAATAAATTTTATTATCGACGTCGACCGTAAAAGGAACACCGTCGAGACACTCGTTGCAAACGCAGCACCTGAAGCACCCTGGATGATAGGACTTGCCCATGGCCTGAAGAATCTACATAAAAATAAAAGTTAGGTCAAATTTTATGCTGTTTTGATGAAAGTAATTTTACTTGTTTAACTTACCATTTCCATTATTAAGTGACCGCAGATAGCACACTTCTCAGCGGTTTGTTGGAAGCCTGAGTACTGCAATAAAAGTTTGTAGATGCGCGGTGTAAGAAACTAATATTAAATGTTGAAGCTATGGGTGATATCACTAGAAAACGTACCAGGTAATCCTCTTCGCAGTATACTCTTCCGTGAACATTGTAGAACGCTTTGCCCCGAAGAGCTCGCCCACAGGAACAGCAGATGAAACAGTTCGTGTGATAAAGATTACCCATAGCCTGACAAGCTTGTCCAGCACCGGTCACCTTCTCTCCACAAGTGTGGCAGATACCTTTTCGTTTAACAAAAACGAAATTGGAATTCTGATTATTCAACGATAGGTATCACCTGCCGCTTAAAATATTTATGCTTTATTGATTAGGATTGTTAAAAAAAGACATTATTTTCAGATAATCAGTTGCTCTTGAAATGTTGAATAAAGACCTCGGCTTCGCCTCGGGACTTATATCACACACGGCCAGGAAATCCACCTTTCGGGCCTTGGGTCGTAATATACTATTTTTGTGACATGTATTCAACATTTCAAGAGCAACTAATTATCTGAGAATAAAGTTATTTTTAACAGCCCTAATATTGATTCATTCGCGCTATTTATATAGAATAAATGTTATTTATACTACATAAGCATTTATTTATACTATATTAGCACAGATTATTTTCGAGCAATGCTGAATATTAAATTTGGTGGCGATCAATAATGGTTTTCAGATTTTTGAGCATTTAGATGTAATAAGTTTTAATACTTTTTGCTTCCGACGCATTTGATAAACCGCGTTGAAACTTTACACACGTACGTGTGTAAAGTTTCGGTACCTGCGAGGTACCGAATTTAATAATAACAAAAATGACTGAGCGTTTCGGATATTATCGAACTCTGTTTTATATTTCAATTTTCTGTTCTATGTTAGCGATTCAAAAGATGAATATTTGGCTAATTGAAATTCATAAATATCGACGGCAATACAAATTTTATAACGTGAGGTCTTCAAATTGATTCGAATGAGCTATAGATGTTTAAGACGATTAAGAGGCTAGTTTATATATAAATGTAAATGAATCGAAGTGGGACTCTCTACACGTGCGTAGTAATAATCAAGCCGGCTTGGTATTGACATTTTCTGAGATAGAAGGTGAGTATTAATTTCCTATGAAAAATTATAAGATCTTTAAAATTCCAAGCCGACAATCTGATGTATACGATATTTGAGAAGAAAAAAATAAATATCTGCAAACCGCAAGTGTGTGCATTAATGCTCAATAATTGCTTTCCTTTCACAGAGTATCCTCCATGAGAAAATGAACAAAATTACCATTTTTGGTCATAGAAATGGTCTTATGATAAATAAATAATACGGATACAATGTGCAAGGTTGTGTATACATTTATCGTTGTAGGATGAATAACCGAAAAGCGGCAGTTCTAGAGATGCGCATTGAGTTGCTTATACACTGATACAAATAAAGGCCGGATGTATTGCATACAATCGATACTCGTCCGAATCATATAATTTTGAATAAACTCACAGCTAGAGATCGGCACGATTGATCTAGCCATGTCGAGGGCTTGAGGAACGATAAGCTGCGGTACGCAGATAGGAATAATTGCAAGAGAGAAAACGTTGTGCGCGCGAAACAGATAATACGCGACACAATTTCACGACGCGGCTTCACCGGACTATCCGAGTAGACGGACCAGAGTCTACTAACTCTACCACAGGGTGTGTGTGTATGTGTCCAATTGCTATGTCTGTCTATAACGAGATTAGTTGCTGCGCGGAGCTACTGAGACATGCACACCGAGAAATTGAACGTACGCTGTATGCTATATGGATCACGTCTGTAATACGATCACCCAAGCAGACTTGCATAGCAAAATTACATAGTATTGAAGGAGCGGAACGAACGAACGTGTCTTACCGAAGTACTCGCCTTCCTCCTCTTGCTTCTCCATCTCTTCTTCCAGTTGTCTCGTCAATTCTTCGATTTTGCGCTCTGCTTCTGTTGGACCCTATTGAAAATAAAAAAATCTCTAGTATCTTAACTAAAAGCTCATGTGAAAAAAAAAATCAATTTTTCACAAAGTGTTTTAATTAAGGGGCCAACCATTAAACGAATCAAACGTCTACCAGATTTCAAGATTGCAAGAGATTACACTGGATTTCAAAAATTTTTGGAAATGCAATATTTCTTTGGAATCTCAGAAGGTTCCAGGAAATTATACGAATTTCATGAGATTTCTTAAGTTTTCCCACAATTTCTTGAGATTGCGAGGGATTTCTTGCATTGCCTAAGGTTTTACATGAGATTTCTCATGGTTTTTCGGAATAGCATAAGATTTCAAAGATCACTCAATATTTCTTGGAATCTCAAAGATTTCAGAAATTTGTGAAGATGTCAAAAGATTGTTCAAAATACACTCAGAATTTTTTAAGATTTCAACAGAATATATAAGATGTCATCAAAGTTGATTATTTTTGAAAGATTTTGCAAAATTTCTAGGATTTATCAGACATTTTGAGACCCTGTATAGCAGATTTCAAGAATGGTTAACCCTTCGGTTGTAACGTTGTTATTTACCGAAGGTCGAGGGGGTGTCACATTGTAGGGTAGAAGTCCTTTTCCAGGAACCGGCTTAACCGGTGGACTAGCGGACCTTCTGATATCGAGATCAGGCTCTGCAGCCCGCTGAAGAACAGGAACTCCAGCATTGAGAAAAACAGGACCAGCGACACCGCTCGTTACTCCGGGTGGTAAGCTCGTGATCCTTGGGCCGTTGCTCGGAAAGTCTTCGCTGCCGGTGGTAGCGGCGCTCGAAACCGGAGCTTGCACCTGTCCGCGTACAGGACTTCCCGTGGCAGCCGTAACGAAAGAAGCCGGAACTTGTCTCGCGGTAACACCAACATTTTGCGGTATCGGTTCCATCGTTGGAGGTATATGAGTAGGACTCGTTTTCGGTGAGTGTCTCGTTCCATTATTGTGCTGCATTAAAGGTGCACTTCTTGGTTGTTCGTTTCGCGTGCCGTGCGAATGATCTCTAGCCGGTAAATACAGAGCCGGTGAATGTCTATTTGCCGAATTATCCGAGCCATCCGGCAGATAATTTCTATCTGTCGGTTGTCCGCCAGCCTGTCGCAGTTGATCAGATCGATTTGACGAATAAATCGGTGAGTTTCTCGCCGGAAAATCACCACGATTCTCCGAATGATGATAACTCCTATCGTTCTGTGGAATAGTGCTGGTTATTGTAGCCCCTGGTAAACTATTTCTCGTAGAATAAACTGTTGGCGAGTTTCTGCAATTTGGTGAATTTTCGGAGGGACGAGGCGGACCCGCGTAGACTGGAGAATTTCGCGAGGATGTTTCAACGTACTGCTTGTAAACTTGAGGATTTTCCTGACGATACTGAGGTGCGGATCCAGGTTCACTTTGCGAGGACTGTCGGTAATTTCCCTGCCCTCCAGCGTTATCCATTGTGGGACCGCGATAATGATGATTAGGCTCCGGTGGCAAACGTATTGGCGGCGACTCGCTGTGATAGGGATGACTCGATCTCGGCGAATTTTGTTGGGGTTGCTGCTGCTGTTGCTGTTCGGCCGAATAACTATAGCTTCTTGCTGCTGTTTGCAGCTCAGACGGGGGAACGTAAGCCGCACTTCGACCGCTCTGCAAATCAGCGGATGAAGAAGTTGTTCCAGACAAATATCTCGAAGGTTCCTGTTGCGTGGACACTCCACGAGGCAACGACGTTCCATCGTAGCTCTGTCCTCGATTAGCTCGCTGCTGTTGTTGCTGCTGCTGAAAAAATAATGTGTACACAATGAGTATATCGTTCCAAAATTACCAAAAGCAAGAATGACTCAATCTTATGACTAATCTACGCGAGAATCTCATTTGTCGCGATGTCGACCGTACCTTTCCAGTCATGACGACATAATCCCCACCGTTTATATTAGCCGGATGATAGTAATTTGGAACCTGAGGCCCGGGTTTGTTCTGTCCTTCGTTTTCGAAGTGCGAGACCTCCTGTATATTTTCGTAAACCGGCGGTGCCTCGTAGGGGGGCAATTCTTTGGCTGGCGAGGCGCTCTGATAGCGATTGCCAGTTGGCACCTGTGGTTGTGCTTTTCTAAAGGTAGCCTCGTAAGATTCGCCGGCGAGTGAGCCGCGGGGGCTGCTTCTAGGACTTTTTCTCGAGTCTACGGGATGATAGTACGGCGGTGCTTGTTGTTGCGGGTAATATTCGATATTTTCGTAGACCGGCGCTTGTTGTTGTTGATGTTGTTGGCTGCGACTGGGATGATGAAGATGATGATGTTGCTGCAATTGCTGTTGTTGTTGCGGTCCAACTCCGCCGATCTGTTCGACAGGTTTCGGCGTAGCGAAACGAGAGGCGGCGATGATATTTTCGCGTTCGTACATCTTGTAGTCAGGCGGTTGTAGAGGGGCCTGTCGACTTGTCTGCTGTTCGGCTGCGACAGTGTTGGGCCCATTTGCCGCGACGCCCCCTTCTATGAAGCTCTCGATGGCCCCAAGAGGTCTCGGCCCTCGTGAGGCGTCTCTGACGTGCTGGTGTTGGTACTGCTGTCCCTGTTGATGATGCTGATGATTAGTCCTCGGTACGACGGGAACCTGAGCCTCGGGCCTCGAGCCCCCCAAGATACGGCCGCCCCCGGCGCCGCCGCCGCTGCCGAGGACGACACCACGCTCCGTCGACGATTCATCACCGAGCTGGAGATAACCGAGCTTGTGAACGTATGCGTCGGAGGAGTCGCACATTGGCCAAAGTAAAACAAGCGTAGATTGTTTTTTACTCTAACCACTTGTGCGGGAATCGGAAATGGCTTATTTTGCGTTCTTTTATATCAAGGGAAATGTACGTGCCGGATGAATTTCAACGTTTTTATCAGTAACCTTTGTTTTATTCTAGTTAAGTTGTTCTCTCCGTACTGCCATATACTATGGCTCGTAGTATCGCGCGTTATAGTAAATAATACTCCCGCGTACGCTCGTTCCACAAAGTGTCTTCACCCCGAAGTATATATTTCTTTATCTCGCTCTCTCGACGCACCGGTTCCCACGATCGACAATGACTCTCTCTCTCTGCTCGCTTTCTTCTCTCTCTCAGGTACAAGTTACTGCCGCTTTTGGTGGTGCGTTCTCTCGACGCACGGCTCGATGACTGCCGATCGTCTTTGACATTGCTGCAAGGACCGGAATAGTGACGCGCCCAGGATCTGACGAATTTACGACGATAAGGAAGATGACTGTGACTACGGACGTCGTATGAAAACCGCTGGAGTTGCTCGGAAATTGTTTTCTTTATCTTCGATGCCTCGTTGTAGTACTACCGATGCTATCTTCTTCTCCTTCTTCCACTTTTGTTGTTCCTTTTTTCTTCCTCTTCCTCTTACTCTTCAGTATTATAGCTGTGTCTTACAGTCTTCATTTCACACACATGCGCACACGCACATACGAATCTCTCTCTCTCTCTCTTGCTCGCTCGCTGTCGTATATCCTTCTCCCGCGACTCGAAGCACACACTATAGGTATTATAATCCTCTCGCGATCGGTGGGCTGGGAATAAATATACGCGCAGAATCGGAGCTGAACGAGCGAATCGTTCCTGCTCCGGGGCACACTTCGGGTTACGCCCAGGACACGACCCGGTCACAACACGAGATCCTTCCTTTTCACAGCTCACCCAACAGTAAAAGCGATACACATGCGCGAGACTAATCTTTTCGAATCGTTTACCGAGAGTTTGCAGATGAATGCAAATCCATCGAGCTTCTCGAGCGAATATTTACTGTGTCAGAATAACCACCTGCGATATAATTCACGAACGACACACAACACGCGCACCGTCATTCGTTCACGACGTCGTCGACGTCGCCTGCCGCTGCTCCACGCACCGTTCGACAAGCTCGAAACCTGTGAGACATTTTATCCCCACCTAACGAGATATCGTACATTGCCCTAATGCCGCTGAGGGGCGCCAGTATGCAGCCTGAACGAGCCTACCGACACATCTCAACACTCACTACAGATAAATTAGTTTCCCAAGGATAAATACAATTCGGGGATAATATATCGACGTACTTGTATTATTATTTACTAATGACTAAATAACTCAATTATTTTTGAGTTTTTTTTAAGAGTATGTGGTTTAGTGGTCGGTCGGTAACCAGTCGCCTTCCCTATTTTTTCCACAGCGGTTGATCTGACTAGCAAAAGCAAATTAGGTTTTGGTTTTTTTCTATGTATTTAGTACGAAAAACTGATTTGGTTTTGGTCAAAGCGTCGAACACCTCGGAGAAAATAGGGAAAGCGATTTGTTACCGGCGGAGCAATTAACACGTCTGCACCACATCCACCTTAGGGCATGTGAAACCTCTCCCTCTCCACTTGTCCCGTGCTCAGTCGTTATGAAAAAAACTGTAATGGTCTTTTATCGAGAGTGCCGAAACTTACGGACTCAAAAGAAATAAGATACCACTGCAGGACTGATGATAGAAGACGAAGCATTCTATTTTCTTTAGGCTCTGAAGTTTTATACCTGTATTTTTTATACCGGCCGGAGGGTTTACATCACCTTAACACGGTGATCGACGCCTCGGAGAAAAACTTTTGAAAAATGTATTGTTTTCCAAGTGGATACTGTTAAATATCAAGACTTTAGGTGCGGCGTGTGATATTCATCAGTTTCTCTGGTAAAAAAAACAAGCTTTATTTGGTAAACGAATAAAAGGTAAGTATGATTTGTGATTATCAACTAGTATTAATGAAGTTTTCTATGCGCTTTTCATGTTATCGACGGGAATTCAGATTTCCCGTAAAAATTGCTGGGATATTCGGGTTTTTATCATAATCTCCTTTTATAAGTAGTAGTAAGGAGTTACTTCGGGCTCAGAAAAATATCATATGAAAAAAAGGGAAAGGATCGAGGATGGGGAAGAGGATTTTGAGATGAAAATTACGACAGTTAAAGGTCCCGTGACAGAGTCCCGCGTTTAGTTGGCAGCGACGGATTTCGTGCGATGCATAGTAATGCCCGGGTAATTCCACATACTTTTCTTGCATCCCGGCCTCGGCAACATAGCGTAGACACATAACTACGTGTTGCGATGTCCTGCAGCGGCGTTAAACGCGATGCAGTGCACGATACTCATTTCAATGCATTTCAACAACGATTTTTTGTCTTCACTCTGTAATATTAATAAGCGTAGACACCTATTAATTTTAGACACACCGTGTAGTGCATATTTTTATTTCGTCTTCGTTGTACGATATTGATTTATATTAATTTTAGAACTCATGGCTGGGGTCCAGCGGGAACCCATTTAAGCCATTGGAAATTTCCAGCATATATGTACTTTGATTTTGAGATAACGTTTATGCAATATAAAGTCGGTGAGATACATTAATTTTATATACAATATTCATAAATGTTCGGTGCATCTACATAAAATTTCACGTACAAAATTACTGATATTCTCATAAGATTGCAATTAATTTGATGTTACGGCATTCAAAATTTTTAATACATTTGAGCTTGAAATTAAAAACGCCGTAATTGCATGAAACTTCCATTACATGGACTTTAATTTCCAAGCAGATGGTTTTCACGGTGTGGGATCCGGTAAGATCAGAGTCGTGAAGTGATGTTCAAAATTCGTGGCGGTGAGCCGATTTTCTATTCAAATTAATATATCTGATGTATTAATACGTAATTCGAGTATCGGAAGTCACAGATGTTATTTATGGATAAAAAAAATTCTTCAAAAAACAGCCCGACGCTATAATTTGCGATTCATTTTGGAAGTTTCCGAAACGCTTCTAGAGCAAACCAAAAGTCAAGCAACAGATGTTCCTTCTGAAGACGAGGAAGCTTGGAGCAGTTCAAAGGACAAACAGGAAGACGGTGAATCTGAGGTGTCAGACAAAGTACAAGTGCACGGAAGTACAAGTGCACGGAAAAACGGCTTAGTTGGATCAAACAAAATAACTTGGCTGGTCTTACCAACACTTTGTTGATCCAGCCATTATCTTGGTTGATCCAATTTTTTTCAAATAGGCTACAGGGTCCTTTAAAAAAAAACCGGTTGGGAATTGTAAATCAGTTGATCAGTTAAAATGATAAAAAAATTTATTCAAAAAAGAGGATTGTATTGAGTTTTACCGTTCGTCTGCATTTGTGTGCATTTAATTGGATTTTTCGGAATGCCCTGTACATTATTCGCTTTCTTATCTTAAGTGGAAGAAATTCATGTATTGTAAAGCCTATTTTATCCCGGTTTTATGATTAAGGATGTATGACATGTACAGTCCCGCCAAGAGTGAGTTTCAGAGACAATTTCGATCACTTTCCGATAAGATAAAAATCGGATAAAAATAATGCATATAGAACGTGCTGAAAAGATCGATTTTGCATAATAATAATCCCAAAATGTTATTAACAAATTGGTGAAAAAAACAATTGTTTAACAAACAATCAGTCAACCTAACTTTTTTTCTAATGAAAATGACATGTTAATTTATTTGAATCTGTACGAATTTTTTCAGATTTTTTTCTTTATTTTGTTTTTGATTTTTGTTTTTTTTAATGCGCAGAATATAAAAAATTTTGGATATGCGTTTTGCGAAAAAAATCTTGAGTGTAGTAGATGGTTTTATGCCGAACACATATCCAAAATTCGTTACTTCGCGCACATTTTTGGAAATAAAAAAAATTAAAACCACAATAAAGAAAAAAATCTGAAAAAATTCGTATGCATGTAAATAAATTAACATATCATTTTCATTAGAAATTTTTTTAGGTTGACTGATTGTTTGTTGAGCAATTGTTTTTTTCACCAATTTGTTAATAACGTTTTAAGCTTTTAGGATATTATGCGAAATCAATCTTTTCAGCACGTTTTATATGCATTATTTTTTTTCGATTTTTATTCCATCGGGAAGTGATCGAAATTGTCCCTGAAACTCACTTTTAACGGGACTGTACGTCTCATACATCCTTAAGTAAAGTATGGAGTTCGGCCAGACCGCTGTCATATAAGGATGAAGTTGAGAAAAAAAGGTCTGTGGGGTTAGCGATGTTATCTATTATTAATATTACATTCAAAGATGAGGACTTTTGATTACTTCGAAAGATTGATTACTTCTTTCGTTTTGATGTCCCCTAAATCATCATTTATTTAGAAAAAAAGGTACTCTAATTTATTCATATTTATTGTAAAAGCGGAAAGTGAAGAAGTGTCTACTTTTTGGTCCGTAATTTTTTCGCTAATCTTTGCGTGCGAGAGAACTTTCCCTCAGATGTAACGAATAACTCGAAAAGTAACAATTATTATTTTTCTCGTAAAATCATTTTTTTTTTAAACTGTTACCCACAGTTAAAACTGTATGAACCGTCCGGATAAGGCTGTTTTAAACACAGACCAAATATCGTTTCTTTGATAACAATATTCGAGCATTCTTGCTTTGCGTATCACTGAATGAATAAATTAGTAGTCTGGTACAAGTCGGAAGTCGAGAGCCTCCTACGCCTGGAATAACGAAAACTCTGTTCCTAATCGAAAGGGCTCATCTCGGGAGATCGATGCTTTCTAAGAATCACAAACTCGACTTATCGTGAATAATTAATTAACCAGGAACGATCGGCTTCTTACTCAATGCCTGATTTCTTCGTTGCAGCACGCGCCACGGCGACACCAACGAATAACAAGTGGAGTTCCTGCTATCTTCGCGGCAATTCTCAAGGTCTTTGCAGATCGAGGATCATTATTTACGACAGTGGCACGACGACAAATGTTTGTTGTTTTTAAGCTTTTTATTCGAAAAAAACTCTAAGAAGATTGTTTTTGAAATTTTGAAATTATACTTTTGAATAATATTAATTTGTGAACGGATTGTAAAACCCACAAACGTAATTATTTTATGAATATTATCGTAAATACAGCAAAAAAATTACGAAGAAAAATATTGAAAATTGTGAAAATGTTGCATTGTTTCGATTTTTTTTTCAATTTATTTACTTCACTTCCTGGCTTCTGCAATGGTTCGAAAATTGCCGGATTATTTTTCCGTGACTTATTTTATATTTTCCTAAAAAGAACCAATTTAAAAAAAAGTTTAATGATAATTTTTTTTTGTAAAGGCGTAACGCACAATAATGAGCTAAGTATCAAATAAATCGCGAAAAAAACATCCAAACATTTTCGGATCATTGCAAAAGCGAGGAAGTCAAAGAAAAAAACCAAATTCGAAAATTAACATTGTTTTGTTCGACAATTTTTTGCATGTTTCCAATAATATTCAAAAAAATAATATTTTTGGATTTTTCGATGCGTCCATAAATAAAAAAATTCTTGAAATTAACATTTTGGATTTTGAAAAAAAAAATCTGTGACTTTTTATTGTTCTTTCAATAATTAAAAAATAAAATTGTCGTGGTGTCACCGTGGTAAAAAAAATGACCCTCGATCTGGGAGGGGGGAATCCCCTTAAACGCGACCATTGGACAGTCAACCAATCGCGGAAGCGGTTTCCGTTGATAATTTTCGTAATGCACCAAAGAGGAATTCCGGCGATGAGGGTCCAAGGTTTTGCAGCTCTGCCAACAAAATTAACATAAGCGCGAGGCAAACGAAATGTTACAGCAGTAAACCTGATGGTGTTCAGCTCGGCCGGGCTAATTAAGGAGATATCTGAGACTCTCTCGTGTAGATTTCGTTTATGTTTGTGTTCCTTACCAAACTTAACATCTCTATCCAACATTCTCGACTGCAGGTATCGAATTAATATCGTATAAATTTCCTAAAGCGTTTTCTCTATGAAATAGTGTAATGATTATGAGATTTCTTCAAAGATGAGGAGACTCCTCTTCTGCTGTTGTCCGAAAATCTTTCGTGCTCATATTACGTGGACGAAAGGTGCCCTTCCTACGCGAACGATAGCTGGCAGATAAATTTATCGCTTGAGGTGCCAGGAAACTTTTTACGCTCTCGGTCTCGCGCGATCAAGCGAGGCTCATGTGGGCGAACCTGCGGCCTCGACGAAAACTCAATTTCACACGGTTAAAGGTGGGAAATAGTTTTGCAGATTCATGACCAATCGTCTCTACTTTAATTTCATATTTCACTGTGTAGATTAGGGTCGTTCATGCCAAACTTTGATTTTTTTTCGGTCTCCCAACTCAGAAAGCAATGCGAAACACTTACAACAAATTCTCTTAATTCATGACTGCGTACAAAAAAATCTTGAATTCGCCATGGAATTTTTTGTACAAAAGAAACTCAATTTTTTAATCGATCTTCTTAGGTTCGATTTAGACTTCTTGTTCGTATACTACCTGAAGAACAGTGACAAATGCTTGACACAAAGTTCTCTTATAAAACATCAGTACATAAAAAATATAGGTAGAAATCATTTCAGAACTTAAAACAAAATAAGCATCAAATAGTTTTCGTTATTTCCGCATTCATCTTGTTCGTGATGGTTTGGATAAAAATTGAATTTTTCTTTCATTCTCTGTCTCAATGAATGCTAGGAAATGCGTATAATAAAATTTGATGGAAACTCTAAACATTGCAGTTTCCAGGCAAATTTTATTTTCTAAACAAAAAGGCAGAGATCGTCGGGCCACTTCGGGTTAACATCAAAAAATCTTATCTGCTAAAAGAGGGTTTTCAGAATTTGTTCATATTAGAAAAAGGCGTTGTTCGATATTTTGGATGAAAAAATCGTAGGTAATGAAAAATGCGTATGAAAATACAAAGAACGAAATGAGTGCTTTGAGAAAATATTTGTGTCGTCTTAGGACTATAGTCTCAACTATTTATATTAGGGTGTGCCAAAATAAATCGATATTTTTTTATTTTTACTCTCCACCCATAATATCGTAGAATACGTCCTAATAAAGTCCTGTCAAAAGCGGAGCTCATAATTCCAATTCTAAGAGGTTCATCATCGCGTTTGAAGTTTTCCCTTTCAAATACCACAAAAAAATAATTTTGTCACATTCTTTATCCCTGCAACCTAAAAATAATTTTTTTTCCGTAAATCAATAACTACATCTTATGAATCATTGAATTTTGAACAAAAAATCGTGTCAAATCGAATTTCTATCTACAATATTTGATTTATTACAGAGCCTTGAAATTTTGAATGTTGTAAATTTTCCGTTTTTTAAAACAATTTTAGCTAAACTATTCAAGTTAGGACAAGAAGTTGAAAGAAAATTTTGTCGTCCGTCTGACCCACTACAAAAAGGCTGGCGAGTTTTTCGTATCATTGATATTTACAAAGTTACACACCAACAAAGTTGTGCTTCTTGTATTTTCAACTGCTGTTAAGTGATATTCTTGTATTTTTAACTGTTGTTAAGTGAACTTATTTATGATATATTTTTATTAAGTGAATTTATTATAACATTGAATTTTCTAAAAAATTGTCTGAGTGAAATTTTATGTATCGCTAACGGTTATAAGTTACAGACTCACTAAATCTCATTTTGATGGTTTTTTTAAATGTATTTTAACGTTTTATTAGATATACCTAAGAAACTATCAAAATAAGATTCAATGAGTCTGTAACTTAAAAACGGTCTTAATACAACTAACTATAGCAATACATAAAATTTCACACGGAATTTTTTTTAGAAAATTCAATGTTCTAGTAAATTCCTATTGACTTTTTTTGTACTCAAATCAGTAGTTCACTTAATAAATGTTAAAAATACCACGATTTTGTTGGTCTGTAACTTTGTAAATATCAACGATGCGAAAAGCTCGCCAGCGACTTTTTTGTAGTGCGTCAGACGGACGACAACATTTTTTAAAAACTTTTCGTCCTAACTTCAATAGTTTAGCTAAAAGACGTGAAAAAACAGGAAATTTACAACATTAAAAATATCAAGGCTCCGTAATAAATCAAATATTGAAGATAGAAATTCGACTCAACAACATTTTTTGTTCGAAATTAATGATTCATAGGATGTAGTCATTGATTCTATGAAAAAAAATTCGTCTTAGGTTGCAGGGATAAAGAATGTAAAAAAAATCACTTTTCTGTGTTATTTAAATGGGAAAACTTCGAACGTGATGATGGACCTCTTAGAATTGGAATTATGAGTTCCGCTTTCGACAAGATCTTTATTAGGACGTATTCTACGATATTTTGTGCAGAGAGCGGAAAAAAAATGTTGATTTTTTTTTTGGCGCACCCTAAGTGTATATACTTCGTATTATGATACGAGCTGCGTAGATATTATGTATCCCTATTTAAATAGAGGTCGATTAATGGACATCAAATAACATGTGCAACAATTTTAGAGGAAGGAGATGAAAGGATGCAAATAACTATTTTATTACACTGTCTTACGGGGTCAATCAATGGACTCTACGATACTGTGCTCACACCGGTCGTCGTCAATCCCGCCCACGCAGAGTGTGTTGCACCTACGATTTCGCGTGCTGGCTCGCTTACTCGCTCTTGCTACTCACCTGCGTCCTGGCGTCGCCGTCGTTTTATTGGGCAACACAAGATAGTACGCCGCGAGCGTCCGATCCCGATCGAACTATCGTTCGATAGACTTCGTGAGGTTAGTAATGGCGAACTATAAAGAATTTCTTCCCTCGCAAACTCTTTCTTACTTATTTTGCCCCTAACATTTGCTTCCAAATTACAGTAAGACTTTGGTCATTAATGTTTAACCAACTAATTTATGGAAAGTGTTCCGATTTCATTTGATATCACCTTTCACTTTGCTCTGAAAAACCGTGAGTTTTGTTATTTTGTTTACTTTTTTCTGTCATTATTTTTTGTTTCATGATCGCTGTGATTGATTCAAGGATTTTGTCAAACACGAGCGTTTTCCCGTTATTGTTGCACCGAAAAACCCAACAAAACTGATGCTTATAAACTCGAAGATATGTTTGTCAAACTTATTAACTTGTTAGAACATTAGATCAGAGAAGTAAACGGATTTTAACTTTCGAAGTGTTAATTCTATCGTTATTGAGAGTACTTCATATTCTAAACCTAGAAAAATTTAGAGTACGTACAGCAAGAGTTGGATAAACATATTATTCAGTTGCTTATAATGAATATGGCAATCTAGTTCAGTTCATAATCCATTCGACATCACAACGAGTGAAAAAATACTTTGCAAGTGAGTTCGCATGGACTCATGCAGGAACTATCGAGTACCGTCCTATGATTTTCCAATTCTTAGTTTCACTTTTTCATCAAATACATAGTATGTAAAAAGAGAAAGAATTGCATTACAAAATAAATTTTGAAACCCCAGATTTTCATGTGAATACAATTTTGAGCTTCCTGCGTTCCAACAAAAGCATCAACTCATTGCTGTCTGACGAAAAGAAGTTGTTGATTTTTAACTAAGGTCTGAATATACAATCGATTGCGCATGGGTCATATACAATTTCTAAATCCTATATTATCATACCTCTTTGTGGCGAAAAATAATTCCGATAGCCGCCGAAATGATGCAACCTGTCCAGTTACGCTCCTCCGTCCAGAAAAGTGTATTTCCAGAAGCTTGCGAAAAATGCACGTTTCCAACGCCTCATTGAAAAAATAGGTCCAACACTCATTAGCAGAACTTTTTTAGTACGTGTGTTTGTCGCATTCGCTTTCGGCTCGTATTGGAAACCCACATTCGTTGACAAAAGTTTTTCCTGCCTAATGTTGAAAAAGACTTTTTTTGTTTTTCTCTTATGCAGTCCTACAATCGATACTTAGGGCTCCATTTCTAGTGCACTTCGTCGGTCTGATTGATTTTTACTCTATCATAATGTTAATATAGAGGATGTCAAAAAACCTCGTATTAATGGTCTTACAATAAATGTTTATAATCAAATCAGGAGTTATAGGAGAGGATAAGCTTGCAAATGACTTGGAATAATAACTCCTGCGCTTCAGAATCGGAGAAAGAATAGAAAATCCAGAACTTTTCATCCGTAAGATAATAATACGAGCAAGAGAGGAGGTCTCATCGTGTCGTACAAACCAAGCTTAATTAATTCGTAGCTGCTCCTAATTAGTGTCGTAAAAGCAGGTACACTGAACGACTGAGCGCTGTGCAAGGAAAATGAATACAACGTAACCTGCAGGAAGAATTGTTTCTCCACAATTTGATTGACCGAGTATGTCAATTTTTCCGGGACGCCGGAAGTTGCGAGCCAGTTTTGAAATCTTATTATAAAAATTCCAGAATCGAAGCAAAGTTGACCCAAAATGTGGGTACATTAAGTAGCGTCGTGATAATTATAGCGCGGATGCTCGGTGCTAAGTACCTTGCGAACAGAGAGTCGCGTCGACGCATATATACTGGTATTAAATATCTGGCGATGTTCGCATACGCGCGCATTGCGGTGACGGTGGAGTTCTTCTTTTCTTTTTTTTATCGCGTGGGAATGAAATTCCAAGGCGTTATACGTTTATTTTTCTTTTGCAGTGCGTTCATTTTGTGGCGTCTTATGAGGCCGTTGCCTTGACGAGAATTCACCAGGATGCCGCACGGTCGAGAATCACTAACTCGATTCCTTCTACTGCGATGGGAATAATGTTTTCCGCGGTGATCCCGTTTGGATTACCGAGGGGCAAGGTGCTGGATTGTACAACAGACAACCGGTCGGAAGCGGAGCACCCGACTATCGAGAATCCCTTGGACGGCTCTCGATTACATTACGGATCTCATTATCGCTCCACTTCCGACACGAATTCCAACCATCGACTTCGAGACGCGATAAAAAAAAACCTTGAAAAACGAGCTTTTCCCTTATTCAGAAGAACACACGGAAGAAAAATATAGCTACTACGATTTTAATAGCGATCAAATATACTGAATATTTTTATGCTACCAATTGATATTCAGATTGTAACACATATAGCATCTATAATTGGATGTTTGCAATTCAACATTGTACATGAGATAAATCGGAGAATATAAAAATGAGTCACTAAGTTTTACTATATAGATAGTAACGATTGAAGTTGGAGAATGCAGTGAGTAATAGAAACGGATTATTCAACTTCGAAACTATGTTATTAATAAGTGTTGGGAACCAGGTGCTATATATAATGCAATCGGTGTTGTATTTTCTGTTCATACAACCTCTTTTTTTCGACCCTCTCCGATCTGGGAAATAATTAGATATATCAAAGTACCACTGGAAAGCAGTCTATATATAGCAGATTTTTGAAGAACATATTTCAGAAAATGCAATTTTTTAAAGTTCAAACCCGAGTCAACATTTTCACCCTCGGTTAGACCTCCGGAAATCCCCGAGGCAAAAGCCGACGCTGGTTTCACTCTCCGTTCAGCCGACAATGGCCTTGCTTGAAGGTTCAACAGTTATTTGCCACCCTTCTTAGAGCCTGTTTCACTCCGTATAGAGCCTTCAACGGCCTACTCGCCCTAACCATAGACCCTCCTACGACCTACTCACCCTAAGTGACGTGTAGGACCCTCGTTGAACCTATGTAACCTATTAAAATCTAGATAACCCTAGAAAAATGTGCAGAATATAACAAATTTTAGATATGCGTTTTGCAAAAAAATCTTGAGTGTAGTAGATGGTTTTATGCCAAACATATATCCAAAATTCGTTATTTCGCGCATATTTTTGAAAAAAAAAATTAAAATCAAAATAAAGAAAGAAATCTCAAAAAATTCGTATGCATTCAAATAAATTAACATATTATTTTCATTATAAAAAAAGTTAGGTTGACTGATTGTTTGTTGAACCATTGTTTTTTTCACCAATTTATTAATAATATTTTGGGATTATTATTATGCGAAATCAATCTTTTCAGCACCTTTTATGGGCATTATTTTTTTCCGATTTTTATCCCATCGAGAAGTGATCGAAATTGTTTCTGAAACTCACTTTTGGCGGGACTGTACGCATAATACATCCTTAAGTGGATAGAGGCGTGAAGTTGCGCGGCTTATTGAGGTAAAGCATGCGAGACGGAAGCCTAGAGAGTGCTAAGGATACGAGTAGCGTAGAATTATATTGAATAAAATAATTCGGACTTCTCGTGTCAATTACTGTGAGGGAAAAGGCTGAGTTCAACGGGTGTCACAATAAATACCGTCAAGCCATATATAGATACAGACAGTACGAGTGTATATAGATGTATATAATACCCACTCGTATATATGTACTCGCGTGCCACCTCCCGTGATTAAGCGATTTGCAAGTGTAATTACACGATGCCCACGTACGTTTCACTCCCGCTTCTCCTTATTCTCTTGGCCAAGTCGCACCGTCGCTAACTCGGATGCTGCTCGAGCTCCTGCCTCCTACTATGACTCTCTCTTCTTCCGAAACTCATTACCATTGAATGCTCGACGACGAGGACGAATCTACCGGGTGTACCAGTAAGCAATGAAAAGTTCACTTTAACTTTGAACGCATGACCTCCTACATAAAACAAGAGAACAAAATGAGTTGCAGTAGAACTTTGCTTCCTTATTAATTTCTATTTCTGTTTTTTCAGTTTTTGGATTAAAATCATCCATAATTGTGAAAGTCGCAAAGTAGCATTTCGCACATTGTTCATGGAGAAAAGGGCAACTATTTTTTTCTACAATAAATATAGTTGTAGAAACCACACAATTGATATGTGCTAACTAACAGGCATGATAGAATATATCGTTAGAAAGTTATTGTGTGGCAGAGCCAATCGTCGTTAGTTAGTTTCATATGAAGAATTACTGAGTGACCTTAACAATTGGTTGGTTAGTTGGCATTACCAATTGATTTGCAATATCAACCAAACTCATATCTAACGCTCCAAGAATTTAAAATACATGTTTTTCTCAACTAACCAGATTTCTCCGTCTTTTCTCCTGAATGTGCACTTTTCACAACCCGAGTTAAAGTTTAAGCCTTTCGAACACCCTTCGTTAAATGCACTGAGAGAAATTGTCATAGTACAGTTAACTATAAAGTGACAACTATTGATTTTTAGTCCTTTTATAGTTACGGTGACTATAAAAATAGTTGTGAGAACTAATTAAGTGGTAACAACTATGTTTGTACCAACTGCAAATGAATAGTTGTCACTTTATGGTTACTAATGCCATAATTTTCTCTCAATGTGAAAATGGGTAAAATATGCCACTTTTTGAGGTCTATGCAAGGGTCTAAAAGCCTCATCTCACTCTGTAAAAGCTAATTGGAGGTTCAAGCATAATTGTTTCACTCTACAGTAGTCTTGGTTTAGTCCAATTGGGTAATTTCTGCCATTTTCGGAGGTTTTGAGAAGTGTCAAAGGAATGGAGGAACCTTTGTGTACCCTGCGTGTACATTACATTTAGGTTTTAACAAGGGTTTAAATTTTAACTTGGGAAAGCTACCTTTATTAGGGAGGGTTTTAAATTTATTTTGGCTTCTTCATAAAAAGCCAAAGATATGAAGCCTTGTAAGAAGTAGATGTTAAGGAGCAAAATCAATGTGCAAATTCTTACTTTAAGAATTACGTTTAAAACGTTTAAAAAAATTACGAAACATCTTAATATGAAATTTAAAAAATATATATAAAAATCAATGTGGCAGCAATGTCCGAAGTTCCGTTTTGCGTCCTTTTTGAAAATGAATGAATAAATAAATGCTATATTTGTATATAATTTCGTTCTCTCTTTTCACGATGAGTCTAGGTGTAATTCGATCTGACTTAGAGAAAAAATATTATATTATCTCTCCAAGCGCTATTGAATACTTCTGCAAACAAAATTAGCTTGCACGAAGCCCTGGTTTAATCAGGCAAAAAAATAGTTGTTAACGCATATCGTTTGGGGATCTACAATTGCGATCATAGAAACCTCATTAAATCGTATCAAATATCGTTTTTCATGTATTATTGGTGCTCTCGTAACGTTTATCGTAACGTAGTCAACGTATAAATTGATTGTTGTCTAAACATTCATGACTCGAACATTACCAGCTGCTGTGCTTTTCAAAACTTTCAGTATACTATAAATTAGAGTTCTCTTACCAATCATCACCAAATTTGGTACATAGCAGTATTCATTTTTTTTGTCTACAGCGGTAGAAAATTTCAGTTCGTATGGTGAAATTTGATGTGCATTAGAGCAAAATGTAAATTTTTTTATAAATTCAAAGTCTCTAAAAACCGAACCTAATTGTCGATTCATTCCAAATTCAATAGCGATCGAACTTTAATACAGTTTTACTTGCAGAACACTTTTTAGCTTGATAGCTAAAAATTTGCTACCAGTTGAGCGCGCACAAATATTTTTCGATAAATGCTAAGACGAATATAATTTAAACAGATATTTAAATTTTTTTTGAAATTCTTACTATAACAACGTTGTCTACCTCCTGACATATTTGTTATGATGTTACACATTTGTTTCTCATTGCCATTATATTCCACCTTACACAAAGCCATTTTTATAAAGTAGCATTTTCGTCGATTCTGACTTTCTAATAAAGGAACTTTTGTGCAAGATTGAGCTAATTAGCTGTGGCAGATGATGCACGCTCGAGCGCTAACACTGATTTTTCGAAAGAGTGCAATCATTACTACGAAATCAACGCACCTCAATCGATCGATTTTCATTTAATTTATACTTTTTAATCGTTCGATGTCAGTGCAATTATTTTTCGATCACATACTCGAGTCTTTTATGAGTAGTAGACGTAGAGACTCGTAGAGGTATAATTTTCATATTATTTGCTGTAGAAATTTTAAAATCAAATTACAAAATAAAATTAAATAAAACTAAAGATGTATGTTTTTGCTCTCTAGTAGGGGAAAAATTGTGTGCGTGTGTGTGTGTGTCTGACTTCGTACATTCGAAACGCTATATCTGAAAAACGCTTCAATAATCAGGCTGAAGTTTGGTATACTGACAGAGCAGTAAGCGACGCTCTTCATAGGAACAAATGAATTGGAAACCATCTTTTCAGATTTTATAAGACTTTGAATTTTTTAAAAACGATCTGTATGTTGTCTGGCTGCGAAATTTTTTTAGCCAATAAGTTAAATAGTTCTCAAAAAATAATGCGATGAGAATAAATTCGACGGGAACCATCTGAGCGGTTCAAATTTTATTTTAAATTTTAAGAAAAACGTTTTTTTTTAGCTGGAACAAGCCGGCAAAGTAGAACCTTGCAAATTGCTTCCTCATTATTTATTGTTTTTTGAAGAGCTTCCTCTATTAGAATAACCAAAATCGATCGACATACTTACCTCATAGAGATAGCTGTGTGAAAAGCAAAAATAATTACGGAGTAATTTGCGGGGATCTACTGTTTATAGCTTCTAGGCAGGTTCGATATCGAGCATTTCTGAACATTGCTTTATTCATGAAGAATCATTCATCCAGATAACTAGAGATGTGCATATTGCGAGCATGTTTCACAAAATTTATAACGTGATAAGACTGCAATGAGTTAAATAATGTTGAGGGAAATTATACGAAATAAAGGGATGTTCATGCTTTACCCGTCTACCGAATTTTAGTTGTGTTAGTCAAATAATTATGAAGATACAGCATCAGATTTTTTAATGTCTGAAAACGCTTATCTGTCCGGATATTTGCTGTCAATGCTCTTTCGTGACGTTCTATATTATTGAGATATCTTAATGTACATATCTCGATAAAAGTTTGGTATGGAACTGTTTTTATAAGCAAACAAAATGGAATAAATCATTTGTGCAAATGCGTGCGCCCTGATTTACGAGGTGTAAGAAAAATTGAGATCGTAAGAGGCCACATTGATTAAAACTAACGTGTTGTTTTTTTGTAAAACAAAATCCGTACCTTATTGCGATTCGAGCTGGTTTTTTATTAATTTTTTTTTGTAATCGTTTTAAGCGGTAAAAGATTCCATCACGCGATATTCCTCAACGACTATATAATTGCTCTTAAGTAGTGAATTCTTGGTATGCTGAAGAGCCACCGATTTTATTCTTCTGTTATCCGTTCGAGATTCGAGGGTCAAAGTACATCGGATTACAACTCGGCAGCTCTCGGCTCTTGATACTTAAATTATGTAAATTGGTTGTTTCAGGTGAGCGTATTATAGCTGTATACATCGTATAGGTGATGCCAACATAGAGTAATGTCTGTGTGTAACGACGATTGAAGCATCGGTTGCCGGTGAGATCACGAAGATGCGAGCACCTGGTTCATGAGGTCGCGAGGGAAGCGAGCAACGAGTGTTTTATCGCTGAAAATACATCTTTATTGTGGGATGTGTCTCATGCGCGAGGCCTCGAGAAGTACAGAGATCTTTGAAGGATGGAGCTATTGAGAGGCGCGGAGAGTCTCGCGAGACTCTCGAGTTTTAACAGCGAACACGCACGAGTTCCCAGCCGTGTAGCGCGGGGAACAATAGCCCAGGAGTCCGACAAAGAGGAGAGTGCGCTCGCTGCGCTGCTTTCCTTTCACAGAGGATATGCGAACGACCGAAAGGCGCGCGCTTGTTGTACGTGTGCGCTCTTTTGCACCGATGTTTCTGCATGCGCTGCTTCTGCACGCAGAACCAAGTGTCGAGAACCCAGAGAAGAATTAGAGAGTAAAAAAGTATAATAAAAATATTCATACACACATATACATGGAATATATATATATGGAACGAAAGAATGTGGTCTAAAATATACTCAAAGCTTCACCGCAGTAGCCCATCTCTTGCGCGAGAATACATAAAACTTATTATTATTGTACTTTTGTGTACGACCTTAATTCAAGTCTCTCACGCGATTGGGAAGGCCGTTCGGAGAAGGACGCGCTTCCCACGTTGTGTTATTTTATTTTTTATTCGTGTTGGTCCGCACCGTACATTTGACTGTTACGCAGTTTATTTCTACACCGAATGATAAATTTAACAAATCTATTTTAAGACGTGATTCTATTGGTTTTTATCTGCACGTAACTCTCGGTACTCGCGTATCTTGTAAGACGAGATATTTTTCTTCTCATCCTACAGTGTCTCATTTTAATCTGTGATACGAACGTTAAACGTATGAGCTCTTGGTCGATTATTTTTCGCGACGTCGTCGTCGTTGTGTCGCTGTCGCTGGCGGCACGACCGTTACCATACCGAAAGAGATGAAAGAAGAAGAGCGAGACGAGGAACGTAAGCAGGGAGACTAGCGGTAACAACATCCTGCTGACGTACTGTACAGCCGTATACCTACTGGCGAGCCCTCAACGAGAGCTCGAATCACTCACATACACATTCTTTGCTATTATTAATGGACTATAATCCTTTCTCTGCCTACTTCTGTACTTGGTACTCGTTATTATGAGGTTATTCCATAAGCGGTATGATTTTTTTTATGCACCAACCGGTACACTTTTTAAATACAAGTGTTATAACATATATATCTGAAGTGAAATCACTGAATGAACTTCGATAAACAAAATAAAATGTAGCTTATTAATATCGAAAAAAAATGACGGATTACTCTATAATCATTACGAGTGGAAGCACCATCCAAACTCATTTACTTTCTATGAATCCTATGAAACGGATGTGGAAGGTGTCCAGTTGAGACATGAAAGTTTATTTGTAAGTTAATTTCTAACAAAGTCAAATATGGCATATTTTCTTTATATTTAAAAAAATCTTTATATATTTATATCCATGAGGAATTATGCTCATCAATTTTGACTTCATTGGCTTGTGGCGAAAGTTTTGCGTTACGCAATTACACAAGGAGTTATTGTTTATTATTTTTTAAATTATGAATGATCATATTAGCGAGTATGGGACCTTTGTAATAGAATGGAGTAAAGAAATTATTGAGCAGTCATAGGCACTACATGTAGAGAAGAATCTGGTAATTATTACTTAATTTAGTATAGAGAACTAGGTTTATTCAGCGATTCTGGCGTATATTTCTGTACTTCCTGATTGTACTGTAATGTGTTTCACTGTGAGTTATACGCGGTATAAGAATCGTTCCTGTTGGATCGATTTAACGAAACGAAAGTTTGCAAGGATATTTACATAAAAGTGTCTCGAAGACATGTTAAAGCTTCACAATGGCCGCGACATCCAACGGAGAGTGATTAAGAATTACAATATACGAAGGTAATAATTTCGGAATATATTAATAGAATCTATAGTTACGATACGATATCGATTCCGAAAAAATACGATTATTTCGTATACACAAAATAGCAAATTCTGATATTCTCACCGGTATAACTATTCAGACGCAGTGGCTGGGAATAATTGTCCAACTACTGGCTATACTTCTCAACGATATATTAGCTATACATGAAAGATGCGCGATGACCGTATATGTTTGGCGGCGGCTGAGCGAGTTTACATCGCAGCGTTACAATATCAGCATTATATAGTCGATTGTTGTTCCTCACGATAGTCATAGTGCAGTGCACCTAATCAAAGGAAGAATTGTGGAAGCGAAACATGTAAGTACACGTTATTTTTTTGAGATATTTGTATTATATGTATAATTGGAACATGCTGTAATATATAGACGAATATATTTTAATGTTTTTCAGAATATGAGATATGAAGAAGAAATCAAAAGCCACAAAAAGGGAAATGCATATACTACGCGCAATAATTGCGGTGTAACACTCAAGAGGTATATATTTTTTTTTATGTTTGGATGATGAATAAACATTAAGTGCGATCAAATATGAATCGAGCATTCCAAGTTTGCACCGTGTCAGGCCAAAACAGTATGTCACACTGTTCTCAATAATTTTGTTTAGTTGTCACATGGTCAACATTTCCACATTGATTGGGCAAAGAGTGATATTTTCACTGCTTCATTATATTGAACTTCTCGCACATTTTAATCTTTTTTTGTCCATGCCGATCCACTTATCTCTCTCCTTGGGTTTCAATTAAAATGCCATGTTTATAACGGTTGTCATTGCAAAATCGACGAGGAAGACTAACATTAATAGCTTAGAATAAAACGTATTATCCGTAGCTCCCTAAGGAAACCATTAATGTAACGTTAGCAACTGATTCGTGAACCAGATATTAGACAGAAAAAATTCGCGTTTAATGTAATGGTAGAATCAACCAAATTTACCATGCAACATGGAAACCATCGTCACACATTCTTAATAGAGGTTACCGGAAAATTCTCACCGTGTACAGAAACAATAGCAATACACCATGAATCAAGCTTCAGGAAGGTTTCTCAAAAGCATAAAAAAGTATTTGATGTGAAAATGTAATTCGGTTGAAATGTCGCCCTGATCAGGCGTGTTTCAAATTCCCCTTCGGCAAATATAAGGACAACAGATATGGTCCACATCTATAGGTAATTAAGAGCCGGACCCAGTACTCTTTAGGGACCTGATGCAATCCTGGTAGAGATCTGAGCCGATCCTGATGGCGCTATCGGATCCTAATAGGGGTTTGATCTGGCACGGATAATACCCATATTATTATCAGACTTTTTCCACAAAAAAAAAAAGTTTCCGTCCATGCAACCGTTTTTTCGACATTTCTAATGAAATTTGAATTTATTTCGCAAATAGCTCTACATTAATGACTGGAAAAACACATACTTTTTTTCACTTTCAGTAGAAATGGGCTCACATAGTTGTGAACGCCCTAGGTTACTCGGTTATTGAAATTTTAAGAAATGTACGCTGTCATTATTTAATACTTGAACCTTAGATATAAGCCAAAAGCACATGTTCTATTCCTATTATAGGTTTGCGACAAATCTATACAAAATAAATATATACGTCTGGTTATTTGCATGGGATCAGTTGTTTTCTTTTTAACATGTTGACTAGATAAAAAATACCACAGATTTTTATGATATTGATGGATTAATGAAACAAACCTATATAATAATATTTACGATATAATTAACTTTTTTTTCTTAGATTGATGACATCAAGTAAAGCGGTAGTGTCTCGAAGTCATATTTGCTTATATATATAATTCAACAATGTATCAATAATTTCTCTCGATCTGGCCGGTACGCAGCGAGTCGAATCTGGGAAGACCTATCGAAATTAGATATAGCCGAAATGTACCTGATATTGATCGGGACGTAGTAGAATCGGGAATGCGTTGAATCGGGGCTATGGTGAATTTTGCTCGTGATAGTTGTGCTTGTGTAGAATATTGCTGTTGTGAATTTAGCTCGCAATAATTTTGCTATTATTCGTCACTGTGTAGATATGCGGTTGTTTTGAGTTTAGTCATCCGCAGCGTTGGTTACGTGTACAGTTAAGCAATGTGACAGTTGTTAATGTTTTGAATCAAGTCACATGTAGAATTGTCACTGTGTAAAATCGATGATGTGTAGAACCAGGTTCATGTATGCAGAAATGACAAATAACCATCCGATCAGGCCCTTATCTGGGAAATGTTAGGTGAGTTAGATCCATCGCATCACATCGATATCGTTTCTGGTCCGGATCAGGTTGACATCACGCAAGGCCTAATAAGTCATACTGCCTCCTGGTCCGGTCTGGATGAAACATTAGGCTGCGTGATTTAGAACGGGGCAACGACGTACAGTGGGTAATACCGAACACCCCGATTACTCACTATGTATTGATAATATCTGATTGCAATGTTTCGCGTCGATTAATGTACACGAAGTGTGACTAGATCGTATTTTTTTCATTATCAAATAATTATAAAAACATTTAAGAAGAGATCTAACATTTTTTGGCGATTCACGATCTAAAATTCACGTCAAAGAAAAAAAGGATTTCTTCCTATGTATATTTGCTAATATTTTACTTCAAATGTTCTCATGTATTCGTTATTATTTTTACTTTCATATCGTTTTTGTAAAATTGTTCTCGCCGAAATATTACCGGCTGTAGACAAAAATTACGTTGTGAAGGCGTTTCGGGGTAATAGCGAACAGCATTTGTTGGTAATCGCGAACACGTGGCACGAGTGACGTCTAACGCCAAGCAGACGCGGTCACCGAGGTTAGTATCATATTTATTGTCTATTTAACTCTTGATGTATTGATGAAATATTGATGAAATAATGCTATTGTATTATCTAATATGTGTGGTCGACGGAATTATATTATTCTGATATACGCAACAGCAGTTTATTAGCGAATACCGTTCGTTTATTGTGGAATTTCAAGGTTACGTATGTTCAATTTATCATTTACTAAATACATAATGGAAATGTTCGAGCAAAAAAGTAATTCGTATGTTGCAAGTTTGGGAAAGACGAAACGAGAAAACCGTGATATCAATTAATGTGATAGATGATAGAGCGACAACGAAGAGTTCCTATATTCACGTATTTTTTGTTAAAGTGATATTTCTATTTCAGTAAAACAAATAGCAATTACGCGTGTTTATTATATATATGTGTCAAGTATTCGATAAAAATAAAAGTTTATGATTGTTCTCCTAGTTTTCGTCTATTGCAGTATCTACAAATTTATTTTGTAGATCTCCGGAAGCATCGTTCGGGATTTCCTACACCATGTTCGCTATTACCCGACGGTGAGGGTAATCCCGTACATTGGCACATTTTCTATAGCCGCGGAAAAAGTTTATTTTTCGATATTATATCGAAAAATGTTGTCACTGTGTCGAAGACGACATGTGAAGCTGTGATTATGGGCCTTAAAATATTCAAATAGTTGCTTTTTTGTGTGTTTAATTTCGATTCTTTCTTAGATGTTCGCCATTCCCCCGTTCGCCCCTATAGTTCAACTAGGGGTAGCCCCATAGAAAATAACTATACTGGAAAAGCTATACAAAATAATATTTTTTTTATACCAAGTATACTTTGGACGAGAACACCGACAGCAGTGGACGCGCGGTCGATGTGTGGCTCCGGCGGTCCCCAGAGTTAAGCAGCATTATTTGCGGCCATAACTTGGATGGGTGACTGCTTAGCCGGGCACTGGTTTGCGCGCCAACCGCTGAGCGGGAGGTGGTTTTTCTGAGTTTCTAATGTATTCTCATACAGTAGAAACTCAGTAAAAATAAAGCCGTCTGTATCGGCCAGGTTTTCCGCAGTTTACCTGTGCCTTCGTGCAAATGCGATACAGTAGTGCATTACTAGGATGAGTGGCTGCGGACAACACTCTAGGTGGGGTCTCAATAAAGGAACTGGGAAAGGAGGGGCATCTATGAAATGATGGGGAAAAAGGGGAGGGGCAAAAACGTAGAAGCCTGAAGAAGGCACACTGAGAGAAATAGATACCAAGATTTTTAATATCCGATATACTAAATATTATATACTATCGGGTAGTATTTGGATAGTACCGTGTATTGTGTGTATTGTAAGGGTTTATTATACGGAATGTACTTGGTACAATCAGATATTAACCATTACTATAATTATACTAACTGTTGCACTCCAGAGAGTGATCCCTATACGAAACATCCAATATACTATTCGATAGTATATTTTTACTATCTGGTAGTATCTCTTTCTCTCAGTGCATATGGAGAGAAACCAATACTTTGGACGAAAACGAAGGATATTGTTGTATATAACCTTTAGTGTACTTGGTAAGTGTGTACGGCGGTATAATCGTTCATATATGTTTTTAGTAAGTCAAGTATATAATTTTGATATTTTTTATATAAGTCTCAAGACATATATTATGTATTCGGAAATGTATGTATATTTTTTTGATACTACTCGTACATGCATTTATGTAAGAAAAAGGTATGCTGAAATGTACGTATTTCGTCAAATGTACGTTTGGACGAAATGCACATTGTCAAGTATATAAAAAGTATATAAGAAATATACCACGTAAATTATTTATATATTATTCGATATATCGAAAAGTATAATTTTTCATCATACTTTTTTCCAAGAGGTAACCGTAGTCAATGACGTCCGAAACCATATTTAATTGGTTAAAAATCCTTTGCCATAAGCTTGAAAACGTAGAATTCGAATGAAGTCAGAAAATCTTGAATTTCGATCAAGAATTAAATTTCAATACCAATTTAATGTGAATCGTGCCTCGTGGGCGCGCGTTGGTCGAGTCTTTGGTCGAAAGATCGATGGGATCCGGTCACGATCCTTCGACAATCGATCGATGGGCGAGGTGCCTCTCGATTCGCCGTGGTATCGGTCTTTCCCTTCGTCTTTCGACAGACGAAGCTCCCTCTTTGCCCCTCTCAACCGCTCGCTCCTACGAGATGCGGTCACGGGCTACCGGCTTCGTGGTATGAATGACGAAATTACGTCGCGCGTCCAACAGAAGCTACAACACGTAAGGGCGTATATGCCGCGCTCTGGATTTATTACGACAGTGATAAATACGAATACAACTCGTAAAATCGTATCTGCGTATACATCTATTACACTTATGTGATTATAGGCATATACACGTGTTCTCGATATTCATTTCGATAATTGCAATTACTTCAGTCTGTAATATCGCATCAGCGGATGCGCATGAGTGTCGCTTACGAGTGGAGAACGAAAAGTAGAGATGCAACATACAGTAGAGAGTAAATAGCTTTCATGGTCGCAGAGAAGGAAGCTTGTGGTAGCCGCGCCATGTGCTCGATCATTATCCAGGAACGCGTGTCCCGGTACACGCGAAGAGCGCGGGAAAGACTCAGGAAACGTTAAATTAGAACGGGAGAGAGATAGAGAAGAATCCAAAGGAAATACAAAAAAAAATCGAGAAAGTTAACATCACCGACGAGCTTAGAAGACGACGACGTTCTATACGTTTCTACGCATGTGTGCACTGTTAAAAATCAACGGATTAACTCTTGGTTACTGTGGACTCTGAGTTACCAGTTATCCATTGAAATGAGTTGATGAGCTGTCGGCTATTGGCGGCCAGGCTAAAGAAGTAATAAATCTTTATTTAAACGTTTTGATCCTGTTCTGGGTCCTCTCTAATATTTTCAGTATTCGTGAATTAATGGGATGTTTGTACCGAGATTGTCCGAGGTATGGTGTTTTGTGTGTGTTGCGCTATCAAGCCCTCAATAAACTTCGACATGGAAACCTGAAATTGCCTTATGAGACCCTTATATGGCAAGATTGTTATTGATTTGTTTACTTGGTGCCATGATTAGGCCTGACTGGGCCCTTAAGTGTTTACCCTATCGAGCCCTTATCAAACTTCGCCGTGGAAACCTAGAATTGCCTTATGAGAACCTTATCTGGCAAAATTATTATTGATTTGTTCACTTGGTGCAATGTTTAAGCCTGACTGGGCCCTTAAGTGATTATTTACCCTATCAAATCCTTCGCCATAGAAACCTAGAAATACCTGATCAGGGCCCTACTTGGGAGTGATATGGAAAACCCTTTTAGGGTGTCCAGATTAAAGCCTGAAAGAGCCCTAGTTTATCTTAGGGCATCCCTAATAAGTTTTTTCACGGGATGGTCACCTGACGCTTTGGCCCATGTGTATATATAAGGTTATACTTTTTTTGTTATTTTGGCTCTGAGTAGTAGTACAAGAATTTTATTAAACAATATATATACATAGTTGTTGTTAGTCGCGTACAATGAAAATGTCTTAGTGAAAAGGACATTTTTTAATGAGCCATCGACCTGAGTTCTTCAGCCCGTAAACCTCGTGAAAAATGGAATGAAACTATTTGACTTTTATTCAACACCATACATTGTAATTCGTTGAGGCAGGAAACGCATTAATTAATGAATAACAAAAATACTGACGAGGCTCTGGGAGACCCAGACCAGGGTCGAAACGTTTAAATAAAATATTATGATACTTTAACCTGGCCGCCAATAACCGACAACTCATCAACTCGTTATCATAATTCGATCACAGCACCAACAACATCAAATTACCCATAGAATTCTTAGTGACATAATCTGATCAGGCGTATGTACACATTCCTAAGCCTATCAGAATACTTATCACCGATTTTAAAGTTAAGTGTATTCGAAAATAAAAAATATCGCATGTCGGTTTTTCGTAACATGTATTATGTACTGAAATCTGCTTTAATATTAATAAGAACGAATTCTAACATGTTTGCTGTTTGCTGTAATATTAATAAGAACAAATTCTAACATGTTTGCTGTTTGCTGTAGTATTAATAAGAACGAATTCTAACATGTTTGCTGTTTGCTGTAACATTAATAAAAACAAATTCTAACATGTTTTGTTGCACAATTCATTTGAAGGAGGTTTTAAAACAGAATGAACAAATACCATTCGCTAGTGTAGAGATAACAAAAATTGACATAAATTCTAGTTTTACAAAACTGACACCAATAAGGTGTTATATCAGTGTTACTATTATTGAACGCTATTTGTGTTACACCGCTCGATATCACTACAATTGGTGTAAACTTGTACAGACACCGTTTTGATATCAACTTCAACATTACATTTCGAACAGTGGATCCGCTCCTCTACGATAATCGAGTATTATAGAAATAGCCTTGACGCTTGTGAATAATGGACGTATGGATATTGACAACTGAACCAGAATCTCGTCGCGTCCGTAGCTCGTTGATGAAAAGTTTGCTGGAGGGAGCCAAGCTCTGGTATCGGCGTGTATCCGGTACGGAAATCGAAGGCGCCTCGCGAGCACGAAGAGCTCTCGGGACGTAGCGTGTACGATTATATGCTATGTGAACGTAATTCTGTACGCCGCGTGCGACACGACGAGACGTCGTCGGAATGAGCTAAAAGGAAAAGGTAAATGTAGTGAGTTCAAGTGAGAATGAATGAATGAATGAGAACAAAAGTGCGGAAGGTAGGCGTGGACACTACGTTGATGAGATGGAAAAGTCATATAATAGTCGTACATAGGACGTATATTTAAGCGTGGAAAAAGCGTGTCTACGACGTTAGCGTTCAGGCAGTAATGTATCGCACATAAAAATCATATGCTTCCCGAATGGTTTCATCATTAAATTCCAGATGCTACTGCAGAAAGCAAGACTTTCTCCTTATGGAACATGGATTTTGAGAGTTGAAAAACACAACAATTGGGGGTTTCAAAGTTAAATAATTAGGAAATAACAATAAAATTATTGTTCTAATTGTGGTCGTCCACTGCAGAGGTTACTGACACTGTTGAATCATGATGATGAGGCAGTTTCTGACATCAACGTGGACGTACTTACTGACATGTATCTCACTCCCAGTTCGTGACACCAAGCAGATCCTTGATTCTGACACATCGATATTGATTGTACATGAAGTGTCAGGAACGGCAAAATAGCCTGAATTATGTGACACTTTGATTAACTACGAGAACGTATGATTATTCAGTGTAACAGGTGAATGATCGAAAGTAATCAATATCTATATAAAATTATGTATTCAATTTAATATCAACTTTCATTCAATTGAATCTACTATGGAAATTAGTGTCGTTGAATCTATGGAGGTTTTATTTAAGCCACCCAACGTTTTCTGTGCTTCAACGAAATGTTGATCATTTTTTGAATCAGTAACGATACACTTATTTAACTTGGCGTCGTATCGCCACCGCGACCCTGGATGTCAAAGATATAATTATGTGGTATTAATGAATAATACGCAATCACGCAGCAATAAAAGAAAGTATCGTATGATATGTAGAATTCGTGACTGCGCGAATCAATTGATTTGAATAAATAGTACAAGTAGTATGATTAAATAAATATAAGATCAGGCAACTATAGGCAAGAAATACAAATTTATTATGTCAAAAGAAATGTAAAAGTTACTCGTGTTTAATTATGAAAGCAGGAAGGAATTGTAGTACGAAAGACATCATTGCGCCCGCGCAAATGTGTCACGGCGGACATAAAGTTCTTGGATATTGCACTCGGATGGTTTGGAACTCGCTTAGAGTGTTGAAAGATAAGTGACCATAATTTAAAAGAATAGCAAACCTTATTATTTATCTATCTGATCGTATACATAAGTGATAAAGAGTAATGTGGAAAATGTGTAAACGATAAATAATCATTATATCATATCAATTTTTAAAAAATAGTATTTTTTAAATCATAAATAATCATTATTTTTATACTTAAAAATAATGAATAAACATTTAAATTGAATGTCCTTGAAGATATTATTCACAATTGTTTCTCTAATTTCCTATTCGAACACAATATTTGTTCATAATGTCATCCGTAAATGATATTCAGTACAATGTTAACTGCAAATATTCTTCTTTCCGAAATTATTTTTGTGTACACTGTTGAATAACTTGCAGACAAAACGACGAGGCTCTGGGAGCTTCGATTTAGATGGAATCCCTGCAAGCGAGTAGGGAAAGACACCTGCCAGCGGTGTACGCTCTCGACTGCTGCCCGGAAGTGGCGCTAAAGTGGACTTCACTCTATAGACTTGGACGACCCGGACCCTCGCATTTCCGGGTCGAGGAAGAGGAGATAATTGTCGTGTCGGATTCTCCAACTAAACTGCGAGTGGATGGGAGATTTATTTGTCCCGAGTGTATTTCCTTACAATCATGAACTTTGGACTATAGTCTTTAGCGACGTACATGGGCGATCGGGGCTGCATTTACTGAGCTAGCCGTCAGAGAGTTATTTATAAAAATGGAAAGAAATAGATCGGCGAATATAGGCGCACTCGCAGAAAATATGTTATGCAGGGGACACATGGGCTTTATTGTAATAGCTCATATGAACAATTTACAGCTCACGATATATAAAGTAATCAAATTTGCTGGTGACGCGTCTAAACACCATCTTAAATATCTAATGACAAAATATCTTAATGAAACAATTTCTGACGGCAAAAGATCTGACGAAAAAAGATCTGTAAAATAATGAAATATGAAAATGCCTGGATATCTAATGAGAAATTATTTGTGATATTAAAATTTTGCTGGTGGGTCGGCCTGGTTCCCTCTAATAAGGCAAAAAAACTTGTCGTCCCGGGGGCGAAGCCCCCAGAAGTAAGAAATAAGAAGGGTTTATTTTAGTAAAAAACATAATCAAAATAAGTTTCAACATTTTTTATTATAGTGTATTATGTGAATAATTCGATGATTCACTGTTCGAGGTCCAGGGGTGAAATCCGGTGAGGAATTTGGCGAGCGCAGCCCCCCGAAATAAGAAGAAAAAATTTATTCTAATTAAAGGACGAATAAGAATTAGTTTTTTTTATAAAGTTATTTTGACGAATGTTATTATTATTGCAACCCAAATTATAAAAAGTTATCTAATGGACAAAATATCTGCGATATTTCGTATTATATTGTATTATTTCAATAATTAATTTATTTGTTGTTTTTTTCGAAGTTTTTCCGTGTCCATGATTTTTTATATTTTTGTCGAAATAAAAAATTGGAAATGATCTTTGAAAATTGGGCTTATTGTAATGTGTATGGTCAATCGTACCGATATATTTCCGTTTGGTTTCAGCCTATTGGAAATCGTAATTATATATATGTTTCCGTGAAATCTGCAATAGTTACACATCGTATTCAATGTGTTGTTTCCATTTATTTTGGCAATTATGTCCTGTCGTCAGATATTTTGGAGTCATTGTTTTCGGATATTTTGACGTTTATATTTTGTCGTGTTGGAATTTTGTCGTCAGATTTTTTGTCGTCCGGTTTTAAGTTTCAAAGATTTTTTTGTCGTCCGGTTTCTTCCATTCAAAGATGTTCGATCGTTACTATTTCATAACGACTCTTCGAGTCGTTACGACAAGTCAACGTTATGTTGACATCACAAGTCAACATTAAATCTCTCGCCTTATATGTACCCCCGTAGTCCCATCCATTTACGAGAATCGGGATACGAATTTGCCATCTAGCGACGGTCCCAATAAGTAGAACTGTGAATCTAGGGTGTATAAGAACTGTTCAGATTACATGTGCAGGGTGTTCTTATACATGCAGCGGAGACTGCTATACACCATGAAAATCATTGACATGTCATATGTATATGGTAAGCAGAGAACTAGGAAACTTTTGAGAAAATATACTTGCCCGGTCTTATATTCATACCAAGGAATTCGCATGTGTACTGAATGTAGTACACGTACATTATAAATTACTCTAAAGTCTAAAAAATTTGGAATTTCAAAATTTTTTGAAATTTCTAAAAAATTTGGAATTTCAAAAATTTTTGAAATTTCTAAAAAATTTGGAATTTCAAAAATTTTAGAAATTTCTAAAAAATTTGGAATTTCAAAATTTTTTGAATATTCTAAAAAATTTGGAATTTCAAAAATTTTAGAAATTTCTAAAATTTTAGAAATTTCAAAAACTTTAGCAATTCAAGTTGGCCATGGAATTGTGAGCGAGTCGTTCCAAGTTGGCCATGGAATTCGGAGCGCGTAGTTCAAGTTGGCCATGGAATTTTGAGCGAGTCGTTCCAAGTTGGCCATGGAATTTTGAGCGAGTGATTTCAAGTTGACCCCAAGGGGTATGTGGGATTTCACACACCTCTAGACCCCGAGCCCGAATTATTCTAAGTCCCTCAATGCGAGCGCGCGCGGCGCGCCAGCCACAATAACATCCTAGTTATTCCTACATAAAAAGGGAATACTTTTATACCTATGAGTACAAGTAAAATTTCGGTTACATATATATACACGGCAACATTAATATAGAAATAATGAAAATGGTACTAAAGCAAAATCAAAAAGATGACAATACATATTTTGAATCACTCTACGTTTACCTCGGTACGTGTCACCTGGGTACACGAGTTATAGTAATTAAGGACAGAAACTCTCGTAGCTATTCTAAGACTTTTCTCTCCGTGTAGGAATACTCGAGTCGAGGTAGGGCAGGTAATGCAAGTCTGTAGTAGCACAGGAAGTCCAGTCCCGCCGTATATGTAACCCACTCGTTACACATTAGATGCAAGTACAGCAAAGTCGCGACACCTGTTAACCGAGCAATTTAAATTCCGATATAGTAAACGAATAGACGTAGCGGATCAGTTTGCTCTCTTGAGAAACAGTGTGTGAGCGGATAGCGAAGGCTTTTCGACGAAATATAATTCCATAATGATATTGCACTGTGCATATACGTGGGCTGGCCCAGTCGAGTGATAGACTCCGGATTATATAGAGAGAAGGACAGGCGTTTCCGTGTGATTACGCAATAGGATTTCCAGGCGATTGACCGCTCGAATAAATTATCTACTCGAGCATATCTTTGATAATTGACTTTGCATTTATTGCGTTTCCAAAAACATTGAGGCTTACTTAGAAGTTCATTTAAAGAGATGAAACAAGAAACAAACAACAAACAATTTATAACGATGAATTATGATGACACTAAAATGCTTCATGGAATTTTTTAATTATGTTAGTGCGGATTCAGGAGACAGATGATAATGATAATAATAATGATGAGTAAAAAAATCTCGTTTCGAAAAACCGAAGATATCCTAAGCTATCAAAGCGCAACTCATCGCCTTGACAGTTCTAAAAAATGTTTGACGAACTATTTGAAAAAATTATAGATATCGTTTTGACTGTAAGCGGCTTTATAATTTTTAAACACGTCTGTCCGCACACCGCTTTCATAATTTGTACTATCAGCCCTAATACTTCCTCTAAAAATCGACAATTGCAGATACATAATCGGTATTGAATTTTGTGAAAATCGACTAAGCCATTCAAATGTTGTAAGATTAAAGTAAACTAATCGAAACATTACTACTATTGGCTCCGCGCGTCAAGGTGTAAGCGCTTCTTGTGGCGAGCTTTTGTGGTATTATCGCTCGAGAAAAGCTCTGTCTCTTATGCTGAAATATATTTCAAGAGATTTTCCGATTCAAGTGAGAAAAAATATAATAATTTTCGTTATAAATGAAATAATTGAGCGTTCATTTATGTCAAAAGATTGTTGATAACAAGAACTTGCTACTATTTAATTTGATCCATCGAGAATGTACAAAAACTTCCTGTTTCCAAATTATAATTGTGTTCGAGTGATGAGTATGGATTTGGTGATCTAAACAGGGTTTATTGGTATTGCGCACCAAATTAATCGAATTCTATTTGGAGCATAATAGCGGTAGAAGAATTGCATTCCGTGCAACTTTCTTCGATATACTTGTACAATATGGTGCAGCTTTGTTCGATATACTTCTGCGATTCTCCCATTGTACAAGGTGAAATTTGGGAGACGATGAGCGTACTCACGGTGAATTAGCGGAATTTTCATGTAGCTGACAACTGATACCCACCTTCGATTTTGTCGCATGTGTAAAAGAAAGAAATGTTCGCTTTGGAATTTAAAGAGAATATTTTATTGAAATCAAGTAAATATTCCTTTGAAATCAAAGAAACAAATTCAATCCACCTATTTCTTTGAATCAAGGAAACTTTTTCTCTTGGTGTAGTAACGCACTATGGATGTGCATATTTTTTTTTTCTATTCAAATTAGATGATAAAGTTCGGTAGAAGGCACTAATAGTGCTCGCAGTGTAGGTAGCTCATCATCCTGCCGGAAGTGCTTGCTGGTGGAGTCGAACGGAGGTTCTATTGTTTGCGAGCAGCGAAATCGGGGGCGACCGCACGGTGAACCGGAAGGAAACGCGGGAGTCTCGCGTGATTCCGGAAACGTTACTGGTGAAACCCGGTTTACTTATTTTCTAGCATTCTCCGAGAGCCTACAGGTATACGATAAAAGTAGGGAGCAAACGTGTTCGCCTTCTGTAGGCACAAATAGGCGTTTTAATGCACGGAAAAAAGTAGTTGTGGCGATTAATTCCAGCATATACTGTGCCGCGTATTAGTCGTTGACATCGAAGCAGACTCAACTATATTTTGATTGGTAGCGAAAAATATTACGTAAGACTAATGACTCATTGTTACACTGTTAAAAATTTTTGTATGAAAATTCATAAAATGTATATGAAGTTTTATGCATATACAGTATATGAAATTTCAAGTATGTATAAATATTAAATTATTCGTATATTAAAAACAATGCAATATTTGTCATTATTTACACACAAACTTAAATTTGATATAACTTCGTATATTAAACGTGTTGTAAATCTAATAATATTTCCAACAGTGATATATTAATATTACAACAAAGTTTGTGAATTAACTATTGCAATACACAGCTTATTAAATTTCAATGTCAGCTACATCAATTTCAACATTCAGGTATTGAAACTACAACAGAATTATAAAAATTTATATACATTATATATGAATTTGAATTTGGTATACCGCGTTTGTAAATTTGATATAACTTCGTATATTAAACGTGTTGTAAATTTAATAATATTTTCAACAGTGATATATAAATATTACAACAAAGTTTGTGAATCAACTTTTGCAATACACAGCTTATTTAATTTCAATGTCAGCTACATTAATTTCAACATACAGGTATAAAAATTAAAACAGAATTATAAAAATTTCTATACGTTATATATGAATTTGAATTTGGTATACCTCGTTTGTAAATTTAATATAACTTTGTATATTAAACGTGTTGTAAATTTAATAATATTTGTAACAGTGTAGTTCCTGCATCTATCCCAGTCCTATCAAGGCCTAACGATTCGATCGGTACTTTACCAGTTAAATTATAGCTCCTTTAATTATTTTTATTTGACAAAAAAGTGAGTTTGACGGCTGGTTTATTGAACAATTGTTGTTTTCGTCACTTTGTAAATATTATTCTGGAATCATTATTATACAAAATCAATCATCATTGTATTCAGATTTTTATTCCATCTAGAAGGATTCGAAATTTCTCTGAAACTCACGCTTAACTAAACTGAACTGCGCGTACTTCCTTAGGAAGACACGGTCACTTGAAAAAAGGCATAGGAAAAAAATGTGTGGTAATCCCCGTCTTTTGAAAAATCATACATTTAAACCTGAAATCGAGCATTATATTTCTGTCATTTCGTAAAGTGCACCAGAAAAAAAAAAACAAACCTGGAAAGAAGAATCTTGCTAATTGGAAGCACATTATTGGTTTTTGTTTATCACAAAGCTACCTCTATGAGGAAGTATGGTGATCGATGTTGACTTCCTCATAGAGAAAGGTTTGGACACGGCAAAAAAAACAAGGAAGCATTTTGCAAGGTTTTACTTCGCAGAGTTGTTTTGACTCTAGAGTCATGTTCCTGGCAAGTTAAAGTGTCATGGAATTTGAACCACTAGACCGATTTGTGCCAAAGTTGTACCTGAACTTTGTTCTATGTTAATCCGTATGTAAGCCAAGTTCTAACTCGGTATTTCGTATAAAATTATATAACGATAACGCAAATTTTTCGAAATTCCATAAACCTCTCTACCGATCTTCACCAAATTCGATATCTCCTACACTTGTTAATAATTCGACCTTGTAGGAGATTCGAGCAGTGTTCTTCCCTGTTGAAAAGGTCTGAAAGAAACCGATAAAAATCGGCAAAAGGCCATCGATCCAGATAGAATTGTATATAAGGTTCTATATAAATCTGCATGGCTTGTGCCTGTTAAATATATACGCGGAAGAATATTACATAAGAGTCAACACGATAGAAAATATACGACTACAAGATTCGAAAGATAGAGAGTTTATTGAAACGCGACTGCTCGCACAGCAACACATATTTTCAACTACTTAAACGCTGTTATTTTTCCAGTAAAATAATAGAAAAACGTGGCAAGTAAAAAAAAATGAATTAATTCGACGTTGAATCAATCGACTGTTCTTAGCAGTACCTATTTCTATTGGTTTCTATCAGACATTTTCGACACGGTTGGTCGAATTTATCTGGAATTAGAGCAAAATTATCAATTTTTCGAAAATTCAAAATTCTATCAAATCTAAATTTGATGGATTTCGCTAAAATTCAATATTATCCGTGATTTTTCATTGCTTTAATTGACAAAAATTATTTAGCTCATTAGCTAAAAAATTGTAGGCGCTAGAGAATATACAGACGTTTAAAAAAAAATTGATGGTCGTGTAAAATCTAAAAAAATTTAAAGAAAATTTCTACCAGTGTACCAAATTTCAGCTCCATTTTTAGAGAGGTCGCCAAGATACAGCGATTTGAATTTCGCAAGTGTGCCACGCACGCACGCACGCACGCACGCACGCACGCACGCACGCACGCACGCACGCACGCACGCACGCACGCACGCACGCACGCACGCACGCACGCACGCACGCACGCACGCACGCACGCACGCACGCACGCACGCACGCACGCACGCACGCACGCACGCACGCACGCACGCACGCACGCACGCACGCACGCACGCACGCATGCACGCATGCACGCACGGACGCACGCAAACACACTATGGGTGGTTTAAACTGGTTTGGTATAAAAGCTAGGACTGTATATCCCTAAAAAACTATAGTACTATGGTGCTATGTACTTGATGCGATTTAAATGTAAGATTTTTTATAAGAAGGGTGTCATCGAAACATAACATTTTTTGTTATGATTTTTTTAGGAATGTATGATAGGTAAAACTGAGTCCTGTTAAAACTGAGTTTCAGAGACAATTTCGATCATTTTCCGATGGGATAAAAATCGGAAAAAAATAATGCATATAAAGCATGTTGAAAAGATTGATTTCGCATAATAATAATCCCAAAATGTTATTAACAAATTGGTGAAAAAAACAATTGTTCAACAAACAATAAGTCAACCTAACTTTTTTTCTAATCAAGATGATATGTTAATTTATATGAATGCATACGAATTTTTTCAGGTTTTGTTCTTTGTTCCGATTTTGATTTTTTTATCTTGAAAAATGCGCAAAATACAATAAATTTTCGATATTTTGGACATTAGAAAAAAAGTTAGGTTGACTTCTTGTTTGTACAACAAGTTTTTTTTTCACTAATTTGTTAATAACATTTCGGGATTATTATTATGCGAAATCAATCTTTTTAGCACGTTTTATATGCATTTGTTTTCCAATTTTTATCCGATCGAGAAGGAATCGAAATTGTCTCTGAAACTAACTTTTGGCGGGTCGGTACGTATCATACATCCTTAAGTGACTGGGTCACCTTAAGGCCGTCTGTCATTTCACATGAGGTTGTCTTGTAGGTACGCTACATGCCACCGCTATGTCTCGAATATCACAATGAGATGTTAACAAATTATCGGAAACCGTAGATTCCAATTAATATATAAAATGTCATTAGTAAGAAACTAGATAATAAAAAGTCTAGTGTTCCGAATACGTTAGCAGGAATTGTTCTTTCTCCGTGCATGTCAATTATTCCGCTTGTTTGTCATCAGAATCGGCGCTCAATTTTTACATCTACTTTTTTCTTTCACTGTGTCAGTCTCCTCGATTGCTCAATATTGACCAGAATTATGTCGCAATCTCTTTTTTTTTTGCCGCTCTATTGGTGGCCGGATGAAATTGTAGGTCTAGCAACACAGCTGGGAGGCGCAATCAGCTACGGCCTCTATTCACCCGGCTCTAATCATCGTAAAACCATAATTACAAGCTCAGTTTGCTTTGTGGCGTTCGGTGTACACAACTCTTCCTTACGTTCGGCGTATCTACATCAACCATAATTAATGAACTTTAGTCGCCTTCGTGTTTGCACGCACCGCACGAAGGGGTGAAAGCGCTACGCGGTGTTCAAAGTGCAATGGACAGCGTCGGCTACCGAGCGCGAGTTCATCCGAAGCAGAGAGCAGTGCCGCGCCCTGAACAAGGGTGCGGCTTGCCAGGGTGCGCCGTGGTCTGCGGTTTGCTTGTACGTCACACTGTGTGCACTTTTCCCCTTAATATTTTTCCTGGACAGCACGTGCGCTAAAACTCCCACTATATGCACATTATTTCTCATCCCTCGGCGTGACAACACGCTCGTTCGCCTCTCCCAGAGGTTTTTATTAATGGCCTAAAGGGCTTGCTGATGTGTCCCTTCTAATGGTGTACCTAATCGTCTTCGCCCTATTAACGACTTGTAAACATGCAAGGGAATTATATCATGCAATATTTTTCTGGCCAATTATCGCGATTGCCTTAATTCAGAGGCTCCGGGTTATGTTGGTCAGAGTCGAATTTCCAGCAAGTGTTCAAGCAACAAATAATAATAATAATAATAATATACATACATATGGGAATATCCACTCCGTTTTGACCAGGATTTGACTTCGACCTCTTCGATCTGGCACGTCATTTTTTGTAGGGCTTTGAACCCGCAAATACACCAGATTTTTTTTTCTTTCGTATTGTAGTTTTTTTTCTCTAAATATATTTTCAAAGTCACATATCGAATGCCATAATTTAAACATCTGAAAAAATTCTCAAAAATACTTTGCTCTAAGTAGGCAAGATTTTTCTTCTTATAGTTATTAAGCTTTTTTTCAATTAAAAAAATTATTAAAAGATAAAAATTAAAAAATCAATCTATTTCGGGCGATTGATCGAATGTTTGTTCAAGTAAAACCGGATTTTGTAGAATTTTTTCCGATTTTTCCGAACTATCCGAATTCTTTATAATCTTTTTTCCAAATAACATATCGAATGCCATTTTTTGAAAATTTGCAAAAATCCTGAAAAATAGTCTGACAAATATGAATATTTTCTAGGTTATAGCCAAAGTAGGCAAGATTATTCTTTTTTCGAATTTCAGATTTTTCAAGTATGGCATTCGATATGTCATTTTAAAAATATGTATGAAAGTTGCCATAGAAAAAAAATCTGATGCTTTTGAGGGTCCACCTAAGCCTACAAAACAATTACGAGGCAAATCGGAGAGGTCGAAGTAAAATCCTCGTCGAAATGGGGTGGATTGCCCCATTTCTTTATTCTAATATCTGATTATCGAAACATAGATCTGAGATTACCCGAGATTAAGACATACTTTTTCAACCAAAAGTGTGTATTTATTATAGTATCAGTAGTTGGTGACAAGAGCAAAATTTTACAATAATACCAAGAACTTTGATATTAAATAATACTAATTTAAAACGATGGTTGATTAATCCAAAATAAAAATTATTGTTTAGGTACCTCTCAGAAAACTCTATAATTTTTATGGAGTGAATCCGCTAATATTTTAGTTTATGTTATTTTATCAGACTTTACTTGTGTTTTTCTTACGATTTACAGAAGTGATGGTAAATATCTAATTATGGATATGTTCTCCCAAAAAGTTTCGTATTTAAAAAGCTGAGAATTGGACATGTCACTTCGCTCTCCTGTTGATCATCTCTCAATTTTTATTATTATGTTTGTCTTCCTCGTGAAGGAAGCCACACATTGTTGTGTGTCTGTTACGACGCCAGATATCGCATTTTGTATTGCTGATTTCTACCCAACTTTAGCCATATGTATATTTCGTTGCATAATTCTAGAACCACTTCTCGGATTCGTGCTACATTTGATCTTAGTCTTCGCGAAATCACAGTTTGATTGTGCGCCAAATTTCGGAGCAATTTCTTGAAAATTTCGGACGCTATTGTGCTAACAAGGATCCAAACATACACACTCACACACATAAACACATTTCATACTCATAATTTTTCTCGACGTTTTGGAGTATTTGGAGCATCCTGAGATGGAAATCGAGAGAAAACAAAATTGTCCCGAATACAAAGCTTCCCTTACGCGAAGCAAAATGAGAAGTATCCGGATTATTGAACACATACTTTCATAGAGAATCAGCATATTCATTCCATAAGATAACAATAATATTTTATAAAATAATTTTCAACATGTTTTTCGACTAATATATTGCCAATTGAATAAAAATCATCATTATGGGAATCAATGTTATTAACATATAAAATTACTCAGATCTTTCCACAGTTCCATTAATTATTGATATTAACGACAACAGTTCTACATTCAGAGTCGCCGAGTTGCGACTGAGCCTCCACAGGTCAACCAATTCATTCATTCTACATCCTTATTGCTTTTTCATCAGTTTTAAAAAATAGGAGCATTTGTACCGCGATTTATAATAATAAATTACTCTTTTCATACCCATGTAAGATAAATAAAATATGGTTGCCATCTCGTAGGCAGCAGAGCTACGCTTACGGAGAATATACGTTTCGAGCTCGCGGATCGACGTATCACTCGTGTCGAAGCGCTTTCGCGCGCGCGATAGGCCGCACTCGGACACGAATCGTAAATTGTGGTGTCTATTGTTCGAAGATGTTTGATCTCGCGTACAGTGGGCGATGAGGAATGTCCAGGAGAGTCGCGAGCCGATGTTACTGTCGTTCACGAGTTAGTCATAACTCGTACGTCATTCAATACTACACTAGATCTCATTCGTTTTTTATAGTTATTTATTTATTTATTATTTATAGAGGACTTCTCCGTGACTCTCTGGTCGCCGTATCGCTGACGTTTGTCGCGGCATTGCAGAACAAAGAATCCGCTCTGACCGGACTACGCTGATGATCCGAGAAATGAGTTTAAACGATACATGAGAAGGATCTCGTTATTTTTATCTTTTAGCATGATACCTGATTCTACTTGCCGCTCAAGTGGGTCTTAGAATTAGAAGAGGCTATTAACAACGTGGTGCGATAACGACGATGACAATTTGATCGGAACCCTATCGCCGTTTTTTTAAGGGGGAATATTAGGTGACACGTCTGAATATCACACGTGCTGCAATATCACAGTGTATATGAGGATACCCTGATTAATAATATTACACGTCGGAACAGCACAGCTCAAAAATAACACCATCGATAAATATCACGAGTCGGAACACCACCGGCCAAAATAACACGTTAAAACATAGCACAGTCACACAAAACAATACTGGGGTAATATATATAATACAAGGGATAATATTGCAAAACATAATAGTACGGGTAGAAACAACACATCGAAGTAAATAATGCAGTAAATAATGTTAATATTATATCCATAATGGTTCATTAAAATATCATTAATAAAGAATACGCAAGAGCGTATGTATGAGTCGGCTGTTTGCTCCGTATCTTTCGTGACAGTAGTATGGTTATTTACATATGTATATGTATCAATGCTATATATATATATATATATATATATATATATATATATGGTTAATAAATTCGTAAATATTGAGTGTGTGTAGTGTCAGTGTCAGAATACATCGATGAATTGAATAAAATATTAATTTCATATGTTCGCGTAAATGCAAGTGGCTTGATTTATATATCTATATAAATAAATGTTATATCATTCGTTCTTTTCTGAGTTCCACCGGTAAAACCCCGGTCAATCCTTGATCGAAACGGGATGAATTGCACCATACATAGATCAACAGATCTAGGTATATATATGAGGGTGTGTCAAAAAAACATCATAATTTTTGTTTTTTGTTTTTCTACGGCAAAAGTATCTATTCTGACCTCAATACACATCTCCCATGCAGAAAACGCGCCTAAATATATGTATATATGTATTTTTTTTTAATTCGAAATTTCATATGATAAAGAGACCTCGATTGAGGCACATCTAAACATTATTTGTCAGCAAATTCCTTTGGCACACTCGATTGTTAGGTCAACCTCTCGAGTTTAAGCCATGAAGACCAAAGAAAAGTGCAATAATCTTCGGATTTTTAAACTTTTCTTCGATAACCAGAGAAATACCGATTTTTTTTTGCTGATTCTTACTACTAATTATCGCACTTTTCCTCGGTCTTCATGGCTTAAACTTGAGGGGTTGACCTAACAATCGAGTGTGCCAAAGGAATTTGCTGCCAAATAATGTTTAGAGATGCCTCAATTGAGGTCTTTTTATTACATAAAATGTCGATTAAAAAAAAATATATATATATATATTTAGGCGCCTTTCTGCATGGAAGGTGTGTATTGAGTTCAAAATACATAGTTTCGCTTCAAAAAAAGAGAGAAAAAATATATATATATTTTTTCGACACACCCTAATATATATGTCCGTGTGATTCATGACCATCCAAATTTTCCAAGTAGAACAAACGCATGAGCTTAAAATATGAACTATGAAATCGATTGACCGAAAAATGCTGATTTTAGAATGAAATGCCGAATGATCTCAAAAAATATATGCTCCTTGATTAATTCATTTTCAATAATTATAACGATAAAATACAATGTAACATCCATTATTATGTGACTATTGTATCAAATATATATGTCGATGATGTTAATTACTTCAGGCTGGTAGAGTTAGTCTTATCAGGTACATTAAATTCTTACCTTATCACACCTTGATGACAAGATCTTCAGATTAACCCGATTAAAGATGTGGTATCGATATACAACTCACCCCGGATACAGTTCTGATCCGGTTCTCCCAATCGGACATGCCGCATTAGCCATGTTCAATTAAACAAAAACTTTCACAGGTGTTTTAACTGTGTAGGTCTAAAAAAAGATCTTCAGATTAACCCGATTAAAGATGCGGTATCGATATACAACCCACCCCGGATACAGTTCTGATCCGGTTCTCCCAATCGGACATGCCGCATTAGCCATGTTCAATTAAACAAAAACTTTCACAGGTGTTTCAACTGTGTAGGTCTAAAAAAATACTCAGTAGTGATACCCCAAGAGCTCCAAAATTATTGGGTATTTCTTGATAAGTTCGTTGCGCACAAACAAGAGTGTCAAGTCATGCAGGTTAAAAAATCCCGAGCGCTTGCACGAAGGATTTTTCTGCAAAACTTGAAATGACTGTTTATATGCAGGTAACTTTGAGGCGAATACCTGATTAATTTTCAAGCGCGCAGGCTACTTGTCGGATTATTTTTCCCATCGGAATTTCGGCCAATAGTCACGACCTTATTATGACCGGTTAAAAGATTGACAGATGTGAAGTTTTCTCAACTTAAAAGTTGTTCAGAAATTGTGTTTATTGCTTAGCAACTTATTAGAAATATTCGAAATAAAATCGACTAGGTTCTCCCACATGAGGCCAAATGTGTCGATTCTATTGGTCGAACTTCCGGTGAGAAAAATAACCTTTGAAATACACCCTTAGCATCTACGGCCCCCCTTTAATAAACGAATATGAGATTTTGTGATAATTCCCTCAGCTCAGAGATAAGGGACCAGCCTTCGAAACTCTTTTTTTTTCTTCTTCACTATTAAGGGTTCCGTTCGCAGGCGGATGAAGTTCCGCCCCGGCGCAGCGGGAGAGGGAAGTGGTCGATTAATCACGTCCCTTCGACCCTACTGTCCGTAGTAGCTGTCATTAGCTACTATATAGTACCAGTTCCGGACCTTTCTCACACCTTTCATCTCACTTTGGTTGATTCACGCAAATTAACCACTATTGGGCCGTTACTTATTAACATCAATGATCAACTTTTTTTGGGGTTGGTTTTTAAAATCTTTTCTCATTCGAAATCGAATTCTCAGGCTTTGAAATCGTTAGGAACCCATCGCTGACTTTGTGTTCATTTATATTATACTCATGAGAAACATCGAGTTATCACGGTTCATATATTCAAAATGGGAAGTGCAATCTTCAGATTTCACATGACATCTATTTGAAAAGAAAAAAATAACCATGTTATCTTTTTGTTTGGTTTATAAATAGCTCTGTATTCGACATAATACGAAGCACTCGTCAATTGCTCAAACAAAATGTGGTAACTTTTATTGCATAATAAGACTTAAGAAAGCACCTATTCAAATATTGCATTCAAAATAATAATCAACGTGGACATGGCTGTGGATTTTTGGTGAAAAGTGGAAAAAAATATATTATAGAACGACTAGGTATCAAAGTAGAATGTCACACAGTCCTTAAAGTTTTAAGCAGAATTTTTTTTGGATACTCAATTTTCACTTTTTCGATTCTTCGAAGGGATTCGCGGTGTTTGCTTTTTCAATTACTCGCTTGGCATATAAAAAGCGATGATTCTCTAACATCGTTATTACGCTAAGAGAAATCGTTTACATCAACTTAAGCTGAACCTTTAAATGAAATTAGCGATTGTGCATACAAAAAAGTAGGTTGATAGAAAGAATAACTTTGGTTAAATGAACAGTACTTAAGTACTTCTTCACTTGCCACAACAACTATTTCGTTCTATTAGACATATATGAGTGCACAATCCGTGACCACTAATTTGGTGCACTCAACCGATTTTATTTCTCTGTGCATATGTTAGAATGTAAGGGGGATCATTCTCCTCACTCCCGTCAGTTTTTACCCGAGTGAAAGCCAATGAGAGCCCTCGAAGCATCATCCTCCCCTACCCATGGATTTGAGTGATGGGAATTGATGATAGTTTAATAACATTTATTATGAAAATCATAAAGTTCAGTAATAAATTAAGTTCATACATTTTGATGATATTACGAATCGTGTTCGCTGTGCTTACTGTATAAAATATTTCATGTAGTAGGACAAATCAACAATTATCAACCCATATTTGTTCCAGCACAAAAACCATTTTGCAACGCATCGTAAAATTTTCTGTTAGCTTATTTGAATCTGACACATGAAATGACCAGTTCAAATTAAAATATCATTTAACCTGCAACTTTTCATAGTGGTCACAGTAAAGATATTATGAAAACTGTTCTTTTTCTTTGAGAAAATGTTTTATTTGATAAAATTAATCTTACCGTATGAAATGTTAAACGACAATACTTTTAGAAAGTCATAAAGGGTTCCTGGATAAGAGTAATGCGAAAAAATCTGCGTTTCGAACAAAATATAAGAAAGGTGATTTCAAGTCAATAGGTGCTTTTGAATTACCTTAAGGTTAGTCATAATTGTAGGAAATATGATTCAAAAAATTTGTTTACTAGTGCCGTTTAAAATAGTTAAGAATCGAAAGAAAAAAAAGGGCTGTCGGAAGCATCATTTTCCCTACCGGTTGAGTAAGGGAATTCGGTTCAAAAATATGTTTGTTCCTATATTAAGGGGTTCGTGAATGACAAATGTGAATTTCATTGTTATCGATTTATCCTGTTTGTGATTGGTCGCTGGTGTCGTCAGTCACGCGACTGGGATCGAACTCCATAAATTGAATTCTTTTAAATCCCAAATGTCAAAACTGATGAAAAGAGCGCTTTGGCGCTAACTCCATTTATTATAAAACTCTTAAAGCTTAATAATACGTGAAACTTGTTAATTTATTATGAATAATCGTGTTCACTGTGCTTATTGTACAAAATATTTTTTGTCACACCCACATTGATATGGTCGCGTTCACGAAAAGGAGGAATTGGTTGCCATACCCAATCGCGTGGTTAAATACGCTCCAAGCAACAAAATTGGTTGGGAGAACCAACTATTGGGTGTTACTAACTATGATAGGAGGGAGAACTAGCTAACCGATTGGGTTCCACACCAACCACCTTGACATCCCAAACAACTGAATGAGTGTGACACCCAATAGTTGGTTATCGTCATCAATTTTGTCGTTTGGAGCGACTATTTCTTAGGGTGAACAATCATATCCGTCATTGCAAATCCCTTTGCAACAGGGGTTTCAATGATCACGTAAATCCAACGGAAATTACTATTACAGATTAGGTATATATTGTGTTTGCAGAGGTTTTTCGGCGCGAGTGTCGGCAGGACGCGGAATATGCCTGCGAACAGAAAACTCTCTGTTCTGGACGTGGGTGTATGTGGAGTACACAGTGCGTGCGGTAACGCACATCGTATGTTATAACTCACGAGGCATCAGCAAGGGTTACGCTGCAGTCGTGGTCCTATACATATGTGTACTGTAATACACTGTGTGTACTGTATATATATATTCGTCCGCATATTAAATCGCCTTTTTCATTTTTATTGGGTACCCTTAGAGTGCGTGTTTACTTGGGCTCGAGTTATCTCTCCCTTGAAGCATATTATCGCGTGCTAGCCTTATACGTTCGAGTTTGTTATTGTACCAACATGACGATTGCGAAGAAGAAAACCAAACTGAAATCAAAAATTTTCTTTGCATCTTACAATAAATAAAAAAATAATGAATGTTTGTAAAATTTTATTTACCCTCATATGAGCCATTACATCAACCGGGTCAACTCAATCTTGTCGTTGCTCAACAATCATTCAAATTTTATTTAAATACAGTTTCAAGTGACCCGAATACCGAAAATCTTTTTCAGAAGTATGATTCCCTTTATTAGATATTGCTTAATTTCTGTTCGTGTCCCTGTATAAGTAGAATTTAATACTGCACAAGAAAGTTATCCAGACAAGAAGCTTAGACTCTTTAATGTACTTTCCAGTATACATTTTTTGTAGCCTTGCAAAATAATTTTTATGTATTTCCGGATAAAACAAAGTTAGGAACATTTTTTTCGTTTAGATCGACCATTTTGATTTTGTTGAAAACCTCACAGAAATGCCATTACTATGGTTACAAACTATCGAAAAATCGGTAGAATGGCAAATTGGATTCATCGCAACGTTTGGTCAGGTTATTGACCACGATCATTAATAATACTAATGCTAATGAATAAAATAATAGCTCTCTGCGTTGTACAGGAAATTACATGAAATAATTGTTGGGAAGTATTTTCGAGAAAACACATTTTATTTTCTCGGGTGACTTAGATATTTAAAATTCCACGAAATAGCCATTAGTATTATTACTAGTACCTTTATTAGTACTAGTATTAAATGGCCATTAGTATTATTACTAGTACTATATGTATTTATTGACAGTACATGACATGTTACAGCTTTATAGATATTACAAATTACATTATATATCGAATGGGTATTGGCAATATGCCATCGACCGTGGTCCTTCCGCCCCTGACTTTTATACATAGTTTCCATACTTTTTTCTCAGTTGCCTTTATTACTCAATATTTCCAGTTGTTGATATGTGGTATGCGTAGGCTTTTTGAATTTACGTGTAAAGTTGTGTTCTGATTAGAGCATAGCGGTTTAAAATTTTCGATCTGGGCGCTAGCGAATTTCCGAGTAAGTTTTTGGGTTCTAGTTTTTATATGTATAATTCCAGTTTTTTTGGTAAACATATGTATTTCTAGGGTTGCGTAGTGAATTGGCTGGATGGCGCATACGTGTCAAACGCCAGATGGCCCATGTTCCGGCGTTTTCTATTTTTGCAATTGCTGATCATTTTTAATTTACAAAGATAGGTCGTCAATACTCGAATAATGGTCTGAAAATTCGCTTGTACATTATTGCTATAGATGTTTTATGTGTATATTGCGGTCTTAAAATTTCTTCTTTTTCTCTTCGAATTGGTTTTGTTTTTGCATTGTTGCAGGTGATAGTTGAAGTTTAATTTGTCATCGATATTAATGTCTAGGTGTTTGCATGTAGAACAGCTGGTATTTCGATGTTGTATAGTCGAATTTTCGGCGATTGTTGAGTGATTTTATAGTTAAAGATTAATAACTGTGATTTGCATGGATTTTCTGTGGGCCGCCATTTATTGAATCAAGTTTAAATATTATCTGTGGCGTTTTGGAGTGCTTGACCATTATTATTATGCGCTGTCAAAAATTTGTGGTGTCAAACTTCACCTATATCAGGGCAGAATCAGAACATCAAAAAAATTAAAACAAGGGGAGTCATACTTTTGAAAAAATCTAGAAACATTTATCGGTATTCTGGACGCTTCAAACTATATTTTTTTCCCACAATTCGAGTGATTTTTAGATAACCGAAAAATTAGGGTGGCCCGGGTGGTGTGGAATGGCTTAAATAATAAACAAAAAATGTAAAAATCTCTAAAATCCCACAAAAAACGGAATGTGTCAAGCGATATTTATAAACGCAATACTAAGTAAACATTAACCGGTACCGGCATTAAAATTTGAGTTGATTCGGTCGAGTAGTTCACGTGTTATGCTAAAATGAATTTTAAGCCCTTTTTCACACACGCACTGAGAAAAATCATATCGTTGAGTCAACGGATTCACATGACAAAAAGCATATAGAAAGACGTGCCATGTTTTATAGGGAAAGTGATGATAATATGGTTCAATCAACGATACTTGCAAATTTATTGAAATCAAACGTTGAAATCGTATGTGCAAAAAAGCGGTATATTTGAAACTATTAAAATAGTTTTTGAAACTATCATCATTTTGACAATCTCTACTATAATTATATTCATTATAACCATGAAATATAGGCGTTCCTCCTGGCAATTATATTAATGGTTGATCCAACTTTTTTCTTATATTTACTGTGACCATATAGTCGTTCCTTCTGACAACTATACATTAGAGCTGAGCCGCATTTAAAATACATCATGTATTTTAAGTATTTAAAATACTTCTAAGGTATTTTAAGTACTTTATAACATTTAAAATACTTTTCTATTTTTTTGATCCTATATATTCGGAACATTTTTTAAATATTTACCATTTTTATGGTAAATATTTACCATAATTATTATTAGAAGCGTTAAATCTCACTCTCTCCGTTTGTTCGACAATAAGTCATACCAATTACTAAATTAACGGGGTTGAGTCACCCAAAAAAATTCAACATATTATTTTTTTCAGTGAGATTATTAATCTGAATTCAAACAGTTTTTTATGGTCAGAAAATTCATACACTGGACTACCTCTTTGAATTTTTTCGTAGTGATGTAGGGAATTTAAACACCGGAAACTGAATTAAAGAATATTCACTTGTAGCTTTCAGACCAGATAACACAATGTATCGTGTCTCTCAACGTCTTAACGATTTGCAAATGAACAATTTTAACTTCCCTCTACTTAATATAACGGCCTTCGCTTCCTCATAGTTTTTTTTAAATTCGCTTCCTCATTAAATCAATTTGGGTGTGTGATATTTAAATTTAATAATGGAAGTGATTCATGGATGAAAGCTTCTTTTGTGCAGAAGAATAAAAAACAGTTTGATGTTCTAAAGTCTACAGTTTATGAACGGTGTGATACAATTGTGAGGAAGCTCCGTTGCACTCTTAATTTCCAGAGATTTCCTAGCTCAAGCAGCTTTGTTTCTATCAATGTTTATTATGTGATTTTTATATAAACGTGTTTTGAATGTTCTAAAACATTGAAAAATCACATTTAGAAAAAATATCTTCATGTACTGAAGTCAATTGCGTAATCGCAAAAATTTCTCGTAAACGATTATTTCCTCAATTCAGTTAAACTAACAAACGAATAAGCATGTATGAAGTATGTTATGCAACATTGAACAATGATTACGACTCCCAATATATTTGTAATGCCTTAGAATTGGAGCTAAGAGGTTCTTTAAAAAGTATTTTGAGGAGTATTTTGAGAAGTACTTTAAAATGTATTTTAAGTACCGAAGTATTTTAAGTACAAAAGTATCTTGCATTTTAAAATACTTGAAGTATGTTGTATCTTGTATTTTGAGTATTTTCATGTATTTTTCCCAGCTCTAGTATACATTATAGTTAGATTATTGTCGGACTAACTATTTTTATTATCAAATTACGATATTTTTCTCTGAGTGCGTACTTACACATACATACGAACACTTTTTCTAAATTACATTTTTCAATCTTTGGACTTTTTCCTATGTTTAGGTGAGAGAACATCGGGGAAACATCGTAATAAATCGACTCAGATTGCCTACAAGGAAATTATGGTTTTTGCACAATTGACGTTGATAACTTCTTAAGCACTGCGCTGCTAAATCACTATGCGTGAAGCATGCGACAATATAACAGCACATCAACTAGACGCGATGTCCGCATCGCTAGGCAAAGCGACACCCATGGGAATGGCCAGTCGGTATACGGGAGACGACAAACGAAATTCCTGGCATCGGATGTGACTGTCTGAGAGCGTCAAGGGAGATCCCGGACATCGAGCGTCAGCGCCACAGAGCCTGGTGGGGGAGACGCACATGGGAATTTGACGCGCACGATTCGACTGTAGGTCGATGAACGTCCGCGCGACACTAGTATTATTACTATAAAGTCACGGGGCTGTGAGTTTCGGGCTGCGCACAGTACGTGCAGCCCAGATTACACTTATAGTCAGCTCCAATTCAACTGCTTCAATAAAACTAGGTCAACCAATACTAAATATATCTAGCGCGCCTACCTAGAGTTAAGTGACAGCACGTTAAAAACATTTGTAATGTCATTCTCCACCTCGGGTGCATTCGATTGTGTTTACATAACAAATAAAGACATTTAAACGAGATGAAAACAATATATATATATAAATATTTTTTCCCATCGTGCCGGCGAGTGAAAAACGTAGGTATAATAAATCTCGGCGGGGGTGGAGCACGTTTTTTTTTGTCTAGCCTTCACTGCTGTTGGTGAAAGGTGCCTTGTTCATTCGCACCAGCGACTCTCGTACCTACGCGCTTGAAATTTAAAGAGCCTCGAAGGGCGACGTGCAGGGAAGGCTCGCTCTACCGGGATACATGGGGTGGTCGTATCTTTTTCCCCGTCTTTCTTGTATCCTCGCTGCGTGTAACGGCGATCTTCCTTTCAGGCTGGTGGACAGGTTCGCCTTGCAAGGTGAGATGCGGTGCGACGTCTTCCCTTCCACCGCTTCTTCATTATTCTTCTCCTTCTTCTTCGAAGTCTATTCCTCTGGCAACCACCTCACGAAAGATCCTGTAGTGTAGTTCTCATGGATCCAGGCCAAAGTTGTAGCCTTCGATGTGTTGGTGGCCTTCTCGACGCGCAGATTTGTGTAGGCGTCGGCGTCGCCGTTGCTGCATCAACCAAGCAGAAATCTTGAGCCTACAATATGTCGCGGAGCACATTATACAGCGATTGGCTATTTAGGAGATTGAGAATGTAAATTTTTTTATACGATTGCAGAGTTCGGAGCTTCATTCGAATCTCTCTGCTATTTCAGATTATCATCACTTATCTTATAAAAAAAATGTTTATTTTTGTATGAATGTACATTCATTACGAATGTACCCAGATTGTTATAATAATATTCATAAGCGGTGGTCACGAAGCCATTTTCTAGGCTTTATTGATTAAAGTTTATATGTTTTCGAGAAAATGTCTTAAGAATTTGGAATGTGCGGATAAAAAATTGTCGAAGTAGGAACTGGAAGGAAAAATTAATTTTAGCTAAAGTATACGTGATTTTATGAAAATAATTCTAGATATGCCTTCCAAAGAAATATCTATTTTTTTCGGTCTCAATTACCTTTTTTATTTCTAAGGTTTAGAATAGAATTTCGAAATACTACTAATGATCATATCATTTTTTTTTGTCAATCCTAAAGTGCTCTTACATGGCTATTAATTTAAAGTGGGGTTTTCAAACGCAACTCACAACACCAAGATCGTTTTTTACGTTTTGTAGAAGTCTGAATTTGAGGTTCCATTGGGGAGGATAAAAACGGTCCCCAGTCTCCTTAAGTACACCCAGTCATAAAAAAAGTCATGAGAAAAAAATTCTGTAAACGAAACACTTCTTTTAGAAAATCTGACATTAAAACCTTCTTCAATACATTACAATGTTCGTTATGTATTCAATAAGGTTTTGATAAGCATTGTTATTTATTTAATGAGGTTAATATTCAGAGTTCCATATTTGATGAGGTTATGTATTTAACAATCTGCAATTTTGTGATGACATACAGCACACCAGAGTGGTGTGAGGTAAAAAGTAAAAGTTTCTACTTGTCGTAATTTTCAGGACAAGCTGGTAAACAAATTTTCGTGTTCAATGTCTTATTTTATCTGTTGAAGAGTGCATTCTGGATTGAATATAGGAATTTTTATTTCAGGTCTTAATGACAAAGCTATGATTTTAAATGTGTGGATAAATTTTTATCTTCCCAAAAATCACTAAACAATTAGTTACCGTAAGTCGAATTTCCACAGCATCCAGAATCACTATATTCAATCCAGGATTCACTCTTTGACAAATAATATAAGGGATCGAATACTAAAAATGCATCACTGGTTTGGTCTGAAAGTTACGTCAAAAGAAAAATTTTACTGCTGACCTGACACTATTATTATGCGCTCTGTCTTTACGGAATTGCAGAATTATAATGCTTGTTATGAATTTAATGAGGATTACATGTCAAAATTTTCAAGCGAAAGGTCCCATTTTAAGAATTTTTTAACTTCTGATTTTTTCAGGTGACTGGGTCCTTAACTAATTGTCTTCTAAACTTAGGGAAACCGACATGAAAATATCATAAAGCTTGAACTGTTGAACTATATGAGGCATTTCACACGGTTTCGAAAAGTCAAAAAGTTGCCCACTCTCAAAAAAATGGAAATTTTGTCAAATTATTCCATTGTTTGAAAAAGAGAAGTGTACATTTTTTTCAAAATTTTTCGATCCCATTTTTTCGAGTTTTTCAAAATTTCAAAATTCTGTAAATACCGTTATATCTTGAAAGAACACGATTAAACAGAAAAATGTTTCTAACAAAAAAGTTGCAGTTTTGCATAAATTTTGTAAAAAAAATTTTGTTTCATTTTTTCGAGTTCAAAAAATGACAATTTTCATAAAGAATATACGAAAATAATTTTTTTTCGGTCTGTATGTCACCTTCGATTTATCTCAAAAAATTTTCTTGAGAGTGGACAACTTTTCGACCGTTCGAAACCGTATGGAATGCCTCATATACTTATTATGCAGAACGTCCAATAACTGTGCGATTTTTCGATATGTCGCTTTACGTTATAGTTGAGAACGATTGGCATGCCCAATGCGCCTGCGTGTGGCGAGCAGAAGCAGAAGGAGCAAGGTGCTCACTCGCTGGGCCTGTGTACTATGCTCTACTGTGGGAAAGTAACGCAACACCATGGGACTCACCGGCTGCTGGACCGCGACTCCCGAACTCCCATGCATGCTTTGAACGTGTCTACCGACTGTATCGCGTGTACGCACGCTCTGAATTATACTACATACCTGCGTATGTGCATTCGCCATGTATATATGTAGATACGTTCATTGGAGGTATATGTTTTTGTACCTGTCGAGCCAGTAAGCTCGCACTATAGCTCACAGGGTGAAAACTACGCTCGCAAGTGCACTGCGGCGACCGACCACCGTGTTTCCGCACACGACTTTCGGACGTTGTGTTACACGTTACGCGTACGTCTATTCGTCATTGAGGTTTTCGTTCTGGGAACTCGGAGCGTAGCTCATGAGTGAATCCCTCGAAGAATGAAATTAGTTGCTCGGTGTGAATGAGTCGTGGATAATGAGTCATTGCAAAGTTGGTCTTCATTTCAGTGATTGAAGTTATTATGCGGAGAAAAATAATTTGCTGGTGTAGCGAGAATGTCGTTATCTTAACTAATATTCTTATATGATGAGACGGCAAATTATTTTGTTAAGATAACAAAATTATCGTTGCAGCTCAACACTTACACGCTGTCATGTATACTCTAATTATGAGTACACGACAAAATTCAAAACGATAAAATATAAATCTGATAAAATATTGGAATTAAAAAATGTTTCATTTCAACATTCCAACCTTGGTATTGTTTGATCATATATATATTTCTGAAAAATTAAAATGTGTGAATTTTTAAGGCCTACAAAAAAATAATACATATTTATGTGGGAAAGTTTAGCTAAAATTAACTTAAATCCAAAAAATATATTTCTTTCATTGAAAGTACCGCTACTTTTTAGACGAATTAGTTTTCTTAAGCTCTGTATATAAATAACGAACTTTTCAGATTCTTTCTGTAATGGGTTTCGGAGCCAATATAACGAATGTTAAGAACGATTTTTGTAATTTAGCTATAAAAGATGTAGCCATTTTCCACAATAAAATCATTGAAAGTCCACCATGTCATCGTAATCAAATTAGAACACTTTGGCCATCACAAATATTGTTCTTGACATTTGTTATTCATATACGGAATTCAAGAATTATTTCGACTCATATATAGCAAAGTTTTTGCAAAAGAATAAAAACAAATAGAAATTAGTTGCCCTTAAAAATGGACAGCAACTCCGAATACGATTTTATTAAAGCTTAAAACTTTGCTATTCATATACAGTACTACAAAAAATTTATTCGACTAAAAAGTAGCAGCACCTTTGGTGAAAGGAATATATATATATTATTGATCATTTTTTCGGAAAATTGGAGTTGATTTGATCTCAAATATTTCATACAAATCTCTATCAATTATTTTATTGTCGCCCGTAATTTCCATTTTTTAGAAATGTATATACGATGAAACTGTCCCAAAATAATGCCGGTTGAATGAAAGATTTGAAACATCGAGATTTCTATTTCATCGTATTAAAATTTGGTAAAGTTTACAATAACAAAATCCGATTTTTCAAAATTATGCGAAAAAAAAACTTGGGTCGCTGAATTTCGATAAAACGGCTCATATATAATTATCATTATATTTGTAAATAATCATTTAAATTTTACTTTTCATTTAGATCACAGCAAATACATCATGAGAAAGATTTTTGTTCGCTTGATGAAACTTCGTTAAGTGTTCATCTGATTATATGGAATTTTTAATAATGATATTTTTCGAAAAGCATGCCATTATTTTGCATCAAACTATACATTCGGTTATCATGCGAAACAGGCGTATTTTGAAATGAAACATAAAAGAAAGTTACCAAATTGATAGTTGATTATTGTCAATTACCTTGAGATTCGTCATAATAATATTGATCATGATTTTTTTTAAATTCATTTACTAATTGACAAGTGATATATTTTTGTCTCCTGCTGTCGGTGCGGGTTAGAAGTAATTGCCTTCGACGAGTATTGAAGCCCATACTTAGTACTACGATCTAAGCAAAACATCAATTTTCGTGCGCGGAAGACATTTTTAATTCAGTTTGATCACTCCCTAGGGATGAAAACACTTTATTTCTGCCGGACGGCAGTTTTAAAGACTGGACTGCACATGCGGAGTCGTCATTGGTAAACTAAATATGACACTGTAAGGGCCGAAAGTTTATAATTCCTGCACTGCGCATCATATTGCGCAGTTCAGAGCTTCCAAACTTCTGCTTGTGTGGTGTATACTATTAAGTCGACATCTTTGGTAATGTTTCTGATTGTATAATCAATTTTGTCTCCGCATAAAAAATCTCTTAACACATCTTCCTCGTCTATAGATTCATCAGTCGAAATAATTTTGTTAGTTAATTTCTCTAAAATACTGATTGGTTCCACGCAAGCCACTTTGAGGTTATATCCGATGTCCACGTAAACATCGTCAGTGACTACACTGAGAGAAAATTATGGTATTAGCAGAGATGAGTAGGGAGATTGCCAGTGGAGCGATATTCTTGAGGCAACTTTTTTTCCGTCTTTGCAGCGCCGCCACACTGGAGAGTTGCCGAACTAGACCCATCTTTTTGATTGGTCGAATATATATAGATATACTCGACATGGAAAAAATTGTGCGCTTCCGACCGATCTTTCTGATTGGTCGAGTATATATAGATATACTCTCGATGGGAGAGGTTCGTGCGTTTCCGTAGCTTGCAACCGCGCTTGATCCTGTGCGCCCGCCGCAACGTTGCTGGGACCATGCATTTGAATTTCAGCTCATCGCACGGACTTCGGTGTACAGTCTTCGAGCCTTGCTTGAACATATCTTAACCGTATCAATAAAGAATTGAAAATATTCAAGCAAGCTCGGCAGACGTACGCCAGTTCACTCACGCACCGAACGAATTTCTTCGCGTTAATTTTTTTTTTCCAGCGTTGATACGTAATTTAATGAATATATCTTCGCAGCAACGAATTTGTTGCTGCGAGGATATATATATTTTTTTTCCACGTTCAAGAATTTTGGATAAGTATGTTTGGGTAACGTAATCTAGCTTTCAGAAGTGTACGGCGGTCGTGCGCATAGAGAATTAGTCTGGTAGCCGGAAGGTTCGGAGTTCGAATCACCGATTAGTTTCTTTTTTTACAATTTTTTTTTTTTTTTCAAGAAGGTTCGTCAGTAAAATTGAAAATGCCCAGAAAAATCTAAAATAATTACCGCGTTTTTAATAATACATAACAAACTCACATACATTTTTCGGGATTTTTCGTCTACATCGTTTACACAAAATGAATTTTTTTATGCATACATTTTAACATGGGCTCTTATGGCATATTTACGAATAAAAAAAAATTGAAAAAACTGCGAGACGCAAAACTGACTTCACTCTCCACTTGAAAAAATCAAATGATCGAGACGAACCGGAGTGCTCGCACTTGTTTACAGTTTGCCTCCATACAATGTTGCGTTAATGGATTTCCGAGAAACGTATACATTGTATTGTGTCTGAGATGTAATTTTGATTCTTCATATGAATTTGATGGTTAATAAACATTTAAATTTTTCAGACCTGACCTTGCATTGCTCGCACCCCCATGTGAGCAATGCAAGGTCGGGTCTTAAAAAAAAAAAAAAAAAAAATTGTACAAAAAAGAAATTAACAGGTGATTCGAACCCCGAACCTTCCGGCTACCAGACCGATTCTCTATGCGCACGGCCACCGTACACATCTGAAAGCCAAATTACGTTACCCAAACATGCTTATCCAAAATTCTTGAACGGGGAAAAAAAATATATATATCCTCGCAGCAACAAATTCGTTGCTGCGAAGATATATTCATTAAATTACGTATCAACGCTGGAAAAAAAAAAATTAACGCGAAGAAATTCGTTCGGTGCGTGAGTGAACTGGCGTACGTCTGCCGAGCTTGCTTGAATATTTTCAATTCTTTATTGATACGGTTAAGATATGTTCAAGCAAGGCTCGAAGACTGTACACCGAAGTCCGTGCGATGAGCTGAAATTCAAATGCATGGTCCCAGCAACGTTACGACGGGCGCAAAGGATCAAGCGCGGTTGCAAGCTACGGAAACGCACGAACCTCTCCCATCGAGAGTATATCTATATATACTCGACCAATCAGAAAGATCGGTCGGAAGCGCACAATTTTTTCCATGTCGAGTATATCTATATATATTCGACCAATCAAAAAGATGGGTCTAGTTCGGCAACTCTCCAGTGTGGCGGCGCTGCAAAGACGGAAAAAAAGTTGCCTCAAGAATATCGCTCCACTGGCAATCTCCCTACTCATCTCTGGTATTAGTAACCATAAAGTGACAATCATTCATTTGTAGTTGGTACAAACATAGTTGTTACCACTTAATTAGTTGTCACAACTATTTTTATAGTCACCTTAACTATAAAAGGGCTAAAAATCAATAGTTGTCACTTTATAGTTAACTGTACTATGACGATTTTTCTCAGTGTAGTGACTGATGGCAGTCGAAAGCTTATTTTTGCCCTCGCTGTTATAGAGGGCGCGCGGGTACCGATGTTCTACCAATGCACGAATCTTGGGCTCTCTGTCTCGAAATTAATGCTGGAGATACGTACTTTCGACCGAGGTATAAAGTAAAAAAACTTTTATTGAGTCAAAGTGATCCAGATTCGCCCGACCTTGTGACGAAGCTAACCTACGTCCAGCGAAACTCACGGCGTAATCGATTTAACCTCCTTGAGTCACTGTTTGATTCAACGGCGTGATGTTGTTGAGTCACATATTCTGTGAGTTTTGACGTACATAACCTCGTAGTGAGGTTTAGCCAACTTGCATCACGTTGAACGGACAGAATTTTTAGTCGGCCAACAACATCTGGTAGGCTCAAAGTAAATTGGGTTGCCCCGAAGGCAAGTTCGAATGGTTTTCAAAATTTCAGTGTACCATTGTTGCGAAATATTACATGGTTACTTGAAAAATAGGTCACATGCCCGTAAATACAATTTTGGCGGTGAAAATGCGTAGCTCGAGTACAGTAAACTAGTTGAATGTAGTTACTGTAACCCAGGTCATTCTCCTTTTCTTTTCATCGACATTTAATTCAAATCGTTTGCATATAACGGTTGATTTGAATGACCTATCGATCACAGCACATTCCTAAATATATTATACAAGTATCAATATCTGTAGCCCTATTCTCTGGGGGAGAATCGTTTCCGCGTTAGGTCCATGCACGCTACGTAATATCAAGTACGTACGTGGAGAAACGGCAATTTGATCCGCAACTATCGGTGCAGAGGTATAACGTTAGGAACGGAGGAACAACAACAATACTATCGCACGTTCAGCCTTATTCACGTACTACCTATGTGGTTCTTGTATCGCACCATATGCTCATTCGTTTATATATACTATGGTATACTTGCACAGCGTGGCAAAGGTGATAAATATATCACGTTATACCATACTGTCCAGTCAGAGTATGTATACATATGGGGCTTTCCATGCCGGTTCGATTTTAGTAAAAAAAAAGACGAATATTAAAAATAGAAAATAATGCCACACTAAATGAGAATGATTACATGGCTCAATAAACGATACTTAAAATTTTATTGAAAACAAACGTTGAAATCGTATATGCAACAAAACGGCATATTTGAAACAATTAGAATAGTTTTTGAAACTATTATCATTTTGATAATTGCTACTATAATTATATTTGCTATAACGATGAAATATAGACGTTCCTCCTGAGAATTATATTAATGGTTGATCCAACTATTTCTTATATTTACAATAACCATAGAACATAGTCGTTCCTCCAGGCAACTATACATTATAATTAGATTATCGCCGGACTAACTATTTTACTACTCCTTCCCGGAATGAGTTTTTTTTCCATATATCATGGAAGATTAAAGTTCTACAAAAAATGTAGGAACAAAAAAGTTATGTTTTTCCATTAACTATCCAATTCAAAATATATTATACTATTAATGGCACCAACAACGCTATTTTCATCTAAGTGGTAAATATATTTTTTTCTCTCAATGCGCTTTTCATTTCGATGTAAATTTTACAGAGTATTTAGTAGTAATGTTAATATCAAATCATATCCTTATGTGATTATTGATGAGAAAAAGAAAAATAATCTACAAATACGATTTTTCCAATAATAGATCTCGGCAAAGTTATTGCTGGAATTTGAACCCAAGACCGTCTATACGATCTCCCTAGCTACTTAACAGGCACGATAGTCACTAAACTAAACCACCTACCTGAATATCTTAAACTTCATGTCCATATTAGTTGCATCTCGGATAACAGTCAGACATGACAGACGGATTTAAATAAAATTTCGTACGGAAAAATTTGGAGAAATTACAAACCTCAACATTGAATTTAGGTATTTGAAATAAAAGCTCTACAACGTCGGTCCCGAATGCAAAAAGTTATATAACTTGAATGAAATTCGAAGCTAGGAGCCTTTTCAGGTCTTTCGTTATGAATCTGAACTCAGAATATAGAAATAACAAATGGTAAATCCAATGTGGTGACCAAAACACAGAAAGTGTGCGGCCCCATTAGACATTCAGTACTATCACGACTCTCGGCGAGGCATCGGAAATTTTCTATGGGCGGTAAAAAACATGAATTATCCCAATATGTTCTGAGTATGGATCCAAAATAGTTTTAACGCCAATAATAGTATAAGTGTCTTCTCAGCGCATGCCCTGTATAGAGCAGTTTCTTGGTCGCGAATCAGAACGATGTTGCTGCCAGTATGAAATACGAAAACTGGCCCGATGTGTTCTCGGTATTTGACGGAACGTCGCACGCCAATAATTTGCCATGAGTCGCATTCCCCAGTACACATTCCGTATCGCCATAACACGTAGCAAACGGTAAAAAACGTAATTTGACCGAATATATTTCCTCGAATCGGACCGAATACTGTTTGCCAGTACCAAGATTGAATTATTTGCCGAAATATGATATATACACGCGTCAATATTGGCTCTTGACGGGTCAATATATACGGGCCAAGACTCGGTCCCGTGTGAACAGCCCAGTATTGTTATGGTACCGATCTTGATTGCGGTACGTGCCGGCCCCGTACAGATAGGTTAGTGCTGGTTAAGTATTGGCATGAATTCTGGGCCACGATGCGGGGGTGTTGGTAGCACTGGCAAAGTACTGGCAATGTCTACACGGTATATGCGCACTTCGCTAAGCTGAGCCAACTCCTAATGTGTCCACAGCCATTTTAGTTACCCATATAGCAAACGCCAGCAGTAACAATGGGCCCAATGGTTGGCCGCGTAATGGCTACAAACCGTTGGCTGCCAGTACTGGTTATACTCCAAACCAGTGCTGGCTCCCAGCATTGGCCGAGTAATGGCTACAAACCGTTGGCTGCCAGTACTGGTTATACTCCAAACCAGTGCTGGCTCCCAGAATTGGCCGAGTAATGGCTACAAACCGTTGGCTGCCAGTACTGGTTATACTCCAAACCAGTGCTGGCTCCCAGCATTGGCCGAGTAACGGCTACGCACCATTGGCTGTCAGTATTGGTTAAACTCCGAACCAGACCTGGCAACCAGCATTGGTCTGTGTTCATTGGCCGAGTAAAGGCTTTTAATATTGGTCGAGTAATGATTAGGAATCGTTCATGGGCCAATGTTCACCGGTCGAGTAACGGCTATCAGGAGTGTGCCAATGTTCGGGACCATTGCTTCAGTTCCAATACGTTTTTCACGCATGTCAGGCAGTCGTGGGCAGGCATGGGCCATTACCCTGATGCCAATCATTGACATAACCTCAATATCGCATACTGTCGGTATCACTAGCGACGACCAACAAATTAAAAAATATTTCCCGACCGAAGTTTTAAACGAGATTTTGCACTCGAACTTTTTTGGATCGATCATTTTTTTATCCTTTATTTTTGAGTTGAGATTGGTCTTAAAAAACCTGAGTACTCAATTTTATGAAAATAAAGTCACTTTTTGTACATTAGCCGCCACATTGGATTTGAAAAGGCTCTCTATTTCATGTTACATATAAATTTTATAACTTATTGCCATTTGGACCCCCACATTGCATCGTCCATTTTGAATTTCTGAATGCAGATTTTCAATTTCTGATTTCTTTAATCAGTGACTTCAAAAGCATCCGTCTATCAAATTTTATCCAAATCCATGTGATGTGACGGTGATTGTTATCCTAGATCCAACTATTATGGACTTAGAGTATAAGCAATCCATATAGTCGATTTGGTCTAGTGGATAGCGTGCTCTTTCGGTATTTAGGTCATTAAGGTAGGTCGTATAGATCTTAGGTTCAAATCCCACTAACATCGCTTTCCAGAAAGCTTATCGAAAAGATTGTATCCGTGGACGATTTCCTTTTTTTAAATTTAATAATGATAGAATAACATTATTAAAATTATTGGAGCTGGTCCGTTAAAGAAATAAATTTTTTTTTACTAATAATTAATTACTAAATTAATTATTCCGAATATTTCCTGCTGTTGGTTGCTCGACACTGTGACGATCATAGTTTTAGACAGATTGTGTCCGAATAGCAAGCAGATTTATAGTTTAATTCTCAGATACATTCCACAAATTGAAGACTCTATTTTTGATTCACTGCTCACTCATGTCGCGGTTTCGCACTTGCACACTGATTAACCCCCTCCCCTCTCCTTTCCTCTCTTCAGCGTTCCCTTCCCTCAACTTTTGCGTAAAAATCTTTAATTTCGACTGGACAACCACGAAGTTCAGGTGGCTAACGAAGATCATTCTTTAAAATGCTGTTAATTCTTAATTGACTAATTCAGCGTGAAATATCTCAAAAGCCTGTAGGGAGCAATTTTTCATTTTATTATATGAAATGTCTCTGAAACCATGCGAATATACGAAAATGTTTGTCAAATACTGTGAATTCTTGATTGACTGATGCGGCGTGGAATGTCCCATAAGCCTATGGGCCGAACAGTGTGGTCATAGAGTACGACTCGTGGAGTCTGTAGTACAAACAGCTTCGTGTTTTCTTCCTACATATTTCTCGCTCTTTCTGTATTCGTCGTCATAGTGTCCAGTACTCACATTGCATATATAGCACAAACACATACATACATACAGATATATCCGCAACAGTCGGCACGACTTATCTACCGGCGCAGCTGCGAGTCGGCAGCCGCCAATCGTTCTTTGTCGTAATTGAATTTTCTCCTTGAGTTCCCTCTCGCGTGGTGGCAAGCTATGCGTACAACAGTAGTACGTACCGACTACAGTATGACTGTAAATAGTGTAAGCTGAAGAGAAAGAGTTATATGTGTGTAAAACCGTGAGTTGCGAGCACGCACAGGAGTCTCGTTGTTCACGTTGTTCATTCGCTTCGACGACGACAAAATCCTCGCTACGCGAATAATCCCTTCGTCGTCTCGTTTTCTGTGGTACATAGAGGCCGGCAACCTCTACGAATCGGCAGTTAATCATGATATCATGCCTCGATGAGGTACGCCAAGATTTCTCCGACAAGACCGTCGGACCCTCGTGAGCTCTTCCTTTTTTTGCTCGTGCCGTTGATGCTTGCATGAGTAATTTTCCGGACGAGAATTAACTTCCGAGGAACGCGAGAGGAGGATAAACCATGCGGGCTACTTTGCACCGAGAAGTAAAGGGGCGAACGGCGCCACTCTCGCTGCCGTAGGTCTGTAGCAGAATTTATTCATTCTTTTTGATAAAAATCTCGTAAATATATGTACTGTTTAAAAAGTGCTCGTCAAAACGGCGATCAAAAGTAGCATCGATCAAATCGAGTTAAACGATAATGACACTGACATAATACAAAACTAACAACACCACATTCATGTGGATTCTATGATACTATAATTTTCCAGGCTAGAATTTGGGTTTATTAATTTTATAGCATACTTCAGTACAATACAAATTTCACAATAGTCTAGGCCCCGATATTTTTTGCTTTCTAATAAATTTTACCTTAATTTTTAGACAGCGCTCCGATTTGTTACGGGGGGTTTCGTACGTTATGCGTTATAGTAATTCTATCAGATGCTCCAGCGACGGCTTTCAATAATAGGAATAACCTTTGAGATTTCTCACGTGAGGTAACATTGTAATCGATACCTAAATCGCCGAAGTGAGAGTTGTATTCATAAATAAAGACTCGAGTGTCGGGCAAGAAGCAAGTTCAACTTCTTACGAACTAAATTAACAATCCTGTAACTTTAAATAGTGATTATTCGCTTGGAAATTATCATTTGGATAAAAGATACAATGGCATGGTTAATTAGCCCTTAAATAATGTAACACCGGCGACAATTTTTTCTTAGATTATAATCACACCAAAATTTTCGGTGGCCTGAATTAAGAACATGCAAAATATCTCTGGCTCCTATTAGTGGCTATTCGACAGCTGTCTGGAACATAGATTAGCATATTATTGATGTTGACAACATTACTTTTATTCACTTCCTTTAACTTTTGTTTGTGATAATTTGAAGAAAATCAAACATTCGATTCATTTTTATTCAATTTTGTATTTTTAGAAAATGATTTGTATGTTTTTCAGCTTCCGTCAATTTGTAGCCATAGAGCGAGATAATATATTCAACAATTAGATCTGTACTCAAGAAGAATCTGTATTGAATTTGAGAAAATTCATAAATTGATTTGGCCTTTATAAGATTTCGACACGTAAAGTAAAACCAAGTTAATGGAATATTTTATATGGATAATATATCGGCATTACTACGTATCACATTTAGTGATGATGGGTCAAAGGATTCGCAATTTATGGCACTTTGATTTTTTTTTAACATTGTGACTTATGACGCGGTGGCTATTCATATGTACATTGAGTGGCCACCAATAGGTACTAGCCGGATGGAGGGTGTCACTATCCGAAGCATTCCCATACACTGAGAGAAAAGCATATCGTTTATTTAACGATTTCATATGGTAAAACGAATATAGGAAGGCTTGCAATGTTTTATGGTTGAAGCGATGATAATATGGTTCAATATACGATACTTGCAAGGTTAGTGGAAACAAACGTTGAAATCTCATAGGCAACAAAACGGCATATTTGGAACTATTAGAATAGCTTGAAACTATTATCATTTTAATAATTGCTACTATAATTATATTTGCTATAACCATAAAATACAGATGTTCCTCCTGGGAATTATATTAGTGATTGAACCAACTATTTTCTTATATTTGCTACAACCATAAAATATAGACGTTCTTCCTGGGAATTATAGTTTATCGTTAGATTATCGTCAGTCCAACTATTTTATTTTTTTAATTACCAGATTTTTTTCTCAGTGTATATTTATTATTTCATGATATTTTTTAAAAGTAATACACGTTATGGGTTATTTAGGGAGGATTTTGGTTAGCACACACTCTCGTCTTTCGGATGGAACTGGGTTTCCATTATCAGAAACTTACGATTTCGTTAATATTTCGATGTTTCTTTAAAATCACTCTCAAACTGCCAGTAATAGGTGCATTTACCTTAATATGTAAATATATGTACAGCAATACACGGAAAAAACGGCTTCGTTGGGCCAACTAATTATTTGTTAGTTGAGAGGAAATTTGTTGCCACAACCATCAGGTTGGTTGGTGCAACTACCTAGTATTAGTCACGTTTACTACTCAGGCTTAGTTTAGCCTTGTCTGGATCTCTACACTGGATTGTCTTTTTCAATAGCTTACTGATTTAATATTACATTAGTCAGAGCGCAAGGTCTTTGCTTACAAGTCTGAATCTCTACGCAGCTGATTGTTCTGTTCGATAGCTCACTGATTTCATATTGAATTAGTCAGCACAAGGTCTTTGCTTCGAAATGTGGACCTCTGTGTAGCTGAATATTCTGTTCGATAGCTCACTAATTTAATATTAGATCCGTCAGCATAAGGTATTTACGTCAAAGTCTGCTGAAGATATCTGCATCATACAAAATCCCAACTTTAGCACATTGTAGCTTTCGTCTTTTTCGAAATACCACTTGGAGGAAAAAGAAAAAAAGCCCACTTGGATAATTTGATAACGAAATAAATGAGCCCTGAATGAATCGAATCATTGCGACGAGAGCTATGGCGTGCTAACGCTAGTTTTTGTCTGAAGAGACATCTTTAGGGTTAAAGCCTTGAGAAAGTGGAAAAAAGAAGAATAAAAGTATTTCTCATTTTAAGGATTTTATTAAGATCAGAATGAATGTTGAACGAATAAATCGTTTTAACAACAGTCACGGTCGTTATGGCGTGAGAGACTGTTTTCAAAATACCATCTTAAGGAAGAAGGAAAAATAAAAAAATGCTCACCTACCTAATTTCATAACGAATCGAATAAGCCCCAAATAGGGTCTATCGAATCATAAAGACGGAAGCTACAGTACACTGAGAAAAATGAGTAGTTGTGATTGCCAATAATTGCTTAAAGCAACCATGGTATTGGTAACGCTTACGAACATATTGGTAGCTCCAACCAATTATTGGTAATCACAACTACTAATTTTTCTCAGTGTATGCTATAGTTGCGATTTTTTCTGATGCAAATATGTTCAGGGTAATTCTCGATAGCCTATTAGTGCGATATTAAATATCAGTGAAGGGTCATCTTCAATCTCCTGGGAACTGAAGTTTATAGTTAGATTATCGTCAGTCCAACTATATTATTTTCAGAATTACCAAATTTTTCTCTCAGTGTAGCGGTATGTTATTTTATAGGTTACGATTTGCTTCTAGTGTTTCGATGATTATTAGTTTGCAATCAATGAAAAACGGTTTATCCGTTAAAAGGAATTTTTTAAAATCCAATTCCGATGCATCTAATTGAGTTTGAGATCATTAAAAAAGATATATACTATTAACTTAAATATATTATTTCATAAGCCAAAACTTCAGAGAGTTTTTATTAATCACGGAAACTTTTTAAAAAAGTAATATGAAAAACTCGAGACTAGAAGGTTATAAATTAAAATAAGATTTCGAATTTGTGAGTCGATATGTCGGCGTGTAATTGTAGATTTGAGAGTCTCTTTCGGAGCTCGTGGGACTATTTTTCACCGTGGGCGGATTCTTGTCGCTTGTCGGGGTTTCGTTTAGGTAGTCGAGAAAAATTCGCTTCGTATTACTAAAGAATACGTATAGCTGAAGGATTTTTCCCTGGAGAGGAAGAGGGCTGAGATAGTTTGAGATTTTTCCGGTTGAAAAGGAAACGGGAAGACCCACCCAGGTGCGCCAGCATTAATAGTGGGCTCAACTTCATTTCCAACCCTCGAGTCTTCGATCGGATGCTCTGGGATCCTTCACTGACTAGGACGCATAGCCCAAAAGCAATTCTGACTTCTTTGCCAGGTATATTCACTGCGTTTACCATATAATGCTCAAGAGATACTTTTGGAAAGAGCAAAAGAGCGGCGCGCCGTGAACACCCAATGAACAAGTGCTTCCCATCGGAACTGCAGACTGTTGAAGATCGACAATGAACTCCCAGAAAAAAGGTCCTTCCGTTCTTGAGGCCGACTTCTATATAGGCACAATCGAGGGAATTAAAAAAGACATTTAGAATCAAATGAGATTTAACAGGGAAAATGCAAAAATAATAATCGATCTTAAATGATCAAATATTCGCACAGAAAATGGCTTATTTACTGAGAATAGCGCAAACAAAAAATATTGAAAAGATATCATTTTGAATAATGGAAGTAGTATAAATATTAAAGGTTTAAAGAATCCACGGTTTCAATTCTTAACGTGTGAATGGAGTATCTTGTTCACAAAATTAAAATTCTTTTATGTGTTTGCAATGGCATTTTAGTGTTTGAGGCGTACTTCTAAAACGTTTGACTTTTGATTTTGGAATGCCTTTACACATATAGCTATTCTCTCACGTAACAAATACGGTACGCTGTTAGAAATTTTTGTGTGAAAATAAATTGGAAGTATTGGAAGGTTTTCTGCGCATACGCGTATATTAAATATGATATATTCAATATAAAATATAAATATTAATTAATATACGAAAAAACCGTTTCAAAAATTGTTGTTGTGTTTTTAATTATTGGAGTTTAACAACATATCTGCATATTAAATAAAATATAACGTGCCGTATCTGCAAAAAACTTCCAATAAATATTTAGACTTTCAAAACATTTTTAACAGTGTCAGAAATTAAAGAATTGGATAGACGTACCAATAGTGGCTACAGAGAAAACAGATATATAATTCATGATTACTTGAAACCGTTTAAATTACTAAATGAGATGATTTCACATACATCAATGCAAACTTCGTATGAAATATGCAATGCTCAAAATACATGATTTTCAAATAAATTATGTTCAAGCCCTTTGGAACTATTTGTGCTTATTATGGTCACTTACGAGCAATATGGCCACGAACGGACTAAGTTTATGGCCACATACGATACTGACATGGACAATAACGGTATTTTATCCCTAATTCGAATTTAAACTGATTTAATCTAAAATGAATACATGTTTTATAGTTTCTTACCACAAAAATTACATCATAATGAAATTAAAATGTGTGGAAATGTCTCTTTTCGTCGTCAAGGACAAGTTCAATGGACCTAAAGGTTTTTGCAAGAATATTTATAGGACTTTAGCAATACTTTTGATAATAATACGATAGCTACTAAATACAGGGTGTCCCATTTGAAACAGTACGGCCAAATATCTCCTAAAGGACAAATGTAACGTAAAAATGTTCGAAACACAACTTGTAGGGTTTCGACGGGGACATTCAATGCAGGCGTAATTTTGAGCTTGCAGGATCGTGCTTGCAAGCCACAAGCTCAAAATCATTTTTCTCAAATGGCAACCACATTTTTCACCACAATGAAAGTTGTTCCTTTCGATGAGTTGTTTTCAAAAACCTCATCATATATGTTATTTTCGTTGATTTCATGCGAGAAATACGATAAAAACAAATTTGTTTAATTTTGCGAATAACTGCAGCTCAAATGAAAACAAGCCAAAGTCAAAATAATATGATCGCTAATAAATCCAATAAATTATGTCTTCTGGCTCCCGCCGAAAAAGCATTGCGGTCAGATAGATTGAATCTGCAGCCTCGTCTCTTTCTCTCCGTGGGAGTATCGTGTTCGTTTATTCCGCCGTAACATAACTATACGAATTGCAAGGCAATGCGAAACGCAAGACACCTATCGTTGGGCTCGTCGCGCGATGCATGCATAAGTTAAAATAAGTTACAATGGCTACGGTTCCTTGGGCACTCGCCAACACGTGAGGACAAACTCGATTCCGTTGTAATAACGAGCATCGGTTATATAGTAGGTGTACACCGCTACACCTAGTATTACTATCTACCGAACAGTGCATTCGCATAATCTTCTGCACTAGCGCAGCAGCTACATAAGACTATGAGCGTGAGTCACGGGTCGTAGTCTGCAACCGGCAGAACTGATATAATATAATACGTTTAAGCGCTAGTGAGTTTGAACATGAGTAACGCTTTTAACACATCTTACGAATATTTCCAGGATTAATCCTTCGGTAATCAGTGCCTATCTAAGGGTTACACATGCGTCTTGAGCAAACTTTGAACGTTGCACTCATCTGAAATAAACTTCTAGGAAAGCTGTATTGAGTGAATGAATGACATACCATAAAAACCATTCACTAAGGTAAACATCCTATTAACCAATCAGGAATCAGTAGGTAGCCATTACATGTTACGTTATTTAGACATTTTTCGCCGACGTTGAAGCGTGGAGTGACTAAGTATTGGTAAATTAGCCTTATTTACTTAGGAAACGATTTAATTTACACCGAGAGAAAAATTTGGTAATTCTGAAAATAATATAGTTGGACTGACGATAATCTAACTATAAAGTATAATTCCCAGTTGTAGTTCCGTGAACTAACACATATTAGTGCACAATTTTTTTGTAAATTTTTTTTACTTTCGGTGAATTTTATTGATCAGAATTTAAAAATCCCCAAAAAGTCTCCAGTACGAAAAATGTGCTACATTCGATTTTTGCACGATATTTCGTCACGCAGAATCATTCTATTGGGGCTCATTAATATGGGGGTTGACGGGACAGAATATGAACCTCAAATCACTGCAGGTGAAGTATTTCAAATGCACTTCAGAGCTAGATCGGTGCACTCCAAGTTATATCGTTATGGAAAAAACAAGGTGCGATAAAATCAGGCCAAAGGCCGGGAGAAAAATAGTGAGATATTAAGAAAAAATTAGAACACCGACGTATAACGAGATCTTAAAGAATGTTCCTCGAGAAATAGACATTATATACCAAGAAAAGTCGATATAAGAACAAAAGCGGACGACATAATAACGAAAGGAATGGATTCGTTGGGGAAATGCGTGGACAAACGAAGGAAAGAGCTAGCACTTGAGGCTCCAGAACAGGATAACGAGACTGACGAAAACAAGAACAGTCTACAATACAAGACGTCATTCATAACAAAACATACCAAAAAAATAGTAACGTACCTTCTACTGGAAAACCTAATCAAAACTGGATACGAAAGGAATCAGTATATAATTGTAATATTTTTGTTTGGGAACAAAGAAAAAGCAAATACATACTGTTAAGAAGAGGAATCCAAATTGTGCAGAGTGGTCTGCTCCACATGACGAGAAAGATCCGCATGACGAAAAAATTCTAACCGCGCCACTCCAGCGAACTTTATCACCAAAATCGATAAGTTCTACCGGGCCTATATTGGTAATTTATGCTGTGATAATTTAAGCTGAATAGTAAAACAGTTTTTGCTAGAAGGTAGAACTTTTTTTGCTTTTTGTTGTGCTGATATTTGGATCCTTGGCCCCCTCCGCTTATTTGATATAACTACTCAAATATGACTAATTATTACGAATGCATATAAGAACTATGATGACAATTGTCGAAGTTGACAAGTTGTGACCTCCTAACCATTCGCGCGTATATGAAGCAGTACAATCGTACAATGACTTGAAACAGCACAATCGTACAATGACTTGAAGCAGCACAATCGTACAGTGACTTGAAGCAATACAATCGTGCAGTGACTTGAAGCAGTACAATCGTACTAATTATTAGGAACGCATATAAGAACTAGATGAGAATTGTCGAAGTTGACAAGTTGTGACCTCCTAACCATTCGCGCGTATGCAGTACAATCGTACAATGACTTGAAGCAGCACAATCGTACAGTGACTTGAAGCAGTACAATCGTGCAATGACTTGAAGCAGTACAATCGTACAGTGACTTGAAGGTTATACCAGTATATTATTCCGGTTAACGAGTGTTTCATGTTTTTTTAAAGATAAATTTCGCAAATTCGGCTTCTTTCTGAAGCTTCTTTTGTAACGAATCAAAATTACCATAATGTTCGAGTAACAATTTCTATAGCGCGTGTCAATTTTTCGTATGTCACAGGTGGTGGCGCTGGTGAACCACGTCGCCTTGGCAATTTCTATCATATGACTTGGTAATATTTGCTAAATCCTTTTATCCGCGAGCAGCCCGAAACGTTGACCCACGTGATGATAACTTGAGCAGAAGGAGTCTAGATAGAAATGAGCCTGATACACGAGCTGAATGGACCAGAGGAAGGACAACTATGGGTACAAAAAATACGGAAATGCAAATGAAGAGACAACAATCGAATTTATTTGTTTGAAATGCTTGGGACAAACTCTCATAAGCAACCTATAATAATACGATGTATCTAAAGTGTAGAACCTTTTGAATGCCGACATGCACGAAAATAATTCATGCACCGATAAAAATAATTGGTAATACCAACCGAATCTGCGGTTATATGGGTGGCGGACAAATATTTGGTTGATTGAACGAAATATTCGTTCCAATCAACCAAATATTTGTTCTGTCACCCGTAACCGCAGATTTGGTTGGTCTTACTTACCAATTCTTTTTATCGATGTGTGAGTGTGATGGTAACTATTATTATTTAACACCCAGCTTGTGGTGTTCACCTGATTTCGAATGGTGTGGAAGAAACATGTCTAGGAAAGAATGCCAAACGACATACATGACCTTACATCAATATGCGAATCTAAAGAGCGTTCTTATTAATTTTTTTCAGTGTGCATGGCCGAATGAGATGACATTGAGCCGACGTGGTTTGTTGAACCATGCTAAAACCAGCACTGAGCCCGCACAATTCTTGCATGTTGTGCAGCTGCATCGCGAGATGAAAGGATGCGGGCACAATGTCGGATTTAGCATACGGCGCTGCTGCAATATCGACACATGGGGCCGCATAAGTCGGAATTTTTCAGACACAACGTGTCATTTCGTACCGCCATCAAGTAGTCATTGTCCGATCACATTTCAGCACATGTCTATCTGGGTCAATTAACTTTTTTTGACGAGGGATTTTCACTGTAAATTCGTAATGATAGTGAAAGAAGTGGGTAAATGTGGCTTAAACCTAATCGGGCCAAAATCGATTCTGCTCGTTTATTAAACAAAAAACTTCACTCCTGTTTGTTTAAGTCGCTTTTTCGGATCGTTTTTCAATATTGTGCTTCCACAGTTATTTATTTTTACATGAAAATATCCGGAATATGGCTTGAAGCGAGGTAATGCACCGATTTTGTCCTTTTATTTTCTGTTTGCTTGAACGAAAAAATTATCGTGTGGAGTAAATTCTGGAGCATGTTTGTGGTCCATCTTTATATTATTATATTATGTTTGTTAAGGGGCTTGCCCTGTTCATCGAAAAAACAAGTTAAAAAAAATAAATGAACAAATAACAAAAAAATAATAGTATCAGCTCTAATCTTCGGACAATGGAGTAATTTGAATCGAAGAGAATGATATTTCGAGAATCCCATTTGTAAAGTCGGCATACTAGACTAGATTGTGAGGTAGGCGGAAAAAGTGCCGAAAAAGTAACGCCCGAAAAAAAACAACCCAAAGACAATTGAAAACTCGAAGAATAATTGGCACAGAGTTTTTTTTTAAATTCATACGACATTTCTGTCAAGAGCGTTTTGTAAATCAATCGCAGTACTGATATTCGACTAGTGAACCAAAAATCCTCTGTGAAAAAGACATAGCACATCCAAAGTTGAAATATCGAAAACTGAAACCAGTGTTCAAGCATTCCATTTGATCGTCGGGGTCGCTGATGTAAAGCAACACAGAAAGAAACTTTTGGTTGTGACATTTTGCTGTACAAAATAAGGTCTTGAAAATTAGTTACTCCAATCATGTCGAATAGTTATCTCAATTATTCACGATTAGTTTTTACAAGATTATTCAGCCTAACTAATCCAATAGTTGAGCCTTCCATTTGAATCGTTGGGACGACCACTCAAATCGTTAGCACTAACATTTGAGTTGTAAGGGAAATAGATAATCGCTTGTTTGTGTCAACTAATTTTTTGGTTATGATAGCTAATCTTTTCTTCCCGTACAACTTCAGACTGTTATGTATCGCGCATGTTTTAAATGGCTCTATTTTTTGCAGTTGAAAAAAATGCATTTTCGTAGAATTCGTCTCCTAAAAAAACATCGCGTAACGAAAGTCACAAATCACACAAAAATTCAAATATCATATTTAGGCACTTAGGCACGAAAACAAACAAATGAAAAGAAAGGAATGTAAGCGAAGTGAACACGTTGCTGCAAATTTATTTCAAAAGTGATATTATATATATGTATATCATTGTTGTTTGATTATAATTAATTATGACGAATAAACGATGTAAATAATGTGTAGTTGTTAGCCTCAGAACGTAAAAAAAAGATTAATTATGGTCATCATGAAACAGTTTCCAACGGATAAAACTTAGACTTTGCTCAACCTAAAACGCAAATCGAAATTGGTATTAGGGAAAGAGATCCTTGGGAAAAAGGTTGCAGGAAAACAAGTCGAAAACAGTTCTTTGCAGATATGAGCCAAATACAAGCCGTTAAGTCCGAATATAACGATCGAAAAATTCTCCGGAAATACTATTGACTAATAAAATAATGGAGGTCTCGAATTTGGACTTAGGAGAAGGCTCTTATAAAAATCAGTTTTCTAAGGTGTCTTAGTTAGGATCTTGTGATTCTTTATGTCGATTCGATTTTAATTAATGTCCAGGTTCTCGTTCATATAATTCTGTAGCTTCATTAAGTTATCCATCTTGTTTTTGCTTAGGGCCTCTTGAGGCTCTTAGATATGAATATTAGGCGTATCACACGAACTCAAACGATCAAAAGCCCGTCCCTCTCTAATATTTTTTAAGCTTCGTTATCATTTAAGGCCGGATGAAAGGCGAATATGCAATTTTTTTTTCAAATTTTTATTTACAACATTTATGTCAACTCTTTTATCAACTTGGATTTCTTGGGAAGTATAGAATTCTTAGTAAAATGTATACGAGCTAAAAGTTGCTATTTTAAATGAATTCGGGAGAAGATTTGTTAATCGTCTTTTTAAAAATGAGTTCGCGTGAGATATCTTTAAGAACAGCCAATTTTATTTTCTGCTTCAATTATGTCACGCATTAATAATCTGAAATTTCCTCATAATATTCTCACACAGTTTAAAAATACGTTCATTCATTGGTTGCGACGCGAACAGGTCCAATGTGCCAGCCATTGCAATACACTACTGGGCGGTCTCAGATTATAATACAACTAAAAAGATTTTGGAAGAGTGATTGATGCAGTTTAAGACGATACCACGCGGAAGCAATATTGTATCATTGCAATCGAATTTAGAAAAATAAATATCTTACGAATTTTTTCACAAATATCTGCATTCAATAATTCGTAGCGTCAAAACTCAGCCCATTCCCAAAATGTGAACGTATTTGTGGGCTATGTAAGAATATTGTGCGAAATCTTCAGATTTTTTTAACGTGACATAATTGGACGAAAAACGAATAAAATCGTTTATTTTTTAGGATATTTCACGCGAACTCATTTTCTTTAATCGAAGAAAACATTCTGTCCAAACTCCATTGTAAACAACAACTTTTAGCTTATATACATTTTTTCGAGTATTTCATATTTACCAAGATACAGCCATTTTAAAAAAATTAGACTTTTTAAAGATTAAATTGTATCTCAAACACGTTTGTAGATAAACATTTGAAAAACATAGCCTCTCATACAACCTCAAATGATAACGGAGTCCCGAAAATATGGAGAGCGTTCGTGTGGAACGCATATGGTATATAAATGCATATACAGGGAGGACACGGTGAAACTAGACAGCGCAAATGCGCTTGCGCGTCAAACCGACGGTTCCCACTCTATGCGTGCAGACCGAGTAGTAAATAAATCTTGGTTTCTGGCGTCTGCCCTACCAGCTCAGGTAACGTCCCTTGCCCCTACCACTACCCTTACTGGCCCATTCCGATGGCGCGAGGGGACACAGTCGTCGCTCGGATGAGACGCACTGGCGGCCGTAGGCAGTAGCCAATCAGGCTTCCTAAATTCTCACGGAGCCGCATTGGACTGTCTAGTTTCACCGTGTCCTCCCTGTATATACATACATATTTTTTGTTTTTCACAGATCTCATTTCCGGACAATTTTTTTCCGAATGACCCTTCTTCCGAGCTTTTTTTCCTCAGGCATCTTTTTCCGGGTTTCATAGAGCTTAAGGTAGTCGTCTCCCTACGTGCTAGTTAAATCAGTGTTAAATTTTGAAAAGCACTTCAACAAATTATTCTGGTTCACGTGACGGATTCAAAAATCAATTTGAGCATCAGCGTGTGTTCTTAATATGTGAATATATCCGCAGCTACAGTTTAAATAGAAAATACACTGATATATGCAAATGTTCGATGAGATGTTTCTGTCATCTGGTTCTATATTAGAAAAAATCATAATATTAGTCCGATTATGAAGAGCAATAAATCATTTTGTTCGGTGAAAGATGCTTCAACGATTTAACGGAAAGATTTTTCAGTGTTATTATTTTTTCAAAAGTTACAACCATTTGTGTGTCCAATGTTAGGTTAAGTTGGATAAACAGACAGTTGTAATTTTTGTGTAAATTATATTACTGAAAAATCTCTTCGTTGAATCATCAGAGCAACTTTCAATCAACAAGCTGAGCTATTGTTCGTCATAATCGGACTAATATTATGATTTTTTCTAATATGTAACTGGATGATAGAAACATCTTATTGAATATTTGCATATATTATAGTGTATTTTCTTTTGAAATCGTGGATGGTAATTTATTTATATATTAAGAACACATACTGATGCCTCATTAAATTCAAAGAACCGTCAATTGAATCTCGAAAACTTGTAGAAACGCTTCTCAAAGTTTAGTACCGATTTGACTAGCACGTATCGAGGCGGCTACCTTAACCCTCACCACGATGTCCAATGAAATTTGGCCCGCATATGATTAATACCGACCGAACTCGTACGGCATCACATGATTTTCGAGTGAACTTTGCAAACGTCTATAATGAAATTCCAGGAAAGCTGAATTAAACGAATGAATGGAATACTATAAGAGCAAGTCACTATTGAATTAGGACACTATCTAATTCAAACACAATCCATTCATTCGTTATCTCCGGAGAGCAAATTTTTATCATTAGCTAAGGATGAATGAGATTACACATATTTGTTTACGAAATTCCCTGCGCTTATCGAATAGACTTAACGAGAGTCGCTTTCGTTTCGGCTAGTTATCCAGCCTCCGCTCTTTCTCTTTTCCTCAAGACGCCCCCGCGGCTACACGCTCTGTTGTCGTCGTAGTAAGGCCGTTTTCCTTCCTCTCAGCGCAAACACACGTCGCCTCTGCTACCAGCGTGCCCATGTGGGCGCTTCTATACAGACGAGGGGCACTGTGTAATCACGCCGCTTGGCTGCTCGACGCGCCAGGCCCCGAGAGACGGACAGCGGCTCAGTCAGTAGTGGCGTAGCCCTCGTGCCGCGAGCATCTAACGCGTCAGATATTATTCGAACTCTCTGACAAGCATTCGGGACACTGACGTCTCACATTTGTTTACATCGAATGGAAACAACAATCGATTAAGAAAATTCATCAAGCATTTATCTCGGTACAAGTGTCGAGTTTGTTAAATAAACAAATTACCCGGCCGCTTATATCGACGTCTCTTTGAATTGATCAGTGAAAATATATTATAATACTTAGTGCTTTTCATTGTCCAAATAACGAGCCGACGATTCATCAGCGATATATTCTTTCGAAATATTCAGTGCGAGAGAAACGAATCTACGACATTTAGTGACGAGGAGCTAAATAATATATGATCAAATTATAAATAAATAAAAAGTGGAGTTTTAACTGTTGTGCATTGTGTAGACAGCGAGAATCGAGATATTTGTATTGTGGAATTTAAGATTGACGGCCAATGCCGCATGTTTGCCAGTCAAACATGATTCACGCGCATTGACTGGGATCTCACACGGGGAATACGAATCGCAGCTGAGGTGGTGCAGACCAGTCTACGTCCGGTATACACAGTGAGTAAAGTCCTCACCTTCTTAGTCGTTGATCTACCTCGTTTCTTCGTATCCTCGTCTGCTTCTGCTTTTTGCACTCCAGTGCATTCTAGTGCACTGCAGGTGCAGGTGCTATGCTCGATTGAAACCACGAGACAATAATAATAACAGTAATCGTTATATCGTTTATTGATGCGAATAATCATTTTACACACAATGCAAAAGTATTCTTATGATTAGATAAGAAGAAATTATGAATAGCAACTGTAAAATATATAAACAAATCTATGGCTATGACAAATAGCAGATAACAGACATTTAATGTAGTAACATCATAGTACTACAACTGCAATAACGATTTTAAGCACCAATAAATTATTGATCTTGTTTAATATAAGAACAACTACTACAAAGGCTATTCGAGCGCAATTTCGTTGCTTCTAAAGACTAAAAGCCAAATGAAATGGATTCGTTCTAGAAATTCTGCAAGGAGAACATTTTATGATATTCAATCGCGGTAATTTTGGCAATTATTATCTGATCGCTATCTATTAATTTTCGACCGATGTGACTATCTTTATAATAACAGTAGCCATACTATTCAGTCGTAAAAAACTTAGTGTTAATTACCAATGATTGGAGTGAATTTATATTTGTCAGTTTTTAGACCTAACTACTGAATAATAGGTCCAAGAAAAATTCGTTATTGCCGCGATGTTGGATATCATCTCGATGTTGGGGCTTACATTAAATAGTCCAATTGGTTTTAGCAACTACTTTTTTTTCCTTCTACGAGCGTTCACTACGAAATTAGATAGTAAGACAGTTAAATGTTGCACTACCATCTGAAAGGTCGACTGCCATACACAAACAACCAACAGAATACAAATAATCGAAAGTGAGACTTGCTATAGAACAAAATGCGAAATAAAAAGAAAATAAATGAAGGTAAATAAGAATTAGTTTTATAGATCGATTGATAGAACAGATTTTTTTCAAAATGTCATTATTTGTACGTGTATTCTTAAGGAGACGAAGTCACCTAAAAAAAGTGTGAGAAAAATGTTGGGAATTCTCTTCTTTAAAAAAATCTTATATTTAAACTCCAGTAAAAGCATCAAAAGCATTATAATCCTGCAATTTTGTAAGCACATATAGCGCACCAAAATGGTGTCAGATAAAAAGTAAACATTTTCACTTGGCGTAATTTTCAAATAGAGCCGAAGAACAAATTTTGGTGTTCGATGTCTTATTTTATCTGTCAAAGTGTATTTTGCATTGAATATAATAATTTCAGTGTCGAAGTCTTTATGACAGAGCTATGATTTCTAATGTGTACACAAATTTTTTACTATCTAAACATCTATAAACAATCGTTAGCTGTAAATCTAATTTTGACTGCAACCAGAATCGCTATATTCAATCCACTGATAAAATAAAGATAAAATAAGACATCCAACAGTACAATTGATTCATGCGTTTGGTCTGAAAGTTACAGGTGAAGAATTATATCCTTACACCTTTATGGTACAATGTACACGGAGAGAAAAGCATATCGTTTATTTAACGATTTCATATGGTAAAACGAATATAGTGAGGCTTGCAATGTTTTATGGTTAAGGCGATGATAATATGGTTGAATAAACGATACTTGCAAGTTATTGGAAACAAACATTGAAATCGTATATGGAACAAAACGGCATATTTGAAACTATTAGAATAGTTTTTGAAACTATTGTCATTTTGATGATTGCTACTATAATTATATTTGCGATAACCATAAAATATAGACGGCTCTCCTGGGGATTATGTAAATGGTTCATCCAACTACTTTCATATATTTGGTATAATCATAAAACATAGACGTGTCTCCTGGGAACTATAGCTCATAGTTAGATTATCGTCGGTCTAACTATATTCTTTTTAACTACCATATTGTTTCTCAGTGTACATCTTCACAAAATTGCAGAATTACAATATTTGTTATGTACTTAATAAGGTATAAGTGCAAAATTTTTTCAAAGACGGGTATTATTTTAAAAAAACCTATGATGAGGTGATGTGGTCCTCTTAAGGGCAAAAATATATCATCACTTCTTTCAGTAATTCCGAAATTCCATCGGTCCATGCTTATGCAACTATTGGATAATTCGTAGACACTGAACATAAACAGATTTTCTCGAATCTTGCAGCAAGGGTTCGTAAAGTCTGGAGCTAAAGTCTGGAGCCCTTGAGTGTGTGTTGTACTTCTAGAACGCACGTGTACACTCTTGGCTATGCACTTTGCGCGCAGAGCATCGCTGTGATCTATAGCTAGATGCTTAGCCCTCGAATGAATTATCATTCAGAAGCTGAGCTTCCTAAGCGCTTGAGAGTACGAGACCCAGAACCCATCTGGTCTCCCCGTTGATGTATACACACTTGTGTACGTCTGTATGCTTACACACTGCACCTCCCGTGCATTGCAGAAATCAAATAATACGAGAGTGGATGGCAGACCCAGGCGCGAACCCTACTGTCTGCTTTTTTGCAACATAAGTTTCTCTTTGGCATTACACATTCATGATGTATACTCTGAGACGTCCGTCGCGCTGAGCTCAAGAGAATTATTGTTTTCTCATGATACATGCAGACTGGACAATGCAACTCTCTTCCCTTTGCGTGTAATCATATGTACTCTATACTGTAACTCGTTTTTCCTCTCAATTGCACTTTGTTGACGAACTTCCGTCCTTCGGCTAAGTTCTCTTCTTTATCTGATTTTGTAGTCGGTTCTTTCTCGTGGCGGGACGCAAATTTCCCTACAATTATTTCCATCACCGCAAAAATACTGTACTTTGTACTTATTGTCTTTTCAAATCCCTCATTATGTCGGTAAAAGATATCTTAGGTGTATTAGAGTATAAGCATGTTTATTTAGTTTGTTTAACCAGCCAACGATACTATAATTATTATTATTATTGTTTTTTAAAGCTCATTGAATTTTCACATGAAGAATACTTTGATTAAATTTTTTTTAAATAACTCTGTCACTTAATAGCACCTTAAGTCATTAGACATTAGTTCCGTCAGACTGAATAAAAAAATTAGCCGATACAATAAAAAATTGGGTCATAACATAGAGGGCCATATATCTTGAAACTCGATCGGCCATCACGTGTGTATTATCTATCAAATTTGATATAAATTTCTACGTATCGCAGAGTTATCAAGCAAAATGTCCAAGCCTTACTAATTATGAACATTCTATATAATTGCACTGAGTATTGCGTGTACTATTGTGTTAAAAATATGAACATTTTTGAACTTTTCCAGATAAGCAAAATGATAAATGAATTAATTACATTTGTAGTTATTAACTCTTTCACCGTTTTCAAATATTCTGCAGATGACAGAAGAGTTTTCACACTAAGCTACAAAGTAATTGAAGAAGCTTATAAAAACATCATGAGTAAAATGATTAGTTAATAATTAAGCAATACAAATAAATTACACGATAGGAATGCAATTCAATGATCGTTCAGAAATATCTTAAGCATAAAAATGAATAATAAAACATCGTAAAATGTGTAAAATTATATAAGAGGTTCGCATCATTTCCGCAGGGGTGAGCGCCGGCTCAGTTTGAGGGATGCTGAAACACGTGTCGGTTTCGCCGTGGAGAGGTCGGGCAGATAGTGTGAGTCTAGCGTCGAGCGGCGGTGCGAGTAGTTGCGGAAGCGGAAGTCCAACCCCTGGTCACACGCCGCCACCCTCGAGGGCGTCCTCGTGCGCCTCTCTCGCACCCCTTACTGCCCTTTCGAGCTTCTCCCCCGCTGATGCTGCGCCACAACAGGTTAGTACTCAAATCCCATAATAAACATGTCACTACATTTTACTACATACACATGTAACATTTTTATACTAATTGTAGTACAATTACAAATTATTGTACCAAATTATCTAATTTTCATAGGATTTTGTACAGCGTACTGTAATTTTAAATTCAACTTGCATATCAAATTTAATATACCAGCATCTGTGAAGGAGTTTTTTCACCCGTCAGATTACGCTAAATATTTATAACAGCGAAGCATACGGCTTAAATATAGTATAATAATAAATATATTCATCAAAAGCCACACTTTTCACACAACAATGCTCCTTGTAAAATTAAACTCACAAGTATATATATACATTTTTTCAAACTAATTTTTTTTTTTAACAGTACTAAGTGTAGGCAGATGTGTCAGGTTTTTTTATTATTTTGCTACGATGTCTGTTCGAAATTACGACGTCGCGACGGCGAAGATGATGAACTTTCGCCCTTACCCATCGTTACAGACACAAGTTTCGTTTACACGTTTTTTCCGGCTTCGCTGTCTCTCGTTCTCTCACTCGGAAAAGAGAGAGACTTGCGAAATAATCCTCTCCCACTTCGCGTTCGCTTCTGTGCGGGAGCGCCGACGATGACAAAAAAATGTACACTGTGACGCACGAGGTTTAATAAAGCTCGATGAGTGACTGAGAAACGAGCAAAACGATAACATGAATGATACATACTTTATCATGGTAAATTTGTATAGCAGTTGTTCTATAATGGTGAATTACGTCGCACAATAAATTCAATAAATAAATAATATTAAGTTAGTTGAAATGTGACATTTAATTATTTTCCGCGTCTGTGAGCCATATGAATCATTATGACGAGCCGTGAAGACAATCGCAGACTTTTATTATCCGTTTTACGTTTTGAGATTGGTATTAAAATATATAATCCCCGGATAATTAATAATTTCACATGTGAAGGGTGGGGGGAGGGGTTTTATTCATTCATATTTGTATCCGTCTTTATTTGCGAGGTGACTTCCGTGATTAAAAATAGATGAGTCTCTCAATATACAAAATAAAAAGATTTCAATTGCAAGCAATTTTGCCTTTGACTTTAATAAATAAACCTATATGGGTTATTTCACCAAACATCAGACATTCATCATTTTTCGAACTCTAAATGATTTAAATATTCGGAGAATTTCTTTTATAATCAAATAACTCAAAACCTCGACCGACGAATCAACTATATTCACCATGGTACACTCTGATACTTTAGTTATTTTATCATGAATTTTCTAAACTTAAAAAAAAACCAAAAAAACGGGGGTTAATCATCAAAAAGGGCTTGTCAAATATTTTTTTACCTTTTTACTTTGAAAATGTTGTCGAACGCAAAAAATATATTTTATTTAGAAAATCCAGAAAATATGCGACGAAAAATAGTACTTTAAATTTTCCCGATTTCCCGGTAAGACGTTAAGATAAAAAAATCTCAGATTCGAGCTGTCTCTTTATTTCAGCATAGTGAATTGAATCATGAAAAAAAAATCACCAAAAAATTGACGGCCCGATTTTCGTCCGATGTTTGGTGCAATGACTCATATTCTATTTTAGGAACGCAATTTTTGTATGACGATTTTGTTGAACTACCGCAACCGATCGTGCGGCTCAGAATCCTTGAGAGAGGACATCAACACTGTTTTCTTGTACTGTTTCCCGGTGCCACTTTCCCTCTTGCCTGCTCCGATTTTTCTCCAGCCGGCGACCCCGGAACTCTCGAATGTCACAAGCGTAGAGTAGTGTTTTCCTATCTCCCTTCCGTATTATGCGGGTGTACTCGAAAATCGTATGGGCGCACATGCTGCCGTGTAGTAATATATCTATCCCTGCCAGCACGATAGGTTCGGGACTTCCTTGAACCGGTTGAGATACAATTCAGAATCACGGCTTCCTCGTTCAATGAAACTTAAAAATAATTTCTTGGTCCTTCATCTTCATTGAATCTGATTGAAGCTGCTTCAATTTCTCTATATAATAGATTTCGAATAGTGCGCCAATTTCTAGTGATTCTAGTAATTACCTCGTTGCAGAATACTAAATATTGAAACTTGAATGAAGGAGTTTTTGCAACATTGCACCTTCATTTTTATAAAGACAATAATACGAAAAATGGCAATTGCCCATATATTTTCTTTTAGTGAAGAAATGTAAATATAGAACAGAATAAAATACTTATTAAGTCCTGGGATAAATACCCTAAGGATCGAGCGATACAGAAAGCTTCGCAAAAGAGAGAATTTAAAAAATAAGCGGTAAAGGTACAGACTAAGCAGAGCAAAGAAACGGAAAGAGACGAAAAGCGCGAGGAGAGTAAGCAAGAGACAGATGAAAGTGAAACGTATACCAGATTGAAGTTAAGGTTATAAAGCGAAAGAATGTCTAGAATCTCGCTCCCGTTGTCAAGTGTAAGAAGGTATATAATATATAATAATATATCGATAAAAACAATTTGTTGCATCGATGAAGCAAGATTCTATTCTAGGTGATATACATCTGTTGAGATGATAACAGACTGACGTAAACGATTCCATATTACGAAAAATTCGAATGGTGACCTCGACCATTAGCTTTGTATCTTATAAAAACTTATCATAAATAGGTCGACTTACTATCAGATTATGGTGATACATTTATGAGTTGTCGCATCTAATTTTTTGATGCAGAGAATTTAATTGCAATAACGATAAAATGAATTTTAATTTAAAACTACGAATCTGAATGGACGCACTGTGTACCGGATGTTCTCGATCTCTGGAGACTCGAGAAATACTCGAATTCGTTCTGGTTAATCGACGATTGAAGCACTAATGTCTGCTGATAAATTGCTGTTTGCAAAACAGAAATTCATAAATATGTGTATGTATATAAATTAAATTGAGTCGAGGTTCGTGTGTGGTCGCTATTCATTTGGCCATAATCTCTCAAATTTATAAACTTCATGATATGGGCAAGGGACATAATAGGGCAAAGGACATATAGAACCTAAAGATGCTTGAAAGGGGCTCTTTAATCTTTTATTGTATTTCGTCAAAGGTGAGAGACCTCAACGTTCTAACCGCATCTTGCAGACGAAAAGACCGGAATGGAACAAATGGTGCCATTACGTGTACTTTTACGACGAATAAAAAAAACCGAATACAAAACCACTAAGCTTTGACCACAGCGTCACGCGAAACCGTGGTGTTGACGTTTTGACAAAAGGACTGCTTTTTTGTCAATATCTTGGTTATATATTATATATTTACTATAAAAACCTTATTTTCACACATAATATATTAATGGAAAGACTCGTATATGAGGCATTCCACATGACTACAGCCACCCAAAAAAAAATTCGAAAAAATGTCAAAAAATCAGGTTCAGTAGTTTTAATTTTAATTTTTTTGAATTTTTTTCTGGCCAAATATGCCATATTTTTCATTTTTCATTTAACCTATGATATCTCGGGAACGATTAATCTTATCGACATCTTAAAAAAGCGAAAATGTGGGTTTTTTTATGGCCCACAAGAAAATAATTAATTCCGAATTAATTGTGAATTTCAGACTACATTTTACTAGGAGATTAAAGAAAAATTTCTTTTTTTGCGCAAAGGACTTCGGAAAGTGGCATCTAAAACATTGTTGCCAATTGTATATGAAAATCCTCAATTTTTAGTTTTTTTTTTTTTTGGGACTGTACAAAGTTCATAAGTTATCGCAGTTCGAAATATTTAGAAAAATACGCAGAGTACAGATCAATATTTTGGATAGAGGCCAATTTATTGAGAACACAATCATCGTCAGGTAAAAGCAGTTTGGCGTTTATTATTTTCAATTCTTATTTTTTATCTTTTTTATCATTTTTTTTCCTAATTCGTTTCACCACTATGTTATGTAAAAATGATATAAAGTTGGGTTGCAATCTACAAAAGCACTACAAATACACGGCCCTTACACTGAGAGAAAAGCATATCGCTTATGTATCGATTTCACATGGTAAAACGAATGCGATGATAATATGGTTCAATAAACGATACTTGCAAGGTTATTGGAAACAAATTTTGAAATCGTATATGCAACAAAACGGCATATTTGAAACTATTTGGATAATTTTTGAAACTATTATCGTTTTGATAAATGCTACTATAATAATTATGGTTATAGCAATTATTATTATTCATCAAATATAGACGTTTCTCCTGGGAATTATAGTTTCTAGTTAGATTATCGTCAGTTCAACTATATTATTTTTAGAATTACCAGATTTTTCTCTCAGGGTAAGTTGTCGCACAATATACTATTATGAAATTTGTATATTATTCATTGATTAACCAAACATTTGGTTATTAGAAGGCAATTAAGTGGACGTGTGCACCCCTAAACACACACTCAATAATGTACAAGGATATTTATATGAATATAAACATATGAATAGATATGATGAGAGGATCCGTGATCGGAAATCAGAGATGGGCATTTTAAAAATTGAAAACGTGTTTGATATACGCCCTTCGTAGAAGAATAATTCATTACCATGAATTGTAATTAATGGGGAACATGAAAATGTTAAGATTTACATAATAATTAATTATCGATATGATTGAAAGCGTATTCCGAAAATAAAAATCACATTCATAAATAAAGGGATTCTTAACGACGACCGATTGAAAGTACCGTCGTAAAAAAACCCTACAAAATATTTTGCTTATTGGTGCTTTTAATTTTTTCATTCGCATCCGATGAAACTTCCGATTATATCATAAGACTAACGACGAAAAGAGTGCTCATACCTAATAACATTCAAGAATGTTTGGTGCAATCTGAATAAAATGTAGTAAGAAATAAAGGCTCAGAACAAATATAGAAAAATAAACATGGACGGAAAGTGGGGTGATACAAAGGTCCGACGGCCGGAAGTAACAAATTAGAACCCGCGTGACGGCAAATGACTGAGTGCATCGAGAAAAGAAGAACACAAATATTCCTACAATTATTGTTATCAGCGTGCAAATATTTAGCGGCATATTTATTGTTTTTAAAATCGCTTATAATATTGGTAACGGATATTTCAGGTATATTCGGGAATAAGCATGTTTAGTTACTCTTAAAGAGCAGCCAGCTATCAAACAATGTTTATCGTTATTTTCTAAAGTGCATTATTAAAGTTTCTCGAGGAGAAAACTTTCATATCGTTATTTTTTTTTCGCGGATTTCAATGTTATGTCACAGTACTGAAATGACACAAGAAAAAGTTGAGTGACACAGAAACATTAGATCACAATATAGACGAATTTTCCATATACTTTTTGAATACTCGTTGGAGCATCTCACACGTATTTTATGCAAGGTTGGACGTGCATGGTGCAAGTTGCGAGGTTAAGACGTTAAAATTTGAAGTTATAGCTTTTAATTAAAATCGAAAGTAGGTAGTATACAATAACTTTTTGGGAATGATGAGAAATTTTTTTCAAATTCGTGCTTATTCTTTATTTCAGATTCAATGAATCTGAAATATGAGTTCATATTGAACGTGAAAATGACAATCACGTTAGAATTTGAAGTTATAATTTTTAATTAAAAACAAAAGTAGGTAGTATAAAATAACTTTTTAGGAATGATGAGAAAAAAATGTCAAATTTGTGCTTATTCTTAATTTCAGTATAGTGAATCGAATCACGAACAAAAAAAATTTAACCGATATTTGATGAAATAACCTATTTGGAAACTTGTCTGGTTAAATGAAATAATTTCCAAGAAAATATTAAATTAATATTCCTTAACGTTTTCGACGTTATAAAATATTTTGCAGCTAATACGAGAGTTCCAACAATGCGTCACAGATGTTTGGTGTAATGTATGACCAAAATGTAGAAAGAAACAAAGGCTGGGAAGAGAAATAGACAAATAAACATAGACGGAAAGTGGCACGATAAAAGGGTCCAACGATCGGAAGTAACGAATTAGATCCCACGCGACGGCAAATGACCAAGTGCATCTAGAAGGGCGTGAGGGAGCGAAGGAGGAGGGAAAGAGAGCGAATGAAACTGTCCGGTCGATGCTGCACTGCATATCCGACTACCCGTTATAACGTATCATTATTCAAAGTACCATAAAGGATACCCTCCTAGCCCTTTCCCTCCTCTCGCGGACCGCTCGCGAGACTATAGTGCACGAGATCGTTTTTACGAGAGGAACAGAGACAGACGGAATAAGAGTGCGAGAGGTAGACGCTCGGTCGCGCGAACGTCATTGTTTGCCTCTCGCTTGTATCGCCGGGGGTCTATTGCCGTTGTTGCATGTTCCCCGCTGTCAGATGTGCAAAGCCCATCTGCCCTCGGCGATCGTCGGAGAAATTTTACCGCAATTTCGTTTCCCGCAGAAACCTTCTCGCCAGATGTTCCTTGTACCCTCCCCCGATCACACGATCCAGTAAAAGGGTTCGCTTCGCGTTTTTATGACTCCTGAGCGAGTTAAATTTCATGTCGTCTTATTCGAAAACCAAGAATACTTTGCTTACTCTGCTATCGTGTAACGTTAATATTCTCAATTCATCGTACCACTAAAATAAACTGTTTTAAATGACAATGGGAATAGAAATTATAATAGTTACTAACGAAGAAGGGATTTAAATTTGATTTATTGAATATTAAAGTTTGTAATATGTCTGTAGAACTTTCTCCTCAATAATTCACTGAATTTTCTTTTTTGGTGGGTCAAATAATCTCAAATAAAACGAAGAATAATTTTCATTGTGAAGATTTTTACAACATCATTTGTTATACTTGTTATACTTACTAAAAATGAAGAAGAGTTGAATGTATTCAAATTTTTATCAGTATATTTTATTAGCACTTAATTTTATGGATGTTTCGCCGAATTTTTCTTGCTATAGGAGAAAAAGATGATCGTCATCGATATTATGTTGAAACCGGTGATGTCGCGATCGGCCAACCTCGATCGGCAATTTGAATTCTAAGAATGCATTTGCCTCAGCCCACACACGTTCTTGTAGTGGCTTCTTCGCGATGACCCGTGGTGGGTCTTCGCGTTCCGGGCAATTCGCTTGACGGAGGCGATGATGAGCTTCACGTGGATGTGTGAGGCTTAAAACTCGCGGGAAGACCCGAAGAAAGATGTCACAAGATCGCGCTGCACGTATTAATATATATATGTATGTGTACATTCACACAAAAAGTATATAGTGTGTATAAGCAGGCGCCTTCTCGTCGAGCAATTCGATTGTCAGTCTCCGAACGCCTCTCTCCGATGCGCGTCTTCGCAGTAATTTTAACGACATCGGAACGTCACGATTGACGACACCCTCAGCCTTGCATACCCAAAACAATCATTAAAATTTGATACCTCAACGTATTACAGTGACTTTCGATTTACCGCACAGCGTCAAGGGCTGAAATAATTTGAGTCAATTTTTTAAAAACATTTTTGGACACCATTTAATTAACGTTATGTTATTTGTATAAGACAATTCGAGCGGTTGATCGGTTTCAACACGTTTTATGAATTATTGTCATAGAATAATCAATATAGAAAATTGCATTGCTGAAAATATCGCTCTAACTCTGAGTAAAGAAAATTGGAAGAACCATGTATATGATTTCGTTGAATTTTGTACGCTTGGTTCAAATTAATTGTTTTTTGAAAACATAAAATACTTCGGAAACCAACCAAGTACTTCATATTCATAATTGGGATACACTAGTTATGTATTTGGTAATTGAGATACAGAATCCAGTTCAATTGTGTCAAATAATATATAACGTGATAAAATATTCTCTTGATTTGCAGCATTAATTAATTGTATGCATTAAACATAGTTTTAAATCAATAAGATTAACTATATTTATTGTGTATGTTTCTCGAGCTATCTCTATTACGTTGCTGCCATTCGATCAACTTGTTATTTATTTGAACCAATGAAATATTCACTTAAAACACAAAAAATATTTCACTGCTCTAAATAGAGAAACTAATTCAAATCGTTGTTTCACACAATCCTAGACCGCAATAAATGCTCAATTGAATGGATTGAATATTTTATATATTCAACTATACCTTTTTTGTAACTAAGTTTGTAAGCGAAACTTAGTTTTGATTCAACAATATTAAATATTAAATTAAGTTATAGGTCTAATCCGGTATCGTGAATAGCCGTGAATGAATTATTTACTCAACTGAATAGAGAAAGTAAACCGTAGAATTAATTCAATGAAATCATTTTTCTGGGCGCTGCCAGAAAAATTATATAATTGAGTCAATTGAATATTTTATACTTCAAATTGAATTTTTCTCTCAATTTTATGAAAACTTCGCGCTAGTTATTTTAACGTTCTTGGCGTCGAGACGTTACCGCGTATCTTAAAACATATTCTCTTAAAATTGCACGCATAAAGCGTAGATTATATACAGATAGATATTTGAAAATTCAACGTGTCACTATGACTTATGATTTATGATATGTAGCCAGAATTAAAATGAATTAAAAATCACTTTTCGTCCATCGTGCCAAATCTACTTCAATCAGCGTAGATTCCAAGAGCGAAAGGAATTCGTTGCCCGTGTATAACGAGAGTATAAGTATCCGACAGAACAAATTCCTCGTAAAATGTGGCTATGACTAATAATCGCGGATTACTTTCGCGACCGCGAGTGCGCGCGGTACCGCGAATGTCGTTGTGACCACGTGTCTGTAATTACGCTCGCCCGCTCGAGTCTACTTCAGTCAGCTTTCACCGGGCTCTTGTAAAGATGTTAGTATCTTCGATACGCTAACTCAGCAGACGGGAATTCGATCGATACCTTCGTCGCGTCAGAGTTCTTGGAACCCGCCGTTAAAATTGATGATTAGCATAATTTCGACGAGTGATTATCGGGAATTTCCTTCTCAATTAATGCAAGAGCTGTGCAAGGGATTTCCAGTTCGATTTCGAGGACGCATAGAGTACGTTTTGTATCCACTTGCCACTATGAAGACAGTAGCTGAAGCACGTCCTGGAAGCCGATCGATTCTCGCAATATAAATGGCAATTACGTGCTTCACCATCGCTAAGTTATTCTTAATCCTGTCCGAGCTAACATTCCATTCACATTTTCTGAACGACCTTCGTAAGAACGCGAAAGAGTCGGACGTATGTATTACTACGAAGTAAACTAATAAGCCAAAACTCCTTTCTCGCCTGCAGCAGTTGATTTTGCAAAGATTAACGTATCTTTTATGGTTTTGAATATCTAACTTTTACCATGGAGCTAAAGTTTGACGTTTTTGCACATTGTTACAGCGCGGTTGCGTTGTCTCGTAGTAGCAATTTGTAAAATAATTCAATACACAGAAAAGGAATAAGGAAATTGCATTCAAATATAGTTGTAATGGAACTTATTATCAACCGAACTTTAATTTATTCAAGCTAATGTCGTATTTCTTACGATTTTCTTTCTCCTAGATAAAGCTATGTTTTCATGCATTCTTATTTTCAGATAGTAATATTAGAATACTGAAAATAAATGAAATAAGCAATAAAAGTGGTTCAGAAATATTCAGTTCTTAATGGTAAAAAAAACTCTGTTCATAAAAACAATTAATCTTTAAAAAAGAGATCCATATGATAATGTTTGATGAGCATTATTTTTGCTCAGTACTTTCTCGGCGCTTGACTATCACTATAACGACATGGGAAAAACCATTTGAAGAAAAACCTTTCGTACATTTTCGTTCGTCAAGATGGATTTAAACTAACTTAAAAACAAACTAAAAATAAATATAAACATTCATTTGTAATACCACAAGAGCTTCGAAATTACCAGATATTTACCGATAGGTTCGTTGCAAACAAATGAACGAGTCACATTTTCCAGGTTAAACAATCACGAGTGCGTAGCGCGAGTTCATTTGTGTGCAGTGAACCTTAAGGGAAATGTCAGATTAATTTTGAAGCTCGGGTCGTATTTGGGGGATTATTTTTCGCATCCAAATTGCGACCAATAGAATTGCACCATGAGACGAAAATTACGATTTATGTTCAATAAAATCCTTCGACTGTCATGATTAAATTCAATCTATCCGTTTGACAGATGGTAAACGCGGCTGAATGATCTTTTGTTTTGTATATACAGCAACCAACCGACAAAATTATCAAAAAATTATCAGTATAATACCGTGCAGGTTGTACCACGTGACGTCGAATGGTGAAATTCTATTGCTCGAAATTTGGATGGAAAAAATAATCACAAGAATACACCAGGCTGTAGTTCCGTCACTTTCGATAACCGAAGTCACACATTGACTGTGCGTCCACTGCTGTCATTTTGTTTTGTTTATTATATTTTGATAATCCAAATTCCGCTGAAATTCATTTTTTTATTAATTTATTCGAGACAAGTCTGCAAAATAGATTTTTTCACATTTCTTCCTTATTTTTTTTTCATTTTTTACAAAGCTTTCTTCATGCAGAAACCAAAATCAATTTACGTACTTTCCCATGTTTAATTTTTTTTCAATCCCTGGTCGAGTTAACGAGAAATTGTTTACAATTGTAAAAGCTAATAAGTTATTGAAGTGAAGCAATATGTTCCTTGTAGAATGTATCGTGATGCAGACCATAATTAGTCGCGGTGTCTTCTCACGGAGAACCGGAATAGATATCGCGGATCTGTATATTACAAGCGCGAAGCTATTCCATCTTGTTTATTCAGGCTAGGTCCCTTAAATCCCCACGAGATGCCGAGTTCGGAATCCGTTAGTTCATGATCGCTCACTCCCAGTCACTAATCCGTTGTCTCTCGTTGATAAATAGACGAGGGATGGACGGAGATAAAAAATAAAAAACGAAATTTATATGTCTGACGAAGAAAAGGAGAGGAAAGCGTGGATATTTATCATATGGGATGATCCCCTGGCGTCGACGCTCTTCGTTGCGTAGAACTCGACGTGGTCGTCGACATGACGAGCGTCTCGTGGCCTCGCAACGTACGTACGACGACGATACGGGTATTATAGAGACAAGCGTGATGTGTGTACATCTCTGCGACCGTCATCGCGCAATTAAACGACGCCGACGTTCCTACGTGGCTTCCTGGTTCATCCGCCCTGACAACCCGACAGTAGAGGACGAAAAATAAAGAACGGTATCGTTGGCTAGCTCCATCTCGTCCCTCCACACCGGAAACTACGAATAAACGACAATTTTCGAGAATCCACGGAATTAAATGACCTTAACGCGTTAAATCCAAACATCCGCGATAAAAGTTAGATGCAATTTAAACCAGGAAAAAAATACTGCAATTATATTGCAAAATGGTTCACATGACGTTATCGTGTGACTTTTTTTCTGCAGCGAGATACTCAGTATGGAAGGTAAATACTTATACAATTGAAACTCATATTTGGATATGAAAACAATAATAATTCACAAAAAATATACGAATTGATCATCGTTGTGAATTATACCAAGATTCGGGTAAAGAAATACTTGGAAACATTGGCCAATTTTTTTACAAATTGTTTTTTTTTTCAAGGTTTCATCTTTATTCTCTGTGATATTCATAATTGTCTATTTGCTTAACTTGAATATCATGCTCAGGACTTTTCCATATGAAAGTTTGGCACTTTTTCAATATGACACTAAATTTAATTGAAATTTAGATGTGGGTAATAGATTGAATTATTTTTAATTTCTGAAATCTGTAAGTGATCTTGTCACATCTGTCTATGGACTGAATCGATAAATGTTTTTTTCTTCAGCTTTGTAATATAAAAAATAATAGCTTCTTTCAATTCAAAATCCATGAGTACCAAAACCCATAAGTTTCAGCTAATTGCTTGAATTCTCATATAGTCTTGATTCGATGAGTTAGAATTCTCATATAGTCTTGATTCGATGAGTTAGAATTCTCATGAAACAAAATTTGGGGACGATCTTGTTTCAAATGTCGCGATTCCCAGTTCATCCTGATCTCAAAAACGAAAGAAAAAAAAAACAAACATACGATAAATGTGGCGAGAGATAAAAATCTTCTCTCGTCCATTGTATATATACTATCAACCTCTAGGAGAGATCGCAAATTATTTGACAAGGTTGCGTGGTAGTTTAGTTCAAAGTCGTCGTTCTGGCTATCGGTGAGTCGTAAGAAAGCAGAGCGTTGAATTGTCTGTGCGTGACTGCTGAACGGTAAGATAAAATACCTATGCTAGCAGTATGCGTGCGTATTTCTTCTTTCAATTCAAAATCCATGAGTACCAAAACCCATAAGTTTCAGCTAATTGCTTGAATTCTCATATAGTCTTGATTCGATGAGTTAGAATTCTCATGAAACAAAATTTGGGGACGATCTTGTTTCAAATGTCGCGATTCCCAGTTCATCCTGATCTCAAAAACGAAAGAAAAAAAAAAAAAACAAACATACGATAAATGTGGCGAGAGATAAAAATCTTCTCTCGTCCATTGTATATACTATCAAGCTCTAGGAGAGATCGCAAATTATTTGACAAGGTTGCGTGGCAGTTTAGTTCAAAGTCGTCGTTCTGACTATCGGTGAGTCGTAAGAAAGCAGAGCGTTGAATTGTCTGTGCGTGACTGCTGAACGGTAAGATAAAATAGCTATGTTAGCAGTATGCGTGCGTATATCTCGCGAGATGAGTCAAGGACGCGGGTTACTCGGGGCGAGAAAAACCGGAAGTACGGACCGATGCGCTGGATGTCACGAGCGTTCTGGGCTATAGCATACAACAGTGGCGATCTTGATACGCAGCAGTACTTAAAGTCTCTGTTTATTGTATGGAGCTTACTCGAGAAGCCAAGGAACATGTTGGACAGGTCGAGCGATCAGAACCGGAACGAATTCAGTCCGAATACTCGATTGCCTCATAAGCATATAATGCTAATAAGCAGATTTATCTAATATACTCTTACAACAACACGAGGACGTAACCGAGTGTCAATAGTCTGCTAAATTAATTCATCACAATCGCTGTCTTTATAAGTAGCTTGTTTAACGTTACTTATCAGTAAAGATACTTATATCAACAGAGAGGAGAATATATTATATGCAATAGGTTTTTTTTTTCAATTATTGTCATGGGTTTGTAATTGTCGTTACCGATATGAAAATAATTTGAAGATATCTTTAAAAAAATTAAATAAAAAGTGCAGATATCTTCTCCATGGCGGCTGTAAATAAGAAGAGAACTTGGAATAGTGTTTCGTCACGACGTTGAGTCATGAATTCTTGGTGCTTCTGTTTCTGTTATACAGTCCCGAAGTTAATTAATTCAGCGCGAAGTCTCGTGGTTCTTATCGAGGATTGGAACGAATCGGTATTGCAGAATACTGCACAAGCGCCTTGCGAGTTTTATCTCTATGTTTTTTTCGTGGGCTGTACAAAATCAATTGGTCGATAGCAGGTTGAGTGCTTCATTTTTTTTTTTCAAGTTTGTGGGAGATCGTAGTCTCCGGAAAACTACCAGGTATCGATAATCAGAATGACCACGGTAATTTAGGTCTATATCGATTACTCGATACGGCAACATTTCCTCGTTGGCAAGGAAAAGTCGTCGGCAAGGAAAGTTCTCTTTGGTGTACAGTCACCGACTTTACTCCGTAACAGGTCGACGTCGATCCTGATCCGTAATATTGACCATAATCCTCTTGCTCGCACTTCAATATCGTCATGGTGGATGAAGACAAAGTTACAAAAATAAAGCTTGTAACACCATGATGAACGAACCAAAAAAATTACCGATTATCTAACCTTTCGGAGACATATTTATTCATCTTCGCAGCGAATAAGTACGAATTTTCGTAACATGACTCTCCGAATTATTTATACCTTAACGACAATAATTTTACGAGCTTTAGCACGAATGATTGGCTGATTAACTTTGCAAGTGACCAAATCATTGAAATAATCATAAAACACTTCGTCACCTAAAAAATTATAATAAAAACATAATAATTCACAATGGTTTTGTTGAAAAAAAAAATACAATATAATATTAAGAGGTGACGAATAATATTTAATCGATTAAGTTCAATCTTTAATCGGAGAGTAATATTTTCGGGAACATCGGCAGTGAGTTCTTTTCAATCATATTCAAGAGTGAAATACAATTTCATATTTCATTCACCGTGAAGAATTTTTTTCAAGCTCGAAAATTTATCAACACCCTATTATACGCATTAGTGTAAGATTCGATGCGACGAACTGTATAATAATCTTGCAGCAAAAACGATTAAGCGGCGGTGCAACGAGATGCCCAGCTTGAGGCCCTGTTCGGAAAGTTTTTCCACAAGGCATCTCTCGTTGATGCATCAGCGTTCGAGGTTACGAACGTAAGTATAGCAGACTCAGCGAAGCCTCGCGACAGCAATATGTGCAAGAGAGTTCTCATTCAGTCGGGTTCTCACAGTGTGGAATCCGCCTCGAAGCTCCTCGTGCACACAAAAAACGAACTGGGGCCGCTAGGCGATCTTGCAGGGACGATCGGGTCTGTAACAACCACTTTTGTCACATCAAATTTTATTCTGGAATCCAGATCGAAAACTGTCGCACGAATAATTATTGAGAAAACGAGAGGAGTGACGAACCGTTAGCGGTGCATCTAAACAAATAGAAACACAAGTATTCCTCTCTCTCTCTCTCTCGGTCTACGGACCTCAGCTTCTTAAAGACAGATGCGGGGTTAGTAGTTTGGGAAAATACGACCGCGGTCTTACTTTCCGAGAAAGAGAGACATGTGTCTTAAAATCGTGTGAAAAACTTTTTCTCAACATTCCACCAAGTCGCCTTCTTTAAAAATTCAATACCGGTTTCTAAGTAAATGATTATAAATAAATGAACCCATTCAAGTAAAATAAACCACGAATAATAATTGTTGATTTGAATTTAAAGATTAATTAATATGGCACAGAATGTTGATTAGACAATTAAAAAAATCGTTTAATGAAATATTTATTTATTGTTATTAGTACTTTATCAAATGGTATATAAGTACGCTAATGAGGTGACTGTAAAATATAAATAAACGTTGGACTTCTATTCATTAGATAATATTGACGGGATCATGTGTCTCCTAAACTGGAATCACAAATAATACTTACGAAAAATGTAAATAAGCGTTTGAGTGCGTTTGACTAGATAATGTCGATTGTCGAGGATGAGGTATTTCTTGACCCGGAATCGTTCATTCTAGTTACATGCTCTACTGATATTAATTATTGTTTTGTTCTTCTTATCATTGCGCATTTAACGGGAATATGAGTGATAATGAACATAATTATCTTTCTTTATTACGAAAAGATTTCTTCGCTGCTGCTACTGTGCAAAGAATCGGGTGAGGTTTCCCGAACAGTATAAAATTCGCCATGGACTTGAGGTGAGCGAGGTTCATGTTGCCTATGGAGTTGACGGGACCGCGGTGTCAAGTTCGCTGTGGAATTTATGGTTGATGAAGTTATAGGGGTTATGAGATCCAAAATATGCATAGGTTATCCGAGGTTTAATATTGGGCTAAGGGGCATTAAGGACCAATGCTTATCGTAACAATTTCTATTCTCTCTATTTCATGACAAGATCTCATAGCCGCCGTGGAAAAAATTCTGCTATGTGACGATGCGATCAAATTATGTTCGACAAATACTACGGCTAATACTACGCCCTACGCCTAAACCCAGATCTTATTACGTTCTATATGAGCTGGAATTTATTTACATTTTTTACAAAAAAAACTACCACACTCGTCCCATTTTTTTATTAGTCTAAAAAGAAATCCTATTTGCGTGTGGTCCTTTTGAGAATAATAAACATGGTTCAACATTTCGAAAAATCGATTTTTATATTTATTCGTATAAAAAACATGATTTAGAATTGTTAGACCATTTTACAGTATTCTCAAATAAGAGTACACTTTACACCGAAAAAGTACACAACATTTTTCGATATTTTCAATGTCCTTAAAAAAGACAAGTGTTCGAAGATAATTTTTTTTTTCTCCTCTTTATCAGCCACGAGTACGTGAAATATTTGCGGTTTGAAATTTAATAAATTAGGCAAGATAATGTGATCGAATGATAAAATAAAAAAATCGTTCATCAAATGGACGTTGGAGTGTATTTGATTGGTTCATATCCAGTGAACCGAGAATCAGAGGTCACTACGGACTGATCCGCTCGAGTAGCGTAACAGAGAATCGAGGGAGAGTTCGGTTGGGCGTTTGGCTCGTATAGTGCGACCGGAAGCGCGACACGCACTGCGTGATCACGTCCGTGCCGTGGTGGCGGCGCTGGGCTCTCGAAAGCGAAACGACGACGACGACGACGACTCTACAGCCTATACGACGTCACTATATCCACTGTATACACTGGCATAAGAGTGCATGGTCGTAGCATACTACACGTCGAGTAGAATCGAGCGGAAGCAGCCGAGTCCCTTCCCGCCCTGTAGCTCGTGCGCCCATCCTCCTCAACTGGAAATAAATGTCCGTCCGTATGGCCTTTGTAAAGACACTGCAATGCTTCGAATATAACATACATGTATACATATACTGGGTGCAGCTATCGATCTAATCACATTACATGGAGCCCAAAGTTGTTTCTATCCAACCATTATTTCTAAAGACACTTTATTTAGTCCTTTTCATAAGCCAGGAACAATGTGCTCGCTGCGCTCGAACTCTTTTCCCTTTCATTTGCCTCTTTCCATGGCTAAACATGATATTTGCATCTTTATAGCATTTGCCATTTTACGTGACTCTATTTCTGCTGCAGTGTCTTAATATAATCGACCTTCGATGTGCCATGTCTTTTTTTGCGAAGAAAAATGAAAGAAAGAAACGGAAAACTATTTTAGGAAGAAAATTGTATGCTATTTCACAATTACGGAAACAACGGTAATTAAAAAAGCGCGGTACGCGTGATCCTGCAGCGATTATAATAGCCTGAAGTTGACTATATGTCAAAGCCACCGACGACCAATTAGAATGCTTGAAAGGCGGTTTTATTCTTCGATATTTTGACTTTCGATGTGCCATGTCTTTTTTAAGAGAGAATAATTTGATAATCATTACTTTTCGCAAACGTTCTACGATATCGATCCCATTGATAATACTAAGAATGTTCTCATCAATATGAAAAAACATTCATTTCTCTTTATGCTTTCAATTTTGGAGGGATCTGAAATATTTATGGAACAAACTGTTTTTGCTTCCTCCATAGAGGCTTTGTTCTCATGGAAAGAAAATCGCAATTTTTGTGTCAAGACACTTAGAGTAGTCTAAAGAGTCGAGAAAAGTGGCTTGAAAAAATTGTTTGGATGTATGGATGTGTCAGCTTAAATTTAAACAACAGGTACAGTAACTGCCTAATCTTCGCTTGGTATAAATTTTATAGAAAAATTTTGATTCATTTGATTTTTACAAGAATTTTTAAATTTTGCAAAACTACGTAAACAGCTCGAACGAACTTTTATCTGTCGGGTTGAAACTTCGTACTGAAACTAAACACAGTGATGCAATCTTTATTATTGAATTTAGGCCAAATCGGCAAAGCGGTTCAGTTTGTATGCGATTTTGAAATTTTCGAGAAATTTTCTTTTTGCTCAAATTAAAATAAAATTCTAACAAATTGATTGGAAAATTCTGCACGGGCAAAATAACATTCAGCCCTGCTACTTACCAAATTTGGTGATGATCGGTAAAGCAGTTCGAATTTTACGTGATTTTAAATATTTCGAAATATTTTCGTTTTTATCACCTTGTTATCAAATTTTATTTCTTGACCACTCAAATTTCTATGAAAGTCATATTTTTACTGTATTCAAAATAAGAAAGGAAATTAGAACTTTGCACATTGCTTCGTCATCATCATTTTCATCTTTTGAGAAGCCGCCTCTATGAGGAAGTTTATTTATTTGAGTTTTGGCTTCCTCATAGAGGCGGCTTTCTGCAAGGTGAAAATTAATGACGAAGTAATATATATATAGTTCTCTTTTGCATTTCTATTTCTCTATAATAAGATTAAAAAATATCCAACATCACATGATTCATAAAATTAAATCCTATTATCGCATCTCGAAAACAAAGTTACCCATTTTTGTCTAACTGACAGTGATATTTAATAGTGAAAAAATGTTGATCCCACCATGCAAACAGTGACCTAGACCAACATTCAGCAATTGCCTACGTGAAAGAAAGAAATACGCAAATTTTTCAACGGTAAAAATCTTCTTGTTCCGGTACATGGTAAAAAGAATATGCAGATATTTCGTTGTGTATACTCGAAACGTAAGGCCAAATATTCTTTCAGTGGCAGAGGCAAAGAGTTGGAATTATTTTAACGACCGGAGTGTCTTTCCTCCGCCGGTATCTGAACGTGTGGAGAAAGAGGAAGAGCCGAGTGAGAGGGAAGAGTGCGATCGTTACGATGTGTATTACGAGTTCAAACAACGTAATGATAGGCACGGCGCCAGAGTGCCACTGCGCGTATCTCTCCTCTGGTTTGTCCGCCCCTCAGGCCCAACGCACGTAACGGGTGTCCGTCTCGGTTCGAAGATAAACGAACACGTATCTTTATCTCGCGCTGCCATGTACCATGCAATCGACGGTTTATCTTGCATTTTATCCGGCAAACATTCACGAGAACTATGTACTTGATTGCACGCTTCTTAATAGGTATACAGTGATTGCATTAGTACAAAAATAGATCGGTTGACTTCCGATTGTGATTTGCGTGGCCATTGTGCGTACGCGCGTGTCCAACCGACAAGAAGAAGGCGAGGGAGTAAAAGAAAGAGGCGAGAAGCGGTGCCGCGAACACGAAACATCCGGCGCAACGAACCCGTCCGGTCCAGGCCCTCCCAGTAGCTCCTCTCTTATTCGCTCAACGCACAAATAAAGAACTCGCCGCTCCAGAAGCCCCCGCAGCTTCTTTCTCTCTCTCGCCGTTGTAAACGTTACGTTAATGTTACGTTCTCCGTTCTATAGTTTTCAGTCTTTTACGAGCATCGAACTTCCCAAAATAGCCGACTCTGACCTCATATGAGGCTACCAACTATTTCTGCCTCTATAAATACGTAACTTCCAGGTGCGTCAGTCATGATCTATGAACGCACCTGCAAATTCTCCATTTACTCTCGCATTGATCGGATTGAATGGTAGCAAAAATATTTGGTAGAATGGACGTACGATTAGTGGCTTCGGTACTTTTCCATTTTTATGCGTTGCTATTTTTATTATTATGTTGTTCAAATTATTTTTTTCTAATAACTGCATTTTTATTTGTCGAACATGAAATCTTTTCTCTCGGGGTACAGCGAAATTTTCCCGGGAGTAAATTTGAGCCATACAGCGCACCTTCAAGACGGCCACACGGAGAGAAGAATATGGCAATAATCCCTTGATTCAACATAGCAATCGAGTTATATTCCGGTTTTCTGGCGATTTACGCTATACGCAGCTATCTTGTTACCATGATCATAGCTTAGGAAAAAATAGATCTCAAAATTCTGAGGTGTGGTGGGGGAAATATGGCCGCCTCTTTAGTGAAATCAATGCTTTTATTCAATGTCAATACTTCTTATTGACTTTAAGATCATTCAATGAAAACATATTATTGAAACTCAATTATTGATTTTCATTGACGAAGATCGCTGTGAATCAATTAAATCTTTTCTCTCAATGTGGGTAAGAATTACTTGGGTAGAATTCAGTCCGTGTAGATTGCTGGAGAAATGATGACGCGACGGCATCTTATATATAACACCTTAGTAATAATTAATTGATTTACCGGCCAGTGTAGAGCGTGACCGTCAGAATTTTAACGGGTAATCCCAGCAGTTAAGCAATTCTTCTCGGTAATTATTAGCGTAGTGTGACAGCGTGACACTCGGCGTGATCTCGCTAATAGCGTTCTTAGATTTTCATTGGACACAACCGCAGCACGTCATTCGTTATCGAGAGATGCGGTAGCGTCTCGACGCCAAGTATCAATAGTCAACAGTAGCGCGATGTATTTTCCTTTTACTATAAGAAGAGAAGAATATAGCGCGGCGCCGACCGTCATTCGAGCGTGGAAAGTACAAATAAGACTGAAGAATCGATGATATATCGAGCACGGGGTCGATGAACAATTATAATACATGCAACTCTGAAAGTAAGGAGGGAAAGAGCTGGCTGTAAAGTGACGTGAGTCAATTAAACTATCGCGTGCGCCAGAAGTCTCGGTCGGCAGCCGACAGACTGTTATTTATAGCACCATTAACAACGGAAAATTATTGATATTCCCATTTGTAATTTAATAGTGACTCTGATAATATCATAATATTATCATGCCTCGAACAATTTCGTCATTATGTTATACAAATGAAAAAAAAATAGTTCGAGGGCATTCCAGAAGCTCAAGGCCAACAATCGCAGAGCCACTGTTTTTTTCTTTGGAAGGGGCGCTTTAGACTCATCCTCGGGCGCTTTGCCTCGCTCTTGTTCGAGCGAGACTTATTGACACTTGGTCAAGTGAAGTCAAGAGGTAGGGTCAAGCGCGTAACGCAGCTCGAGCGTCATCATCTTGTCTCGCTCATTCAATACTGTCTCATTTGTTCCTTACTCCTTATATATACCTAATTACCTAGTTCTCGGTCTAATTGGCTGCGCGTTGCATTTTCAGCTATTGCATTGCGTGTCCATTATTTTCATCAACATTGGAAAATCGTCCTATAAAAATGATCTATTTCGAATGCGCTGTAGAATATATACGCAAATACATTAAGTTTGTAAATGAAAGAAACTTGAATATCAAAGACATTTAAAAATAATGAGGACTTTACCACTATTGTTGTACTTACAAGTGCACTGACAGTGAGTAGTATCCTCCATTTTTATTAGCTTCTTCAATCTCAATTGCCTAGACCTTGAACGGGGATTCAAATTTTCCGGTTAATCAAATGTTCCTCTAGACGCATAAATGCAGCACTACCGCTGTGGTTGATGGCGAGTTACAGGTGCTGCACTTTACGCGCTAAACTACGCTCGAATGCACGTTTGAATAATTCATGATAACGCTACGCGAGGATTGGCTGCGTGGCAGCGGGTCAGATAACGCGCCCTTGCTTTCCGACCTTATCTCTTACTTCCAGGCCTCGTAGGCGCATTCGCGTCGTCTCTACTACGAAAGACAACCGGTCACGCGAGTTGTAAGGTTTACAGGTGTACCAGAGTCAACGCTAAAATCGGCACTCTTTTTGAGGACGTGAAGATTCATGACTGTGCTGCGTGTGACAGAAAGGTTTTGTCACACTCTATACACAACTGTATCGCAATTATCTTTAAAAGCTTTAATTAGACACACGGTCTTGAGAGCTCGAGAGAGTAAGAGATAAGTGGTGAAACGGTAAAAAGATATTTTTTGGTCGTCGTCCGTTTTAACAGACATAATGTACTTGACGAGATTTGATTTTCATGTGAAAATCATTTAGCTCACTTAGATACTATATTATTGTACTAGGTAGGGAAGTGCGCAATTTTCGTCGAGTGCGAAGTACGCTGCTCGGGAGAAGCGAGGGCAACACACTCACGAGGTGAAAATGCTCTGGTAGAATTCAAGGGCGAAGCCTTGACGGGGTTCAGAGGCGGAGCTTTAATCAGGGGTTGTGCAAATATACTTTCTTTAAAGTTCAGTGTGAAAAAAATTCGATAATTCATATACTGTATAGTAATTTATACTAAACCTGTGTAATGTATTTTTACTGAACACCTGAATAAAATTCAATTTAATGCACGAAAGAAAATGAAAATGCAATGTACGTGCGGTAAAATTTGAGTTAACTTATATCCAAAACCTGATTTTATTAACAAATTTGGGAGACTGTGTATTAACAATAAGGACTTTTGTAACGAATTTAGAAGAATTGTATATCAATTTTACGTTATACTCGTGTACTAAATTTTTGTGTGAATTTATATATGGGGCAGTCCATCCCGATTGGATCTGAATCTGACCCTTGACCGCCCCGATTGGGCCTGTAATGTTTTGTAGGATTTGATAGATCCTAAAACGCACTAGTTTTTTTTGTATGCAACTTTTAAAAAAATGTATTAAAAGTGACGTATCGAATGCCATAATTTAGAAATCGGGATAATTTCTGAAGAATGACTTGTTAAATATAAAAATTAGATTACAGCCGAAGCGGGCAAGATTTTTCTTCCTATAGTTTTCAAGTTTTTCCTTAAATTAAAATGATTATTCTAATATACGCAGCAATATTATATTAACCGGTACGTGATTATGTACTAAGCTAAAAAAGAAAAGGCCAATCTTATCCTTAAAACCTCGGCTGAAGGACTACGTTCGATGGTCCGTTGACAAGACTGACATTTTGAACAATAGTTATAAGCTCTAAACGTATGTAAATCTATGTCTCTCCTAAAATGATTATTGAAAAATATTTAAAAAATCAATTTATTATGGATGACTTGTCAAACATTTATATATACGTACAGAAATGTTATGGCATGCTGCGTTCGGATGAATCTGAAAAATTCCTCAAAATCTGAGAAAATTGTAAAGAATCCGGTTCTACGTAAATGAACATTTAACCAGTCGCCTGCAGTAGATTATTTTCTTGTGTCTATTTTTCAATAATTTTTAAAATCGAAAAAGCTTGAAAACTACAAAGGAAAATGTCGCCTACTTTGGCTATAAGGTCTACCTTAGTTTACCAAAGTAGGCTAAAGTATCAACATTTTCTAAAATATTGATACTTTACAAAATATTTTTCAGTATTTTTTTGAGATTTCAAAATTATGGCACTCTATGCTAAGTGACGATAGGTCACTTTATTGAAAAAATGCCCCACATATTCGTACACAAAATCAATATAGAATATGTTAGAATATAAATATTAATGTTTTTGCACCGAAAATTGACTTGCGTATTTTTTCCAATCACTAGTCTCAATCAACGTTACTAGTACATTGTAATGGTGCAATGAACGGCCATCAACTGTGCGTTCCACGGGTAACAAGTGCTCGCATAACTGACTCATATCACCTTTCTTGCTTTGCCTCGTTTACCTGAATTTGCCACAAAAAAAAGACAATAACAAGAACAACGTATATTAAACGTAGAAATAAAATAAAAATGGAATTATTCTCTGAAGCTGGTTTAAGATTCACCCATGAGATATAATAAATAGCTACCTATTTATTATTAGTTCATTAGCCCATGCGTTGCAGCTCGTGAATGTAAGGTTAGTACATTTTAATTTTAATGATGAGACGAACGCCTGTCACCTCTCCATTTTACGGTTAAAGACGACCCGCATTATAGTTCATCTCCCGCTCGTTCTTTCCCTTGATTCTTCTCGGTCCGTCTCCTGTCGGAGACGTCGCGGTTTCGAGTGTTGTCTACAAAGAGAGACGTCGTCTGGAGGCGCACGCCGAGCCCAAAGCCGGATGCGTGCCCTTCCACGCTCTTGTACTTGTTGCGTATACCACACTACGACACTGTAAAACGTTTGTGCGTAACCCTTGTACCCGCTGCATCTGTTATACACGTCCCAGCGCTAATAATCACGCGCGCGCGCCTCGCTCTCATCTAGATCCGCCCGCGCGCTCCTCGATTCACCGCCAGTCTCGTCTTTCCAACAGCATTGTATGCGCATTGGAACCGCATGCACCAAGAGAGCGCTCGTCAAGTTGTTCTCGTTTAAAACAATCAGCGATGGAGAGGAAGGATCAATTATACGGATCTGCGCCTTCACCACGTTTGTTCTACTGTGTCTATTATTACATTGCACTGCGGGTAACGTACGGTACATATTATAAGCCACTACTAAAACTGTGGATACCTTTCGTTCCCCGACAATAGCTGCATAACGCACCGCGCATTACCCTGATATTAAATGTATAAAAGATAACTAGTTTTGTAACAAAGTAAGCCTAAGAAGACTTTCTTCCGGAAATGAAAAAAAATAATGATTAATATTAGTGTTCTCTACAAGGGGAAAGGATTTGAACAAAATTGTAATCGCTGTGGGAATAAATTTCCATATCCCAATCGTAGTCGATAACACCTTATATGCAAATAAGTTAATTAAAAATTCTAGTAAACATTCTTGCGTATGCGGTAAGAACAATCTTTCGGACAATTTCCAATTAGGGTTTTCAAAGTACATTAGGGACCTTTGAATCGATATTATCGATTTCAGGTGGAATTTATAGAGAATAGTTGAATGTAATTTGCATGCTTCGACTTCCAAGAAAAATTTATTTTACGCAATGAAATGAGAATTCCAAGCCCTCAATTTCACTTCTAGACGTCGCATATTTAACCCACTTCAAGTCACCTGAGAGTATCTAGAGGATCCGCGATGTATCCCCGCATAAAATTGATCTGTTTGGATCCATATAAAAGGATTTAAACATTGGGTATACTCGTACAGTACAGAGATCTCCATCGTTCGTTACTTTAGAAAAGACACTTTTTAAACAAATTTCCTGTAATTTGTTATTCTTGGGCATTTGGTAAGCGTGGTCTACACCTTACATACCTCAATGTTCAAACTTTTATATAAAACCCTTAACACACATTTTTGGCAATAAATTTTATCAAAAAAATAATAAAAAATAAATGTTGAGAACAAAAATAACGATTGCTACTTTCATCGTTACGCGTTACTCGTTACATTGTCTTTTTACAATTTTTTTCATGAAATTCATCACCAAAAACGTGTTGTACGGATTTTATCTAAAGTTGCATATTAATATAACGCGTATGCCACGTTTACCAAACGTTTAATAATAAATAATTGTAGGATAAATAAATAAAAAAGTGTCTTTTTAAAAGTAACGAACGATGGACTTCTCTGGTACAGTATATCCGGTTTGTTCAAGTATGCACACAGTGGTTATAACGTGGAGTGGTCATCTTCCGTCTCTCATGGTATATACTATTGTGCAACTGGCACCGGCACGATGAGCGAGCTGTAATCATAAGTGGGCTCCTGATCCGTACGTCGCGCTGAGCTGCTGCTGCTGCTACTGAGAGAAAACACGCTCGTAATCTCGCTGGTGTCAGGGGAACGAAAAATTATCTTCGCTGTCGTATATCTACGCATGCGTCCGTGATAATAAGAGAAAGGAAGGCAGCACTTGTTTAGGAAATGAGTTATCGGGGCCGCAGAGCTTTCTTGAGCCTCCCAATTTATCGAATTGCTTGTTCTCAACAACATTATTTATCTTTAGGATTTTCTTCGAATTAACGATAGCCCGAACCGATTATTAGGATTGTTTTTATTATCACATTAACTTGGAAGTAATACATGGTTTTTGCTCATCCGAGCACCTTTCTTCTTCTTCTTCTTCGTCTTCTTTATTCCACTTTGGTTGGGCCGTCTATTTAGTGGGCTAACCTAGCCCGGTCATAGAATACGGATAATGTTAACCACCCTGCAGAAATAATATGTTTTCTCAATCATTATTATAATCAATGCAAAAAATATCAATTATTCTTTTGATTTACAAACTATTTCTTTTAAGCACCTAAATATTTTATTGTCCTAACATAATAAACCGTTGATTCTGATCGATAGAATCAGTTCTATCGGGCTTTTTTCTCATTTGAGGATTGTAACATCCGAAAGTCTTTTACTAAAAAAAAAAATGATGAAATAGCCATATTTAAAAAAAGTAAAGAATCTGGCAATGTGGTCGAATAATCAACAAGCCGGAAGGAAGACCATAATTTTTTGTACGATAATCATGCATATGATGCCAAGCTCTACGGTCCATCTCTTGTTGCGGTAGGATTCGTGTGTTATACAAAAGAAAATTGCTCTTGGAAGTGCGATATAAAGAATTTTGTTTTCGCGCGTTGTCTTGACCAGCTTTGACGTAGGCCATCTGTCGTTTCCTTTCGAGACCGGGTGCAGGGCACGCGCCATCCTGTGTACTATTATGTATTCGAGGAAGATACATCCTTGAAGAGCACACTTAGTCTCCCTGGCTTCTTCGCAGGATGTGCGCTCGGAGTTTTCGCTCAACGCTAGGGTCTGACATCATTGTCTTATACCTAAGAGGGAAGTAACAAAATATGTATTACAAAACACATCCTTCTGTTGTCTCCTCCTTCAATCCACATGTATTATATCTTGACATTACTTAAGAACTCTCCCGAATTACCCTCAAATTATTTACCAAGGTTGTTGTGGGACTGAGTTGACGAGACAGACAGTTGGACGCCCTAATACGTTCAGGGGGTCGCTCCATTACAACTTTCCCGTCTTTCCATATCGATATCATGGATCTTAGCCGATTTTATTTCTGCAATTAATTCATAATGGTGTCGTGGACCGTTAATTAGACGTCACTGGGCGGTGAGTCAATAATTATTCTGTCTGCACACATGTTTTCCAGAGTTCCGACAATATTTTCTCAACATATAACTTAAATATTGCCAAAGATTCAGAATTTCTTAGTGCCCACAAAATACGAAATATAGTTTCCGATTTTTTTTCTGACGGAATGACAGTGTACCGTATTTAAATTCCGTAAATAAGCAAAAGGTTCAGAACCTCTTTCGCATGTAAAAATTTCTCAACAAAGCTGTAAACCGAAGCTTTCCAGAGAAATTAAGGAAGACAAAAAAAGTAAAAATCCTGGAAGCCCCAAGGCTGTCCATATGGTCGTTGAAGATTGGTTTCACAGCCTGTACGAATCTTTGGAGCAGAGGAAGTGGCACGTGTCCACACAAAACAGACAGCCTCCTACACAGGCTTTCCTCTCTTTCCTCCCCCTTAAGGTATTACGTTCCATTTAAGAGGCGCGTATACTCATACCAGCGTCAGCTAGAAAACACCGTGCAAGAATTGATATATACCGAGGAGTAACTACGCAACTGCTTGATAACCTCGAAAGAAGGGGTACACGCAAGTTGTGCGGGCACGTGCCCTCTTTTCTCTTTTCGTTCGGTCGCTCTCCACAGCTATTGCAAAAGAAAGAGGACGAGTAGTGAGCTACGCTGTGAGCGACCGGAAACGGGTGTCGATTGTCGATTGTCGTCTGTCGACTGTCAGACCTTCTGGTGGTTCGATGCTGGTCCTCCGGAGTGCTTTCGCAGCGACGCGCGCATCTTCTCGTCGAAAGAACAAGAGGACGGGGTACAGGGGGGGGGCGGCGGGGGCAGCGAACACGAGCCGCCTCTGCGCTCTGTGTGGTCCCCTCGCGCAAATAATAATTCTTATTATTATATTCCACGCTGTGCACATCGAGAGCGTCTTCGGTGAATGTCTCTCGTAGTTACTTGCCCGAGAAGGATGCCAACGATCGTCGGCACTCGATTCTTTTCTAATAATGACAGGCCACCACGCGCAGACGTCCTTGCCGATGAGTTCTCGGACATCCCGTGAGAATTCTCAACGACCTTCTCGTCCGCCAGCTGACAATACCGTGTTTTTATTCATAGACGCGACAATTTGAGTGACAGAATTCAGTAACGACATGCTCTTATCTGTTTGGAGGATATGTGCTCATAATAATGATGACGCAAACGGACAGAATTCTGCGCAGACTCAATTTGGTGGATTAACATCGTTATCATGTTACGGATCTTTTTAGCTTGTTATGGAAATATTATTTGAGAACAGACCTAGGCAAGGTAGCAAAGTACGCAGAAAGTATAAAGTACGCAATTACTTTTCCCCTCAAGTACTTGTCCGTACTATAAGTATTTATACTTTTTATCTCAGGTACTTTTTCAAGTACTCTTTATAAACCGTTTCGTTACATTGTGAGATGGATATGAACGGAGAGAACTATCGACATTGAGACAAATATTGTTTTGGTTCAACGAAAAATTTAGTTTGTAGGATTGACGATATAATATGAATATACGATTTGGCTGATACTTTTTTAGAATAGTTTGCTCAAATCAACACAATGTTTAGTCATAGAGATGACATATTTTATTGTGTTGATAAAATTTCGATTTTATTCAACAAAATAAGGAATTGAATATATAATTGGTTTGAATAAAAGGTTTATTTTAATATTTTCAAATGAATTATTTGTTTGAAAATTGAGTGCATCCAAGTTTATATTTCTCTCAGTGCAAAAGCTTGGGTTTAAGGGTTAGTATAGTTAGGAGAAAAGTTCTATAATAAGTTTTGTTTCGGCTTTGTAATATTTTCAAAGCTCGGATGATTGCTTTCATAACAAGGCGATTTCGTTGGGGGTACTTGATAGTTTGTGCTTTAAAAAGTACTTGTAGTACAGCTAAGAACTTGAATTTTCAAGTACAACTACCTAATACTCCAAGTATTTGTACAATTTTTTGCTAAATGAAAGTGCTTGAAATACAAATACTTAAAGTACTTTTCAAGTACTTTAGTTTTAGTACCCCGCAAGTAACGGATACTTAAAGTATCGCTGAGCTCAGTTTGAGGATGATAATAATTTTAATTTGATTTGTTCCTATTTAGGAATAAATTGTATATTAATTCAATGAAAAAATCACTTTGTAATTCGTTTTTTATTCACGAGGAAATCATTATTCTTGCGAATGAAACGAATTTTCATAAAAAAACAACATTCTTTTTCAAGTCCAACAATTCAAACTTCTACTTCGCATAAATATGCATCAGTTTCAATCCGTTCCTAAAAAATGAAAAAAACATAGCCAATCTATTCAACCACCGATGGATTATACACACAAAGTCACATTCTGAACTTTGTAAATGCAAATGAATTTCAATATAATGCAATCCACCATTTAAAAATCTTACTAATTTTCTCTAGAAAATATATATTTCCGAGAGAGTTTCGACCTAACTCGACGCTTTGTTTTCGTCAGGTACGTGGGAATAATTTTGCGCACTTTGGTACAGATTACGCGAAAAAATTTCCCCTTGCGGAAATGTCAGGCGAAAAGAACGTGCTTCTGTAGTACCGTGTGTGGATTGCCCAATTCCAGGCTAGCAGAACGGATACGAATTATACGAATGTATAAGAGACGTTGTTTCTGTCGTGTGCAATATGAATGTACAGTACCTACAGAGTATCGTGTGTATACCTGTCTACCTACGCAAACTATCCCTATGGCAGCGTACTGTCTCTATGTTACGCCGTTGCCATCGCTGGCGTTGCGATGAATTATGTAAACCGGGTCGTGCGACGCTTTTCGGTTCAGTGTACTGTGCTACCATATCACATAGCCGCAGCCTCTGAAATTATATTTTATAACAAAAGAAGGAGAGCTTATGCTGTACGGTATAAATTCACACGAGATGTTCTCGCGACTCCCCCCTCCTCACTGCCTCATCTCTACGGCGACAGTAGCGCGCCAGATTTTCTCTTCCTCTTTGCTCTCGCTCGTGGCGCGTGTGAAGTGTCTCTCAAACACTATAGGGAAGATTAGTTTTATTAACCGTGATTTCTGTCACGTAAAGCCTCGTAAATTGTTCTTCCCGGGTGCGATCTCTCGCGGTTTTTTTTCTCGTCGTCACATAAGTCCTCGAGAAAGTGGTGCAGACACCGGGGAGTCCGCGCGAAAGTATAAGAAACGGCAGAGCGCGCCGGAAGTCTCTCTCGCAACTAACCAATTCCCCGCGAAAATTCACACGCCTTCCTCGATTGTCTGATGTGGCTCTCTCTGTGTTTTTCCCTCGGGGCCACAGCCAGATCAGAAATTCTTACGCGGTGCAACGGACAACTTTATTTACTTACCTTGTTGGGAAACGATTATTTTTTCACCAATAGACAATTTCTAAACTTTTTGTTTCTGGCTTATTAAAGCGAAATATCTCTAATTGGATTATTAATTGCGGTGGAGTCTCAATCACGTGGCTATGAGCTGCGGGAAGGTTCACCATTTGCACCTTTGCGCATTTTATTGTCCATTGTTCATATCTTCAATTATCTGTCTCTGCCTGTTCGCAAGGTAGAAAACGCTTTTAACAAGAATTATTATTGCCGGCGATGAACACTAATTAATAAACTAAGATAAACGATTATTAGATACAAATATTGGATATTATAATCATTCAATTATGTATTAATTTATCTTTATAATATAATGCGCGGAATTAACGAGAATTCAGAAATGCAAAATGGAGAAATTTTTACTAATAATACAGATTATTAAACTTATCAAAGTAATTGAAACAGAATCAGATTAAAAATATTAATTCACCGGACATCGAATCTCACTGATAATCAATCGTGATATTATACTAAGTTACATATATACAAGACCATGAAAACAATGTCTACTCACCCAGAGAAATGGGTCTGATTAGTTTAATTGAATCAATTATGTGGCGTATTTGGAATGAATGAAATCTCATTTCAATCAAATAGAGTCCATTCCGATCAGATGAAATTTTATTTCAATTAAATAGAGTCTGTTTCGGTTGAATAAAATACTATTAGGCCGGCCATTAAATAAATTATTCATTTATAAAATTTCATCTGATTCAAATGAATTTTATCTGATCTGAATAAAATTTTATTCATTTCAAATACACCCTATTATCGATTCAAATAAACTCTTCAGATCCATTTTTCTGGGTGCTAAATTGGAATAATACATACATATAAAAGACAATCCATAAAGAATTTTCGCCAATAGTCTAGATTGCCTTTATATTTGTAAACAAGTCTTAAATGTGAATAACTCGAGAGGACGCGAATTAAATATTCAATCCAAATAACCGCATTAATTTCTTTTACTTAATGATAAATGTGGTTTATTATATGTCTTACGTGTAATACTTTTCGTGGTAGCGCGTAAGGAGGCGAATAATGAGGAGAGGATCAATCGTAGCCTTTTGTATGTCTTGTTATCGCGATGACACGAGAGACTTTAGTATATTTAGTTCTGTAGAACTAACAAGGCGAACATATATGAGCAACCAAACGTACTGTTTCTTCTGCTGTTGCTGAAGTTATTCGACACCCTCGCAAGGCACTCGGCTCCTCCGGTTATTGCTGACGATGCGACGAACCAAAGCAAGCAAGCAAAGCTCGCTTCTTGTATGTGTATATGCACACGAGCCGACGACAGTTGACTCCATCGTACCAACCAAGCCCTACACCTTTCCCTGTAGCCTCGAGTACTAATAGTATTACAGTGTGACGAGGGATTTGCTCGTCTTCTTTCCCGCCTCGGCTCGAATTTAACTTGCTCAGCAGCTTTTACTCTTTGTCTATATTTATTTTGCGTTCTACGCTGTATGATGCAGTCGACAACCGCGTGAAAACTCGCATGGTAGTTCAGATGTAACTCTTCTCGGAAATTTGTGCAATCGATATTAATCCTCAAATTTTCAACGTTTAAATTCAGACCAAACAAATAATCTTCTTGGCTAAATTACTATATTCAGTTTAGTTGTCTTCCGAATGCTTCAGATTTGTATGCATAATATTTACTTCCCTAAAGGTATTATTATTTGTCCAAAAAAAAATCAAACTTTTTAAAAAATATGTTTGAGTTTTTGGTTTGCGTTATTGATGGAACTGAACGAACAGCATTACTTAGTTACGATCATCATAAGAATTATTTTATTATTGATATATAAGAATTATGGATTTCGACTAAGCACAGAGCAGTATTCGAGGAAACAGGACATCTATGAGAATCTTGCATTGGTTGAATACAAATGAAGAGCTACTGTGTAATATCCGGGTGGAAGTTTCGGTGAAATTTTTGACAAATGGACTCGATTACCGAGAACACATCTCTGAGATTGGTTGAAACCCAAAAAATAATTTATAAAATGTACAGCACAGTAAAAAATCTCGGAATCTACAAGAAAAAAAAAATATATTTATATATTTTTTTCCTGCAACTTTTACAAAACTGGTAAAAATGTATCACCAATTGCAATGTTCATCATTGGAGGCCAAACATTCGTGTTTAGAGAACTATTATAGTGGGCTTACAAAAAATTATAAATAGCCAGAGGCCGGGCAATTATTTTTGTATTTCTGTTATCGTTTTTCATTGCAATCACTATAAGTTTCCAATAGCAGCACTATTAAGAACGAATACTGAAGATTAAAATTTTATTCTCCGATAGATTTTTAAGATAACAGTGGAGGCTTGTTAATCATCGAGAGATCTTTAACTACAGAATTAGAATAGAATTTGTTACAATTTAATGAGAGATTTTATTCCGATATCCGAGCGTTACTCGTTCAGAAATTGGAGAAATATTGAAGTTTTAGTGTTGTATTGTTAAGTTTCACGGCTTCGGGCGATACAGCGCTGAGCGAAAACATTGGAATACACCAAAGCATTAATTTGAAATATATATACTTGATTGAAGTAGCTCAGTATTTGAAGCAACTTACACGCGTGGTTTACACAACGATATATTTCGTTGAATCAGTAATATGAAGAAGCCGAATTATTTGAGTCAAAAGAATCAATACAATTTAGGCAATCACATATTTTTTGAGTCCAATAAACAAATGATTGTATGTATTTTATATATGTATTTAAATAAACAGAATCATTCACTTGAACTTATATAAATGCCGCAGTGTCCAATAATAAAGTCAGATTGATTCAGTTATGCTTCACTTTAGGCAGATTCAATATTAATTGCAAAAATTCATTCAATTAGTCGCTTAGAAATGAATCGGGTATATGTTCCATTATACAATCTATTCAATTAAAGCAATTAAATATCAACCAGGGCTAAATAAGCATTGCCCACATTCGAACGATAAGTTAAGTGGGTAGCATCGATGAATACGTATAATGGCTGACATTTCCATAGGACATTTTGATCTTGATTTTGATTAAATTTTTTGTTGAGTCAATAAAATTTCGTTTCCACTCAACAAAACACCCAATTAAATAGATATAAGGTCCAAATAAAGGATTTGTTTCAATATTTCAAAATAAATGGTGCATTCAAAACTTCGGTTGATTCAATTATATATTTGTCTCAGTGTGTGAGATACCTAAGTGTATAATCGAAGGCAAGAGAAGCGAAGAGAGTGTCCCGACCCCCATAGGATTCTCCACGCTTTTCCCTGGTCCCTCATCCTGCGGCTAGGAGCGCGTTAAGGATGTTTTTTTGTTCGTCGAAGGCACCTACTGTTTTTTAGACGTCCTCTTTCGCGTCGCGCCGGAAGCCGTAAACGGGAAAGAAGAAAGAGCCGAGAAGGAGAAGTAAAGGGGAACGCGTGCTATACACTACGCAAGTAAAACTGGGGGGATTACTGCTGGTCGCGCGGAACAGGACAGCAGCGGCGAGATTCTTCGAGAGGGGAAGTGCGACGACGGGGAAAACGTCTAAGCGGTTGCGCAGCTGGGGCACATTGTGTAGCACGTGCCCCTCGCGTAACGCGCCGACCTGAAGCAGCGGAGGATGGATCCTGTCGCCAGGATTATTCACAGAGCTCGTGCGGACGAGGGTCTAATTATTTTCTAAATTTATATCATGCAAGCAGGGCATGGCTCGTCGTTGGAACTCCACCTTCTTCCTTTTCTATAACCCTTCGGGCTTTTCTTCTCTTTCTGTGATTCTATGCATTCACGATTAGTCATTCAGTAATTTTTACTTTCAATTGTACACGGATTGTTAATAGATGCAGATTGATTGATTCCGAAAAAAATTTCGGTGCAACGTCGAAATATTTTTAATTAATATGTGGCGTTCCACACGAATTCAAACGGTCAAAAGTCCGACCCTCTCCAAAATTTGTGAAGTTTCGATATTATTTAAGCTTGGTTCGAAAGCGAATATGCAATCTTTTTCAAATTTTTATCTACAACCGCGTTTGGGATGCAATCGAATTTGAAAAATAGCGATTTTATTTTTTTGGAGAATATAGAATTCTGAAAAAAAATGTGTACTAGCTAGTGGTTTTGAATGGACTTTGGACAATTCAAACGGGATATTCAACACATATAATTATATTTTTATTTGTCAGTGCACGGTTAATAAGCGAATAGGTTCATTGACACTAAAGGACAAATATTTGAGACGCTGCTGTATTTCCAGTGAATAACATTTCTTTATGACTGTAATAATATTAGGGTCAACAATCCGTCAAGCAAAGTCTCGAAAGTCCGTAGATATGAATTTACTCGTTATTTGATGTAATTAATATGAGAAAATTTTGTCATTTCGATTTGAGGTCATGTTTTTCCTACAATTGCGTGCCACCTTCATGCTCAATTTATAGAAAAAAAAAATTGCCGTTCCCAGGGAACTCGAACGGATACCCGTTAGAATTATTCATTCTGCATTTTTCTCTATCTAACTGTAGTGTGGGTGCTATGCACTCGAGGTATAATTTATGAAAAAAAAAAGTAGTGTGTAGTCGACGAACGAGTGAGGTCGAGCGTATCGTTCGTTAAACCGTCTGTCTCGGGTGCGAAGGCCTTGTCGTAGGCGCCGAACCACATGACAATTCGCGCAAGGCCGTCGATGCGATATCTGCGAGCCGAGTGCTTAAGGATGTACGATACGTACAGTCCCGCCAAAAGTGAGTTTGAGAGACAATTTCGATCACTTCCCGATGGGATAAGAATCGGAAACAAATAATGCATATAAAACGAGCTGAAATGATTAATTTCGCATAATAATAATTCCAAAATGTTATTAACAAATCAGTGAAATAAACAATTGTTCAACAAACAACCAGTCAACCTAAATTTTTTTTCCAATGAAAATGATATGTTGATTCATTTGAATGCGTACAAATTTTTCCATTTACGAATTTTTTTCTTTATTTTGATTTTGATTTTTTTTTTAAATGCGCAGAATATAACAAATTTTGGATATGCGTTTTGCAAAAAAATCTTGAGTGTAGTAGATGGTTTTATGCCGAACACATATCCAAAATTCGTTATTTCGCGCACAGTTTTGAAAATAAAAAAACCAAAATCAAAATAAAGAAAAAAATCTGAAAAAATTCGTAAGCATTCAAATAAATTAACATATCATTTTCATTAGAAAAAAAGTTAGATTGACTGTTTGTTGAACAATTGTTTTTTTCACCAATCTTTTAATAACATTTTGGGATTATTATTATGCGAAATCAATTTTTTCAGCACGTTTTGTATGCATTATTTTTTTCCGATTTTTATCCTATCGGTAAGTGATCGTAATTGTCTCTAAAACTCACTTTTGGCGGGACTGTACGTATCATACATCCTTAAACGTCCAAAGCGGCTAATGCGAAGAACCAGAGCAGCGAATGGAATAGAATTAACAAAAGAGGAACGCTGACACCGTTAATTGTTGTCTACGCCGCGTCGCGTTTACATTGGCGTGAGAGACAAACTCGACCAATTGCAATCGCTCGATCCAACAAGTTCGTCATATTCTCCCTCGAAACCGGGACAGATAGTATCGCACGCGCTATTTTTATACCACGAATGTTGTTTTTTTTCCCGTATAAAAAACAGGGGAAACCATTCGAATGTAAAAGCGGTAATAAAATAATAATCATCTATTGTGTAGAAAAAAAATAGATTCATCCTTCAGAATAGTTACGTCTAATATCGAGTCTTGTGTTTATATAATTATCTAATGTCGCTATTCGTTGCTAATGTTGAGTATTCAAAATCATTTACAATTTGTGGAACAGAATAAATAATTGAAATTATCCGTATTCAATTATTGTAGAATTGTGTACCTTAATTCGGATAAACTAATATTTATAATGTGGATTATTCATTCGAACACTAAAACGTGTTTTAAAATACTTAAGAATTCTTCGTATCAGAAAAAAATTATAATAATAGAAATAAACTTGAATGTAGAATTATCTCTTTGTCACGAAACCCATAAATGTATGTAATTATTTATTATAAAAGAATGAACGGACAGAAAAATTTCTATTAGCATCGCTTGCTTAGACAGTTCCTTCTCTTCAATCTAGATTTGTCTAATGGGACCTTAATCCGGGCGCGCATCCGGCGTTGCGCAGTGGCTTACATCAGAGCGTCTTCTATGTTTTCTTAAATCGCCTCGAAATTCCAAAGAGTAAAATTCGGCATCGGCGGAAGAAATAGATCGGTCAAAGAGGGAAGCTCAAAAGTGCGCGTCAGTTCTTTTTTTCCGGACAACTCGAGTGTGAACGTGTATCCATTTAAGGGCCTGGAAGACCCGCGTAGTCATATTCCCTTGATTTTCGAGGTAGTTGCGTTGAGCAATGAGCATTCGGAATTTCAAGAGATTCCTCCGTTTCGAAGAGATTCTCTTTTGAGGGAAACCCGCCTTGCTTAAAGGGCCTGAATCGGTATAACCACGCGGCGCATGTGGGCCCTATACATTACTTCGTGCTTGTTCTTTACTGCTTCCCCTATTTTGTTTCTCCTGTGCACGCTGCGTCGCAGAGGTTTTGCCGGATATTGTGTCGGAAAAAAAATTCTAACCATCTTAAATGCCAAGCGCAGCTACTGCTTGAAAAAAATATGGAAGCACGTGTCAATTACGCCGAGGCTGCTTACAAAATATCGTAATGAGGAAAGTCCTATTCCCTATTCATATTTACTGAGAATCGTGTTCGGTAAGTTTTATATTTTCACAGCAGTGGTGAACAATATTAAAGGAAGAATGTACGCAATATGTGTCCCAGATTAATAATTAAAATAAATAGTGCTCAAAAATAAATACGAGCAGGGCGCAGTACTAATTCATTTATTTTATTTAATATAATGTTACGGATTTTTAAAGTAAGAATACGCATTCTTAAAAATACATTTTTCGGATTATCTTTAAGGATGCAAATTAACAAATAAGAGAATAACATCCTGTAGTATGAAATGAAACACTTATCCATGTCGATTTGTGGCTGCCTCGATCAGTTTGACTCGATCATTGGCAGGCCTTGCCTGTCATACGTCAGCAACCAATGACACATCCCAGAATTTTATTCAAATTGATGAAATCTCGGCTAACCTATTTTTTTTTGTATACGTAGATATAACAGTTGAATTATGGATTGAACTGATTTCATATGAGAAACCGTCTGAGCTAGTTGAAATATGTAGATATTTTAGAATTTTAACTTTCGGATAAACCGCGGGCCAAATCATGTAGTATAATAATTGATGTAAAGAAACGACCTCTTTAATCAATGTATAAAGTATTTTGAATACACTTGTAAACTGTCAGTACTAGTGAACTGACTAGCCTTGTAGCACGGGTCACATTCAATAGACTTCGGAGCCGTAATTGTGCTTGACAATAAGCAGACTATCTTCCATTGCGACGTCGTATTAATTCAAACGACAGCTCGATTTTTATGAACGCATAAGTGCGACTCGGTGTCAAAGGTCCAGAGTCGCGTACCTACTTAAAGCGCTGCGGTGTCGACTCGATGGTGTGGCGAACAGGTTCCAAAGATAGAGAAGTGACGTATTGTATAGCATCGGGTACGAAACGCATGTAACTATGGCCTCTGAACGAGCATCACCCGTAGATATTATTGCTTTTAACCCCAAAAAACGCACCTCTTTAACTCGAAATAGATTCCAACAGCGCGAGGCGAGCGCATATGTATGTAGGTATATATCGGTGGTCTCGTGCGGAGCGCCTACGGCAGAACGACACACGGCTGTAAGATATTAGAGCTGTGAGCCTTTGCGTGGATTTCTGTCTCTCACTCGCTCACCTCTCCCCTTTCTTTCTCGTTCTCAACGCTATATCCCCATCTCTTTTAGAGAAATAACGTGTAACGAGGGAGCATTCGCTTCAGGAGGACGAGACCCAGCCCTCCACAGTTTGACACGCGAAGCTTTTGATGCTCAACCGACTTTTTCTCCGATCCGCGTTTTTTACCTGTGTGCATCATTATTTATTTCATTAACCGAACGACACGACATTTCAACTGTCAAAACAAACTCAAAGCTTCACTCGTCCTCTCAAATGAAGTTACACTAGAAAACAATATCTATGCGAAATATTGCTTGAACTATCAAATTTATCAACAATTGCAATAATCTTCCCTCGACAATAGCGAATTTTTTGTTGTTGAATGGACGACTCGATATTTCAACCGATAAAATAAATTCTAAAGCTTTGTAAGATTAAATAAAATTGCTACACTGTTGAAAATATTTTGAAAATTAATATATGTATTGGAAGGAAGAGTGTTATATATTTTTGCATCAAAATTTTCATGCCAATATCCGATATTAGAAATATCGAAACATCTAAAAAGGACAATGTGTACAAAAAGAGTGTTGGAATCGGTGAGTTTCTAATTATTTAACAATTTTAACTGTTTTCCTCAACAAGAGAGTATTTTTCGTATGATGTTGTTGGATTAGAAAATATGTGTCACGATAAAAATGTCTTTATTTAAGGATTATAATTACACAACGACCTGTGACGGAAAACTGTAAATATATCGTATCGAACGTTGCGATTTGCGTCGCAGTTTGGTCTAGTTTTACCGCATTAGATAAAATAGGCAAGTCTTGAATTTCATAATTCGTAATTTAATTTCCTTGATCGACGCATGTGGATGGACCGTCGTCAACCTCGCCCGAGTATGCGTAATACACAGTCGAGTGTAACGGCGACTAAACGCTTTGGCATTTTCCTCGATGAATCAGAGAAATCCGCGTACGGTGTATGATCGTTTTGTTTGCACACAATAGTTACCAATCGTTTAAGAACACGTTGTGTCAGATCCCACACATACAATTCAAGTTATAACTGGCATTAATTAAACGTGTTGGGTGTGCTAAACGCCTTAGCGCTTGACGTTTACGCGTATACCTGCAACAGCGATACTTCGAACTCAGTGTAATATTGGAAGCGAGTGTTTTGAAACGGCAAACCCTCAAAATTTACGACCATAGCACCCGGGGTGTTGATCGAATGAACGTGCGCATAAAACGTGTCGAACTGGAAAACCTGAGGATGAGCGGAAACATTTCGCCAAGCGAGCACGTGCAAATTTCACAAAAGCCGATATTGAACTGCCCACACTGGTTTCGAATATGCTATTTCAGATGAAAATCCTCGTTTTCCGTAGAGAAACACGTACTGAGGATCCTCTATCTACAAACGAGGCAGTAAAATTAATTAGGTCATCGCCAGAAAAATGCCGAATAACAAAATAACTACAATTTAGTATATTTTTGCCCTTTCGCCATAGGAAAACGATTTTTGAAAAAAAAAGTACATTGAAAAAAAAATGATACAGCAGCAAATATGCAGTTTTCATTTTTCTTAGATAGATTTTTTAACTTGTCACGTCGAAAATGCTAGTTCCATATGCCAAATTGTATGAAGTATAGTTTTTCCATTAACTTGGTAAATTGTGTGGGGGTAAAAAAAACGAATGACCAAAATGGTGAATGGTTAAAATAGCGAATTTCGAAATTAGGATCGTCTGAATCCAGAACGGTCATTATTATGAAATTCGCTATTTCAGCCATTCGCTATTTCGACTCCCAACCGGCAAATTTTGTATGAATTTTTACAGTGGCTCGAACAAGGCATTGAAGCTAATTATTCAAGTTATCGAATTTTGTTTCTGTATTCGTTGCCGGCGCTTATTAAAATATACAAATCTTCTTGGAATTTATCCTACTTAAGGTCCACGTATTAAAATTACTTGATAGCACGGTAAAAATGTAAATTTTAGGGCAACATTATAACTAGTATTTGCTCGAATAAACCAAAGTATTTTGATTGAAATTTTATTCAAACATTGCCCATCGCTAATAAAGTAATTTCGAATGCAGATAATGAGCGATAGTTACGTGAGCCAAGTATTTCGTGTCTTTGCTGCGTCTACCTTTACTGTAGGGTTTAATATAATGACTTGTAAACATGACCAAGAAACACGCGTTCGTAGAGGGGCCACAGAGAGAAGATAATATAATTCAGAGGGATGGCTGTGGGTGCGAGTTTGTCGCTTTCCTCGACGTGTGCACGTGTCTCGTAGGTTCTTTCGTCGGGGCGTCCGAAACACGTCTCGCGTGCGCCCGAGTGTCTCGTTTTTCCTCTCTTCTCCCTTATATACCGACATCGCCAGAGTTCTGGCTCCTGTCTTACAATTTATTTTCGTATGAGCAGCATACTGAGTCGAGTGTCCTCGACCGGTCATATCTGAAGGGTTGATAGGTTTTTATGAGCTGCTGCTTTTGTTGTAGTACCTTCGTTTCTTTATATAGCCAACAGCAAGTTTCTTTCCTTCTGATTGTTGATCCTGTAGCGCCTAAAACAACCCTTTTTTTCCGTCGCATTTTCATCTCAACTCACTCCCAATTTTTTCGGCACTTTTTTTCAACTACTTCCCTACAGGATATATTTTTTTTCACCGGTTTTTCTCGTTCTTCCTCGTAAGTCGTCACGCGCTGTAACCATACGCTTCTCGAATTTATTACTCTAGTCTCTAAGGCGAGCTCTGCATATGTTCCCGGCGCGCAGCAGGTTTCCACGCATCGGGAGGAATACCAAAGTACTTTTAGGAAATCTGTGTTTAACGAACGAGCATCTTGAGTATTCTAGGAACGCAAGCAAAGTCAATCGATGAAAGAGTTGGAGAGACGTGTTAACACGAATATGATGATATATTTATCCTGGAAGCTCGCACAAGCGACACTTTAATGCCGATTGTTATGAGAGTTTCGACAGACAGGTTGATGTCATCCTCAGCAGCACTGTATACCAGTATACCAGTAATGTCAACAGAATAATAATAATAATAATAATAATAATAATACGAAAAATAATACAATGTTACATAACTTTAATTGAACCCGGGATGTACATATAACAGCAGCATATATAATGAGGCACACCTCTCCGACACCCACAGGCTCATTACATTCATCACCGACGATACTCAACGACTTGTACACATCTCTAATCTTTCCTTCCTGTCTTTTTTGTTGCAGACGACGATAAAGGTTTACGCAAACTGTCTGCGACCGGACATCGAATACAAAACCCTGGGAATCACCTACGAGACGACCTGTCGCGAGGTCGTTCAAAATTTATTAAATAAATTTCGTATGAGGCATCGAGATCCCCGACTCTTTTATTTGACGATGGAGGTGACGGTGCGACGAGCGAACGTTCGCACCGTCTTACCACTCGACGAGGACGCAAGACCCGCCGTTCTACAGTCCTGTCATCCACGAGGCGACTCGAGGTATACTGAGAAAAATGAAACCGTTAAATGCATTGAATCATTTATTTGCATCATATATAATTGACTCAAGCAGCTTGGTATTTGAAGCAACAATACGTACGGCTCTAGCAACGATATATTTCGTTGAGTCCAGTAAATAAATTATTATATGTATATTGAATATATATTTGAATCAATAGAATTATGAAATTAAGCTGTACGTATGGGCGATGCACCGCAAATGCCGGCGTTCTGAATTTTTTATAGAATGTTCGTCAACAATGATAATCTATATATGCTTATATATAATCGCAAAAAAAATCGGAAATATGTTTCATTTGAAAATCCCCTTAACTGAGGCAATTCTATATCTTTCACACTGGAACAAATATTGATTTGATTCAACGCTAAATTAAGTTGGGTACTTTGTCAGAAAAAACTGAGAGTTTTTTTATGTCATAAACTCGTCAATTGAATTAAATGTACAATTTTGACATGAAATTGAGGTATTTTGCAATGAAATGGAAGAAAATTACTGTACCAAAAATAAATTTGACATCGCAGTTTTATATTAGACTCAGTATACTAGTTTATGTACAAAAACTTGCAGTACATGTACATTAAACGGCAAGTAATTTTTTTTCTCAGTGTAGGATTGACAATATAATACGATATGATATAAAAGTATTTTGTCTGACAATTTTCATAGGATATTTTCATTGAATCAACACAACATTTAATCAAAAAATTAAAATATTCTGTTGAGTAATAATTAATTTAACATATAATTGGTTCAAATAAATGAATTATTAAAAAATTTGCAAACAAAGGTTTTTTTTGCAAATTTTTGTTTAGTCAATTATATATTCCTCTCTATGTACGTGATTCAAATACGACATACCAGAGGCAACACGTTTATATTGTTGAGAATGTTATTCTTCCGGTGAAGGGAAACTTCCGGCGAGGCTCTCTTGCCAATACCGATCGCAATGAGAGTCGGCTGTGACGTTAGGCTTCTTGTGCCTGCTTCTTTGATGTTGCGAAACCATGAGACCTAGCGTTGAGGCTCTTTCGCCATTAGTTCAACCACAGATCTGTGTTTCTGTATATTTTCACGTTTCTCTCTCTTTCGTTTGTTGCAGATTTTCGTTGCAGACGCGACGAGGAGGTCTTGTTAAAATATACGACAGTGCTCTCATGTCCGGGGTGAGTTAGAATATTATATTAAGGTGGTTCTCGTAAAACGTATGAGTCGTATGTTAGTTCTTTTTCATCTTCGTTACCAACAAGTTGAAGAAAATTGATTTGATCGTTACGAAAACCTCGTCACCTATAAAAGTCATAAGGAAAAAAATTCTGTAAATGATACACTTAAAAAATCTTAAATTAAAAACGCATTTAATACATAACAAGGATTATATTTTTGCCATTGTGTGATGATAGTAAAAATACATTGCACCAGTATGGTGTGAGGTAAAAAGTAACATTTTTCATTTGTCGTAACTTTGAGATCAACCCGGTGATCAAATTTTAGTGTTCGATGTCTTATTTTATCGGTCGAAAAGTGCATTCTGGATTAAATATAGAAATTTTTATTTCCAGTCGTTATATAAGCTATGATTTTGGATGTGTAAATAAATATTCTTTTTTGAAAAAATCACTGAATAATTGGTTACAGTGAATGTAATTTTCACAGCGTCTAGAAGCGCAATAGACAATTCAGAATGCACTCTTCACAAGATAAAATGGAACATCCAACACCACAATTGTTCCACGGGTTTGGTCTGAAAGTTGCAAGTGAAATTTTTCTTGTTGATCTTAGACCTTTCTTGTGGACTGTGTGTATCTAAAAAGTTGCGAACTGTAATGTTTATTATGTACTCAATGAGGTATAAGCGCAATATTTCTTGAAAGAAGAATATCGTTTGAAAAAAAAGTCTTACTATATTTTTGAGCTGACTTGGACCGCTTAATAAAATTAAAAACTGTCTTTTTGAATGTTTATTATCTCTCACGTATAATTTTGTATTTATTTAACTGATTTAAAATTCAGACGTTTTCAAGACTAAAACACTACAGAATCTGCGTTTATATATACAATACCTTCTATAATCGTTAAATAAACAACGTTTAATAATGTACGGTTAAAGTATTTCAAACGGTAAAGCAGTTTTCTAGTAATAGTAACCTTTCCACTGTCCATATTCTTACCGACACAATGTGATTTGATGTTAATGCAAGAAACCACCTTGACACATCCGCTTTTTTGCACACGTTTGGCGATATAAAATAATTTGCGGTTTTTATTACTTTACAGTCCAAGTACAAGAGTCTTCTGGTATCGGAACAGACGACCGTTGACGAGCTTATACAGATGCTACTCAGTTGCTACAGTTCTACGGAACGAGTCGAACAATTTTCACTTTACGAGGTTTCCGAGGGCGAAGAGTACCAGAGAAAGTTACATCCTGACGACTCGCCCCTCAAGGTCACACAGAGATGGACCAGCGTCGATCGACATCTTCGAATTAGACGCAATCCTGACTATAATCCTCACAGGAGAAAGGTGAGACTTTGCACCATTATTTATCCCGTGCACATTGATTCAGAAGAAAGTTGTGAATGCCTAATATTTATATAAATAACGATGATATGATACGGTTCACTTTATAATTATGATGTCATAATAATAACATGCAGCGATAATAATACAATATTTAAGTTTGTGAATAGCGGCGACAATCATTGAGTTCCAATAGAGAATATCGTATTCTTCAATATTGCTTTTTTTTTCACTATTGCTTCTTTATTCATAATTTCATAATCACTACAGATTGTTATTATTATGAATTTATGATTACACTACAAACCGTACTGTAAACTATATTTCTTAAGTCAATGCGGATTTGCATCTCTGGCTTAGAAATCTTTTTGATATTTTACTCTATTGATGATATACGAGTGGCCTCAATAAAACTATGTAGCAATGTACGAGATTTTTTTTCGGATTGTGACGAAAATTAATAAATGAAAGAGTGTCCAATTGGCACTTTAAGTTTCAATAATTTCATATCAGTAACTTTGTTCCATTCATCTTTAGTCGCCACTGAACAACTCAACAGAATGATTTTTTTTTTGTTTTAACGAAGTTTGTTGAGAAAACATTTTCAAATATGAGTAATTTCTACCCTAACTGACCTGGAATGATTGATAATGAAAAAGTTTTACGTTATTTTTAATGATTGTTTGTCAATTTGCAGAGCATGTGGTCTTCGGATTCAAGCATAACGATGGCGATGTCGAGGCTCCATCTTCACAACAGTCAAGTGCATCAGCTTCAGCAACAGCAGGCGAATCTCGCGGCTAGCCACAATAACAATAACCACAATTCTCGGCACTTGTTGCTCCGTCAGTGTCCGAAGAACAACATTAACAATAACAACAACAGCCATAATCATAATCACAATCACAAGTCGAGTCCGAGTCGTCCACATATCAGTACAGCAACGACAACGACGACGGCGAGTATGGTACAGCAAAGTCCATCGAGGATCGTCCTTCCACATCCTAGCCAATTGCCAAAATTGCCATTGCCACAAAAATCGCAACCAAAATTGGCGCAGAGCTTGCCGTCCACTCCTCTCACGTCGAAGCATCTGACAACTTCCGGTTACTCCGACTACGAGAATTATCTGTTCATTTGAACAATCATCTTTACAAAAAACAAAAAGAATAATTGTAAAAAAGAGTTGACGACGCCGAGGTGTTTCGACTTGGAATTAATCGTTGCGCTCGCTTTTGTAGATGTACCTATTATTTTTTTCCACGCGACAAATTCGCCCCGAAAAACGCGAAGCAAAGAGAGAAAAAAAGAATTATAATGTTGATAGTCAGTAAGAATGAGAACTGTACCAAAGGTAGTCGTATTTCGAGTTTTTAGGTAGTTTAATATTACGGCAAAAACCAGAAAAAACTATATATATTATATACATCTTTCATGTATAAGCCATCGCTTATACATATTAACAGATATGACGTACATAATACCTGTGTGCTAAGCGCAAGAAGATAAGTTAATTGGCAGACGGCGTAACTTAAAAATTATAAAACAAGCGGAATATGTATTGACCGTTTAACGCGTACGCACCAAAATCGTATTTTTTATTTATTTATATCTAGTGTAAAGAGTCTGAACGAGCCTTTCGCTACAAAGGAATATATAAATTATTATCTAAACACTTGATGTAAACGTCAACGATCCTGCTCTGCTTCTTTTATTTTATCTCATTCCTCGCGGAAACTAACTAGAAACTCATGCGGTTTTCTCTTTACTCCGTAGACGAAAAAGTACAACGTTCCTGCTCGCAGCTATGGGATTAGCGTTTAAGTTACCTGTTACATGGAACCGTTGACGTTTATTTAAATACTCTTCTGCCTGAAGAGAAACAGAAAAAAATGTCTGATGTTTTGCAATAATAATTTTTCTCCTGTCATCGTGATTTCAATATTTATTTATAATCCTTAAATCATTATCCACGCTAGGGTGGTCCTTATTTAGAGAACGGTTCGAGGTCGTCGAGTCGCACTCCTTCAAATCATTCCTTTGGCGGAAAAAATCCGTGCACAATTTGAGAATGATCGGTTAATTATTATTTGTTGCCTCAAGCCCTCGGAGCTTAACATTATTTTTGAATGGGATATTAAGGGGATGCTGGAGTGGATTTTTTTATCGACCTGTTTTTACCATTGGTCGGTAAAAATAGGCGATTTCATAGTATACACGATTCATCGGAACTACGCTACAGATATACGTCAAATTCGGCAGGGATGTAATAAAAACATTCATGCTTAGGTGGCCGGTCGAATTACTGTTCAAAACATACAGAAAATGTACAAAATGGGATATTACTGAATCTCTCAAATACCAATATGGCCGCTCGAAATGTCAACAGGTCGTTACCAGATATAAACGTTACCAGAAACTTTTCGATGAATAGTGTATACTACGAAATTGCCAATTTATACCGAACGAAGTCGGTAAAGAAATCTACTCCAGCATCCACTTAAGACCTATTAAATTTTTGTCACATAATTCAGCGGAATAATTTCCTCGAGAGTTGCTATTTCCGAAACATTGGACCTCCGTCCTTGAGCGTAAAAACAGCCCATAGAGAGATTGAATAAATACTTAGATGCCAAGTTAGCGCACTTTTTTTTTAGAAGTAGTTTTTGTTTCAAATTCGAAATTTTATAATCCACTCCAAAATGTATACATTACATTTATTCTTTATATACGAAATACCGCATCTTTTGTGGTAGTCTTTCCGAAGCGAAAGAGCCTAATTACACTGAAAAAGGATGTTATAGATCGAATTATACTACAATCTATGTAATAATCTCCAGTAAAGATTATTCGATTCTTTGCTGAATAGAAAAGATGGAGGCAGATATAGAAATTTCATTTTCTCGGAGATATTTTCTAATCATATAGTTATGAAATATTCAAGAGGTATCTTTTGACTATAGATTTATGTCCAATACTGATTCCTCGGACTTCTTTCCGAATCGCTTTCTACACTGATTTTCGTGTGAGTTGGCCCTATAAAATCGTTCTTCAGTGTAATTAGACTCATTCTTTTCATAAAGACTACTACAGATAATGCCATATTTCTTGTGCAAAGAATCAATATCATGTGTAAATCTTAAAGTAAATTCAAAAATATTGATTTTGGAACGAAAACTATAGCTACAAAAAAGTTCAATAACCTAGCACCTAAATATTTGTTCGGCATCTATATGGGCTTGTTTTAGGCTCAAGAACTGACGTTAAAGATTTTAGAAAGTGGCAACTCTCGAGGAAATTATTTTGCTGAGTTATGTGGCAAAAACTTAACGGCTCTTGAGTTACCATTAAAAAACAACGAAGCTTCAAGGGCTTGCGAACATAAGTCATTATTATTCGATCGGTATAGAATTGGAGACGGTTTTTTCCCCCAACGACATGAAGGGGTGTAACTAAACGAATTCGAACTTTCGCCAAATAAGATCAACCTTAATCCACGCATTCTAAAAGCATTCCAGGGTTTTGCGACTGAGATAATGCAATACTCGTTAATTATGTGATGATAAAAATTTTATTTACAAATGCGACAAGTGTAGGAATTTGGGTCCAGTGGTTTTTCGGAAAGAAAACCGACCCGAGCACACAAATAAGTCGATTGATTGATCGTCGCGGCGGCTGTGGCTGCGTCGTCGGCGGCGTTGTTTGGGGCGGCGCACTCTCCCATTATTATCTGATTCAACGTTTCCTTTCCTTCATCTACTTATTTCTCAAGGTATTCTTCATTCACATTCGCGTCTCCTCGTTTTAATCTCGTGCGTCTCTTGGGTGTCGCTTTCCGAAAGGCCACGAGAGTATACAAGGAGTTTTTTTCTTTAGTTTTTCATCTTTAAATCACCGAGATGTAACAATAATAATTCGATAATGATAATTCATCGACATTAAATATATTATTGAAATCTAGCTATGACTGACTCTTTAAGGGCTAATGCGGATTACAGTAATAGAAATATTCATTTGACGGTTGAAGTTGGGAACGGTGGATTTTATGGGATATTTAGGGATGTGGTAGTGAGAGTTACTTTTTTTTCGCCGTGCAAGAGGAGAGGACAGTGTAGTGGATTGGAAAGGGGCATTATTTTTTTTCTCTCATTAGCATCTTCATTGTTACAGAATCAAAGGATAACATCACAGCATTGCCATATCAACATCGAAACGACCGTGGTAATATCAGGCTTTTCTTCAGCTCTCTTTGAACACTATCCACAAGTGTCCAAATAACTAGACGATTGAATAAGAACATAATCGACGAGACAAGCTAACAGTCTTGTGTAACGGGCGAAAATTCTTACGTATAATAGCCGAAAGCTCAATGAATTTCGTCGAGCATATGAGGGCCAAATTTGCCGATGTGTCCACGGTCGTAGCACTTTTCATTACCTATAATGATTTACAACATCTTGTTAGTTTGTTTGGTGGTATTTAGTGGGCTTACTCTTTTTCCCTCTCACCCTTGATTTGAAATCAATTCAATTCCATCTTGAAATTCGACATAATGGCACAACACTTTATAAACCACTTACTTAAACTCGGTCGTTTTCTTTGCTTCCATTTTATAGCTCTCTCTTTATCTTTTGGTCTTTCTCACCGTTGACGCACACGCGCACAAACACGCATTTCTTATAATCGCTATGTTTAGATAATAATGATATTAGTAATCAATGAATTGTAATAATAATAATCGTATGATCGTTATAACTTATTCATATTTAACCATCTTATATTTTCTCTGCATGATCGCTTTATATTTCCCTCTCTCTTTCTCTCTCGAAGAATACACACAAATCTTTCACTCGTATAACTTTCAATCCCTCGCAATCAGTGAATAACAAGGAAATAGTCAATTATATCTGAAAAACCGGTGATCGCTCGTACACACAGTACGGGGAGAGCGGCGCATAACGCTGCATCACAGCCGCGTGCACGAGCTCATCTTCGCGGAGGAGATGCAAATTGATCCAATTAACCAGCCTAAAACCAAGGACCCTAGAATTAATTACGCATATCTTGATGCGCTTTAAACGTGACTCACCGAAGTTACAGTAAAACGCTTGCACGCAGCTCGATCGTATCTCACGTGGACCCGAAGCATTACCTTACATTACGTTACACTTTATCTCATCCCTTAAATTTTTAATCATTTGTTCAATACATTTTCCGACTCGCTTCCGGGATTTGACGCACGAGGAACACACGAAGGACGTACTCAACGTAGATAACAAGTAAACGTCGTTGGTGAACAAACAGCAGTATTTCTCATTCCTATTATAAGCCACAAATCGAAAACGCTTTTCATTTTTTTTTTATTCCGTATAGTTTTCTACAATTAGATAAGACGCTACAATTTTGTAGCGTCTTATCTCACACACGATCGTGTTTACGCGCGCAACATTTCTTTAAAAATTATACCTAGGCATTAAAAAATTCGTATATGTTCCCAAATGGACTTTCGTGTTTCCTTCGTCCTTCGCGGGGGTGCGTGATACTTCGAAATGTCACGGTGTACGCGTCAGCTGTACGCGATATAACACTCGATGTGACATACTTTCGCACACAATATTCTCACGCACCGATTATAATCAGAAATCTTTAGTTCTTTTTTGTTTCCCTATTTCAGTCACACCAAACTATTTCCAACTTTGCAAGCTCGTGCTTCTCTTCTTCTAAATCGACTCTGTATCTTCAAAACGAAAGAGCGCATACCGAAGCAATTAATTACCAGGGCGCGTTGGAATAAATTATTTACTTATATTCCTTAACTTTCTTTCTCTCTCTCTCTCTCTCCTTCTGAATTTCTCTTACTATATATACTTTGTTTTCGTCTATTCGTTCGACGGGATAGACGATACGCGCTATAGTACTCGTCAATTTATTCGCGGGGATAACGGGGAAATACGATGTGTGCTATAACGGGACGAGTCTCTTATACTTGTGATTTTTTTTTCTGTTACTTAATCTTTTTTTTCTTCGTTCGTATCAATTACGTCCAATCGATCGTTGAAATTATTCGAAGAGCAGAAGCTGCAGCAGCATTTTGTGAATTGTTTCGCACTTTTTCGTGATATTTTATAGCGATAGTGCGCGCGCTCATTGCCTCAGCCCTTTTTTTTGTTATTAAATCTGAATCATTTTCTCTAGCGCGTACGAATCGACGATTTTTAGACTATTAATCAAAGAATCCGGATATTATATACAAACGTGTACAATACATACAATATACTTCCGAGTCCTGCCGTGCCCGACGGCGAACTTGACGGATATACAGTCACACGACCGTTTATTCTCATTTCTCGTCATATTTGTTATGCCTGTCGCTGGATTCGATAACGCGAAATATTAAATATTTCTACGAACGGACAGCTCGAGTAGCTTCCCTCATTTAATGTTCTATCAATTTATTTTACTTCTTGCCTTTGCGATTCAATCTCGTTATACAACTGTATTGTTTTTCAACTGTTTCACTGCGATTGGCTACGTATTAAACTGCTGCAGCATATCCGTGGCTACTTGTTCCTCACGGTTCTTTTTCGTTTTAAAAGTTTCTCTTGTTTTACGCTATTAAATCTATAGTCGCGTGAGTTACGCGTTAACTTCAGCGGATCTAAATAGATCGTACCGTTTTTTGTTCCTTTTTATTCGTATTTGTAATCTGTGGCGTGGAGTCTCGCACCATCGTTAGCGAGAATAGCGCGAGACAACGAAATTGAAATACGATTCATTTGTGTAGTAATAGTAGAAGTAGTAGTTGACTATAATCAGAGATTTCATCGAAGGGTTACCAATTAATTCGCCTGGACCGAAGAATTGAAGAATATATCGTTCAATGAGCGGCGTGTGTGTGAGTGTGTGTGTATGTAATTGTGTGTGTGTGTGTGTTTCTTGCATTCGAAGATGTTTTGTTCTTAATTTTTATTCTTACAGTATTTACAGTATCTCTCCTTTCGAATCTCACGAATCGTAACTCAAGTGCGCGGAATACTCACATTGAAGACTCTCGACGAATCGAAGGATCCGATCGAGCGTACAAATATTTATTATTCATCAACTTCCCCATTTTTATCGCTCCCCTCTCTTGTTAACTATTATATGCATTGTCACCCGCCCTGTGTGTTTAAATTACATGTATGCATTGCTCCTCACATCAAGAGTGCGCAATAGAAAAAACAATTGTGTGCTTCACAGAGCCTGAGTGTTTGAACAATGTCGAAATTCGAACGACAAAGGAAAAAGGTTAAACATCAATTGTAAAAAGCAAATAAATAGTACAAATGTGAGATGTGCCGTAGCTTATCTCACAATGAGAAAAATTATACTTGACGGCGCGTCACGACGCGTGATACTCGGTTTTTATCTCTTGTCTCGTTATTATTCTTTCTCATGTTTTCTTACAGCGTACTACTATTAAACATTATCATATTACTATAACGTTTCTTTTTTGTTATTTTCGCTTAAGGGAAGTGCGAGGAGTGCGCGGGGGTGTTTTTGGGGCCGGACGGGAAATTAGACTCGAAAACCAAGGCCCCAGGGCATTTTTTTTTCTCGAGTGCAGCTTGCCTATGTCTCTCTTAATTTTTTTACTTCGCTCTCGTTCCTATCCTTTTCATTTTATCTTTTCTCCGTTAAACTATGATGAAACAAATTTCTTGTTTCCTTTTTGTTAAACGATCGAGTCCTTTGTCGCTTATTCATTAACGTTGCAATGGGCGAATGCTGCTGATGATACAATGCAATTGTACTATCGTATCCGTGCGACTTAATAACAGACTCTCTCTTTTTTCCTCCCTCGTTCTATGTTTCTCTCTTTCACGCTCTCGCTCTTTGTCTTTTACATATACACACACAGACAACGGGGTCGACAGAGATCGTGAAACTTTGCGTCAACCACAGTTGCAATAATCGCTTTGGACATCCAGTCTATGTGTTGTTGGTATGTTGTTAAAGGGCGGTGGTTTTCAGTTTGGGACATCGTCGTTGTAACGACAGGCCCCGGGGCCCCAGCTCCTAAATGGCGTTAAGCGTTCGCGAATCTTGCTGCTGACGACGCCTTGATACGCTTCCATAATCACCGGCCCCGCCGAGATAAGCCTCCTCTTCGGTGCCGTACTCGTGATCACCGCGATCGCTTCGATCACGCTCGAGCCTCTCCAGCCTCGATCTTCTCGTGCCGCCGTGGCCACCGCCATAAGACCCTGAGCCTGTTAAACGAAAAAACATAATTTTAAGAATGTTATTAATCAACCGTGGGGAATAAATCTCTCACTCGGACAACAAAATTGGCTGTTCTACGGACTAGCCTAATAAAATCGATGCCACTCTTGCTATATCTCACGTAACATTTTAAGAAGAATAATTTTCATAGCGGCCTGTTATTATTGCCATTATTATCAGTGAAGAGTTATACGGAGGGTAGCGAGGACGTAACGCCAAGGATATTATTTTCATTATTACATTTCAGTCAAACAAAAGGAAGACCATGCACTTGCACGTGCTAAGAAATGCAGAAATATCTAAGGCCATGCAAGCGCGACGTCAACGAAGAAGAAAAAAGAAAGAGGAAAGAGAAACTCCGAAACGTGGTGCATCGTCATCCGTGCATAGAACGAATGGAATACGTTGAAAACAAGTGACAAGAATTTCGTTGTAAGCCTGAGATTATTGGAATAATATGGAATAACGATATATATACATTTGAAAAAAAAATAATTGATGGAAATAAAGGCGGACGAGATATTGTAGAAAATTTGTGTCTTCTCCTTCGGGGCCTTTCGATCCGAGTCTCCTTCTTCCTCTCGGACTCTCGCACGACACATACTGAAGATACACTGGGAAGAAAACCACATATCTACTAATCGTATTATATCTCCAACACGTTAAGTACTAGTCTAATTTATGCGTTCACTAGACTATGTGAGAGGCTCTTTCGTGACGGCAAACTCTGGTGATGAGTAAAAAAACTGGTGGCGAGGGTTGCTGGGGGCTGGCTAATTTACGGTGTGAGGGTGCGGGGGTGGAAGAAAAAAATAAATAAACGTTAACTCAACTATTATCAACTCAACGAAACAATTCTAGAAAATGGGTTGAGGAATGTACTTTCGATATTGTTTTTATCCTTATCAGGAGGAGTTGCTGTTTGGGGGTTTATGGAGCTTTTTTTGTTGGAAAAAAATCTTTCCATCGAATAGAATCTCAACAAAACAATGTATCTCACCCGGGCCCATGCACTTAAGCCTTTCGTACTTACAAACGCGATTTCTCAAAGGGTTCTCACTCTATCTCGCCCTTCGACAATGACTCTTTTTAAGGTTTTTTGCACTTTGTTTGTTTGTTTTTTTTTTCATTCTGTTCTCTGTTCGTGCTTGGAATCAGGACGACGGAAAACAATTATTATTTTCGTCATTACTTCGTCCCGGAAGATATCTTTGTGACATTACGGTCTGTCCCCGTAATCAGCGTCGTCGACGCACCAGAAGTAGCAGAAGAAGTAGGTAGCAGTAGTGTGGTAGTACGGAGGAAGAAGAAGTAAGCTAACTCGATTGTCCGCTCGTGGCTGCATGGCCACCATGGGCCCGTGACTTTATACTGAACCTCGCCTCTTTTCGGATGACTCCCGTAGCGGCGACCGCCTCAATGGCTTTCAACACGAAACAAAAAAGAACAAAACCAGTGTCAGAGAGTTGTTTTTTTTCCATTTTTTTCCATTTTTAACGAAGAAAAATGAGGTCGATGGCACCGCGTCGAGTCAAAAGTCGAGTCTCTATCACTCTTTCCCTTCTTCCTTTTAAAATATCATTGTTCATATCCAGCGCCGATAGAAGTTTTTTTTTCTTTTTGTTTTAAAAGAAATCGTTAGTTAATTGCGCACCTGTTTTCTTGGGTCTCTGCTGGATTGATTCAATTTCATAATATTATATTGACTTGTAATAGCGACAATCACATTCTAATAAAAATTAATCGAAAATAGCGTTTTCAAACTTCGGAAATTTTTATGGATAATTGTAATTATTATTCTTTTCTAGGCAAAGATAATATTTTGGCGACGTTCATTCATAATCATGTAATGAAAAAAGTATCTACAATACTTTTTTATTTACATGGTGCTCATCCTTCGAGCAGAGAAAGATTGCCAATCCAGAAGAGAGCTTGGTACGGAGCTAAGCTGTGAAAGAACAGAATTTATAATCTTTGTACAGAAAGAGAAGAAATTGCGTGCGTGAAATGAGAGAAGGCGAAGAAAAAGAAAACAGTCTCCCTTATTTTATCGGTGGAGGCGAGTAAAGTGATAAACAAAAATATTAAGTATCAAGAAAAATTAGAAAAAAAACGGGGTATGAATAGTAGTAAGAAAAAAATGATGCGAACAAGATGCAGCGAAAATTGGCTGAGGATAAGACGACACTAACGGCGCGGGGAGTCGAGGGTGAGGGCTATGCCCTCATTTTCTCTTTTTCTATCACTGCGGTGGGTACAAGTGTTGCGATCCATACATTGCGGCTGAAAAGAAACACAGATTGAGGTATTCTGATTCTTTGGAAGTTCGAGATAACGAACTTCCGATGACAAATTTCTCGTTGCAGGCTCTGTTTCTCTCGTGGTCATGCTTACGTGCATACAACATTATACTGTATATACTACACACGGAATAAAAAGATTGATTCTGACAGCTATATTTTTAATCGGTTGCACCGATCTTCATAGAAATAATTCTTATTCAAGAAATACCTCAGATATGTAAGATATATTTTTCAAGGATAAATGGAGTAAATATGGGCCACTAAAAAAGATTTTGCATGTATCTTCGATATCTAAAGATGAATTTTGCTATGGCAGCAGATATAGGTTCTCAGGAGGGCGATCTATAACGACCAGGCTATTAAAATTTTTGAAAAGTCATCGTTGATTTAAAAAAATATATGTACAATTTTTCAAAATCCTTTTTGTAAAAATACTTTTTACAACATTTCAAAGGAATTTAGTTCGAGTAATTTCATTTTTCGAGAATAATTTTATTAAATTTCCATTTGCTAAATTTCTATTATCGGTGAATTTCTTTTGTATTAGTTATATCATTAAGCCGAATTTGTTACGTCAGGCTCTATGGGGTTGATAGAGATCGATTCAATTCAAGTATTGCAACGAAATTGCAATGTGAAAATGTGGTTTGATTGTTTAATTAATTTTTTAGTTGTAACGCCGAGCGTATTTACTATGCGATTGTGAGTCATAGACATCGCAAGAAAAGGGGTTCTAAAAGTGGATATTTGTCTCCTTCGATAGTCAAGTGAATGGGGTGGGCCCGACTGTACACCTCCCAACTCTACAAGAACTGATCTCTACACAAAAACTCTACACGAAAAAATGGTTCGTATACAGTTTTTGTGTAGAGATGACTTCGTGTACAGTTGGGAGGTGTTACAATTACTTCACTGATATCAACGCAAATGCGTGTACGCAGTGGTAAATTTCTTTAATTCCAACATGCAGGTCTTTACGCAACGGCCCATATCTACCACCTTAACCGTATATGTTGGATATACTTTTCGGTACATGTCTTTTACATAGAAGTGAATTTCTCAAATCATACATTCATTATTTAACAAGTATTCCAAATAGGAATTTTAATGATCTCACGAATAGGTCTGTGTAAAAATCTAATGTTCAGGATTGCTAATCGAATTGCTGGTGCGGACAAAAATTGTTATATCAATAAATCTATTAGGTAATGTTTCAATCGCCATTGGTAGTGCATCTCTTGAACCGATCAACGTAACGTACCTCGTGCAGCTAATTCTTTTAACTCTCACAACTAAGTCGAGTTGTAAGGAATTTCGTCTAAATTGATTAGTTGTCTAAAATCATTCTATTTTTCCGTGCACCGTCGAAAACCGTATTATACATAAAAGAATTGTAAATCGTTGTTCAGCAGTTACGCCGCTCTAACTACAACAAAGAGTGTGCCAAACACTAATGATAGTAAAAATAAAAATAATAATAATCGTACGAAGGAAGTACGAGTCGAGTGGAAGACGTAATTAGGCTTTGGACGGAAGGGTTGGGTTACCTCTCGGTTCGTGAGTGTAGTACGACTCGTGGTGGCCACCTGAAGGTGCAAAGAAGAAGAAAAAAATGCGGAAAATACACGAACCAGTGTATCGCAGAGAGTATGCAAGAGATGGATGATGTGCACGTGTCAATGTGTAAGTTTGTCGCGAAATTAGGGCTCACTGAGAGGTAGGAGTCTTTAGGAGTACTAGAAACTGGATTTAAGGTCGGCGAGACTTGGTATTTCTGACTCCACGGTTTCTTCCCTTTCGTTTTTTCCTTGTTTCTTGCCTATTTTTATAAAAATGATATTTCTTCAAATCCATTAGAGGCTGAAGGATAATTCGTCTGGTCGTAAAATAGTGTAACCATGTAATAAGGTTTCTCCGAATACGTGAACTATCGATGTCAACGACGTTTTGGGAAGAACCCAACAAGTTTTAGACATGGCTAATGACGACTCACCGAAAAGTCACGAGAATGATTGAGATATTAATGGTTTTTATGGCTCGAGTGAAGTCAGTTATATTAGCAGAACGGGATGTTCGGAGGTAATGATTACCTGCGGAGACGCGAGTCGCCAGAACATCGGCTGGTGCATCGGGCGCAGGCATGGCTCTAGGGACTGGTGCGATGACTGGCGGGTGCGTCGCTCTCCAATAAGCTTCGAGATATTCAGCAACGTGCTCGCACGCTTCGTCCAACTGATTTTCATCCAATATGACATCGAACATCTCCGCCGGACATTGCGACAATTTTTCTGCCGCTACCATCTGAACGTTAAGATGACGAGTCTGCGACTTGCCACGCGTCTTTATCAGCTTTTGTAGTACCTTCGGTGACGACACCTTCAGATAGACGATAGTTGGCGCCAGACTCGTTTTTGCAAGCTGCGATGGATGGTTTATCGTATCGCAATCCAGCACCACTAGCTACATTATCGGGAAGTAAAATTACCACTGTTAATTATCACTGCCTAACAGATGGCTTTACGACATTTGATATTCTTTCACTGAGAAAAAAAATCTTTGAATCAACTAAATCGGTGTATATCCCCGTTTACACCATTTTTACGCTAGAGTAACCAAATGTTTAATTTCTTCAATAGTTATTAGGTTCAGTTGTCAAATATATGGGTGATGCCACCAATTATTGACAAAAGATTTGTACCTTCTCTCTCAGAGGTTGCTTGAATTTTTTCCTATTTTTTCAGGAATAGGATTACTGAAGGTGTCGAGTTATTGCGAATTTAGGAATATAATTTCAGTACTGAATTAATCCGTCCGAAAAATTAAAGAGCATGACGTGATTCTATGTAAAAAAGTCTTACCTTTTCAACAAAAATACTGTCGTTTGGTTCCGATTCTATCAGAGTAGTGCAAATTAACAAATTAGTTTTTTAAAAAGTATCTTCAGGACGTTCCGCCACTTCAATTATAATGTTATCTCCATTGTCGAAAAACAGAGAATGCCACAAATAACGTATATTAATTTTAGAGTAGGGTCCGAACGAGATATAGTATTTTAATGGCCGGAAGCGAAAACAGCGCAAACTAGACTTTGCGTTAAAACACTAATGGTTTTGTTTCTCTTACAGTTTAGTATGATTATTTGTTTATATTCTTGAAGCTGTATTCATGGGTACAAGAAAAATCTCGATGAATGGAATTTTTTATGAGCCTAGTATAAGTTGATAAGCTATTTAGATCTTTCTCCGATATTTACATATGTTATGTGAAAAATTCTTAGTTTTTCGAAAATCAAAATGGAATTGTAATTTAAGTGCGGAAGGCTCTCAAGAAACTGTTATTTTTTACTAACTTGTTGATTTCCACTGCTTTAAAAAATGCGGAGGCAAACGACAGTATTTTTTTTTAACGTGAGATCTTTTACATAGGAATACTTTTACTTTTACTTTTCGGGAACCATTTATTCTGTACTGAAATGATGGTCCCAAAATTGCGTCATTCGATACCTTCAGGGAACCTGTAGGGTAATCGAGAAAACATCTAAAAAAATTGAAGCGACCTCCACTGAGAGTATATTTAACATTTAAAAATTTGCAGCTGAATCGGAGGGGGAAGGTACAAGCTCTTGTCAATAATTGGTGGAATCACCTATATATTCGCGGTAACAAAAATATTGTTCATATTAACTAAAAAATCATTTAAACGAGGGCTTACGATGGTTTAGTTAATTCAAACTTTTTTTATCTCAATGTTAGTGACTTGATACCTGAAGTGTCCGGGCCAGCTCGAAGATCCTCTCGATCTCTGCCTGGACTTCCGCCAAGCAACCACTTCTGCTCGTAGAACGCTCCATTATCGCACGCTTCGTTGGATTGTTCAACAGGGATCGCTTGGCCAACGATATATCAGCCATTACCCTCGTTATGATGATTCTAAATGCAAGAAAAAAGAAATTGTACTCCAGCTAAAGAAATCTGTTGCATCAGAGGAATTAAAGAATACTCGGGCATTTCCTGTCAACTCAATGAGTTTTAATTCAACCTAATCAGATATTTGTCATACTTATCTAGATTTAACGCATACTTAATGCGGAATCGTTTTTCGTGATTTTTTCAGATTTGTTTTCTACGAATTAATAAGCTGAGTTTCTAGAAACTGCTTACATATTTTAGAAGGGTAGAAGCCGCAAATCTTAAAGCTTTTGATTGCAATTAAAGTTATGTTTTAATAATTTTTATTCTTTTTTTTAAAAAGACTCGTTTGAACTTTGGCAGAAATTATACGGACATCTCGGTAATATGCGCTCTTTACAAACCGGCAATGCAGTAATAAAGAAATCCGTTTTTATAGAAAATCGTTTGGTAACATTGTCTGGTTAATTTTTGTTTACTAGTAAGAAGCTTTCCTTAAATATTAATTTTCGCCCTCCGTCGAGACAAGTGCACTTTCGCGTAAACTGGACGGTTTCGACATCCTACTCAACAGTTTCGTTTAACAGTCTGAAGAAAAGTTACTTTTCTCTCTCTCGTGATTGTAAAACTCGCCTTCAGCGAATGCTACAAACTCACGTTCGCTAAAAAAATGTCATCTCCTGGGTGTCGACATGTACTATTTTGTAAATATACATCTTCATATTTTCAAGCTTTTACTGCTAGTTGCTGAGCAAAAAGTGTATTGAATTCATCTCACCGGCCCTCGAACTTGTGTTTAAGAAAATCGAAGAGAGCCTTCTGCATCATATCCGTTACTTCGTAGCCCTTGAGCGAAGGTCCGACAAGAACGACCGGCCTCATCGACGGCACGACGTCGTATGGCGTCGCCATTTCCTGAAAAGTCGATTATTCAAACAAGCGCGTTAGTATAAAAAACATCGTGTTCTTTCCGACGACGCTTGCCGTCAAAGTATTATAAATATTAATAAAAATAACAATAATATCAATGATAGTAATAATCATAATATAAATAATAATTGTAATAATCATAATCATAACAATAACAATAACAATAATAATAATAATAATAATAATATTAATAATACGGCGCGCAAATCGCACTGACCAAGCTAAGTCTCTCTCACTTACGTAGGACTTCGTGAGTAGCGCACGGCAATGCAAACATTGAAACATTGAAAACAGTTAATGGCCAAGTTGCGAAACTCGCATCTTCGTTCGAGACAAAAAGTGAAGAAATAAAAGGGACTACATGCGACCTACGACCCTGCGACGATCGAGACCGAAGTCATCGCGATACTTAATTTTTTGTTGAACTAATCATCGTATTCGCTGTGTAAACGAGGGCGATAAACAAAAAAAAAACATCAGTTCGCGTTGAGACCAGCCTCGATTGATTGCGAGTCGATGATCTCTATTGAATAAAATCGATCTGAACGCCAGTGGCCTTCGTTTGTTAAGCTACAAGAAAAATGCTATGCAATGTTAGAAAAATATACCAATGCGTGAACGCAGTAAATACGCCAAATAATAGCAAATATTTAGCGCAACTATTATGGCGAATAGAATAAATTGCAAAAATATGCTGAAATCGTATGAGTTACTGCTCTTGTACCACACAAGATGTTAGGACGGAGCAAGGAAAATCACTAATTCCTTCGACCCTCGGATGGCAACTATGCGGCTATAGTTGCCTCAATCTTATCTCTATGAGCATACTACAGTACGAACTTCATCCAGCTGTAGTGTAGTACTGGATAGGGTTTTATAATACGTGATGAGAAAGGAAAGCTATGTTGGATATGAGAATACAGTAGGTGGAAGGTTTTATCGAGGTCGTAAAGGATTATACTCGCTGCTGCAGGTCGTGTACGTTTGTATCATATACGCGTGTGATTCTACCGGATTAGATAGATCAGGTTAGGGGTGAGAGTCGAGCTTTTACCGGCTTCTTGAAGAACTTTCGTTTCTCCTTGGCCGGTGGCGTAGTCAATGTGGCTTTGCCCGGTCGAATGTTGCCTACGCTGTCACTGTCATCGCCTGAAAAAGAATATATTATTATAACATCTCATTGGCACCTGGGGATCAAAAACAAATGTAACGAAGTATCAACAACATTAGAGAACGAGTTCAAATAGAAGTTGAAGGAAATGTATAAATTGTTGTCTAAAGGAATTATTAAATATATTTCCATAAAGCTTAGATCTTTAGATCTTCTCAGTAGTTTATCTAAAACCACTTTCGCACGGAAAATGGACTCAGTTAGTACTAGAAAGAAAAACTGATAAGTCCAAACAATTACTTCGTTGTGCCAACTAATAATCTGATTGTGCTCACTAAATATCGCGTGGTAGTTTTTGCAATCAATTATTTTTCGTTATTTCAACCAAGCCTTTTTACGCCCCTTTTACAGTACGCTCCTGTCTGGGCGTTTTCAGTTCTGCGCATGATTCAGAAACATTCGCTAGATAAATTTCATTTTACGAAATCTTGGCGATAACATTGTATCATTCGGTTCAACGACTGAAAGTCTCGTGGACGATTTTGATCATCTTTATAACTACTAAAATCATATGATCAGGTTTCAAATCATTCCATATAAATAAAATTTATCATTCAGCACAATTGTGGATCAAATAGGACGTTCAATAGTGTAATTCATTCAATAATTCTTCCATCATGTGCTGAGGTGTCAGAACTCAAATCTATTTAACGAAGGATCTGCTAGCAATACGGTGGAACCTCTCGCAGCTTACTTCAACGGAGCTTAGGTCGGAACTTCGAGAGCCATATCTTAGTATTTTAATCGGATGTCTTTACGAAATTACGAGAAAAAGTAAAATCTTCATGTAAGACATTCGAGATGTCTGATTGGTTCTTCGCTACAGAATCCGATTCTACACATCAACGACTCTACACAATGGCATTTGTAGACATGAATCGATTCAAGGCACATCATCAACGGTCATCATCTAGACATATTCGCACCCTTTACTGAAACTAACGAACCCCAATCTCGGCACTCGTGTTTGGGCAGAAATAAGGTTACGCTCGAAAGCAAAACTGTTACGAATCGAATTCACAACGGCAATATTTTACACAGTCGCCAACTGACATTTCCCCAGCGTAGGAGAGAGTGGAGTACAGTAGCAACCAGGAATATCTCGTAGATTAGATGTGCATAAATAATTTTCCTTCTTGTGTTAAGCACTGAGTTGAATTGAGTTTCATCGGATATTAAAAAATAATAAAATCCTATGAATAATAATAAAAAAATGTAATAGGTTTGGACCCTTCAGAACTAAATTTTTTTGGAGTACAACGAACCCCCGAGCGTCGAACACAATATAGAGTCCCGTGATAGAATATTCTGAACAGACCATATCAGGCCTGATATGAAAATTGGCCAAATCAGACTACATGTATGCCTTGATATTTCAAAATATATGTATCCTTATCAATCTATATCAGATCTTATTAAGTTATATCAGGATTAACCGGATAATTGTACGTAAACAAATATGCTTACATACTGGTATGTAAGTCTAATATGACCAGACATAGCGATATCAGCCTATATTAAAGTACACCGAAAGAAATAGATACTACCCGATAGTAAAAATATACTATCAGATAGTATATTGGATGCTTCGTGTAGGGATCACTCTCTGGAGTGCAACAGTTAGTATAATTATAGTCATGGTTAATATCTGATTGTACCAAGTACATACCGTATAATAACCCTTACAATACACATAATACACGGTACTATCCAAATACTACCCGATAGTATATATTATTTAGTATATCGGTTAATTATATTTAGTATATTAAAAATCTTATTATATTATATTATATTATATTATATTATATTATATTATATTATATTATATTATAAGTATATTTAGTATATTAAAAATCTTAGTATCTATTTCTTTCGGTGTAGATCCGAAAATTTCTTTTGACGGAATCACAAAAATCATTAGTATATATGTCAAAATCAAGACATATCAAGCCATATCAAACTTGATCATAATTTTTATTATGAGTATATCTAGCTATATATACCCATGTAAGGTTATACCAGGTCATATCAGGACGTATCAGAATATATAAAATAATGATATATGCACCTAACAAACTATATCAAGTCATATCAAGGTATATATGGGTATTGATATGGGCATATCAAGTTGATAAGATTTGATCCGGCTTGATATGGCCAATTTTCATATCAGACCATATCAGGATATATTAAAATTAATATATTGGCATATCAGATTTTATCAGCCGAGATATAGTTATATCAAAAATTTTGATATGGCCTTATCAGGTCATATCAGGCCTGACCACAATATTTTTTCACGGGGTGGGATACAACGTGTCACTGGATCATATACGTCGACAATGGCCCGTGAATGAAAATGAAAAATACTTATGGATTTATGCTCTCGAAACAGATATTTTTTGCTCATTGTATTCAAAATGAAGAAGCTAATCTTATTTTCCGAAGCAACCCAGATATTCAAACGTAACGGATTGTATTATTGTCTGTGCGTGCATGGCACTCTGTGTTTTCTTTTTATTAGCATAACATGTTCCAAATTACTTGACACCTTGTAACCTCACTAGTGGGTAATTTGATAAAAATCTAATTATTGAAGCATCTACGATCATTTTACGGTTATGATTCAAGCAGTATTGTGGACCTTAAGGTCCATAATAATCGATTATAAATGGTATTTTCCTATTAAGCTGCTGAATTAAAAGCGTAAAAAAATACAATAACTAAATTGATTGATAATATAGTGACACATTGTGTTCCATTCTAGCCTATGCCGTTTTAGAATTCGAATTTATCGGTGCACATCCTTGAGCATTGCGATTTTGAATTTGACTAGTAACTGTTGTGTATGTGTAGAATATTGCTACCTTGGATACAACTATAGTGATAGCGATATCTGTGTAGTAGACCATGCCACATAGTGAACTTCGATGGAGACGGTTGTTGCCCTTGTCGAAAATGGCTACTATAAATTTTGATCGTGAATGTTGTATCTTGCGCTGTACAAACGTTGTAATCTTGAAAGGTGTGTTAGCAGAATATTATCATTGTAAATATAGCCGGCGACAGGTTTTCTATCGAGAGTAGGCGCATGTGTAGAGATTCAAATATGTACAGATGAGCATTCTGACAGATGTTGCGTAGAGTGTGGTGTGTGTATAGAATCTGGTTCTGTATAATCGAAGGATTTCCTTTAGATATTCTTTAGGATACATATAGGCTTTTACTATATAGGCTTTTCCCTTTCACTCCCTATTCTATTCCTCGAGACCCCCTAGAAAGTTGTCGCCCGAGTTGAAATTTAAGCCCTTCGAACACCCTTCGCTAAATGGAAATGGGTAAAATATGCAACTTTTGGAAGTCTGTGCAAGGGTCTAAAAACCGCATCTCACTCTGTACAACTTAATTGGAGGTTGAAACATAATAGTTTCAGTCCACAGTAGTCTTGGTTTACTCCAATTAGGTAATATCTGCCTTTTTCGGAGGTTTTGAGCAGAGTCAAAGGAATGGAGGAACCTTCGTGTACCCTGCGTGTACACTACATTTAGGTTTTGACAAGGGTCTAAATTTTAACTCGGGTTTGCAGCTACTTATCCCAATGCACTACGGCTAATATAAATGTATTAATTCACACTGAGTTTTTACCATATACGAAACCCTTAAAAAATCGAAAAAAAGCGGCTTTTAGCGCAACAAACGGCGCACAAGTTAGTGCGCTGCACCAATCAAAGTTGCAACCGCTGCCGAACCATTGAGACTGCTAAAGTAACGGACTGTTCCGCCCTGTTGAAAAGGCCTGATAGAAACCACTAGAAATGGGCACAAACCCTGTAGTTTCACATAGAATCTTATATGGAATTCTATCTGGATCGATGTGGTTTACCCGATTTTTATCGGTTTTTATCAAACCTTTTCAACAGGGCGGCGTCACCGCTGTCGGTTTTAAGTATTGCTGTACGATTATCCAAAGTTCTATTTTAGCCAACTCTGCAAATAATGGATATAAATATTTTTCAATCTTACCGGGTGTCGGAGGCGTAGAACCTCGGGAGGGCATCACGCTTTCGCCAAGGTTCCCCGATGATCCACCGCGCGCTGAATAAAGTCCTTTTGCGCCGCGTGCAGCACTTGCCTGAACCCTGAGGGTCTCCAATTTAACGGGAGATGGTATGAACCCGACATCGCTGCCCTCTTTCACAAGTCTTCCGATCCACCAGTTGTTGTCGTACTTTTCCTACGTCGGGCCAACGAGAAATCAATATTACCCCTGTACATCTACTCTGATTATGATCGAAGACCAATGGTCGCTTCTCCTATACAATTTCGAAAGTTACCTTAATGTGAAGGAAGTCACGAACATCGAAGCTGACCGCCGAGCCGTGTACAGGCGAGTCATCGTCCACACTACCATCATAGCTAACGTTCGTCCTCACGGCGAAGGCTACCGGCTTCGTCTGTAAAATAACGAATCATTGTTGATTACACTTGTCAAGTTTTGAATGTTGTTGAGATATCTCTTACTCCCAGTCACCGTTAAAAACGAGTAAATAATCGAGAAGACACTGTTGACTGAGTGATTGAGACAAATAAAGCGATTTCCTCAACATGAGTAACTTAGAGTAATATTTGTCAATTATTTTGAGGATTTAAAAAATATCTCAATTTCAGTATTAAGGTCGTTGCGGGGTTTGAAAAATTGTGCTAACTTTCATCACTACGTTTTATGCGGGTTCTCATATGGCTTTTTAATACACTCTGTGCGAAAAACCCACTTTTGCGTCTTGTCAAATAAAATATTGTACAATATTTAACGGACAACCTCTTTTTCGTTTGGTGTCATTGTTAACTTAACAGTTATGTTCGTGAGAGTTTCATAAATTATATTTGAAATGTCGACACATTTTTTCTCATGCTTATATTACTTTTCATAGAGTCATTATGTTTGTCGTGGATAATGTTTACGTGCAAAATTACGTTCATATAACATATACATTTTTATGTCGTAGATAGAATCCACAGGCACAACTTTTGAGATCAACTACGCAAATCCTGCTTGTTTGTGATTTGAAAAAAACCTTCATCATCGTTGGTGACCGCATAATCATTTATAGCGTCGTATTTTTGTGGAAATGAAGATCAATAACGTTGATTTTCTAGTACTTTAAATGCTCACAGAAACATGCCATGCCGACGACTTTTCCTCGAATATTTTTACCGAAGGTAACAGTTCCAGATGTAAATGTTATTATTTTTTTATATATAAAGGTGCAGATTATTTCTCAAAAACAATAGGTTAAAGTTATGAGTGAATGAACAGATAAGCAAAACGTTTTGTTGATTATAGATTTCTATGAAATATCATATTTTAGGATTTTTGTTGAAATTTTCAACGCACGAACAGAACGTCGCATTATTGGGGCGGTGTCATAATTCGGCTGACTATGAGCTCGAATGACATAACCTCGAATCGTTATAAGATCAAACGATCATAATCTCGAATGGCCATAAGCTCGAATGGTTCAAATCTCGGATGGCCATAAGCTCGAATGGTTCAAATCTCGGATGGCCATAAGTTCGAATGGTTATAATCTCGAAAGGTCACAAGTTCGAATGGCTATGATCTCGAAAGGTCACAAGTTCGAATGGCTATGATCTCGAGAGGTCCCAAGCTCGGAGGATTTAAACTCGAATGTCCATGAAATCGAATGATTTTAATCTCGAATGGCCATAAGGTCGAACGGCTTTGAACTCGAATAGTCATAAGATCAAACGGACTTAAACTCGAATTGTCATAAGATCGAATGATTTTAATCTCGAAAGGTTACAAAGTCGAACGGCTATAAACTCCATTACAACCGTTCAGGCTTGTGACCTTTCGAAATAATAACAGTTCGAGCTTATGACCTTTTAAAATTATAACCGTTCGAACTTATGCCATATTCGAGAAAACGCCAGCAGTAGCAATGGGGTCAATGGTCGGACGAGTAATGGCTACGAACCTTTGGCTGCCAATATTGGTTAAATTCTGAACCAGACCTGGCTACCAGTTCTGGTCTGTGTTCACTGGCCGAGTAGAGGCTTCCAATATTGGTCGAGTGGTGGCTAAGAACCGTTGGTTGCAACTACTATGGTTGTACCCCGAACCAGTGCTGGCGCCCAACATGGGTTAATGTTCACCGGCCGAGTAAAGGCTATCAGCAGTGTGGCAATGTTGGAGACCATTGCTTCAGTTCCAATACGTTTTTCACGCATGTCTGCCCGTGGGCAGGCATGGGCGATTATCCTGATGCCAATAATTAACATGACCTCAATATCGTGTACCGTCGGCATCACTAGCGACGGCCAGCAAAAAAATATTTCCTTACCGAAGTTTTGAACCAGATTTTGCACTCGAACTTTTTTGGATCGGTCATTTTTTTATCCTTCATTTTTGACTTGAGATTGGTAATCGGTTGTCTTGAGAAACCTGAGTACTCAATTTTATGAAAATGAAGTCACTTTTTGCATATTAGCCGCCATATCGGATTCGAAAAGTCTCTCTGTTTTGTGTTTTATACAAATGATATAACTTATTGCCATTTTAACCGCCATATTGGATCCTTCATTTTGAATTTATGAATTCGGACTTGGGTTCTTTAATCAGTGGCTTCACAAACGTCCTGTACCAAATCTTATCCAAATCCATGTGATGTCTCTTCGATTGTTGTTCTAGATTCAACTATTATGGACTTAAAGTATAAGCAATTTATATAGTCGGTTTAGTCGAGTGGATAGCGTGCTCGTTAAGCTTGTTTCAACTACATATTCTTCAAGTGCAATTTCTGAAGCATATTCTCATCAAATTTCATGAAGGCTGGATCATTAGATTTTTAGCTGTAAGTATTTCAACCGACCGTTAACACAAAGTAATGATAAATTTGAACCACATTGCAGATTATGACAAAATTATGTACTAATCATCATTATACAGTGCCGATTTCATGTGCAAAATTTAAGTTAGTCGTCTCGTTTTGCTAAAGTTAGAGCAACAACGCAAATTTTTAAAAACATTCGAAACTCTATATAATTGGAACCGCTTTACCGACTTCGCTGAAATTCAATACTTTCACAAAAGTTAGAGCGATCACGAAATTTTCTTAAAAAATTCAAAATTCCATTAAATCTGCATATATTAATACATTCAATTAAAAATCACGTCAATTACCGAGCAAATTTTAAGCTCTATCCATCCTGCCGTTCGTGAGTTATGGACAATTGAATTTTCGGTGTTCGGAGCACACACGCATACACACGTGTACTCGCACACGCTGATGCGCACGCCCACGCACCCACGCACGCACACGCGCACACACACGCACACTGTGTTGATGAATGAAATACTTAAAAATGATTTCGTAGCATTTACAGGACCCAATGAAGCGCCCCAAGCATTACTGCCCCTTAGTTGGGCCAAGTAGAGATCAAGATTGGATTCCCTATCATGACGCTCACGAGAGTGCCCGGAAATTAACTTGTGGAGATTTTCCTCAACCCAAATGGGGCCCAAGACGGGATTCCCATTCCCATCTTTGGCTTAAGCTAAGCCTATAACCGGCCCATACTTAGTCGCGGACGCCTATATCAATTTCTGCACGGGTTGTAATTGTACTAAGAAATCTTTAAAAATATCACATAGACACCTTTCAGTGGTATTCGACATAACCAATTACAGGTCAGATGGTCGAAAAAAAGTGGGTGAATTGGCTGAGAATGATTGATACGCCAATGTTAGCAATCTCGAATTGAGGCTTGGGCCAATCATCGGCCATATTAGACGGCCCTTCATGGGAATGGATAAATGGTACACCACTGTATTCACGTTTATCGCGATATCGCATGCTGGCCTGAGTTAATTGACTCAATTATTTATAAGTTTCATACGAATCGGCGTTAGGAGTGCATGGAAACGGAAGGCGGTGATATGTCGTCGCGTCGTGAATTAAACTTTGCTAAACTCAACAAGAATACTCTTTTATCATTCTCTCACCGCAACTGTCCAAGTGACAGCTGATGATTTACCCCATTCTTACACTTCGCTAGTCTTAGATGCACTCCGATCATCGTTGATGTAGTGAATTAGTGCAAACACATGCCTCCTTTGTTTTTGGAGCTTGCGATACATGCATCGACAACATAATGAACAGTTTGTCCAATAACGCTGAACGGTGTTGGGACATTTTTTACTGCATTGTATAATTCTTTAACTTGACACACATATCCCGAATCCCGTTCTGGTTAGTAAATCTATAACTTTGCGCGACCGCAGTTAGATTTCTACTGCCGAGTGTTATAAACATAAACACCGGCATAACGTAACCAGTCAACACCGAGCCGATGGAAATTCACTTACAATTTTTACTAATAAATCAAAAAGTATTCGTCCGCCATAATTAGGGATGACATAAATGAATCAACTATTCCATTTTCAATTTATAACGATAATTTTCAGCCGATTCACTGCAATCGGCAACACTCCCTTGAAATATTTTCTATATATTGGAAGATATATATACTAAGAGTTACTACTTTTTCGGTAATACAATATTGCAAAAGATTGCAGATTGTTAGATCAAAATTCCTGTTCACCTGTTTTCATTTTATTCTGTGGCCTGAAGAACTCACCTAGAGTATTAGCCGCAGTCAATCTTGTATAATGAATTACTGCATTGAGAGAAAGTGCAAAAGGCTCGATGACCAATAAGTAGTCAGCTGGCCGAGGTAATCGTCTGTTACGTCTTGTCTGATCCGACGTATCTCGGGACTGAATTGTATATTTGCGATGTCGACGATGATTTTATTGTTGGCAAGCCTTTAACCTTGAAGTATAAACAATGATACCACCTGGTACGACCGTCTTAATACTAGTACTAACAACGACCGAAAGTTTTTGCACCACCGAGTGAGTATCGCAAACAAGATCAGGTAAAACTATGAAAACACCCTGATCAGTTTTGCCCTATGAGTCCCTTGATTCTCCTACTTTATTTCGTGACCTGACATGGTTATGGAACGATATCCGATAAAATTTGACTGCAATTTTGTAACGGCAACTACCGATTCGTACGATAGTTGTGAAACAACAATAAATTTAATTTCTATGTCAGGGGCTAAAGTATAAGCTGAGGCACTTATAGGGTAGGTCCAGGCTGAGTTGTTTCAAGGTCGCTTGATTCTTACACCTAATGAGGTAGACGTAGATCACGCCAAATCACCATCAGTCAAGCTTTCTATAATAGAGGTGGCCGTGACATTATCTGATCAGGTCGAAGTGAAGCTTTCCTAATGAGAAAAGGCTTTACCGATTTGAACCTTTTAGCGATAACCATTTGAGTAAAAATATGCCGCAAACTGCCAAATCGGTGAGGTACTTAACCAATAGAACGTGTCGGTTTACTCTGTTGGAGCTTAATTTAAGTCCGATAGAGTACACCAACGCGTTCTATTGGCTAGATTTGAATTAAGCTGCAATAGAGTAAACCGACACGTTCTATTGCTAAGTACCTCACCGATTTGGCAGTATGCGGCATATTTTTACTCAAATGGTTATCGCTAAAAAGTTCAAATCGGTAAAGCCTTTTCTGATTATGAAAGCTTCACTTGATCCTGATCAGATAATGTCACGGCCACCCCTATTATGGAAAGCTTGACTGATAGTGATTTGACATGATCTACGTTTAACTCATTAGGTATAAGAATTAAGCGTATAGAATACCATAGTTTGTACATCCTCTGTAGAATTTATCGTAGTACTGTGCAAAGATCCTGGAGTAAATGGAAAAATTAATTTTTCCGAGTCAATACGCGCCATAGACTTAAAGCTGAGAGACTATGGCGCGTATTGACTCTGCAATATTAATTTTTCAATTTACTACAGGATCTTTGCACAGTACTACGATAAATTCTGCAGAGGATGTACATACTATGGTACACGAAGAGGGAATATCGGTGGGTTGCTTGTTTGCTCGATAAATTGGTTTTATACCGTGTTTTCCGCAAACCGGGAAACGGCGAGGCGTGTCGGGGCGGTACCAAGTAGACGAGGGCAATGCGAGCATCATAGTGAAATAAGTATCTAGCGTCCACCCGACTAGGAAATGTAGTATACGATAGAAGCTAGAAGATACACACCGTGACGCTTTCTTCGTTTCTTATTTCTTTCTACTCAATATCGCTACTCGGTTCGACCTGGATCCCACGATTTCTGACGCTAAAGAAGCGTAACGTAGTCCTAAACGATGACCCGTTTGATGCAGATCAAAGTATCGATGAGTACTTGCAAGTTATTATTATTAGTGTTTTCCTTGGATATAAACCATTCTACGGTATCCACTCGAAAGATTGATATTCATTAAATGGATCAATATCGCGGAAAATAATTAAGTGGAAGTATTGATTGTACAAATGCTTCTTATAACTTTTTTTTTCGATATCGGATGCTGGCACAAACACGAAATTCTGTGATACACCTTAACATGTTAGTGCAGAAATTGAGGTACTTTATCTATGGGCATTTACTAGTTATACTATTTACCAAAAAAAAATTGTGCAATGCACTCCATTGATGGTGCACAGTTATGAGATAAAATCGAACTGATGTCTATTCGGTTGGTTTTGAGGTTCATTGTGGGTAGTTATTAAATCTGTTGATTTACTTTCAATTTCTTTGTTCGTTTCAGACTGTGTTAACTCTAATCATAATCCGATTCTTCGGTTTACGACATAAGCAGTCGATTTTTTATGGATCGGTCGAATTTTCAATTGTTATCTAATCCTTCGTATTAAATGGACTGTCGGGTACACATGTGTTTAGAATAGATAAAATCTATACTGACGGTCTATTGAATTGTAAGGTACTCCGCTAGGGACAGAACTAGGGCGACCTCCCCGCATGTACTACGTGGCCAAATGCGTGTATTTACATACTGGACTACGAGTCACTATTATGAGTGTGGAAAACTCGAAAAGTACTTTATTATTCCCGAAATAACACCTATCGTTGCACTGCGCAGAGCTTTCTACAATAATAAAGACTTATACGTGACTGCAATCTATGTACAGTCCCAGATAGGAATATTTGGTTACGGGGAGAGCACGGTGGCGATACTTCACGGCTCACCGTATCGACACGGTGCCGTTAGGTGCTTTTAAATGTGTCGGCATTGTGACGACACGGGCTGCTGATGGTGCACTGAGCTCCCACGGTTCCAGTATATCGTGCTACTGCAAAACGTGGTAATCATGCGGGTGTACGTGCTTTTGGCATGTCGTGCTGTTACAATGCCGTCTCATTCAAAAGCACCTAACTGCACCGTGCCGTCACGGCACTTAACATGCTTTTCTATATCTGGTACTATGAAATAATTGGATTTTGGTGGTTTTTGTCGAACCGACCGTCAATCTTTATTTGAACTCTGCGCAAAAATCAGTTGTAACACGGTTGATTTTAGTAATACCGATCATAAGCCCAAACTTGGGATATGCTTTACATGGAACACAATCGGTTTTAGTCGAACCCATTCGCAACCAGAGCGTAGGATCTTTGCAATTGTTGGACTATGGTTCTTGTAGAACCATCCTCAATCCAACTGTGGCATGTCCTTTGCTGTGACATTGTTGATACATGTTTGTTTTTCATGAAACCGCCTATATAATGCTGCAATAGACCCACTTAAATTGAACGCAGAAGTAAAATTAACCTCACTGGAAGCAATTGTTGAGAAAGATGTTCGGGTCATGGCTAGATAAGAGAGAACAGCTGTATGTCTCGCATCTTTGGGAAAATCTCTTACGTCTATCCTTAAACTCAATCGTCCAGAAGATTTAGTCCTTTTTGAGGGTTTGAGCAATGCGGCAAGACTTCTGGGAGACATACAGCATGATGATTCGTTGAGAAGAGTTGCTCAATTTTGTCCAATTTAAATACGTCTCTCAAGGACAGTTCGAAAATTTGAAGGAATAGCTGAAGGCTACCAATCTTTTGGTGCGGACGTCGGAAGATCTTAAAGCGAAATAAAAGTAGAGATTTCAGTCTCTAAAAACCCCATGGGCCCGTTTTGCCGGATGCCGTACAAGGAACGAATGACACACTACAGGCAGAACAACTCTGGCAATCAGACAACTTCAACCAACAGAAGTCACCACGAAAATTATAAGAGGGGAGACCAGGGAAAAGCCTCACGAGACCAGAATCATAAGAAGCGCAGTCACGCGAGGAAATAGAGGTGTGTAAGCAAGTCATCTGGCAAACAGAGATTTTTCCAAAACTGGTGGAAAGATTTATTCATTCTACGATGGATCAAAGAATATTCGATCGTTTTTGATGCTCAACCAGGTGAGCTATTTCCTCCGAGAAAGTCATCGTGGTCGTCTAATGATGGTTATCGAATCGGTGATAGAATTAATGAAATATTAAACAAGGACACCGTTGAGGAATGGCAGGAAGTCAAAGATCAATTCGCATTCTCTATCTTTTGCCGAAAGCGAACAGATCTTCCAGATTTATATTGAAGCTCAGAAAATGAAACGAATTTGTTAAGTTCGAATATTTTTATTTAGAAGATCACGAGGCTACGTTGTTTCATTGCCATGATTGATGTTAAAAATAATTACTACTTCATTCCTATGGCCGAGACTGATCGAATATTTCTATGGTTTCGTTTCAACGGATTTTTTTTTTTTTTTGTTTCAACAGTTTACTCTTCGTTCTCACTTCTGTTTCATCAAGAGACACGGTAGCGTCTCGAAGCCAAGTTTTAAAAGAATTTGTATACTGCCTGAAAAGACTCCTCACGACACGAGACGCTAGCGCTACCCTTATTATTTGAAACGTCGCCCCTTTTTCATCTGCTACGAAATCTAACTAGAATTATCTGAGTCAAAACTTCGCGGACGCCGAATGTATCAGCTTAAAATATATATATATATATTCTCATATCTGACCACATACAATCAGAACTCACACATCGAAACGAATGCGTCCGATTGCATGTACGTGTGAAGAAAAGACGCATACAACATTAGCTAGTAACGACCGCAACGAGAGCTTTACCCGAAAAAGTCTTCTGATGACATGAAGTGACAGGTCGTGCGTGCGTGATTATTATTCTCTCCAATGTTATGATTCAAGAATAATAATATTCTCCATAGTTTTCGGTGTTTAGGTCGATCTCTCTATGGTTTCAGATGTCCAGGTCGACGTCTCCATAGTTCTCTGTATCCACGTCGACGTCTCTGTAGTATTCAGTATAATCTTTTGTAATTTTTTTTTTACTTGTGAAATATAATGATGAGAGCTTTAATCACACATATATATATTAAACTCTGAGGAAAAATAACTAAATAGATGTATCGTGGAAAACTAGTCAGCGATACAATTTGTCACATGTAAATTCTTCAAACTTATTTCTTCAAACCTATCTGAAAAAATAAACCAACTCTGAAAAAATTAGGTTTTTCATAAGCAAATATTTGAACAATCGCCTGTAGATTCATTATTTTTTTTCTTTTTCAATAATTTTTTAAATAAAAAAAGCTTAAAAACTGTTACAAGAAAAACCTTCCTCACTTTGGCTATAAGTTAGATGATTTTGTTCTTAAACAAAGTATTTTTCAGTTTTTTTTTCAGATGTTTAAATTATGGCATTCGATATGTCACTTTTAAAATATATTATTAAAAAACTGCGATAAAAAAAATAAATAGTATATTATGCCACAAGTGCGTAAAATGTGATTTTATTCAAGAAAATTCTTTTTTAAATGGCTCATACATTTTCATAATATTAATTGTTAATACAACTTCAAAAAATTTTACAAAACAAAAGAAATAGATAACAAACGCGTTACAACGCAATTGATTTATTCAATTCAATCGATCAATTCGAAATACGTGTTTACTCAACGTTTAGTAAGGCCTTACTGAGTATAAATCGAAATATAAATCGGGATCGAAAATCGTTTGTCAAGTCAATAGAATAGTGCCCTCTGACGACATATAGACTCCACTACTCATATATACCGGAATATAGCATAGGAAGGTCACCGATCATATTTTCCCATCAAATATGACGATTTGTAACTTTTTTTAAAATTTTACGCGTACTGGTGTGTGAATATTCATTTTACACAACAAAAACAGTACGGAAAAACGAATTTTACGCATACTACGTCAACATTTTTTTTTCGCGTTGTTGAGGGTCTAACTAAGCCTAGATAAAACCTTGGAGCGACACTCCAAGGTTTTAATGACATATCATGTCAGGGGCAAGCCAAGTTTTTTTTATAGCGAATCATTACTGATGAATTTTACTTGACTAATATATTGCATTGGTTTTAATATTTTTGTAAGGGATTTTTAGCATGGAATTTTTTTATTTACAAAGAATTTTTTTTATGATGGCTACACTTATGCGAAATCGATAAATCATCAATCATGCCGAGATCTTCTTGATTTTTGGACAGATGGTTAATAATTACTTAAGAGGCTTTATTTAATTTATTACTAAAAGTTTTATTGAGATAATCGGCAATGAAAACTAAGAATTATTCGATCATTCAGAGAATCGTTTACAAAAAGTCGAAAACATCGGGTTCTTATAAACTATTTATCAATTAATCAATAAATATTCTATCTTAATTAACGATTCATGAAGTAATCAGTTAATTTCTGATTTTTATTGTAAAATATTTAGTGGGAAGGTTCTCGACGAATAGTAGTTATTCGCTACTGATCATCATCGCTGTGGTTACCGTTATTTAATTAATTGATTGAGAATGGACTGCTCCATTCAAATAAGCCGAACGTTAATCTGTTACATTCTAGAGACAGAAAACCGCACCTCTTTTGGCGAACAATTACCCTGACGGTCGCGAGATTAGGCGGTGAGCGTTTCACTTGAGTGATCCCGAAAAAACGTGTTTTAAATATAGTGGATTTATTCGAACATGTCGTTGATGGAATGAAAACATGATGGAGGTTACTCTAAAGAAAATGTTTTTCTATGCCGTACTTTGTGGCTAACTCAAAGGAAGTTAGTTTGAAATAACTGTAGGACCTTTGAACCAATGGAATCAATTCCTTGCGTTAAATACATCACCATGTTGCGCTTTAACAGAAAATTTAATTCAGTGAGCCTCGGAACTGCTGAACGAAACGTAGTATGCTATTCTGATAAAATGTAAGATTACAACAAGACGTAGACAGTACTTAATTGGAACACCACGAATGGTTAAGTGAATTACACGATTTGATTCAATAATTGAAATTATTTTCATGAAGCAACCTTATTTAATTAAATTAAATTATTTAAAAAACTATGTTGTGCATAGCCGAGCTATGTATATTGTTTCCTTATTAGTCATGATCCTTCACAAATCCATTGCTACGAGAAATGATGTTAAGCAATTTTGATTTTATTTTAGTGAAACTCTATGGAATATGAAATATTGATAAAAGAGCAATGTGGAAGGTTCGACTTTGCATCTTTGTTGCAAGGAAAATGAATATCATAACCCGTTTCAGTAAATGAAAAAAAAAATCAAGCTGGTTTGTTCGAAAACCGCCTGGAGGTATACTCGAAGAAGAAAAATTGAAAATTATGACATTTTGACGTATACATTGAGTGTTGGGTGATTCATTCCAATCAAGTCTTGTATACTATAAGACATCTATGCAAGCTTCAAATTCGATAACGTAAAACTTAGCAGGTTTGTGATATTGCTTTATGTCCCGAACCTACTAATTCCATCGTAGTCGAAAAATCCCACTTTTTGTTGAAATTATGATGCTTCGATTAGTGTTGTCAAATTGAGTATCATTCAGTTCATGTAAATTTATTTGTTGAGAAATGTCGTCTTGATATTTCAGAATTTGCATGATTTGGACATGCATAGAAAGATAACGACTCCATAAATGCCCGAACCCACTAACAGATTCGCGTCAAATGTAATGCTCAGTCGCTCTTTACTGTACACTGAAAAAAAAAGTAGTTGAAGAAACCAATAAATGGGTTTCGACAACCGCTCGAAAGAGTTTCTATAGCGTCAACTATTTCGTGGGTTATGGCAATCACTCGTTGGTTATAGGAACTACTCAGTTGGTTGGTTGGTCGTACGAACGACTCAGTTGGACGACGGAACTGCAATGCGCTTGCGTCACAGTAAAAATAACACAGCGATTGGTTACCGGAACTAACTCGTTGGTATCACAAACTATTTTTCCATAACCAATCCCGTATACATCGGTTTGCGGCTTCAAGTTAGTTGCGACAACTAATTCGTGGTATAGCATATGCTGGAGATGGTTCTCGCAACTACTCATTTTTCTCAGTGTATGCCCCTAATATACAACGTTTGAGACTTGTATTTTACAAAACTGCAACAGCTAGAGTCTGAAAACCAAGATTTTCCATACACACACTCATATATATGGATCATTCCATCACGATTCGACCTGGGTCTGACCCTCGACCTCCCCGATTTAGCCCGTGATCTTCTGTACGATTGGTTAAACTGTCAAATGTCTCAGATTTTCCATTCTATTTTTTCTATGCAAATTTGAAAAAAATTTTTTACTAAAGTAATATATCGCATGCCATAATTAAAAAATCTGAGAAAATTCTGAAACGTCAATAGGATCGCGCCCATAGTAGATTGTTTCTTTTTGTGTTTTTTGATAATTTTTTAATTAAAAAAGCTTAAAAACGCTATAAAGAAAAATCCCATCTCCGTTGGCTCGTTGTTAGAAAATTTCTATATCAAACAAAGTATCTCTCAATGAATTTTTAGATTTTTCAATTATGGCATCCAATATGTCGCGGTAAATAATAAAAAAATAAAAATTGCATAGTCAACGTAAGGAAATGAATCTGGTGCATTCGAAGATCGAACCAATCCTACAAAAAATTACGAACTAAGTTGGGGACGTCGAGAATAGACTCCGGTCGAATCGGAATGGAATGCTCCATACACTTTTTCTAAAACACATTTCTCGACAATGCAGACCAGTTGAAGTATCCTGAAGAACAGATCTAAAAATAATCGTGAAAAAATTGACCGAAAGTACTCTAGAGTACGTCAAGTAGTAACATTTTAGTAATTAAAGAACTTATGTAAGAAATTTCCAATACTCCTATCGGGTTGCCGATTAAGATTGAAGCGAAAGAGAGTGTGTGTATATCTGCAGTAGGGTGTGTAAAAAAAAAATATATATGTATATATATATTTTTTTTTTCAGGCGAAACTACGTATTTTGACCTCAATACACACCTCCCACGCAGAAAACGCAACTAAATATATATATATATATGTATATATTTTTTTTTAATCGACATTTCATGGAATAAAAAGACCTCAATTGAGGCACCTCTAAACATTATTTTCCAGCAAATTCCTTTGGCACACTCGATTTTCAGGTCAACCCCTCAAGTTTAAGCCATGAAGACCGATGGAAAGTGCGATAATTAGTAGTAAGAATCAGCAAAAAAAATCGGTATTTCTCTGGTTATCGAAGAAAAGTGAAAAAATCCGAAGATTATCGCACTTTTCTTTGGTCCTCATGGCTTAAACTCGAGAGGTTGACCTAACAATAGAGTGTGTCAAAGGAATTTGTTGACAAATAATGTTTAGATGTGCCTCAATCGAGGTCTTTTTATTATATGAAAATTCGAATAAAAAATATATATATATATTTAAGCGCGTTTTCTGCATGGGAGGTGTGTATTGAGGTCAGAATACATACTTTAGCCGTAAAAAAACAAAAAAACAAAAATTATGCTTCATTTCACACACCCTAATCTGCGGTGAAGATATATTAACTGTCGTGTTTTCCTCATACAATTTTTATTTGTAGATTTGTTCTATTGTAACCGAAACAATTCTGATTTATGCCATATACACATTTTGGGTACTTACCCTGGCTTTTTCGAGCTGATTTAACGCCTGTCTCTCCCTTTCACGTCGCAAGCTCTCCTTCTCTTCGTCCAGCGAGAGATCCGAGCTCGGCTGCGAGTAATTGGAGTCTGCCGAGCCCTGAAACACGATATTAAAGACGAAACCATAAACAAATATTATTTTTACGACTCAATTGATTATTATCAATCGATATGCTTAATACATTTTCTACCAGTTAGTTTATATATTTTACTTCGTTCTTTACGTAATAGAATATATAGCGAAAAATTTAATTTCCTCCATCGTGACTACAAGAGTCTCCGTAGGGACAAACCGTTCCGCCCTTTATTGCTTTAGTAATGTATTGCTTTCATTATCTATAGTTCATGTGCTGCTTACGTAACAATCGCTCTAGCTAAATTACAACAAAAGACTATAGTTCAATTAGCTATTGGGCTTTCGGTATCACTACGCAGGAAAGCAAATGAGAGCTCATGGAAATGTATTATCTTCGTGAAAATACATATCTGTTCGAGTCATGGAACGATCGATATTCATATAGCGAAAGGCAGAACAAAAGGTATACCAGAATTAGAAACGCCTGGAACTGAAATTTTTTAAATTTATTACTTGATAATATTCGTGAAGAGACTCATCAAAAAGTGCTGATGAAATAATAAAATTATTCTACGGTAGATATAATTATTTACTTGACAAATATTTTTAACGCTTTGCTACTACAATGGCACGCGTCATTGTTTCAGAAATTATTAACCAAAATAGTGGCATCCTCATAGCATGGGTTTTTAAAAAACTGAAAGTACTGCGTGGTTTCGATGCAAATAGCTCAACAGGTGTGACAAAGTATTAATATCTCTAGTCTCACTTTGATATGTATTACGGACTCTACGATAAATTATGCGGTACAGCTTTGTAAATATCTTGCAGTAATTTTTTTTTTGGTCTTCTCTCAATATCATTCATTCATGCAGTTTGAAGAATAGGTTGAATTGATCGTTATGGGTGTTGAAATTCGACCCACTTTCTGTCAGTGGTTCATAACATTATTTGCGGGAGATATAGTTTTTGTGCAACATTGCTGAGTTCCAGTTAGATAGCACGACCTTGACGCATTGCACATCTTTTAGGAGTACGCAATAAATTCTTATGGGCGCAGAGAAAATGTGGAGAGAACGGTGTAAAGCATGAAGACCACACATACACAAATGGGATTCACCGATACGGAAAAAGAAAGGGACGCAGGGATGTAGGTCTATATAAATATAGAGGGCTGTAGCCGTGGCAACGGCCTCGAGTCACGGTGGGTGACACAGAAACAGCCCTTTGAAGTTTTGCAGTCATGACGAAACCTTTAAAGCTCCCTCGCGAGTTATCACCTATAGTCAACATTTTTAGTCTCTGTTTGCCCTTCACGAACTTTAAATTTATTGTGAATGCGGATCCAGACGTGGTCTTCACTTTTCTTTTAACTTGGATGTTCAACATTTTTTACTAATTCTATGTGAGAACCACCTTGACTCCATTTTTCCATCGTAGGTGTGATTTGAGAATTTTCGAAAATCCGGTATGACGAATCAACTCTACGCGGTAATCACAATCTTTTGTGATGTCATTTCTTATAAAGTCCATTTTTAAATGCAAATGACGGCTACTTCATCATTGTCATTTGACCATCACACGTGACGAAGAAATGACTGGAGCATCTGATGAGTAGCGAAATGACGCTCATTTATTGTTCGGTCACAAATTGGTCATGAAATTCCGAATGAGCGAATGTCTTTCGACGTTATAAATGATCGATGAATCAACATCAGTCTCGTTGCGCGGTGAAGGTCATCCATTTTTGAATTTTTCGAAAAAACAATTTTTTTTTCTAAATCACGTCAAATCTCAACATATAAACCGAAATGTTCTACAGTCGAAAAATACCATACAGCCCTGTTACGTACAAAATTTGGTGCTGATCGGTAAAGTCGTTCGGATTTTATGGCATTTTTAATTATTTAATGAATGTACATTTTCGTTCACAACTTCCGCAAAAGTTAAGAGAGTAAGATAAAAATTTGCACTTAATTAAGATGCGATGTGAGGGTGTTTTAACGGTGTTTCATAGCTGCACACAATATGCATAATTAAAGAGAAATAAAAAGATGCAAAGTAGAACTTTGCACATTGCTTTCTCATATAAAATTTGAAGACAGCTATAAAGGGGATATTTCAAAATTTCAATTTTTAACAAATCTACTTGAGGAAGCCAAAATAAATAATAAATGTCTTTCTCAAAGAGGTAGATTTGTGAAAATTTGAAATTTTAAAACATCCTCTTTACAGTTGTCTTCAAATATTATAAGAGGAAGTAATGTGCAAAGTTCTACTTTGCATCTGTTTTTTTTTAGTCATATATCGGTCACAATCTTACACAACGACGTCACTCGTCATTAGAATGGTTATTTTAAAATTCTTCACGTAACGGTCATTTGACAGTCAAATTATCATCTATGTGACAAGCTCGTATCACAACATGCAATCAACATCGATGATAATCTCAGCAGCTGTTACAATTTGCATTATAACATGTAAAATTTTACTGCATTTTTCTTAAATCGGGTAATAAAATCTAATAACTTTTTTCGACTATATATCTATATATATACCCGTACTATTATTGGTAGATTATTTTTCATCTTAATTGAGGGTCCGCAGGGGATGAATTCGGGTCTGATCAACGTTATCTGATTATCAACTCGAAATGTACAATCTCATTCGGTTTAGGGCTCTGCAGTCGAACGACGAGATTTCTTCATGACGCGAACGTAGAGGGAAGCCGCCGCCCTGTCAAGAATCTCGAAGTTAAAGAACCTAAAAAAAATTTGCAAAGTTTTCAAAATGTTCTAGTCAGCCATGGAATTTTGAGCGAGTCTTTCCAAGTTGGCCATGGAATTTTGAGCGAGTCGTTTCGAGTTGGCCATCAAATTTTGAGCGAGACGTTTCAAGTTGGCAATGGAATTTGGAGCGAGTCGTTTCAAGTTGGCCATGGAATTTTGAGGCGTTTCAAGTTTGCCATGTAATTTCACGCGAGTTGTTTCAAGTATACTCAAGATGTTCGATATTTCAAACGAGGTATTGCGAACGCACCAAGCGTGTGAGCCACAATAACACCCTAGTATATATATATATATATATACTAGGTATATGTATTGTATATACTTGTATTGTATAATGTATATATGCCTCACAAGCCTGAAACATCGTGTTTACAGTCGCAACGTGACTAGAGTTCGTTATCCCACCCCTGGAAAGGTGAAATTAGTATTTACACCAATAGTAGGAACGTAAGAGAAAGTTATATGCGGTGTGACACTTTTTGTTTGGAATTTTTTAAATGTTTTAGTATAGTGTTACAAACCCAGTAAACACAAAAATCGGTTTCGTTGCTACTCTATGACAACTTCTCACTCAGCAATGTAACTGTTATGTGACAACGGTGTTATGTTACAGTTACATTGCTGGGTGGGAAATTGTTATAGAGCAGCAAAGAAACCGATTTTTTGGTTTACTGGGAATGAATTCCAATAGTAATTGGTTTCTCTAAGCTTTTGAGTATACGCAGAAGTCACAATGGATCGTTTATAAAGTCTGATGATATCAAAATAATGGGATCGAGAATAATTTGCGGCATGTGACATTATGCCCCAACAGTGGGGTAACGTGTGACAGATAGATATGTTACAGCCGATGTGAAAAATAATGCACTGCGTACGAAAAAAAAAACTTACATTTGTTCCGAATACTTTTACAACACTTTTTTGTTGGTACATGATGTAGGGTCACCGAATTGATATTTATGTTATGTAATACCTAACCTAGTCTTCGTTGATCACTCGAAGTACCACTTCTTTCATCTTTTTCTTCCCACGGTGCCTTTCGAAGTTTTCCTATTTCTATTTCGGGCTAGTTTCGGCTTATGATATTGTTGTAATAACAGGAACTCCAAGACATCTCTTATATCTAACGTTGAGACACACAATTCAATGTCACATGGTACCAAAAAATAAAAAAATCGTATGTATTGTAATTATTATAATTTTTTCAAGCGAAGTAACGGAAACTTGGGCACTGTAAGCACGAATAATTACTTTGAAAACTAATACCTACAATATGGGTGACCGAGAAATATAAGATAAAATATTTTAGTTTACGTGCAAGTGAAATTATTTTTTAGAGGTTTTCAAATCTATGATGATGTATGATTTTTAATGTTTTTGGCACTATCTGTGTAATCGAAATTCTTTTTTTACTGACTAATTGCAATTTGAGTTATTGCCTTGTACTAAAAATCTAACACTTTACACACTACGAAACAGTAGTATAGGCCGTGTTACATTGTACTCCATTCTCTCCTATGTTCAATACAATATTTCAACGTATAGTAGATATATTTGTATAGTTACGCACGTATACGTACCTATACGTGATCTATATAACATACAGTGGAAGCTCTCATAGCGTAGACCCTCGTAGCGTACATTGGTAAATGGAGGGGCACGTATAAGCGCTGTGATTGGACGATTTCGCAAGAGAGAGTGAGAGACACGAACTTTTCGTGTACCTGATTCGTTTTTTACTTAGCGTGCATGTCTCCGCATTATCTACGCTATGGGAGGTTTCACTGTATATCAAGAATATACTATAGCACAAAAAATAAAATGTTTTAGAATACATATCGGTACCAATTAGTAAACACGGTACGCTTAACTCCGGCCCAACGCGAACAGGATTGAAGAGAGAGAAAAAAAGAAAGCATAACAAGAAGGGGTCTTTATTCTCTTTCTTTTTGATGTGATAATTTTATGATTTTGTGATGGAGTTGACGAAATGAAAAAGCTATCAATAAAAAGAATTTTCACTTGAATAGTATACTTTTTGTGTCTCTGCAGTTCTCGGTGGTGATTAAATAAACCACACCACCAGCTCTCAAGATGTGAGGCTTATTAAACGCAATATCGAGTCATCCTCTGAATGTCTCGGTGTCATATCCACGAGTGATCGAATTTGAGAACGAAATTTTTATGGCGAGGGGTTTTACCTCGATTCATTGCGATCGGGGAACTTTGTGAGTCGATGCGCAGTAAATGATTCGTAAGCTTGAGTGATGGTTTCGCGATTCGTTGCGAGACCCAGTCGAGGCGTGGTCGGAACACGTGGAAGCCATCGTCGTGAAACCGAATGATCAACATTGCGACGGTACATTTATCGATAACATATATATGTGTTGCTCATGTTGACAGTCGAATTCGATAACTGAAGAACTCAAAGGATGCATCGTAGAGAAACGACGGCTGCCTTCTGACACCGCAAGTGTGTTACACTGCAATTATTTCACAAAGTATATGCGTTTACCTTTTATCGCTGGCAATACGCGATCTATGTGTAATAACGATAGTTTTTAAACAAAAAAGTAGATCAATTCTAGAAATGAGAGAAAAATGATACACTCAGAGAAAAATATGGTAATTTAAGGATGTATGATACGTACAGTCCCGCCAAAAGTGAGTTTTAGAGTCAATTTCGATCACTTCCCGATGGGATAAAAATCGAAAAAAATGATGCATATAAAAAGTATTATATAGACGTACGAAAAGATTGATTTCGCATAATAATAATCCCAAAATGTTATTAACAAATTGGTGAAAAAAACAATTGTTCAACAAACAATCAGTCAATCTAACTTTTTTTCTAATGAAAATGATATGTTCATTTATTTGAATGTATACGAATTTCTTCAGATTTTTTTCTTTATTTTGATTTTCATTTTTTGATTTTAAAAAATGTGCATGAAATAACGAGTTTTGAATATGTCTTCCGCATAAAACTCAACTCTACTACTACACTCAAGATTTTTTTCGCAAACCGCATATCCAGAATTTGTTATATTCTGCGCATTTAAAAAAAAAAAAAATCAAAAACAAAATATTGAAAAAAATCTGAACAAATTTGTGTGCATTCAAATAAATTAACATATCATTTTCATTAGAAAAAACTTTAGGTTGACTGATTGTTTGTTCAACAGTGGCAGTTGAAAATATGGCATATTAAACGCGTTTAATATAATTTTCCGATTTTTTCCCATCGGAAAGTGATCGAAATTGTCTCCGAAACTCACTTTTGACGGGACAGTACGTATCATACATCCTTAAAAAAAATAGTTAGACCGACGATAATCTAACTTCAAACGTTGTTTTTGTAAATGTATGCTTCAAACGTTAGGTAAGATTTGTTAAAGTTGATATCTTCTAAGGGTTCTCTTTCGTTCCCTCATTAAATTGAGCTGTAGAAGCGTATTTAAAAAAAAAATGGGAGTGGCCCACTTTGCCCCGTTTTCGATATTTTTATTCTTAGATTTTGTCGATTTAAACACTCAAAATAGATTGGAAAACGTCGTCCATTGGATAATTCGACTGAATTGTATTGTAAAAACGCGTTTTTAATAAAAATTTGGGAGTGGCCCACTTTGCCTCGCATATTTTCCCCCAAATGGGTGGCCCACTTTGCCCCGCACTCCCCTATATTAAAAAAATAGTGACCGGGTTTCTACTAAGCGTTACAGGGTTGTCATAAAAATACGAACGAGGATGGAGTGTATAAAAAAATTTACTTTGCTGCGCCTGACCGTGAAGCGACGGTACTGGTGATGATAATTATGACAATAAAGGCGTAAGTATTACCGCAAAGAATTAACCCCCGAGTGAACATACGCTTCATCGACGCTCCCTTCCGCGGGAACTCCTGCTACTGTGTTATAATCACTCGATCGGCGAGAAAAACTTGAGCTCACAGTGGTGTGAGCTCGTGTATAAACTAGTCATACGGTACAAGAGACTAATTATATTAAGCATCGTCCCTGTGGCGTGCACAAGGTTGCATCGCAATATTTTTAATCTCTTTATCTTTCTCTCGCTCTCTCTCGCTCTCTTTAAGAGGCAGTGATACACCGTCAGAAATTTCGTCGCCCTATGCTAAACGCCTATAGGTCTGTCTCTCTCTAACATAGCCCTGTCTCTCTCGCACTATTTTTCATTTAATTCTTCTAAAAAAAACGGCTGAATAGAATGAGGAGCCAAAAGCTTGGCCCAATTCTACAATACTCCCACGTATCGCCTCAATATGCGGACCCTATCTGTCGTACTGTTTGGGAGAAAACAGCTTCCGAAATCTCTGGGGGGGGCGGAGGCGTCGTATCACTGCCTCTTAAGTTATTTATGCATGTGGGCTCGATTGCAACACCTTATACCTCTGTTTGTGATTTATATATTGACAATGAAACCGGTGTGGTGGTCTAATGGTTAGAGTACTGGCCTTTAGAGCAGATCGGTAGGTCACGGGTTCAACTCCCGGTGCCATAAAAAATTTTCTTCGGAAAATAAGAACATGGACGCGATGAAGCTCTAGATGTATACGTGGGACACACACAGGTAATTGTGGGGGTCACATGTATACAGCTGTAGTCTGTGTTTACATTCTCGACGGAAATCGTGACGTAGCTTCGGTGCCGTGAGACGGACTCGGGATCGGCTATATCAGTATAAGGTTTTTCCGCAATGTTCTCTTATGCCCTTAGCAGAAATGCTATGGCAAATGCGATATAGAGGGGAAAGTTAGATGCGGCCGCATGGGGGCCTGGTTACGGATCCGGACCAGGCCCTGAGGAGGGACTGGTTGCTGACTCGGGCCGACCCTGTAATAGGCGTGTAATGCCTGCAAACGGGAGGAAATGTGAATAAATAAAAATATATGTATTGACAACGTAGTAGATTTATACGAAATTGATTGGCTTAGAACATATGGATCTTTCAAATAAGCATCTCTACATTGTTACAACAATCCCGCGAAGAAAATTTTTTTAGGCTTCGCCAAGGTCGCGACCAATATTCCTCAATTCGCTTGGCGACCTTACGTGAAATTGTCATCAAGTTTCGCAAATGACGGTCCCACTTTTTTTTTCAAAACCGTCAAAGACTAAACTTCAGGGGACCTTAAAGGCAAAATGTTGAGGCCATTTTGAAGCTAAATATTGAGGGCATCTATGGACTTCCCTATTAGGGTCTATAACGGTTTCCCTATTAAGCCCTTATTAAAATGATAAAGAAATTTGATGAACTATTCATTCATCCTTATTTTATTAAGGAATTCTGCCCTTCTTATCAGATATTTTATTCGCATCGAAATCTTGGTATAGACTAATCGCTACAATAAAAATGTATTATTCTATTTTTACAGTGAAGGAAATCGAATCTGCCACTTTGTGACTGGTGTTGTTGTACTGCGCTATAGCTCGTTTCGCCATTTAGATCATATAATTAGAACGTTTTTTTGGCTATTTAAATTACTGTAATATAAAATATAAAGTAAAGATAATGTAATAAACTCGGCATTTTATGGATTTACATGAATGCGTCTAAAGTGTAAAAAATGAAAGCAAATCCTCCCATGTTTTATGGAAATTGGTTATATCGCATAGGGTGCATTATTGTTACCGCCTATAGTTATGTTTCATGGGAAGTATCTGGGTGCATAAGGTCATACCGATCTAAGAATCAGTGCTAGAATAGATGACCATTTGACTGACACTAGCGGTCCATAGTTCGATAGGGGATCACCAATTTTGCCTTCCATATTAGTCCTTCACCTGGCAAATTTGTAATTGATTTGCTTACTACGTGCCATGAATTAGACTGAGTGGACCCTTAAGTATTTAACATATCCAGCCCTTATTAAACTTCGCTATGGAAACGTCGAATATTATGATATAGTCCTTATCCGTCAAAACCTCACTAATTTGGGCCGGAATAAGATAAGACATAAGGAACATACACAATCTAAAAGAACTTGAAGAATCGAAGAAATCTAAAGAACTCAAAGTATATTTTAGTTAAAGCAGGAGGGGGAGGGGTCCACCGCCCTAATCCCCCGCCGAGTCATTAACGCTTATATAATTCTCCGGAAATTATTATTGTTAATTATTATTGTTCCTGGATAGGTTATATATGTCATATACATATGAGAATGTTTTATTTTTGCCTTTTAATGTTTTTCCGGCCCTTGAGGGGACCAAGTCACTTAATAAATAAAAATAAAAACTTTTTGTTTCATTTTCGATTTGGCTTCTATAATATGTAGACGACATACCCACCAAATTTTAAATTCCAAATCAATACGAAAACTACAGGCATTTGAATGATTTTGTTAAATAACGGGTTCTGATGGCACTTCACATTCTAGGTACGTGTATGAATCCACAATAATCGTGTGACTGGCGCCACCGTGTTACAAATAATAAATCATTCAGATCAAATCGAATGGTAGAAAATCAGTTTTGATGGATCATTTTATTCCTGAGAGAAGGCATTCTGGCGAGCATTCTGGATTGAATATAGGATTTTAGGCTGCAGTGAAAATTAAATTAATCACAGGTCAATATGTGCCAAGTTTTTCAATAATTAAATAATTTTTATATATTAAAATTGATAACTTTATTTCACAGCATCAGAATAAAAACCCTATATTCAATGGATACATAATCCATTTTTTCCCATAATTTTATGGTGGAATATATCACTGCACAAAATTACCATTCATAGTGATTGATGTACTGGAAGTGGTTGAAATTAATTTTACTTGTGAACAGTACGGGTATTTTTAAATGAATGTTTTATATTGACATTTTTTAGCTGACCTGGTCTCCTTAAGTTATGCATCATTCAAAAATCAAAAGTTATTTCAAGAAAGGGATATTTTAGTGCGGGGGTATTTCCGTAATGGGGTATTTAGGCGGAGGGGGTGGGGGATAGATATGATAAGTTGGGGATATTTTGGGCAGTGAGATATTTTGGGAAGAAGGGAGGGGGGATATGTAGTCGGTTTGACGTAGGTTTGAACGCCAATTGCTGACAAAATAAGGTTTTTATAGGTTTCTGATGTATTACACTTATATTCTATAGTTATGATAATAACAAAAAATAATAGCTGTAAACCTAATCATAGCTCCACGAATCAAAAACATAGTATCCAGTACAATCGATATAATCGTTTCTCCTGGGAATTATGATGGTATAGTAGACCCCACCACTATTCTACTATATTTTTCTCTCAGTTCACCAGAACGGGACAATTATTTTTAACGTGCGACTCGGAAGTTAACAAAACGAAGTTTATATGCAGATATTTTTTTCAAATACCTTTAAGTTTCCGAGATCTTCTGACACTTGGGAAAGAATGGCATTGTCTGAAATATTGTTTGCAAAAATCTGAAAAAATGCACATAGAGTGCCGTTTAGTGGTAATTTCATGAACCTAATTATGGGACAAATCGAAAAAGTTTGAAACAAAAGCGGCTGAATCGACGGAGAATGATTCATATCACACGCTCCGGCAAAAAGAAGATTGACAAATGTGAGGTTGGAAATGATTCGAAAGTGCGATATAAGACGCTTTAAGCCGTAAGAAGGAGGAAACAATAAATAAAATTTGAATTTTCGTTTGATTTTTTAGATTTGGCATTGCTATTTAGCGATAGATGATCAAGTTCGTAGGTATGAACACCGACATAATCGTCAAATCAATTCGTTTTAGAAATTTATTCCCTTTAATATTTTGAATAAAAGTTACCCTTTCACATCAATTTTTTTTTTAAATTTATATTGTACAAGACCAGAGTGCGGCATTAATAATTATTTCTTTAATATTTTTAGCTCAAATTACCGTGTACTTTCGTAAATTGGAGGATTATCCAATAATCGATTTATTGTTAATTGAAATTGGAACCTACTTGATTAATAGGGTAATTAGAAATTAGTACTCGAAACTAATTGATTACTGAATCAATCGTTGATTTCATCAACGCTCAATTTATCAATAAATCATCGACCATATCGAGGAATTACTTGACTTTTGTACAAATAGTAAGTAATTATCCTCAAAGGGCTTCATTCTATTAATGAGTAAAATGTTTGTCGTGTTAATCGTCAATCAGAACTAAGACTTATTTGATCATTCAGAGAATTACTGACGAAGGAAGTAGAAAATATCGAGATCTGTTAAGTTATTAATTAAGTAATTAAGGAATATTCTATCTTGATTGACGATTCATCGAACAATCAGTTAATTTTTTATTCTTAATGACGATTGATTGGGTAATCAATGAGAACTCCCTCATTGCTTGATAAATTGATTTATGGGAAATTGCAGTTACCGATTAGTTACGTAATCAGTGATTGTCTATTCAGATAATTAAATAATCAATAAAGTGAAAAATTGCTCTCCCAAATAAATGATTGATTAAGTAATAAAATAATATCAATTTCTCATTACAATTTTGCTGATTCCTATGAAAGTCTACTCAACGCACTTTAAAAAAAAACGTTTAAAAATTTTGCACATTCGATTGCACCGACCACGGCCGCTATCTAATTTTTTTTTGTGAAGTAATGAACCTTAAAAAATAGGCACAACTGATTATCAACATCTGTGAGTAGTATAATTAATCAATTATACTATTCAATACTTTACAATCAGGAGTCTCTATATAGAAATGGAAAAAAGGCAGAGAGGTTACGGAGAAGCCAGAATAAGGCATACGGAAAAAATATTCCCATACCATCAATGGTATTATTCATTCGATGAAGTATCTGCGAATCGAGTAAATAAATTTTCAAATGAAAGTAATTGCAATACAATGTTGTCACCAATAACATTTCTATAGAGCTTATTTTTTCTAATAAATTATTTTTGAAAAATAATCCAGAGAAAATGCTGCAACTGCAATAAAACTTTCGATCTCGCGTATGTCACTAACGATTCGCCGATATAATACCTGAGTGAATAGCTTGTTGTAGCCGGAATTGTGCTGATTGTATCCTATCATCGCCGAGTCTCGGCCCTCCCGCAGCCGCAGCAGCTTCTTTTATCCTGAAGCCGCAATAAATACCAGCAGGTACCTTGTAGGGTGCATGGAATCGAGCACTGGACCGTTGCACTCGCGGCACACACCAGATACAAGATCAGAAGCGACGATGTCAGCAGTTCGTACTCGCTCTGTCTCCGTATCTCTCGTTACCGCATTGCGCTCTTTTCCCTCACGACCGCCTCGGCTCATCCACAGTCCAGACAAACCCGACAGTTTTATTTACTGCTCTACTTTTCCTTTCAGTTTCTCTAATCTATAAACCACCGTCACTCTGTTCTTTGTTTATTGTTGAAGTGATTTATAACACTCAATGGTATCATCTTCACTGTAACGCTCTTTTTTCGCTTACGTTTGCAAGCCATCCAAATTATTTACGAGATTTACGGTGAACTGTCGCACTTTGTATATATATTTGTATCTTTACACATATATGTGTTGCAAGTCGTGCAGGCAACACGGGAGGATAGCGAATGTCGAAGGGTTGCTCCAGTTGATCGTTTTTCGCATCGCGAGGTTGTTGCTAAACGTTATATCTCTTCTTCGTGCAGCACCAATTTATTTTACGCCATTTAATCTGAAATCCAGACGATATACGGCCACTGAAAGCCCCAATCTCGTTAATAGATTCATGCATCACCGTTATCGTAACATCAACCACATTAATCATATTTCGACGCGGGCCTGAAAAGATTATTTCAAGACAGGAGTAGCATCATCACGTAGCTGAGTGTTCCAAATAGTATGCAAACAGGAGAGTCACAGTACGTATAGAACATCGATCGTACGGTATCTGCGCTGACTCTACTGCAAGACGCACATTTGCATTCTTGCATACGATCCACACTTATAACCGTTTTATAAAGAACTATTTTTGTACTCCCATGAGAGTTAAATATATCAATGTGAATTTTAATCGAAGAAGATTCTCTGTTTTACGTGACGAAGAACAATTGGGGGATGCGGATATTTAAAGTTCAACAGTTCGTGAACCGTTCGGCACTATGGTTCAGAAAATCAACGTTCTCACTTTTAAACGATATGGAGAAGTACAAAATACGAGACCAAGAAAAATGAGAGAAATAGTTGGAGAAAATATGAGCCTGAACAGCAAGATGCACATTCGTATTCTGCATTATACAACCCACATATACAACGATTTCAAACTGAACTATACCTTTATTCCCATGAGAAATATATTTCCGGAAGTAGATTTGAAAAGAAAGAGTTTCTCCATTTATCCTCACAGGATACATTTGGGGAATGCGAAATTAGAAACGTCAAAGGTCCATGAATCTTCAATCACTTTGGCACACATATTCTAACCTTCTTGTTATCAAGAGACAATTTTCCGTCCAGACATTTGCAACGAATAACGAGAAGTTCGGAATACTAGAGCGAGGACTGCGAGAGGATTAGGTACAGGGAACATGCGGTCGCAAAATGCACATTTCCATTCTTTGCGATTCAACCGCAGAATAATTAAATCCTAATCTATCTTTTCTTAAATGAGAAATAAATTGATTAAAGTAAATTCGGAACAAAACAAAAAAACTTATTCCTTCTATAAGAAACATTTGAAGCATTCGGAACTGCAAAGGTCACGGCCCATTATTCTCTAGGCAATTGGACACACAAATTGATTTTGTCGCTTCCAAGAGACAATTTTTTGTCCAGACATGTGCGTTGGATAACGAGAATTGCGGAATACAAGAGTGAGAAAAACGAGAAGAATACGTGGAGGCAATATGCGATCGAACTGCAAAATGCAGATTTGCATTCTGTGCGCTCCATACACACAACAATTGAATACGAAAATTTTATCCACATACGAGAAATAAATTTATCGTAGTAAATTCAAAGCAAAACAAAAAAACTTATTTTTTCTATAAGAAACATTTGAAGCAATGCGGAACTGCAAAGGTCACGGCCCATGATTCTCTAGTCAATTGGACACACAAATTGATTTTCTCGCTTCCAAGAGAAAATTTTCTGTCCAGACATGTGCGTTGGATAACGAGAATTGCGGAATACAAGAGTGAGAAAAACGAGAAGAATACGTGGAGGCAATATGCGATCGAACTGCAAAATGCAGATTTGCATCCTGTGCGCTTCATACACACAACGATTGAATACGAAAATTTTATCCACATACGAGAAATAAATTTATCATAGTAAATTCAAAGCAAAACAAAGAAACTGAATTTTTTATGACAAGAAATATTTGGAGAATGCGGAACTGTAAAGTTGACCGGTTCTTGAATCTCTATGCAATTTGACATACAAATTGATTTTCTCGCTTCCAAGAGACAATTTTCTGTCCAAACATGTGCGTTGAATACCGAGAATTGTGGAATACAAGAGTGATAAAAACAAGAAGAATACGTGGAAGCAATATGCGGTCGAACTGCAAAATGCAGATTTGCATTCTGTGCGCTTCATACACCGACAATTAAATATAAAAATTTTATCCACATATGAGAAATAAATTTATCAGAGTAAATTCAAAACAAAACAATAAAATTGAATTTTTTATGACAAGAAATATTTGGAGAATGCGGAACTGTAAAGTTGACCGGTTATTGAATCTCTAGGCAATTTGACATACAAATTGATTTTCTCGCTTCCAAGAGACAATTTTCTGTCCAGACATGTGCGTTCGATAACGAGAATTGCGGAATACAAGAGTGAGAAAAACAAGAAGAATACGTGGAGGCAATATGCGGTCGAACTGCAAAATGCAGATTTGCATTCTGCGTGCTCCATACACCGACAATTAAATATAAAAATTTTATCCACATATGAGAAATAAATTTATCATAGTAAATTCAAAACAAAACAAAAAAATTGAATTTTTTATGACAAGAAATATTTGGAGAATGCGGAACTGTAAAGTTCACCGGTTCTTGAATCTCTAGGCAATTTGACACACAAATTAATTGTCTCTCTTCCAAGAGAAATTTTTTTGTCCAGACGTTTGCGACGAATAACGAGAGTTTCAAAATATGAGAGCGAGGAAAATGAGTGGAGCACGTAGAGAGAATATTGCGTCAAAGCGCAAGCGCGCGATAGTTCCTCGTGTGCTCGTGCGTCGACGTTGATTGAATCAACGACCCCTTGTTTTCTTCTCGCGCGCTGGATGAGGGTCACCCCGACGTCGCCGTCATCCTCTCTCTATGTCTCGGACGCACATTACACGCGCGTCTTTGCTTCCTTTCTTCGAACCGGGCGCGGTAACTTACTTGGAGATCGTAGTCACGCAGCGTTCACCATCGAAACCGACCACGTCATTCTCACCTCTCTTTCGGCTGCCAGTCTGAAGAATTTCGAAATTACAGCTGTTCGAGGGGAATATCAGCTCGCCGACATCGTCAGCAGCCGAGTCAATTGTTGAATTATCAAAAAATCGAGGAATCAATCAAATCTAACGTAAATTGAAATCATTTGGTCTGCGTTCATTATGTAATTATGATTTGAAATAATCGTATATGAAAAATATCATATATCATAGAGGAATGACTTCGGTTGGTTGGTATACGAAACTGTAGGTTCCGATATTAAAGCTTTGTATCGGCGCGCAATACTTGGTACTCCATATCTCGAATAATCGTTTCAAATTTCTTCGCCCCTCCCGTTGCTCTTGGACTCCGCATGACTTTCACGAGTCAAAAGAGACATAACGAGACTTGATACGAGAGTGCGAATGAAAAAATTGGCCCGCGCCGCGCATGCACCTTATTAAAAAGTAATAATACATATTCGAGTGTCACGCCACCTCCTGTCAATTCCTCCGTACTTACGCACTAAAACTTTGATAACAATCACTTTTCTAAGCGCCAATGCTCTAATGCACTCTGTAAAAAAGAGGGTATAGATTTTCCGCTAGCACAAAGTACGTCCGAATCATAGTTGACTATTACTACTGGAGGAACCCCGACCGTAGTTCTATCGTAACCCTCGTGGACACTTCTTTGGCCACGACACTATTATTTCGTAGCACAATAAATACGAAACTCCGAAAGCACGACTGCATCGTTTACGAATAATGTGTACATACTGTTACTACTACTACTAGTACTATTACTACTCCTACTGCGCTGTTGGTACTACGAGGAGTGGGGGGCGGAGAGGGGTGATGGTAGGAGAATGGGTTGAAGGCCTCGAGGTGAACCGGCGACGACGCTTTTACACAAACGAATGTTCGGACGGAAGTCAGGACGGACTGACTTGTACTTTTCACGTAAATAAGAAAAAGATGGAAAAACCGCTTGATCACAACTTCAGAGGGAGAAGAATATCGGTAAATTTTCAGTTGTTTCGTAAGTTTTTTTGTATAAACTTTATAAGTCTTGTTTTTTTTTTCAACACTTGCTCGATCCACTCGCGTTCTCACTATAGACAATCTCTCGCTCGCGACGTTCCTGCGACGTCCACTGCGTGCGGTGGCAGGTCTTGATGTTGCGATCACCCCGTTTTCCACCTCTCTGTCCGACGCTCACCCACCCCTCTATTCGAGTTTTCGCCGCAAGGTGGTGTTCCCGAACGAAGCCGAGCGAACTACGACGGCGAGAAGCAACCACCACCAACCCCCGAGACTATATCGATCCGCGGGGACGTCCCACCTACCCCCCTCGAGCGCTCGCACCCTCACTTCTCCACGTACACAGTTTGTACCCCTCCGACCCCACTTTCCTCTCGCTCTGGCTTTCCCTCACCCTCGACGCCAGGCCACTGCACCCTGCAGCCGCGTGTATCTTATCAACCCCTACTACTGCTTTTACTACTATTGGCTACCTCAGGGTAAACGAAACAGTACAACATTCAATGATTTTTTTTCAAATCTATCGCACATTCTGTGACATTTGTGGGGAAATTAAACTTTTATAAATACTGTTTATTGTAATTTGATTGAATATTAATCATTCCACAAATGTTAAGAAAGTCCTGACTAATTTTTTTGATTCGACGTTTCTAAACTTATTGTGAACTTTGCTACAAGGGCCATGAACAGTGTTATGGGATAAGCGGTAATGGTGGTGATCTTGTGAGATTTCGATATATATTTAAATGGGGTTATCGTCGATGACATATATCTAACTGAGTTAACGGTTTATCGCACTGAAATATAACCTGAAACCATGCATACGAGATTTGTGGGTCCAGCGTCGTTAAGTCAATATGTTCCGTTTCCGAGGACACTCGCGACATGGAAAATTTCATTTAACAGCTGATCACCACCCCACTGATGACGCTCGCTGGGTAAGGCGCCGACTGGCAGTCAGGAGCAAAAGCAAAGTTAACGAGGAATATACTAGTCTGCAAAACAATGTAACTGTGAACGAACAATTCTGCAATCAGCTACGAAAGAATTATTTTTTGTTAATCTCGTACATGTATATAGAGTGATGGTGACATAATTCCGAATAAAAAATGTTCAGGTGAAATAACAAACTTTTCGATGCTTGGGCTATGTCAATTGTTGAAGACATGGAAATTATCATTGCAACTGCCTCTCATTTCTTTCTTCAACTATTCGCAGTTAGGTGACCTTACCAATGAGTTGGTTGTTCGTACCAGTCGGTTGGTTGAGGATATCAATCGGTTATTTTACCTTAATAATTCGTTGGTTGGTACACGATTATTCGGTTGGTCAACATTACCAATCAAGTGAACTATGGTCCAAATTTTCTAGTGGTTAGTACGTTCAAATCGCCGGGTACTAACTACTCGGCGATTATGAACCCAATTAATAGCAATCGCTTTCCATATACAATTACCATGTTTTGTTAGATTGCAAAAGAGACAAGGCTCATTTACAGTGATTCCAAATTTGTAATGGTATTCAGTACATCTTAGCATTAAGAGGAACCAGTCACCTGAAAAAAGTCGTAAGAAGGTATTCTAAGAATGATAACCTTCTTTTAAAAACCTTACATTTGGTACTTATAGAGTACATAAAAAATATTAACATTCTGCAACTTTGTAAGCACACACGGTACCCGCGAATGATGTGAGGTAACAAGTTCAATTTTTCACTTGCCGCAGTCTTCAGATCGAACTGCTGAACAAATCTTAGTGTTCTATTTTTTGTCCTATTTTATCTGTTGAAGAGGGCACTCTGGTTCGAGAATAAGAATTTTTTTTCGAGTCTTTTTGACAAAACTATAATTTTGAATGTTTAAGTAAATATTTTTTTATTAAAAACTCACTAAACACTTAGTTAAAGTAAATCCAACTTCCACGGCATCGCCATGTTCCTGAATGTCAACAATGTCCTGAATCGCCGTATTCAGACTAGAATCCCCTCTTAGACAGATAAAATAACACATCCAATGCTTGAATTTGTTCATCGCGTTCCCGAGAAACACTTAGTTCCAGTCGTGACCCGGGTCTATCAGGCTTTCCTTCATTATTAATACGGCCCGGTTCGCTTCGTCAAGTCCTGATTCGGCATGTAACGTCATGTCTGATGCGGTTATGATCAGGCTAGTTATCCGGTCGCGACCCGACTCCGGATTTGGTCATTATGCGGCATCTGATACGTTCAAGGTAAGGCCCATATCGTAAGTAGCCCTCATGATTTCCTAATCATATCTGATCTATTCATGCAATATTCGAATAAAATTGTTATTACTAAATTATATTATTGTATTCATATTTTACTGAAATAAAAAAAGAAATTAAATTGATTCATGATTAAAAATCGTATTATTCGTCTTAGTCAAGAATTGTTGACAGTTGGCCAAATGGAAAAGTATTCTGGATACATTTTAATTCGAATATTACCCACCTCTCATTCAGGTACTTGACGAGAAGATTGGATGTGTCAGACCAATTACTTGAGGCAAGTGAAAAGTCTTACTTTTTACCTTACACTATTCTGGTGCACTGTATGTTTTGACAAGATTGTAGAATGATAAAGTTTATTAATTACTTAATACGGTTTAAATGTAAGATTTTCTAAAAGAACCGTATCGTGCTCAGAATTCTACTTTTCATGACTCTTCTTAGATGACCGGGTCACCTATCAGGACACGAGTTTAGCTCAGAAGGGCACTAGGAACTACTTCAAGCCCTGGAGGACTGGTGCGGAAACGTAGAATAATCCGATCCTGGGGATATTTACTGGTCTGGAAAAAGGAGCTCATCGAAGCTCATAAGAGCTCATCGAATTTGTAGAACGTCCATCCTCAGGCCCTGATTATTGTAATACACCCTTTCATTATGTCTGATTATCTTATCTCACCGGATGACTTAGAACTATCGATCACAGAGAGGGTACAAGGAATAATTTGGCTGTGAAGTGAATTCATAGGGAAACAAAATTACTGATTTAGGAGCAGTTCATAGGTGGACCTGAAAGAAATCAGACCTGAGAGGAGGTCTTTCAGAAGACTAAACCTTGGTCCTGGAGCGATTCAAAAGGATACTCGGAATAATCAGGGCCTAAGCTTGGCCTCAAAGCTCATGCATGGCCTTTTGTTAGAACAATTCGGCCCTGAAACAGAGGTCAAGATCAACTTAGATTACACTTCCCAAGGCATTTGGGGGTTGTAGAAAATCCGGCCCTGGTTCAAAGAACCGGGAAAAAATAAATTGGGTTTGTCCTTCGTATATCTTATGCAGGTTTTTACGTCCCCCGCTCTCCTCTTTACACATTTCTTTCTTAGACATTCCAAAAGAATATTACCCGTCGGAACTCTTCCTCAAAGCAACACTGTATAGCATTTGCACGGGGGCATAGAAAAATTGTGGAAAACCTGGGCGATAACAAGAATAACAAGAATCAAATAAGACTTTTATTTACGCCGAATCAGGAGTGGTAGGTTCTAGGCAATCCATGGGTTTTCATATCAGTACGGCTATCTCCATAACCATTTGTTTGCCAGAAAGGTAAAGCGATGTCATCAGAGTTGAAGGCCGTCGGAAAATTGTTACAATTGGACCATGGTCCGTAGTCGATTGGAACAGTGACTACTGTAGAGAGCCTTGAAACATACAGCATAAGCAGCTTAATATTCACGCTACAATATGATAATGATTTTATTGCAATATGAGTAACTAGTTAAAAGGAAAATAAATAAAAACCCAAAGCGACCTGACCATACCATAGCTCTGCTCAATCATACCGATTTTTATTCGCATCACGGCTCTTTTCACGCTTTGGTTCATCATATTGAAGCTGGCATTTTGAATTGATATATTTTTAGTTCAGTTTCATAATTGACACCCCCAAAAGCTATTGGCACCATATTTAGTTTTACTATACCTCTGACTGGAGAGGTTTGGGCATCAATGGGTTTATTAAAAAATACATTGTAGCGATATCCAGGAATTCGAATTATGGTAGTTATAAAGGCCCCCAATTCTTCGACAGCTTATAAATTTATCAAGTAGATTATTCCTAATTGTTACACTTGACGTCCGATTGTTTGAGATGATTGACTGCATCAACGTTTGCAAGAGGAACACTGTAAAAAATCGGCGTTAATATTAACACCGATTAATATTTGCTCCGTTTGGTATAAAATATGATATCAGAATAGATTTAAGAGTCGCTAGAAATACTGTAATGTTTCACACTTATCTGAGTGAAAAAAAAATCTTATAGGATTATTTATTAACACATGCGTAGTGTCAACTTACAATGTTATGGGACCTTTATGATCTTCATAATGTGTAGACGATTGGCATAAATCTGACCTATTTTTTGCAACCATGCGTTTCACTATTCAATAAGATTAGCAATTGTAATAATTGCATGTTTCAAGTAATAGTTTGAAATCATTTTAAGAGGCTACTAAAATATAGCCGACTGTATCTTGATCAGGTTTTCGGTATTTTCCTCATGTCGTCCTGCAAATTCAATATGATAGTGCATCGGGAAACGATTGTGACAGGACACACTCTGAAAAAAGGAATCGCATATAAAGAAAGAATGGTGGAAAAGAAATTAAAAACTGTTCAACAAATACTTTCTTACATAGCCGTGACTACGCCGTCAACTTTAATCTTCTTGACTTCGCCGCGAAGACTAATTTTGTGCAATTGAAATTCTGCAAATTTAACGTTTATCTTTTACACTGTTTATCATCACTTTTGTCACCACAATGTTTCGAATCTATGTTCGTCTGTAAGGTTCGTATGCAAGGCATAAACAAAAAATCGCTTTATCGCGACACCCAAAGTGTATTGTTACTGCTTTTCACCCAAGAAATCGATTCCAATGATAGATTTTGAAAATCGACAAAAAAAATGTATGCGGGGCAAAGTGGGCCACTTCCCCAAATTCGAAAATGTATGATGTAATGTAATCAAGAGACGCGGAAGCGTCGCGATGCCAAGTATTAAAAAGAACAAACATTTTTCAAGTTGATGTAATTATATATATATATTTTTAAATTGAATTTCTTCATTATTTTAGTAAGGACTTAATTGGGCAGTCTTTAAAGGCCCCGAATATTTAGCATTTAAAGGCCCCGTAAAAAAAAGCGTGACCGTCCTTTAGGAAACCCTATAAGGCTTCCACATAAGGCCCCATATAATTAGTGAAAATTAATCAGGGCCTTTGCAAAACCCTGATAAGATTTCTTCACGTGTAGACATTTCCTTCCCAGATAAAAATTAGTCAGAAACGATGATATGGAGGATGAGAAGGGCGGAAAGATGAGGGGATAAAGACAAGGGTGCGTGAGGTGGTTGCTCGTATATTCTCACCCTGCGGCGAGTCTCTACGTGGTCGCACGTTCCTATTAGAGCTCGCACCAAGAGAAAGAGAAACGGAATGAATAAGCGCTTCGAAAAGACTTGGAATAAGGCGTCCATGAAGGACTGTCGGGAATAGAGGGGTTGCGATGGGTCGTCCGCGAGGGTGAATCCACACAGGTCGATCATGCTCCACTGCTGTCAGCCATCAAACGGAGAATAAAGAGGCATAGTTGAGAGCAGAAACAAGAAAAAAAAGATGAAGATAGATAGAGGACCGGACGGATCTCTCAAGCGTGAATTTTTATTTTTGGACCTCGCGCGCTGGGACAGCACAGCATAGCACAGTGTGTTCTATCGGTTCGCCTCATCTCACTCGGTTTACTCGCTTTTGAAACGTGCCAATGGCGCCACCGGTTTAAGCTACACGCTCAACACTGTACAACGCTATATGTCCTTCATAGACACTATGTACATGTTCCGATACGTCACGAACTCGTACACACAAATAACACGTTATTATTGTAGTTCTGGGGACATAGGTTAGCAGTGCACCTATCACGCGATCGAAAGCCAGCCATCCCACTTTGGTATTAATAGCGAGCTACATGTACCTATATAGGACGTCAATGGATCGGGATGCAGATATCAACAGACGTGGTAGCGTCTTGACGCCAAATACTGAAAAGAAATTTTAATTTTTGATTCCCCAGAGAGGAAGCTCAGTTTTCATGAAAATTGTTTTTTCGAGGTTTTCATGTCAGGTCATTCAGAATGGTCTAGGATATCGATAAAAGTGGTTTAGAAAAAACAACCGTATGTATGCGTGTATGTGTGTGAGTATATTTTTTTACCGAAATCGGAAAAGGAGTTCGGATTTTAGAGTTTTTAAATTTTCGAAAAGGTTCACGTTGTTGCTCCAAGTTAAGCAAGCCAATAAACTTAAAATTCATACACAAGAACGGTTATATATAGCGATGATTAGTTCATAGTTTCGTCATAATCTGCAATGTGATTAACATTTTTTAGAATATTAACTTCTTCCTCGTTATTTTTGGTTTTTTTAGAACACGTCTTCTATGAGAAAGCCAAAATTGATTATCTTCGTTCCTAGTATAGGTAGCATTGTGAACAAAATCCAAAAATAATGAGAAAGCAATTTGAAAGTTTTACTTTGTATCTTTCTCTTTGACTAATATTTGGCAGCGTCTTTGATTGTTTTTCTCGGTGTTGTTGTCTTTTCGCAGCTGCTTTTAAACTGCCACCCAATATTATAAATAACATTAATTCTATAAATATAATTTGAAGAAAGATGACGCTCTTTTAAAAGAACTTGATCTTGTCAAAGTATCTCGCGTCCGGTTTCCCGTCGTGTCAAGTGTCACTGGATCTTGTCCATCGGGGAAATGTTGTGCGATACACACGTTATAACGTCTGTGACTTTTCCTAGTGAACGAACGGAACGAATGAAAGCGGAGCAAAGTTGTAAAGCCATCGCAAAAATCGTTGCGGGGATGAATCAGGGATATACGCATGTCCCATTCATACCGACGGAGATAGGTGGGTGGCGATAGTCGAGCGGAGACAGGAATAAGCGGATGATGAGATAAGCACAAGGGGCAGAAAGTCAGAGCTGAAGTGGAAAGCTTATAGCAGCGGTAGGCCGTAAGGCGATGTATTGTTCGCTGAAAGACACTAGAGTACTATTTTTAAGGTTAATTTTATGGAATCTTATTCGTTTACTAGAGATAGCGGAACCAAGCTCTTTAACTTTAACTTATATCTGCTTTGACATTTGACACAAATATGAAATTTCAAGGCATGACTCTCACGGAAAAAAAGAATGCTAACAAAGTATATTTTTCGACTTATCGAAAAATATATGAATAATGTGCGTGGTATTTTTCTTATATACTTTTTATATACTTGGCAATATCCAATATTTCGTCCAAACGTACATTTGGCGAATATTTTTTATACAATCGTTAGTACATCTGGAAAATATACGTAAAATATATTTATTTGGATATCCATACATGTATCTGGCGAATATACGTAACGTATATTTTCTTGTATATTAGTAGTATATAAAAAAAAATGCATCAACTCATAAAATATAAAAACACGAAATCTCGACCAGCTAGATTTCTTATATCGACAAAGAATCTAAACAATTTGGCCAAATACTCTTCTAACTGTTCAAGTGTTAAACATCTTCTTACATAAATATATGTATAAGTTCTATAGAAAAAATATACATTCACATATATTTACAAATATATCAAATATGGATTGAGAATAATATGAAGAATATAAAAACGATATATTTTATTTCCCAATAACATGTATGAACTAGTATACCATCGTATATACTTTGTAAGTACACGAAAAGTTTTATCCGATATATTAAATTTTTCGTCCAAAGTATAGTTGGTATATAAAATATATACTTTTCGATATTTTTTCGAGTATACTTTTTCGAGTATATCTGACAACACAGACCACCAATCAGAGCGCGATGGATCAATAACATCGATGTTGCACTGTTAATAATCTGGTGCGGATTGTTTTATGGGGTTACTCATTAAAGTGTTAATATTTACAATTTTCAAGAGGTAAGTTTCATTGACGCCAAAGGAATCGGTGAATTCATTTTTTTTTCATTGATTCCAAAAAAATATTTCTTTGATTTTAACGGAGCAGTGCTTTTGAATTTCAAAGAGAAAGCTTCATTGGCTTTGAAGAAATATTTACTTAGTTAATGTATAATAAAGGAAAACTTCATTATTTCATGGAGACGTTTTCATTGATTCAAAGAAACGGTCACCTTGATTTAAAGAAAAGATATACTTGATGACAGCAAGTGTCTATAGGCTCTTTTCCACCTGACCTCACTTGTTTGTTTTTCCGTTCAATCGAACGAACGGCTTCGCGGTTCGAAGACCCAGAAGCTTAGCGTATTTTTGCCGTGCTCCCGTATGTTGTTTCGAAGTTCGATGTTTATGTGCCGAATACCTTAGGCAAAAATAGGTTTCAAAATTATAAGCTGTGATGGGAGAAGGGCCATTACCTAAAGTCAATGAAAAGAACATACTTTACTTAAATATACATTTCTTTGAAGTTAAAGAAAAAGGTTTCATTAGATGAGGGACAATTTTTTTGTAATTAATGAAGAAGGTTTATTGTTTTGAAGAAATGTTTTTTTTATTCAATTTCTCTATTTTCCATTGAGTTTGAAATCATTCGAAGAAGAGATAGTATAAAAACTCAAGTATTTTATTTCATTAGCAACGCTTTCTGTGAACCAAGGAAACTTTTCTTTCAGTGTGATGCATCGACGCCGCAAGTCGATAAGATGGTTATTAAATATATTTTCGTACAATAAATTATTGACTCGCTGAGATAAAAGTGCTGGAAAAACCTGTGTGAAAATGTTGATTCTACCGTCAGTAGTCGTCTCCAAGAAAATCCATTTTCTGATGTGTACTAATTAGGTATATCGCCACTTTTTTCCAAAACCAAAAAAAAATTGTGTCATCGAATTTCTCACATCGAATCCGAAAATGAACGAGGAGGTTATTAGATATTTTTCGGTGTGATAATTTTTTAACTCGCCGAGACAAAAGTGTTTTTCAGTACAATTACTTAAAAAAATGATGAAGTCAAAATATTTTTTGCAATAATTAAAAATCTTCTAAGTGAAAAAAGTAGTTTAAATTAATAATCAAATTGGGTAAACGGAAAGTAGTGAAATAATTATCATTCCCATATTATAATCGCGGATTTCTACAGCTTTAAAGAATTTTACTATTTTTCGTTTACCCAATTTGTTCATTAATCGTACTACTTTTTTAGTCAAGTGTTTTTAAACGCTTGTACAATTATTTCTTCTTGCGGCAACAAATTGACACGAACGGTTTCGTCAAATTTATTGTCGTGTCAACTTCACTTATCAACACTATTATAAGTATTTTTCGTCCATTCAACGATCTTTAGCGTCACCCTAACAAGCGTTTGGTTTGAACGAACATCGCTCGGTGTCATTGACATGTACGTCGTAGAAATTCAGTTGACCGCAAATCGGGAGGATTATCGATTCGCGTTGAATGTCTTGGCTCTATCGGATTGTTCATGTACGGACTTAGTCGATCATTCATAAATAGATTCGAAACGAATTCTGATCGCGTGTGTGTTCCTAATGTATTTGTGTAAATATCACCCGATCTTGATGTGACTCTGAAGAAAGCAAAAATTTGAGGTTATGCATATTGAGAAAAGAGTACTGTTGCAATTATGTTAAAGTAAGCTTCAATATTAGTAAAAACAAATTCTATGATAATTGTCGTACATCATACACCCAGCTTTTTTTTTGAAGTACAAATACTAAGCGCTAGTGTAGACATTAAACAATTAACACTAATTTTAAAATCAGTGTTAATTTAAATTTAATTTAAAATGACTAAATGTAAAATAACATTAATGTTATAAAACTGTAACCAATATAGAGTTGATAGTCGTATCATCTCAGTGTTATTATCAATTAAAACTCTTTGTTTTACACTGCTTATTAACTCTACAATTAATGTGGACTCATACAAACGCATTTTCAACAGTGTACCTACCAACTATATAGATAAATGGACGTTTACTTCCACCTATTGACCTGCTATATTTTTTACGCGTTCTAACAAATATAACTTTCGAGGAAAAAAAAACATAAAAATAACGAAAAACGTGTTATGCAAGTAAAAAATAAGCTATAATTTGTAATGACGAAACGTAGGTAGTTGTAAATAAATAACTTGGATATACCATATCGAAGCATAATGGTAGCTTTATCAACACTCAAGCCAAAGTTTGAAATGACATTCTTAGATTATTGTTTTCTTACCTTCCTCCTGATGCCAAAAGGTTTGTACTGCTCTTTTTTCACAGGTCTTCGCATGTGATGTGCCATTCTATTTAATGTGGATATTTTTGCTTCACGTTTAAAGTATATTTTTCCCGTTGGGTCGAAAGCGCAGGAGCGCTCCGGAGAACTTTCGTCAGCTTCGCGTATCCTTCGACTTCCGGTGCGTCAGGCATGAACGATAATTCACCCGCTCACGCATTTATTTATCCGAGGATCGTATCGCGCGTATCTTTCGCACTCCCTTTCAAGACTTCCAGCCCTACTACGAGAATCGTATTTCCGGTCATCCAAAACGGAAATTGCTGATAATTGGGTCAACACTCACTATTCGGAAACGGACACATTATAGATTGGTTCCTGCGACAATTATATATTACATTGGAGTCATCACTGCAATGTATATACGAATAAATCCTCAAAAAATCGTACTCGAACACTTTGTGCTTCATGGTCACGAATATCTGTCTAAGTGTATACACATAGAGAAGCAGAGTCAAGAAAACAGGAGCTATTTTTAGAAAATGTAACAAAATTCTGACATATGAGTGCTGCTGAAGAAATCCGTATTCGTGTATTAGAAGTTGTAGTATTTATAGAAATCTAGCTGAGAATTCTCAGGATAATAACTATACATATTGTGACGATTTTTCATGAAATTAACGATTTTAAAGTGGTGAATTATGATTTTTTTTAGTATATCTAAATAGTGGTCAAAGGACCACTTATTCACTGACGAATATTATTTGTAAGTGCATGGAACCACTTCTGTATCAACTGTGCCATTGTGACGGCAACTTTGATTAGAAGTAACTATTAACTAGCTACTGCAACAATAACCATAATTGCCTGCTCTACCAATTAATGGTTGTTACTTAATAGTTACCCGTGCAGCACGATTCTTCTATGTATAGAATTGTATATACATGTATGACATACGTAAATTGTGACCGCTAAATTGTGACAGTTGCGTGATATGTGGATAATTTTTGATTTTACGGACACGGATTAGTGAAAAGAAAAAAATAAGCAAAAGGTATTTAATAAATTTCCGTCATGAGATGCACCCCTCGTCTATTGAACTTGGAATCGTCCACGTCGCTCGGTAAAATACGACGAAGCCTAGCGTCCAATAGCACTCACGCGCGCAGTATTTAGCTCGCTTATATTACGATTAAACTCTAAATAGAGCACGCCCACTCGAAGCTTTTTTGTTATTCAACTGCAGCGAATTATTTATCTTGGAAAAAAAAGCATAGAAAGTTGCGCTACGTCGACTTTAAAAGTTTCTATAGTTTGTAGTCTGCTGGGGACGGTCAACACCCTCGAGAAATTCAACTTGGTATCACCCGGTTTAAATACCACGTGCGTGACCTCAATTGCACAGCTAGCAGAAGCAAGGCGACGAGGACTCGAGTTTGATTGTCTATCTTGCTCTATTCTCACTCCAGAGCACTTCACCCAGATATCTCTCAGAGAAAAACTGAGTTCCCTTAATATGTCTCCCTTTTCATCTCTATTTCTCTGTATATGTAACACCCTTCAATAATATAATCGATATAGCTCATCGAGCATCCATCCAATCCATCAATGAAACGATGGCAATTGAACAAATGCCTCTGTTATTTTTACTTCATTTTCTATTTATCATTATATTCGTCATTCATGAAGTACAATGTGTACGATGCTACTGGTATCGATAAGCGATTTTTTTAAGTCAACCTCGATCATAACTACCGACACTATTAATTTAGAGCAACGGTGGGATAACGAACGGTTACGTTTCCACGTACGCACCTCGCGAAAAGCGCGCCGAGTACGAAATTCAAAGGGAGAGAGGAGATTGAACGTGGTTGCAGGAGTAAAATGTCGAGAGTAGAGTCCGCGCCACGACACATGAGCACGCACGCACGACGATCGTCTCGTACCCTCGGACTTGCTCTTACTGTCTAGCTGCGGCTAACCAGCTTTTGGAACGCACCGCGACCTCCTCGTCTATAAATAAATTTTCGTCGGCTACTAACATATGCTCGATTCTCGCTTCTCTTTCTCTCTCCCTCGTTGACTTTTTTCCCCTCTGCTATAATCAAGGAACACTCGAATCGTCGTAGTTTTTCTTCTGCCCCGACGATAGCTTCTGTTCTTTGAGACCCAAGGGAGACGGAAGGGATAAGAGAAGAACGCTTGATGTATTTTGAGAATTCAGATGGAGAGCAAGAACGAGTCTGGAATATGCCTAACTTCGGTAGCTTACGAGGATACGGTTGAGACAAGGGCAGCGAGAAAGTTACCGAGCGATGCACAACTGTATCTTCGAATATTTTGTCTTTTCTTAGATCGGGTTTCTACATCATTTTAATGAGGATGACGCTCGATCATTCTAGGGACAATCCGATATACCTGCCTTTTCATCCTTTCCACGCTCAGTCGGCATGAATAAATTAACCAATTGAAATTCGAAATTACCATAGATTTCAAGGGAAAGTTCAATCTTAGTTTAAGTATAATTAAGAGGAAAAGTAAATGTCGCCTCGTGAATTTCGCTTTTCCTGAAATATTGATGGCCTCTCAATAACATTCAAAACAGTTTTTACTACCGACCGAACAGTAGCGTATCACCTCACAGTCATGTGCCACAACTTTAGGAATCTTCATGGTTATTAAAAGCTATTATTCTTATTCTTATTCAATATACTTAGAGCTAGTTGCGTTCTGGACAAAAATTATTTTGATCTCACTTCATCCATATATAAACACTGCAGTGCGATGCAATCGATATCTTAGAATATTTTGTCTTTTTATGATTGGATTTCCACATCATATTAAGGGGATGCAGGACTGGATTTTCTTACCGACTGTGGTCGATAAAAAAGTACGGTTTTGTAATTAACAAACTACGCTATTATTGTCTCAAATTGCACAGGCTTATAATATCAGGATAGGCACATTTGCATCGACTCGAATTTTGAGTGAAAACGCTTGGAAAATGAAGAAAATCGTAACATTTGTAGACAATATGGCCGCTCGAAATGGCAACACCAACTCTTTCGTACTATATAAACATCTATAGGAATCACAATCGTTAAACTCGATTGGACGTCCATTCTTTGGCGCTTTCTGCATAATCTACGAATGACGAAACATCAATTGCACGATAAAAACCATTCACACACAACTGTAACTACACTTACGCGTTTCCATCGGGCAAAAACCCTTCCAAGCGGGCAGACTGCGTAAACGTAGTTACAAGTTTGTGTGGATTCCTTTCGTGTAATTGTTCTTTCGGGGCTCATGAATTATGCAAAAAACACTAAAGAATAGACGTACCTTCGAGTTTAACGTATGTAAGTTCCAGAATCTTTTATATCTTCCCAAAGGGGTGATGTTGTGAAGCCCTGGCGACCATTTGGATTTCGGGATGGTTAGAAAATATACGTTTTTTTTTTCATTTACTGTCGGTTATCATCCAATATTCGAATATACGTCAATTCGTATACACAGTTATTACCATCGTGGACAATTTGAGGCAGGTGTTCAGTGTATTGACTGAGAATAATGGTAACTACCAAAGGCACGTTTTTATCGACCAAAGTCGGTAATAAAATCTACTCCCTCACCCCCGAAATGGTGATGACGCTCGATTATTCTAGCGACAATCCGATATACCTGCCGTTCCACACTTTTTGTGATCAGTCGGTATCCCTCCAAGAAAACACCATGTGTAAGAAAATTTTGACAGATACATTAACCTTAGTGGTATCTAATACCACAAAAAAAAACCTTGTGTCAAAAACTTAAGCCATAAGCCATACATAGGTACAAAAAGTAGTGAAATAAATTGACTAAAAATATTTGCAGCATGTCAGGTACATGTTGTTTAACATAATTATATACAGACAGTATTTTTAATATACACTTAAAACGAACTCTCTCATCTAAGCGTAGAAAAAAGGAAAAAATCCTTCCAATAAAAAGAATGCCAATGACAAAAATCGAGAAAAAGCTTGGTGAATTAATTAAAAAATTGCAACTTCTCAAAAAATTAAACGGAAGTACTTGGCAAGTTTCTATGTTAATATGAACATTGAATAATGATGTACCACATAGAATACTTAGCAAACTCGCCAAGTACTTCCGTTCAATTTTTCATCGATTGTGACCAAGCATTACGCTTTACCGTTTTGGTTACCGACCGAGCAGTAACACACCATCTTAAGGTGATTTGTTATATCGACTGAGTTGCCGCGGGTACGAGAGCGAAAACGCCATCGATGGCCACAGTGGAGTGAGAGAGAACGACAAAAACGTGTAACATATCACATTAATCTGTTACACACCGTCTGTCTCTCTCAGATTGTCATAAGTGCGAATGAGATAGCTGAAACATCCCAAAGTCTTATTTTCTGACACAGTTAATTTTTCGAATAAAAGACGCAAAGTACTGACTACAGGCTTCTTAGACGCAGTCAGTACTTCTGGGTTTTAATCTAAAAGATCAATTGTAGCCGAAAACAACGCTTTACAGTTTTTGTTACCGACCGAGTACTAACACATCATCTTAAGGCGAGGTGAAATCTACTCAGTCGGTAACAAAACCTCTAAACAAAATAGAATGGAGAAACCGTAGACATTTCAAGAAATATGTCACCGGAAGTGCGATTTAATTATTCGTCCGGTGATATATTCCGATAACTGTCGAACGGACATTATGATTCAAATAATGATAATTATAAATATTTTTATATCAGTATGATAACATTAGTGAACATTGTCAAATGATAAATCCAATTTCATTTTTTCTATGGCTTTATGTATGGAAATCTGGCCATTATTAGAACTACTATAATGAACGGATCGCTGCTTTTTGCTTTCTTATAGAGAAAACTTTGTTGTCATGAACGTTTCGAGATTTTAATGTCACGCGACTCCGAATGATCTAAAACATCGAAAGAAGGACAACCGATTGGGTTAAAATTGAACACTCAAGTGAACTAGCAAGTCGTGTTTAATTGACGCAATTTTCAAAACAATGTTTGCAGAAATTATTAGGCCTTATAGAATTTGAATTATTTAATGAATAAGATATATAGTATAGTAATCAAGTATAGATTGAATTTGGTCGAGTTCGGAAAAGTGGTTCGGATTTTATGTAGTATTGAAATTTAAAAAAAATAAATGTTATTATAACGTTACTATTTTACAAAAGGAATAAAAACTCGAGCGCCAATTTTGTACATAAACGGAATAATATTCAGAGCCGGTAGGTACATAATTTAGCAGAGATCGAAGTGAGTAGAAAAGTATGGATTACATAGGAATAGCATTTTTTCCAGATTATCTCTTGGCAATAAAAATTTTGCTCAACTTAAGTAATTAAAAATAAAATTTCTTTACAATAAGGATGCAAAGTAAGACCTTGCCTATCACTTTCTCATTACTTTAACTTGTCACGAAACTTTCTCTATGGGGTAGTCAAAATTGATGGCCGTAATTCTTCATAACGATTTAGGTAGTAGATTTGTAAAAAGGGAACAAATAATGATAAACAATATGCAATGCTGTACTTTGCATACTTCAACGTTAAAAATATTTTGACAATTAATATATGTATTGGAAATTTTTTTACAACATATCTGTGAAAATTCCATTTAATATACAGATATGATGTAAACGTTACCGTTGCATAAATAATGTCTCGAGACGCCGCCGCGTCTCTTGAAAAATTACTGAAATCCCATAAAAAATGACTTGCTTGGAGTAAAAGATACTGCGGCAGTGTCTTGTCGGTAAGTGTACTTGTCTCAAGACGCTACCGCATCTCTAGATTTAAAAAATGTACCGATTGACATTCGAAATAAGCATACATTTCATGGAAAAATTTATTCGTGGTTTTAATTCAATTACGAAGAAAAGAACCCTTACGTATTTAATTTTCCCTGAAATATTTATGGCCTCTGAATTACATTCAATACAGTTTTTGATACTGGCCGGACAGTAGCGCATCATCATTACGACATACAATAAAACTTCGAAAGTCCCAATCGGTATCAGGAGCTGTAATTCAATTCACTTGAGGTGATAAGGACTACATATTGAGATAGCTGGAAAATCTCGAGGTATTATTTGTCGCCACGGATGATTTTTCGAATAAAAGTCGAGAAGTACTGAATGGAGAGTGCTAAAATGCACTTAGTACTTATCATATTTAGCCTGAACCCAGATAGAAAAACGTGGAGTGCTGATCAGGACTGCGTGCCGTCAGAAATGATTTACGTGCGTCCGAATGTAACGACACAGTGACGGTACAACGTGCTGAATTCGGTCCTGTATCCGCACCATTGCATCACGTCGTGCAGTACAGAAGGACTGCACGGTGTGCCGAAACAGTGCTGACACAATAGCGGTTTCAGCACCGAGTGTCGTTACATTCGCTCGCACATAACTGCACTGTACCGACACGACGTGCCGTTCAGTGTCGTTACCGTGTCATTTTCGTGCCGCTATATTTCTATCTGGGAAACATTGATTGCGGTTAAAAACAACGCAATAGAGTTCTTGTTACCGACGACGTCGTAGCATATCACCTTAAAGTCCGTTGTCTTCTTAAAATAGGAAACAAAAATAAGTTTTCCTTTACTTAGATGGTCATAAATAAGCCCTGCAGTGCAATGCAATCTATATCTCCGAATATTTTGTCTATCTTTAGATCGGAATTCCACATAATTTTAATGAGGATGACGACCGATAATACTAGCTAAAATGTACTCTACGTTTCTTTCCACTTTTTCCGAGCCCATGGCTCGTAATGAAATGTATACCGTCTCCAAATAACATTCGATACCGTTTTCGATATGGACCGAGTAGTAGCGGATTACCTTACGGTGATATAACAAAACTTTGAGACTCTCAGTCGGTATCAAAATTAAATCCTATTCACTCAGGGCCAGTGCTGCTCTCGACAAAAACAAGTTTATTTTCACTTTTTCCATACATAAACACTGCAATAAAACCAAATTAGTTTTTGTTGAAAATATTAGACTGATCTGCGTTGATTAAATTACAGTTCTTTATATCGACTGGGCCTAGAATAGCGGGCGGCAGGAGCTACTACGACATCTCAAGAGCATGTGAAACAGTTCCCCCTGCACTCGACCGTTGCTGCCTTGTCAGTATCAAAAACTGTAATCAACTTTTCTCGTGGACGCTGTTGCGCATTGGCAAGCGCGAAGTGTCATCGAAAAGGGATCGTACTTCGCTAATCGATGACACTTTGCGTTTGCCGGTGCGGGACAGCATTTGCGAGAAAGAATGATTACAGTTTTTTGATACCGACTGCGGTATTTCATATCCTCTTAAGGTGGTGCGGCATATTCTGAAGGATTAAAACATAATATAAATAAGAGGAACTAGAAAAAGTAAATTTTTTTTATTTTCCGGTTTTTTGTGGTCCTAAAATGGCTTTCAATACAGTTTTTTATACCGACTCAGAACAGGTTGAGGGGGAAAATGTTGCACATCACGGTGAAGTGCATGTAAGGAGTAAGCATGTCCTCGAGAGATGACTTTCGTCGGTGAATAATGAAAACGATGTTGAAAGTTGTAATGCAATTTACAGCATACATATCACTCCTTCTTTGAGTATAGTTGCTGTTCAACGAAAAGCAAACATAAAGTGAGTAGAATATGAGCATAATAGGTAGTAAATGTACACCGAAATAGATTGCGTCTTCGGCATTACGACCGTTTCCGTATTTATCAGAATACAATTTCTGTGAACATATTTACTCGCAGCCGGTTCATACTTTCCACAAAACAGAAAGGAAAAATTTGAATAGAAAGCTACGGAACAATCGCACTCGGAAATGATTGAAATTCCGCAAAAAAAAATTAAAGGATTAGGGTTATGCAGGATTTTAAGCAGCAAAGTCTGATGCTTATTATGTTACCAGGATTTCTAAGAATTTTTGCTTGGCGCTTATTCGAATTTTCCCCGTCGATAAAAAACAGCTACTGTCTTAGAAAATGTCTTCGACAGGAAAGCAGAAAGAGGCGAGCCTACTGTCGATATGACCACTGCACATTGTACTCAAGATAAAAAAGAGAATACAGTGAATTGAAAACGATAACATACCGATGGTAGGATGATAGAACGCGACAATTCTTATGATGAGTACAAAAATTATTTTACCTACAGCCGGACGTCATCTGCGAAAACTACCATACCGATAGTAGGCAACGGAGTGAAAAGATGCCTTCTCAACAGAACAACCGCATAGGTGTCGGAAAAATATTAGAGGAAACAAATGGAATACCAAATAGTCTTATGGATTATACGCAACTTCGAATAGGTTCTTTATAGTCGTATAAAGTCATGGTAAATATGTATATACAATAACAACAAATAATAATAAAATTGTTTCATTCAGTGGAGCGAATTTAATGAAAGAATTTCCGAATTCTGGAAAAAATTTTAATGACATTATAGAGAGCGTGTACGTGTAACTTCCGGCAAAGGAGCGAGCGGTAGGGTATTACACTGTGCTTTCGGGCTTTGAATTATTTTGGTAACGTGTGTGCCCCCCGAAGCCGGAACAGCAACCAAGCCACCTCTGGTTTATAGCCCGGCAGATGCACATATACTAAACGAGTGTGCGTGCGTACGTTTTCGTTTCCAGAGACGAATGCTAAGACTACTACTTCCATATTTAATTATCGAGGGCCTGAAAACGACCAGCAGGCCACAGACCTCATCTCCACTCCGTCGCCATCGTCGTTTCCGTCGCATGTTATTTTCGGTACGAGCGGGCGCAATGCTCGTTTATACTTTAGTATTCGATAATACCAACGCTGAACATAGAGTACGACTCGTTAAACTACTTATTTCCTGACTCACATGCATCGACCCCATTCCTTGCGTGAAAAGCGGAAGCGGAGTGGCCGGTTTTTAACAAATAACGAATTTTCAACCAGCACCGCTTCATCGCTCCCGGAGGGAGTAATGAAGCTCCCAGAGGGAGTAATGAAGCGATGGGAGCAGTGTGCTTAGAGGGTTCTGAGCTTAGAGTGTGTACCATTTTTTTATTGATAAAAAATATCCATCAAGAACTGAGATTCCTTTTACGTCCTAATGTCCGGGTGAAGCGTGTGAGAGAAAATGAAGTACGATTTCGTATGAAAGTAAATGTAGCTTGCAGTAAAGTATTCGCTTATAGAGACATGCAAATGTGAACATTTCAACGAAGATGAAAAAAAAAGTCGTATACTACACAAGAGGAAGCCGATTTTCATCTCATGCGAGTGCTGTTCCAGTGAAGCCCGGCAACGGGTGTAAACAATTCACTTTACACTCGGGAAAAATCACGCACTTCTCTCCCTAGCAGCATAATGTACTATTTTGGCTCACTTTGGATTTTTTATGCCCGCTGAGGGACTAGCCTCCTTGGAAGTCCCGTTGAAAATTATATTAAAGGGACCCGGTTAGCAAAAAAAAATTCATAAGCAAAAAAATGCTGTAAGTGATACACTTCTTTTGAAAATACATAAATTGAAACCATATCAAATACATAAAAAATACTATAGTTTCGCAATTTTGTGAAGGTACAGTGCACCAGAATGGTGTGAGTAAACAAAAATCACTTGTCATAATTTTCAGATCAAACGCGTGAACAATTTTTCGTGTTCAATGTCCTTATTAGTCGAAGAGTCAATTTTCAATGGAATATCGGAATTTTTATTTCGAGAATAAAAATTCTTTTTAAGGTCCTAATGACAAAGGTATGATTTTAAATACATAAGCGAATATATCTCTATTTAAAAAGCACTAAACAATTGGTTACAGTAAATTTAATTTTCACTGCATTTAGAATCGCTATATTTAATCCAGAATTCTCTCTGTGACAGATAAAATAAAGCATTCCAAACAGTAAAATTGGTTCACAGCTTCGTTCCGAAAGGTACGACGAGTGAAACATGTTAATTTGATCTCGCATCTTTCTTGTGCACTGTACGTCCTTACGGAATTGCAGACTTATAATGTTTGTTATGTTCTTAAGTTAGTTCGATGATGAGGGTAGAGGTGGGATAGATGCTGCTGTGAGGCGACGTGAGGGGCGGGTAGCGTTCGAAGAGATGCGCCGTACGAGAGAAATAGAGAAGCAAATAGCAGATATTTCTTTTATTTGTGATATCTCAAAAACTATGCGGTCGATCGATTTTATGTTTTTATGTATATTTCCTTAGATTCTTCTCCTTCGACTAATATGTTTCTTAAACATATTTTTTGTACCGGATTTCTTGCAAACAAGCATTATTCCCAAAATGAAAACTCTTTTTCTATACTCTAACGTCAAAACAGTGAACTTTAATAATTAATATTTTGGGAACGAGACGGTCAAATTCAATTTTCCGGCTATCAATCGACGCAGGGAAGATCGATCTTTTGATAAAAAAAATAAAAACAAATACTATTTGCAGAAGCTGTTCATCATCGAACTACCTTAATAAGGTATATAAGGACAATATTTACTGACAGAAGAATATCATTCAAAAATTTTTTTCCCACGACTATTTTTTAGGTGATTTGGTCCTCATAAGGAGGGTCGAGCGCGAGGCTCAGCGGGGATAGGCTCAGCGGCGCGCAAGGTGCGGGGCAGATCGTGTGCGAGTGAAAGGTCCGCCATGCTGTCTCTCACTCGCACGTGCCAAGCGTGCCGGGATAAAGCTGCAAAGTTCCATGTAATTGCATATTGTTAACTAACGGTGAAGAACAAGTGTCTGCATTATTGTACAGAGCTTCCTGACAATATTCTTTAAAGTTTTCAATAATTTGCTTGCAACTTTTCCACATGAAATACCCTTGGACTATTAAAATTCATCGTTTATTTTCAATCTGCCATAAGAATGAATGTTAAGTTGTGCAAATTAGAAAAAAATATTTCTCGAAAATGGTGAAGACGAACGCATTCAAACTTTGCAGTTACACTTAGACCATTTATATCAATGCGTAAAAAAAAAATCAGCATGTTTTCCTTGATGACATCGTAACGCTCGACCCTCCTTAAATCAAAGGGAACAATAAATATACGGTAAACGTCCCAGTTTCGATCATTGGTATCCCTAGCATGGTCATCCTCCCCCACCATGCGATACGCAGGAAATGGGTAGCGCGTATTCGCAGTAACCGAAACTGCGGCACTCAGTTCTTCTCGTTAATCCGTATGATCTTACATGCGAACTGTGAGAAAGTTGCCTAACAGTGACTGAAACTGGGCCGCTCACCTTATAGAAATTGACACCGAAATGAAAAAATTTTGGTTCTCGTTGATTTTGCCATAACTTATTTGGCCTAGAAACTAATGGATTTTAGAGTATTCGATTTTTAATAGCTGTATTAAGGAAGAAACTACTAAACTGCTACTAGTATTTCTCTGATTTCCCAAATTTATTCGTTTAATCCCTGTTCGGTTATTGATGCACAAACATTCACATCTCTCTTTCCGCATTGCCTCTTTTCGCTCTATACTCGACTCTCTTCTCTGGTTGAATATCGCTGTGGCCGGCATGCCGTGCACCTGTTTCCCTATTCTACTGTAGTCGCAGCAGCGTCGTCGTAAAGGCATAGAGTTGCATCACTAGAGCCCAGAGCTCAGGGTGCCGGGACAGGCTCTCCGAGAGGCATGCCAGGGAGGGGGCGACAAGCGACTCCCGGAAATGTAGGTCGCTTTGTCGCCCCGCTATAGCGCATCAAATATAGAATCTTTCGTGCAGGGCTTACTCTATGCTCGACATCAACGTCGCACGCACTCGTCTCATGCCTACGTGTCCTACAAGAGTTTAATGTTTAATGCATACGATCGCTAGATTATTACATTCAGAAAATCAGATCTAAGCAAAAAAAAATTTCATAGATTGTGTCATTTTGTTAAGTAAATCAATTTTCAAACGGAAAAAAATTCATTCATTTTTTAAATTATATTTATCTCGTAAAAGTTTTAGGTCAATTGATTTGAGCAGTAGGAAAATTCAAGTCAAATTGAAATTAGAAAAGTGTAAATTTGAATTGAATCAATTTCAATCCAATAACTTTCATAATTCAATCATTTTGATGGTAATCGATCACTCGATGATTCAATATAGCGAGCAATGGGTTAAGACCTGTTCGAGTCCTGGTGTCCATTATTTGCTAAATTATTTTTCCCCGAAGTTGAAGTATCGGTAGAATTGTTTAAAAAGGTCGATATCCAGTAGAATTTCGGTAGGATTCGGGCTGTACAACCGAATTCTTACCGGTTGTTTTGTGCAAAAAAATCAACCTGTAACCAACCGTTTGAAAGTAAGTGGGTTAACGGTTATTAAAAGTCCACAGTTTGCATGGCATAGCGATTGGTAGTTGCGGTTGGTCTCACGAAATCCGTCCAAATTCCAACCTTCACCCTAAATGATGGTTGGAATTCGGTTAGTTATTAGTAGTAGGAATTAGTTCGGTTAGTAGTAGGAATTCGGTTAGGATTGGTGTTTTGCACAAACCAACCGGTTGGAATTGGGTTGGCGTACATTAGGTCAAGTCCGCAAGGGGTACACTGTTGAAAATCCACGGTGTGAAACTCGGCTGGTATCGATTTTTTTATGGTGTTATTCATTAAAATATTATTATCGACACTTTTTGCGTTGTGAACTGTATTTTGGTGTCACCTTCGTCTATTAACACTCCTATTAGGATTTGTTCTGTAATCTACAATCTACAGTGTTACCTTAAGGATTTATGATACGTACAGTCCCGTCAAAAGTGAGTTTCAAAGACAATTTCGGTCACTTCCCGATGGGATAAAAATCGGATAAAATAATGCCTATAAAACGTGCTGAAAAGATAAATTTCGCATAACAATGATGACAAAATGTTATTAATAAATTGGTGAAAAAAATCATTGTTCAACAAACAATCAGTCAACCTAACTTTTTTTCTAATGAAAATGATATGGTAATTTATTTGAATGCATACGAATTTTTTCAGATTTTTTTCTTTATTTTGATTTTAATTTTAAAAAATGCACAGAATCTAACAAATTTTGGATATGCGCTTTGCAAAAAAATCTCAAGTGTAGTAGATGGTTTTATGCCGAACACATATCCAAAATTCGTTATTTCGCGCACATTGTTGAAAATAAAAAAATAAAAATAACAACTAAAAAAATAAAAATGGAAAAAATAAAAATAATAACTGAATAAATAAAAATTTAAAAAATAAAAATAAAAACTAAATAGATAAAAATAAAAATAATAAAATTAATAAAAATAAAAGCTAAAATATTGAGGTTACGTGCAGTGAAATATAAATAAACTCATGTGATGGACCGTCATGAGATGTGTATTGTACTTAAGTATGTTGTTAATATCAATCAAAGCACATTCTAACACAATTTTTGTCGCAAATTAAATTCGAACGGAATTTCGAAATGAAATGTGCAAAAACTCAGCGCTAGAGTAGAGATACAGAGCTTAATGCCAATTCTAGTGTTATAGAACTGACATCATCCATGTGTTAATAGTAGTGTTATACTAATGACACTGATGTCATTATCATTCAACACTGTTTGTTTTATACCCCTCATTAGCACTGCAATTGATTTCAACTAATATAGACACTGTGCTGGTGTCAATTTTAAAACTATTTTTTTAAGTGTACACGGGCTGATCTTAAAAATACTGCACACTGAGAGAAAAATCTGGTAATTTTGAAAATAATATAGTTGGACTGACGATAATTTAACTATAAACTATAATTCCCAGGAGGAACGTCTATATTTTATGGTTATAGCAAATATAAGAAAATAGTTGGATAAACCACTTACATAATTCCCAGGAGGAACGTCTATATTTCATGGTTATAGCAAATATAATTATAGTAGCAATGATTAAAATAATAATTCTTTCAAAAACTATTCTAATACTTGCAAATATGCCGTTTTATTGCATATACGATTTCAACTTTTTTTTTCCAATAACCTTGCAAGTATCGTTTATTGAACCATATTATCATCGCTTTAACCATAAAACATTGCCAGCCTTCCTATATTCGTTTTACCATATGAAATCGTTAAATAAACGATATGCTTTTCTCTCAGTGCAGAATGAGCCAGAGTTTTGTCGTTGAACAGGCAGTAATTCTATGTTTTCGGTGTAGGAGCAGCTTTGACGGCCAATAAGATGAGAGTAAATATACTGTACTCTCGCCAAATTAGGTGATATTGATCAACTTCTACGTCAGAAACATTAAACCTATACAATCACTTAGCTACTATATGAAAAACGAGGATTTGACCAAAAAATTCAAACTTGATTTGCGCTCCGTATAATATGCTTTTGCACTTAACGGATTTGTCAATAAATGAAAAAATATTCAATGATTCTACGGAATTTTTCTCTCAGTGCGACATCATCAATTGATTACAGTAGTGGAAAAAAGTATGCAATTATTCAGGGTCATATAATATCCATCTTTTACACATTTATCACATTCCACAGGTGTATAATTTACACTTCCTTTATAAAAAAATCTAGATAATATTACTCGTGCGATTTAAGATAGCCAAGTGAGACGATATCGATCATCCGCTATTTAAGAATATCCTACTCGTTTCTCACATGTATATTATAGACTATATTATATAGAATTTGTAGAGAGACACCACAGCTTTCTCTTTTTATAGCCCTACACCGAGAATCGACCACCTCCGTCATCCCGCATTGCTCAGAAGTATCACTCACTCTCGACTCACTCTTTCATACACGACCTCTAAAGACCTCGCGGAGGCGTGTGATGCATGTACGCGCTCAGAAGCACAGACTCTTGTCATGCGTGTTACACGTGGGTGCTGCTTCTACTGAGCAGCCTCGTTACAGAAACTCTGGCAAACTGCACTTTATTTAATGGTGCACTCACTCATATTACAAAATAATTTTAAATAGTTAAATCACAGATTTAATGGAGGTGGAACATGTTGAGGTCGCATCGGAAGAAAAGCATATATATCCTCGATTTAACGATGTCACATTATAAAACGAATATAGGAAGGTTTACAGTGTTTTATGGTTGAAGCGATGATAATATGGTTCAATAAACGATACTTGCACGGTTATTGGAAACAAACGTTGAAATCGTATATGCAACGAAACGGTGTTTTTGAAACTATTCGAATAGTTTTTGAATCTATAATTATTTTGATGATTGCTGCTATAATTGTATTTGCTATAATCATCAAATATAGACGTCCCTTCTGGGAACTATAGTTTATATTTAGATTATCGTCGGTCTAACTATATTTTCTTTTAAAATACCAGATTTTTTTCTGAGTGCGTATTTTAATGAGTATTTTTTTTTTTTTTGTAGTATTCTACGGTTGATATTGCACAGGGCTGAGAGATTGGTTGAAACAACGATATTTTTAATTCGCTGTACCCGAACTTTACAAAATTAGTTGCGACAGCCGATGAATTTATTGTTGCAGCTGCATCGAAAAGTAACCCTAGATATTCATGATTAGTTTAGCCAAAATACTCAGCACACTGAATTCAATACATGAGACTACAATTCAAAATGAATAGCTATAAGCTTAAATACAATTTTTCCAACAACTCAATTGTGCTTTCCGGTGCACGATTTACGGTGCTCAGTAATCCCGACTAGCACAATGTGAGACCCACTTGACTATTTTATTACTACAAACAATAAGAGATTAACAAGTTCATGTAAATTTGACATTCAAGCCTATATATCCTGAAGTTGCTTTCGAGTAGTTTGGTTGTGTCAACCAATGTCTTGGTTGTGGCAATTAACGATTTTTCTCTATGTGTTCAATATCAAGTCGGAACTTTCTCTAAATTTTGCGGCTTTCTGCACAATCGAAATGAGCTAAGGTTAGAGGTTTTACCTTGTGCGTGAAACCGTTACAGAGTAACCTCCAGTCCACTTTACCAACTGAGTTATTTGTTAACTTATAAAGTTATTTGTTAACTTACCAACTAACCTAGTTATTCGTTGATTAACCAAATTATTTGTCGACTAGCCAACTTATTCGTTGACTAACCGAGTTATTCGTCGACTAGTCAAGTTATGCGTTGACTAACCAAGTGATTTGTGGACCAATAACTTGGTTAGTCAAACAATAGCTTCGTTGTTCCGACCAACGACTTAGTTAGCGGATATGTAAGTTATCTCTTTGGTTGATTCAACCGAAGTTTTTTTCGTGCTCCACACTTTTTCAAATTTTGCACTTTTTCTGGGAATTTTTAAACCTTTCGAGATAATTGACGGGAATTCATAAAATACACCGACAGATTAAGTGGCTATCGTTAAAAGTATTTATCATAATTAATGACATGATTAATGATACCATCTATATATACTTGGCATAATTAATTATTTGAAATAATGGTGAGAATCGTCAACTTTGCAGTGTTCCGATCACCATGAGACATACAATATAACTGTAACTGGAGCGATAGTAAACACGTATCATGAAAAAAATGGTACAAAGTTATTTCTTAAGTCACACGTGTCAGAGAAGAGGCGACGAAGATCGTATACGTAATGCACAGGGGTCGCCCTCGATAAAGTTGAAATTAAGAGACAGCTACAGCATACAGTTTTTTCTTCAGTGGGACAAGTTTGGTGAAATAAATTGACCATCTTTCTAGAGCCGGTTCGATAACGAGATCCATGCATATATTCGGACATGGAAAGAAATGGAATTAAAACGTTATACTAAAAGAGCAGTATATGCCGAACGTGTAAGTGGCCGCGAGTCACAGCTCGACAGGATGATTTCAGTTTGCGCAGAGGATGGGAACATTGTTGGGGCGGTGGAGGGAAGAGGTTTCGTCTTGTCGATGCTGGCGCATAAATTCACTGCTCGGTTTTTGCGTACCCATACATGATTTGACCAATCCCTACGCACGCACTCACTCACGCATAGTCATTTAACTTTTAACGGTTGTATATGCGTAATTCATTTATATATAGTGTACACTTAATACATGTACATGTGAAAAGAGAGAAACAGTGACGCGAGTTCGACCGACGATTACCATTAATTCCCGAGACGGCACGGCAGGGCGCGGGGCGTTCGTTGCGCAAACGAGAAATTCGACTGTAATGACCTCAGTCGAACTAGTGTTTGTACCCAGCCGACCGATCGTCGCCGATCTTTATACTACTATAATATACGACTGAGACAAGAGAGGACGAGGATATTGAATATTTTGGATTATATAGGTATCCACCGACTTTATCCGTCTACAACAGCCAGAATGGATAATACCTGCGTGTACCTTGCCACCTGAGACAGCTCGATCTTTCGAGCACCAGGGCGTATATATAATTATAACCCAAAATACTTCGGTGCTCTACGACTCGTAAACGGCGCCACGAATTTTCTACAACCCGCACTACATATCGGATACATTTTGAGAAATTTTATTATAAAAAAACAAAACGATTTATATAACCCTTTAACTATTATATAATTATATAATAGATATTATATATTAATTATATATTATATTATAATATATATTATATTATATATAACCTTTAATTACACTACATATCGGATACATTTTGAGAAATTTTATTTAAAAAAAACAAAACGATTTATATAACCCTTTAATTTTCAACGGTGAGAATTGTCGAGCGGAAGCTTCTGTGAGACGCTTGTTTTCTAATCATTCCGCTTCCTCATGAAAATAGCTTATTTATCATGGCAACATTTTTGTTCTCATTATTCTCCATCAGAATCTTTTACACACGCTGTATAATTCACAAATAATGATCGGAGATAAATGAGTCGCTTTTTATGTATTTGTGTTTCACGGGTAATTAAGGAGACAACGACAATACAGTCAGGTCATTGGCATACTGAAATTTAAAAAATTAATGTACACGTTTCAAGGAAAAATTGGAATAAATGGAAGTAAAATAGATCGAAAGGACTCTACTTAATGTCGAAACGATGACTTAACGAGTAACAAATACTTAATGTATATTCATCAATTTACAGTAAAAATAATCCAGTGTTCTTAAATAACCAATCGGTCATATTTACGCTAGTTTTTTCGACCTTGACTTATATCGTGTAATAAAATTTTCTAAAATCGGCACCCGTTGCGAATTTGTCAATAAATACATACATTTGTCGATACAAAATATCGTGAAACTGCTGTTTTCTATGAATTGTACACCATTGAACTAAATATGTTTGCCCAAGTATAGTGACGATCAACATTTCTTGATATTGAATTGTTCATAAAATGACAATGGGCATTGAAAGGTGTGGGGATGGCACTTTGTTCAAAATCATTCATGAAAATTGTTCCATAGTGAAATCGAAACCAATCAACCTATTTTCGTGTATAGCTGGCTTTGTGGTTGGTGGATATTTATATGATTAGGCCATAGAAGAAACAAGGTTACTGCAGATTGCACATTGCAGAATTAGCGTCAGAAAAAAATCTAATCACAGAAGAAGCCATTTTTGCTTTCTCATCACATACGAAGTATGTAAAAAAGAAAAAGTATTGCAAACCAAAAAAAAACACGACTCCTCAATTTTTATGGAAATACATGTTTTGATTGTCCTAGATTCCAATAAACACATTAACCTATTTCTGCATTCCTGTCCGTTTGTCTGTCTGTCGTCTGTACGGTCCGAAACTACAATAATTTTTATTAAAGTTTGTAGACCACAATGAAATTTAGTGTAGGCATTTTGCATTTGAGTCCCAGTTTTAGTATTAAAATCCAATACAAAATCTCCACTTCTTCTGATACTTTACTTAAAATAATTAAAAAATGTTTATCTATTATTCGACCGCACACTGATATGAAAGTTATTCTACTTCGGTCTAATACATACAGATACTGAAACCACCCAATGAGCAGTGCACAATAAATGGTTAATTACATTGAAGTCTTCGTTGACTTTGCAGTCACTCATATGAGATTTCTGAAACAATCGATTATGTAAAATTGGTATTGTGAAGAATATGGATGGTGTCACGGAACTACTATCAATGATCTCAAGCAGTTTTCAATAAGCAATATGTCAATTATCCACACAAACTGATGAATTAAAAAAAACATGAACCAACCAGATTTGAGGTTATCAACACTTATGATGTTATAATATAAATACCCATACCCGCATCGTATCATAGTTTTTATCACGCACATCGCATTCTATAAGAATTCTGAATCCTGCGGAGGCCTCGTATACACCATCAAATTCGAAACATTTGTTTTACGAATAACTGAAATGTTAATCCGACTTGTCAAACTATCGCAGTGCCGACAATAACACCGGCAAAACGATAGAGAGATGTGAAAGAAAGGTGCGGACGTCGCGCACGCCTCCTCGCGGACGCGGCTTGTAGCTTAAATTCAAACTTCAATTCGCAATCGTAACAAGTTATAGCAAAAACCGTAAATCACAAATAATTTACGAAAATTTCAAATTCTATTCATGTAGTTCGTCGTTATGCTCTAGTAAATTTACGATAAAACTTCACGCCAGTAACGAATTTCATTACAAAGTCGCGTATTGCGAATACGTCAGTAGCAGCTATAATTTGCTTTTTTATATTTTTGCTGAAAAAAGTTGTTATCTATCTTTATAGTTAATTGGTCTATCGGTTGATAGTTGTCACTCGGTAGCAAATTGTTCGGCAATAAATAAGAGTGTTAAGAATATTTCCTCACATTGATTAATGTTTTTTTTTTACTTTGTGATTGACTCATTAACCTATTTCGTGGATACGTGACGTGATATACCCCACACTGTTGGAAATCGACGGTGTCAAATCACACGGTCTTAAGGGTTAACATTTTCGGTGTTATTTTCAACATAATTGTTGGGCTTGTTTTTACACCGGCGATCGAGTTAATATTTCTACCCATGTTGATAATGGGAATGACCTAATACGGTGTAAGTTTAACACTTGTAGGTGTAAGATCCGATGGTGGGCCGAATTACGTCCTATGAATTAAGTCCTCGTAGTAACTTGCCTAATGGTGTAGACCTACATACACACTTTTTCGAGTGACTTTCGAGTTAAATTTAATGGCGAATTTCTAATAGTGTAGCTCGTCAATCGTCTGTAACACGATTCGTTAGGTAAACTTGAATAAATTACTGGGTGCTCCTTTGAACTTTCTTAATTAAGACCCAATGACAGACAATATTTTGAGCTCGATTTTTTTTGTTAGTCTCACCCCAAAATTCTATTCTTTGTAACGAAAAAATAATTCGTGCGAAAGCTGTATCATATCAACCGATATTTAGTGGTCACTCAGGGCAATAGAAAGTATCAATATTTGACAAAAATAAATTTTTGAATCTCTTTTTTCCGAGTGTTTTTATGTAACACCTATTATTTTCATTGGAAAAAAAATAAAACTATCAAAAGCCCTAACCAGTCAAAAAATAACTCGCTGAGGTCGCTCACTAGACTCATAATTTTTCTGAGAGAAGAGATGGAGCTTCAGCAATTTCCTAAAAAAAAAATTGGAATTTTTGCTTATTGCATCTGTCACTGAAAAAAATATTATCTTTGATGACTCTCAAAAAATATAACGAAAGTTCATCCCCATCGAATAATATCTACAGGTCGCTCACTGCATCAAAAAATTCTGTTATCAAAACAATATATATATATATATATATATGTATGAGACGTTCCACGTCAAATCAGCAGGCCATGACCCTCACCCTCATCGATTTCGTTCATTTTTTAATATGATGTTATTACCGACCCATAAAGGCCTCGGAATTTTTTTTTTTAATTTCTTACTACCAGTAACATTTTTAAATCTTTGAAAAAAAAAAACAATTCCAAAAACGCCTTTTTTTGCCGACCACCGATTAAGGTTGTGTGCACGGTAAAAATATAGTTATTTCAACAACATTGTTGTAATGGAAATCAATTTAATTCAATATTACTGATAACGGTTCAACTGAATTTCAGATTTTTTTAGCCAAGTTATTGTCTTTAATACAACCATGTATTTAAAAAACGCAATTAGGATAATTAAGAATACAATCCATCGTCATACGAAGAGGCTTGTTTGAATTTCTCAAAATTATTGGGCAGTTACATCAGAATCGGCACGACCAACGTTTTGAATATCTAGATTCTGTATTCAGGTTTGTAAGCAATACGATCTCAAGCCCTAGTGAACGCGTTGTTTTATCCACATAAATCTAATATACTGGTGAATATTATCCTGAATACAGCTTTTGTGGAATAAAGGTGAAGAAAATGCTGTAGTCTCTTTGGTCTAGTTGATAGCGTGCACGTATTTGGGTGTTAGGTATTCAGGTTCTGATTTTTATTGTAATATAGATTCAGAAAAATTATATTCCTGTTAATGGTGAAGACGCTCAAGGCAAGTATATAAGCTTTCAATCACAGTGGAGGTTAAATCGTTTTTGGCAGTCCACGAACCGAACGTTTTATTGAATCAATTTTGAACTTTTATGAATCAATGACATTTGTTCGTCTGCAACCCACCGGTTAGTTAGCACAACTAACGCGCCAAATGGAGCGTAATTGCCACGGATACCGATATAAACTGTGCGAATTTATTAAGAGTGCTATTTAACGCAGTCCAAGTGTAAGTAAACGCCATTACCATTAAATTGCCTACCAATGAGCTTGGCCGCATCAGCCAAATGCGATGAATTAACATATAGTTGATAAAATTGATGCGTTCTAAGGTTACGTTAACCGTCATTACTTTTTACTTCCTCGTACAGGCGAACTCACGAAAGTTGGACGAAGTCATTGACAAGTTATTTGCGTTTTTGAAGTAGTTACTGCAATAACTATCATCATGTGTTGTTTCAACACACAAATAAGTACATAATGCGAATTAACAGATACTTTACATTGACACGGTAACTAGCTGCCATAACTGTTAACGTGACTTGTGACAATGAAGCAAAACGGAATTCGGACTACAACTGAAGATGGTGGCGATGACTTTTAACAATAAGTTTTCCTAATGCCAAAATAAAAATTGTTTTTAATGATTGCGGCAGGAATCAAGATCGTTTATACGTACAATCCTGTGTGAACTCACTTTGCGTTGCTACGACATTACGCGAGATGTTATATACACTGAGTAAATCGTTCTAGCAATTTATTTATAGCCAACTCATAAAATGGTGGTTGTCTCAACTATTAATTTTCCTTCGTATACCCGAAAACTGATTTGGCGCACGAAAATGCGTCTTACAGCAGATGCACAGCAAAGGCTAATACAAAATGTATCCGTATTCAATCCGGGGAATGATTACACTTTGAAGATACAAGCCAAAGAAGGTCAAAAATGCAGGAGAACGTTCTGTAGAATCAATTAGTCACGATGGAATAATTCGTGGAAAATCAGTGACACAAAGCGCTTTGATTCCAACTGGCTTGGGTATATTGGGTCACAAAGACAAGCACAGAGAGGAGGAGACAGAAAGAGAATGATTCGTCTCCCGATATTTCTCGGCTGGTCGAGCGCTTGTCCGAGAGTCAATTAACTATCTTGTTTCTCTTGCGTCCCTCTGGTTCTTTATTTTCTTTTCTCGAACGATGAAATGACTTGAGATTCATGCATAGCGAGAGGGCACCAGCGAATTAAACGAACGCGTTGTTCCTCACAGTGGCATGATGCTCCAATCTCATAAACACGTTTAATGTCAAGGACTCGTGCAAAACTCGAATAATATACTCTATAATCCTGGTAATTTTCGCGACGAATAATCTTATAGGTCCTGCAAAATCTAAAAATGCACGTAAATGAGCGGAATTAGTGAAAAATGTAACAAAAAATATATATAATATAAAATGTGGGACTTTGCTATCCCAAAAGACGTCACTACACGTTTGAGAGATGATGATAAAAAAGATGTCTGCTGTGCGATGCGACGATCCTCGGTTAATTGGAATAGAAAAATGTAGCATTTTATTGAGATCTCCAGGTAGAGAACTTAGTGTTGATACATTGAGTGACGAAAGAATCCACAACAACAAAAAAGAAAGAATCAGTCATCTGCTAGAGCAGACACAATAAGAGGAATAAGAAGCTCTGCTTGAGATCTTGTGTCTGTATATATATATATATATATATCATCGAAGCAGTCGATCATCGTGTTCATCATAATCATCTCATCAAAATGACGAAGCAAGTTTTTACACGGTATTGTATTTACACGACTCGTCGATACTGTCGGTTATGATGCACTCTTCTCGACTACCTCAACGATGGATCGTTTGTCATCAATGAGTAACCAAAAAATGGAAGTCACTGTCACTTTCGTTTTCTCCATGGGAAAGTGGTTCAGAGCTTCTGCACCGATATTTGGAGTGCCCCAAATGATCAGCGATTTTGAAATTTTTTATTCTTCTCTTGCGAGATAATATTCCATTGAGCACATTCAATTATTCTACCTTGTCATGTCCGAAATGGGAAGCCACAGTAATCCACGAGTCGAGTAAGCGTGGGAGTCAGCGTATACGCTTGTCTCTTTACGGTTACAGTGAACGGAGCATAAATACCCGTTGCCCGGTTTTCGTGTTCAACTTAAGATGAGCATAAAATATATACGGCATTCCATATCGATTCCGTCTTTCATCTCGCAAATGGAAATCTCTTAAAAGCTTCCCAATCAATTTTAGTAGTTCCCACAGATGCACCAAATTTTGAACTAAAAAAAAATATATGTCTGAAAATGGCAGATTTTTTCCATTTTTCTTTTAATCTGTAATATCTCAGAAACATCAGATATCTCTGAAAAACGGAAATGACCGTTTTTTATACCCAACGAGAAAAACCACCGATGACGAGTGTGTTGACATAGAAAAACGTCAGGACAGTCATTACGGCGGTATACAAGCTCATTCAAAAAAATTTCACAATGATATAACTCATAACCATTTGGAAACGCCTTTTTTTCTAATATTGAAAATTCGGCAATCACTTACAGACCTTGAGGCAATTTTTTCTAAGACCATATAAAAAGTTCTTACATTAAGGGAAATGAAATATTGTTGTTGAATTTGTCGTAAAATGTAACCTGGAATCACAAAATTCATTGAGACCAAAGTTTTCTCTTGTTGGCTATGTAAAAGCGCACTTTTTTTCTGAAGGTGGAAAATCCGATAAATGATTTGTGAGTTATTACAGATTAAATGAAAAATAAAATAAATTGGGCTGAAGGACTTCGGTCGATGGCCAATTGGCACCAACACCCACATTAAACCGCAATTGTCATTATTATTATTTAAGAAATATTGTACAGTACTTGGAGTGTGTTTCAATAAATACATTTTACTACTACTAATATAAATTGTCCTATTCCGGCAGAATTTTCCTATTTTTAGTTAAGTGAATTAAATAAAACCACTGTTAATTTTTATAAATTTGTTAAGAATGACTTTATACGGTGGCTAAATTGATATGGAATACCTGATATACACTGCCCATGTACTTTCATGAAACGCAGCTCTCTTTCTCTCTCTTTTCTACATACGTCGCCTAGAGTGGCCCATAATGCGGAGGTGTATTTCTCATACACGAAGAGATGCCTTATACGGAAACCTGTTTACGCGCTCTCGTTCACTCGCGTTCTTTATGGGGACCCTTGTACGAACCATCCATAGTCATATAGCTACGGAATACGATCAGACAGCGGTAGCAGGAGCAGTGTCAGCATTCGGCGATGGAATTACACCAAGGCACGCCCCGCAATTCAAAATTTCGAGGGTTCCGCTGCCCGAGCTATTTCCCATTACAAATACTGGCGCTACAATTACTCAACTCTGTAGGACCGTGTATTGAAAGTTTTTTTTTTCCGGAATCGACGGTTTCGCGGAAAATAATATGAGACCGTGGAGCAATGGCGAATAACATGTAATCGAAAGTGAATATGACACAAAAAATTCCGATGCTTTCATCATGACATATATTACGCGAGTTATCTTGTTTTGTGAAATAAAATTGTTGTCGTGTGAATAAAGATGGAAATAAGAGACTTGAATTAAATGCCTCATATGATTGGCGCACTTTAGACTGTAAAGCGGTCACATGCAGCATTAACGTTTTTATAGGTAATGATTTGTCAAAGCCATAAGTATTTCCCACCACTGCAACAAATTCTGACTAATAGAATCTTATAAATATTATAAGTACAGACCTTGTAACGGCAAAAGAAAAGTATCAGCCTGGTCTTTGAACCAAACGTGTAGCGCAGTGGCTGAGCAAAGAGCTTCAACCTGAATGTCACTAAGTTACAAATTTTAGTAGCAATAATTGTTAATAGATGAGAACTTGCAGAGCCTTGTTGTTTTACTGACCAGCTACTCCCAGAAAAATAATATTTATGCAGTAGATATGTCGTTAATATTTGAGAGACGAATTTATTTAATAACTTAAGCATTATGACTCTTAAGAAGCTATTTCGTCGTGAGGCCTCAAAGGATATCGAGCTGTAAGAGTAACGAAGAGGAATGATCCGACCGAAAACCGAAGAAGGTGCAAGAGCGTCGCGCGCTTAAAGAGTCCAGTCATCCCGCAGGGGGAAAGTGTGCACGCGCGGGGGGATATGGCCTTGATCTTGAGAAGCAGAGACGAGTGGGTAAGGTGCAGCACCGGACGTCTCTCGCGGGGTCTCGCGCCCGGCAGCCAGAAATAAAGCTGCGGTGATTCTCAAGGCCCCGACTGCGTGCATTTAATATACAGTCACGCACACCCATGAGAATATACAAGTAGCCAATACGGTTTATTCGTTTCAAGCCCTTTGCGATTGAAATCAACGAAAACTTAACCCACCACAACCAGTGCAATTGACAAAATTAACGTATATTATTCGAGCGTAGACCGCACGTAGAAGTACGTAGACAAGCACAGGCATGCATTTGTTTAAAACATTAGCAATAGAACGATTCTGCCAGCGGTGAAGAGGATGCAGAAGAATCGGCCAATTCTAATAAGAATGAGTAAAACTCGAGATGAGAAAAGGAGAAAGAGCGTTATTGAGTTGTTAAGGCGTTCGCGATTGAAATCATCGAGGATATAACCCAAAATAACGAGTACAATTCTAAAGATCAACGTATTTTACTCCAGCGTAGAAGTTTGCGGACAGTCGAAAAAATGCATCCTGTTAGTAGATCAGAAAAAATGAAGGTTTTGGTGGAGGTAAAAAAAATGAATGAGAATCGACCTGCAGTGAGAATGGATAAAACGTGTGATAAAAAGGTGAAACAGAGCTGTGTAAGGCTTTAAGTCCTTTCTGATTAAAATCAAAGAAAACTTGATCCAAACGTATAAACGTACTTAACAGTCTAGAACGCACATAGAAATACAAAGGCAGCCACATATTTGCATCCCGTTAATCCATTATCAAGAAAATAGTTTTGGCAAAGGTGAGGAGAATGAGAAAGAATCGACCAACTGTAGTAAGAATGAGTAAAACGCAAGATGAGCAGTCGAGAAAGAGCCCGACCGTATGCGAGCGTTGTGTTTGTGCGATAGCACACAACAACCGCAGCGTTTAGAATTCGTCTTGCAGTCTGTAAATGTATAGGTACGCATGTCTGGATGTGTCGGGTCTGCGGAGCTCACGAGGCCTATAATGGCAACGTGTTTTCGTCTAATGTACTTTTTGTGATGTCCTTGATGGAGGAGTCTGCGAATGCAGAACTACAGGGCCGTGGTGCACGGTGAGTGGGGGAGGGCAAAGGGGCATAGGGCCCCACTCCCCTCGCGGTGTTGCTCTCGCTCTGTTCCGCTCGCTCCTACGGTATGGAGAAAGAAAAGGATCGGGCTAAAGAGTCCCAACCCACCGCAACTTTGGGCCTAGTCAAGGTCAGTACGGCAGAGCGCGACGGTGTCTCTCTCCCTTCTTTACCCTCTGCCGATTTTTTCGTCTCCTTTTCTTTCTCGCGTTCTCTCCTTCTCTCGGGCCCCGAAGCTCACCGAAGCGTACCGCATTATCGCGTCATACCGTGCAAGTCCCCTGTTTTCTCTACTCGGTTTCGGGCCTGCGAGACGAAGAGAGGACGGAGGTGGGGGCAGGGCCCCCAAAACCGAGGAGAGGTGAGGTGCCAGCCGAGTGCCAGAGTCTTAGTGCACCCAGGCATCGGGTTACAGGACTCATCGGGCCTTACCTCTCTCTGCCCCTTCCGTTTCAATACCCCCACCACAAAACTCATACTTCGCTTAACTTTTCTCTCTCTCTCTCTCTCTCTGTCTCTAGCTCGTTTACTCTCACGTGGCCTCTTGCTATCCCCTCTAAATCTTCCCCGCACTTCTGCCTCCCTCGAAGCTACACCACATTGCTCCATTGGACATTTCTTAATGCGCCAAATGCATTCTTTGTTCGCCTCAGAGAGAAGAGAGTCTCGCTAGAATTTTGTACGTATTCTGTGCTCGATGCCTTTGGGACGTGGGCGAGCGAAACCGAAAGGAAGAGAGTGGGAAACTCGGGAGCATTCGGGAGAGGTAATGGGAAGAGAAGTTGCCCTTCCACGCGCGCACCCCGCACGCTCTTGCCAACGAAAAGAGTGTGTACCACAGCAGAAAAGGGATCCTCGGAGTTGTGGCCGAAAAGCCAAAAACCTGGGTATGCAATGCTAACCACTATCGATGCTGCACGGGACGCAAATAATAGATCGGGGTTGCATTCGACGATTCCCGGGCCCGTCGAAGAATACACAAAGTGAACGTGAGTGTGCAACCCTCGAACGTTACACTCGCTAAATTGCGCGCTCGTTCATTGTAATTCAATTTTGTTGAGCGAAGGAGAAGCCAATTTTGTTAGCTGGCTAAGGGCAGTCCACGGGTTACCCTTCTCTCTGGTCGACCCCGGAATATTACTTAATTCTTTTTTCTCTAGAAGCAAAAGAATGGTAAACTTTTCGAGGGTCTTCTGAGAATATAGCTATGCACGAAGCTCTGCATAACGGCCTGGAAATGACGAGCTAGTTATTCGCTCTATTCTCTTTCCGTCCTTTATTTTATTCCTTTTTCAAATGTTCTGCTGCTTCGGTGCGTATAAGTATGTGGTTGCCAGTCCCGGAGACACGCGAACCAGTGCATGACACTAGCTTATAGAGACTGCGGAGTCTCAATGTTGCAACGGAGATGTCCAGTGGGCGAAGTATATGTGTAGAAGAAGGACGAATAGGAGGAAGAAGAAGGAAGACGATGTTGAGCCCCGAGGTACCAGCAACGGTTTCAATTGTTCGCAATATGGCGGTCTCGCAGCCGACGTCTCTCCTAGGCTGCGAGACTCTTCTCCTCACTCCCCTCTTTGCCGCTCCTTTCGTAGTCGTTGTCCTTGAGCGCCGGCTCTTGCACTATTTCGTTTTGTTTTGGCGCACCGTGCGCTAGTCCAGAGCAAAGAGGCAAAGGAGACCCGGGCGGAGAGTGAAGAGGCTGCGAACAACGCTGAGGAATCCTGTTATTACCTTCGATAATTATACCAGACGGATGACACACAAAATTAATTTTCGCAACTCAAAGCGTAAGTCGCAATAAGTAGATTCCGCAGAAATACTCGGAAGAATTATTCTGAGTAAGTTTGTCATCATATTATACGACTTTACTGATGGTCATAGTAAATGAACGTATCTAAATTTAGCGAAAATGTAAAATAAAACAGAAAACTTCTGTTCTTCAAACGAAAATTATAGGTGAACTTTGATTACTGTTTTTTGTATGAATGATATAGAAATCAGTTGAAATCACTTTTTGAGTATATCACTATGTGCAATTTTTTATATGACTGTTTTTTCTAAAATTGAAGGGAGGATTCCAACATTGAAGCCCGAATAGCTCCAGCTATCATAAATACATCCACAACGGCTCAATGAGTAATAAAACAGTAGAATAATAAGATTTTAAAAAACCCTATAGATCGAGTGTAGACTAAAAAATGAATTATTGTAATAAGAAATCTGACAGTCGGACGTTTCTGGCACCAACGATGCCTTTAAATGCTATCTAAATTGAAAGTGTGCATCGAGCACACGTCAAATGTGCGAACATAGTATAACGGACAGAGATAAAACGGCAAAACTGCGACGAAATAGTGCTTATAAATCTCGATAATGGCAGGAATTCTCGACGCAGACACATCTAGTCAGCACTGGATGCTTCTGAGATTGCTGATTTTCTTTTACCACTGCTGCATTCTCCTTCTCTTTTTCTATTTCTTCGTATTAAGAGGACCCAAGGATATCATCAACCAAAAATTCTGCAGATGATACGCTTATTTGAAAAATCTTAAATTTGAACCTCATTAAGTTCATATCATGCCATACAATTTTGCAGTTTTGCAAAGACATACAGTGCATCAAAATGGTGTGAGCTTAAAAGTAATATGTTTAACTTGTCGTAGCTCATAGATCAAATCGTCGAACTGATTTCAGTATTCGATTGTTTATTCGATCCGATGGAGAGTGCATTCTGGTATGATTGGAAATTTTTATTCCAGGTCTTTATGATGAAGTTATGATTTTTAATAACTCACTAAATAATTAGTAGTTAGTTGCATTAAATCCAATTTTCACTACATCTAGGATTGCTAGACACGTACCACAATGCACTCTTCGACAGATAAAATAAGATATTCAACACTAAAATTAGTTCACCGGCTTGATTTAAAATCTACAAGTAAAAATCTTTACTTTTTATCTTACACCATTCTGGGGCACTGCATATCTTCACAAAATTGTGAAATTATCGTGCCTAGTGTGTATTTGATGAGATCTGAATGTAAGATTTTTTAAAAGACGGTTATCATTTTCACAACTTCTCCCACGTGCCTTTTTTTAGGTGTCTCAGTACTCTTGATGTTTGAGATGAGTCCTCTTTAGATGTGTTGTTATTGTTGTCGTCACCGTAGTTTCTGCTCTGGTTGTTGTTCGTTTGCTTCTATGACCTTCATCAGCACGTTTCTGTGATTCATCTTCGTTCAAATTCGTAGCATCATTATTCTGTACTTTTCACTGCCTTAAAGAATTTCTGTGCAGCGTGGTCATGGTAGAATTTTTTTCACGGTCAGGGCCACTCAAGATACTCAAAGACCATATGATATATTTTCCCTCTCTCTTTCTCCTGCTCTTTCGGTTTTTAGGTGGGAGTGGAGCGCTAGACGAACATGAACCAACAGCTTTCGCAACGAGTACCACTACGTGAGGACCACCCAGCTGCAGGAGCTGCACTGGAGGCGAGGTCAGCACCGCGAATTAGGTGACTCGTCGAAAAAAACATCCTCCAGCTATGATTTGTTTGTGCGATCACAAAAAAAAACAGCATCTTCATGGAAACAAGGTTTCCTTAATCTCTATTCGATGTCCAGTCATCATTGTTTCGTACAATATATAATTGTCAATGGAATAGTGGTGATGAGTATTTAAGGTGATTCCAGCGGAACAGTCTAATTGAAGGTGAGTTTCAGGAAGAATTTCGAACACTTTTCGATGAGATAAAAACCATAAGACAATCGAGCAAATGCAAGTACCTGAAAAGATTGACTATGTATAATAATCATTCCAATAATTAATTAAATAAATAAACAAAAGTTTAAAAAATCTCCCGTTAACTGGACTTACAAATAAAAATAATTATTAATTATTTAAAAATACGTATGAACTTGTTTAGAATTTTGTGTAATTTTGAAGACATAAAAAAAAATTTATTTTGAAAAATGTGTAATGAGGAGTATGATTCACCGAGAATCTCCCACATTTCATAGATGGGATAAAAGTCTGAGAAAATCAACCCTGTACAAGGTGCTGAAAAACGTAATTTCGTGTAATAATGATTCCTAAATGTTATTAACCAACGAATGAAAAAAAAACTGTTAAGCAAATGACGTGTCTTTGAATTTTTCTTTTTTTCCTCAATAAAAATAATTTGTTAATTTTTCTCAATACTTATGGATTTTGTACGAATTTTGAGAAGCTCCTGGACCTACATGATCTAATCCTACATCTGTAATATCCTACACAGAACCAGCACAAATGTAAAAACATACATGTGCAATTTCCGGCATTTGAAATATCCTACATCTGATTAATTTCCTCAAAATGAACATAATATAAAAGCCTACAAGCGTAATCTTCTACATCCGTAAAATAATACATTCGTAATATTCTACATAAATAAATTGTACAGAAAAGGAATTCGGATCCTATGAAAAAACCTACACGCGCAATATTCTACAAAAGTTAAATTCGACGAAGCGTAATATCCTATAAAAGTCAAATCCTACATTCGCAATATTCTACATAAATCAAGATTTAACTTTTCTAGTATATGATTTTAAAAAATTCCACATCTCAATTTACAAATCTTTTTCATACTTTTTTTCCCTCTAAATTTGTTTATAATTTTTACACTTATCATCATGCGAAATTGATTTTTTTCAGCACCGCGAATATGCTTGATTGTTTAAAGATTTCTGTCCCATCGAGATGTGTTCGAAAATCTTTAAAAATGTTAAGTTAGACCGGCCAGTATACCGCGAGGACCACCTTGAGTTCCTCTGCATGTGGAATTGTTTTCGTAATAGTCAGGTAACTAAAGATGTTCTTCCGAGATTTGAGAATTGTAAAAACAGACATAATAAACGGAGAAAAAATATGGCGCCTCGATGAAGAGGCGTGGAAGGAATGGACCAGTGGGGAAAAAAACGCCTCGGGTATTTACAGTACTAGGCTTAGAGCGTACGTAACGCCATGAAAGAGAACCGAGTAGTTGTTTCGAGGCCGAAAAATGTTCATGCTACCACGTATATTAGACGAGAGATACCCGTATGCGAGATGCCGCCCGCCATACCTTGGCAGTCTAGCTATATACTATACCTGAAGGGGCGAACCATTGCGCGCTTCTCGCGGCTACCACCGACCGGCTATACCACTCGCTATACCCACAAACTGGTATTATGGCTGCCGTAAACCAGCACTAAAACACCCTCCTCCATTTCCGGCGAGATGCTTCTGCTACACCGCTTATTTTTCAAGAAGGCGATAGAGCGAGAGATGTGCGCGAGAAACATTGCGCGTCGGTGCGTATGGACATTAAGTGTCTGCATTGTGTATAAATGTGTTTTTTTCTATCAGCGACTTTTGAAAATACAGAAAAATTCTTTCGTACGTTTTTGAGCATTTTTGAAAAATGAAAAAAAAATGTCGTCGACTTAGATGAGGATCGGGAAAACAAATTTCGAGTTTCTGGAAAAATCTATAGAAAAAAAAAATATCTTTAAACCTGCACTAAAACACCCTCCTCCATTTCCGGCGAGATGCTTCTGCTACACCGCTTATTTTTCAAGAAGGCGATAGAGCGAGAGATGTGCGCGAGAAACATTGCGCGTCGGTGCGTATGGACATTAAGTGCATTGTGTATACTCCGTGTCTTTTTCTATCAGCGACTTTTGAAAATACAGAAAAATTCTTTCGTACGTTTTTGAGCATTTTCGAAAAATGAAAAAAAAAATGTCGTCGACTTAAATGAGGATCGGGAAAACAAATTTTGAGTTTCTGGAAATATCTATAGAAATTCGATGAAAAACGAGGGAAAGTTTCGAGGTCTTGAACTAAGAATAAAGAGAAAGGCAAACGAACGAGACAAGAGACACAGATGAGGATAGCAGGTCAGACACGTTATTTTAAGAGATTTACAACAATAGTCGAGAGAGGTCTGTTGGTAGTGGTGGTCCTCTGCAGTTACTTCTGGACCCGAAGCACTGGGGTTACTGCAGAGGACGCCACAGGAGGAGACCCCGAAGGGCGGCTTAACTTTCGCATTCTCGAAAGATCAACGCTTTAACCTCGTACCGACTCGACGGACACAATGGTCGCCCATTTGCATCGGGGAGAAAAATCACTCCTTTCGAAAAGGCAAATGAGAGGGACGAAGAGCTCGGGGTAAACGGTCCAGTCCCTTTTAGGTTCACGGCTCGAAAGGCGAGTGGCGTACTGATGAAAGAGGGAGAGAGGAATCGATGGATAAGCCGAGGGTGGCGAGCGTCATTTGCGCGTCAACCCAAATGAAAGCTACTGGCCCCGTAGTAAGAATAGCTTCGGGTTTGGATCGGACCTGTCGAAGAGATCTTGACTGCTCGCGGAATGAATTTTTCTCCGTACAATTTTTTCTAGCTGCACCAGATATGAAGCGTTCCACACGAATTTGAACGGTCCAAAGCCTGACCCTCTCCAATATTTTTCAAACTTCGTTATTATTTAAAGTTCGATGAAACCTGAATATGCAATGTCTTAAAATATATTACCTATAAGAGTGTTTGAATACAATTGAATGTCAAAAGGGTCGATTTTTAAAAAATAACTGTATATGTATACCTTAGGAAATATGCAATTTTCAAGAAAATTGCTATTTATCAGTTAAAAGTTATTGTTTTGTTGTATGGACTTTGAAGAATTTTTTTTTGTAGTTTCAAAAAAACATTCGCGTGTGATATCCTTAAAAATTGACAGTTTTATTTTTCTTGTCCAGATATGTCACGTTTGAAGAATCTGAAATTGGCACGTAATTTTCGAGTGGAGCCCAAGTTTTCATGCTACGAATTATTTTATGTAGATATGTATGAAAATATTTACCAGCTAGTTATTTTTCAAAATTTGGTTGTTTGTGAAATCAGCTGCAAGCAAATAACGTTTACATTGTACGGTGTTGTCGACTCTTAAGATGCTACAATGCTATTTCCGCGAGTGTGCGTCGTGGTAAGTTCACAAAACACCGAATTGAAGAAAATCAGTGGTCCACGAAAGTTTTCAAAGATATTTTTCTAAAATAATTTGTAGAGTGAAAACTTGGACTCGGCCCATTTCAAACAAGATACGAACGTATGGACTATGTGGGACTATTATGTGAAAATTTCAGACTTTCAAAACATTACATAATTCAACAACAACAAAAAATTTTATTTTTAAGGATATAACACGCGAGCTCGTATCTGAAAATGTTTTTTTTTTATTTCTCTAAAGCCCATACAAAACAACAACGATGCATTACTATACATTTTTTTGAGACTTTCATATTTTCCAACATACCACTATTTGAAATAAACTTGGACCTCTTTGAAATTCAGCCGTATTGCAAACACGGTTATAGATAAAAATTCGAAAAAACCCGTATATTCGCCTTCAATCCAACCTTAAATGGTAAGGAAGCTTAAAAAACATTCGAGGGGGTCGAGCTTTAACCCGAATTTAACCCATGCGAGTTCATGTGGAACGCGTCATAAATGCGTACCAATCCCACTCATTGGTCCATCTATGTCTTGACAAGAATTCCACCTGACGCTTTGCTGTACGACGAAAAAACGGCCAGCAAGTATTGTAAGGTCTTTAAATTATACTCGAGGATAATTCGACTCGGTCAATTTGACCCTAGGCTCAGGTACAAAGTCTAACCTGTTATGATTTAAGAAAAGATGCGGACGAAAGGATGCGAAGACTTTACCTAGCTCACCGCGGTAAACAAGTTTTAGAAAATAACTGTGACACGCCTAACCTACCCGAATTCTTGCGGTACAGAGCTTCAAAGGTATATGGACCTATGTACCTAAAGACTTTTCGTGATCAATCCCCAATACGCACGTATAACTTGAGAGCGCTTCCGAGATTTTTCTTAGAGATAACATTGAACGTATAGTTATGGTGCGAGACAGCCTTAAGTTTACGAAGGATCTTGAAGATAATTTAGTGAATGCAATATATTTTTCTTTGTTCCCGGAATACACCAATCGTCGCTAATATGACAAAGGTGGAGTAAAATTTTGAGTTGTCACAACTAACTGTGGATCTGTACGTGGATGGATTAGAACCATCTAACGGATTGTTCCAACTAGCTCATTACCTTCGACAACCCATCAAGAAGATAGTCTAGATTATCAATTAATTGTCGAGTACGTAAATTTTCTGAGCTCTATATTTGTTAGGGTCGAATTTATAGTCCGGAGCTTAAACTTAAGTTGGAATTTGATATTAAACTTGAGTGTAAATTAGGCTAATAGACTATATATTTGACCTTATCTCAGACATTCTTTTTTTTTCGTCATGGACGAAAATCTACGAAAGGTGCGAAATAATAGGGCAGCAAAGCACCCAATCTACTTATTTTTTATGTAGGTTTAGTCGAGCAAGCGTACACGGCTAATGCTTGGATCAACGTCTGGATAACGATTATGGATCGTATGATCTTATAAGACAATACAGGCTCGACTTGATGATCATTATATTGACAACACGAAACTAATCAGTCATGTATTGTGCTGCCAATGATTGGTATGTGAATTCGAAGTCAATTATCGACCAAAGTCAATTATTTATTATAATTGGAAATTATAATAAAATGGCCTAGAAGATTTCCGCATCTGCTAACTTTCAACTTTAACCAGCCATAACTATGTAACGTAAAGGACAAAAAAAATTCTCTTGCCAGGTTTTTCCAGACCTCGATTATCTACAAGCACAATTTTTTTAGATATTTTTCCTACACTTATTAAAGAACTGGCGGCAATTTTCGAACGAAATTTCGCGCCTTTTTTGGTTGGCCAGTTGTACCGATTCATCAATTGGTGCAATAATTTTCGTCTTGCGAATATCTTAAGGCACTTTTTTTAATTTTTTTTTTTTTTTTTTTTCAAAAATTGGCATTCAATCTCTCATTTTTTCGGTTGGCCAGTTGCAAAAGGCTCGACGGTTGAAGAAATATTTTGTTTAACAAGGCAGATTTATTCGTCTTGCAAATATCACCAGGCACTTTTTTCAGTTTTTTTTAAATGATTTTTTTTCAAAAATTGGCATTCAATTTTGCCATTCTTTATGTCTGGCCAGCTGTTCCGTTTCAACTGGTCGAGCCATTCATTTCTTCCAAGGCAAATATTTTCGTTCCCCGATTATCTCGAGGCACTTTTTTAAATATATTGTTATTTTTATCATATTCAAACATTCGCCGATGTTAACAGTATTTTTCGCCATTGGACAGTTGTAACGTTTTACCTATTGGCGCATTTTTTTTCCAAAGCAGATGTTTGCGTTTTGCGAATATCTTTAGGTACTTTCTCAGTTTTTTCTTTTCGATGTATTTCAAAAATTGGCTTTTGTTTTTGTCAAATTTTCTATGGTTGGCCAGTTGTACCGTTTCACCTGGTCGTGCGATTTTTTTTTTTTTTTTTCAAGGCAGATGTTAGCGTTCTGCGATTATCTCGAGGCACTATTCTTAGTTTTTTTTTTTCAATTATATTCAAACATTGGTTTTTGGATTCAATTTCGGTTAAATTAATTTAATTATGAATAATCTACCATACTGTTCCTAATAATCAGCCTTGTTCAAAGTAATAAAAAAACGTAAACACGGTAGATCCAGGAAATATCAAGTAATTGCATTAAATCTTGCTTAAAAATTGAAGTTATGACCAGGGTTTATTGATAATGATTTAGTCCTGATTGTCACTGAGTCCCAGAAGTTATAAAATTTGTGGAAAGTAAGACCTTGCACAGCGGTTCCTTATCTATCTTGCAGCGTTCAAGAAATTTCCACAATGAAAACTGCAGAAAGATGATGAGTACATTTTTTCATAAACGTGATTTCGTATAGGTTGAAATTAGTTAAAAATCAGTGTGCACGTTTGTACTTTGGAAGTTTTTTTATTCATCTTCCTTCACCTCGTGTTTCAATATTGTAAGAATGGTCCTACCTGTCGAGCCCAAAAAATGACTTTGAGAAATCGGATCGTGGTTCGAACAATGCAGGAGTAAAGTGAGGGCTGCCAAAGAGAGCGAAAGAAGTTGACCGCAACGCGCCCAGCAGAACCCGGCATCTTCTTAAGTCCTCTATACCTGTACAACAAAATGCCATGCATCCAGCAGCACTGAAAATAAGTCTACCATTGGCGTGGAATCATTTACACTTGAATGCCAGTCGGAAATTGTGGAAAGCCAGCGAGACAACAACCCCTGAGATACAAGGAAAAATAATATTTACAGTATCTTGTCGGGCGCGCTGGTTCATGATAGATTCCGTACTAATAGTTCTCCTCCCTGATGAAGGAAACGTTGTTTTCGTGAAGAAAACATGATTATTTTAACTTTCATATCAGGTTGTTTATAATGGTTTAATACATGAAAAAAAGTTCTTTAGAAACACGTCTGAATAGTCGCATTCCGAAAGACCAAAAAGGTTTGTACTCGCACTAGCTGTCGCAATTTTTCAACTAATGAGCTAAACGGCTTTTTAAAAATACGGTCATGTTAAAGGACGATCGATATTAAACTTGGGCTTAATTTATAAAGTGGTTCGTATTTAACAGAAATTCGAATTTTTCGAAAGATAGATGCTGTAATTCTGTCTCAAGTCACCGTCGATTAATTCAACTGACATTTCCTTTGAGGATTAACTAATATTCAGTCGTGGTGGATATTAAGTATGGTGCAAAACGATTAAGAGGTTCGCATGTTATAGAATTTTTAATTTCTCGAAGTATCAACGTTATCGTTCTAAATCACGCCAAGTTTGATAAATGGCATTTAAATTTTTTACAAATATAAATTGATATTCAGCAATACTATAGATCAGATCCGAATTTTCAACTTCATACCATTTTTTCTTGTATCACGGCTGACAAAGTGGGCTAGAACTATTGATATGTCGCACAAGGATATGGAGTACTGAATTTGTTTAAAAAAAAAAAGAATTTAGGCGTCAGAATTTCATAGTACATTAAATTATTTTTAATTTTTCGTTTTGCACCTTTCGCAAACTTTCCTCTATGATGAAACCAAGTTCGGTCAGCAAACATCTCTGTACCTTTTAAGTAAGGTGGAAAATGAGGAAGAAGTGAGCAACGTATTTGTAATATTTTTCAAAATTCTGCAGTAAAATCGACACGATTTCACTCAGTGAATTATTATTATTATCATTGGTGGGAGGTACGGTTAACGCTAGGAACGTAGCACGCGTCCTGAACATTTAATCCCCTGCAGCTAGTAGAATAAAAGCGTGCTTCGGTGGAGTGAAGAGGAGAGTGGCAGTAACGACAACCAGAGTAACGACTGGGACGAAGAGTTGAGAGCTCGGCTCACCGGTGAAAAATACCTACGGAGAGTGACGTGCCGTTCCTATTACAGAAATTGCACGAGGTGCATTTTTATTGCCGCAGCAAGAAGCGGAGAGTAACATATACATAGCGAGTGAGAGAAGTGAAGAGCAAGAGAGCTAGATAAAATGCTGGGCGATTTAAGCAGTCTCCAGACAGTGGAATAAAGTAGTGCAGGCGTGGTAATATAAAAAAGAAAAATTTACTTATTTTTATTGCAAAAGCCAAGACGACGAAATTGAAAAATGATTTGTCAAGATGATCGTAAACTTTTTCGTAATTCAATTTTCGTTATCCAGAATATATTCCTGCATAGAATATAAATTATGGTGAAGCGAGTGAAGTGAGGCTGCTGAATTGCCGTTTTTAATATCTCGATGGCTTAATCAGTTAAGTCAGGCGTGATAAGGCGAGAGCTTGTCGTTGAATGCGGATCAAGAAGACAAATGCGAGAGTTGGTGAGTGAAGAATAGCGCTTTTTTCAGTTGTTTTTATGCTCTCGTTTCGATGATTACTTACGATGACGTTTCTTCTCTTAGGGACGCACAAATTCACCAACTGGAGGTTGTCGCGAGGATCCGGGGTTGAGACTACGGCGGCGTATGCCCTTCCGTTCGACCTCGTCTGAAATACCATCAAACCCAAGGATGATTCTCCTTAAAGATAACACGTCTAATTGTGCACCCTCTCATGTTTTTCATTCAACTCTGGCAATAAAAACACCTGAATCAGGCAGGAAACGATCAGCTTGTTCGTAAGATTTGCGAATCTGAAAAAATCTTGAGTTTTTATTTGTTTGCTTAAAAAAAAAAAAGATGAGAACCTGTCGATCAGTGAAAAAGATCGATTCCACAAGAAACCGCAAACGCATAATACTGCGACGTTAAATTTATTGGTATCTGCGACCGCACACTAAAGGTCGGTCTGTCACGGGGCGCGACAGGGGGAAGAGAAGACCCTTCAGGTATGTCGGCAACCTTTCGGTATTGCCGATCTCTATTGGAGACATAGTTTTACACGGTCAGAACAGTGCGAGTGTAGGAGTGAAAAAAAAAAGATGACGGTCGCCAGCTCGTCGTTGAGCGACAGTTCGTAGCGGCGAGGTCCGGAAATTATCTGATAGATGACACCCTGACGAAGGTGCTGTTTGATGGGAGTTATTTTCACCCCCCTTTCGGTCCCGACACTTTCATTACTTCCACTGATCTACTTAGAAAAGTTCATCGTAGTCATGTATAAAATAGAGTGAACCTGGGAATTTTTTTTTTATATCCACGAAATCAACTTGCATTGTTTATTTTAGCTCTTTTATGAGGCAAGATTTGTATACTTTACACCGAAGAACTAGGAAAACTATGCACAAGACTTCATTCTGCAGCGTTTTTATTCACATTGGGAAGATAAATTTTGACAATTTTGACCAATCTCAAATTCGGAGTCTCAAAGGATTATATTTAACTTCTTACGTATCTACTTCTACAAGAAAAAATGTTCACTGATCTTCGCTTATTTATTCAAGAATTTTTCATCTACTCAGTGGGAAACACAATCGTAACTACACTGAGAAAAAAAGATTTACTTATAAACATTTTGGTTAAAAATGCTGCCAAAACAACTTAGTAGGCGCAACTAAGTTATTGATGAGGCATACTAAATACTTGGGGCTCATACCAAAACCTTGGTTATGTTGACCAATAACTTGGTTGTGACTACCAAATTTATTTGGCACTGTTGATTTGGCTGTGGTCGCTGATAATTAAGTCTATTGAAGCTTCGGCTTCGAACGTTTAAAGCCAAAGCTCCAATATACTTTCTTGGTAATATTTTTAACCAACTTTTCGGTAGTCCTAACCAAGTTTTATTTTAAGCGTTAAAAAAGTATAGGACGAGTGGTGCGCGGACGCCACTCTAAAGGAGTCCCTATGAAGAAACGGGGAAGAAGGAAAGGGGCAACGTAAAAGCCGGAAAAATACATATGGAGAAATGATGTAATTTTTGAAAAATAACTCTTTGACGGGCATGGGATGAAACTTTTTATCGAGATCGTCGTGGTGGTGCCATTTAAATCACCCTGATGTCATCAAAATGTCAACTGACCTCGGTCATCACTCATGTTACGCAGTATTTCAAGCTGCAAGAACTTGAAAGAGTGACCCGTGCAGAAATTTCACTGGGAGGACGTGCAAAAAGTATCGGGCCTTTTTAGGATTTATCGGAACTTTCACAATAGGGATTTCATACTAGGGTCACGTTATAACCACATAAGAACTCCCCTAATATTATTTCGGACTAGAATTGGGATATCCAGAAATGATCCTAGTAAAAAGCCTCTATTGATGACCAGAATCATACTGACCGCCAGGATAAACTACGCGGTCACCAAACCAAGTACTGATAGCGTCAGCAATAAGGCCACCCACCCGACTGACGCTCTGGTGGTCAGGTAGTCATCTACTCAAATACCAATGAACTAATTCGCACAGCCAATGAAAGTAGCACCTTTATCTAATATATTTATCGATAGCAATAACGTTTCAATGTCCGATATAATTCATAGCCATGAAAAATAAGTGAATGTCCTTTTATTTTGACCACACCAAATAAACTCATCAGACCCATTTCTCTGGGTGCATGTCCAAACCCAATGATATAAATGTACGAAGGGCGGACTACAATTTATTTAGTTTATTTCATATTTCATATTACAGTCATTCAAATAGAAGAAAAAAAATCATATGATCTCAAGCGAGCTAAAGCTCAGCTAAACAACACCATCCGAAGGGTTCCAGGTTCGAATCCTGTCAAGGTACTTGATATAAATATATGAATATGTTTTTTTCTGCGATTAATATGTACTGTCATGGAGAGTAAGGCGTAATATCTGATTAAAAGTACAAAATTGATCGAATGAATAAAGACGAGAAAAAATTCTTTCATCAATGTTCTGAATTCCTTTTGTAGGGGCTTAATAGGGCAGCCCTTATCGACCTTACTGGGAAATTTATAAAGGCCGTTAACTTTGCAGCGTGACCAGCCTAGTATGGCTGTGATTAAATTTCCATTCTGGGCCCCTAACAGAATTGGGGCAAACTAGCAAGGGCCAAGTCGGAGCCTCAACTTACTTTCTGCACGGGAAGAAGGTAAAAAAAAGCGTTATGGTAAAATTTGAAGAAAGCAAACAATGAGAAATAATATGACATCATATAAAAATATGTCTGGCGTTTATTTATTCATTTTTTCCGAGCACATATGAAGTTGATTATACTGAGCAGATAGCAGACAAGTGCATTTAAAGTATACAGTAAGAAGGACAGATGAGGATCCTCAGTGTTAAGCAACAAGAAAAGCAAGAAAAGGCAAGACCGAGATGAGAACCGAAAAAAAAAAGTATTGTCGACCGTCAGAGTACTTGAGAATCCCCGAGCATTTGGTACTAATGATCCAACCTCGGGCGTACCGGTATCGTGTAACTGCTAAGTGAAAATACGCGTAGATCCCCCTAAGATATCGGCACGGTCATCGCCTGCCTTCTCCTTCTCTTCCTCAGCTGCTTACTTCTTTTTATCCATCTCTTGGCTCTTTTTTTGTATCTCACTCGCTCTTTAGTTTGTATCGCCCGCACCTCCAACTTACAGCGGGTCTAGGCACACGAAGAACAATAAAAACATTAACGCCGAACATAATCCCGTAGGAATCTTGCATCTCTTGCCCTCTCGTCCATCTCCTCATTCTTCGCTCCTATGGCAACGAACAAACCCGCTTGATCTGGTTCCTCGTGCTTCGCATCTCTTCTTACATTTTTTTTCCATATATTTTTTACTTTTATTTTTTCTCCCGTTTAGAACCCGTTTTGCTGTTCTTGCCTTGCGCACATCGTGTCTCTCCTATAATCCTAATGCGCACTAAAACTATAAACGCGAGAAAAGAACAGAGATGCAGCATGGGTAATCCTGGTGGATAATATAGGAGGCCATGGGGAAACAGGCTCAGGGTCAGGGCAACAAGACAGCGACGCAATATGGGGTGCCATAGAAATTACGGTGTAAACGTGTGCGTCCGTCTTTCTCTCTCTCTCTCTCTCTCTCTCTCTCTCTCGGATTCTTGGAAAAAAATAAACCATAAGAAATTCCAAGTGCCTGCAAAGCGGCAATGGTGTGAAAAAATGGGCTCAAACAAAAATGCTTATTCCTCTGTTCGTCATTACTCTCCGGATCTTTATGGCTCTGTTCTCAGCATGGGATTGGACAATCATTTTTCAAAAAAAAAATGAGGAAGCAATATGCAAGGTTCTGCATTGCATTTTTATATTCAATGAATTTGAATAACAGAGGCAGTGTATAGTAAAATTTCTGTCATTCAAAAATATATATATGTAATATTAAAATTACTATGGGATATGAACCCTTCTACTGCGATCTAAGATGAATTATGTGTTTAGCATCACGGATTATCGTTCCGTTTGAGAGTAGAATTTGAGCTCTCTAGTTTATGTTTTACAAAAGTTGATGCAATAACCGTACATTTTTTTTTAAAATCCGAAACTTTAAAATTCAATAGTAGGCAACATTGAATATAGTTACACGTATTACTATACTTTTTAAGTATACACTTATAGACTATTCAGCGAATTTCCGTATATTTCACGAAAGTTGGAGCATTGAATTACATTAATGAACCGGAATTAGCGCTGGAATATTTTGCATAGACGTTTCGAAATATGGCAACGATTAAGAGGGGCTGCTGTTTTCCTTATGCGACAGATTTCAGTTCACTCGGTTGATTGGTCCTTGAGTTATAAAAGATTGAAATTTTGCAACCCTGCTCACATGCAAACGATTATCTATGTCGATTTGGGACATAGGTAATCTTAGTAGATAATATGAAAAGGCCATTTAAAGGAAAACCAGGGCTCAGGGTCAAGTGAATGAGATAGCGCCACAATATAAGGTGTCATAGAAATTACGTTTTAAGCCACGGTTTCTCCTTCTCCCTGGATTTTTTGGAAAAAAAGGAAACTATAGAAGATCCCAAGTGCCTGCAAGAAGGGAAAGTCATTTTTTTCACTTGTTCATAGTAAAACTATAGCTCTAGAGAGGTTCGAGTACTTCTCTAAATTTTTTACGATTCCAAGAAAGGACCGACGAGTCGAACACTGAGTCTGCGAGCGACAAGGAACGCCTTTCGACGTTACTACTCCGTCCCATCCGACACACTCTTTTCGGACTCTTGCGAATGCTATACTATTTTCGTACGCTCTTCTTTTTTTCATTCCCAAAAACCTTTGCAGGTACAGCACAGCCCACTTCACCTAAGTTATTAATAATTGTATAGTCGTCCGAAGAGAGATGAGGCTTGCGATCTGGCGTCTTATCCCGAATTCCAAAAAATCTTCATAAACCACGATAGGCTAAGATTATTGTAACTCTCTCTCTCTCTCTCTCTCTCTCTGATGTCTTATTTTCTGTTTTTATATTTGTTTTCAAAAATTGTGCCCGAGGTTACACGCTCGAGTTTTCGAATGGCATTTCCGAGTTGAGAGGCAGTAGGATGACCAGGATGGAACTTGGTAAGCCGAGTTGCGTCCCTAAAAAAAATGGATCAGGATTTCGAAAACTTTTTCTCTTATGGTCTCTCACTGGTCTCCATCTCATTTGGTTCAGTAACATGCGCGGGCGTTTCCCATGCTATTCGGTGTGTTTGCCCCCTCCTTTGAGTTTTTTGGTCAGGCAATGTCAGCAGGAGTAGGAGAAACTGTGCAAGAGAGAAGTGACGATCGAAAAACCGTAGAGGACCATCAGGTTAGGAGGGTTGAAGCTGCAGAGGAAGGAAGATGGAGCGAGTGAGAATATATACCTGCTGGTGGATATTAAAGCGAACATCATACCCTCGTCACTTTTACTGGTCTTGTATCCGTCTCTCTCTCCCTCCCTTATCCTCTCTATCATTTCCAGTCACATTGGTCCTTTCGATTTTTATCTCACTCGCTCCTGTAACGTCACTCGATTTTTTCTCCGGCTGTTCTCTCTCACAAGTTAAACAGGACGCGTAGAAAAAGAGCCCAAAAAGCGAGACAGTCAGAGGTTGAGAGGCGATGCTCGGCGGTGGTGCACAACTGCAAAGTCAAATCCTATATAGCGTATATACAACGGTGGTGCTTTCCCCTCACCCACTACTTTGCCGAGATCCCTACCCTTATGACGCTGACGCGTACCTCACCGAGACCATCACAGACCCTCACACACTAACTTGCATGCGAGTCTCATGTGCCGCATTCCAAAGAGCCTAGATCCTCTTTCGGATCGGCACTTTTCTCTTTATATTCTCTTTTCACTTTGCCTTCAGCCTGCACCGTAGGTGAATTGTATTGAAATCTTATTCAATACAACTTGGTGCTACAATTATTTTGCATATTTCCAGTCATTTAGATAAATAGCGATTTGATGTTCCGAATAATTTTTTTTAATAACAAAAAGAATGCTAAGGCTTCAAAAATTTGCTTTTCAAAAAATACAATAAGGATGTAAAGTAAAGGCTTGTACATTGCTTCCTCATTATTCATCGCTTTTCACAAAGCTACCTCTATGAGTAAGTATGTTAATCGATGTTGGCTTCCTTATAGAGGAAGATTAGTGAAAAGCGACGAACAATGAGTAAGCAATGTGCAAAGTACTACTTTGCTTTTTTTTAAATAAATGGATATGAATAACTGAGTATCATTTTGTTTGGATAGTAAATTTAGGTTCGATATCTCAAGTTTTGCAAAAGTCAATAGGATTAAGGTAGAATTTTGATACTCCAAGAATTGAATGAAATCCAAATTTTTTACTGTTCTGTCCTAATTTACCTATCTAACATGGCTGCATATTATTTTGTTCACATATCGAATTTTGGAAGTTCATCTGATACCATTTATTTCTTCAAGTATTCAAAATTCCACGAAATCAAACATTTTACCTCGGTTGCCACTAAATTATACATTTATTATGGCTGAATTTTATTTTGTTCACATTTTTTATTTGGGCTTGATATGTAGATAAGATCAGCTTTTGACACAGTCAACGCCATAAGGTCAATTTAAAGAAAAATTAAACATTCTATAAAATCTGAACCAGTTGACCGATTCAAGCCGAATTCAATACCAAGCAACATGCTTCTATGAAGAATTACTTAGTGTAACAAACTAATTTTTACGGCAGACTATTAGAGAGAGAGAGAGAGAGCGGGAAAGAGAAAGAGTGAGAGTTATTAGCGTTTAAATTTTGGACGTTGTCATTTTTTGTCTTAATTTTTTTGACCTTTTGGATTATTTTAAGTACCTTGACATAATAATCTCGAATAAAATTTCTTTATGAAAAGAAAACTTTCTTTGTGAGGAAGCGAAAAAAGTAGCTCATATGAACCAAGGTCATTAGAAATAGTAGATCTATTAAAATGTATGGAAATCGAATGTCGAAAATCCGCGACTCTTATTACCAAATAACAAATGCAGCATGTAATTTTAGAATAACGGACTTCCGATAATCCAATTTAAAGCTTTCGCGGCAATGCCGGCCTTTCTGACAAAGACGAGTATGAAAGCTGTTAGTTTAATGGATAATGAATTGCAAAAATGTAAGAGCCACACACCTTTATTGTGAAAAGAAAAAAAAGAAAAGGAAAGTGAGACAGAAGGAAGTCAAGCCACTCGAATGGCTCACGGGGCTGGTTTTAATAATACGCAAGCAGAAAATAAAGAGAAGTGAATAGAGAGAAAGAGAGAACTGGGCTCGTATCGCACCCGAAATCGGCGTTCTCTTACCAACAAAGGAGTCCCGCAGTTGCAACATGTGGTTACCGCGCTCTCATGCCAACCCTTGGGCACTGTGTTAGCTATGGTGTATCGCAGACCCTGCCATTCGTCGTTTGCCTTGTACCATCATCCAGCCAAAGAATCTTGTAGTTTGTTTGACCACCAAAGAGTGCACTCGCACAAACTAAGCGTGAGATGGTAAAAAGCTGAATAGGTCAAAAAACGTAGGGCAATTCCGGGTCAGGAGCCAATGTGAATTATACTTTATAAATGATTTGTAGCTTTTTGTTACTTTCTCTTCAATACTTGCTTTGAGTGAACCTGCGTTTTTTCACTCAATTTTTATATTAAAAAAACTCCTAAGCGTAGAAACTAGGTGTAAACTGGTACAGTGTGCCAGGTGAAAAACCGTGGTGTTTGACAACCCCATTATTAAGTGATTTGTAACGAGTAAAATAAAAATCGGTTGTTAGTTTGCTGCACGTAACACTGTATGATTTTGAAGTCCATCAAAGTCCATCAATTTGGTGTCAAACCAACATGTTAACACTACTTGTCCATGTAAGTTCATCTATTTGGTGGTAAATCAAGATCACTTAAGCGTGAATTTGAATAAACATTAGCGTGAATATTGACAGTGTTAGAAATAATATAATTTAATTCCTGCCGTCACTATAAATATTCGTTCATTTATTCAGTGATTAAAAGTAGATAATACAGATTTTAGAAAGTTTTCTTCAATCGACGTTTTATTTTCCGAAACTGTATTACGCATGTGTGAGAGTACTCAGTTTAAAATGCTATAAATTTTTTCTTCTACTCAGAACATAGGAAAAAATTACAATATCTGTAGCGATTCTTCAAACCATTTAGATATTATATGTTTATATTAACACCGTTTGCATTATAATAATACTATCGTTGCGCATAGTATGTGCTATCCATGAGTAACACTATTGATTAGTAAGTAGACCCGATACTAAGGATTCCATAGTAATAAGCTGCACAGGCCAAGAGACTTAATGTTATTCTAGATGAACATAATTTTTTGTGTCGTTTCCATAAACTTCGACTAATTTTTTCATAATTTTTACGATCCCTCGAGGTGCTTAATGTTTTTTTTTTGTTAGCACAAGATTGTTCCTCGTGGCTATGTTATAAGCCTAGAGTCCGCATAATACATAAATCTTCAGAACCTGGGGCTGCGTGCTGTATGTTTTTAAATTAGGGTGCAGTTTCATGCAGCATGAAATCTGGCGTGTTTGGGTTTAGCTTGCTGCACAGTGTAACAAATTTCGGGAATGCATATACCACCGGTCGGTATAAAATTTTGCACCGGTTTTTGAGGCTCACGCAACCGTCATCGTCACAATATTCGCGTCGTACGAGTATAGTCCTCGTTTCATCATTAGCCCGACGCCTGGACGACCATAGAACGTACCTAGACGTGACACGCACTCCAACAAGGAGATTATCGAGAGTGATTTAAAGAGAGGAAGGGAGACGAAGGCTTTCGAAAACGAATCGGTGTAGTGGGCGAAGTGTATGCGAGGCAGGGTCCCAAATTCACCACCATCTGTAAACGATAAAGGTTCCCTATGAACGCAAAGAGATGTTTTCCCCGAAAGGAACGTTCCACAATGCACCAAACTGGTATACACCATAGCATAATATGTGTAGGTAATGCGCACTGCAACTGTCTATCCGCTTCCGCGCTTCACCTGCTGCTACCGCTTCGTCCTCTGCACACCGTGGAACGTGATCTTACGCTCTCTGCAACGGTTTTGACTCCTATTATTCGAACACTGATGCATGGCTAAGATGTAGTTTTTTTTTTGGTGAAATTTTGTTATTTTGTTATTTTCGCTTTGGCTGTAGTGTGAGATAACGATTTAATGGATAATTCAGGGAAACGGATTTTACCGTTAATAAAGGTCGTCGCATCCTTGGACCGTTCAAAAATATATTAGTGTAACAGAATTGAGATTTTTCAATAATTATTTGGATTGAAATGAAGTAAAATGCATGTCTACATCCAGACCCCCTTTCCATTTTGCGAGGGTGCTTATAACAACATTAAAAATGTTACTTTTCTTGTATTATTCTATGGAATTTCAGTATTCCTAAGATACGTAATAGATTATTTGATTTGCCTCTTAATTTCTCGTAACAAGCATGCTTAAATCAACTCTTCTTATGCACAAAAGTTAGTCTTTTTTTGCGGCGACGGTTATAGCTAAATTTGAGTTTTTTCAGCGTTTCGGTCAAAATGTTTCGCTATTTATGATTATATTTTTAATAACGACAATAATAATAATAGTACCACACGTTCGACATCTTACCATAGATTATGCGTGATTCCATTAGTAAACCAGAAGCTTTGAAATAACCAAAACCGAACCTACATCTTTTTCCCCCTATAAATACTGAATTTTGTCTTACAACTATGTGACAATTGTTATAAGTGGAAATTCAATAATTTTATTACAAAGACATTAAAATCCATTCTAGTATGAGTGAGCATGATCATTTTATGACATTTTTTTAATTATTTTTGCCGTAAAGAATCTCTATAATTGATGTAATATTTAAGTAATGATAACTATGATATCCGGAAAAACATTAACTATGGGGTGAAGTTCGACCAGTGCCTAACGATCCACATGTGAAATTGAAAAAATGTACAACTTCAAAACTGCGTGAAAAAGAAGTCAAATTTTGAAAACATTCCACTGCCTGGCTTTTAGGGTAGAAGTACCGTTTGTGGCCATCAACTTGATCCATTTGTGGCCATACCCATTGCATGTAAATGACAGCGCTGGCCACAAATGGTGTAAACGGCTATGAACATAATTTATTAAGCAATAAGGCATTCTAAGAGTTGAATATTAAATGTTAAGTTTGCTTTGATTATTGTAGAATAAACTCATTTAGTAATTTCTATAGATTAAAGTAATAATGAATTGATCTATACATTTTTGGTGTGGCCACTAATGGTACAGTGGTCACAAATAGTACGTCTACCCTATATTGTAATTTCCGGGGTACATATTTCTGCCGTCATAGTGAGATTCCTCTTTAGAAGTAAAAGATACAGACCAAAACTTTGTAGTGGCCCAAAAGTAGTACATTTACCCTACTTAAGTGATCTCTTATTTTGATGTTCAGACTTTTTACCCTGAAGACTCTCGACCGGCGACATGTCGGAGACGTGCATCCTCACATTGCAACGGACCAGTCGATACTTTCCAGATTTTTGGAGTGCACGCAAGAAAGGAAATGGTCAAATCGGGGAAGTCTGCCACTCCGACCACTTTGGTGCAGTAACGATCTGTGTTGATGCTCAACTTGCTCGACTTGCTTGGCTACGTACAGTCAGGCTCACTAATTATTGACATGCACATAATGCGCACGAGTCGAACATGCAATTACATCGAGTTTAAACTCATTGCAATATAACGGACTGCTGTACCATAACATAGTTGCGTTCAGATCGGAGAACCACGATTTTATGCGCATAAATAGGCACTGAAACTTTGTAAGTACATCGGCATAGTAACGGCCGGCGCCTCGGGATATGTACTCGCACGTACGTACGTACATACGTAATTCCCTTCAATCGTTCGATCGCGTGACTATGCAGCCACGCCAGCATCTCAAACCAATGTGGATTGCAATCGCGCTGCGCGGCCATACCGGTTAGCGTTGAAGAAGGCGACATGCCGCTGGATTAAACACGATATTAAATTACCCAAAGAGAGAGAGAGAGAGGGAGAAAGAGAAAGAAGTGGAGGGAGAGCGGAAGAAAGATTGAAACTCGGGACCTCACGCATAGTTGGGCACAGAACAGACGGTGAGTTTCTGTCCATACTAGAAGAGTAACCGTTACAGCACCTGGATCGATCTCTCGTGTCCAACAACTGGCTTCATTACTATTCATATTCAAAAAAATAAACAGTAAGTCTTGACTTACCAGTATTCCACGTACAAAATTAGTTTAGTTTAAATTAATTTGAGCGGTTCGCCTTAATTGCTTGAATTGATACATTTATTTCAGTTGTATTCGAAGCAAATATAATTGTTTAGAATTCGACGAGATGATATCTGCATATTTCAAATTCTAAATAATAAGACTGGACTAACTCGTATTGCAAATGTGATGTATGTTGAGTGATACTGGTCTTTATAGTCCCGTTATTTACTCAAATCTGTTTTGATTTTTTTTCTAATCTAGCTATTTAAAAAAAAGTTGCATCAAATGTTGATTTTCTAGTATATCTTGATTCAAACTTAATTGAGGCGACATTAATATTTATGAATAAGGTTATCAACCCGACATTCATTTCAGCTGTACACGTGGTATATCCCGCGAAGAAAAATAGTAGGTAAAGAATATTAGAATAGTTGAAAAATTGAAAGTATGAAGAGTATGTCGTATGAGGTGAAACCATACTCTAATTATATTCATATGCGAAAATTGTGTATGAAATAAATATACGACAAAATATCCAAGTATTTCAAAATTTAATGTTTGAATTAATATTCCTAATTAAAAAGTAGTTGAAGCTAGAATATTTTTTCGCTTACTCATTCCATACTTAATATTCGAATATGAGTATAAATGTAGTATGATTTCGTCAAATGCGACATATTACTCCTGGTTTCCATTCGAGTACTATATGAATAATCGTTTTATATTGTTTTGCGCGTGATTGTACGTGCACATAAAAAATGCTAAATATTAAACCTAACATTTCCCAAAGTCATTAGCAACGTGTTTACATTCAAGAAGCAAAATATCAAATCTCATGTCGACTGCAGTCTAAATTAGTTGACACTTGATTGCTTTTTTTTATGGTTTATATTATCGGCCAAAATTAATCGATGTATTCAAGTTGTTTTTCTAGAACAGCTAGTATAATATACACGCACTGTTCTTGCAGGGGGCATTAAGATTTCCAGGAATTACAGAGGAATACCTATGTGGTCGAGTGTGGCTATTTGCAGAAGGCGAAGGAGGCAACGAGGAAGGCATAGTAAAAAAAGGTAGATTGGGCGGCATCGAGGCGCATAGTTGGGTCCGCGCGTCGTTGTTGGGCTGCTGCTGCGGTAATGAGTATAATCAAAAAACGGGGGTTTAGTAGAAAAGCAGCCGGGAGCTATACGCCCTGTATGCTGCATAGTTCGGTTTACCGAGAAGCTACTATAGGTGGCTCTCGGTAAACCCAGCGAAAACGAGCGCGCGCGGGCACATTTGAATTTGAATTTCTGAAAGGTTTTGGAAGCCTTTGGATAATGCGCCCTGGTCACGAAGAAGCCACCTGACGGTCGATCAAATTGCTGGGTCTTTTTTTTCTCTCTTTCCCTTCCTCTTTTTCTCTCTTTTTCGCTCGTCTTCGCTAATGCAGAATGCTCATGGTGAATTTTATCTATCAATAGAATGTTTTTTCTAGCGAAAATTCATACGAACTAAGAAGATGTCTCACGCGAAAAGAAAAATATTCAAAGACTATTGGAAACAGTATAAAAACTGAAATTTCTCAAGTATGATGCATTAGACTAAATACTACTAAAATGTATACGACCCAATTATTAATTTGTAGGGTCCAGGTCAACAAGTCAATAGTTATCAATGTCCCAGTCAATATTTATATAGTTTTCGCTGTCCAAATCAATATCTCGTAATTTTTTAATCCCCAGATTAATATTTCCGTAATTTCCGATGCCGGAGTATATTTCTCTGCAGCTTTCAATATCCGCGTTCATTGTTCGCTAGTTCTTGATGTCTAGGTATGATTTGTCATTCTTTTCTCCAGTGTCTCGACCAATTTGGACACCCAAGTTGTGACACGATTAACGTGGACATCAACAGCTGGATATCTGGATACCATGATCATGGTAATAAGATAGCTGCGTATAGCGTAAATCGCCAGAAAACCGGAATATAACTCGATTGCTATGTTGAGTCGAGGGATTATTGCCATATTCTTCTCTCCGTGCAGCTGTAAAGGGGATATTTTAGAATTTCAATTTTTTAAAAATCTACCTCTATGAGGAAGCCAAAATAGATAATGAATGTCTTCCTCATAGAGATAAATTTGTTAAAAATTGAAACTTAAACATATTCTCTTCACAGCTGTCTTCAAATTTTATATGAGGAAGCAATGTGCAGAGTTTTTTTTTGCGCTGGGATACCCTTATTAATTTATACTCTGTGGTATTGTATATATATAATCCTTAAGCAAGAATATAGGAGAAATGGCAGCTGGGAAGAAAAGTTGAGCTAACTACCCCCGATGATGATTCGATAGCCGTCTCGCGGTGCGACGACTGGCTCGACGAAACTCGCTGCTGTTGCAGAGCAAGGCTGCGGTTCAGGTAGATATTTCGATGGTAGGCGCAGACCAAGTGCGTTGTGAGCGAAACAAAGAGGAGTTGCCCGTGGGCGAGGCAAACTCGCGAGACGAGCCGCAGGATTCGGGACGACGAAGGACCAAGGACCGCTCTCGGGGTCGCTCTCGCTCTTTCGCGTCGAAACAAGACGCGAGTTGCTCTTTCTCGAAGGACCGCAAACGAGAACGAGCAAAAAGACTGCTAACGAGAGAGACAAAGACATGGAGTGTTGACCACGGACCGAAAGAAGCTTACATCGTTACCTACATTCCCATTTTACCTTCGCATACATATACTCTATGTATTTCTATATCCTCACTGTCCCTGACTCAGTATTTGTGATAAAATAGTATGCCACCTTGGGTTTAGGTATCGAGAGAATCAAGATTTATGTATGCGAACAACCAGAAAGTTTTATAATTTACGTATGATGCAGACGGAGCTAAACTAGCTCTGTTATATGGTATGTACTATTAGGGTGTGTAAAAAAAAGGTATTTCTTGTTCTTTTTTTTTTAAGGTGAAACTATGTATTTTGACCTTAATACACACCTCCCATGCAGAAAACGCGCCTAAATATATATATTTAGCGCAATTTATATATATATATATATATATATATATATATATATACATACTTTTTCATCGACATTTCATGTAATAAAAAGACTTCAATTGAGGCACCTCTAAACATTATTTGCCAGCAAATTCCTTTGGCACACTCGATTGTTAGGTCAACTCCTCAAGTTTAAGCCATGAAGACCGATGAAAAGTGCGATAATTCGTCATAAGAATCAGCAAAAGAAAAAATCGGTATTTCTCTGGTTATCGAAGAAACGTAAAAAAATCCGAAGATTATCGAACTTTTCTTTGGTCTTCATGACTTAAACTGGAGAGGTTGACCTAACGATCGAGTGTGCCAAAAGAATTCACTGACAAATAATGTTTAGATGCGCCTCAATCGAGGTCTTTTTATTATAAGAAATTTCAAATAAATACAAAATATATATATATATATTTTTTGCGCGTTTTCTGCATGGGAGGTGTGTACTGAGGTCAGAATACATACTTTTGCCGTAAACAAAAAATAAATAAAATTATGATGTTTTTTTATACACCCTAATGTACTATATGATCTGTAAAAAAGTAGTTGGAACCAAACCGTCGGGACTCTGTTATTTCGAATCCTTTTCTACTTGTTTAATATACCCACCATTATCAGCACCATTATTATGAAGTAATTAAAAAATTAAATCATCCGAAAATTCGAATATGTAAAGACACACGATTGAAACTATGCAACATCGTCAACGACTCGCGGCCCTTATTTGTGAGCTTACAGTCCTACCCTGATAACGACTTTAATCAACTCGAATCTGTGATACACTCTCTTCTCTGGATGTACTCGCACCGTTTAATAAAAGCCGATTGCCCACACAACCGTTACTGCCGATATCAAGCCATCACGTTCTGTCGACATCTTTTTCCACCACATTTTCATCCTACACAATTACCTCGTCGATAACAATCCTCGAGAATTTCTCACGTGGGTAAAGTAGAACGCTTCGCAGGTTGGATTACGAACGAGGCACTCTAAAGAAATATCTATTTCTGCATACTTGATTTGTCGACAATGCGGAAAAACCACATGTGTTGTAATGGCCATTTGGACCATTGCATTGAGTGTACGCAGTAGTGAAAATGTGGCAACAGAATGTCTGAAAAATTGGATACTTTTTATTCGTCACACACTGAGAAAAATGAGTAGTTGTGATTTCCAATAATTGGTTGGAGCTACCAATATGTTCGTAAGCGTTACCAATACTATGGTTGCTTTAAGCAATTATTGGTAATCACAACTACTCATTTTTCTCAGTGCATAAAAAAAATAGGGTAGGGATGTACATACATCAATGACCACTACCGGTTTTGGGGTTCTTTGTTATTATATCGTGCAAATTTTTGTTTTCTCATAATTGTACTCAATGATCTATGTACTTAATTTTTTCTTTCATTTGATTGAATGTTTTGTGCTATTCGATTGAATGCGATAGCCACAATCAGTCCTAAAGTAGCCAAAAACAGTACGTCTACACTAAGGTAAATAGCCCAGTTTCCGACACTTTGAGGGCAACCCTCTCACTCTGCTCATGTGAAACCATAGGGTAAACGAGGACCTAACGAACGTTGCAATTTCTGACACCACCATTTTTGTATTCGCTAATGGCTTTTTCTGAAATGGTGGTGGCCACCCGTCTTTGCTAAGGCAGTCGAGTCAGGGACTGAGCTAGTGTCAGAAATAGGGCCGTTTAGCCCACTAAGTAACGTAATATTTATCGTCGTGAGATAAAAGTGTCATATCGATTTAGTTACACAATATAATCAGTTGTAAAACTCAATCGCAGTGTTTAAGCTACGAATTATTAATTGAAAGAATAAAAGTATTGCAAACGACGGTATCACTTTTCATGTTCGCAAACCTGCGGAGATAAAAGTGGCTTCAGTTTTCAGAGTTTTAATGTATGAGAATACATTTTAGAAATACAGGTAAACGATCGTCAGCTCAGCAGTTGACGGCGAATTCATGCGTGGCCAAGCGGTCACCCAGCCAAGTACCGGTCGCAAACCGAACTGTGAAATTGGGCAACCGCTAAGTGTTTCAGGCAACAGACATCGCGGAGCTTAGGCGCTCTCTCTGCAAAAAAAAGGGGCCCAACCAAACTGCGGTGAATGAGTAAAAGATAAAAAAAAGACTAATGTTGTTTGTTTCAACCAAACACTCGGAGATGCACTGATGCCGGGATTTTTCAACTAGATGGGAAACATTAATTAATGGAACTTACCGAAATATTATGACTATGATATTGATATCACCAATTAATTCATGGAATATTTGGTTGCCGAAATAAGTTGTAAATGAGTTTATCCCAGTGACAAAACTATCGAATAAAAAATGCTTCATATGTCATATGTAGCATAGAGAATATAAGAAGATAAAGATCTAGTTATATTCTATTCAACTTTACCTTCAAGTCCTTATTAACGTTGCACTGTTTTCAGTGCCCAATAATACAACAATTTTTTTGACGCCACGAAAATAATATATTTGAATTAATAATACATTTTCTTTGAAAGATTTTAAATTTGATTGAATATGGTAACATTGAATCAAGGAAATATTTGTTTCAACCTATGTTTCGTTTTTCTTCGATTCCGAAGAAATCGTCGTCGAGTTTTTTTGCCAATTTGCTGGCATAGCAAAACCGTTTGTTAAAATAGTGACGACATTGCGTTATCTGCTAACCTAGCAAACAATTTTGTGGTACTAGCAAAAAAATACGTTATTCTAGCAAAAAAAATGGTTAACCTAGCAAATAACGCGATGTCATCACTATTTTAACAAAAGATTTGCTGGCATAGCAAAAACGTTTTCTCCGTGAGTGAAATAATATTTAAAAAATTTTGTTTATAGGCACCGCATAGACTCGATTTTTTTCCCTTGCCCGGGTAAAAGCTGTTTTTCGACTCTGTGGCATAGCTGTAACCAGCAGGCTGTAATCCGACAAGCAGACCGCATGAGTGCATAAGTACCCAACGGCACTAAGACGCGATTCGCTCGACCATTGGTTCGAAGCTCTCCAAAAGTTTGGAATCTCACGTTGTACCTGGTGTATCTACTCCGTATCTACTCGGTTACATTCTTCGGTTTCACTCCCGGAATTGAAGAGGGGACGAAGTTAGAGCAGAAGAAAAAAAAGTGAAAAAATATGGTAAAGAGTGAGACGAGCGACGAGAGGTCGAGAGCCTCGGATTCGAACGGTAGATAAAGTCATCGGTAACCCTGTGTTTTGGTCATTCTATTTTTCTGTACTTTATTTATTTATCACAATCCTTTATTAATAAGCCCATAGCCTCTCAAGGTTTCGTTAGTACGGTAATTAATTATCCTCGAAGCAAGTTCGATAAAGAGAAAAGAAGCCACATGCGTATGAGGATCTGTATATTCTCTGTCCTAGTCAAAATAAAACGAGGTAGCGGAGGACCGGTAGGAGCCATAGTTGAGATCCTTATCGCTATCTCGTGTTTCATGTTTAACTCGAAAATTCTACGCGATAAATCGAATGTCCTTCCCTCTGTCCTCTTACTCTGCGGATCTCCAAATACACTGCTTGGTGAGTTACTCCACCATTAATTTCTTATGTGGTCGATGCTTCCGCTTGCGTATTTGATTATGACAAATAATGGCCCATCGCTGAACATTAATTCAATGAAATCATTAGTACAATTTTATAATTAGTTGATCAGTTTGCTTCGTGTATTTTATTTCGATTAATGTATACGTGGCATCTCACATAAGATGGACAAACCCATTTTCAATAATATTTGTATAAAACGTTCCACCCTGTCAAGAATAGGAAATACTTAAAAGCAACGCATTCCTTGTCCAATGGGCCATCGACCGGAGTCCTTCAACCCGTGGTTTTTTATTTTTATCTTTTATTTTTACATATGATTAAATTGCAGTCAAAGCTGTTAGTATTTCTAATATTGTAGAATAGCAACCAATTATTTCGGATATTCAAATGTCATCCATTTATAGCCAGGAGTCTATTCGCAAATACCAGAGGGCATGGAATCAATCAATTATTCAAATATGTGGAACCGTTATATATATCCTAATTTATTCTTGGCTACGCTGAAACAATAATTTTATTACCGGCAGGCACAAACATATGAGGCATTCCATACCGATTCGACCTGGGTCGGACCCTCGGCGTCTCGGATTTGGTCGAAATTTTTTTATATGATTAGGCCAATTCCAAAAAGTACTAAAAAATTTTTTTAGATTTTTTTTATTTCCATTTTTCAAACCTAGCATATCGTTAGTCCAAATTTAAAAACCTGAAAAAATTCTCAAATATTCTGCATGAAATAATAACATTTTTGAGCCTAAGCCGAAAGTGGGTCGGGTTTCGCTTCTATTTTTTTTCTACAAAAACCTATTCAAAATTTTAGAAGCGAAAGAGGGAAAGTTATCAAATTTTTCTAAAATATTGCTTTTTCCTACAAGTCCTTTCTTCTCGTGAAAACAAATGCGATTCATAAAAAATATGTTCAGAATGTTATATCTTGAAAAAACGTCCTATGCATGTATTGCAAATGAGGGCGTGTGTCTATGGGTGTGTATTTCGTGAAAGGTCGTGAACCCGAAAACGGTCTCAAATTTTCAGCAGTATATCTGGAATTTGTGACACATGCCGAATGATCACTAGAGTAGATTGCTATTAAAATCGGCCTCAATCGATTAACAAGAAAATAAGCTATCGAGATTTAAACTTTTTCTCTCTAAAATCGAAAAAAAATAGAAGCGAAACTGGGCCCACTTTGGTTTTAGGCTCAAGAATTTTGTTATTGCATGCAGAATTTAAAAAAAAAATTCAGATTTCTAAATTCGGGCTAACGCTATGTTAGCTTTGATAAATCGCAAAAAAATTGATATAAAAAAAAATTGAACAAATTTTTCAGTACTTTTTGGAGTTGATCCAATCATATAAAAAATTTCGACCAAATCCGAGAGGTCGAAGGTCAGATCCAGGTCGAATCGATATGGAATGCCCCATATATATCGATATTTCTATCTCATAGAGAAATTCCCAATTTTGTAAATTATTCAACGAACGCTCTCTTATTTTGATGCTCTATATGAGTATAGAGCATGCGCCTTGGACATTAGAAAAGAATTTGCGATATTCGCGACAGCTAGGTCACTACCTTATAGGAAATGTATTGGCGTCGCGCCAGAATTAGTTAGCCCACTTGACGTGGAATGCCTAATAAGCTAGAAGCAGGCACGATTTCCGCTTTAATCAACACAAATAGCTGTTTTTTCTATGCGATATGCCATCGTCGGTTGACTGAAATGGAGAATGCCGAGATTATCGTCTCAGTTGCCTCTGTGAGCTGATGCCGCGTTAGCTCGACTGCTGCTGGAAATAGTATAGTCAACCGATGAAGGGTTGATCTTCCAGGCCAGTGGCGCGTGCCCAATGCTCTCGGTCCCTTCTTTGCATCGTATAAACGTGTTTCAGGGCTGCTATCCACGTTGCGCCCCTGGCGCTGTGTTGTCGTCTTATACATCTTATAAACCGACTACGACAACAGCGGGAGAAAAAATTTCCTTGATTCAAAAGAAGTTATTGAAAATCGCGGTCTGTGAAAAACTTCTTTGATCTTAATAAAATAATATATTTTTGTTAATAATACATTGTTTTCGAATGATCTCAAACTCACTTAAAGGTAATGACATTGAGGCAAGTGCACTTTTCATTAAGGGTCCTGAGTCACCTAAAAAAAAGTCATTAAAAAAAATGCAGTAAATAATAGCCTTCTTTTACAAACTTTCACATTTGAGGTAATCATATCGCGAAATCAATCCAAACTCATATGTATAATCTTTTGAAATATCGTTATTTAGCTATTTATTTTGTCTTGTAGAAAATCTTGAAGGCTTTTACGAACTATTTGAATGAATAGGAAGCAAATACGCGCGCTTGCGCGCGTGACCGGAGGTTAAGCGGCGCTGCAGCGCTTATGTCAAATTGCGAAAAACTGTCAAATTGCGAAAAACTGTCAAATTTCGCGCTATTCAACAACGACTGGCGATCGTCATGGTCAACGACCAATCACAGCGGATCGACAACAAAGGTCATGTTGGCGCGAATTACGGACTTTTTAATAGAGGATAATTAACACTTGAGAATCGATCTTTTTACACGGCGCTTTTGCAATTGTTTCTCAAATCGAGAAAGAATGTACTCAGTTCTAAGATAGAGAAAACAAAAAGTACTACCAATTCGCAAATCATGCAGAAATTAGTGCATTAAAAAAATACATGACGTTACCGGTCTAATGTCCAATTGAAGCGAGGTCAAAGTGCACGATACCGAGGTAAATGACACTTCCTAACCTAATTATCGTGAAAATAAAGTCAAATCCACACTAAACATATAAACTATTTACAATAAATCGTTTCAATCTGATTGCGACGATTTTTTAAGGATGCTTGATTATTTATTATAATATTATTCAGGCTGTCAAAGCGACCCATATGACTGTTTAATTACTTATAGACGCTGACATTTATTTATATTTATTTACTCGTTAAGTATGTACCACGCATTATAATTCTGCAATAGTGTGAGGAAAAAAGTAGAACCTTGCAAATTGCTTACTTGTTTCATTTTTTTATTGTTATACCGCCGTCTCTATAAAAAGGTATGTTGATCGATTGAGCTTTCTCACAGAGGAAGCTTTATAAAAAGCAAAAAATAATGAGGAAGCAATTTACAAGACTCCTTTGCAGGCTTATTTATTTACGGAAAACAATTTCCTAAAAATTCAAAGTAAATCGTGTAATTTCTACCGCCCTGTCGATTTGCGTGAAGTTATTACGCAAACTTTGTTTAATGACAGTCCAAATGGAAACTAAATTTAGACTCGGTATCTCGTAATTTCCCAAGCAAACGTAAATTAATCCTTAAATCTCGTTCGATAGTTGCCCGTATGTGAACCAAACTTTAGAGGACACGGTAGAAAAATAGAATTTTTTTTTTTCATGACAAATTTCTTTTTTTATCGATCAGAATATAGCGTCCGTTCCTTTGAATGAATTCAACATTGGTGAATAATAATCGCGATTTTACGTTGACAATTGCAGCCAGGTATCTTAAAATTTACAGGAGTCGTAGTGTACGGACATTTTGAAACAATTAAACAGACAATAAAAATTTGAACCATTCCATCGATTCTTGCCAAGTTTAGCATCGGTTACGGTTTATTTCAAGATCTCTTTCGTACACAATCTCTACGAATATTTCAAACTTCAGAAGGATTGTAGCGCCAAAGAACTCTTTCCAAAATTTGCAAAATCCTTTAAAAATTAAATTTTTCAACTGATTCGCGCGAAGTACAATCCCAAATCCCAAATGGTATTGTGGCCCACTTGAGCAGATACATACAAAATTACCGGAGTTATGGCGCTAACAAAGGAATCTTCAAATAGACACATACATACATCCACTTTGAACCACATACATCAACTTTCTCTGTGTCATGGTTCACTCAGAGTATCCTGACATGAAAATCCCGAAAAAAATAATTCTACGAAAGCAAAGCTTCTTCCGCGATGAAGCAAAAAAATTCATCGCCTGACACAGTGTACCCTATGCCATGGCTCAACCTTAACCCATGAGTATGGTCCAATGAGCTCAAATAGTGTTTTCAGAATTTTTTTATTTCGATAGAGTGGTCGTTGAAATTTTATGATTTTTTTCTGTTTTTCAATAAAGCTATCTAATATTCAATCTGGAACAAAAGTCTTATTACTTATAAAATCTTAGTTTTCTATATCGGTATGTGACTGAATAATCTAACACTGATTTTCTATTATCTTAAGATGCTTCCATAAATTTTCTTGTGTCATATTGATTGTACGCTATTCATGAAAATGGTTGAAGCGGGTAACAAATAGTAAAAAGCAATAGGGCAGTTCGATCGAATATGTACGGTATGCCTCATATAAGTCGTGCATATATTTGAAAGTTTTTTGCAGCTGAACTCGTGCTTACACCAGTTCTTTGATGGTCGGTAGGCAGGTAACGCGGTCTTTACACCTGGACGACTCGTAAAGCTACTTAACGGGCAAAACGAGGAATAATCCTTGCTTCGCGCGCCGCGGTGGTATTTCCGCCTGTTAATTTCGCTAAGGCGATTGTCTAGCCTCTTTCTCTCTCTCTCTCTTATACTGTGTCGAGATAGACTGTTTGCTTTCTTCCTGTTCTATCGGTCGCATGTCTCTTTAACTACAAACCCATTGTGACAGGAGCAGCAGGACGAGCAAGAGTACATTGGAGTAAAGCTTACGTAAGAATGAGCAAGAGTTAAGCTCGAGTGTCGCGTAACTCGAGATCTCGTGTACAGCAAAGAGCAACGAGCCGCGAAGAACGGGAACGACGATTTCGTGCCGAAATTAATGAGATCCAACTACGACGACCGAAATCAACAACGATTTACGAACCAATACCCGTGTGGAAAATTAGATGGGGCTCCTATACCCGGCCCTTTCTAGTTTGCCCCAATTCAGTTGAGGCCCCATTATGGGAATGTAAGCACAGCCAAACTCGAGTGGTTGCACTTAGAAGTTTGAAGCCCATATAGATTTTCCCGTTAAGATCTACAAAAGGTGCCCTATTAAACCCCTACTAAGATGATTTAAACCATTTTTTTTAAATATTGATTTGTCCATATTCGATCAATTAATATTTTGCTTTTAATTGGAATGTCTTCCCTGAAATGATAGTACATATTATTCGCTGAAAAAAAAACATATTTTCGTACTTTTATGGGAATAGAACCTCGAACCGTTCGGATGGTGTAGTTGTGCAGCGCCTTAGCTGACTCATACATTTTTTTGGTTCATTTGAATGATTGTAACACGAAATATTAAATAAAATAAATGAATCGTATCCACACTTTCTACATTTATATGATTAACACACTTTTTTTTTTCGACATTCACTTATTTTTCACGGCTATTAATTATATCCGATCGTATCAACTATATCGTTTATTTCATCGTTATTTTTATCTATAAATATATTCAATAAAATTGCTTGTTTCATTGGCTGTGCAAAGTAGTTCGGTAGTATCCAAGATGGCCACTTGCGGTCGGCCATCTTGGATACTACCGCCTAGCTTATCCTGGCGGTCAATATTGTCATAGATGGCCGCTCAGCTGACCCAACGGTCAATACTTAGATGGATGACCCCTCACTGACTATATGGCCACCGAATCTCAAATAGGTGACTGATTTTGTAGGAACTGTTTACGGGTTTTAGTAAGGCCCTTGTCTGGCATCGTTATTGTGGAATCTCTGAGAAAAAATAAGCGGGTTCTATTAAGGCTCCTCTCTGGGTCGTCCGATTTACCCCGGATTAATTTTCTAATCCCGGTTACATTTCTTTACGGGTAACCAAGGTCGATGTTGCTTTAAGTATTAATTTTTATAACCCTTACACCAATTACGCTTTCTCATAGAGGAAGGTTCCCCATTTTCATACTTATTTTCGTGACTGTTCATACTTCTGGCACCATGATGACTATTCTTTTCATTACCTCATGAGTCCATGAAAATATCGAGCTGTATATGTAGTTAAAAAATCCAAGCACCGCAAACAGAGCCTCTCGTAAAAATTATTCCCCTCAAGTGTAGCTACACCCAAGTTTGGTCAGTACTGCACTTGGCAAAAAAGAGACTTGAAACTTTTTATGCAATCAATTTTACATTCGTTTAAGCTCTCATAGCTTGTGAACAACTTAAAGCGTCAAGTTGAAAGTTAGCGTGCAAGTGAAGCAGTTACTACCCGATTATCGTTGCAGAATTAATGCAAATCGACGAAGTCGCGAAAATTGTATCAGTTTACATTTTTAATTATATCAAACGCCGTAAAAACGCTAGCAGCATAAGCTGTAAGTTGCTGAACTGAAACTTTTTACGAGAGTGTAGTTTTGACCGAGGTTACTGGGTATCAAGTTTCACTGGACTTGAATATGGTTTTAACAGTTCTGGAACTGAATGTTATTGAAGTCTACATACTAATGTATAGAGTATTCTATCAAGACGACGACCGACACGCTTGCACATTCCTCCAGCTTTAATAAGTTGAATTAAATCAACTTCATATAGGTAACAAGGACAATGAGAAATAATCCTGCTTCCACAGCAATGCGAAAAAATGTGAAAACAAAACTTTCTTGTTTCAATATATAGTGTAGCACATTTTATCGCAGATACTGTTCATGAAATTTACAATAGGTATTCCGATTTTCGAAAAGTAGTCAAAAGACTTATACAATAAATGTAAAGTAATATTAAAATATAGTATTATCACATTACGCATATAAGACAATTCTACAAGTATTTTTAAATAAATAGTGAGACTCATCCACTTTAAAATTAATCACGTTTATCAATTATTCTTAGAATATGTATGCACAGTTATTTATTATACTTGTGTTGTAAATTTCATAACATTTTTAACAGTGTAGAGTTTTTTCAAAGTCGACTAATTGAAAAATCAAACCATCTATCCAAACCAGTAAAAATATTTCCAGATTCCATTTTAGCCTACATCTCTATCACTAACTCTAGTAAATACAACTTCTATTGAACGAAACATATGATTTTTTGTGCTTTTTTTGTAGAGCTTTCATCAAGGTATTCATTTCGGAATGTTTACGCCAGTAGACTCAGAATGTTTCGAAACTACGAAAAATGATAAATTATGTATTGAGCGTAAAGAACGGTTTTACGTTTGCGTTGCATACCATATTTTTTGCAACACTGTGCGGAAAATTAGTGCATGCAAGTAACTTATTATATCGCGATAAATAAATAAAATAATAGAAGTGGGGTTTAAGGTCGGCGCAGGAGCAGATACAGGAATACAAGGCCTGTGGGGAGTGCAGTAGGCGAAGCCACCGCCAGGAGAGTGGGGGAGGTAGCAACCCCACTAAAAAAAAAAAATTAATTAAAAAAAAATATCAGCTTTGAACTGCAGCAAGTGAGAGCGTTTTGTATTATCGATAAACGAAGTGGCACTGAATTCATTGCTGGACATGGAAAAGAGTGATACACTTATAGCGATATTTAATATATATTGTATATACCGTATAATACCGATACGGTAGAATCGGCAAGGTAAAATTTGAGGCATCCGATTGATAAAGAGAGAAAGAAAACGATAGATTTCTTTCACTACGCTTTCAAAAAAATATTTGTTTGTGTGGAACGAATATTTCTTCCAATCAACCAAATATTTGGTTCACCACCCGTAACCGCAGATTCGGTTGGTATTACCAATTCTTTTTATCGGTGTATGTACATAGTTCGTATCTTGTCACTACGATAGCGATCGCAATTATTAAGATATCGAGTTTAAATTTGGAGCATACGTAGACTGTTATTGAACACCATTTGGAATTAAATATGATTTACGGTATTTGGAATTAGTTGAAAAAAGTTTGTTTTCACTCTCTTTTCTACATTTTTTATATGTCGAACCGAAATTTAATTTGCGAAGTTGGCATTAATCCGATCAGGGATTCCAGTTTTATGGCAGTTTGAACTTTTTTATCGAATTTAATTTCATCTCGAACCTCTATCATTGTTGAGATTATGGATTACGAAGGTTTAATAATTTATATTGCAAATAAGACTGAATTATTCAAAGTCAGAAAACACGAAGTTTCAATAACTTCTAGTAACAACTTTTATCAAATGCCTCTAAGAAATGTGGGAAATGAATAGTTTTTCAATGCATTACCAAAATTTTGCGAAAACGTAGAGTGATTTAACGTAGAGGCAATCTCAAATTCACGACAAAACTTTGTCGTCTCGATATGTTTTCTATAAAGTGGTACACCAACCGACTGTCGTATCTCGGTCAGACATACACATTCGTTCTTGGTATTTATTTATAGATTTATGGGATGGTCGAATCTATTTCTTTTTTTGCTATTTCATTTTTATTATATGCCCGATTGTGCCCGGCTCGAGTGACGTCACCAATGTCGCACCGAAACTGGGAAGCGGTGAATATATATATGTATAATGTATATATCTTTTTTTTTCAAGTGAGAACTGACAGATACACACAGTGCGGCCTCACATGCGTATTAATGTCCCGACACATTTTCATACCTCGTCGCATTAAAAATTCCTGACGTTCACTCCTTATGGTCGTCGGATATGTGCGATTGATTTTTATCTACGCATTAACGGCACAGTTCAATATTCCCCTTTTTTTCTCTCTTGACCGGTAACCGAATATTATGGAATATCACGAACCCGCAAGCAAGGCCGTATCGTAATGTCAAGTATTCGATATACGCAACTGCTCACTTTTATTATCTTTTCCCGTACTACACAGTATCGAATCCTGATATCTATGTGTACATACTATAGCAATATTTGGTCGTTGTCGTTGTGTAAAAAAATCAACGTGAAGTCTATGAGATTCAGCCGTATAATTGCAACTCTGAGAAACTCTAAGAAGTTCAACCTGGGAATCAGAAATTGTGAAATTTTTTATGTGAAAATAATGCATTATTTTTTATGAAAAAAAAATGGATAATGGAATGCGAATCCAGTACCCATTACTTTATTAATGAGTAATGGAGCAGAGATCCGTCAGCCATTACTTGTTTAATGGGTAATGGAACTCAAATTCATCTCGTATTACTTGTTTAATGAGTAATGAAACTCACACCTATTACCCATTTAAAAAAAAATGAGTATAATGGATCTCACACTTATCGCCCATTACTTTTTTCTAACCACGCTCACACCCGCGCCAAAACGCACACACGCTCACACACCTGTGTACATACCCGCGCGCACACTCGGATACACTTGCACACACCGGCGCACACACTCGCACACGTCCACGCACACACCCGCACAACTTTTCGAACGATTTTTCAATTTATTTAATTATATATGTATTTGTAATGGAACTATCATACAACCATTACCACATACATTACCTGGTACTTCAACAAACAGTTATGGATTTAAGTTTCGTCGTCCATTTTTTATAAATGGATGATGGATGTGAGTTTCATTACTCATAAAAAAAAGTAATGGGTAAAACATAAATTGAAAATGTTCAATCTACGTTTTTTGATTTTTGGTTATGGCAACGGCTTTTTGTTAGTTGATTTATTTCGTAAAAAGTGCACGTAAGTTCTCGTTCGCCTGGTGTTGTTTTCACTCTGCTCAGGTGTGTTTACGCTGATGACAAATGACGGCAGTAATGTAACCGTGATCATCACAACTATAGGTTTTCCGAGTGATTTTAACCTGGGGTGAGACTCCGAGTTAGACACACGCTTCTAACGTTCACTGTACGCGACCCTCGCAACGATGTTAAAGTGACGAACGTTACGCGACGTCATGTAGCCAACTTCAGTGAATCAGATTGAGATCCACTGTTACGACAGCTCCGGAGGCGAGGTAACCTTACTTATTATGATATTATATCATTATAATAAATAATAAATAAGGAACAATAATATCCGCGAAGAACTCTCCGACCAAGCGAGATAACCTTGTTTATTATATTTTGGCTAAATAGGCTGTGACCGAGTGTTTACATTAGGTGTTAATGTATGCGACGATTGGCGGTCAAGTTTTATTTTGATGGAATTTTTGCGAAGCACATCTCGGGCTTGAGACCGTGATCGCTAGATTCAAAGAGCACAAAACTGAAGTCTAATTCAAATTTCACCAATACGAATCTTTTTACAAGTGTCGATTGTAGCTGCTTAATGAACCTATGCAATAAATTGAAAAAATTCTTCAATCAGCCACAATCAACGAATTTTAATCTCGAACAAATTGTGAAGAAAATCAGTTTCGCGCTCTTTGAATCTAGAGATCATGGTCTCAAACCCGAGATGCGCTTCGCAAAAATTCCATCAAAATGAAACTTGACCGCCAATCGTCGGATACAATAACACCTTATTTGTTATAATATTATAACAAATAAGGTTATCTCGCGTTCGATGCTGTCATAATAGAGGATCTCAATCTGATTCCCTGAAGTTGGCTTCATGACTTGCGTAACGTTGGAACCGTTGCGAGAGTAGCGTGAACGTTAGAAGCGTGTGTCTATAACTCGGAGTCCCACCTCTGTACCCGAGTCATATCGTCATATTGCGATTAAATCACCTTAACTAATTATTGACAACTACTTGAAGGGACAAAAATATATAGATTCCAAATGTTTGATTTTCCTATACAGGAAGATCGATAACAACGGAATCTTCGGCATCGTTCGACTCAGACCCAAGTTACGATTTGCCAAACTTCCATAAAAATAAATATTAAAGGCTGGCATCGTCGAAGCATCATAACATCTATTCAATTGACAACTACCATTTGACAATTGTTATTGTTCACTTTCTTTTTCCGTTTAACGAGGGCAACCCAATCTTCACGCCTCTTCCGCCTGTACACCTGGTACCATCGCTGTATGTATGAAAATGTACCCCCAGTGAATTCACCGAGGTGTTGTTACGGTTTACGACCGAATACCGGAGAACGCTTTTCCGTTTTGAACCACTCATAGTGTAATTTTATCCGAAAAGAATAAGCAATAACGTTACTCAATGTTTGCTAGGTCACCAGTTAATGAACAGTTAAGCAGAATCATTTGCTTATCATGGGTTTCTACGAAATGGAATTTCTCCACACTTTCATTAAAAATTTTAACGGACATTGAATATAACGGAATATCGAATTATCTAATGCAACTAAAGAAATATTGTTTTTCTATGACAAGGTTTATAAACCAGATGCTACGTATAAAAATACCACAAACACCAGTAAATGAACGGGCCAATCTACACCAATTTATCATGAACTCTCAAATAACTCAGACTTTCGTGGTTATTCACTGGTGACCGTTCAATTACCGGTGCATTAATCCTAGCATGTTTCAGTGTCATAGAAAAATGTTTACTGCTTCACAATTTCGCAGCTTCGTACCCTAACTGCCCAAAATGACTGCGAAGGAAGGTCACGCGTGAAGCCAATACTTCAGTCGACCTACCTAAGGCAATGCTTGATTTAATTGCATGTGGAGTCAAATATTCGGAGAGTGTGATCGTATCCAACATCGATGACAGGTTTAGGCTATCTCTATATCACGTTAATCCAATGGAACTTTTCTTGCCTCCATAAAATGGGGCCGGGTTAAAGTTCCGAGTGGTAAATACACGAAGGTCTAAAATTCCGAAATTTAATCTCTCACCTACATTTTTAAAGAAATTCGCTAGAAAACATTTTGTCAAGAATAAAGGTGCGATATTAAATTTCGGAATTTAATCAGACCGGGCATGTTCAAAAATAAGCAGTCGTGTAGGAGCTTCGGAACATAATTCGGAACATGACAGAAGTAGTCCTGCCCGAGGGTAAATTGGGTTAACTGAGGAGCGTAATAAATCAATGAAGAAATACATGAAAATACGCATCATTGAAATGAGAACTCGTTATTATGCTTTACACTGAAAACCGTCGTTAACACTGAATGTATTCTCGTTGGACGCGTTGATTAACGTGAAGTGTTTAAATACATTTGGATTGTTAATTAGTGCACATTTCAACACTGAAAAGAAAGAACTTTCTTTAGCGAGTGTAGATTTGGAATCCGAGCCGAAGTCCGAGTGCTATACAAGGTTAAAAATAATATATTGTACAACAAGGGCTGAAAGTGAAAGTGAAGTGGCAAACACCAATTATGGCCTATGTTGAACGTTATATTTTTTTGCAAGAAATGCATGAATAGTGGTACTTTGAATGGCAGTTTTGCGCGACGAACGGTGAAAAGTGCGGGTGCAAACTTTCGTTCCAAGGGTCGAACGTGAAACTCTAGAGGCGAAAGTGAAGGAATCACGAAGTGCGCTTGCGCCAACCTTCTACGATACCAGCCACTTTCGTCCCCCGAATCTGTCACGAAAAGCATCGCTGTTTATTCACGTGTAACAAAATAGTATATTACGATACGAGTGCGATGCAACTTTTTCTGACGAGGATAAGATTTCAGCACGAATCGAAGGTGAGTGTTGCAATCAAACGAATTGGGAAAAAGTTTCTCGCACGAGTTTCGTATACAATTTTATTTCACTAGTGCGAGAAGTGGGATTTCTCGCACGCGCAGCAAAGCGAACTTCCCGCATGAAGTTGCATAATCGTACTTTGTGATACAAGTGAGGTAAAGCGAACTTTATGAGAGGGCTGAGAAGTGAGTCGCAAGAGCCGCACGAGTACCACCGAAATACGAGTGTTTTGGAGGTACACGTGCGGCTCGTGCGACTCACTTCGCAGATCTGTCATGAAGTTTGCTGTACCTCACGAGTATCACATACTATTTTGTGTATCAAATGTATAAAGTGAGGGGGGAGGGGGGTGTACGATGGGGGAAGGGGGGCGGAGCCGCCCCGGTGGAAAAAATCTCTGTTTTATGATTCATTTTATAATTATTCCATTAATGGGACAAAAAAACAAGGTCCCGACGAAATGAAAACAGAAAGGGAACGCGGCTTACCAATCCTGAAGAGGGCGCACGTGTTGCGCACGCTTAGCGTGCGAGATCGTGAAAATTCGTGGATATGCGCATGCACATAGCGCTTTATAATGAGGTGTCGTGACTTTATGATGGGCTTCCGGTACTTTACGATAGGTTTCCGGTACTTTACGATAAGCCTTCTCATAAAGTTCAACTTTATGTCACGCCCGGCAAGTTCACAAAGTGGTTGTTTTCATATATGAGATACATAAAAGTATATTACGACACGAGGGTGGAAAAATTTGTTCTCTCTAGTATGAGTTACAGCACGTGCCAAAGGCAAGTGTTGCAATCACACAAGCTGAGAAAACGGTTTTTCCCCAAGTGTTGCATACGATTTTACACGGTGTGGAAAGGCAGTTTTCGAAGTGAAACTTTTTTTCTCGTCAGTGTTAACATACACCGTTTCTGTCAAGTGTTTAACAGGACTCCTGGCCGTCGAAAAACAGGTCTGGAAGCGACAAGATGCAAAAAGTGCACTTTTCTGGACGAAAGATTGAAATAGAATATTATTGGTCTTTGGACACAGCTTAACTGGCCACATTCAACCCTTCGGTAATTCACAAAGCCCACCTTGAACTTATCTACTGTGACACAAGACATAATTAACATAACGGTCTTCTTAAATGCAAAAACGAATTCAGTAAGCGAAACGACATGTATGTACGTCCGAAAATTATCTAAAAATGTGTGGGGATTCGTATAATTCATCTACCATGTGTGAGAATTCCAGCATAAATCAAGGGGTTGGCTTGCGAATAAATAATAATAAATTTAAATCTACAAAGTGACCTCAAGACTCTCTCGCCCATAAAAATCGTACAAAAATTTAATCTCCAGCGACCACCACTTATGAACAGCATTGAAATCCTGTAATTCAGGTATTTTGCAATTCGCTTCTTTTGAATCCTTCGCATATTCTTCGGTCTCTTGAGAGCCGAAAAATTTATCGTACTCTAGCGCAGGATCGATATGATTCTTGTTAAATCTTTTTCTATTTTCTTTTGTTTTGGGTATCCCCTGCAGTTTATTCTACAAATTTTTACGAGACCGGCCATAAGTTCATGAAGGAGCTCAAGCGTTATATTCTCTCTGACCGCTCTCTATGTGAACGAGTGCTGTGGGGGAGGGGGCGGTTGTGGACGGCGGGGGCCAGGTGCCCGTGGTTTCGTGTGTGTGACGCGCCCGAAACCGCGTTTTTAAGTTATTCATGAATTCACTTAATCGCTTTCTGCACGTAGCTATCTACCTGGCTGCCGGTGAGCGCTCGCGAGAGCCAGCCTCGAGCCAGTCAGCTTGCCAGCCTCGCGGTCAGGCCTATCTTTCGTTTTTACCATCGTTGGCGGGGCGCGAGCGCGCACGGTAATCGACGTTAATTCGTAGAAACCGTACCGGAGTAACGAGGACCATAAATTCTTTATTAGCGATGAGCCGCCGCCGTGCGTCGCCTTCTCCCGTATCCTTTTTTCATTCCTCTTATCCAGCTCTACTCCTTTCTTCATTTACCGAATGACTTTGTAGTTTTGTCGTTAGCACCGAGCGCACTCTATGCTCCTACGAAATCTTACTATTTTTCTCTCTGCTAATCCGTTATAATCGACATCTGTGTAGATATACAATGTATATCTATGTAGATATATAACATATTCCAAAGCGAAAGTTTGATTCGATTAGAATTTCAGTATTGTGCAACAGGAGCAAAATCTGACAATTCAAATTGGAGATGAAGCGGTTAGTCTGGACAAGACTCATTTTATGAGATGATTGTAAATGTGTTGCTAGAACGATTCACTTAGGGCCTATAACCATTTTGTGAGTCGAGACAAGGAATAAATAGCTGTCTCATTTCCCAAACGAGTGATTGTATGGGCTAAGGGAAACTGATTTCGTGTAATCACTTTTTTAATTCGTCCAACTCATTTTTCTCCATGAACGACATTGCAGTTTTTGAGAGAATTGATTTCGTTTGATAAACATGCCGGTATTCTTATGGTAACTGAAATTCTTTAAATTCTTGACATGGATTCATTGTCGTTCGAAATTCATATGACTTGAATTTGAATAATTTATTAGAACTGGTTTGATGAAATTTGATCAATGATCATCTTGAAACTTTTTCTGTAGAATACGTAACCTTTCTACGATAACAAAACAACAATACGCAGGTTCTTAAGCATTTTTTGAAATATTAAATATCACTTTTCAATACGCAAGAAAGTTTAAAAACTCGATTCGGAAATATCAATGAGTTTATTTCATATTAAGGAAAATATTGTATTTTAAGCAATTCTAATTTCATCACAAATTTTTGGTATCATTATTATTCAAAATCAATGTTCTTAGTATATTCAATCGTGCAAATTTTTCTCTATATTTTTTTTTATCGTAAAGTCCAAAAATAGAAATCCACTTAATGTTCCGGTTGAAATATATACGTAAATATATATATCATCAATGTCACTGTGTGGAGGAGAAGGATTAGTTGACACCTCTTTCAGTCTTACGTTCTGTATAATTACATTTATGTGCTTATATATTATATATATATTATATATTATTCGGTTGTTATATATTATATATATATATATATAACAACCGAACGGACGATACAACTCTGCTTCCTACTTCTGGGCTCCTGGATTTAAAGCCGCGTGATATGTCGAATTATTTGCATCGAGAAGAAGAGAAAACGGAGAAAGAGACAAAAGACTAATAACCTTTTGCATCCTGTCTCAGACACGAATGAGCAAACAGATAGTTCCAAGCTTGCGCCAGTCTCTTGATCTTGTTGAGGAGTTCCGAAACACTTTCCGTCTCAGTTTCGGTTGTATCCACGTGTATCACTCTCCTCTAACGTTTTGCAACTTGCAGACATCTCCCACTTCTTTTTGTCCTTAAGTGAAGTTGAAACATGAACCACGTACAATATGAGTGCAAGAAAAATAGCTCAATTTTTTACGAACATCACTAATTCGGAGTGTATTGTTATTTTGCGAGAAAGCAATATGTCACTGAAAAAAAATTAAACTGCGCTTCCGGTGAAATTTTTTTTTTCTGAAATGTTCACAATTTCTCCATACTATTGTTTGCATTTTTTGTTACCGACGTTTCTTCTCGTCTTGACCCGAGCACATGTTTCATTTTCAACTCCTCAGATGGATTCGCTAGAAAATACAACGTTTTGCAAAAAAAAATTTCGATTTTGAATAAATTTATTAACTTGGACTGACTGAAGTTTCTGCGGAATCCTACGAATTTGACAAACTTAACTGCATCTTCAGAAAGTCAGGAAAAGTCTTATGAAAAAAGCTTTGAGAAATTTAAAAGACGAATGCCCGTAAATATAGCATCATTTGAAGATGTTTTGCATATACATTCATATCGAAAATTTTCATTCAGTTAGAATTTGAATACTACGTAAAAAAAATGAACAAAGTCACTGAAGATACCAGCGACATAGATTGTTAATAATAACAATCTTAAAACGTATCGGTAAATAAGTTTCGACCAATGCCATCAAATTTTTGCAAAACTTTTACATGAATTCGCTTATTTATTCGATTATATGTTTACATATAATTATTTACATTCTCGACAGCTGTTAAGAATTTCGTAGAATTGTTTTTATGCAACGCCATGTTCAATGATCCCATAACTTATAATATGTAAATTTTTACGAAAATATTCTCAAAACTCTTGAATTGTCAACTAAATGAGAAAATTAACTGAAAGCAATATTGGAATCGTTAAAAAATGATTTTAAACATCACAGTCAAAATGTATATTCGAGATTCGGCAGGATCATTCAACGAAAACGCGGAGTATTATTAAAGCAGGTGAATATTACGGTACAATAATATCCGTAACTAATTAAATCGAAGTAGTGACAGTCTTGGCAAGAAGCCGCGGTCTATGCAGGAAGAAAAACCAGGGAAACCAGAGGAGACCTATAGGTCAGCTCATAAATTGCTGGTGAAGTTGCAGTTGGACACGAAGGGAATACGAAGTGGGTACTCTGCCACTGCATAGAGCCTTATAGACACAGTGTGTCTGCACGATAGAGTGACGAAGAAGGCGAGAGGAAGTAAGTGACAGGCGGGTAGTGAAACTACCCGCAACATACCGGGACAGTAGTAGAGTATCACCGTTAAAGTTGGGTTCTGTGCTGGGCCAAGGGATCGATAATACGCAAAGTCCGTGCGCGTTTTCCTCGGTCGTACGTGCGACGGAGCAAAGCTTCAGCTCGCAAGCTTTCGAAGGCAAACGCCTCGTCGTCGTCGTCAAGGCTGCGTTTCACTTTGCTCAGCGTTTACCCCAATTCCATCGTATTTTCTTTGCTCCACACCTGAAGTAGAGCAGCCGCGACCACAGGCACTTGGAACTTCCAGCTTCCAGGAGTGCAGCACCTATCGGTTCGGGGAGTCGCGGCCGCGCCTCACCGGATCTCCGTTTCTCTCTGTCTTCTCCGCGGTCTCTGCCTTCGCCCAACCTGAGAATCGTTGCGGGGGCCCAGCGCTTCGAGACCAATCTGCCATCTAAACGGCTACTATATACTATATGTATACATCGTTCTCTCTCAGTCTGGTCTCTTCCTCTCGAATGAATCTTTGCTTTCCTTCTCCTTACGCTCGTGTAACCCTCGCGGCTCGGCTTCCTTCTGTACTTCGATTCCTTCCGCTGCCACTGACGCCGCTAGTCGCTTGACCTACACCAATGCGGCAACGCTGCGCGCCCTCTTCGTTCGATCCGCAACCATAGGATAATCTGTGACGTTTCATCTAAGTTACGGTGGATATGCTCTTCTCTATCGATTCTGGATAGAAATTTGCGTTTGAACCAATTTTGTACCAATGTCAATTATTATATAAAGTGAAAACGTATTTAGTATTCGTATTTATTGAATTCGATTGACTCGTTGTGGCAGTTAAGTTCGAATATCATCAATGAAAGGGTGGTCACCATTTCTCAATGTACACTGTTTAAAATGTAGTGGTGAAATTGACACCAGCACAGTGTTTTCATCAATTCACACCAATCGCAGTGCTAACTAGGAGTGTTAAACAATGATGATACGCATATAATGCCACTATTATCACGTTAATGGTGTCAGTTTTCTAACACTAGAATTGGTGTTGAGTTATATATCTCTACTCTAGCGCTAAGTATTTGCACTTTTTGATTTTGAAATCTTGGTCAGATAAAATTGACGTTAATAATTTTTTTAGAATGTACTTTTATTGATATTACAACATACTCAAGTACAATACACATACCACGACTGTCCACCTCGTGAAATTATTTCTTTTCCAACATACTTACCCTGAACATATTAGATTCATTATAATCACATCGCAAACGGGTAATATGTGCACAGGTATGTTGGGGAATATCTACTCACAGACAATCAGATTTCATTTTCAAACTATCTATGAATAATCCACAGAGTCCGCACACGACCAACGAAATAGAACCGAGATCTACGGTCATCTGATATCTTACGACGCACCAGTTATCTACGTCAAGCAGTGTTAGTTTGACTCGAGCATATATTAAGGAACACTGCATGTCGTAGAATGAAGAAAAAATAATATCAGTGTTGATAGATAAGAATAAATTTAACGAAATTTAATCATTAATGTGAATTTGACACCGCGAAAAATGTCAATCTTAACACTTAATGGATAACAGTATCAACAAAGTCTACACCATGCATTTTTAACAGTATATACGTTCAGAAATGGGATACCATGTAGCAATTGCCAGTATTCAGACAGAGCTGCCAACTAAATTTACTATACACGAGCGAGGTCAAATTTATTATTAATAAAGGAATTTGAATCATTTGCATTCATGTTACTGTGAAAACACTTCAATATTTTGAATTTTCTTGTATTACATTTGAAAAGAATCTTAATTGTACATCACAATTTTACAATGAATTGAATTGACGAGCTTATACATAAATACTTCTAGTCTTTCCTGCAAGTGTACTTCTGTCTTGGTACAGGCAAACAGTGTTGGGTCTACTTCCGACTTTTCAAAGTATCGACTCTATCTGGAAACCTCTATTTCAGATAGTAGTTTGTTTGCTTTTTTGTTGTAACCCATTGACTGGGTTCATCTAAGGCACCGCATAGGCCCTAATGGTTTTATCCAAGTTTCCCAATGACCAGATCGCCCTTGCCCTACCGCAAAAGTATTCAGAGCCCCTTATAATCCATTACGTCGCATAGGGGGATTGAGAATAATCAGTGACTCAGAGGAGGAGACTCTAAGAGAAAAATCCGTGTGAAGGGAATGATTTTATAAGGGAACGTAAAAAATTAGAGTGATTCAGAACGTTCCTAGATTAGGGAAACACACCGAGAGATACGCGATCTCGGAAAACGCTCGCCCCTCACCCTCCAAAACCCTAAGGACCGGCTTATCCTAAGGTCTTCATGAACCACGCCTCAGGTTTGGATTACCTTAAATCCTTTTATAAATCATACTCGGGTTAACAATTAACTAATCTTAATTGTAAAATTTCCTAAGCTCATCTTCAGATGCAGAATGATACACAGGCAGAGCTCATATATCATGCATCGAATCATTGTCACTGCCTCATAAAAAGCTCATAAAAATAATAATATTTTTATGACGTGTGAGAATTTCGATAAATTACTTCGACTATGTTACAGACTAATTATCCGCTTCAGTCGGCAGATTAAAAAAAAACAAACCATTAGTGTTCCCAATAACCACGCTCTCTCCTACATCCACCAAACAATCCTATCGGCAAAGTAAGAATTTCGAAAGATGTCGACAGTCTCTATTTACACTTGACTTGACCAGATTAATATGTAATCTGTGTCCGAGGTATGTGAAAAAACGTTACAACTACATTCCAATTTTTAATGACAAGGAATAAGCATCGGATAAATCGGATAAAAGAAGTGCAAATTTGAGTTTAATGACACGAAAAATCGAGAAAAAATAGAGGATGTTTGACCGTCCCGTTTTGAAAATGTATACTCGAAAAACCGAACGTGCCAGAAAATGTGTTGTTCTCTATCTTTTACAACGTGTGGACTTTTTACACATTTTCAAGCGTGTTGCTTGTCTACAGTAACGATACACTTATAAGTCTGTAAGAAGGCGACTTTTATAAAAGATAAGAAACAACTCACTTGAAACGAGATTGGTTTTTAGCCTGTAGTCAAAGGGAAAATGATGGTTTTTTTCTTCCTTTATTTAATTCATGGTATGTTTCTTCTACGCTATTACGATCCTCACTCACCTTCTATTTTTCATTAAATTCCTAAAGACTCTTTAAGACTGTTGCCCAGAGCGACCCCCAGTTACAATTTTAACCCTTTAAAAACCCTATGTTGAATCGGAATAGTTAAAATATGCTGGCTTTGAAGGTTTGTGCTAAGGTCTAAGAACCCAATCTCACTTTGTATAACCTAATTCGAGATCCAAGCATGAGAATTTCAGTCCACTACAGTCTATGTGCACTGCGATTGAGTATTATCTACCATTTTCGGAGGTTTTGAGGAGTGTCAAAGTAATGGAAAAACTCGTTTTTAGCCCGCAGGATTACGACATTTAGATTCTGAAGAGGGTTTGAATTTTATCTCGGGTAGTTAGCTAGATAAGCTGGGTCGTAGAGGTCTTAGCTTCAAATCCCACCAATAACGCTTTCCTCAGAGTTGTTTAGAACAATGGAATGATATCATTACAGTCAATCATTGTTATTCCATTATTGCTACTAATCACCAATGACCGTTGTCAATCGACTGGTGCTGGGCCAAATATAAGCAGTAATTTGCCCGATCAGTCAACATTCGAGTCGGATGAAAATCTTGACTCGACCCATATAGAAATCACTGTAAATCCCAGCCAGTTGGACATGTCCGGCCATTGGGACATTGACGACGAAAAACAAGAATGTTCGAAAAATGTATTGAGAGTATAGTCCGGAATATATCGTTTTGTTTTTTTAAATTAAGATAATCCTTGATATTGACTAACATATATTATATTGATCATAGTACATCGACAAAAATATATTTTTCGTATACGATATATCGATCGAATGAATCTCGAAATATATTTTATACATAAAAGTATTTCGTGCAGGTGTATGTAGGATTTTCATGAGGATGCTTTTCTATTCTCTCAGCAAACCAAAAAAGTTAATATGTGCTATGATCAAACTAACCCTGTATACATTCTCTAACTCTGTATACATTCGCCATTTAATTAATTGAACCGCATAATTCCCAATAAAGTTCACAACTATTTCGCTTCACTTGATTGATTTTTAGTTCGATGGTATTCTGTTTCTTCAGATGTTTGTGAAACCTCGTGAGAAATACTTAGCTTTGGAACTTTGCAAGTGGTAAAAAAAACTGCGACGCGACGTTAAATAATCCCTTTTTGCGTCGGGATGACCACTGGCTTTCTGAGAATACCGCGAGGTATGTCAGGGCGGAGGGTCGATTATTCCAGAGTCGTAGTATATATGTACATATATATAAAGTGTGGAGGGGCTAGAAAGAGCCGATGGTGAAGGGAGGGAGAAGGGCGCCATTAGGGCCTTAACTTTCCCTTTCGTTTGGTCGTAAGTGTAGTAGCGAGAAGCAGTGTATATACTCTCTGGCTCACTCGCTCTACGCAGCGGCTAATGGTGCGTCTAGCTCCGGCGGTTGAAAAATAAAATGAAATGATCTTTGGAAAGGCAAGACGGTCCCAGAAGAAGGACCAAAAGTTTTGCTACGAGCTCGGTCTTTCTCTCTTCCACCACTATAATGCTTCTTCTTGCTAGAAACAGTCATGAATAATGCAACAATTGCTGGGCCTTAGAGAGAGGGACGAAGCAAGGCTTTGTTTTCGCGGACCCTTCGTTATTCACCGTCAAATTGCTCGCGAATTCTCCTTCCTCCGCTATTCCTTCTCTAGCAATTCTCCTTCGTCCCTCTCTGCCTTTTTCTTTCCCAGGGAGACAGATAATTATTAATCTATTCCTGCTCTCTTATTTCCCTCATGTTGCGCAGAAATATAGAGGATCCCAACTCATCTCTTACTGCAAATATCCTGTGACCAAAGAACCCTTATACCTGACGAATAATTAATAATTGTCGCTCCCACCACTGTGCTCGGTCGCAGCTGTACTTCGTAGAGTATTAGAAGCAGCACCCAAAGAAAAAAAATTAAACAATCCACCAACAAGAGCTTAAACGGCTCCAAGAAAGTTTTATTGGTGACTAGTTTCCATCAACATAAAAGATGCAAGACATAGAACGTTTGGAAAATGAGGGATTCTTATGGATAACTAAATGGTATGAAATTAAATCAAGACAATCGCGTGATGCAAGCATGAAAAATCTTTGAAAACTCTTCTTTTTCACTAATTTGCATTCGTGGACATTATGCACTGTACAGTAAAAAAATTGCTTTCACAAATCAGAGTGCTACACCTGACGAATGTATATATATCTCATGTGCTATCATTCACACCTCACCTCCATTTTTTTTACTTTAACGAAAAGTTATTTTTCATTTGCGAACTCATCGTTACAATGATAAACCAACCTATGCATATATGTCGTCAACGGGATATTGCTCTACACTCAAAATATAATTCAAGAGTAGGTTTGAAATTACTTCATTACCTTCAATCTCAATCTATGTGTTTACTTGCTCCATGGATAACTGGCATTGATTACTTCTTTGGTTTATTCTATTATTCAAAATGAAGCAGAAAAGATTTTTTACATGAGAATCCTATTTTGAGAATGTCGCAGAAGCTGAAGTCATAGAAAGTGGTAATCAACGATTTTATTTTCAAGCAATATTTTTGTATTATATAGCATTTTTGAAAGAAACCATGTTAACTTAATATGTTTTTCATCCTCCGGCCAATGTTTTATCTCCGGTGTTGAAAAGTACAAAATTCTGTACTGCTTACGGCAAAAAGAGAACTTTGTCACAAAAAGACATTTTCTGGGCTGACACGCATAAAAGAGAAGTAGCATACAAATATTCTAACTAATGCAAAAAAATATTTTCTATATGCCAAAGTTAAAGGCATCAATAGTCGACCTTTGATGCAGGTAATACAAAAAATTCTATGTATGGCCCAGAGCGTGAAAAGAGTCCATTTTTAACTCGTGTGAAGTTGAGCGAAAATTTGAGCCGTTACGTCGTGAATCTGGCACTTGTAAGGCCCAATTACGGCCTTCCCATGGTCCAGCTAGGGCCCGAGCAGAAATGTTTAGCATTACACAAGGCACAAGCCTTGTGTAATCCAAAAAAGTTCTCCTCCGGGCTCCTGACATTTCACACTCGTCCAGAACATTCGCTCTTCTCATCCTCGCCATTTCAATAACTATGGTGTTGTTTCAATTAAAATGTTATACAGTTTTGCGACACTACAGTAGAGATTATGGAAAAAATCAATCTCAGTTCATTCATCAATAGGAAACCTCAGTAAGGTTAGGTCAAAAGTAATGGAACAGTTACAACTCGGTTGAATATTCAACTCCAAATCGACGAATATTTTAAGGACATTAGGATGAGCAAAACCCTTCTCCTCCTCCTCGAGGTCAGTTTCTACCGGGAACTATCGACTCCCAAAAGGATTCAAGGATACAAGAGTCCTGGCGAGCACGGAGAACCAAGTGCCTTCAGGTACACGAGAGATCCTTTTCTCACTTAGCCAGCCTGGCTATGGATCAAGCTAAAGTGTGTGTGTGTGAGGGAGAGAGAGAGACAGAGAGTGAATGAGTAAGGGAGAGACAAGGACGAAAGAAACGAGATTTCGATGATAAACCGCGTGGTCCCAAGGACATACACCAGAGGCGTATATACAGAGGAGGATTGAGGCGCGCAGGAGCACAGGATCCTGACTGCCATAGCCGCTGGCTCCTCGCTATCCTCGGTAAGGACATACCTTTTTCGCTTGACGGAGAATATACAAAGGAATCGAGCTAACTGTCCAATCGGACGTCATTCTCTTAGAAAACGAAGAGTGACCTAAAGTAGGATGGAAAAGGAAACGCCTCGACAAGTGCATCAGCAGCATCTTCAAAAGACACTTGGTGGTTCTAGAGTACCTTTTTTTTTTTGTTCATTTCGGAGGACAAGGGCAGAAAGCGAAATGATGCGAGGATTATCGCAAAAACGTCAAATAGTGAAGAGTCACCGATGATGCCCGAGATATAGACAAGAAGGACTGAAATGGGTACACGAGCGGGAGTAAAGCGTGAAAAGAATTATCGCAGGGTTTTATAATGCACCCGTATTCTTCTGTCGTGAGACCTTCGAGACTACTGTACAGTCATGCAACTTTGTTTTTGCTCCTGCCTTGTCTTCTCACCAAGTATATTCCTGAGCCTGAAACTGTGCATATACGTACATCTATTGGGCTGTACTTCGGAACTTTTACCAGCTAGGCTTTTATAAGATCAAGGTAAGATGAAAATAGAAATGTACTTCTCGATCACATTTCAATGCCTTAGTCGATTTTCACTAAATACAAAATACGTAGGAACCCTGATGACTGGCTCCTTTTTAGATCAATGTTCCATTTATATTATAAGAGCTTGCGTAATTAAGAAAAAATGTCATACCCCACCTTCTGGACAGAATTGGATCATATCTAATCCGAAATATCTGTGAGCATTAATTTACGTATGTTGAGATGAATGATCGGCTATTGGCGGCCAAGTTGGAACATTTTCTTCCATTTTGTTATCAAAGATGTAGTTTATACACTGTATTAAATACGTTTTGACCCTGGTGTGCGTCCTTTTCAATTTTCATACAAAAATTTGTATAAAGTTTTTTATATAAAAATTGGAAAGGTCGCAGACCAGGGTCAAAACGTGTTTAATACAGAGAATAAGCTACACCTTTGATAACAAAATGGAATAAAATCTTCCTCGGCCGCCGATAGTCGATTATTCATCTCAACATCTACTAAATTCGGCTACAGCATCAATAACACATATTAATTATAATATAAATAACTATCTTGTTAGGCAGTTCAAATTTAGCAACAACTGGGCTAACGACAAACATCTTCCACAAAATACAAAATGACATAAACGTAAATTAATATTGACCGAATTGACGTCATGTTGTGCCTGTAACATTCCAGTTCAATCGATCGAGCAATTCTGCTCGAAAAAGTTCAAACCTCCGTTTGAACTTTTCCAAGTTTGATATACACACCCGGACACGGACATACATTCATCCGGACATGTTTATTTGTTTGTTGCGCGTATATGCCTCTGTCGTGAGATCATCAACACGCCGGTCTAGTCATTCAACTTCGCTTTCGTTCTTGTTTTGTCTTCGCACTAAGTAAATTCTTACGCCGGAACCTGAGCATATGCGGATACTGAGCTGTACTCTGAGTGCAGCACATCATCGGAATACAGCAACAGAGTGCAAACGTACAAGAGTCTAGCTGTTATGGCATGAGTTGCTCTCTTACCTCTGTCTCATTTTCTCTCTTGCTTTCGCTCTTTAGACGCGCGAGAAATTCTATAAAAAACACGCCCCCTCGCCCATTCAGCGTGGCGTTGAAGCTCGTTGCTTGGCGGACATTTTGGCTGAGCAGGACGATATCACAAACGAGAGGCCAAGCTCTTTCTGCGGTCCGGCGCGAATGGCGCTTCTTCGCTCGGTTCTTTCTATTTTTCTATCTCTCTCAATCGCTCGGTATGTACCTGTTCGATTTACCCGACGCGAGAGCGGACCAGACGCGACCGGATCCTCTGACCAGCTCACGCAGTACCCGATCCGTCTCGGTTCTTCTTCTATGCCTTCTTCTTCTGTCCGGGATATAACCCTCACCTTACATATCCTACATTGGTATGTATTCCGCTAGTATACCTGTTCGATTTACCTGAAGCTGACTGAGAGAAGTGGAAGGACCATAAGCGAGTGTGTAGTACAGTCTAGACGAGGAGATTCGAACATTCTTCGTCTTGCTGAGCTTGATTCGGTCTTCAAGTTTTATACCTGCTCCCGCAATGCTCTCCGCTCCTTGCGCGCGCACTGTTATGGACAGTATACTGGCCCACTCAAACACATGAGGCCGCGGGTACCGCTGACGCTATTAAATAATTCTCGGCGGTCCCTCATTAGGATCTTTATGAGACGAAATATCCGCTCGGCCCTTGCATATGCCCGGAGGATCGAGGATACATGGCGAGCGCCATTTCTAGTCCTTCTCGCTTTATTCCTACACACCGTGAATTTCGGTTTCTCTTCCCCCACACGATTGCGACTCTTTGTTTATGATTACCAGTTACATTGCCAACGGGCGTGTCTCGTAGCGTCAAATCGTGGGCCAAAAATCTCTTTGTCGAAATGCGCGTGAGCAAGCCCTAAATAGCTGTACTGATTCTATCTAGACGGGCGAGGCAAATTAATACATCGTTGTTGTTTTTATTTCGAAAATGATGGCCAAGTTGAAAATTTGTCTATCCAAACATATTAAAATATTTAACACAATAAATACCAAATATCTATTGCTTTACTACAAATTGATTCTCGATAAACGGGTCTTTCATTTTGTAAAAAAACAGCGACGCCGACGTCCGAAGTTTCACCTCGCATAATATTTTAATGGTTTGAATCGATTTAACAAAAATTAACGCAAAACACACTTGAATACTATCCAGCATGTACCCAAAGTTTTGGCTGCCCCTATACGTTTAAAAGTTATGGGTATGCAAAGTAACAAGCGGTACATTCGTATAAGAAACTTTCTACATTTTGCTTTCCAAAAGTCAGTACCGAATCGTATTTTGTTCACGTAAAAAGTTTTGGCACACCAATTAAACTTTGGCAATGGTAAGTTCCATATAGTACATTTCAATACAAGGGTGAAAAAACTTTTTCTAACCGAATCTGAGTTTGCAGTAATCAAAGCCGAGTGTTGTAATCACACGAGTTAGGAAAAGCTTTTTACCACGAGTGTCGAACAAAATTTTATTTTTCAAGGTGCGAAAAGCGGGTTCTGCGCACGCGGAGTGAAACTTTTATCTCGCACGGCATGAAATAAACAGAATTTCTCAAAAAATTTGGATTTCCGTAAATTCCTAACCACTTTATTTATATTATCAAAATTCAATGCTAAAGAACACCAAACGTATTTGTAAAGTGTCATCGCAAATATACGCACGTTTATTTCTAGGCTACTATCCTTAGAGATTTCAGACCATATCAGAGATTTCAGGCCGCGGTAGCGTCGCGACGCCAAGTATTCTGATATAAAAATATTTTCAAGAATATACCAAGAAAAAAAAAATTTATATACAAGTAAGAACAATAAATAATGCATTTTTTTGTAACACATGCATGAAATGTGCCCTTTTACATGCCTCGACAATATTGCAGTAATTGCAAATTATAGTAGGGCATGATATATGAATTTCGATGACCCTTCGCGCTAAAATGTACTTCATGAACACTTTTCCCTGTCAATAATTTACTTCACGCAGACTTCCGACACGCCACCTAGTCGTATGAAAAGTGAATCAGTATTGCCAACGTCCGGGTTCTATAAACGCCGTAACAGAAGCGTAAACACCGAGATAATAGAAGCAAATGAGAATAACCTCCAAATAAGCGATACTAAGTTTTGAAAAATATGAATAAGCGTTTCGAGTGCAGTATTAATGCATCTGTTAATTTTCAAAACTTTTTTTTCTTTGTCCATTGAGAACGGTCCACCAGGGCGGTTCGCCCTTGGAACCCAGCTTCTTGTCCTGAACTACTACTCTTGTAAATACAAACCTTTCCAGACATTTCATGCATTTGTTACAAAAAATAGTGTGTGATACTCGGGCGTAATGACGAAATCTATACGAAGGGTGTGAAGTCGGCCGTACTCGCGTCTCGTGCGGCCAACGTCGTGCCCTTGTATCACAATGTACTATTTTAATCACTCATGTGAAAGTTCAGTTCCTGGTTACAAAAGTAAATAAGTTCATCGCTCTGGAATAATGGCGAATGCACTCGTAAAATAGTTTGATATTGATATTGACTACAGGGTTTTGAAAAATCCTAACTATAGTTGTAAGGTTATTATAGTAAAAAAAACCCCCATGTAGGAGTGTCGAGTTGGCCCAGTACTGGGCATGGATTCGGTGGCCAGTCTCTCAGTAATGGCACGTCAACGGACACCGGTACTGGCTGATTGCTGGATAACTACTGGATGATAACTCGGACGTACACACTAGAAGTTGTGTACGGCCGAGTACTGGGAGCTCATAACAAACCCTAACGACCAGTATCGGCCAAGTAACGGCAAGAAATGTTCGCTATAATCAACTTAGTAATTAATTATAAATTAGAACAGATATATCACCTAACGGAACGCCTTCAATAATATTAATAATGTTATTCTATTACAGTGGAAGCTCTCACATTTTACTTAATGCGGAGACATGTAAAATAGGTGAAGGGCCAATCACGTTCATGAAGCAGCACTTCCCCCCTCGCCAGCTCCAATGCGAACACTCGAATCATTCCTACCACTTGCCTGTGTAAAATAACTGGAGGTAAAATGTGAGAGCTTCCACTGTATTATTAAAGAAAAAAAAAAAGAAAATCTTCCACAGATACCATTTTTTCGATAGCTTTCTAAAAAGTGATGTCAGTAGGATTCGAACCTAAGACCTATATGACCTACATAAAATATCTAACGACCTAAGGAGCACGCCATCCACTAGATCAAACGAATGTATAGATTCCTTATACTAAGTCCATAATAGTTGCATTTAGGATAACAATCGCGGTCTCATCAGATAAATTTAGATCAAATTGAAGAATTCAAATTGAAGAATCCAATATGGTGGTCGAAATGGCAATAAGTTATATAATTTGTACGCAACATGAAACAGAAAGCCTTTTCGAATCCTCAATGGCCGCTAATATACAAAAAGTGACTTTATTTCCATAAAATTGAGTAGTAAGGTTTCTTGAGGCAACTGAATACCTTTCTAAACTCGAAGATAAAAGATCAAAAAACGGTCGATCTAAAAAGTTGAAGTGCAGAATCTCGTTTAAAGCGTCGGTAAGGAAATATATATTATTTTTTTTGCGGATCGTCGCTAGTGATGCTGACGATGCGCGATATTGAGGTTATGTTAATAATTGGCATCAGGTTAATGGCCCATGTCTGTCCATGACTGGCTGACATGCGTGAAAAACGTATTGGAGCTAAGATAATGGTCTCCCACATTGGCACACTGCTGATAGCCTTCACTCAGCCGGTGAACATTGGCTCATGTTGGGCGCCAGCACTGGTTCGAAGAACAACCAGAAGTTGCAGCGAACGGTTCCTAATCATCACTCGACCAATGCTAGGAGCCGTTACTCGGCCGGTGAACACAGACCAATGCTGGTAGCCAGCACTGGTTCGGAGTTTACCAAATACTGGCAGCCAATTGTTCATAGCCATTACTTGGTCAATGCTGGGAGCCAGTCCTGGTTCGGAGTGTAACCGGTATTGGTACCCAACGGTTGGTAGCCATTACTCGGCCATCCATTGGATGTATGATTACTGCTGGCGTTGCCTATATAATCTATTCAATACTTTGTAGAAGATAGTACAACTATACAAATAGCCACATAGCCTAAGAATTCAAATTTAACGCTCTACTCGACTGGATAATAAACGTACCCGTAAGCAGTGACCAAAATTTGATAAGAAAATGAGTTACATTATCATTGAATTTATTATGTAAATGATTTATTATGAAATTTCAGATCAAGGGATTAATCGGTAAAACGAGGAAATAAAAGATAAGAGTCTGAAAAAAAAGTTCAATAAGTTAATCCGTAATTAGAAAGGGGCGGATCGCGGTGTGTGCGTAAAGTAACGATTGATTGTAGATACTGTTGCAGTTGAAATTTATAACGATTGAGCGAAAAGACACCTTGCACCGGTGCTAGCACGCTCGATTTTTCGTGCACAATAAATTCTCTGCACGCGATCGTCTTGCGGTATCCAAGAAGTACCGTCTCAGCGGCAAAAGATCGAGAAGGAACGTCGAAAAAAGGTCGAGCACGCGTGCTGATGCAGGACTGCAAGAAAGAAAACGAGATCGCGTCTATCGTCTAATCGTTGCCGTCCTTCCTGGCGACATTTGCTAAGTCCTCTGCGCCGCAACTTTTGTGCCCTTCCGAGAAGAATAATTCCGCCATTTCGGGTTCGGCTCTCTCCGTCGTTCCCTCTTCAAGCTTTTCGTCTCGCTCCACTCAGCAGCAGCAAGGACTCGCCGCGTGCCTCGCTCTTCGTCGGTGAGCACAATTTTTTTTTCAACGACCCTCCAATTCTGCAGGTGCGTATATACCCGAGGATATACTTTGGCGGCGAAGTGGAGTCAGCCGCACCGGCATTGAGCGGTGTTATTTGGTGTTGTTTTTGAGGTACCCAGATCTATCCGCCATCTTTCCCTTTTACTCTTTTAATCCGTCTTTTATTCTCGTTGATTCAAGTTGTCTCTGTTTTAGTGAGTTTGCAATAAATTTGCAAATCATATCTTGAACGGAAACAGTAATATCCTCAATATCGCTATTGTTGGCGTCGATGAAGTAATATTATTTGCGGGGACGATGTACAACCAATCGGTGCACACGATGGAAGTCACGTACAAACTCCGGTAGGCGAAAAAATAACCCCGGAAAAAATAGACTTCCTAAGAGAGATAAACACGTTAACGAGGTTCTATTTTCCGAAGGGTTCATTTTTTTTTTCAGGTGTAATTTCGCTGGTGCTGTTTTTTCTCTGGGGGGTATTTTCTAAGGGCTGTTTAGTCTGGGAGGGGAGGAGGAATTTCCTCTGGGGGCGATTTTTTCGGGATTCCTGAACTCCTCACCGCGTTTTGTGTTTCGACCTCAAGTGTAGGAACCTTTTTAAATAATCTTATTTCTGTAAATTTATAAATGGGTCATTCCACTAAATATCGGACGAAAATCTGGCCTTCAAATTTTTGGTAATCTTTTTTTCATAATTCGGTTTACTGTATTGAAATATAGAGCTCAAATTTGAGATTTTCTTCTCATCATTTCCACAGGGCATCGTTCATTGTCCCTAAAGATAAAAAAAACGAAAAAATGATAGTAAAATATATAAAGTGCATCTGAATACTATGGTAAATACAGTTTATTCGTCAGTAGAGGTTTCGAGTTATTTGATTGTGAATAAAATTCTCTGAATATTTTAATCATTGGAAGTTGGGGATATCATGGATTCTACGTTTCCGATTTTATGATTATGTCGGAAATTGAATTTTGGGAAGCACAAGATAAAAATTGGGTATGTTTAGGCAAAGTCTTTAAACATAAAAGAAGATGTCGAAAAAAGTGGGTTAAGCAGCAAAAAGGGCTTTAAAATTTTTTTTTTTACTATTTTGACCTTCAAAATATCGTCGAATGTGAACATACATATTTTTTCCGGAAAATTCAGAAAGATTCCGTCTAAAAATTGTACTTTGGATTCCCCTGATCAGATTCGGTAAGACGTTAGATTTAAAATTTTTTATTTTCCGTTGAAAACTAAAGGAGGCGATTCCCTTTGGGAATGATGAGCGAATTATTCCAAATTTGGGCTATTTCATTATTTCATTATGTGAATCGAATCATGAAAAAACAAGAGCACCAAAAATTTAAAAGCCAGATTTTCGTCCGAATTCGGTGAAATAACGCACATGCTTTTTAACAGAAATAATTATAGAGGATAAAAAAAGTTAAAAACTCTACAAAAAAATTAGATACCGTTGACCAATCGCCGAATGAATGTTTCCCATTGGTTTGATTTAGAAGACGTTCGGTTCTTAAACTATAAATCGAATTTGCAGAAGAGATCAGTTCTATAAATTATACAAACACAGAAACGAAAAAAGCTGCCAAGTAGAACGTTACAAACTGCATCCTCATTATTTTTGTTATTATATTTTACAGAGCTACCCCTATAAAAAAGTATCTTAATCAATTTTGGCTTGCTTAAAGAAGAAGCTTTGTAAAAAAACCAAGAATAATGAGGAATCAATTTGTAAGCTTATACTTTGCAGTTTCTTTCTGAAAGTTAATTTATCCTATATTAAAGAGTTCATGGATGGTAAATGTGAAATTCATTGTTAGCAGTTAAAACGTACTCTGATTCGTCGGTGGTGTTGTCAGACACACTAAGATCAGGCCCAAGTTCATGCATTGAATTTGTTCGTTTGTGTCAGATGTCAAAACTGACGTAAAGAGACTCGGGCGCTTAAGCTAACCGAAATGTTCCGTATAAAGTTAATTCTGAGCAATTTATACCACATCACGGACTTCATGTATAACATTAGAGTTTATTGCGCCATGTTTCGCTTAAGTTATCGCAACGACGTGGATTTTCCGAAAGTTTCAAAACTCTATAAAATTCGAATGACTTCTCCAATTTTAGTAAAATTCAATAAAAAGCAACATTAAGAGAACCTGCACTTATGCAGCCTTATTTAGCTTATCTAAAATATCAACAATTTTATACCTTCTGTAAAAAATTGCAATAGTCAAAGACTGGCTACTGCTCCACTTGTGTGTAAAAATGTTAGCTCAATCGGTTGAACGATTCCTGAGTTACACTGTGGAAAAAATCTAGTTGAAATTTAGTAAACTTTTACTGGAAGTTTTTATTCATAAACTAGTATATGAAATTTAGTATACAAGTGTAATGTAAAATTAATGTATGGTACAGCATATTCAATAATTTACCTTCATTTTCCAGTAAAAGTACTTGAATTTTGATAATTTCCTTTAATTTTACTGGAGTACATTAATTCTATACCAGAATTGCTTATTAAATTTCGATGACGAATTTATACATAAAAACTTCCAATCTTTTCTAACAGTGTATAGCTGTTTTCTAAATCACTTTCCTCTATGCTTTGGATCCTCCTAAGTATCTTGATATGAGAACCTCGAAATTTTTTTTATCAATGAAAACAAAAGTTTCCTCATGAGATCGCAAAATGGAAAGAATTTGACCATTCCTCATTATTATCCACCTTTGACAAGTCACTTCTGTGAAAAAGTAAGTTTGTTAGTTTTAGTTTTGTGAGTACAGAAACGTGCTTCATGAAAAGTAGAAATTAATGAGGAAGTAATGCACGAAGTCCTGATGGGCAATGATTGCTTACTAAAGTTTTGTATACTGAAGCTTTATTGGAAAATGTATATAATGTTCAATATGCCATTATATTTAAAAAGATATCGTTCATTACCGAACTAAGTTTTATCCTGATAGCTTGAAGCTTGCATCGGCTCTAAGGCGAAGTAATCTTTCCTTTTAAATATAGTAATTATAAAAATAGTGCATGTCGAGATTTTTTCTGCAAATGAATGGATATTAAGATTCACAAAAATAGTATATTGTCAGTGCAACATTTGTTAGATCAATTGCTCAAAGTTGTTTGCAAGCTTACATTTTTACAAGCGCGGACTATGGTTAAAGTAAAAGAAGTAATGTTCAATCACACTTTAATGGTTTGGTATTTTCTTACAAAATTCAATATTATAGCACCTCTGAGTATTGGTTCAATTTCGGCTGAATGTTGCTTTCAAATTGTAGCAGTTTGAGTAAATCAAATACAAAATCTGTAATACCTGAAACTTCTTATACATTCGGCTCAGAGTCGATCTGTAATTTCGTAAACATTAATTTATTTATAAGTAACTATCTTGTTGTTAGAATGAAGCAACAACTGAAGTAACAACAAACATCTCTTGTAAAATACAAAATAGCATGAGCTCGGAGACGTTAATCAATGTTGACTGAAATTGTATTGAGAAAAAAAAATGTATGCTCTTCCTCAGATTCGAGTTCAATTGATGGAGTAATTCACGTCGGAAAAGTTCCAACAGAGATGTGGACTTTCCGAAACTCAATACACATACACGGAGGTAGACATGCATTTATCCGAACATGTTTGTCTATTTAAACCACATTTTCCAATGTTTAATTCAGAGAATTTTGGCATGATAATGTGAAATTATTTATTTGAAAGGATATTACATATGCAAAAGTACTGAAGTCAATTAACTTCAATTAACAATAACTCTAAATTAACCTCCAAAAGTGTAAAATAAATATAAGTTTGAAAAATTTTTAAATCCCACTAGCAAAAACAATGATAATAAGAAGATTGATTTCGAAGAACTTTTATGTACAGCAAAGTTGGGAAAATGCAGTATACTTTTAATGCATGTATCCATCCATTAATGCTGTGTATCCATCACTTTAACAATACATAATGGTAACTCATATCCGTTACCCATAATGTACTTTTTTAGTGGATAATGGAACTCATATCCGTTACTCATTACTCTTTTAGTGGGTAATGAAACTCATATCCGTTATCCAATACTTTTTAATGAGTAATGAAACTCACATCCATCACCCATTTATTTTTAAATGGATAACGATACTTAGATCCATCAACGATTTGTAGAGTAATGGTAATGGATGTATGAGAGTCCCATTACTTTAGGAAAATTTGCTTAATAAATGAATATATAATTAAATAAATTGAAAAATCGTTCAAAAAGTTTCGCGGGCGTGTGCGAGTATGTGCACGGATGTGTGCATGGGTATGTGTGAGTAAGTGCGAATGTGTGCGCGGGTATGTGCGAGTGTAAGTGTGTGAGCGCGAGTATGTGCGTGAGTCGGAAAAGTAATGGGAGATAAATGTGAGTTCCATTACTCATTAAAATAGTAATAGGTGATAAATCTCTGCTCCATTACGCATTAAAAAAGTAATGAGTAGTGGATCCGAATTCCATTACTAATTATTTTCATAAAAAATTATGCATTATTTTCACATAAAAAATTTCTTTCCTCTGACGTACAGAGATAAATCTTAAACGAGTAGAATAATTTTCGTTGCAAAACTTTTGTTAACTTATTATTGGAATCGTATCATCTATTAAATGCCAGGACTATAATATACACACTTTTGTATACGCACGCTACTAAAGTCATTATTAACATATAAGTATCAGGAATCAACATATCATTATTTCATACGATCCTCTACTATCAATGCAAGGACTACATCAGGCCTCATAAGGTGTACGTCACGCACTGCAAATTTATTATTTTTACAGTCATAGGGTGAAAGAGCCGGTGGATGAACTGGGTCCAATGAATGGACACTGTTCATAAGAGCACGAGCATAAAAAGTGTTCATTTACTTCGTTTTTTCATCTGTTCAACTGTCCACTCACTGTTCTGTTTACCCTATACAATTTTCACTAGTGGCAACTTTGGGATAAAATCCTTGAATGAATTTTATCAGTCAAAACTTTTTTGTATGAGCACCGGCATAAAAACCGTCCATTCACTTCGGTTTTTCGTCTGCTTAACCGTCCATTCACTGATTCGGTTGACCCTATAAGATTTTCACTAGTGGCAACTTTGGGATGAAATCCTTGAATGAATGTTATCTATTAAGCCTTTTTAGTATGCGGTTCAGACCAATGTTTTGAAAGGGCATTTTTTAAACGACGAGTAGCTCGAAAAGTATGATTTTTTACAGCAACGGAATCAAAACATTAACAACAAACGATATTCCAGGTTGCCATGCATCCAAATAGCAAGCACAGAAGGTCTATAGATTTTCTCTTTTTGAAAAAGCCTAGAAGAAGATAGAAGGAGAATCGAGTGAATTTGCCGGAATATACGGTCACCTCCGCGACTACGGTGCGTGATGTTAGTGCTATAGTCGCGAAATTTTTATTGCGAACCAACCACGAAGAACGTAGGTATATAGGATTCCATTATGTATCGAGGGAAGAGGATGAGTACAAAAAGGGGGAACGAAAAATATTAAAAAAAAAAAAAAAGAAAGTGAACACGTCCCGGAGGGAACCCGTTTGGCCGTTAGCAGAGTTCTTCCCGTCTCTTTCGTTCCGTCGTTCTCATCGGTGAGTGCGCAAAAGTCGTCCGGATCTTCGCGAGAGATTCGTGAGCCGGAGCCGGCTTGCCTTGTCTCGCATCCTCCGCGCCATTGCTCTTTTGCTCCTGCAAACTTGTACACTGACCTATATTCGTCGAGAGAACCGGGTCGCTCGCGAATCCCGTGCCCGAGAGCCTCAATTCCCCACTAGCCCAGCGACTGAAGGACCAGAGAAGCACATATGTGATGATGAAGAACAGAGAGATAACATCAAGCTTCGTTCTCATTAATTTTTCGGGTACGATTGATATATGCATTCATCGTCATATTTTTAACATAAACTTATGGATATTCTAGATTCCTGGGATCTGTAGATGTAAATAATACAAATCTTAATGTTAGGTTACTCAAAATACGTAAAATAAACCAAGCGATAATCTCAGAAAAAAAATTCTCTGAAAATACTTGTAAATTTAATACACCGGTACCCGAAGTTTTTATGCACATACCAAACTGATGAAATGTTCCGAAGCCCCCTTATCTGAGTTTTTACGATTTAACTGTTTTTTTATAAAGGTTAATGAAATGACATCTTTTCTAACCTCCCGTCGAAATACCCTATGAAACTCGCCAGATACCGATTTTCGGGTTGACTTAGACGAAAGTTTCTTGCTTTTCTTTCCTTGACCGGAAAACTTTTTATTTTGTTTTTTAAAAAACTTCATTTCCAGATTTTGATGTTAAGTGTGCGTGTGTGTGCATGTAGTAAACTTGCAAAATTGAAACCGCTTTATCCCAAGAACGGCGTTAACAATCAAAGTGAAATTTAGTATAGGAGTAGAGCAGCAACGCTTAATTTTTTTCTATAAATTTACGAATTGAATTAATAATCTTGTCAGGTTTTATACAATTTAGAATTTAAAAAAAACGTCTGTACGTCCTATAGTACCCACAATTATCTAGCTGATGCGAAACATAGTTCATAACTAGAAGAATGATGCAAAAAAGGTCAGTATTGAATTTGTACCAAATATTTAAAACGGTTAAAGTTTTCCAGAATTTCGAATTTTTTAAAAATTTATGTTGTCCCTCTAATTTTAACAACAACCAACTGAGACCGAATTTCGTACCAAGATGACCTAATGTCCTAATTTTAATTTTGTGAAGATCGATAGGGAAATTGGAATTTTATAGAATTTAGAATTTTTGAAATATTCATGTTGTTATGTTAAATTAAGTCAACTTTAACAAGTTTGTTCTTATCTCTTTTTTACAGAGCTAGACTTCAGATGGATATTTAGTAATTTTGGATATAAAATTAGCGACGGCCGATGCAGGCAACTTTATAACAACTTTTATTTTACGATTTTATACCACTTTTGCGTGTGACATATCTGTCATGAGGGTTTAAAACTCGAGGTATGTTCGTCATAATTTGCAGTAATGTTTGGGTACTGAATTGCGTGGAAAAAAAATGGAGACATTAGAATTATGTCAAAAGTTAAATTAACTAAAATTTATTAGAATAAAAAGTTTGCAAATCCGGGCATTGCGATTGGTCACGCGCTTTACACCTTTTCCAACTTTTCCTCTATGAGCAGCCAAAAGTGGTTAGTATATATACTTTCTCATAGAGGGAGCTCTGAGAAAGATGAAAAATGACAATATGCAAGGCCCGACATTGCAACCTTTTGGGAAAGTTGACATATATTTTATTCAATAATTTTTCAGATCGTAATTGATTTACCGTTGTGCTGAACTTTGACATCCGGTATACACATCCAATAGTCACCCGACAGCGACTATATTTCGCCCGGGCAAATTAAGATTTAGTATAATTTCACATTTGTACGTCCTTTAGCTCAGAATCTTGATTGACACAAGCATCTAGATGTGGCCTTATTCTGCGTGTTGTGCGTTTCTCAACTGAGGTACATGCAGAAACACAAAAATTTTCACGAGGAGAGAAAGCGATTTCGCTAGGCATGCTAATATTTTGTTAAAACAGTGACAACATTACGTTATTTGCTAGCCTAACAAAAACAATTGTTAGCTCTAAAAATCTTTTAGCTGAGCTAACAAATCATTTTTGCTGTGCTAACAGTTTGTTTTAGTAAGCTAGAAAATAACTTAATATTATCGCTATTCCAGCTAAAGATTTACTGGTCCAGCAAAACCGTTTTCTCCATGCAACAGTGGTATTTTTGGGTTCATAATTTAAAAAAATTTAGTTCATGGAGATATACGAATATGCCTGCTGGACACATTCAGATATCTCCATGAACTAAAATTTCGTTTTCCAGCTGCGGCACAACCGAAAACTTCGTAATTGCTAGCAGAAATACGAAAAATGGAAAATCGTTCAAGCATTCTTATGTTTCTTTAACGAAAATTTGTTTCCTCGCAAGCATTCAGATACGGCCAGTCGGCAATATTCAAATCGTACCAGTTTAGGCAATCTAGTTCTAATGAGTATGAGAATGCTAACCTCGGCAGAATCTCGAAGATTCTTTCGATGTAGGTACGCAAGCCACCAATATTCACCGTCTTAACTTCGAGAAAATAAACAACTTTCGTAGCAGTATTGTACAGAAATGATGATCCGAGCAAAAATTGAAAATTTCAAGCTGCAGTGAAGTCTTGCGGTTAATGAAGTCATCCATTGAATCATCGAAATCAGTTATTGAATAGTATTGACAGGTGAAAAATTAATTGGCTATAAGTTTCAATATAGCAGAGCTGGGCAAAATGCATGAAAATACTCAAAATACAAGATACAAAATACTTTAAGTATTTTAAAATACAAAATACTTCTGTACTTGAAATACATGTAGAGTTATGTTAATACATTTCGCTTCTTAAAAGTACATGTTAAATTTCAAATTTAACGTGAGCTTGGTAAATATATTTAAAAATGTTCCGAATATATAGGGTCAAAAAAGAAAAAAGTATTTTTTATTTTGTATTTTATAAAGTACTTGAAATACCTCAGAAGTATTTTAGTATTTGAAATACCTATTTTCAATACTCAAAATACATTATGTACTTTAAATACTGCCCAGCTCTGCAATATAGTTATTATTATTGTGTAATTGATTTTCCATGATGTACGGGACTATTTTAAGCCATGTGAATGTCAATCAAAATAAAATTCAATCAAGAAGGGAATATCGACCACAAGCCAATGAAATAAGGAGGATACCAACGTTCGGAATCCCTGTGATAAGATCCACATTCGGCGAGAAGTCGATTATTTATTGATTCACGAGACCGGTCAACGAACTTAGAAATGAGCTGAATTTTTAGGTAGATCTACAGACTTTCAACATGGCGGAGTCACGACGAACCTACCGCTTTGTTTAATTTTCGTCCAATGTATAACAACGATCCAAAATGTTGATATTTTCATGTGATATACGAATATTTATGTGTTTATATGAAATTAAAGACATATATATATGCCATTCAAAAAACTTTTCGGTAATAACACGAAAATTGCTACTCATACATTGACAATTTCTTCTTGCATTAAAATTTTACAATTCAATCTAGATATAATGAAACTAAATTTCTGGAAGCATCAGAAGCGAATGGCCGAAAAGTTGTGAAGATTAATTACACATACATAACTAGTAGAAATAACAACAAATCGCCGGATATAAGTTAACAAACGGTACATGCTTTATATAAATTATAAGCCAAGCCCTTCGTCATTCACAATGAATTACTTCGAACTTTCAGACTAGGGAATGTTTTTCCTAAAGTACATCGATGATGTTCGAAATTATACCAATTCTCTGTCTTTAAAAATTGTATTCTGCGAGGCTGCTATTTAGAAAAAAATTGTAGCTTTCATACGACACTTACGTTTGCGTTATTTAATTAAATATACGAAACACAAAAACTTTATTTAAAAAAAATCCCCCGCGAAATAACAATAGATCCGATTTTCTTTCCTTAAACCTTAAAATGCAATGTACAGCAGCCATGATTAAACACGATAGTCGCAGGGTAGAATATGACTGGAATATGAGACCTTATTCCATAAATATGTAAAATTCAATTTGCATTCATTTTAGTATCTCGCCGGATGGCGTCGCTGTGGGAGCATCTTGATTGATAGCGGTGCAATATACAGTCATATGATATTTTTCCGTCGTTGCATCGTACCTTCGAGATCTCGTTACAATGTCATTCGATAAATATACCAAACTGAGAAGTAAAGACGCTTCGCGTACCACTTTCGTTGCTTTCCACTCTTTCATTAGTTCTGCCAGAGGATGTATGAGTTGGGCGAGGAGCCAATAGTGTGTTGCGAGAATAGGGCTTGAGATAGCAGGAAAGATAGGGCAGCGAGTTGGAAGGAAGGGAAGCTGTTTCTTGAATGCAGTTGCAAATGAGACCTCCATAACAGTGTTTGCGCAAGGCTCATTTGCGGTCCCTATGAAAGATGTAGAGCTCTAAATGAAGACCGCACCGGTCTCTCTAGCACCTCGTGTACTCGTGGTTGAAGCTCGTGCTCCATCAACTCCTCTAGTACTCTGTACATGTCTATATAGACGCATACGTATAGCGCTACCAAGCTACTGTAACGTATACCGAGGTACCTTTCCATTTTCAGAAGAGGACGAGAAGCGTGGGTGCTTTGATCACGCCGACCATGAGCTCCATCCACTCGCAGTGGCGATCCCAAGCCACCGCTTGTTTCTACATTTATTTTTCACTTCAGATTTCAAGTAAACTGAGAAAAATGCTTTCATTGATTCCGAAGAAATTAATGGATTCGATTTTTACCGTTGATTTCTATGAGATCCACTTCGTACACCCAAAAAAAGATTCATTAGATTGCGGGAAAATTTTGGTAGAATAAATTGATTTTCTTATTTATCCGGAAGTCTATTAGTATTTTACTAGATTCGGTGCGAGAAACGAGTTTTTATGCACGCTTCGCGCGCATAATTCGGCATTTTTACATTTTGCGAAATACAATTTTGTACTTCACTTTTGCGGAACGGTTTCCCAAGTCGTGTGATTGCAACACTGGCCAGAAAAAGTTTTATCTGATTACAACTGAAATCGCTTAGTTGTAATCTTATATCGTCAACATTTGATCAAATTCCTTAATCTAACAACCAGAGTTGTAAGTCCCCATTAATTCATAAGATATATTTTATAGTACAATTTGTTTTGTAATTATGATTTCATAATAATAATATGTAGTGATGATAAAATAGGTTGTAAATTTTTGAATAGCAAGAAAAAAGTAGTAATTTGAGCTCTAACATTGGAAGGAATAGTGGAAATAATGGAAGAAATAATTAATGCATTACTTTCTTAATGCATTAAATATGTTCTTCCATTTTTTAAAAAGATACCGTGAACTTTTATTGAAAAATAATCATTTATGCAGCCATTTAAAAATTTAGTAGTCGTATTATGATCGCTTAATGTTGCTATTATAAAATCATGATTATAGAGCAGATCGTATAATAATCATTATTGCTATGAATATTAGACATTTACAACTCTGCTAACGACGGATGTTTTTTTTCTTTCATGATCAATGGTTTTTTTTTCAAATTTAATTTTATAATAATCATGAGGACAAGACGAAAGTTGCCGGACTAACGCCATACGACTTATCTGAGTAAATATATTTATTCAATTTATATAAGTCCATCTTAATATTTCTTAATATTTCTTAATTCTTAAAAAACCAAAAAAAAAATTTGTTTTTCCAAATAAAGAAACGCAGGAAACTGAGTATGTAATAATGTTAAAATTTCCCAAAATAGCGATATTTTCTCCTCTGATAATATCATAATGCATCTAACAAAATTCTGTACGATAACAGAATCACAGATTTCTGTCATTCGTCTAAGCTTATCTTAGCTTCCCGCTCGCAACAATCACCAATTCACTCCATTGTGATCGATTATCAAATAGTAAATATATTTAATACTTTATATTGTAAATACTACAATAAAAAGTATTTAATACATTTAGTGAAGTTGCGACGTGCAAGAAGCTATTTGGAAGCGGCATTTTATACCTTGAGCATACTTGTCTAATTTCCACGATCTCCTCGATTTCTCAGTTCTGCTCTTCGCAATACATCCTTCCGGAGCTGAAGAGTTGTGGTGATACGTCATCGCGTAATGCGAAATATCATTTTCTCTCGTTAAGATCGAGCATTCCGCTTTTACTCGGTCGTCAAGCGAACCGTGGCGGATTAAGTGCAGAAAAAGCAGAATGAGAAAGAGGGAGAGAGTTAGAGAGCACTAGAGAGAGAGAGAGAGAGAGAGGATGAAGAAGGAAATGGAAGTCTGTGGGAGGCCAAGGGCTCGAAGGCAACCAGCCACATTGCCAGCAAGACTTTACCCCTATAATCGATCCCGCATCTCACGATGCCACTCATATTCTATACATCCGGACTCGCATCCGCTAATGCGCTTTCTTGCCTCGTGCACTTCTCCATAACCGTGTCGACTGATCTCTCAATAATATATGGATAAAGCTCCGGGGACAAATTAGCACATACGACCAAGATTGGAAATAAAGGTGTCGGAACGTGAATGGCGCGCGTGACGTCATTTCTATATATATGTACATATCAGCTTGATGAGTGATTAAAGAAAGTATCACATCTATACATTCCCAAATGCGATTCGGTCACTATTCAAGTACCTTGTGTTAAAACAACATTTTGTCAGATTTAATCTATATAGAATAGAGTGGCCCAAAATTTTTTTTTTATTTCGCACACCGTAAAACCGTCATTTATATCATTCTATTGACAACAATACAAGAAAAACATTGTGCGATTTTTTTTAGATGTCGCGCTATGGGTTTTAGTATTTCCCATTTGATTAACACGTATGCAGTCGTTGTCTCGAGTTTCTAAGGGATTGCTTATTTCCGTACAGAATAGACGGATATAAAAATAGTAACATCAACTAGCTTCTTCAATACTTTTTAATTCGGTGTATCGTAGAGCACTTACTGCCACATACTCTCAAAGATATTTAACTTTAACTACCATAAATGCGTATAATTTGCATTTTTTTGCGAATATTTTGGGCACAGTGGATCTCATGACCATAATTGTTACTATTAAACTTGATACACCCAATTAAAAAGAATTGAAGAAGTTACTTGATGTCTCTGTTTTTATATCCGTTTATTTTGTACGAAAATAGGCAATCCCATGGAAACTCGAGACAACGACTGTTTACGTGTTTCAAATGGGAAATAGTAAAACCCATTGCGCGACATCTAAAAAAAATCGCACGATGTTTTTCTTCTACCGTTGTCAATAGAATGATATAAACGACGGTTTTATGGTGTGCGAAGTCGGAAAAAAAAATTTTGTGCCACTCTAATGTAGAGGTACATAGAATAATGAAAATGCAAACCAGTCATATATGAATTGGATTCAAAGATAAAATTTTGTTCTAAATACTGTAAATGTCAATTTCTCAACACTACTTGGTGAAAAGAAGGTTTAATTGAGAGTTCTGCCGAAAAAAACAGTGGCGCCAACCAATCGATAAGTACTGATAACCATGCAATTAATAATGCCGATCGACCAATTGGTGATGAAAAATAGCTGATATAAGCAATCGTTAGGATGAACAAATCTGACCCAAATGTACAAAAGTTGTTAATTACAATGAACCTTTTTCCTCCTTGTATGAGGTCGGAATTGTTGCATATACTTTTATGTAAGATCAAATCAGTGCGTCATTTAGAAAAATGTTTTTCTAGTTTCTAATGGTTTACTCAACAAATCCGGATTTAAAAAATCGACTAATACATACAAATGTTCGATTTATGATTTTTTATACAATTTCCTTCAGGAATAATTATAATAATGACGATAATAATAGTCCAATTATGACGAGCAATAGCGTTTTTTGATAGTATACTATGAAAAAAAGTTGTAACACTTGAGCAACTAATATATTAGTTGTTCACAAGTTACCGCTATTTATATTTTTGATGTTTGTTTAGGATACTATAATTAAACCGTAGTATCTTTCGAACTACTAATAGTATCAAAAATCTAGACCATAGCGAGAGCTAGAAAAATGTAGGTCAGTTGATAAAGAATTTTTCAATAAACAAAATAATGAGCTATTGCCCGACACAATCGGACTGATAGAACGCTATTTACTCTAATTCTAATTCACTTATTATCATTTTCTATTATTTCTTAGTAATTACTTGTTTTTCTTTGATAGCATGATTATTCATGCTCCAGCAACTTTTTTTGTCTTGGAGTATGTTCCCATTTTTTTTAATCCCAATTTTTTGAACATTATTTTCAGATGCGTTATACAAAATAAAAACATTATGTTGCAGAGAAAGAAGAAATTAATAATGTAATTGTGAATTTTCGTTACGGGTGCCTAACGGCCTAACGGTCCCTTCGGAATTGATAACTGCACTATACAAAACTAAACAAACAATAGACCGTGACAGGTGCTTGATGAGGTTGATACTAAAACTGAATTATTAATTAAGCTGTCCGATCCTTTTGGCTGTTAGAAGACGGCGAACGACGGTGTGAAATAACGGTTATCAAAACGCAAAGTCAATCCAATGACGCGATCCTCGATTTAAGATTAATTTGTCTGTGAACTTCAAAACGTTATTAAAATACTTAAAAATGAATACCTTTAATTATTAGGAAAACTAAACATTTTTTGTTGTTCTATAATACACTGTTAAGATTGCACGTAAATTTAATATGCAAAACAATGAGAAATTTACGAATCGTGATATTATATTAATATATGAATACTATATTAATATACTTTTATTGTAATTTTAAGAATAACATAATTCTCCGATATCCGCGGGAGAAAAAGTTCGATTGGGGCACGGAAATCGTTGCCAGTTATTTGAAATACTTCAGTTTTAATACTAACTTTTCATTTAATAATCGCAACCTCACACGAAAAAAAATAAGTAGTCGTGATAACCATGTCGAGCATATGCTGTGCAGCAGATTAGTTACGGAAACTGAATTGAAACAGTATCCTCAACTATATGTGATTGGCAAGCGAAAAATAGTAAGTAGGACCGACGACTTGGTTCCGACAACCAATCATAATTCTGTTTTTACCAACAGCCATGAGGTGGCGCAACTACCGGGGGCAATAGTTGTAAAGACGATTGGAATATTACCGGCACCCTACGAGTTGGTTTTCATTACCAATCACTTTCCTCCAAACACTAATCGGTTGGTACGGGTAACTAATATTTTTTAGTTCGCGAATGACAAAGGCTAACAATGCTATTGTGTTATATGACGAACGTGTAGACACATTCAAGTGTAAAGTGAAAAGGAAAGCAGTTTGCAGCGGACTATAGTAAATATACGTCGAGTGAATAGTGTTAGAAGAAGTAAAAATGCTTTTCATTTTTTAAGAATTAGGATTTGGCGATGATCCATGTCATTATGAATATATGGTAATGCTGCTTCTAACCTCATTGTTTGCATGTTCTTAGATGGATAGTGTGAATGTCTCCATTGATGACCTCCTTCGTCGAGCGGGAGCGAATACAATGAGTTATGAAATCTAATTTCTAACCTAGAGCTGCACTAAAACAGATTGCATGTACTAACTAAGCGTACAGCTCAGGTTACTATTTCTATTAGTTCCCGTTACAACGGATTATTACTACTACTATTACTACTAACGACATTTCAGTTCAAGTAGACGCTTCAACTGAGTAGTTGGCGCTTTATTAACTATTCTGGGTGGTTGTGACAACCAATTTTTCAGTTTTACCAACTACTTATTTCTTTCCGTGCAATGAAATATAGTGACATTGAATAAAAAAAACATTTCTTTGAATCAATGAATCTTGTCCATCGATTATAAGCAAATCGTCTCTGATTCAATGAAACCTTCTTCTTCAACTTCTAAGTAATGTGTATTTGAGCCAAGTATGTACTTTTCATTGACTTCAGGCAGTGCCACTTCTCCCACCGCAGCTGAAAATTTTAAACTAATTTTTTCCTAAGGTACTCTGCAGATGAAGCTTAAATTTCAAAAGAACGCGCGAAAGTACGCTAAAAATATTCTACGCTTCTGACTCCTTAAATCACGAAGCCGTTCGTTCCGGAGAACGGAAAAACAAATAAGTGAGGTTAGGTGCCAGAGAGACAGACCTATAGACCCTTGCTGCTATCAAGTATATCTTATCTTTACACTGTTAAAAATGCAAGTAAATTTAATGTACGAAGGGATAAAAGATTTACAAATTGGGTATATGAACTTCATATTAATATACCTTTATTGTTAATTTGGTAACAGTATAACAGAATTCTACGATACTGGTATTTGAAAATTACGGTGCGTATGTATCAATTAAACTATCAATAGATCCGTGAACGAAACTTAATATACAGTTTAGGACATTTCATATCAAAGTTAGAATTATGCACATTTGCATAGTAAATATAAGTTTCCAGTTCTTATAGTTTCCCGACCTTCGTTCAAAACAATAAAACGGTAAGTTCGAAAAATGTTTAAAAAAGTAATTTCCCGAGGTATATCAAATTGAGAAACCCTGTATATATATTAGAAAATAATATACGCCTCGTGGTAAATTCACCGGCAGGTATAGGAAATGGAAAGCTCGACCCGCTTCCTTCTGCTACTCGGAACCCGGCTTAGCTCCGCTAGATGGCAAACGACCCCAAAACGTTTCTCGCGAGAGATTGCTCGCCGGTTCAAGCACGGTCATCGTGAGTCACCTGGCTTCCAGGTATTTACGTGGGGCTTTTGTACTGATGTTCATGAGTGCCTCATCAGTAACTCAGTGAAAATACAGCCACCTGTATCGGCTAGATTATCGAAGCTTCCTTGTGCCCTCGTGCAAATGCGATACAGTAGTGCATTAGGCTGCGGACAACACTCTAAAGGGGTCTCTAGGAAGGGAAGGGGTGAGTTGAAGAGAGGGGGCAATGTTGAAGCTTGAGCTAGTCATACGAAAGAATATTCCAATGGCAAAATAAATAGAAAGAAATACTTAAATTTTACTTCACAGAGAAAATTCCAAACGCAATAGTTCATTACTTTCTACGGACACCGGTTGCGATTTACGAAAAAGTTTGGAAAATCAAAAGCCCAGGGGTTTATAATATTTAAAAACGACTGCACATTTTCAATATACCAGTGTTGTATTTGTCAATGACGAATGTATCTGAAAATTAATAAACGATATATGCATCAAAAGTTTTATATACCGGTGTATAAATTTTCAAACGAAATCTCTTGGACAGTGCAAATCAATGAAACCGGTTCTTTGAATGAATGTAAACGTCTCGTTTAAGCAATGAAACTGTTCCTTTATTGGGATATTTCTTCCGTATGCCTTTTTCAGGCTTCTACGTAACCCGTCTTCCCTTTTCCCGTTTCTACATAGAGTTCCCCCCTAGAGTGTTGTCCGCAGCCACTCATTCTAATGCACTACTGTATCGCATTTGTACGAGAGCTCAGGGAAACTGCAAAAAACCTGACTGATACAGTCGGCTTTTTTTGTACTGAGTTTCTACCGTATCAGAATACATTAAAAACTCAGTAAAACTGCTTCCCGCTCAATAATTTACGCCCAAACCTTTTCTTTATTATATCACTAAGTGAATGTTTCGTTACAGCCAACGAAATTTTTCTTGGCAATTCAAATATGTTTAATTGAAAACAATGAAAACCCCATTCCCTTTTCTTTGGCGCGAATGAAATCTTTTCTCTTGGTGTGGGATTAAAAAATTACAGTACTTAAGTATTGTAATATCCATTTCAATATACCAATATTCCATTTGTCATTGTCGAATGCATCTGAAAATTAATATACGGTATATGCGTCCTAGCTTTATAACCGGAATATTGATTTCCGAAAAAAAAAATTGCATTCAGTGTAACTATCAATATTGCGATGAATCAGTAATAACATCCGATAATAATGATTGGATTGGAAGCATGCATAATCATTCAGACACAAAGGTAAATATCCGAAATACATTTGGACTGAATAAATAGCTATCCTTATGACGGGTGGTCAAACTTGTATCGACGACAAATCTACAATATAGCTAGAATCGCGCCAGTTTATGAAATTTATTATGCGTTCATAATTAGACATTTTGCTCTCCTCAGGCAATTACCCAATGTTGTAATTCTTATCAGATTCATGTGTCTTCGTAAAAAAATGAAAGACGCATTAAAATCAATTTGAGATTAGTGATTATCCTCTGAAAGTGTCGTAAATGATAGAAAAATAAAGAAATAAGTAAATGGAAAGAATTCTCACCGGATTGTTGGTGATTGCGGATGACGTGTTAGCCGGTGGATTGGATCGTGATGTGGGCGGTGGGTCGTAGTCCTCGTAGTCCTGTTCCCTATCATTTCCACGATGCTGTAGTCTCGAGACACTGGCGTAGCTCTCCCTCGAGTCGCGGATGTCACGGTGGTCCCGAATATCCCGGTGATCCCGTGGCTCCCGCGATTCGCGGGCCGAGAGTGGCTCACGTGTCGAGTTTGCTTCAACGAGCCTCAGGTCGCGGTCCCGCTCGTCGCGAGCGGAAGAGGATGGAGGAATAGCGGATGAAGCGGTAGGCCCGCGGTTATCCAGGGCACCTCCAACAGCGCGTGGCTGTTGCTGCTGCCACGACATACCCGAGGGGGGCTCCTCCTCGTCCTCGGAGTCGAGCAGGAGCCGCTCGGGACCGTAGCCGGAGCCGCCACCTCCACCCCCACCGGCTCCCCGTCGGGCGGGATGACGCCGGAGGTCACACCATCCTCCGCCACCACTGTCTTCCTCCTCGGGACCGCCGGCCAAACCGCCACGAGCCGTTAGGCTACCGGGTTCCCTCACGACAACACGACGGCGGTTAGACGACGAGGAATTCCCGCCGCTTCCTCCTCCCCCTCCCCCGCCTCCTCCTCCGTGAAGATGATGCTGTTGTCGCAGCGGTTGATCACGATAATGTTGCTGCTGCTGCTGCTGCTGTTGTTCTTGCTGTTCTTGGTAGCGGTGATCCTGATGATGCACACGCGGCCCGCCGGGGGGCTCCACCACATCACAGTAGCCACCGACGACCCCCGCCGGCGGGACCCTCACGACAACACCTTCCCGATAGCCCGGCACCACTGACCCCGATAATCTCACCCGCGAACCTTCTCTCCTTCCTCCACTTCCACTTCTCGACTCCTCAAAAGCCCCGTACCCTCTATCCCTATCGTAATACTCCTCTTCCTCCCCTTCACCGCCACTGTAAATCTCCTCACTCTGCGAATAATGCTTACGATTATTATGCCTTAAGCTACCCCTCCTCGACACCACTTCGAAAACGCTCCCCTCGATTATGAACGGTTTTATCAGTCTCTCTTTGATTTCAAATACGTCCTCCTCCGACTCTCCTCCCCCTTCTCTTCCTCTCTGCGTGCACCTTCTTTATTTGCCTTTTGTTTCCACTTTTTCTTCTTATTATTCTTATCCCTCGCTGTTATACATTGAGAGATCTCGAAATCTGTAGGATTAGAAAGAGGTTATTAGTAAGTAATATGTCGTTAAAGAGAGATAGAGAGATAGTAAGGGCTTATCACGAGCGTTACGGGCAATTTGACCCTGATGCCCACCGAATCATTGCACCAGAATAGAATTGTATACCGACACGGGCACCGACCCTCAGCGTCATACGAAGCAAACTCAATTTTCCATAACTGCACTCATTGCGCCCTTTTCCTACAATCACACGACACGAATCATCCTCTCAGAGGCAATTCAATTAAACCGCTGTGCCAAGCGTTTTCACGTGGGCTTCGTGCGTTCGAAGAACGACACGTGCTCTACGATAGACAGACGCGCTCGTGTGTTCCGATCCGACACTTCAAGCTTTTTACCTCATTCTTCACTCCTTTATTCGCCAACCACTTCTAATGGACGCTGTTAATATCATCGTCTTCACACTGCATCTTCATCATTTTGCTATTTTACAGGGAACTTCGTTTTTGTGAAATAATAAAATAAAAATATATATAAACATATGAGACCGTTCATTGGGAAATTTAGTTTTCAACTTATATTACTAACGATCAAGTCCTGTCATATAAGTCAAAATATCGTGTTGCAAATAAGGAATCCCGATTTGAGAAACAGCCTCGAAAAATAGCTCCAGAAAAACGACCCGCGATAACGAATAATCATCTTTCGAGAGGTATTTTTCCAGGGGTTTTTTTACTTCTACCCAAATTAGACAGCCACATGACCCAATACTCGACACACGAGCTAACGACACGAGCGCGAAATATTTATTTGTAACCGATGAGTGATCCGTGGGTTTCGTAATATTGCTCGACCCTTCAAACTTGACGTCTCTATAGAGAGAAGAAGCGCTCGGAAAGTAAATTGTTTATCTACTTCAGAAGTCTTTGCCTTGAAAACCGTTGTTTTTCGTTGTGGCCATGCTTAATGGCCACAACGAAAATATTCGTTGACACAATCAAACAATTATCCTAATTCCCCTACAACTTAGCTTGGTTGAGAGAGCCAGAAGAAACGGTTGCACTAATCAAAATTCTTTGATAATCCATTAGTTGCGTTCTCCAACTATATTGCAATCTTGCTGATTCGATTGGTTTACACGACCATTCGGGTAATTCGACATCTTCAGACTTGAATATTAAATTACATATTCTTGTTAATCTGTTATCGTTTGTAGTGATAAAACAGTCAACAGTCAAGTAAGCCTCAAATTGCGCTCATCGGTATAACTAAGCACCGGAAATCGTCCCTTGAAATGCACGACTGAAACATCGTTTTCGAGGTTATAGCTATACACTTTAAGTGGTAGCTGCGAGCATTGTATTCCCTGTATTAACTGTCTTAAGCAAACTAACCGTAAATAGTTGAGGGTACTATTTGGAGTGGTTACGGCAATAAATTGATCAGCTGTCCCAACTAATGTTGTAAAACTCAGGTAGGTTTTTCCACGTACAATTAGCTACGATGAAACTCATATTTGACAAAAGATAGTTTACAAGGTAATCTGAAAGCTAATGAACTCATTATAAAAATATAAATAAACCATTAAGCGAAACAGCATATTTTGTCGATTGGACAAAATATTTGGCAATGTTGATCGAAACATCTATTAATAGTATCACCAGCCGCTTTGATCAATTGAATATTTCTTTCGATCAAACAAATATTCATTTCGCCGCCCGCAAGCGCGCGTTTCGTTGGTTCTAACAATTTTTTTTCCTCAGTGTAACTAAAATTAATAAGTAAATAGAACCGTTTGAAAAAACGACCATTATGTTGATCCGTGTATACGTGAATGTATGTATAAGTCTCTGATAAGTAACGAACGGATATGACTAGGGTGAACGATCCAGTGACTGGACGGGGACCAGTAAATGGATCGTGTATCCATAAGAGCACGTGCATAAAAAGCGTTCATTCACTGGGTTTTTTCGACTGCTTAACTTTCCATACACTGGTTGTTTTACCCTATTAGGCTAAAACTTGCCGCGCATGTGAATGCTTCATATGTTTTCGTACTGCTTGATTGTTACAAATTTAATTAAAATTCGTTGTGTCCTTTGGACTATTGTGATAAATCATATTAGAATCAACCGAGTCATTCAGCTTCATGAGAACTGATTTTTAAAACATACAGTGTGATCTTCTTGTATCGCGTGAGCTTAAAGATTTCGGACTGAATTTTTACACGTGAATAAAAGATACAATTATCGTAGATTGGTGCTTAGTTAGTCCAAACCCGACAATGGGGTTCAAAAGCTATACGATTTTATTCACATTCAAGAAAGTTTTCTACATGAGAAAGCCACAACTGATCAACATATTTACCCAGAAACGCAGATTTGTGAAATCTGAACAATAACGAAAAAGCAATGTGCAAAATTTACACTCTGCCCCGAGTTTATAGATATTAACAACTAATGCTAATAATCACGTACCACACGAAAAAAAAAATGGTCTTACTGACCCATAAAATACTTGGCGAAAATACTGATGGCATTGTATTGTGTTCTAGCCTAGCAAAACATTTTATGGAATAGCGTAAAAATTTGTTGAACTAGCGAAATAATTTATCGGAATAGCGAAAGAATTTGTTGGACTAAAAAAAAATTGAGTTAGCAACTATTAACTAAACGTTTTCTCCGTGGACAAATTGTTATTGATGACTTCCTGATGTATACCGATTCACTTTTTTCACGACTTTTTTTTATTCATCATCAAACCATTTTTAGTAAAAGAGAAATACTGTTATGAAGAGCTTACGTTAGTGAATAGAGCGTGTTATAGAAAAGTTTGTTTCATTCGTTAGAATGAAACAAACTTTTGTTCGTTACCGGAATGACAATCAACCTATTCATAGATCGCATTAATCAATAAAATTCATTTCGCTATTGAAAAAAAGCTGTACGTGTGCGTACGTGCGTGTGCGTGTGCTTGAAATTTCAATCACCTGTACTCAAGAATCGTTCAAGCGTTCTGAACGAATTAAATTCAAGCGTTCTGAACGAAATTTGAAATAAAAAATCGTTCAAAAATTGCAACAATCTTAGATTGTTGCAATTTTTACGAAATGTGAGCAGATATTTTCATTTTATGGCTGTTTCAATTTTTACAAAAGAGGACGTGCGCGTTCTAGTTTTGGCAAAATTGGCGATACTTCGATAAATAGTTCTTTATAAGTGCAGATACTGTTAATGTTGCTTGGTATAAAATCTGACTAAAATCAGAAAAGCAGTTCAGATTTTATGGAGTTTTAAAGTGTTCGAAAAATTCACGTTTTTGTCCTAACTTTGACAAAACATAAGAGAACGATCTCAAATTCCATATCATAAATTGTTTTTATTTGGCGATGATTAGTAAATAGTCTCGTCCTAATCTGCAATGTGGTTCAAATTTATCAGATCTTTTTCCATTGTATCATGATCAAAATAGTCTAAAACAAAATGGTCTGAAATTTGGTACACGAATAAAGTGTCAGCAGACAAAAGCTTATTCCAAATTTGGCGCGAATCCGCCAAGTGGTTAAGAAATTGTAAAATTTCGAATTTTGTCTAAAATCAGTTACCACGCTCTTCCTCATTGTACAAGTTAATAACTCAAATATGCTCCACGAATGTACTATTTTAGAGACGGATAATTAGTACCAAATTTTGTGAAGATCAATTGAACCATTGAAATTTGATGGAATTCTAAACTTTCTGAGAAGTTAGTATTCTCGTCCTAGTACGAGTTTAGGTATCGAATATTGTCCAAATTGGTGAAAAAAATCAATAATAAACACAATCAATCACACAACTTATCTTCATTCACGGGAAGTCAAACATGAGTACAAAAAAAAACAATAACAGAATTTTCAGTGAAGCTAGAAATTCACAGGGACGCAATGTTACAGTTCCAATTGTTACCTTATTTAAACATTCAGAGACTTATACGTTACAAACTGCACATTATTATCTAATAGTATTCAATAAACGTTTTGAATATCGATTAAAACAATAAAGCATTAAGTTCATTCATCGGTGAAAAGAGAAGAATTGACTAATCATTTCACATATAGTGTAACGAATCGAACCTAGAACTTTTCGCGAGCGAGCAACCTCCGCGGACTGTGAACTTGGCAACGAGACATGTAGGCAATGCCCGTTAATCCCCATATACTCGTAGTCTGCACGAGTGAATATTGATCACAGTCGTTGCAGTTTTATTCAACCTTGTTCCATCTCTTTTTTATCAATCAAAATATTACACTATATACCTTGAATTCCACAAATATCACTATTTCGTTAACAATATACACAAGACAAATCTGCAATAAGATTTCCTCCTAAGCGACGATTACTTTGCTTCAAAATTGTCAACCACTGAAATGAACTGTATCATAATAAACAAAAAAATGATAATATCGATTTTAACTTCGCGTATGTTACACACAATCGCGCAGTGAGAAGTGAGTCAGTTCCAATTATTATCGAATTAGGAATTTCCGTTAATAATACACAACTTTCCATTCGGCGTATTGAATAATAATAATAACTAGGTCGAATGACCCGGCGTGAATTTCAACGGCCCAACATTATTAGTGGTGTACTTGTACTAAAGGGCGTATGACTGACTTCTAGTCATGTGGGACGTGGTGGGAGAGGGTGTGTTGAGGTTAGGTCGCGCCGCAGACCGCGAATGTAGGGCTGTGGGTCGCGCCCGGTCGAGCTCAGCTGCGCCCCGCGCCCTCGAGGGGATGCAGCGTTGCACTCACTGTCATCTCAACTCTATGGTACTCGCTACTCAGATAGCTACTTAATTTATCCCTTTGTTCTCCAATACCGTCCTTATTACCCGCATATTTGAAATGTAGCATACTGAAAAGCACTACAATGAAAAATATAGAAACTGCAGCGAACGTTTTGAAAAAAAAAAAAAAAAAACGAACCGAGCTGAGCCAAAAATGTCGCAGGCACCTCACAGGAAACAAAGGTGACGCGATCGACACTGCAGAGAGTGCGATGGCTCACGCTACGTAAGCAACTAACCGAACCTACCCCACCTCTCGTGTGAACGGTGCTGTCCGAACTACTGTGCCTTTCGCGATTGTTATTGGCTAACTAGAGACAGCCTTGTGCCTTTGACAACACTTACGAAATCGTATCTATAAATATAAACGGAGTTTTGAAGGTACAGAGTTTATTGTACGTAGGGACGTCGACCCGATCGAATGAAGGAAATTAGATAACGGGTGTAGTCTCAGTCGCGCGGCATCACACACAGACACACTGCTTCATAGCAGCATCACTACGATGACAACAGTACTACTCAATGCGACACTGATATTAGTAAGAAGCGGAAAAAGCAAGAGGCTCAGCACTGAAACTACAATCACCTTTGGTATAAGCCACTGCTACCGTAAACTCTGAACGAAATTTACCAGATTCACGGCTAGAAAATAGACTCCACGAGTTCAACGTGGCGAGTTGAGTAGGCTATGCCAGATTACAGGTTCAATCGTTGACAACCACCACACCACAATCACAGAACGGAACAACGAATTTTCTATGTTATCCTCCCACTCTCTCTCTCTTTCTCGCTTTCTTTTACTCTCTCTCGCTCTCTCTCTCTATCTATCTCCTTTTCCTCATAGATCTTTTCACATAGTATATCCTTGAATAAGTCGATTGAAGGCAAATTATTTTTGTTCGGGCGACTCACTGTTAAGAAAAGCCTCGCACTCTCCCTTGCTATCTCTCTCTCTCTCCCTCTCTTTAAGCTCACTTGCGTTCTCTCTCTCCCTGGTTGACGTTTCTCTGAAATATCTCCGTCTCTGTCTCTCCGGAGCCTCGTTGCTTCCAGGTCGCGTTTGTTGACGCACACACGTTGCTTCCGAATACAATGCCTCTTATCAATCAATGAATCGAGGCGAAGAAACGTGACGCGACGACTTGAGTGAAAGAGACAGAGACAGAGATAATGATAAAAACACACGAGTCGTTTTGACTTGCCAAAGACAATGATTTTATTTGGTCTTTACGATGTTATTCGCGTATCGTCGTGCGGTGTAAACGCGGGACGCGCGCGCGCGATCTCTTTCGACGTACTGCGTGCACCGAGATGTGTAAGTACGTCGAAACGAGGCGACGGTCGAACGTTTGCTGGTGCGCTTTCGAGGTAACGTTGACCGTGTCAGCAGGCCCCGTGCGACGGTGGTGCCGCGCTTACAGCCCCGACGACGAGCGCCCGAGTCGGGGTGGCTTCGCGCCGCTCGCACACCCTCGCGATAAATCGGCTACACTCGTTACTAATCGTACATTCTCGCGTGCACTCGGAACTGATAGCGCGGTGACGTCACCTACGAGAACTCGGACCCGGCTGTTCGTTTATCGATCGGGGCGGGGGCGCATGCGAGCGGCTGATAACCGCCGAGCACCGCGAGCAACCGACCTCCCACCTTGTAGCAGACGACGCAGCGGCAGCGGCGCGTGCTTCTGCCTTCCCTCCCCCTTCCGTCGCCCCCTCGCGGCCGATCAGAGCTGCCGCTCTTTGCAGGATACTCTGAGAGACTCGACAGGACACGTGGCCTGCGTTTTGCCATCGACTCTAGTACCTATTATCCTCTTGCATCACCTACACCCGCACGTGCTCGAAATTTTTACTCCTATACATTCGCGAGTATTCTTATCGGGAAGACCGAGTCATCTTGAAAAAGTCATAAGAACGAGAATTCTGTAAATGATACTCTTCTTTTAATGAGGATTATATGAAAATCTCATTAAGTGTATGCCAAGCATTGTAATTTTTCAGTTTTGCCAAGATATACAGTGCAGCAGAATGGTGAGAGGTGAAAAGTTAACTTTTTTATTTGTCGTAACATTCAGATCGAACCGGTATAGAAATTTTAGTGTTTAATTGAAATTATTTTATTTGTCAAAGAGTGCGTTCTGGTTTGAATATAAGAATTTTTATTTCAAGTCTTTGTGACAAAGCTGTGATTTTAAATGTGTAAATAAATCTTTATTAAAAATCACTAGACAACTGATTACAGCAAATCTAGATTTCACTGCATCTAGAATGGCTATATTTAATCTAAGGTGCACTCTTTAGCATGTGGAATAAGACATCGAAAACACAAATTCGTTCACCTGATTCGTCTGAAAGGGACAAATGGAAAATTTTACATATGACCTTACGCCTTTCATGTGCACTGCACGTTTTTACAAAATTGGAGAATTTTAATGTTTGTTATGAACTCAACGAGGTATAAGTGGAACACTTTTGAAAACAAGCATATTAACAACTAAATTTCTTATGACTTTTTTTAGGCGATTTGGTCCCATTAATTCATGAAAGAAACGCATTCCACTGGATTCGTGCGTGGCTCAACGAAAAATCGTACAGTTGAAAGTTAAAACATTGATTTGATCGTTTATATTAATTAAATTAATTTTTGGATGAATAAATAATAATTCAGGGAAGACTAAGCTAGATGAAATATTATTATAATAATAAAAACGTACATCGGTTTTTTGTTTGTTTAACCAAAAAATATTTTCGATAAGTGACGTTTTGACTGGATATTTTTTTAATGGTGTGGACCATTTAATGAATCGTGATGACTTATGACTAGTCCCAGATAGACATTTGGCAGCACAGTGAGTGACGGAATAGTAGCAGAACTAGTTGCACGACGTGCCGTCAGAAAGCTACGACCGCATTAGGTAGCGTTCTAACGGCAGGTTGTGCCGAAACGGGCACAGTCCCGCCGCAGTTGCGGCACGTCGTGTCGTAAGAACGCTGATGCTTAAGGATGTATGATACGTACAGTTCCGCCATAAGTGAGTTTCAGATACAGTTTCGATCACTTCCCGATGGAATAAAAATCGAAAAAAAATAATGCATATAAAATGTGCTGAAAAGATTGATTTTGCATAATAATAATCCCAGAATGTTATCAACAAATTAATGAAAAAAACAATTGTTCAACAAACAATCAGTCAACCCAACTTTTTTTCTAATGAAAATTATATGTTAATTTATTTGAATGCATTCGAATTTTTTAAATATTTTCTTCTTTATTTTGATTTTGATTTTTTTTTTTTTTTTCAAAAATGTGCGCGAAGTAACGAATTTTAGATATGTGTTCGGTATAAATTATCTACTACACTCAAGATTTTTTTGCAAAACGCATATCCAAAATTTGTTATATTCTGCGCATTTTTCAAAATAAATTGAAAAATCAAAATAAAGAAAAAAATCTTTTAAAAATTGTATGCATTAAAATAAATGAACATATCATTTTCATTAGAAAAAGAGTTACACCTTTTATATGCGTTATTTTTATCCGATTTTTATCCCATCGGGAAGTGATCGGATTTGTCTCTGAAACTCACTTTTGGTGGGACTGTACCTATCATACATCCTTAATGCGGTCGAAAGTAACAGCTTTCTGACGAGACGCCGTGCACCCTGAACTGCACGTTCGTCTTATTGGGCTGTTTACAGACTCTAAGAATTTGATAGGTTATGTGTCAACAAAAATCTCTTCTCAACTTAAAAATAACGTTAAACTATCCAATTATCGACCGTAAATTATTCGAGTGATTGAATTATAAACGCTGTCATGAATGTATATCGGTGAATTTATAAAAAATACTAGGCTAATCACACGCGTGTCTGAACAACTTTTGCGGTTGCACTTTTGTAAAGCTTTTGAGGGATACGGGCGCTACAACTCACGTCCCGTTATGTCAAACTTTGACAGCGAACTGAACTTGTCTACCACGGCACAATTGTTTTCTTGGCTAACGATCAGAGGCCGAATAAAACAATAACAATGCTCTCCTTTATTCATGTACTGTTTAAATGAGAATATTCTTCAATTATTTCCCAATAAAGTCGCATTATCACGATTACCACTTAAAAATATATCTTGCGTTACGATTTTTTCTAAAGGTCGGTAAATTAATTTAAGTACTAGTTATTTGAAAAAAAAATACATGTCGGAAGTGTTTTAACTTTACTGCTTCACTTACTTTTCTGAAGAATTACGTTTTAGAAAATATTTATAAAATAGTGTGCTTACCATGAATAAATACACTCCGTAATCATACCTTGTAAATTAAATCGTACAAAGTAAAAATACTAAACCGCGAATATCAACGGCAAAAATAACACAGAAGTTTTCCAGTTATGTTTTAGGATCCATTCTAAAAGTCTGTTAATCAATTTAAGTACGAGTAATTTGAAAAAAAAAAAATGAAAAAATTAAAACTGAAAATTAATCACCCATTCGACCGGCTGTGTCTCACGAATGTATATTAATCATGTCGGAAGTGTTTTTGTTTATATCTGTATTTACTTTTCTGAAGAATTACATTCTAGAAGATGTCTAGACAATAGTGTGCTTTCCATGTATAAATATATCTTGTAGTCTTACCTTGTAAATTAAATTGTACTCAGCAAAAATACTAATCCTCGAAAATCAACGACAAAAATACCACCTAAGTTTTCCTCTTAATTTCTGGGTTACAATGAATAAATAGTATGTATGTATATATATATATATATACACTTACTGATGTCCGATGGTAAAAGTTTCAAGGCTACGAGCTCGTCGTTCGATACTCGAAGACTATGGAAGATTTTACTAATTGCTTTCCATCGTAAACGCAAACACGTGTGACAAGAAGCACGTAGAGCTCCGTGGCCTTGTAACTCATGTCAGTGTACGTTTTCGAATGTCAACAAAGCAATTACCTGTCGTTGTAATGACGTACAGGTCAACTCGCAGTCGACGACCCATAAGCGCAGGGCGCGATAACATTGTTCTACGAAAATTGATGTGGGTCGAGTGTAAATAGCGTAGAAAGTTAATACATAGTTCGAAAATATCGCAAACTCGCTCGGTGGGTATTTTTGCGGGAGTTTGGTGCAAAGCTGGTAGCGCCATCAAACGAGGGGTGCAAGAACTGTTGGGTAACACGAGACTCGAGCGTAAGCCTCTCCCAACAACGCTCCCCGCCGGTCTTTCGACAGTTTATCACGGCAACTACCCACCGTGCTGCTTACCAATTGCTCTCATGTAGCACAAAAGCGGCATATCGATTCTGTCGAAGGGGTAAAAACCATCGTAAGAGGAGTTAGAGGGTAGCACGAGTCACATTTTCGATACCAATCGGTGCTGCTTGCTGGTGGCTAATGAAGAAAGAAATTATAGTGGCAAATGCCGAAGATATTTTTGCCATACTTTTACTGTCAGCATATAGTATTTCACCGACCGCACGAAGCGACTTTTAGGACCATCACAAAATTTACCATATACTTCACGTGTCGAATTCAATAAATGATCGAATTCAAAAGTAACGTAAATTTCATTACTGATAATATTGATTTGTATATGAGGCATGTCATGTAAGCTCAGCTACTAATAAAAAAATTGTCTGACATAGTATATGAAAATCAGGTTCTGTAATCCCAACCCAGTACAGAAGCATAACAAAAAATTTCCAAGAATTTTCATTGTAATTCGCGTGGAAAAACGCACATTTTTCGCTTTTTCACATTTTAGATACGCTAGACTTTTCGCGAAACATCCCCATATTAGTGACAGCTATAAACAAATTGAAAATTCCCGACGCATTAAAAAAAATGTCATCATTGGTGCAGTCACAAGAATGATTTTTATAAATTATTTAAAGTCATTTATTTCAGCGCCTGATGTGATATGCAATGCCTAATATATTAGATCGTAGACTTTTATAATTAAATGCATATACATAGTCATTAACAAAAACTTCGCGAACGGTTTCTGCTCAAATACAAAAAAGCATTCTTTAAATTAATTTTAATTTTTATAAATGTTTCATTAATTTTTATTAAAATTTTCTCAAGTGTATAGTTGAAAAAAGTACCGACATCCTAGAACGGATTCCGTCTACAAGTTGACAAATATAATGTTCCCAAATTTCCGCTGTAAGCTCGCCAGAAAATATTGGTATCACTTATTTAATAACTATGTTGTAAATGGAATTATACAACGCAAAACGTTTAACAAAAGTCACGTAAGCGAGATAAATACATCATGTGTTCTATAACTGACTTCTCTTTCATTATCCGAGTGCGATAAGGAAAATGGTCCAGTTTCTGAAATCGTTAGAAACGTCGACACCATTTTCCATTATTTACGAACGCGGTATATTATGAATCTGAAAAATATTCCTCTAGCGTGTAGTACATGGAGGCCTTTTAAATGAGGTTCACCCAGGTTTAAAGTCAAATCTTGACGAATAACAATTAATTATTATTATTTTAATTATGGTCGTCTACTGCCTGATTTACTAATATTGTTGAAGCATCCACATGGAGGTTTCTGACATCAGCGCGCGTGTAGCTTCTGACATGTATGTCGCAGATTGCGACCACAATCAGTCCCCAGTTTCTGATTCTTCGGCATAAGAAGCATTCTCAGTCGGTCTAGTCATTTTTTTCACCCCTCTTTGATCTGCCCCATAAATGGTTATATGAAAGTCCCCCTAAAAGGCTATGTGCATTTTTTCAGATATCTCAGAACAATACTTTACAAAATGGTTTTTTTTTCAAGTACAAATATCTCAGAAATTAGGAGTTATAAAAAAATGTCTCCAAATAGAAGTTGTTGTTTTTATTTAGCTTTTGAGCGGAGTGTTCAAAATAATTGTTACGTTTCGGTCGGCATGACTTTATACCGAAAACAGAGATATTATTTTTTCAATAAAAAACGGATATTATTTTTAACTTAACGAATCACAGCAGATGCCAGTATGATTGTCTATATCTCAAATAAATTACGAAAGTGACCGATCGATGTTGTGCTAAAAAAATATATATTTGTGTGAAAGCTCCGAGAGATGAGAAAATGATTTTTTTTTTTCATTGAAAACCGGTCATTTTTTTTACTGAAAAAATTACAGTGTATTCCTGCATGAATATCGATTTCGCCAAAAAGTCATCTGAGTAGCGCGGATCGAGGTTCCGATATAAAACAATAATGATTCGTGTGGAAGTTTCGAGAAACCGAGGAGTTATTTTTTAGTACCTATGCCAAATACATTTGATTTATACCAGAACATCGATCGGTGTCACTCTCACGATTCTATCAAGATATCAACATTTATGACCGACAGCGATGGACGCGCGGTCGGTGTATGGCCTCGGCGATACTCAGAGTTAAGCAGCATTGTTTGCGACCATAACTTGGATGGGTGACCGCTTAGCCGCGCATTGGTTTGCGCGTCAATTGTTGAGCGGAAGGCAGTTTTTCTGAGTTTCTAATGTATTCTAATACGGTAGAAACTCAGTAAAATAAAAAGCCGCCTGTATGGGCCAGGTTTTCCGCAGTTTTCCTGAGCCCTCGTGCAAATGCGATATAATAGTGCATTAGAATGAGTGGCTGTGGTTGACGGAAAAGCCTGAATAAGGAATACGGAAGAAATTTCCCATTAAAATATCAATAGTCATGCAGGAATACTCTGTAATTTTCCCAATCCAAAAAGAACAATTTTAAAAAAATTCCTTCGTTTACGGGAAAAAATCATACTCTCCGGAATGCGACAACTGTTCCAAACACTCCGCTCGAAAGTTGATAAAAAAAGACAACTTTTGTGTGGACATTTTTGTCAGCAACTTCAAGTTTCCGAGATATTTGCACTTGAAAAAAAATTACATTTTTTGCATATTGTTTTAATAAATCTAAAAAAATTCATATAGAGTGCCCTTCAATGGTACGATAAATCGAGTTATAGGGCAGATTGGAGGCTTCTGAAATTGGAAATTATGGGTGGGTCGAAAAAAAGTGGCTGAATCGACAGAGAATGCTTTAAGGATTATAGAAGTACGTGCAGTACCAGAAACTGCAACAAAACTTGAACCAGGTGATGCACTTATTGACTCCGAGAATGTATGGGATGAACTAACCTCCAGATGAACTTTTAGGTATCAGATCGATAGTAGTGGGTTATTCTGAAAGTATTCATATCACTTTTATAGTATATAATACTTACTTCCATTCATACATCTACGGTATAAATCCGAAATTCCGCACTGAGAGAAAAGCATATCGTTCACCTACTCAACGATTTCACATGGTGAAACGAATATAGGAAGGCTTGCAATGTTTTATGGTTGGAGCGATGATAATATGGTTCAATAAGCGATACTTGCAAGGTTATTGGAAAAAAAAGTTGAAACAGTATATGCAACAAAACGACATATTTGAAAATATTATAATAGTCTTTCAAAACTATTATCATTTTGATGATTGCCACTATAATTATATTTGCTATAACCATAAAATATAGACGGCTCTGCTGGGAACTATATTAATGGTTCATTCAAATATTTTCTTATATTTGGTATAACTATAAAACATAGACTTGTCTCCTGGCAGTTATAGTTTATAGTTAGGTTGTCGTCAGTCCAACTATATTAGTACTAAAATTACCAGATTTTTCTCTCAGTGCAACGGTGTCATCAAGTGCGTCGGTGTCGGAAAAAGTGGATTGGTTCCCAAGTCAAAATTTTAACGCTAGGTTAGACCTCCGGCAATCCCAAATTCTTTGACGAAGCAAAAGCCCACGGTGATTTCACCCTCCGTTCAGCCCACCGTGACCCTGCTCGGAGGTTCAACCGTTATTTGCCACCTTCCGTAAAGTCTTCGTCACTCCGTATAGAGCCTCCGACAGCCTACTCGCCCTATCCATAGACCCGCCTACGACCTATAAAACCTAAATGAGGTATAGAACCCCCGTTGAGTGTATGTAACCTATTAAAATCCATATAACCCTACTTAAGCTACATACATAGAAAATGAGGTGTCTTGATGAAAACTCGCAGAGTTTATCATCTTATTGTTGTAAGTAATGTAATATAAGTTACGATAAATCCAGAAGACATAGGCACACATGTGTATGCATAGAATATGGGGTGGAAAAAGTATTTCGAAAAATGCGCAGAATATAACAAATTTTGGATATGCGTTTTGCAAAAAAATCTTAAGTGTAGTAGATGGTTTTATGCCCAACACATATCCAAAATTCGTTACTTCGCGCACATTTAAAAAAAAAAAAATCAAAACCAAAATAAAGAAAAAAATTTGAAAAAATTCGTATGCATTCAAATAAATTAACATATGATTTTCATTCGAAAAATAGTTAGGTTGACTGATTGTTTGTTGAGCAATTGTTTTTTTTCACCAATTTGTTAATAACATTTTGGGATTATTATTATGCGAAATCAAACTTTTCAGCACGTTTTACATGCATTATTTTTTTCCGATTTTTATCCCATCGGGAAGTCATCGAAATTGTCTCTGAAACTCACTTTTGGCGGGACTGCACGTATCATACACCCTTAAGCGCATTACCCTCTTTGCACCCTGCAGACTGCCTTCTTTTACCCTCCAGACGACGCTCGCAGATTTTACATATCTTAGGTCACAAGGAGGATTAAAATTTCGACTCGATTACCTCTCGTGCGCTCGTATGTTGATCAACATCTCAAATTGAGTGAGACCTGCTGTATAAATAAATCGAAGTATACCAAAAGAGAGAGACCGAGAGAGAGCGAGAGAGAGAGGCAAGAAGGTCACATTAAACTGTCGTTAAAATCAACCATTAAGTTGCACCTGTATTCTTTGGAATTATGGAATTACCAGTATTATTTACATACATGTAGATATGCTGAAGATCGCTTCATACCTTCGCTGATTGCTTATTAATTGTTATTCGAGATAATGGTAAGGTTTTTGTGCCGCGCACAGAACAAAAAGCTGTTAATTACAGGAAAGTATGATGCAAGATTGACATAACAGTCTGTATCGATGACGGTTTGACGTAGGGCACGCTTTTGAAATTCTAGCCACGCGAGAATCGTCGAAATAATGGACATAAGAGAAATTGTAGAAGCGGTGTGAATGGACAGGTGGCAGTCAAGAAGTAGAGAAGCTTCTCTTGTTTCATCTTCGACATTGTTGTCCGCAAAAACTGTTCCGAGACATCGCCACTTTTCGCAGAATTAAACTGGTATTGCAGAACGCTAAATGCAAAAATGATAGAACAACAACAACAACAAAAATATTACACAAAAAACCACAGTTGCTTCCAAAATGTATCGCGTGCGAATAAAGTACTTCTTGATGCTAAGTGCCGATGTCTGGATACGAGAAGCCAAGTCTACAGGAAAGGCGAAAAGAATAATAAGACAAGAAGTAAAGAAAAAAATTGTTTCAACGAAACGACGGTCGCATCTTCGGCATTTTTATAAATAATTTATTAATCATTCTTACACGCCAGGTTTTTGAGGTTTGTCATAAAAGAAAAAAAAGTTATTTCTTCGTCTGGAATCGTACGTAACAGTTAAGGACCACAAAGAAAGTCAACAAAGTAAACGTTTCGAATCACTTGGATGTGTGTGTGCGTGTGATGAGCATTTATTTAATAAAAAAGGTAAAAAGAGAGTCGATCGGTGGAGCAGGTGGTGTACGTTGTGCGTGTGGTGGGCACGAGCCAAATTGGCGTCCACCGGGTGCCGGGAGCAAGGGAGACTCCGAGAGAAACGAGAGCGCACTATTCGCTCTCGAGTATATAAAACTGGTGGTGCTAGTGCACGAGGGCCACGCCACTTGGAAATATCGCGTGCGAATAAAATGTATGGCGATGTATACGTGCCGATACGAGGAACGAGAGACGAATAGGAAGAAACGACGGGCGTAGGGGACGAGAAGGGCAGATAGGACGAGTAAGAGTACAAATAAAAGTGACGAAAGGGAACAAAAAGGGCGTATTAAAGTATCCCGGTATTTTTTAAGGGAGCATCGAGTGCGAAGGGTTGGAGAAAGTGAAGAGCCGACATGAGTTGGCTTTACAGTCGACTGTAAACATTGAGAAAAAAACAACAATAACAGCAAACAAAGAAATTAGCTAGAGACATTGAATTTAGTATTATTTCAAATCAATTCCATCAAACTTAATAGCAATTTACCTTGGTAAATTTCCACCGGAATTTTTTTACCTTACATTGTTTGTGTTCTTTCAATGCAATTACAAATATTCGTTACCGATCGAATTCGTTAATACGATAATACGAAAAGTCTTCATCGTTGAGATTCCGAGAATGTTTCGAAATCGATAAAACTTTACCGGCCGTTTTCTGGCGATGGATATTAAATATTTCTGACAAAAGAACTTCCGAAATAGCCGGCATTGCAAATATAGTTTTATGGAATTTTGCAACAAAATGAATATCAACATGATATGTACCGAGAATAAAAAACGGTTTAAGAACTGTTAACTAGCACTGCATATACATATTCCCCTACTACTCTTTCGACTCCGTAATTTTTAGGAATACGGTAAAGAGCTGCACGGTTGAAAATGTTTAGTATGAACTTTGACTACAGTTTAGGGAAGCTATAATTACATAAACAGGTATATAATCTTTAATATATAAGAGTACAACCATAAAACTTTCTACTAAATCCAATAACAATGGAAAAATGCAACATAAAACTTTATAATTCCACTACACTTGTCCATCAGATTCAATATATCAGTTGATCAATGAAATTTCTGGTCCTGTGGATACGCGAATATTCTAAAATGTGTACCAATATGTACACGGTCAACAATTTAACAAAAATTAATATACCAGTTGTGTAACTCGGATGCATATACCGTATATTAATTTTCAGATACATTCGTCATTGGCAAATACAATATAGGAATAGTACAATAAAGATTACAATAATCACTGGTAATTTTCGAATACCAGTATCGTGGAATTCTTATACTATTGTTAAATTCACAATAAAAGTATATTAGTATATCAATATGGAACTCATATACCTGTCTCGCAACTGTCGCAAGTCTCATGTCAAGAGATGCGGTAGCGTCGCGACGCCATATTAAAAAGAAAAAATTGTTTTGTATATTAAATTTACTTGTATTTTTTGCAGTACGTTCTTTATTCATGTTTTGACACAACACTCACCTCCAAAAATCGACCAAACAATACTTCGTGACCAGGTTGTAGAGGGAGTAAGAAACCTTATTTTCAAAGAACCTATGAACTCTCATAAATGAAGTATGAAAAATAAAAATCTGCGTTATATCATTGAATTTGTATTGCAGATTCATCGTTGCCTAGTATGCACCGCAAGACCATCTCTACAAAGACTCGGTTGAATACAAAACAAACACATTGAGTACTCATGCGTCGAAAAATACTAATCGGATATAAGATTATACAAATAAATGACGTCACGTGAACTCAACATCGAATTTTCAATCAGGCGTTTCATCGAAGCTCTTATAAATAAACCGGTATTTTTGTATAATGATAAGTGTCCTTGACTCTAATCAATAATATAACAAAGTCACAATATTTCCTCTTCGATGTAATACTATGAGAAAAATATTGATTACCTATCTAGCCGTTAATGATGCATCGCATAAAAAAGGGAGGTTTTTCCTCCTAACAATTCGATTTTTAGATTAACCAAAAGATCTATTTCAAGATCGATTGTAATCTCGCTTTTTGTTCGAGCTATAAATACAATATGCAACTTAATAACCAGGCCTGAAACTGTAGTGAAAACCAAAAAAAAAAGAGTCTTAATTCCCGAGTACACTGGGTCGCAAAAAGAAGAAAAAAAACATCTCGCACGCATCGTGTACTGTACGAATGGACGGGGAAAGCGACGTTCGCTTAAATTCGAGCTGGAAGTGGTGTATGCATTCACCACGAGAGGGGAAGCACCAAGAGAGCGATAGATAGAGGCTGACAATAGGGGTATGGAATAGTGGGGGGTAGTAAGAAAGCCTGAGGAACAAGCGTCGCGGGGCGAGGAAAAAACAGACGAGTGAGGCGCTAATGTGCTTATACTACTATCGCAAAGGACGTACGATCTCCTTGCGCATTAGTGCGAACGAGATGAAAGAAGAAGCTGCGCCAAAGACGAGCAGCAGCATCGAGTCGATACCTATAGTAGGTGAGATCGGGTAATCCGGGTCATTAAGAATTATGTAAAAGTCACATCAAAGCAAATGTGTGCAAATCACACAAAATCAAAAACACGTTAACACAACATCATTTACAAATTCGTATTACCCAAGAAGTGAGAGATTATTTTTCGAGCTCATCGCGAATGCCTGCTGCAAATCAACGATTGCCCTCATCCGCATTATTCTCATTGTATGATACACATCTAAGATGATATGTAGGTCTCTGGATTAGTATAGACAAAGAAGCCAAGTGAAATGAGCGAGCGAGTGCGAACTATTTCGGTGAAACAGTAGGAAAAAAAAGGCAAGAGGCACAATAGGATAAAGATAGATAGGAACGAAGGAGGGAAAGAAGAGAGTAGAAACGCGAGGTAACTCGAGCGCATTTTGCTGTGTGAGTATAAAATGTAGTGAGGAGTGTGGATGGATGGATGCGAGCGAGCGAGTGAGCGAGGGTGCGAAAGAGCGAGAGTGGCCGAGAGAAGAAGTTGGAGAAGCAAGAGACGAAGGGGGATCAGGGAAAGAGATGGATGAGCCTGAGCGGCCGAGAGAGCTTAGCCGAGTTGCTGCTGCCGCTGGTGTACGGTGTGTGCGCACGGTGTACCGGTGGCGGCACTAGTCGAGTAGTGGAGGTAATGCCGAGTGAGAAAGATGTACGTACTGCCGGTAGCAAGTGGTGGGGGGACTGGAGCCGACTGAGCGAGAGCAATAGCGCAGAGCGTCAGCACAGCAGCACGAAGAGCAGTGCTTAGGATAGAGCCCGAAGTAACTGCTGCGAGGCTCGCAAAGAGAGAGAACTAGGGGAGGGTAAGTACGTCGCTGCTTCGTCGATGGTTAGAGCCTAGAGTGGAGGGAGACATAGCGAGGGAGCGCGGGAGCAAGATAGCAAGAGGAGAATAGGGGAGGGGATTGGTGGTGCTGCGAACGCGCGGCTTCGAAAGCGCATAGCAGCCCATAATTCGGTGCGCCGCCCCGCAATCAGGTTCGTGTTCAATGCCTCTAACTGTCGGCACCGTAGTGTACGTTACGCATTTATCGTGGTACTCGTATACAACGTTTTTGCAATATTGTTCATCGACCAAGTTATATTGAGGATAATATACATTGTGTGTTTCACTCGTTTAATACCAAATACATCGACTGGTACTAAGTATTGTTTTTATTGAAGATAAACAACGAGTTTTTATTCGAAATTTTGTTTTTTTTTTTTCGTATACCGGGATAAAAGAGCAGAGTATCGTGTGCGGTATGAGATGGATGGGAGATGAAAAATGGTTTATTCGTTTACTGATGTGAGCTTACGAAAATTGCTAAGCAGTCGAAATATTTCAACGGACTGGTCAACAAAATTTCGGGAGTGTTTAACAAGCGGTGACTGGTTTGTTTTGTATTTATTGGTTTTTCGTTTGTTTCTTTTTTTTTTTTTACGTCTTCTCGACATTGAAGCGTCAGTCGTTCGCTAATCGGCAGAGCACAGCGGTTGCAGCGGTCACGCGTCTCTCTAATAAGCCGCGTTGAGAACGTGTAAGGCGCGCGTGTTTCGCGCCGCACACAGAAGAAGGGGGATATGTGAGAGAACACAACACACCGAACGTACTGGCCAACAACGAGATACATAGTCGCAGAGGATGAGATTAATAGTGAAAAAACATAACGAAGAGCACACGGATATGCGCACAATCCTCGGGCACATTTGTCCTCACAACGGGAGTGAATACGAAAAAGCAACGAGAAGCGAATTGATGAAATGAGAACCTACAAAAATATCGCGGAATTATAAACGCGCAGTGCCTCTCCGCGCCGGTAGCCATTACGCGCGCATTCGGCTCTGTTTCCTTGCCATCGCAAGTGTGCCGAGAGCTGCACTCGTGTGTCTCACTCGTATCCTCCTCCTTGTCATTTATATTATCATTCTGCGTCACACAATAACACCAATAAAAGTCAACCAAGGAAATGCCTATTCTCGAGCACTTAATACAATAGAGGAGTGATATCTGAGAGGCACGAATCTCCAGGAGGAATCGAAAGCCAGATACACGGAGGAAAAAACACGAGGAATTGAAGCTAAAAGGGCGTACGGTGGATTTGCGTGAAGCTTTGTTTTCTCTTCCCTTCCACAGTCTTGTTAATTCCATTCGTTATTATCAACAAGGTTCCAATGACGATCACGACGATAACAATGATGATGTGTGCAATGATGAAGAGTGTATCAGGAGATTAATCGTATTGTCGCTTTCGGCGAAATGTGAAAGATTGCTGTTGTGTATTTTACTCGCTGACCGTCCGCTTGTCTCCCCGGATGATTCCGGTTGTTGAAAACGTACTCGCCGAGCAAAAGTCGTTGCGTCTCAGCCGAGGATACGAAAAGAGAAATAGAAGGGCGACTAGAGAAAGATTGAAAGAGATGTGAAGAGGATAGGGAAAGAGGGTGAGAACGCACGCATCCAACCGGACTCACCGGTGCGCCAACTAAACACTCTTCTCTGTGACTATACGTATCTTCTTCACTACCTGACCCTGTGCTCTGTGCGAATATAAAAAGACTAGTGCTGTCTTCTGGCTCTCTTTCTCCGTCTTCGTCATGTCCTGTCACGTAAATATTTGAAAAATGAAAAAAAAAAACGTACACATATGAATACGAGGTTTTATCGACACAAACAGTATAGATAAACCCGAAACTCTTATCCACAAATCTCTACAATATTCCATCTAGTAATCTATGGTACTGTAGGGTTACTTATCTTTTTGTAATAAACGTGAATGAGGCGTTCAATTACGCCACGTGCATGCGTTCCAAGCGGACATGTACATTAATTTAAAAAATATATATATATTACATTAAAATATATATATATATTTTAAATTACGGCATATATTTATATATATATCCGGTCGCCCTCTGTCTCGCGTATATATCTATCACTGATTATTAACGAGTTATTACCGTGATGCTAATTAAGTTTAATCGCAAGGCCGCCCGTTCGTTAAAGTTAATTGCAGGAGTTCGCGGTGAGCGTGGTCCGAACGTGCTTACCAGGCTTCGGCTGTACACGCCGCACGTTAATTGCTACGTCCTTCGCACCGCTCCTCAATCAGCCCGATTCTTTGACTCGCGTCGAGGTATAAAGCAAAAATAAAATCTACCTTCGAAAAGGTTGCTTCGATAGAGAAATTTTTTAATGCCCCTTAAAAAAAAAACAATAATGAAATGCACGTTCAGAATTGAAGATTTTCTTTTACATTGAATGAAGTTCGCGATCATGCTTTTTTTTCGTTCTTGGCATTTCTTCGTCCCGTAGTGATCATAATACGATGATCTTTGCCCCTTCAATCTCGATCTTTTGCATGCCGCGAGGTTCGAAATGTTTTACGCGCCTCTACGTACGTTTTATGCAGCTGCACTCTTACGAGTCGGCCCAGTGACGAACGTTCGCGCTTTCTCTCTCACACTCTCTCTGTCGTACACCCGCGGTTCACGAGATACTTGTGTTTTTTTATTTTTTTTGTCACACCGTTATATTCGTGCTACGACCTTGATATTAGAAATTGGTCACAGGCATTATGTACAATTCCCGCTGTATAAGGGGAATCGAATACGTACTTAGACACAACGCGGTGTCTTCGAGAGTGTAAATAATTCTGTACTAACAATACACAAAGCTCACACGATGTTCTTTGAATTCTTTTTGGGCTATCATTATCTTCATGCATGCATGAGACTCAGGGTGAAGAAAATGGCTAACAGAACGAATTCGTAATTAGTGAACGTCGAAATCTAGAATGTTCTCTTTCTGAAATTTGGTAATTTGTTCACTTGCTATATTAACCTCTATCTAATTAAAATGGAATGGAAATAGCGAATTTTATAGCGACAGCCATTCTAGATTCAGATGTTAATTTCTTTAGAATTCGCTATTTTGGGTATTCGCTACTTAGGTCGCTAAATTACTAAAGTCGTGAAATTTAGAAGTTCACATTTCCATTGATAATGTGTCTAGCTCGTTAGCTGCAGCTTCAGTGTTCAGTTGAGAAACAGTTTCGAGACCAGAATTATAGGAATGTGTATTATTATTCCGCAGTTGTCCTACAATCGTTGATTCGTATTACGTGGTACAAAGAGTTCGTACTTGCAAAGTAAACGCGTCGACATAGTCATAGCAATACATAAATGCATCTCGTAAACTTATAAGCGACAACGCGTGTGCACATAGATCGTTGAATAATACATGGTCGGGTGTCGTGGCACACACGCATTATCCGCAACTTCAAACATTGTAAGCCACTTCTCTATAATTGCGGCAATCGACACAGATCAGTCAAGCAATTTTTTTCTTCCCGTTCCAAAGCGGCGAACGCGCACTATCATTGTAGCATAATAAATTAAATGTATGCTTCTTTTTGCTAATTGTATGCTCATTACATGTGGCGACTGCATACGTACTTGATTTTATACTTAGTACAAGTCATTTTTTTTTTTTTTAATTATAAATGCGAGACTTTTTCAAGTGATATTGAGTAGCAATATTGGCTCGAACATTCTAGCCAATATCAGCGATCTGATAAGTTTGCGTCACAATACGATAGCTTACTAATAGGTTATTAAAATTGAACACTCAACTTTATTTATACGTATTTTTTATGTCGTTTATAGAGCAATTACCAAGCTTGTTGCGTAAAATTTGCACAGAATGTTGTTGATTTAATGAGAGTCAGTTCTTACGACAATGTTGCATCGTCAATGTATTCCATAAATCTCTGTACTTCTTGGAATAGTGAATCTTCTATGCAGATTGATCGTTATTTCTTTGCACTTAATTTGCATCTAACTTTGTAAGTGCAATCCGTAAACTATATGTAACATAGTCGGAGAATTTTTTTTTGCCATAGATAGTGCACCGTCTGCCGCGTATATTCGTCATAACGCGTGAGTCGTGCGTGATCAATAAATCCAGTCGTGCAACGCAAACAGCGCGCGGTCGGGTGAGCCACGTTCACGCACACCCGGGCGCACGTGCGCCGCCGCGACGCACCGAGCATCGTCGACGTACAGGTCCGGTGTCTTTCTCTCCGCTCTGTGTTAGGAGTAGTGCGCCCGCGCACCTCGAGCCTTCGACTCCTGTCCGTACCGAATGTATGTAATCCCCCGGAGGGAACGCTCTTCGGGACTCGGGGCGATCGTGATTCAGGCGACAGCGAGGCTGCGAAGCGAGCATCAAAGCAAATTTACGTGGAATTTCAACGCGCAAATATTCTCTTTGGGATCGGATCGTCACGTGAAATCAATGAGCCAACGGAAATACCACGACTCAATGAATGAAAATTCACGCAAAGTTCGATGCGCCAATATTCCTCGATATTTGCTTCTGAGTCCTTCGTACTTTCCGAATCATAACCATGCGTCACTGTAATAAAAAAAAGTCAAACTCATTGCCACTCGAATTCAATAACTGGTCACAATTTATCATACACGAAAATGATAACAATCATTCCAATGGCAGTATATTCTTTATAGTTTGCAGAGAATAGATATATGGTTACTGCAATTATACTAATTTATTGCAAGGGAATTTTCATTTAATTTTCCAAAGATTCGTAAATATGATATCGTTTATTATTGTCTCTCGAAACTCCGGTATTATGAAAATAATCTATACCAACTTTTTTTTTTTAAATAGGCAGAAATGTAATCTATAATTGCGAGTTTAATGTATTCAATAACTGAGATTCAATTTCGTTCGCAGTGTTTGTGAATTTTCGTCAGTTGATTAGTGTAGGAGAGAAGAGCGGTCGTGCGTGAAAAAGCGAGACAGAAAGAAAGGAGAGTAAGAAAGGCCTCATTCACTTTTCTGCAGTTCTCTACGCTCTACTCTTCTATATCTACGGTCTAGCTTCCCGTCGTGTTTTGATAAATTCGATACGAGCTTCCTGGCCGTGGTGGAAGCTCACGAAGCCCCTTTCCCCTCGCAGCAAACGTAGAGGAAGAGCAGTACGTCGCTGCTGCTGCCGCTGGCTCTCCGTTACAACTTGTGCTAACGTAAGCAAACTCGAGCCACGGAACCACGTGAGTGCGTATTGCTCGTTCGTCAGCCTATCCTCTTCACTTCGTTCCTTAATGGGTTATAGCTCGATTATCTCTGTACTCAAGCGGGTGCTCATGTTGAATGAAAAACTTGAAATGCTGTTCCGTCACATCTTCTTTGATTGCATGAATATTTTTTAAAATAATAATGAAATTATCGAATTATCATCGCGTTATCTAAAAGATTTCTGAGCATCAAATATTCGCTGAAAATTGACATTTGAAACAACAATCATAAAAATCATTTTTATTTCCATTGAAAATTAATTTTAAATTATTAGAATTTTTGTTGTCCTCAATAGATTACAGTTCGATGAGTGACTAGCTCGACATTCAGTTCTGCCATATCTTCTTTGATTGTGTGAATAATTTTGTACATTGTTTTGCCTAGTGAATTTCCATCGCTATTCGAAACATTTAAAAGCATAGAATATTTACTAGTATAAATAATCAAAACAACAACCATACAATTAATTATAAACACGAGTTTATTTGTCCTTCTGCAGGAATATTTCATATGGTCTGGGATCTATGATAATTAACAGTGACCAATTTATTTCTTAAAGAAAGAACTGTGAATGTAAACTCCTCTTGGTTAACGTATTCGTTATACTTTTTGTCAATAATACTTTTCGTCTAATGTCGCTCAGATTGTGGAGAGTAGATCGTATATTATACATTCGACTGCAAGCAATGTAGTTTCAAAGTTGATGGCTTTTCGGCAAAAAAACGTCGCTGTCCATTCTATTTTTAGAACGAGTTCCAACGATTTAAAAGATAAACTAGAGTTTATGTGAATTTTTGTTTTAGATGTTGAAGAACAATTTCCTTTTACAAAACCTTTCTATCCGTGTTGTATGTCACACTATGCACAATATGAGATACCATAGAATATTCTGGGTAACGCTTCTTACCGAATAGAAGGGCTACTGGTTATTTGATCGATACAAAACCTCGAGCCTTCCTTCACCCTTCGTGCACCAAAGTGTACGTAAGTGTGTGTTTATGCGCACGCTTGTTACGCCTCACGCTCTACACAGTTAAAGTATATATACAGCGCGCGTGTGAGCATCGCTCAACGCTCACATCCCCTCAATGACTGACTCACACGCTTTTCATTCGCTCTCGTAATATCGTAAACCGACGCGTCGAGATATTATTACGCACGTCCACAACGGGGAGGTATCACAATGCAATACTAAACGATCGCTTTTTCAGATACCGTGTATTTCGCGTTATTAATATCGATAAAAAAAGAATCGTCACATCGAGCACAATTATAAATAGCTGCATACCTTAGGAGACACATAAGTGGCGCGTAGTATGATCGATCATTTGTTTCACGTATTTACCATTACGCTGCGCGTGATTAGCAGGTTTTGTCGATAAATAAATCCGCATTGATATCTATCGCCGCAATATTTTCCGTTCACGTTATTCTTATCTGGTGGTTGGCACCGATGTTTGTTATAATCCGCTGACTGGTCTATATGTACATTAGTAAAGGTGTTTTACTCATTATCGAGACAATTTATCTCGGTCTGCCTCATTTTTTGACCGCGTGGTCGTAGTTATGTATAATCCCATGCACTCTGCTGCGTTATCGGTGCTTGCGTCCAAGTGGGGGAGGGAGATGTAACCAGCAAATAGAGGATAACAAACTCACAATGAAAACATAGATTAAACTAAGCTCGCCGTGAACGCTGGCTCGGAACTCGTCGTGCTGTACGATTCTCGCGATTAGTAAGTACTACTCGCGTTCAACATGACGATAGTAAATAGCGAACGATTGAGCACGATACTAATTAAGAGATCTGACAAAAATACAATCATTATCGCCGTATTAACCGATAATTCCGAATTTATGCTATCTTTCTTTTCTCTGAACACCGTTGCAAACTTCTCTGTCTTTGTTTAACAAATCGTCTTGTTTTCTTATCAATCGGTGCGCTCGCTCGTCTGACTTTCGCTCCGTCGTCCTCTCGAACCGGCGTAAACAAAGGAAGAGCGTCGTTATTACCCGGCTTACCGATAACCGCAGCTTGTATTTTCGTCATTATTCCTGAAGTATCAGTACAATATGTTTGTTATTATAAATCTGACGAAATCTGGAAATAGCGAATTACCTCACGGAGGAAGATTTACATAAACACGTATTAGGTGAGAAATCGAAGGTCATAAATTCAAGACACAGTGAATTTAGTATTGAACATTCGTAAGAAATAAAACCACGAAAACACGTACCAAAGAAATAACGCGGTGGAACAAAAATCCAAAGTAAATACAATCTTTGAAAACAAAAACAATGGCAGAAAGAATATTTTTGTGTAATAGTATACAGATGAAACAACCGATAATACAGGAACGCAGATGCTAAGGTATAACAAATTAACATAGAGTCTTGTCCAATTTCGTCCCGCTCTTGTGAAATCCAGATGAAACTTGAAATACGCATAATAACACCTGGACAGAGAATATACGCATAGTGAGCTTATAATCCGATGAAAATAATGGGAAGCGAAGTTCGCCTCTTAACCCTGCACTCACACTATTCACGAATTTACCAATCATACATAGCAATGACACTACAATACTACTGTGCAACCGAAATCAAAGAATAATTTATCTAGCCGAATTTTTAATGATTCCACATCTATGGTTAAATCATCACTTCTCACCTTTTCACTTCGCAAACCTATTTTCCTATTAAAAATCGGCTGTTTTTCACAGTTTTTATTTCTATCGAATCACATTTACGTATTACATAATGTTCATCGGACTTTTTTTGCCCGTCGGACAATTCTTCCTCGGATGTTTTCGGTGAATACCGCAAAGGTGCAACCTCCGATTGTTCTTTTGTTATTCAATAACGTTTCCAGAAAATCTACCTTATTATCACAAAAATGTCCGAAGATTTCATAGAAAGAGTATTTAATTTTCTTGGAAATTTATTTGGGAAACCATTGAAATTACACCAATGAAGAAAGTAATAGATGCTAACGTTTTTCAATGTCAATGATATCTTACATTTTATTCGTCATAAATTCTTAATCGAATCTAGTAGAAATCGTTCGTTATTTTTTCCTGTTTATTCAATGTCTTGTGAGTTGCAAATAAAATGCACGACATTATTCGTCCTGTGTCCGCAATAGCGTATCAAAAACAACAATCTTAAAACACTCTAGATATCAGTATTTACCATTACGAAAATAATGTCGAAAGATAATTGACCGAATAATAATGTAAACGATGATCTCATTGTTCGTGACAATGATTTATCGCTGTGAAAATGTTCTCACGCCTACACTGTTCAATAGCCTGTCGTAAAAGTTTGGGATTTATATTTTGCGGAGAGGTGACATTTTTTTATGGCTCTACTTATTCCGGTGAATTTTATTGGAGAAAACCGCATAAGCGTTTATTGTGGGATGATTACTTGGCGCAACGAGAAAGTAAATCTTTTTCGTTTCTCACGAGCGAGAAGCGATAATATTTTTCTTCATTTCTCGCGGCTTTATAGCAAAGCGAACTTTTACCTGAGTTTGTAATACCCGGGCTAGATGTTTCCTCTGGGCTCGGATCCTCTGGGCATAGGCATTGGTATCTGGGCCCCTAAGACTTATGGCGTACATGCCAAGCTCGAAGCATCGGGAGATACGGCGCAGAGAGGGGCAGCTGGCCCGATAATTGCGCCGGCAGAGATATTAATGGCCTCAGAAGATTCGCCTCTCCCGAGCTCACTCGTTGCTTCGGTGCGTTCAGGTATAATACCTGTTCCCACTGCGCCGTTGGTGTGCGAGTTTCGAAGCCTAGCAATGTCCGCGTGGGTGAAAATATCTACCTGGAAATAGGTGTGTATATTCACTATCCCCTCCTGTCTACGCCTATTTTCGTAGCCTCTTTCGTATTACTTTCAGGCAACGAAACCACGAGTCGTAGAGTAACCATAGTGACCGTACACGCGAACGTTACAGTATTACCGGGCGCTAAGGCACTGTACAGCCACAAACTCGGAGAAAAGAAAGATTTATGGAAGATACGGCAATGGAAATTTAGAGAGTCGTAAAAAAACCGGAAATCTTGTAAACTTTAAGTATACGCCTATACTGCAGGATTATATTGCTTGTATTCTCTGATTATTTATTATTTTCTGTCATTTGTAATAATGTATGGGTATATACGAAAGAGGTGCGCATATTGCTAACTCATTATTTTACTAACTACCGAGCACCCGGTTTTCGAGCTCTTTAAATCCATATATTCATTGCAGCCTTCATCATGGCATTACGATTACGATGTATTACACTTACATTACGAATCCCTTTTTTGTTGTTGTTAATTTGTTACAGAGTGAGCATACATTTTTCATTGATAACATTGCAATGGTTTCCACTGATCAACATTTTGTTTTTTTTAAGACGATGTCTTCTGTCATTAGCTTTTTCTCTTTTGCACTTTTACATGTTTCACATCACCTTAAGGTTCGGGCGGAAGTCTGATGAGTGTAAGATAGACGGCGCTGTAGGAGTTGCGCGAGTGCGAGAAAGAAGATTTTAGTCCCCTTAATGGAGAGGCCAACCTTCGGGGTTGTAACGGGTGACGTTTTTTCTTCGTCTCTTCGCCGTCTCCTCCGCCTTGGTCATCTTGTTCCTTATTCTTGTGACGCTGACAAACGAGCTGAGCGTTACGATGCGGCGTGCGAGAGTCGAAAGTCGAAGGCAAAAGTGAGGGAGACAGGTCGAGAGAAGACAGGCGAGCGATGCATTCGCTTTCTTTCTCTTATACGTCGGGTCCGTTTCCTTGCGAAAAAGACGAGCGACGCGCGCGACGAATGGAAGAAATCGGGAGGGTGAGAAGAGACGAGGTTCACGTTCGTGCGCCAAGAAAGAAGTTTGCCCTGCCCCTCGCCACAGAGGGAAGATTGCATGTAGCCTCGAAGGGAATGAAAACGACATAGAACGAAGAAAAGGACGAATAAAAAAGGCGGAATAAAAAAAGAATGAATATATACCGTGCGACATTTGCAAGCCAAAGACGAAACGTGACAGAGATATTTTGCTATTTTCCGCTTCTCGGACAGCATATATATATATTTTTTTTAGCCACTGTCGAGCGAGAGAAAAACCGTATAATTTCAGTAGCGTTTACAGATTCCAGTTGAGAAACCCTGTAGCATTCGTTGGGATTCACTTTGAGCCTTACTTTTATCGGTGTACAATACACTGTCCGCTCGTTGCTCGACCGCAGGATTTCCGTTTTCAACGTCCTTTCTGACATTCGTCGAATTTCACGACTTTTGTATGGTCAATGGCGCTTGTTTTGCTCTTCTTTGAGCGTACACTTCAGGAAGTACCTTTATTTTTATTTGGACAAATTAATTATTTAAGCTGAACATTTAAAAAAATGCATACTGCATTCCATATTGTATTCGTTTTCGTTACGTTCAATTAGACTCCACATACTTCGGAGTTGTAGAGCGTCGGAGAAAAATACGGTTGAACCATGCGTAGATACACGAGAAAAATAAGTCCTGCGTACGTAGAGTCCAGGGCGTGGCTTCGTTTCCGTCTGTCTCGCTCTCTCTCTCTTCTGTGGTGGTATATACCCAAGGGTCGACGAGGGTCCTGCAAAGCAGCCAGGCAGAAGGGCCGGAGGATGCGGAGACAGGGACGTAAAAAGGACCATTATATCGCGAGATGCAATAGCGGCTATACGTAAAGTATAAAAAAATAAAAAATATTTAAACTCTTCAGGATCGCACACTGATCTGCGGACGACTTTCAACTGACGCAACTGTGGTCTTTTTTCGACTACTTTCAAACTACTACTCGATTATTTTTATGGTAAACGCTGCCGATGGAAAATTTGTGTGTATCAGTATTTAACGTTTTTTAGACTTTTTTTTTACTTTTCAAATGTCACTTGTCGCATTAAAATTGTTGATCACAATCCGAATATATGATTTTTATAAAAATATTCCGGTGAATTTCTTTTTTTACTAATTCTTCTGCCCACACGCACTCTCGCAGGAAGAATTTGTCTCCTTTCCGTGTATACACGAGGAACTCTGACACACACTTCACCTCTCCAGTAGAAGTTGAAATGCGCAAGACGCTCTCTCAACCCGCCGATGACGTTTGGCATTTATTACGGTTATAATTTACTTCGAGAGTTCATCTTTTATTTTAATGGTTGCCATCGCTTCATATAATATATTCATTTTTTATGTCATGCACATGATATTATTTTTTAATGCTTTCGAATTGTTCTTGATTCTTTGAGTCTTTTTTTGTTTACCATACAATGTATGAGCGAAGAATATGTAGAGCTGTGATGACATAGCTGTATCGCAGCTTGAGGATATTTCTCACTGTTTTTAAGAAATCGGCGCTTTCACCAAGAAGCCTCCTTCATTGAAAAGAAATCATTCATTAAAAAAAAAAAATCAAATTTAATGTAATAAGACGTTCAGTTCACAGGCTGCCAAAAATGTTTTTTTTTTATCGAACTACATCTGTAATAAAATGTATTTTTTTAAAAAGTGATCAGAAGGATATCAATTCTTATTGTAGGAATAATTTGTGTTGTTGCATTATGTTGTGTGTCTTAAACGATGTAACTTGCACTTAGATTGAGTGCTTATATATTTGCTCTAAACTCTTTTACCATTGACCAAAATGGACATGTTCTTAAAATGTGTTACCGTGGATATAAATTGCACACTGAGAAAAAAAAATCGGTGAAATCAACAAAACGTGCGTTTGCAGGTGGCGAACAGAATGTTTGGTCGATTGGACAAAATATTTTTTTTTTCGTAGCCCGAAAGCGCATATTTTGTTGGTTTCTAACGATTTTTTTTCTGATTGTAGTAAAAATCATTTTTAACTGTCGTTATGCAATAATATTCATAATATTATTTCATTAATATTTAAAAAGAAGGTATCGTCCACTGACCCGATTTTTTTGCTTTCGCTTTCCGGAAAGTGATACCTGTCGGATTCGAACCTAATCCTTCTGTATATGTACATACGATAGAAATATTATATCGTCAATTTCACCGCGGAGACTTACCAATGTCATTTAAAATGTAATGAATCACATATGTTGTTAGTGGAAATAACTATTTACTTGGTTGATTATTTACGACACAAACGAAAGTTCTTCATTACAAAACTGTATCATATAAATTTTGCGTAATTTTGATATCAAACTATATACATAATTACTTGGTTCAATGAGAGTTGTATACGGAAGAATAACTAAAGTGTTTTTTAAAACCAATGTAATTTCTTAAGAATCTTGTGCCACGCAAACAAACCTTTTTGTACTCTGATGGGATTGTATACGCGATTATTTTAATTGCATTTTTTGAGTACACGACGTTATAGAAGACAATAACGCGCTTTTTAAAACAAATCTCACATGCAGTCGTTCCGTTGTCTGTACCACTGAATCAATTAAATTAATTAAAAATACATCAAAGTTATTAAAACAATTGCTGTTGTTCCCTCCGTGTTTCGCCGACCGTGTACCATCGGTTGCTTCCTCTATGAGGAAGCAAAATACACGACCTTTATTTTCCAGAAAACTTGTTTCGTTGAGATTTGCTGAATTTCTGATTACTGGGCTGAAACTTGGTATGAAATTAAAATGAAGTGTTGCGACCTTCGGTATAAAATTAAAGCAAAGTCGGTAGAGCGCTTAGGATTTGATAATTTCCACGTTTCTAAAAAATGTCACTTATCGCATTACCTTTGGAAAAATTCAATCTATCATGTTCAAATTTTCCATGTAAACACAACGATGTTTAGTGATCGTACATATTTAATTTGGTAAAGATTAGTAGGAGGTTCAGCATTTTATAATAATTTTATTTTTTGTTTATCATATCTTGATAACTCAAATTTCGCTTAAAGATCGGTTCACTATTTATGTCTTAAAAATGAGGATTCAAAGTAGAATCATGCGCATATGGCTTCCTCATTATTTTTTACTTGAACAAAGCTTCCTCTACAATGAAGCCAAAATCAACTAACATATTTTCACGACAACAGCTAGTTTTGTAAATAGAAGAAAATAGTTAGAAAGGAAAGTACAAGGTTCTACTTTGTATCCTTATTATTTTCTCTCCACGGGAAACGAAAAATTCTTCTAGCTTTTAATTTTCATAGCGTTATACGCAATCGTGTCCCAATTCCGGGTCTAATCTGGCGTGGCACACACATCATGCCTATCTTAGATTTTTTTAAAAGGTATATATACTTGTACGAGTTAAGTCTGATTGAAACTTACGTGGGAATACCGGACGGCCATTAAATGTTACGGTGCGCGCGTACGATTAAAGTACCCGAGTTAGTGCTCTCCGTGCAGCTTGCTCGATCGCTTACTCGGCTTCTAGTAGGTATATACCTGGGTCTTTAATCGATGCCTGGAATGCCCGTATCGCCTTTCCCCGCTATACGCACTAACGCAACGCCAGTCCCACGCGTACATGTCTAGGTACCTCTCCTCTCGTGCATTTGTCATCTTTACTATCGGTCCGAGCAATCCACGGCTTCTCTTACTTAAGTACGGTACCCTTCTCTTTCAAAATATTGGTGAATGACGGTGGTCTTCTCCTTCATTCGGTTCCTCGATCTCAGTTAAATTTTCTAGATGCACAATTTTTTCATCATACCGTCATCGGGAATACCAAGAACGGAAATTGAGAATCTTTATTTAAAATATGTGAAGAGAAATGGAGAAAGAGGTTGTGCCGAAACGTGTTCCAAGAAAATATTCATCATTTGTCCGAATCAAAAAGTTATTGATTCCGAAGGTCTTTCATTTATTAAACGAATACGAAAGACAAATCAGTAAAACATTTTACTGATTGAACACAAAAGCTGGAGTAAAATATCGTCATCTGCTAATTTTTTAATTCTCTTATAACGGTTAGGGCAGGATGAAATTCCTGCGTTCGATTGGCGGGAAATAACTCTCGTAACAAACACATTCCTAAAAAATAAAAAATAATCGTATTTAAATAATAAAAATTTGTAATGAATCAGGAAAAAATAAAAATTAATTTTAGTCTTGTAGAATGGAGGAAATAAGAGGAGTACTGTAAATTCTTAATCATCGCAGTATTTGAGGATGAAAAGAATCGAGTAACAATGGTCATTATTATGAAGGTATACAATCCAGAAATAAACGAATTGTCGAAAAAATAAAAACAGTGTTCATGTACTGGATACGACCGAAAAGAGTAAAGAGAAACGTGAAACTGCTGCGGTTATACCGTGGCGAGGCGGAGAGATGGATGGCGATAGGAGATGGACAGTGAAGGAGAAAGAGAGAGAGAAAGTGGGAGAAGAGAATAGAGGACGAAAGGAGGGTAGAGGACGCGCGGATGGCATCGATTAATCTCGGCGAGGCTTAATTGCCGTAGAGTAGAGAGAATACAGCGAAGGAGAAAGACAGAGGAAAAGCAAGAGTTAGAAGGTGAAAGAGGAGAAATGCGTGTGATGGAGAGGGAGATCTCGCGGTAGGTCGACGAGTGCTGAGAGCGCTTATGCGCCCGGAAGGGAGTGTTTGAGGAGAGAGAATAGAGGATGGGAGACGAAGAAAGCTTACGCTCGGGTATCTCTAACTCCGCAGGTGGAGAAGAGACGAGCAGAGCTGGGAAGTGCCACACCTCGAATTCGCGACATTCCTCAATCTGAGCTGCATAGAACGGTAGACGCCTTCTACGAGACGAGTCTGCAGAAACGACGGACTCTCAAATCTCCGAGTCCCGCTATTATTCTCACCTCAAGCTTCATGTACGCGTTATGTGCAATACCACACTTGCATTTTTTTGTTATCTTCGCATCAACTGTCGTTTATCTTGAAAACGTGCCTGTAAAAATACAGATTCTTTTCCGAAATATTTGCATAAACGAAGAAATTGTGATAGTTTAATTACTTGTCCATGTGAATGACGATACTTCACGTTCAGAAGCCCACACGTTTAAAAATGTTTCAAAAATTAATATATGTATTGGAAGTCCTTTTGCAGATACGGTATATTTCATTATATTTAATATAAATATACGTTGTAAAATTCAAATAACTCTATTATGAACACAACTTGTATAAAGAGTTTGGTAAGCTGTGGATTTATTTTGAAACATTTTTTTGTATATTAGGCATATTTGTATATTTAGTTTAATATACGTGCATGCGCAAAAAAAACTTTCAATACTTTATATTAATTTTCATAAAAAGATTTCTAACGATGAATATGGTTCGGTTTTCTTGAAGATTTCTTTCGCGCTTCTGACCAGGTACTGACCCGGTCCTGACAAGGCCTTAGTACAGGTGATACTCTGCTGGTATGAAGCGAGCAGTGAATCGATTTATGATTCCCTGTATGAAGGGAGTTGGAGAGGACGGTTTACGTTGCCGTCGTAACACGTGCGTAGACGAGAGGTGCACGTTGATAGAAAGAGACAGAATAAGAACCGGGCGATTCCATTGTGTCGCATGAATGAATCGCTCCGCGTTCTCCGACTCTCTCGCATATGCTTCTGAATAACATTTCGCTTCGTAGTTTCTCGTCGCCCTCGGCCAGTTTATATAGCTTCTCTGTCGACAAATCGATCGCCCGTTGTAGATTATATATGTAGAGTTCGTCGCTACGCGCTCGTCTGGTATTAAAAACTAAGTATCGATTTTTTTTACCGATTGTTTGTTAGCGCTGTTACGCATTTTATAAATATTTCAATAATTCAAATTATTCAATGTATTTATTGAAAAGCCATCATGATGCCGGCCATTAGTCCTATCTTTAATCATATCTTTCTCTTTTTGCACAATAATTAGATTCCAACTCAGGTTCGACTTAAACTTTGAACTTTGTAGGCAATTTACAATTACGTTCAAGTTCAAAATAAGATAAAAATTCTACAAAAGCCTTGAGAGTTTATTTTGGACTAGACTAAAATATTGATCAGGTTCTCTTAAACTTGAGCTATAACTTGATTTTGGAATCACGTTCGGACTAATGTCTTTTGGGCGCATTATAATTATTCTCAGTAGTATGATTATTAACGGAGCGTTTCGTATTTTGGTGTAACAATGTACACCGATGGAAGGGAAATAGACCTGCGTGACTTAGATTGCCATGGCACAGCCAAATCAGACGAAAGTGCGTGCTCCTGTGATATTATCGAGCGAACATAGAGTCCAAGATGTAGGCACATACACGTCGTAGACACTCCTGGTATAATTACCAATCGAGAGCTCGACTGGCGTTGCCAATACTGTATAATAAGGCAGCGTCGTATACAGCACGAGAGCACGGCAATACTTCGAGAGTCTCGAGTAATTGAATGGCGATCATCGAAACACACTATGGTGGCATAATGGGCCACCTTCGCCACGAGCCTTTCACCTCTGTAATCGTGCACACTGGCTATAATAAATGCTCGCACGCTATTACGAAATCCGTGGCCGCGCCGCGGCGCACCGCGAGAAACAAGGAGAAAGATACATTGCTACTAAGTAATCGTCACCGTACATGCGTAAATACATTTACTAATGTACGTGCGCTCGAGAACGACTATCTCACCAAGCGAAATACCTTGTTGTGGGAGTATGAGTATATGTATATCGCGAGTGGTGTGATCATGCTGGTGTTTTTAGTACTATTGCACATATGAGGCATTCCATATCAGTAAAAAAAATTCAAAAAATGTCTCAAAATCAGGTTTAGCTGGTACCAGGTAGTCACGGTACCATTGAAAATGGATACTTTTGTTTTGACGTCTTTAAACTGTTATATGTTATAAACGGTTGAGAACACGTGAAAGAAATACTCTATGTGATCACCAGATTTTGACTCAGTTTTCTTAAGATCACATCGGGAATCCTTCCAATAATGAAAAAAATTTTGCTGATTCTGCCATAAAATGTCACCGGACATTGCACAATTAATCCTGGATAAATTGAAATATTTTTCTTTTTTGTCGTACAAAAAATAGCACATTTGCTTTTTTTAGTGATGTTGATACAATAAATCGTGTCTGAGATATTACAGATCAGAGAAAAAATCAAAACGTCGGTATATTGAAGCAAAAATAGCCTTTTTATTTTTTAAATTCGGTACATGCTTTGGAACCACTGAACCTGATTGTTTGTTTTTTTTTTAAATACTCTTCTATGTTTGGCTGAATTGATACGGAATGGCTTATATTGGATTGAATAAATGTGTGCGTGCGCTTACAATATCGCGAACGGTTGGAAGACGTGTGCGGAAAATACACTAACTGCGCGTAGACGGAGATACAAAATGTGGGTGAGTTTTGCTTGGAGCAATATTACCTACATACATGTTGGTCTCACGTGCGCAATACGAGATTGCGAAGCAAGATAAAGCTTGTTCATTTCGTCCACTATATTCTATATGCATCGCTCTCCTCGGGAATGCCACTGCAAAACGCAGTTTCTTCAACGAATAAACATTTCAACAATTTTGCCACTCGATCTAGACTGATATTACTTCAGCTACCGTGCGTGCTGAGTAAAGTACACGTCGCTACCGGTTGACGACCTTATAATAACCATGTTCAGTTCAGCAATGTGAATTACTCACTATATATTCGATTTCAAAACCGCAGTAATACGCACCATCTGTAATTCACTTTGCATACCACTTACCAGAAACGGAATTTTCATCGCTCTATTCGCTGTTTCGATGCACGCGGAAACGAAACAATAAAAAACTGTGCGATTCACGTACAAAAAATTAATAATAAAAGCGGAAGAATAAAAAATATTAATACAATTTACTATTGTAATAAAACGCCACAAATAAATAAGACATATAAAATAACATGGGTGACCTAAAAACGTATGCAAGTTCTCTACGATGCTCTGCTCTAATTATTCAATTCGTATAGTCAATGTGCGCGAGGCGATTTCCTCAGGATATTCACTTTTTCAATAAAATTCTGTTGTAACGATGTATCTGTATTTTTGTTGTTTAGGAACGAGAAGAGACTCTGGCGGCGGCTCGAGAGGAGTGAAAAGAAAAGTCAAGTGTGATTGACCGAGTCGCAGGAGGCCAAGGGATCGCAGGAGCGAAGGACAAGTGTCGTACAGCAGCAGACGGACGGGGGCATGCTAAGCGAAGACGTCGTCGTCGCGGGTGAGCCAGGTCAAAGGTCGAGCGGAAGTAGCGGTGGTCGAGAGTCGAAAAAGAAACGTCCAGGACGGTTGACATCGAGTAGCAGGCCAATCTACGATCTAATGTCGACGGTATGACGCGTCGTGAAGGCCTCGGAAGGACACAAGCTCCGAGAGAAACGTTGCGTACACGTTTCGTTCGTAAAATCAAGTGATGTACACTATAGAAGCGGAATAAAACCGCTGATAATAAAAGAAGCAAGGGGAAGGAAAAGTAAAACATTCACCAAAGTAATTACTTATCAGGTTAGTAAATAAACAGTTCTAATGTACACATAGGGTAGTCGTACCGTTTTTGGCCACCTTAGATCCGATTGTGGCCATCTCATCAAACGAATAAAAAACATCGCCGGGATAATTAAATAAGATGATAGACATTTGGTTGAAAAAACATCATAAAGTTGTGAGGAAAAATAATAATTTGAAGAATATATTAATAAAAATAGCCACAAACTGTACAGTTGCCATCAACGGTACATCTACTCTATAGTGATAATGAAAGAGGAAGAAATAACAAACAGTCGCTGTAATTTCGATGCTCGATTGTTTCAGGAACAAGACTCGTCGTCGCTCGGTTACTCCCAACTGTCTCTGTACAACGTAAGTGTCAGTGCAAATTAACGCGTAGGAGACGATTGAAAGTGCAGTCAAATAACGTACTATCTCTTGGCTCTACATGGAGCGCTGACCTCAAAGTGTGTTAGATCAGGTGAAAGAAGATCACAAGAGCGGAGAAAGAAATAAAAATCAGGAAAAAGTGAGAGTGTTGTTTTTTAAGCAGCTGCGGAGATAGGAGCAAGCAAATAGAAACAAAAAAAAAAGAAAAGAAGAACATAATCAAAGAAGAAAGTAAAGAAGAAAGAAGAAAGTGAGAAGTGTGTTTAGGTGAGAGACCGAAGGGTCGCGGCGAGTCAGTGTGGGCACGATAGCACCTCTGGTGCCCTCGGCCGTGGGTCCCGGGGGGACGGACGCCATGGCGGCCTCATCGTCCTCGTCGAGTGGCGAGCAGCAATATTCCTTGAAATGGAATGACTTTCAGTCGAGTATCCTGAACTCGTTCAGGCATCTACTCGACCAAGAGGACTTTGTCGATGTAACGCTTGCCTGCGACAGTAGCAGTTTCACAGCGCACAAGGTCGTACTTTCCGCGTGCAGTCCCTACTTCCGGAGGTTATTAAAGGTCAGTAAATCATCATTACGCAATACACATGTCCAACCCTTAAAGTACCAGTCACTCGCTAAATTGTACAACAGCGTCATTCTGTTATTATCCTAGATAGTCTGACGGTATTTCTTTGATGGTAGAAAGAATAATTAACGAGGGTAGAGCGCTTAAGGGAGTATCCAAGTTGAAAATGGCATAATACCTCCCTTGCCTGTAAAATACAATAGGGTAGGGATCAATAAATAAAAAACCAAATCAACAGGACAGGTATCATGAGAAGGTCGATGTCTATAGGGGGCTGAAGTGTAGCCCGCGACGCGCAAAAATAAAATGGTGACCACGATTCCTCTGCAACAACTCATCCGATCGATACGAAATTTATACAGTACTTCTAGAACATTATTGTCTAAGCTTTTACAGAACGGATTTCTGATCAAATTTTTCGTTTGATTTTTCAAAGTAATAATAAAATATTTTTTTTTATGTCGGAAACGTATATGAGTAGCGTAGAAAAATCCATACTTCCGACAAATCTCAATTTATTAAATGGGTTCTGTGAAAGCTTAGATGATAATCTTATGAAAGTACTGTATGAATTCTGAATCGATCGGATGAGTGGTTGCAGAGGAATCGTGTTCGCCGTTTTTATTGTTTGGTGTCGCGGGCTACACTTTGATACCTTACAGACACCGGCATTCTTATGATGCCGGTCCTGGTAATTTGGTTTTTCATCTACTTATCTTTGCTTCATTGTATTTGAAATAGAATATTTAATATAAGAGAGGGATTATGCCATTTTCAATCTGTGTACCCCAGCTTAAAGATACATCGACGGTATCGTCAGGTGCATCAAATTGGCAAAAACCCTTTCCACACATTTTCGCAGGGAAACTGAAATCAAAACGAAGGTGAATCCGAATTGAAAAAAACTAATCAGCACAAATAGCGCTAGTTAAATAGCGCTTATTTGTTCTAAGTAAAAATTAAACCTATTTGTTTGGGAGATGCCAGACAAAATAACCATTCACTACATTTACATAACCAACGACATGAAAAATCACGTCAATCATCAAAAAACTTCTCTCCTTTCAATGACTGTGCTGTCTATGTTTTGATCATAACCAAAACAATGGAATGCTGTTCGTTACGAAAGTGCCTGGTGCTTAAAGAGTCAATGAAAACCTCGAATTTATTACTTATCCAGAAAATAATGGGAAATGAGAATTTTTTCTTGTAACTGTAAAATTTAAGCTACTGGAAATAAATAACTGGTAATTATCATAGATATTACATCGCGACCCGGATTCAAATGGTGACGTACAGGTAGATAGTTTATAGCGGCTTCTCCGTTTAATCATTACATTGGTTAATTAGCCGAAGTAGCGTGAGGCGCGGGCCAGCCGAAAGCAGAAAGTTCACCGAGTATGACTGAGTGGCAAAAAAGTGCCTCGGGGCGGACATTCGTGTACCAGGAATTCCCTGTGAGTCGTATTACAGTGCGTGCGTGCGCGAGGTCGGGACTCTCTGTAAAATGTGGCGTGTCTCATGCCTCGAGGAGTCGATATATGCTGCTTCGCGTCCGGCAAACGAGACAGAAACTGGTGAGTAAATTGGAGAAGACTGGAGAGAGGGAGGAAGAAAGAAGGAGGCGGGTTCTCCGTCTGGAAGGACTTCCGGCCCGTTTTGCATAATAACGCTGGCGCACAGCACTGTCGACTTTATAATACACGGAACGAAATAAACCAAGTCGCTTCAACGGGGGTCCAGCGCAGGAAAACGTGTACCGTACCCCAGTCCGTTACTCTTCCCTTCTTGTCGTGGAAGAGGCCACTCTGACGACCACTATCGAGTGACTATTCATCACTCTGACCTGTCAACAGCCACGACCGCTCGGCTACCGAAACTGGGACCGTCTCTATCCTCCCGTTGTACTTCGTTTACAACGATGCACACAAAAACAATTTCCGAATAAATGCATATCATTTGGTCACAGTTTCACTTGATAATTTCATATTAATCTGGGTTACCTATCTGAAATCTAGATACAGAAGTTGTTTCTTCTAACTAGTTTCCGATAAACAATCATAGCATCCAGAATGCTGATCGAATTTTCCTATAAAATTCGTTTCAAATAGCAATTTAAAAAAGTGGAATGTTATCTCAATTGTGTTCCCTGATATTTTTGCGTCACTTTGCACATTATCGTTTTCTGTGCGTAAGTTGAAGAAGAATCAATTTCCGAATAATGTTTACAGACTTTGAGAGAAAAAATAATACAAGTATGTAACGTCGGACAAGGACGAGATTGAAAGGAAAATCAATTAGCTGCAGAATTTTTGTGTACATGAGAGAGTAGGTAGACTTTCTAATCGACGTGCTCACCACTAATTGATTTCAACTGTTCGACGTTACTTAACTTGTGCGATAAGATTGACGATGCCCACTATTTGATCTCGGGGCTCGTCGTGGTCATATTTAAATTTAAAAAAAAATCTTACACTTGTTCTTTTATCGAAACTTGTTTTTATTCTGTGAGTTTCGTGGGTGTTTTAGACTCTTAAGGTTCGTCGCAAACTTCGTCAGGCTAACGTTAGCTAGAGCCGGGGAATCAGATATTCCGGAATGAAACCTATAAAATATCTCGCCACTTATTTTTTCTACTGTGTCGTCCAATTCGGTGGCGAGCATTACAAGTTCTATTTAAAACTCGAGACGAAATTTTTCCGTCGTTCGTGCGGCTCGACGACCGTTAATGTATTAACGAATCGCAAGTCCCTCGATTCACTCTAATATACCCGCTACATTCTGTAACGTTCACGCGGCGCGAGCCTTAGTCGCACCGTCGTTTAAGGCTGACGACATGCGGCAAACAAACTTATCCATTCGCTTCAACGCGATTTTACTACGCAGTACTAAATGTGTGAGGGAATACATATATGTTGCTTATACGTACTGGTAGAAATACCAGTACAATACTGCTCGAAGGTCATCGACAACCCAAAACTGATATGTAACAGCATTGAACGATGGAATATAATTAAAAACGTGATGCTCGTCAACTTATGATTCAACGGACACAATTTCCTTCTCTAAATAGTTTGTTGTAAGATTTTATCACAGTACGACTTGGCTCATTGTCATCACATTACTTGCGCTGCAATTGGCTCTGGTGGACAGACCGGGACAAAGTTCGTCTTTCACAAACTTGGCAGTGGAAATTCTGACAATTTTATCAAATATATCGGACGCACGAAGTTTGCATTTCCAAGTTTATTGATTTTTTAAAGAGTAGTACAAGTATTCATTTTCAGTATTTACATATTTAAAGACATTTATACAATAATACAGAATAACGACAATGAACGATTACTGCCAGTTAGCCATCGACTATAGTCCTTCAGTCCTGATTTTATTTGAAGAAACCTCCTTTTTTATTATTATTTCATCGCGAATATGGTTCGTTGAACCAACTAATCGAGGGTGCATATTTTGACAAGCGGTTGGTTCTTCCAACACGGAGAGAAGAATATGACAATAATCCCTCGACTCAACATAGCAATCGAGTTATATTCCGGTTTTGTGGCGATTTACGCTATACGCAGCTATCTTGTTACCATGATCATGGTTTATTAATAATGAACTATTTAGCTGAATAGGCGAACTTGTACGAAAGTTAGAGCGATCACGACATTTAAATCAGATCAGACAGTAATAACATAAAGGAAAAAAAGATTTGCAAAAGTAAACAAATCAACACCGGTGAATTAAAAATGTAGATAAACTCAAAATCCACAACACATGGGGCCAGAGAGTCCGGTGACCAATTTCACGGGGGAAACAAAAGAGGGAATAAAAGGAGCACATATATACTGACAACACTCTACGTACAGACAATGATGCTATAAACACACACAATTTATAATGTAAGTACTCTTCAAGTAATATATTATCGGAAACCAGGATTCAGTGAGAAAAGCAAAAAGTGCCATCGCTACGCTTAAGTCATAATAGCGAAAAAAGTGAAGATTGATTCCTATTAAATTTACATTTATAATTATTATGAAGAATGTACACAATTTTTTTATTAGAATTTTTGAAATTTATTAGTAGGAATGGTACTAATATTAAAAAAAACATCAGCTTGGTTAATTTTTTTTTGTATTTGACAAAGCACTAAAGAGGACGCAGATCAGGGTTGAAACGTATACAACAAATAAAGGAGACTTCTTTATTCAATCAAGCCACCAATAGCCGACTAACCACCAAATCATAGAAAATATTAGACCTCATTATGAGTTTTCAGAGTCTAGGTTGATATATCTACGGTTTTTAGTATCCAGGTCGATATCTCTATGGTTTTTTATGTTCAGGTTGATATCTTCATAGTTTTTGGTGTCCAGGTCAATATCGTCATAGCTTTCGGTGTCCAGTTGAAACTATGAATCGATAGAACTGGACCCCGAGAACTATAGGTGCATCAACCTGAACACCTAAAACCTAAAACTATAGAGCCATGGACCTAGACGACTAATACTATGGCTGGAACGACCTGGCAACCGAAAACCTTGGACATATGGACCTAGACCCTAAAAACTAATAATTCGGCCTAATTCTTTTTAGTATTAATTCAGTCCAATAGAGCACACTTGAGATATTATACTTTTCATACTGTTTTAATACTTTTCTTTCATCGCGGACAGTTAATCTAAAAAGTAAATGTAAGTCTAGTCCGGTTGCAGTTAAAAATCCAACAGCCTGGAATATTATTAGATTGTAAAGGATTTTTCAGAGAGCTGAAAAGCGAGTTGCGCGAAATGTTGCACTAACGAGAACCACTCGGGGTGTAACGAGACGAATCTTGCGCAATCTACATCGCCGGGTAACCGCTTCGTGCCACGGTAATAAACGTACCGTACCACTGCTCCATATTCTATATTTAAAGGTGGCTGTTCTGTGCGGCTACGTACGGGGGTTGGCCGCGTGCAGCGTTGGCCACATGCGTGTGCGTGCACCCGGAGAGTGCGTGCATAAATTTTTCATTTATTTTTCTCGTGTAGCTCGTGCGCCTATCGAGTTGCGTCGCGGAGTGCACGCGTCCCGAGTATTTTTCTCCCTCCCTCTATTTTTCATTCTTTTTCTCTCCTCGATGTTCATTGGATACTTACGCCAATGCGCTCTAGCGTAGTAAATAGTTGCGCGTGCCATCTTAAACTGTAAAACACAAGTTGAACGATAGACCGGTCTGAAAATACACGACGGTGTGTACTATGTATAAAACGATCGCGTTAGTTTCCGGTGTAGCATTCGATTGTGGCGACGGAGTTTCACTTTGCGTAGAGTGTCAGGGAGGATTTAACTTAAAATCCTAGAATACGCGTACTGAATTTATCACGACTCTTTTTAAATTTATTTTGTTTACCCGTGTCTTTCGTATTTTTAATTTTTTCCTTCCTCATAAAGGTAGCTATCGTTTTCTGAGTAAAATATTTTCGAGATTTTCATGCCATAATGCTCAAAATAAGTCAAAGCATTGAGAAAATGGGTTTAAAAAATTCTCTGGATGTATGTCTGCGTGTGTGATGAAGGACCTAAATTGATTGTACCATAACTCGCGGACCATTCGACGGGATGAGCTCAAATTTAAATGCCACGTAGAGAACTAGTCGATCTTTATGGTGTTTTAATTTCACAGAAATCACTTAACGCGTTCTCTTAATATGTGATTTTTAAGATTTTGGAAAGTAGCTGTCAATGCTCTAACACACCTAGAGAAATGGGTTTAATGTGTCTATTTAAATCAATTATGAGGTGTATTTGGAATGAATAAAAATTTATTCTCATCAAATAAAGTCTATTTCGATTAAATAAAATCCTATTAGAATGGCCATTGAATAAATTATTTATTTAATGGCCGGCCTAATAGAATTTTATTTAACCGAAATAGATTCCATTTGATCTAAATACAATTATATTTGCTCCAAATAGACTGTATTTGATGTCAATAACACTTTATTTATTTCAGATAGACCCTGAAATTGAGTTAAACAAACTCTTCATACCTATTTCTCTGGGTGCACAAACAAATTTTGAGCTATCACCTGAAACTTCATACGAACAAAGTGATGCGACCTCAAGTATTGAATTTGGAAGAAATTGATAAAGCGCTTCAAGTTTCATGGAGTTTTGGAATTTGACAAAATTTACCTCACTGCATAAACTTCAGCAAAATTATATCTAGCCAGAACAAACATTCCCATAAGCCAAATAATGTTCGGTGATGCTTGGGATTTTGGAGGAATTTCATTTTTTGATGCTCAAATTTCGCTAGAATTGATGTTTCCATTTACTTACTTTAAACGAGGTCGCAAAGAAGAACCTTTCACATTGCTTTCTTTTTATTTCTCGCTTATTAATAATCTTCCTCAATGTGGAAGTCGAAACTAGGAAACATACTTCCTCATAGAGGTAAAATATGTACGGGAAACTAATGAAAATGAAATGTGCAAGATTTCAATTTTTTTCTTGGCTTCCTCGGCATTTTCAATTTTTCACAGAATTAATCGACGCAAAGGCGACGGCGGCGGATAACCCGCGCCAAGGCTAGTTCTCACTCTCAGCGCTGATTTCTAGATCGCGTGTCAACCCGTGAAGAACGGGATCAATGATCGGGACGGTGTTCTCGCCTCTTTGCTTTTCACCCCGAGTTCCCCTCAGCAGCAGCAGCAGCAGTCGATGAGTAACGAACGCGATGACGCAGACGTTTAGGCACGCGCTCGCGGCCCTCGTTAATTCTCCCATACACTGATAATTTCCCTGTACTAGCTATATAGAGGCTGTGCACACGATATACAGCTTCGTGCATTACGCGTTTGCGCGCAATCACGTCGAGTCGTTGAGCGCACGCGAGCTCGGCTCACAACTAAATTGAAGAAACATAATGTTATTGGGAATAAGGAACTAGTGTGTATACGTTGGAGAGAGTGCGTGGGCGACGAAAAGCTTTATCGCTGCGATGCTAATGATCCTTAATTAAAGCATGCGCGATTCGTGTTTCTCCCCCTCGCGTTCACTCCCCTTACGTTTACTTCGTAATATCCTAGACAAAATTCCCGGAAAAAATAGAGGAAACCTAAGCGATATCTGCGGGTCAACTCCCTCGAGAGATCGATTGACCTGAGAGTATTGTACCCAGATGACCGGGGTCATTATAATCAGGAAAATCAGTTAACACGAAGTTGCAACTAATTTTTTAAATCGTCTCACATCACATTTATCAGGTGAGCAAATTAACAAATAATCTTCAAAATAATGGCACATGTGTGCCATTCACGTCAGGGATGTGCAGTATTCGAATAAGAATATATTCAAAATACTTTTCTATTTGAACTAATGTCAATAACTCTTAATTTAGACTAATAAATACCATTTTTTATCATGAATAAATTTAATTTCCTTTTTTATATTTAAGAACAATATAATATTTATACAATATTCTGACAATTATTCATAGTTATTTAGACCGAAATGTATTTTATATACAATTTTATTCGAATATTGCCCATCCTCGGTCAATAATTATTATGATTGTGAGTTATATACTCAGAAAATCGGACTGAATCCATTGATATGACGTTACTTCGTTTCTATTTTACCAACTAAATTTTAATTCAAACATTTTTATTTTGTACTTCACCCAGGTATAACAATTTACTTGAGCGCTATGATCTTAAAAAACATTGCGATTTAAATCAAATAACAAATTTTCGCTAAGAATACAAAGAAGAAAAACTTACCTGATTGGATTGGGATTGTAATCATTGTATTTAGTAATCCTGCTTAATAAGAATTACAAATGTAGAAAAGTTAAATGTAACATCATTGAATTTAATTGACATCAGATAAGCCTATGAAATTACGTTTCAAATAGGATTCGTTGGAAATATAAATATCTTTTTCTGAGTCTAGTATCAATAAGGTTTTCTTTTCCGTGGATCTAAAGAAGAAATGGTTTCTTTAATGTACGTCAGTAGTCGCAAAATACAAATTCGTCAATTAGAACAAGACCGATAATTGAAGAAACGATAGGAAGTTACCGAGCGGTAACAGGAACTATTTGCAACTACGCACGTAAGTAAAGTTGTAAATTATAATAAGTTAGTGAGGACATATACGTAACATACGACACGTGACTGTAAAGGGGACAGCCGGCACACTCTTTTCCTTTCCCGAGTATATCTTCTGTAATAATAGAAACAAGAACATTAGTCCGTTACCAATTTAGATTACTCGTTAAAATACATTCTGAGATAACTTATATATTCTATCGAAGCAGGATACATGGAAACAGATAACACGTGCGTGTATCTCTTGTACATCGAGTTTCTAAAAATCAATTTCTAATTCGCCCGTGATTTCTGTCATGTGATAATAAGACTTTCTCTCCCGCCTCGATCCTCCTTCCTTTCGTCTATCCTGAATACAGTACAGACTCTGTGTGCTTTGGGGAATTGTGGATTACCCCTCAGGGCCCGAAAATTTATTTATATCATCGCCCACCGCAAAGCGCTACATACTCCGGTCTCTAATTCTTGGGAAAGCATTATGTCGTTGCAGAGAGGACGTGCACCAAACCGATGTATGTACAGCACTGTATACGAGGCATTCCATGTCAATTCAGCCGCCCAAGAAAGAATATTCTCAATGAAATTCTAAAAATCTGATTCAGTGATTCCAACAGCGGCGTCAAATTTCATATTAAAAAATTCTGCGAGGCTATCCAATTTTTTTTCCTTCTTCAGTTAATGCTTAAACGAATATACATTGTGGCAGAATTTCAAACTACCATAACTTGTGGAAATTTGGTAATCCCATGAAAAAATAATACTCAGAATTCGGCGATCACTTACAGGCTGTAATACACACGGCAAAAAAATATCATGGATTCAATAAAACCTTGGTTTGCGGGCTGCCAAAAACGAGCGTTTTCAATTCAATTTCACTTCCAATTCCTAGACTTTCATATGATATTGAATCGATAACTTCAATACAGGCAGTACAATATTTTATTGTTTCAATGTTTAATCGGATTGTGAGAACAACAACTAGAGCTAATTTGAAAACATTGTTTTTGGCAGCCCGCAAACCGTGGTTTTATTGAATCAATGATATTTTTTTTTTCGTGCAATTTTCTCTGTGACGATATCGTGAGTACTTCCATTAAAAAAATACATATATTTTTGTTAATTTTCCTGTAAAATGCCACTACAATTAAGCAATTAATTTTGAATATTTTCTTTCTTGTTGTCCATGAAAAAGAGTACATTTTAGTTTTTCTAGGATTACGAGTAATACTTTTTGAGATATTACGGATAATAAAAAATTACCATATTCCGACAGAAAAGTATTTTCTTTTCAAATTTGCAATTTAGTACATCTGTTGAAATAACCAAATCTGATATCTGGCAATTTTTTCAAAATTCACTTCTTTTGGGTGACTGAGTTGATACGGAATGCCTTATATATCACAGAGGCGGATATACTTGAACAACATTTGTGTACGCGATGTACTCTGGTTCACGAGTAAGACTACTAAAAAGCAAAGGGAAACGCGTGCGTATGCGCACATACGCCTTGTTGTTCACGAGGGATTGAAACGAATGAGTGCGAGAGCGCGCGTGCTACACAGTCACCGAATGATCCGCCACCTAAAAATAAGAGCGAACTCGCTCGTGCGGCCAACGCAAAGGGAGAACTACTCACTCCGTACCACAGTGATTGTATCCTCGGGCCTACTCGTTACCATACTAATGTTCGATACTACGCTAGGGCTAAGCAGATTTTTTTTATTTCGAAATATTTATTCAAGAAGAAAGATTATTTTATTTAATTACTTAACTCATTTAGTGAGCATTCAAATAACATTCGTTATTACTCTTTTTGATCTTTTTCCGTTTTGTACAAACGATTCGGAAAATATATCTAAATAATAGATAATTAAATTGATGAAAAGATTATATTTTTATTATAGACCATTTCCGTCACCAAATTACAATATTTATTAATGAATAACAAACGAATTTTCAAACAACTATTTTCAAACCAATCTAATATAATTGTTTCAATTCTAAATAAACGAATGTATGCCATGAAAATGTTGTTCGTTTATTATAGATTTAATTTTTTTTGTCTAAGGGATTCGTGTTGACCCACGAATGCCCAGTTGAATGTTGGATAACAAATCGTGGGCTGTTTGCTCAATGTGGCGCTCCTTTTATCCTTGTCGTAGTAATGTGCGTGGTGGGTCTCTCGATGTTGTCAACGGTTTCTCTCGGTGTTATATTAGAAAAGGAGCCGAGTGGCCAAGAGAACGTGTGCTGGTGTAGAGTAAGATAAAAAAATATATATAGTATGTAGCGTACGGGCGGCAAAGTGAGCGAAGGAGAGAGGAAAGGAGGGGAGAAGGATGAATAGAGATAAAACAAGCGAGTGGGACATAAGTGGTGTGCGTACGCGGTGGGCTACGCACTCTGCTACTATATATGTTAGGATGTAATTCAAGAATTCAACTATCCAATCAACGGGACACGAGGCAAGCTCAAAGAGGCTCCCTGCTCGCGCTCGTCGACCGCGAGAGTGGGAGAGTAGGTGGAAGCCCCTCGTATAGTTGGAGTTTTAACCGAGTGGGGATACTACTTACTACTCTACGAATTCTACTCTTACTACATACGGGGCTGCATGGATGCCTAGATGGCGCTCAAAACCTTTTAAAGTGAATAAAAAGCAAAACAAAAAACTCTTATTACAACGCGGCTGAGAGCAGTAAAGACTGAGCACGGAAGAGTTGAAAATTGTCACCTGCAATAGGGTAGATATATCGAGGTCCGGAAAAATACCCCCTCTGTTAACGGTGAATCATTTTTAGAGGGGTATTTTTGCCGGGATTATTTTTCCGGTGGTATTTTTTTATCGCATAAATACGTTATTGTCGTAACCCTCCAGCAAGGGTGAAGATCATTCGAATAAAAAGAAACCATGTTCTTTTTCGACCTTTCGATCGTGCTATCGTGCCTATTGAATTTTATTGTTATCATTCGATGTAAAATTGAATATATTGAAGAACAATATTTGAATAGGTTTTCCACGTGCTTTTTATAATTCATACACAGAGAAAAATAGATAGTAAGATTTTAATTATCTATTATAGTAAAAATGTTGATAGTACTAGTTCCGATCCAGATTTCATTACGTGCTATATGTGATATCATGTTTACAATATGGATTGTTCCTGCATTATCTTAGATACTTACCTTTACAATGAAGAGTGCGATCCCTATACGAAATATCTAATATGCTACTGGGTAATATATTTCTGCTTTTCAATAACATCTATTTTTCTCAGTGTATAATTCAAAGCGCATATGAATATAATTACTTTGTACATAGCCAGCATTTCGTCACATAATATGGAAATCAGTTGAAGTCATAGACGGAAGAGTTAGCACTTTAGGAAAAGTTAGATTTGTATTTTCTATGATTATTTTTTCTATAAAGAGCGTCAAAATCCAAACAAAGCTAAAGGGTGTCGACAACTGGTACCTTAAGCCTGCTCCATAGCTTAGAATTTAGGCGGCAAATGTTGCTTAAATTTGTCACACAGTATGATTGGGTTCAAAAAGGGTTTGACTCAACGGCATCTGAATTAATGAATCGAAATGATTGTTCTAACCAATTAAAAAAGTATAAGAAAATATCGAAAGTACTCCTGCTGTGATTGGAATTGAAAAAATTCTCGAATAGCGATCGAAGCATACGACAACGATCTCTCTGGTGGAGATGAAGCATAAATACATTGCAGGCCTACGTGCCTAGAATGGTAAAACGATAAGAGACCCTATCTCACATTTATTCGACATCTCTGAGGTACACGTAATGGTTGACGAACGGTACTCGCTGAATATACATAGTTTGTCGCTTAAGTTAAGACTCCCCTTCCCCTTCTCCATCTCTCCCTGTCGATCCATGCATCTCTGTCTCGCTGAGACTAATTAAGGCCGCCTGGTGCTTTCCTGGCTGCGTGAGGCAGCAACGCGGGTGTCTGCTTGAGTCTAGAGCCCGTTTCTCGATCTATATCGAGTGCACGTGTATGCTTGCACCGAGAGAGCAGATCTGTTCTCTCGAGGCGACGACTGCGCGCCGGCTGTTCATCCCGTCTAGCCTCGCAGTGTGTAAAACTGGCCTTTAGGCTCTCTGATTTCTTGTTGCTTTAGCTACAACTTATACTCGTGTTAGTCTCGCACGTTTTGTGCGAACAGTAGAGCCCAGTCTAACGCGATTAATTGCCAAGCTTTTGCTTGTCCTGCATGTAAACCCTCCGCCAGCGACCAATGGTCAGCGAGACTTCTCGTTACCCTTTACATTTTCGGGCGTCTCATTAACTCCCTAGTTTTCAAGGATCCATCTTCGGTACAGTCAGGTCAATCGAGTAACGAGATTGCGAAAATTATACTGAGAGAAAAATGTGGTAATTTTAAAAATAATATAGTTGGACTGACGATAATCTAACCATAAACTATAATTCCCAGGAGGAACATCTATATTTTATGGTTATAACAAATATAAGAAAATAGTTGGATCAACCACTAACATAATTCCCAGGAGGAACGTCTATATTTTATGGTTATAGCAAATATAATTATAGTAGCAATCATCAAAATGTTAATAGTTTCAAAAACTATTCTAGTAGTTTTAAATATGCCGTTTTGTTACATATATGATTTCAACGTTTGTTTCCTTTAATAACCTTACAAGCATCGTTTATTGAACCATATTATCATCGCTTCAACCATAAAACATTGCAAGCCTTCCTATATTTGTTTTACCATGTGAAATCGTTAAATAAATTATATGCTTTTCTTTCAGTGTACTCCCAGAGAAATGGATCTGAAGGGTTTGTTTAAATCGATTATAGGAGGTATTTGAAATGAATAAAATTTTAATCAGATCAGATAGAGTTTACTCCAATGAGATAAAATTTATTTAGATAAAATAAAGTCTATTTCGATTAAATAAAATCCTATGAGGCTGGCCATTAAATAAATTATTTATTTAATGGCCTGCCCAATAGTATTTTATTCAACCGAAACAGACTCTATTTGATCGAAATAAAATTTCATCTGATCGAAATAGACTCTATTTGATTGAAATGAGATTTCATTCATTCCAAATACACCTCATAATTGATTAAAATAAATTCATGAAATCCTTTTCTCTGGGTGTATTTTTACGCATTTTCGAAGGGAGACTCGTAACGATGAAGGTGAATATGGATTGAGGAGATTCTAGTAATTGTAAAGAAGAAAATGTGGAGCAATTTATATAATAAAAAGTAAATCAGCTTACGTTAATTACCGATGGGTCTTATTATTCGTAGTTTGTTGAAAGACGTTGTACAAATTCATCGAATAATCTTTCGTCCTTTTACTTCTTAATTAAGATAAAAACTAAAATGACTCAATAAATTTGTTATTCTTGGATAAACGAATAACAGTTGGGGTATACGTACAATTTGTTGAACATGCAATGCTTAAACAATCTGATTGTTTCATATTATCGTCGTTTACATGCAATAGGCCACAAATGGATCAAGTTGATGGCCACATAAGGTATTAAGATAACCACAAACAGTACTTCTACCCGATTTATAAGCGATCTATATTATTACGAATCTTTAATGACTGTTTTGTACAAGTACCAAGGCATAAACCGCGAGCTTATCGCTTTTTAAGATCGCATTAAAATTACAAACACGACTTCCAAAAATCTTGGAATAACATATGTCATAAACTATTAACGTATTCTGAGTAATTTTTTTTTTTGTAAATTGTTAGATAGATGTTTGTTTACATGAAGTAGGATCTCTTCATAAACCGCGAGCTTATCGCTTTTTAAGATTGCATTAAAATTACAAACACGACTTTCAAAAATCTTGGAATAACATATGTCATAAACTATTAACGTATTCTGAGTAATTTTTTTTTTTTTTTTGTTAATTGTTAGATAGATGTTTGTTTACATTAAGTAGGATCTCTTCAATTCATATTCATATAAAACGTTCAAACAATTTTGGAAATGTTGGTTCGCGATTGAACTGACTGTACCGTGGATGCCTCCTCAAGTCCTCCAGACTAAAATGCCCTACGTCATCGAGCGAATCACGTGTATCATATGTATTCATATATATGTTTATATGCGAGAGTATTGCTGTGATCCACCGCAGGCTCTACGAGGGTATAGTGATAGAGAAAGAGAGAAAGAGAAAAGAAAGAGGGGAATCGTTAGGATTTTATTTTTGTCGTTGGTTGTAGCAAGAGTGGGGATGTGTCTTACTGAGAAACATTTATTTTGTACTGGGAGCACAGGAAATGCATGAGATGACGGAGATATTTCGTACATTTTTATATTCATGAACCTTCCTTCTTCCCACTCCTTGAAATCTCTTATTCCTTGTTTTTCTTTTTACTCCTCTCTCGTTTTCTCCAATTTATTTTTGTAATTCACGCGCATAGCAAGTTTGTCGCGTATTTTGCTATGCGCAGCGAGCTTCTAGTCGCGGTGCATGACGGCGCATGTACCGAGAGAAAGAGAGAAAGGAGGCGCGTGTTACAGAGCCTGTGAGTATTTTTATCAACGGAAGTGCGTAGTTACTCGTTGCGCATTCCTACAATGTTAGCCCATAGCATTGCGCCGTACGCTTGATTCAAGACTTCGCGTTGGTGGCAATTCTTTATATCTTTCGATTATATTGTACGAAGCAAATCACGTTCACCTGTAAAAGAAAATGCACCGCTCATATTTAACAAATTGAGGACGATAATTTGTGGTAATTATTATATAATTACATTTATTTGATTCATAATTCAATTTTATTTGCAGAAAAATTATTTACATAGAATAAGGCAAAAAAGTTGAATATTGGACGATTAAACATTCCTAGTATTCAAGTTCATTTTAATAATACCGACCTTCTTGGAAGACCTTCATTGCCGTTATCGCACTATGCAGACGGTGGAATGAAGTACAATGAAAGGGAGAAGGAAATAAGCAAAACCCTTCAATTTCATATACACGGACGTAAAATATAATATAAATATAAAATATATACTCCGTAAAATATAATATAGATATGAAATGTATTCTCCGCCCTCGAGAGAATATGCTTATTTCTTTCTTGCTTTCTACCCGGAGTATGCACGTGATCCTTGTTCCTTGGTACACCGAGCTATCGATCGGTTCGAGCCACTGGTAGATTTGTTGAATTCATTAAAATCATTAATCCCGTGAAGTTTTTATCGTTGCATATATGCAATATACTAAAGTTTCAAATGGAAATACGACATATTATTGTAACCCAATTTAAGGGTGATGTAGATTTTAACATTGTAGTGTGCACCAAATTAGAATGCAACGTTTGAATTTTTACATGCAACACCGTGCTGAATGCGGTGGCTGCAAACTCCACTTTTTTAGTTTGCATAAAATCTGCTGGACCCGAAATACTGTTTAAAACGTATGTATTGTCCAAATTCAACATGGCAAATTAAAAATGGCCGTTAGGCACTTATGCAATTAGTCAGATTTACACAAAAATTGAATGTCACTTTTTTGCGAATCTTTAATTGGATATCTTAAGTTAGAAACCATTCACTGGAAAAAAAAATCATTAAATTCAACAAACCGTGTGTTTGCGTGTGGCGAAAAGAGAATTTTGTCCATTGGACAAAATATTCGGCAATGCTAATCGGCATATCTACTGATTCTATCACCAGTCGCTTCGATCAATTAGTTCCAACGATTCTTAGTGTAATGGCAAAGCCAATATGGCAGATCATTATGCAAAAAGTCTCTTGATTTGCATGGAATTCTGTTTAGAAATGTTTAAAACTGCTTCTTCAAATTTCGAGTTCAGCTTCACAAGCAGCAGGCTAAAAAGTATTATCTCTCGAATTCACAGAAAGTCTGACCAAATTTGTTTTTGTTCATCAATTTTTCACACTGCAAGCGATCAAATTGTGAAGCAAAAAAAATGTATATGATGAATTTAATGAATTCTACAGCTGCAATGAATTAGAATATTTTATTGAATTCAATGAATTTGATGAATTTAACAAATTCAATGAACTCTCTCGAGGCCGCTAACCCTTTGCTTTTCTTGCTAGGGAAAGATCAATTACAGATTTGCTTGTAGATTCGAGCAACCCAGCTTTCAGTAGGCTCGTCAGCTCGAGTTTTCAGCAGATTCCGGTGGCCGGTAGACGCAAGCCGTGATTAAATCAATTACATTAATAAAATGAAATAAATACGAAGCTCTCCAATAAAAACACACGAAACAATTACATCTGCAGTCATACAAATTTTTAAGGTAACAAAATGACAATTTTATTTATTCAACCCTAGTAATCTTTGAAAATGAGTTAACACAAAAAAAATAAAAGTTTAATTTTACTATCTCAGAAAGTAAGGTTTGTGTTCAATAGAAAATAAATCGCGGGACTTTAAAGTTAAGCATAGTCAAAATAGTATATTCAGGAAAGCATTTATTACCTCATGAATTTTATGAAACTTTGTAGAAAATTCCAAATTTTTCTAGAACTTTACAAAAACATGGAACTTTCAATCAACTTTGAAAACGGTCGAGTCAAATTTTCAATGTAAAGGGAATAATATTTAGTGATGTTCGACATCTAATGCAATGAGAATTGGTATGAAGGTTCGAATTTTATTGAATCAAAAAAAAAATATTTATTCCTTTTGACGATTAAAAATGCCCCGCAAGTCAGTTCGTTAAATTGATTCGGCGGCTTGAAACTACCGAAAGCTGGAGTTACTGTAGCCTAATAGGAATACTGTAATTCTTTATATTCACAGGAAGATTCTGTTGCAAGAACCTGGGTCGCATTCTCTCTGTTTTGTGTGAGAAGCCATGACTGGCGAATGCAAGCACTCGCGCCTGCATAACCGGATCAGAAACCATGCAGTCGTATCTACTTTTCTACTTACGCTTTAGTTAGGGTGCTTCGCGTACATGCGAGCATCGCTATTGTATTCTATAGCTATACACGATTATTGGAAGCTCGCTCGTCTATCGTCTCCATCTATCCTCGCTGTAAGCACTCGATATAATTAAATTCTCTTAGCGCGCTCCATTCGCTTTGCGCTCCCTGTGTTAGCTTAACCGACTTGGTGGCATTCTCATGAGCATGACGCAGAAGACTGTGCACACAAAATAAGTAACTCACTCAAATTTTTATACTCTCTAGTCTCTTTCTTGTAATAAATACCGAATACGTATATATATTATATATAACTTCGAGTTTCGTGTACGTGGAATATTTTTATATTGAGAAAACGCTTTCTAAAATCGCTTCCGAACTTGTAATAAGGAAAGCGCATGGAGAGTGTCGCTGGACCGGTTGATCGAGTCGACAGATTGCTAATTCATTCTCGTACGATTCGCTATATATGCAGACTAAAGCCCACACCTACTCCGAATCGAATCCCGGAACCATATAAGCACTGATCAGTGACGGTGGCCGATAAAAAATAAATAAATATTGCTAATCGATCGGGTGACAAGAAGGTTGCGCTTAATTTCGTTATTTGGACGTGACAATATTTTCCTCATGAACCTGTCGTCAAATTGTCGACGAGTTGCATGTCTCTCGAGACATAGCCGAGATTGATCATCGATTCGTTCCATTAATCGCGTTACTTCTAATTGACGAAATGCTTTAGCTGTCTGCGGTACGTTAATTGAATTAGTTAATGCGTCCCTGACTTCATTACAGGCTTCAGCATCTCCCTCTGTTCTCGCGTTCATACTTACACTGGCTCACGTCTACACCTTATATGTCAATGGATTTATATTTCAATTTGTTTTTCGTTTATTACCACTGCGCTATCTGCGTCAATCGTATGATTGATAAGCATACAATTATCCTGAGTAACGAGATATAAGGTACTGCTTCATATCACTTCTCGTCGGCCGAGTCGGGGAGATTGTTTGACGAATCGACAATTTCACGTTGTTACGATTGATTCGTATGTTTTGAGCGTCATTCGGTTATACATATATGTCTAGACTTCTCAGGCCGTATACTTTATCTGTCACTTGTTACCCTTGAAACTCTGGTACGTAATAAAAAATAATTGAAGGTAGGTTTGTCGGTACGCCGGAATCATAAATGTCAGCGACTATGTGACATTAAATAGTCATCATTTGCGCCTCTTTAATTGCCTCAATAATAATACAAAAAATAATCGAGAATCTTCCAAAATTTTCGTTATCAGATGAAAGAAATTATTTGTAAATAGTTTCCATGTTTAATGCGGACTTTACTTCATTTTTACGATAATCAGGTTAGGAAATTGCATTTGGCCACGCATCGTGCACTCTGAACTTGGTTCAATTGGACATTAATCCAGTGGCTTCACCTTTTTTTTGCTAATGCATCAGTTCCTGAATGATTTGCGAATCCATGAAACTTTTTATTTTTTCTCTGTCTTCAATCAAAGTATGTTAATTCTTGATCAAAAGATCAATTTTTTTAGCCCTTCCGTAGATGTGGTGTAAAAAGATCGGATTTCAAGTTTTAATAAGTCATTCAAACAGTCTGTAAAATCCTTCAAGATTTTGTACAAGTACAACAGCTAAATAACAAGATGCTGAAAGTTTGGGCATATATGTTTACATAAATATACTTCTTATAAAATAAGAATATTTTCGTACTTTGCTAGAGTATAACGTCCAATTGTAGACATTGTTCATAGGATATTATAAATACAATATGCCATCAACATTTGGCATTATACATTACTCGGCGAAAAAAACGTACATAGTGCACTCGGCGAGGTAGGGCAAGGCCTGGCAAATATCAAGTGTCAACTGTTAATTCTTGCGACTATTAATATCGTTCACTGGCTTTTTCCTCAATTATCGTAACTAAATATTGGTTATTATTCCTATCTAATTCGTATATATAATCGATAAAGTGAATATCAATACAAAAACCGTCGCATCGGCTGACAAATAATAGTTGTTACTAAGTACTTGCCAGACTTATCACCGTTTCTATAAATAATCAATATCTACTGCATAAAAAATTTCAACTCTAATAATTATACGTTATAGTTCTCCGAATAATGGGATATTAATGACAATTCAATTATAGCTAATTGAATAAATATACCTCTATACTGAAAATATAAGAAGTTAGAGGTCCGCCCAAAAAATGTACAGATTCTTAGTTCAACAATTGAGACATTTGCGTGATATTAATGGGCGTTCAATTGCAAATGCTTTTCATTTCAGTTGTGCTTCTTTCAAATGGATATTGCTGATATATTTGCAACAATACGTGGGTCATTCTACCAATTATTGACAAGAGTCTGTACCTTACCTTTCCGATTTAGCTCTAATTTTTTAAATCATCAGTTTACCCGCAGTGAAAGTCTTTTGAAGTTTTTCAGATTTTTTTTCGAGTACCCGACAGATTTGCTGGGGGTATGAAATTATTGTGATTTTAAGAACATAATTTCAAAACAGAATTTGCGGATTCTGCGAAATGTGATATCACGGTGTATTCATATTTGAAAAGTGGTTTCGTTTCAAATTTGTTAAAACAGCGAAAAATCAACAAATTAGTCGAAGAACAATTTTTTGAGGGCGTTTCGCCAGTTCAATTACAATTTTATATTTATTTTTGAAAAGCTGTACAGTTTTCACATATGATATGTAAATTTAAAAGTGGGATCTGAATGGGATACAGTATTTTCATGGCCGGAAGTGAAAATACCGCAAATTAGATTTTGCCTTAAAACACATTTATCCGTGGTTTCATTTTTTTTTTTTCGTTTAGGATGATTATTTGTTTATTCTCTCGAAGCTGTATTCAATCGTACGAAAAAAAAGTTTGATAAGTATAATTTTTTATCAGCCCAGAAAAAGTTGATAAGCTGTTCAGATCCCATTCCAAAAGTTACATATGTTGTATAAAAAATTCCCGGTTAAAAATAAATAAATTCAGAATTGTAATTAAAGTGGGCAAGTGGCGAGAGACCTTCAAAAAACTGGTTTTATTTCAACTATTTTGTTGATTATCACTGCTTTAACAATTCGAAACCAAACAATAGTATTTTTTTTTAAGGCTGAAACTTTTTTTTACATAGAAATACGTCATGACCTTACATTTTTCGGGAACCGTCAATTCTGTATTGAAATGAATCTTAAGTTTCTGAAATCACAATAATTTGATACCTTGAGAGAACCTGTAGGGTACTCGAGATAAATCTGAAAAAATTCGAGCGACCTCCACTGAGAGTATACTTAACATTAAAAAAGTTACAGCTAAATCGGCGAGGGAAGGTACACACTTTCGTCAATAATTGGTAGAAAGACCTATATATTTGGTAAAACTTCTTTCGACATAGCGGAACTATACAATTCTTGGGGCTTTTCTATTATTTTTATCAGCCATCATTATATAACTACAATGTCACTGTAGACAACAATTTATGTAAACGGGAGAGAAAAAAAATCGCGTTTGATGTGTACGTTGAATCGTTATCGAGGTCACGCGGAATCGGTCCCGAATATTTCACAGCTCTCTACTACGTCGCACGTTGTGTCGAGTTTCACTGTTGGTTCTCTTCGTCAGAACACACCGGTATCGCACACGCTATCGATCCCTCGGTCCTCTCGCCGTGTGTACCGAGGCGAAGTAATCGCGCGGGCGCGCACTGTCGCCTTAATCTATACTAATACCTGGAGTAAGTATATGTATACATAATCATACGTATACACATATATACGAAGGGATACATTAATATTAAGCCGACCCTTGCGATTCAGGTTATTAATTGAAATTAATATTGTGACCTACAATCCTCCAGGTGGTCGAGACTTGCGCGATATCTTCAGCCAATATTCTTCGACATCTACATGCTAAATTCCACTTCTCGTTTATCTTGAATGCGCCGCATCCGAGGAAATTTCCTTTTTTCTTCCGCTCTCATCTAGGGTTGTTCACATGATAGCCCTTCTTCCAAGGTACCGCGCTATCGGTCAGATCCAGTCACTGACAGATTCAGGAAATTCAATGTATTTTTTATTCTTGCACATTATTTTTTTGCATATATGTAAACACATTCAAAAAGTAAGAATGCGTACACTTTTGAAAACATCTACTTTGAATTCAATGCACAAGTTTTGAAATTTTTTATGCATAAACTGGTATACTAAATTTTATATATATGATTGTGATCTCAAATTAATGTATAGTATAGGTATGAGTATAGTATAATGGTATATTAATTTTTATGGTTTACTTTACTTTTACCACAAAAATACATTTACTCTACATTTCAATTGTACATTATTTTTAAATTACTGGTTTATGCATAAAAACTTCGAATGTTTTTTAATAGTTAACTATTCTAAGTTAAGGTTAGAATTTTCATATTTAAAACGGCCTTATCTGTGTTTGCTGCAAACTCTACTTTTTTTGTTTGCATAGAATCCACTGTACTTTGAATTCCGTTAAAAACTTACGTATAATTAAAATTCGAAGAATCGAATTGAAGATATCTGTTAAGCACTTATTCCTTTTTGCAGATTTAAACAAATTAAGAGACACTGTTTAAGAATTCTTCGATTGGAAATCTTGAGTCGGAATACATAATGACATATCCCATATGTAATGATTGAGATTAATACAGCGATCTATAATCTTCCGGAGACTTGCGTGAGATTGTAAGCCAATATTAGTTATCACCTACATGCTAAACTCTACCTCTTCCTTATCTTAAAATGCAAGCGAACGCGGCAGGGGTTTTGCGGTAGTGCGAGGTTCGCACTAGAGCTTCAATACTAATCGCATGCCTCACGTGCTGCATTTCCCACGCATTTAATTCCTCGCAAAACCTTTGTACTCACCTCAATTTGTCTGGTGCTACATATACTTAGAAGTACGATAAATTTGTGCCAAGAAAAACACAAAACTTTACTTTCGTCGTGATAGAATAAGAGGACGAAATCTCGTTACAATTTTTGTTGTTGTGTTGCTCGTTCTACGAAGCAGTCGATGATTGGCTAGAGCATAAGTCGAATGTGAATTTATAGCCCGACGCTGTCTTGATTCTCAAACACCCGAATGAACGATAAAACTGGATTAAATGTCGCTCATTACGCGACCAGTTCGTAAATCAAATGTTGAGTATGAATCGTCGGTTCGTCGCGACGATGTCTGGACTTTGACCGGAAAATTGAGTACAGAATATTTAGATCGATCAGCTATTATTTATTCCGGTTAAAAAGACATTTTTATATTCTTTTTACAGGCGAATCCATGCCAGCATCCCATAGTAATTCTCCGAGATGTAGCTTCGTCGGACATGGAATCACTTCTGCGCTTCATGTACCACGGCGAGGTTCACGTCGGACAGGAACAATTATCAGCCTTTCTCAAAACCGCCCAGATGCTTCAGGTTCGAGGCCTCGCGGACGTAAACAGCAGCTCCGCAGCAGCCAAGATTCCATCACCTTCCGCTTCCACAGGGAACAACGCTAGCTCACTTGTGAGTTTTCAATTGTTTCGTCTTTCTTTCTATTCCCAATTTCTTCCCTAGTCGCCAATCAACTAGTCATCTTGTAATAATGGCCCTAAGTTATTCATAATTATTGCAAATGCAACATTTATACGTCTTCAGAATCAGTCATGATTCTAAAATGATCAAATAACATTTCTGTAAAATGTAATGAAAAACTCGACTTTTTCATCGCAACACTCCGAAACAGCGCCTTTCTACGCGCAGGTTAGAACCATCGAAATTCAAGCTTCAACACAAGTAGTACAAAAAATCGTGTATATGGCACAAGTGTAATAGGATTTATTTTTTCACTTTTTACGGTCTTGCCATAAAAATAACTTATCAATTGCTCTTTCAATCGACCGTTCCGTTGCGAGCGTTATCCTTATTTTTTATTATTATTTTGGATTCTTTTCTGGTTTGTGTTTTTTTCTTCTTTTTTTTTTCGTTTTTATTCATTTACGTTCGAACATAAAGGTAACGCCAAGAAATCCATGGCAGGATAATGGACGAGGTGACTTGAACGAGAGCGGGCTCAGTCCGCCACCTGAGAAGAGACCGAGGAGTTATTCGCCACCACTGGGCAATCATGTGGAACAGAAATCTGAACTTCAGGAATCGCTATTGGGTCAGGCACTCGAGGGAGGTCCGACGATACACACGACACCGAGCAACAACGTGCAGGTAAATCAATGTTCTGCAAATAATGTACGAAAATGTAGATGGGTTGTGAGAAGAGAGATGGAGCTGAGCTTTATATTGGTCTAATTTTGCAGGCGCAGTCGACGGGCGAGGATTCGAATTCCATGTCGGACAACGACGAGGAGATTTCGAAAGACGGTATGCTAAACTCCGTAAAGACCGAGCCTAGCGATATTCTCAACGATTCCATGGAACACCATCGAAGCACGTTTCCAGCTGCACTTCTGGGTCTCCAAGGTAAAAAGCAAACAATTTTTTTCGCTAAAAATAATCAGATCATAATAATGATTCCGATAAATCATCCACGGCATTTGATAATTAATCATAGAATTTTTATTTATCCCTGACAGAGAAATTCAATCTGTTTCCAGGACTGATGCCAGGTCCCTCGGGTATCCACGCGGCAAATCAGGATCCAAACTATGGTGAGTTTCAATTAATACAACGAAAACGATAATCGATCGAATCGACATTACATTTTTTTTCTTTTTTTTATAATGGAAATAATGTTATCCGCCATTAACGGTCGTAGCCCCCTGACTAGTATCCTCCTGTCGTTCCTACGACTCTGGTCTCTCGTTGTTGCGTTGAATGCATGGAACTCTCGTACCTCTCACAAAGAAATTTCCAGGCCCCGCAATTTCTGCCTTTGCGACTTCTTGCTCCTTTCCTTAAGCTCCAAGCCCCGTCACCACCCCCGAAGAACGGTGAGTAGAGCGTGTACGTACAATATTATCGTAGAGAACGACTGGATTCGCTAACGCGAGCCACTTCAGGTCCGTTGCTTCTCTTCGCATGAGAACGAGAAGAAACACATAATTAAATTCGCAGAACAAAAAAAGAATGTACGCAAAGGGCAGAGCCATAAATTGGAATTAATTGCTAAGCGAGAGGGAAAGAAGTATCTTCGATAATTAAAATGATGCACGGGCGTGCGAGGAGAGGGAATGAAAATACGTGACATATTATAAACACAAATAAAACACATAAACATCCTTCTATCGATATCGGGTCTCGCGAGTGTTAAATAATTAAAAATTATGGCATACCCGGTACACACTGACACTTGGGATTGAGATAGAAAAATAAAAAAAACCAATTGGCAAAAAAAGGACACGTCGTCTTCGAAGAAAATACAGAGGAGCGAGAGCAAGACGGGGAAGAAGGAAATTTGTTACGTTTGAGATAAATTATTTCAAATCAAGTCAGAACAAATCACGAGGTAGAATACGGAGAGAGTGAAGAAGGCGAATGAGAAAAAGACTAAAAAAACCTATAAAAAATATATACATATACATATATATATATAAATATAAATGTGTAAACAAAAAAATGGACGAAAAAGAAAGGAGAAGGATGATGTAGTGTTTAAGGGATCGTTCGAGATTGGCCGAGGACTGAAATTGGCTGGTGGGTTCCAGGGCGCTGGCAGCCGCCGCCCTCCGGAGGAGACGGTTCGTGCTCGAGTTCCGGCTGGTTGGCTACCGCTGGCGGGTCATCCAGCACGGCGATGAACGACGTCGCCGGTACGGGAACCCATCCTAGCCACGGAGGAGTCCACGGAACCTCGAAGCAGGATTTCTCCTCGTTGTCGACGACCTCATCCTCGTTGTCACGTCTCCACCATCAGCCGCATCATCAGCAACAACAACAACAACAGCAGCAACAACAACAGCAGCAGCAGCATCATCTCGATACTCAACAGCACAGTAGCGCATCGCTGAGTGCACTCAATTCTCTCAACAGCCTCAATAGTGAACAACTAAGTGCAATGCATCAGAAGCTTCAGAACAACCTGCATACTCTTCAGCAACAGGTCTCAGTGGGTAGTTCGAGTAGTCTGGTGAAAAGTACGAGCGAACAGTTGAATCTGATGTTGCAGTCGTGCGCGAAGCAGAAACAGCACAGAGACACTACGGGTATTACAAGTCTCTTGCATCAAGTTCGAGATCCGTATCAGCATCAGTTAGTAGACGGCGGTGGCAAACCAAAGTGTCCCGAGTGTGGCAAAATATACTCGAACAATTCCAATCTGAAGCAACACATCGTTAACGTGCATACCGTACAGACGGAATACATCTCTTGTCACGTTTGCAACAAACAGTTCAAGACGAAACAGTATCTACAGATACATTTGTTGTCGATGCACGGTATCAGAAAGAGGAAGAGCTACCCGGTATATCAATCGTCTCACACGCTCGCGCAGCAGCTTCAGCAAGCCGCTAATACCGGTCAGATTCACCTAAACCAGCAGTATGCATCGCCAGAGGGCTGGGCCGACGAAAAGAAGTGATACAGACGGTGGACCAAATAGACGATGGTTTTAATCAACGATCGCGAAATGTTTGCGCAACTTTGAGATTATCATCGGCCGCTAGGATATGTTGAAAGTACGCCGAAAAGGTGTTGATAAACGGGGAAAACGATAAATATTGATTCGTTTTAATAGTGAGGTCGATTTTTATCGATTGGACTATCGGTGGATTCGGATATTCACCGGTGTAAATATTTTTATTTCATTAGTTTTCTAAGTCTACTGTAGATTAGAGTGCGATGAGAGGCTGGGTCGTGAAAAGAATTTAGTAAGAAAGACGAAAATAGGAGCGACAAATGTGACACTTTTTTAAATGAGATGTTCGATAAGCACGTAGTTTGATTTTTTTAACGTACTGAAATTCTGTTAGATCAACCTCGAAACGCGCTGGCCAGCAACGCGTGGGGGAATGTATATCGGAAAGGCGTGGGGCTCGTGGAAATGTCGATTGGTGGAGGCGAAATCTAATTAGTCTCCGCGAAGTCGATAAACCGTTGGGGATTGAGGGTTAAGTCTAAATATGGGCGAATGATCGGCGTAGTGATTCAGCGCAGAGGACATCATTGCCGGCTAAATATATAATTTTCTGAATAAGTAAAGCTATATATAATCCGACGCCGAAACTGTAATAGTCGTATACGGCGGGCCGATAATTTAATTCAGTGATGTGATAATTCCGTTTATGACGAGTTTCTCCTCATTTTCTTTCAACGAGCACAGTAGACACGAGAAGAGTAGGCTGGGAATAGCGATGGCATGATAAATAGTGAAAAGACCCAAAAAAAAGTACGAGTGTTGTATTGATCTCGCTGATTCCTAACTCTTGCTATCTTTTCACCACAGCCCTATCGGTCTCTATCTCTGTCTCTCTCTCTCCCTCCCTCTCACCTACTCACCCTCGCTGTCCTAAGTGTTCACTCGGTGCCATTCGATTTCGAGTCTCCCCCACGTTCACGAGGCTTTCCCGCTCTTGGCATGCTGTGCACAGGCTCGCTGTAGCTTTGCGCTCGCTAGACGACACCAATCTGCCGGACTTGAACCGTGATATTATTGTCGTGGGCATCGAGCCGTTTATTTTTATTGTAATACCGCACCCTCATTTTTCTGCAACGGTTTACCATACGTGCTTTCGTCGGCAGGACGAAAGATCCCTTAAAAAATGTATATGTATCGATAAATAGAATGCCGATGTTGCTTCCTAAATTTTAAATCGTATCGTCCTAATACGACGGTTGTTAGTCGAGAATTTTTTCAATTTAACGCGCCTTCTTTTTCATCCTTCAACGAGACACGACGGATGAGACGGTTGGCGATACAGACTCCGTCGTGGCTTATCCAATTCCTCGGGCAACTGTTTTCACGAATCTCTTCCATCTATCGCTTGCACGATTCAACCCTCCTACCCTTGTTATTTCTCACCCCCTACACGAAACTCTACGTAATGGAGGCAGGGACTTGAATCTCTTTTTCTCTCGGCACTGTGCACCCCTCGTCACGCTCTTGTACCTCTTTTTCCCCCTTTCGTTCTCCATTCCCAGTCTATTCTTTGTTTTCCTTCAAAGTTTCCCCGAATGTCCATTTACTTTCACCTGTGCGGGAGCACAAAACAAAATACTCTTGCCTTTAGCCGTGTACCGGCCCATTGATTCAAGCGTACGAGGGGTTTGCGCAAAAGTAGGAAATGGCAATCGATCGGAAACGCTTTAGGACTTGTACGCAACAAGATCCCTTTTGCTCAGAGGTTCACTATTACAAAACCTATTTTTTCTCAGAAAGTGTAGGGTAGAGGGGAAGTTTCGCTTGTGCAGGAACAGTAGCAGCACAAGCAACGACCGACTCGTATTAAGGGTCATCTATCACTCGGGATTCGATCCCGATAAGGTTTGCCTGCTTTCTCCGCTTCTCTGCTCCCGGCACTTCCATCGATTCTTATCGACCTAGCAGCAAAACCTTTGCGCTTTGGCGCTCGTTTCTTTCTATCTCCAAAATTTTCTTTCGTGGCTTTAACCGCCGTTGGGTTACCGGCATGTTCGTAATAACCTTAGAAACATATGAGGTAAACGTGGATGTGGGCCGTCGACGAAAGAAATCCTAAGAAAGGAAAAGAAAATACTAGAGATGTCCTCACCAGCGGGGCAGTGGGAATACGGTATTTCTGCTAAGGGAGAAAAAAACGTGAGGCCATTGCATAACCCTCAGCCCACTTTTTTTTCTATCTAAGCCACAGCTCTTCAATAGAACGTTTTTCCTTACTGCTTCCTTCTCGATCTCCACTCCGCTGCATATCTCTTTTTCTAATTTTTAATCCGACCTTTTAATGACAAAGAATGAACAAACTATCCATTACCCCTTCCCTCACGTTTCATTAATTTCTTCATTCCTCTCGTAATGAACGTTTTCATTATTTTTTTTACCTCCTTTAATATTCCTCGCGTTGGGCTCTTCGGTTTTTCCCTCCTCCGAGCACTGACGTCCATTATTCTTATCGTCATTTGCTTCCAATTCATTCTTTTATCCGGCTATCGAGTAGTTACCGCTCTGCGCTCGTTCTCCATTCCCCTTCGACCAAGCGCTATCATAGTTGGATCTCTAGCTTCTTATCCTCGCCTTTCTCTAATGACCATGACGTTCCCTTCGATTTTTAGCCTCTCCTCTTTCACCCGTCGAGAAATTCACCCTCGGAAATCTAGAACGGAGTGAGAGATAGCGAGAGAGAGAGAGAGAGAGAGAGAGAAATGGAGAGCTAGTCGATGCAGAGAGCCATCGGTTCGAGGAGGGTTGCTGCGAGGTCTGACAGGGTGCAGGGGGCTGCACATAGAGTACGAGGGGTGCAAATGCTCTCTATATTGCATTCTGCGGACAAACGAAAATTCCCGTCGGGATTCAAGGCGGCTTCTTCACTTTTTTTTCTGTTTTTTCCTCTTGTTTTGGTATTCGGATAGATATTATACGATATAAAAGTGCGTATACGCTTATCGATTCCTATACGAGTCGTCGGCAGTATGCGAACCGTGTCCAATTTTACGAATGCAGCTCATAACACGTATTTCGCGGGATGGTGCTCTCGGCTCCCTTTTGCCAAAAAGATTGATTAAAGGAACGCGTACATGCTGCGCACAGCTCCCACACCCCTCATACATGCGTGAAGATCCTGAAGAAGGAACAGGAGGGGCTACCTATATTAAAGACGTGACCAGACATAAGGGATGAAACGTCCCTTCAACCCACACCCACAGCATGACTAAATGTGCCGACCAGGTTCCTCTATCTCTCGCTTTGACTTCGACTAACAGACCACATTGATTCCATCAACGACGCACCCTTCGCCCTATTCATCAAATTCTCTGCACGTTGTCCGTATTGTTCTGGTAACAGACCTTCACTTTTTTTCCAAGCACGATAATCATTGTCACAATTGCAATCCACAACGATAAAAAGAAAATCCATTTTCATGCAAACATTCATGTACCGAACAAATACCCTTCATCTATGGATAAAAAAGCGTACAACAAAATTTTCCGTTGGAAAAAAAACTTCGTCGAGGTTTCACTCAGCTCGTGAAGGTACACGTCACCTTGTCGAAAGCTTTGCTAGTTTGGATTTCTACGGTGAGTGAGGGAGTGAGAGATGGGGTTCATAGTCGAGTGGAAGGGGTGGGAAATGCGCAAGATGCCGGTTGGTGGAGCTTCTAGGCTTTCATCGTCGAGCTTTTATCCTACCCCTCGAACTTGCTTTTCATCCCTCTTTTCCGTTAAAACTTATCCTCTTCTCATGTGACTTCACTTTTCAAATGTGATTGTTTTTCGAACGAGTGCGGGTGAAACATAGAGAAAAAAAAAATAGAAAGTAATTGCACCGAAGCTGTCAATCGTCACACATATCGCCAGCTCACTTACGCACTTTTGTAAGAATTCTTCATCAAGAATACCCAGTATTCCTGAGGGACCCCGCATTCTGACACTCCCTTTCCTATCTTCTCTTTTTCTCAACTGTGATACTCGCACCGTAAACTCCCCATCAATTTCATGGAAGACGTCTCTTCTCTATGTCCAAAAAAGAAGCTGACCGTCGTGTGCCCCTTGCTATGCCTCGGGCCGCGACCTTTTCTACACGCTTCTCCACTTTTGACGACCAGTCATCCCGGGACCAAACTTCCGGGCCCATTTCATGTGTTTCTGTCACCCGAGTCATCTCCTCTGCACTTCCCTCGGGAAAGCGTTCACATATATGAGATTCTATCGGTGTCTTTGGAGATAGGATACGTGGCCTTCATCGAAACAGGACTAACATGAAAAATGAGGAATCTTCCTGTCCCCGGGGATTCACTTCACTTCTATCAGCAAGCAAAAAAAGTATGAAGCCAAATTAGCCATGGGAAAAAAATGTAAGACCAAAAGCGATCGCATCAGAGACTTCGATGACGCCGTCTCTTTTAACTTGGGTCTGCTGAAAAATACCGCATTCACTCCATATTTCGCATTCATTGTGAACACACTTGACATTTTTTCACACTCAAAAATATAGTTTTTTATATATAGCCATTATGATATTATTAATAGAAGGATTAAATAATGTTTGAATAAAAATATGAAAAATTCTATATGCGTTGTACGGCTATAAATAATTTTTGCAAGCGATAATACGCAAAGCGATAATTTCCTTATTCAAGACAACAAATTATATTTCTATGACTTTTAAACAGAATTTATTATTGCGTAAACCATGAAGGATTGAAACTATAGTTACTGTCCTCCGTCCATAAAAGTACACTTTTCGTAAGCCGTCGCTTGGTAAAAATGAACCTTCATGACGTCGTACTAAAAAGTTTTCTTTAACATCAGAGAGAAATCAAATTTTTTTAAAATTCTAGCGTTGAAATATGTTATTCTTTTCGCATCATGTCACTCCTGCCATATATCAATATAAGGATAGAAAACTGTATTTACAGTAACAGTGAACTACCGTATGTTGATATGATCCGTCATAATATCGATCTCACAAATCGTTGATAAGGCTTGACATACAATAATAACCAATACTCGAGCAAAAAGCTGTAAAGATCATATCGGGCAACAGCGAAAAAAGAAAAGCGATGGCCAATTTGATAGTGGTGGAGCAAAGCCTGGGCGTGAGGAGTTTAGAAAGAAAAGTCGAGAATGGTTTATACGTAGAGGAAAGTTTAAGGGAGATTGTATGGGCAAGGAAGACAGAAGATAAGTTGGGAGGGTTGTGCGATCGATCCTCGTGCAATTTCCCGCACATGTCCGCATTGATCTGGGGCCCAGCACTTGGCCCACCAGCACCGACGACGCCCACACCCTTCTTGCCGGTCACCACAGCATCGAAGCTCTCGTAACCACTCTGCTTCTCCGTCGCCTGCTTTTCCTTGAGGCACCTACGCCCACATATCCACGCCGCACCACGCCACCTCCGGGTCATCCCAACAACGTAGATTTCCCCTCTATTTTTTTTCTAACCCAACCGCGTCTCTCCCTCTCAAATTTCCTCTTCTCGCGATCTGTTCGATGCAAACGCACGCTAGTCTTTCCACTTAACTCTCAAGCTTTATTCTCCCGTGGCAAAAAAGTACTAAAAAGCCTGAGCGAAACAGCCAAACATGCTTTTTCCATACCTTCTCTATACAGAGGGAAATTTTCAACCGCGTAACGAAACAAGTTTACCGACATCCTTAAGGTTGAGATGGGTTTATCATGCAAAAGGATGATGCGAAAGTTCCGAATAGAAAGGCTTCGCGTGGTAGCAGCCGTGGCCATTAAAACAGTCTTCTCATGCGAGAGCGACTAAGACAGGAAGAGCGAACGGCGAGGGTCAAAAGGGTGGGTTTCCCACTTCCACGTTGTCCAGTGGGTTGAGCGGCTCTAACGAGAGAGAGAGAGAGAGAGAGAGAGAGCCTGAAGTATACAGAAGGGAGAATTACTACTGCGCACGTAGACTGTGTGGCCCGAATCGACGGTACCGAAATTAAACTTTCCTCTCGACGTCATACATCAACTCATCCCCGTATCCTTCCCAGCCTGTGATAATCCTCAAAATCGTATATAACCCATGTTGTATTTCCTTCGCAGTCCTTCGGCCTTCGCTGGCTCTCGCACATGTCGATCATCCAAATGGAATAAGAGCGATAAATAAAAAATTAAAAGCCGCATCATCGTGACAAAATATTGTCCGTTTCCCTATGAGAATTCCCATTACCGGTCGATAAACCTTTTCAAAAGTTTATCGTTCAATCGATCTGCAGTTGGTATCAGTGACGGAGATATAAGACACTGAGTAATAGAGTTTCTTCGTTATTTGGTACGACCCGGATTCTCCGGGTGTAGGTGGTGTGTACGCGCGGTCGCCGCCTAACTAAAACGCTCGATCGATTCTCTAATTCCCTTCGGCCAATCAGGCGGCCCCAGTCTCTCTCTCGCTTACCGCTTTCGTCTTCTCCTCTTGGAGGTTCTCCGTTGAGCTCTGTCTGTAGCTCGGGCGTCTATGCAACCCAATTCATCGGAGGAGCGATGCCGCTAATGGACTGGCGCAATCACCCTGGTCCGCTGCTATCGAGTCTCCATTCCATCTCCTACCCCAATAGCACACCCGGAACTACCCTCGCACCACCTTGCAATTCTACCGGCCGTCCAACTTAGCTCAGAGCCTGCTTCATCCTCGCTTGAGCTTGCCAGCTTTTCTTTACTATCTCCCTCACACGCATAACCCCAACAATCCTCCACTCCTCATCGTCTTCTACGACTTGCAAGCCCCGCTGTCTCACCCCGCGTCGATCGTGCCAACCGACGGGCGAACGTATTCTCGAGTCTCGTCGCGCACCCGTAACCAATTTAACTTTCGCCGACCCACGTTCGAAATTGCCACGGTTAATTCGTTACCTAGAGAAGTACGATTTTCGTCGGGTAATTTGTACCTTTGGACGTTTTTTTTTGTTCCTCGGAATGTTCTTCTCGGGCGAGGTTTCGATGGAGTCTTCTTATTAGGTTGCATTTCTCGTTAGGCTAACTAATTTAACTTTTAAAGCTTTTTTGTTGTTTTTTTTTTTTCAACGATTTTCAATTGCATTATTAGAGGTTTGGAAGATTCAACTGGGTTGTTCTGTCGGGGGTTGCTCTGGTCAAAGGCTCTCTGACTTACTGGTCGTTGGCTTCGGTAACGCTCGCTCGCTAAGCCGATACATTTATCAAGTGACCAGAGAGAAAGATAGGGAGAACGCTCCAACTCGTTGTACATGGGACTCGGTAATTCTAATAGATTGGCTTCGATGTTTCCTGCCATCCACCATAAATCACCCGGGTCTCTCGGTTCGCTCTTTTTCCTCTTTTTCCTCTTTATCTTCCAATCCTCCACCCTCTTCCTCCAGGCGACCTCCAATCGAGAATCACATCCGATAATTACAATTTCGAAAATTACTCACGAGAGTTCACGTCGGCTAAAGTTAACAAATTTACCAACCAAAAACTTACATTCTAATTTTGTAGACTCTTCGGTTCATGGTAGTTGAGTAACGATGATTGAAAAAACTGTCCACCAATCGGAAAAATAGTTTATTGGAATTAGACCACAGTAATTCGGGCAAAACCACCACTGACATAACAATAAAATAGAACTTCGCAACTATCATGGGTATGCACGTGAAGCAATGATTCCAGACAGTTAAGTTGTAACGTTTTTCGGTATTTTTACGATTCACCCATTCGGACATAGCTCTACCAAAGATAGTACAAAAAAAAACATTGCTAATGTCACAAGGAACGGGACAAGTAAATGAACCGAAATTGCTATTTTATCGTTTTGTTGTTAAACTAACATTAGTTACATTTTAAACGGTCTTCTTATTACCAAACTTCAAACTTTAAATTTACCACAGAAATTGATTCAGCGTTGATCGCTAGAATCTGGAGAGATTAAAACGAAGTAAAAATATGCGTACTGTTTCGTCATTATTTTTTTTTTGTACAAATCTACCTCTATGAGAAAGTATGCTCAACAATTTCGGCTTTCTCATAGAAAATGCTTTGTATAAAGTTGTTTATAATAAGGAAGCAATATGTAAGTTTCTACTTGGTATGCTTTTTTAACTAAAAAAAATACTTGACTGTGTCTTGACGTCGTCAAGAAATAATAACAAAAAGTTAAACTTCCTATCTGAATAGAGATCTGAACCCTTCTATCGATCCCCGCCAAGTTTAATACCGAACAATATTAAATTTACCTACACTAATCAAGAATTATTCAGCATAATATCGCGAACTTCGCAAAAATTGCAGCATTCAAGATCTTTTTGCTTCTCCATAGAGGAGGCTTTGTTTTCGTGAAACGTCGAAAAAAGTGGTCTAGAAAGTGTGCGTGCGTGCGTGCGCGCGCGCGCGCGTGTTTGTGTGTATGTGTGTGTGTGTTCCAGACACCGAAAATTGAATTTTCCATAACTCACGAACAGAACGATTTCACTCCTCTGTAATTGACGTGATTTGGAATGAAATGTATCAATGAATACAGATTTTATGGAATTTTCAATTTAAAAAAAAATGTCGTGATCGCTCTAATTTTCATAAAAGTTCGCCTATTGAGCTAAATAGTTCTTTATGAATAAAGACACGTTAAATTATGTTTGGTATTGAATTTCAGCGAAATCGGTAAAGCGGTTCCGACTTTATAGAACTTTCAATTTTGGGGGAAAAAAATTTTTTCTCTAAATCACGTCGAATCTTAACAAAATAACCGAACTGTTCTACAGTCGAAAAATATCATACAGCCCTCCTGCGTACAAAATTTGGTGATAATCTGTAAAACGGTTGGATCTTACGTTAATTTTTTTTTGAACTTACTGGATTCCGTAAATCATCAGAGATTAAGAATATAATTAAAGTAAAGCTGCAAAGTAGAACCTTGCACATTGCTTCCTCATTATTTTTCGATTTTTACAAAGCTACCTCTATGAGAAAGTCTATTAATCGATGTTGGCTTCCTCGTAGAGGAAGCTTTGTAAAAAGCGAAAAATGATGAGGAAGCAATCTGCAACGTTCTACTTTGCATCCTTATGTTAGAAAAAAAATTCGAAAAGCTATAAAATCAAAACTTTTGCATACATTCTGTAAAAAATTGGAAGAACCAAAGTCGAGCTGCTGCTTTGGTGCCAAACTCCAGTTCATATGTTCGAACGGTTCTCGAGTTAAAACTGATAAAAATTTCGGAAACACACACATATTTATACGGATATTTTGGTGTGCACGACTTTTCTCGATTATTTGGACCATTCTAAGTGACACAAGAGCTCGAAAAAACAAATTTTATGAAAACAAAGCTTCCTTATGAGGAATCAAAATTTTCATCCAGGTTGTCAAATATTTCCATAACATTTAAAAAACGCTTATAATAACATACTGACAATTGTTTATTACTCATGCACTCTATATTATAATTTCTATTGACAAATTATCCCGATTTTAACTATATGCGAGAAAAAAATATGTTATTATTATTCAAATAGTTTTTGTAGACACGCGGCATTGTTCGCTTCACCTCGCTCTATTTCCATTCTACTCTCAAATTGTCTTAGCCAATTTCTTGCAAAATTGCTGCCAAAAGTAAGGCAAAGGAGTTTTCGGAAGGTGGAGAAAAGTTGCCGGTGAGAGACTCGCCAGGCCTCCCTTATCTTACGTAACTAAGCCGCGAAGTGCGGGAGGGAACTGAGGGAAGGGGTGATAGGGTGCTGGGCACACACACACACACACACACACACACACAGCAGAGAGCGCGAGGGAAAGAGGAGCATTGGCGTTAGAGATTCGTAGGAAAGATAGTCGCAACGAGGCACAGTACAGGGTGGATCAATACGAGGGTTCTTACGTTGTTCCTATTCACTATCCTTCTCTCTCGGTCAAACTCCCACTTCTGTCGATTCATCTCTCTCCGTCTAATCCATCCATCCCTCTCTTTCTCGTCTTCGTCTTTCTCTCTGTCTCTCCGTCTGTCTTTCGTTAACTCGCATGTAGACACACCCTCCTCCATCCGGCTCACTTATTCTTTACCCCTGTCCATCTTTCTCGTTGATGACTCGTGAGGACGAAAAAAGGGGTGCAAGTGGAAAGGACGTAAAAGCGATCGTTATCCCAAATTTTTTGTTCAGCCTTTTTCCATCCTAAGGTGCTTTTCTCGCTTCTCACTAGAGGACTTGAACTTTTTCACCTCGAACTCGCTCGATCTTCGAGCACAACACTATACCGAAGAAAATGTAAAAAGCAATGCTGTGGGACACCTATTATTTTATTCGAAATTTTGTAACGTTCAGCCCAAAAAAATCTCACCCTCTGCTAGAAATTGATGCGTTGTATACCCAGTTGAACTAATCCGAGTGCGTAATATGTACCAAGAATTTTCTCAAGCATGGAAACAAAATAATCTTTGCTACAGAGAAATTACAACAACAAAAACAGACAGATAAGAAAGCAATATACTGTAGCATATATCTTCTGGCAACCACCAAAAACACCATCCTACAACTGGGCATGCCCTGAGAGTACGAGAGTAGCCTGTGTGTGTGTGCGTGTGTGTGTGTGCGCGTTATTGAGTGTGTGTATTGGTGTGTGAGACGGAGAATGCTCATCTTCTCTCTCACTCTCTCTATCTCTCTCTCTTGTTCTCTCTGTTTGTGCTTATCTCAGCCTGGCGCTCTTCTTGTCCCACTCACAATAGAAGTACGTGCACACGTTCACGTTTGCGCATTACTGAAGTGAGAGTGCGATAAGACGAACGTGCGGAAGATTTGACACGTGCGCCCTCGAAAGTTACGAAGGGCGCTGAAGAGGAAAAAAATAGTAGAAGTAAAGAAAAACTCAGATTGTGTATTGACGGTGACATTGTAGAGAGAGTTTGAACGTGTAATGAGAAAAGAAAGTAAGTTCGTAAGCTTGAGTGCAGTATATTTAAAAAAAAAAAAAGAGAGAAAGAGCGAGGGCGAGAGAAGGACGAGTCGTTAGAATCCACTGACGGGCACGTCCTGGTTGTAGGATCGGTGGTGCCGAAGAGGGAGGAGAGCGCATTGACGGCCGCAGCAGCAGCAAGCGCGAGCGAAACTCAAGCACAGGCAGTGGAGAATTTCGCTAGACTTTACACAGCCCTGAGACACGAGGACGCTAGGCCATTATGTCGTTATTGCGGCAGAAGCTACTCATCGCCGAGCAACCTGCGTCAGCACGTGAAAAACGTACATTCGAATTGGCCGCCACCGGACACGTGGCCTCAGTGCAACGTCTGTGGCAAGCGATGCAAGACCAAGCACTATCTGATCAATCATCAGCTACAGGCGCACGGGATTCATCAGCGTCCGAGCCTTAACAATCCGAACCAGCAACAGCCGCAGCAGCAGCAGCAGCAGCAGCACCAGTCCTCCCTACCCTGAGTCACGGCAGAAACCACCGGGTTCAAAACTCGCGAGAACAAAACCCGCGTTACCTTGTGCAACGACAAAAGGTCGTGAAATAATACTCGCGACAATTTTCATTCGACAAAGCAGTGTGACGCTGAAAGATCTTTTTTGTAACCTTACGTATACCGTATGACCGTCGCGATTTTCATTTGTTCATAATTCAGGAGATTTAAGGGCGGATATTCAATCGTGTTTTTTATCTTCAGATTAAACTCAAGTTTGGATTTGAACGATGAGTTCGAACTCTGGTTTGATTTGAAGATTCCAGAAATTGGACTTAGATTCTCCGTCGCGTGATTTAGCAGAGACTAGAATTAGCATTCTCGTGACAATGTAACAATAATCGTTACAGTAGAAGGATTGGACAATAGATTACAGGGACCCTTATTCATTGCCATCATCGCCGTACCATTATTGTCATCATTTTCTCCTTTCTCTCTTCTCTCGTACTATAATTTCCGCAAACAAAAACGAAAAAAAGCAAAAGCCCAAAAGTTGAGGGCCATTGCGTTGGCGAGGTGCATGAGCGGTGGTGGCTGGTGGTAACGTTGGTCTGGTGGTGGTTGCAGATCACAGGCTCGATGAGGTGGAGGGCGGGGCGTACCACCACAGCCACTACAGCCATCACCAGCAGCTTCAGCACCAACTTCAGTTACAACAACAGCATCAGCGACAGGTGCTACTGCGGCAGATTAAAGACGAGGAACGTCACGAGGCGGAGATCACGACGACGACGACGGCGACGACTAGCGCTGTTACATCCGCCTGCTCGACTACGAGCAAATATCCGAGAAGCCAGCCGGACCTATGACAGCAGAGGATGTTGAGGGAACACCATCGCCAGCACGGCTACTCGTGTCCCCTCTGCTGCAGAACTCTCCACGACATCGCTGATATGAGAGCGCATCTGGATCACCACTATCCTCGGGACTCACCCACTTGTCCGGTCGTCAATTGCGCCAAAACTTTCTCACATCCGAACAGCGTGAGAAATCACATGCGCCTCAAGCATCCCCTTCAATGGGAACAGATTAAAACCCTCAGGTGGACCTACGTGTGATTGAGTCAGCAGCAATATTCCTAATAATACCTTTGCTCGACCTCACTAAAAAGGACCACCTAAAAGAGAGAAAGAGATGCCGGTTACTATGTATTTTGCGGAAAAAGGCGTAAGCGAGAGAGGAAGGTACATGATAGTCATTCGGGATTGATGATTTTCGTTTTCTTTAGAAAATAAAAATGCTTCTGTAAGGTGGGGGGAAGAAAAGGTCGCGTTTGACCCAAGTATATAAGGTAGAAGCGAGAATCGACTCGGAGAGTTTACGAACGAAATCCCTCACACAACGTTTTTCAGGTCCCAGACTTCCCAAAAAAAACAGCCCTCTGCCTCCCGGCAAACGCACATGTGTACATAGGCCGAAGAGTATATAAATAAGGAAAAGAGATAGAAGGATATATATATATATACAAAATAAAATATATATATATTATACATAAATATATTATTATTACCATTATATTATATAAATATTGTATACACGAGCGTCGATTTTGTATAAAGTATACGCAAGCAGTATTCCGAGTAGAACATCGTTCAAAAGCGATACAGAGCGATCGACGCCAAGTCGCAGATCACGCACGTAGCTCGATGATAAAGATTAATTAATGTGTTGGAAGGTATAAAGTATAAAAAAATGCAAAGAAAAACGTACTTTCAACTATGAAGGAGTAAAATTATGAATGAGAGAGGGAGAGAAGCGACAGTGGTAATAGACCACCGGTAATTTTTTTGTCGAGAAATTAAGAAACAATGTTCCTCCAAGCTGAGTAAGCCAGCCTTACGATTAAATAATGACGATGACGATTACGTAGCTTTAAGAAAATTTTCTAGCGAAACACGCGGTCGAATCCGCATATCGACGAGTATAGCTTGTAGCGTGCTCGCTACAATCCTCTACGATTGACTGGATAGTTAGCTTTCGCGGGGGTACGAATAGAGAATGATGCTGGAAGTAAAGGCAATTTGTCGTTCCTGCAGAATCCGCCAACACAATAGCAACTGTCGCAATTTTTAATTATACACACAATCCTATCTCTACACATAGTTAAATTCAACCCAACTCCATCTCTACAGAGATAACCACTCAACAGAAAACTGTCGCTAGCTAAATTCACACCGGCCATATTCTACACGGGCACAACCGTCATGAGCCATATATGAGTGATTCCACCGAAACTCAGTCAGTCAATTTTTTTTCTTCAAGAAGTTAAAAAAATCGGTTTTTATTATTTTTAAAACTTCATGAAATTTCAATACGATAGAATATAAATCTGTTAAGACATTAGAATTTTTAATTCTTATTTCAATTTTAATAATTTCTTTTCATTCAAACGGCTCAATATTGAGACCCTTTTATCGTACATACATTTCTGAAAAATGAAAATGTGTGAAATTTCATGTTCTTCAAAAAAAATTCATACATATTTATACGTGAACATTTTAGCTCGAATTAACTTAAATTTTCCAAAAAATTATCGGTTTTGGTACTTGAGGACTTAAAAATTATCGAGTATTTCTCGATTGTTTCGTCGCGTAGACACGATTGAGATAAGCTTTGGTTACAAAAATCCTGAGCGCATAGCGCGAGAATTTTGCTTGCGAAAGTGTCGCAAGCAAATTTCACGACGACAATACTCTACACAGCGCCGATTTTATACCGTCACCAGCTCACATCCAATTACAGTTTGCTACTTAGAATGCTCAAACGGGGTACGTTAATTGGATGAAAGTTGCAACGATATAAAGTCGAGAATGTGTTGAACCAAGGCTGTGGTGAATTTGGTTAGGTCCAAGTGTGGAATAGTCTGATTATGTAGAGTATTAAAACTGTGAATTTCGTCCGTAACATTTGTGCTGTCAAGAGATTGTGTTTGCGTAGAGATCCAGTCGCGTTGAATTTGGGCATGTGTAGAATTAATGTTGTAGAGAATCAAGCATCGCGACGATTCCTGTTGAGTTGACTCGAGCCATGTGTAGAATTACCGTAAAGCAGAGTGAATGATGTGTAGAATCGGGTTCTATAGAGACGACGTATTTCCGGAGGGAAGTGCATTCAAATCAACGGAGAGCCGACAGCAAAGCGCCTAAGCCTTATTTTTCTACAGTCTTGCGTTTTCGTTGCTCGGGCCAAGAATAAAAAACGATATTGTACAATTGTAACAGGCGTGAGAGTTAATTGATTGTACGAATAAAACAATGCATGAACGTCGAAGTGAGCACCGAAATAATATAAGAGAAAAAAAACAAATAAGCATTATACTATTATAATGTATACGAAACGTTGGTCGCACCAGTGGCATATGCTAGTCCCTATAATATTTCGCGGCAGTTGAGACGAGACAATATGAAAAAGAAAAAAATAAATGATTGCGAGAAAAGGATTAGCCGAGTATTTTTTATTGAATTTGTATTACTTTTTTTTGTTTTTTGTTTTTTTTTTTTGGAATTCGCATAATTGGATGATGCCCCGTGTCATTCTTGCGATCGACGTGTCGCGCGTCAAAGCGATGTATAGAGGTATCGTAACCACTATTTTAGAGAGACGTTAGCCTATTATACGATACACGAGATGAGGTTCTACTACTTAAGTAACGCTTTGTACAATAAAAAGGTATTCAGTCAGAAGCCGAAATGAGTTTAAAAATTGGATCGTCAGTTCTTCGAGGAATCCTCCTATTTCCTTAAACTATACCATTACACACATTCAAACACTTTTCTCTATTCTCCGATCAATCCAAATCGCTCTCGCAACCGAGTTATCCAGAATCCATAAACCTGTAGTTAGAAGTTCGAGATAACCATAGTAACATGTTTGCTGACTTTGTTGTTTGTAATTGCAGTGGCTCGCCGCGGACTGGACATGATGAGAGTACGAGCGACGGATCCGAGGCCTTGTCCAAAGTGCGGCAAGATCTACAGATCGGCGCACACGTTGCGCACCCATCTTGAGGATAAGCACACGATCTGCCCGGGTTACAGATGTGTGTTATGCGGTACCGTTGCCAAATCCAGGAATTCTCTGCACTCGCACATGTCGCGTCAGCATCGTGGCATAAGTACGAAGGACTTGCCGGTGTTGCCAATGCCGAGTCCGTTCGATCCGGAACTGGCCTCGAGACTTCTAGCGAAAGCGGGTGTCAAGGTGAGCCCCGCAGAGTTGAGAGCGCGAGCGAGTCCCACGGGACCTAGGAGAAGCGACATGCGACTGGAGATGCCAAGAGGAGGAGCACCATCCGAAGCAGGAAGTTCCGTTTGCGGTGGCGACGATCCCGAGGACTTGACGCTACCGTTTAGTCTGAGGTACGGCTCGCCAACACCGAACAACAACACGGTTATCACCAAAGTCTCGCACAACAGCAAAGCAGCTGCGACCGCAATAGCCGCGAAATCTCTCGAGTCGATGATGCACTCGAGTAATCGAGAACCGAATATGGCACCCCTACATCCACCGGGTCATCCTGGTTATCACAATAGCGCAACAGGTTCGGCGATAATCGACACGTACATTCAATTCATGGCAGAAAATTCGGGTCTCTCGGGGCTCATGGGACTCAGTCCTGAACAGGCCGCGGCTGTAGCTGCGACGCATGCCGCTAAAATGGCTCATATGAGTAGCGCGATGGACAAACTCGGTAATCGTGGAATCGACGATTATCCGATGATCGGTCGCGACGAGGGGAGAGGACCCGGAGTCGTTCATGAGGATCGTCACGGCAGCGCCGGTGGACAGAACGCCAAGGACGACGACGAGGTCGATTCTTCAGGTGGCGAGGACGATGACTTTAGTGAAAATGAAGAACCCGAAGCTGTCAAGGCCGAGTGACCGCAATGAGAAAGGAGAATATAAGAGAAAGAAGCAAAGATCAAGCCGAAGACGATAAAAGAATCAATCCATCCACTACCTCAGATAATACTATATTTTTCAATAAATACGTGACACGTTTTGAACACACACACACATACACACTCATAAATACATAGTGAGTGCGTCGATGCAGGGATAAGATTATCGTTAAACGTATCAAGTTACGAAGGAAGAATGATCTCCGATTCCTGTTAATGGGATTGAAAATGGCCCCAAATAACCCCATCAAGACTACCGCCCCAACCCAACCCCCGATACAAACCAGACCTCTAATAATACCAATCCCAAATGAATATTCCATCCGTCTACCTCAGTGCACATAATAGAACGATAGATCGTAGAAAATAGTGAAAGAAGAGAAGATACGAAGACAACGTAACGAAGAGAGTCACACGACGATAACACGAAGATGATGAAGAAAACGAAGAGCCACAACGGAAAGTTGCGATGACCGCAGGTTTAGGTACTTTAGATCGAGATTAAGAATCGTAAGGCAAGGAAATTCATCACCGTCCTTTAGTTTCGTGCCTAGCCCGGAACGATTCTGAAAAGAAAAAAAAAAAAATCAACGATTATCCGTTTGTCGTTTTTCTACCGGATCGATATCGTAACCCGCTCGCGAGGCACGTAGTGACGAAAGGCGACACCGCGAGATTTACGTGTATGTGTCGTTAAATCGCACCATACACGAATCCTAAACCGTGACGGTGAAACTGTTTTTAAATTTTTTTTTTCTTTTTTGTCGGTTTTTAATTCACTCGAAACATAAACGGCGCCTTTCGGCCACTCGCGACGAAGAGAATATTATTATTATTATTATTATATTATATATATGAATGTTGAGGAAAAATATATATTGCCTAGATTTGTAGTGAAGTTGGGTATACTGCAGGCACGTACGTACGACAATTAAAGAGAAATACGTATACGCGTAGAGCTAGGATTGGCTTTGCTTCTATTCAGAGATGCATTTGTCACGAGTACACACGTACATACGCAAAACATGCAATAACGCTGAAAAAAAACGCGCTTGGAGCGACAAATGAAAAGTCGCGTACAGAGATTATTGCGTGCGCAAAATCGTACGCGATTAATATGTCGATGCGTGCAATTCGGCTCGCATGAACGAAGCAAAAGAGAGATTTTCGCGTTGTGAATTTGAAGAGAAACTCGAAGGTTCTTAACGCCTGCGTTCCGATTGGAGGGCAGACGTTCAACGAAACAACTGAGAGATGACGAGAGAAATCAAAAGTCGAGTAAATATAAAGAAATCATCCTCCTTTTCAGCGTAATTCAAAAGCCCCATCACTCCCCTTCGAAATTCTTGGCGTTATTCGCTTTGTGTGGTTTATTGATTGTCGTTGACTGACTAACCGCTTATTAACAGATACAAGTTTTTCTTTTTTTTTTGTTGTCATTTCTTCTCTGAGAGAACATTTTTTTAGCCCTTTCGCTTAAACGAAATTATTATCATCATTTCCCCTCCCTAATTGTTTTGAAACTACGGACGTGAATATTCTTGCCATATATAAATACGTTGCACGCAATTTTCAATTGCTCGCGCGACGACGTACTTCGAAGTGGCCGACTATATCAGTTTACCGTTCAATGTGGCATTCAAAGTTTTATTCCCCGACAAATTCTAACAATTCGTCGGAGACAAACACTTTGAACTCGCGTTGAGCGATTTTGAACTCTGGCGACTTTTCGTAGTTGTGAAATGGTTCCTACTAATAATACATACGCGAGCTAAAATTCAATAACATTAACTCGTAGACTAGAGAGAAATGAAAGCGGAGGAAATGTGGAGTAGCTGTTATTACACCGCTAAAATTACGCGTATAGACGGGGAGAAACACTGTAGCAATACACGTGTATGCGTGAAAGCGTGAGAATGTACGAGACGACTAAGAGTGCATGATGAGAGCAAAGAAAAACGAAAATAACGTTTAACTAAATGTCGGAGGGAGAGAGGGAGAGTGATAGGATTAGAGTGAAGATATAAATTCGTAGTCTAGATTCTACACGTAGGATAGGTTGTACACAATACTCCGAGTATACTAACTGTAGAATTAAGTGACGTTAGTATAAATACTGACAGGGATGACGCGCAGCGACTTCTATTTCTGTTTTATTAATGTTTATTTTGTTTCGTTTTAGATCGTGAATGACAAATTTTAAATGTGACAAACGCGCTTGGTCGTGTTTTGTCAATCATTTTTTCTTTTTGAAGTTCATGAAAGACGTTGTGAGGCTCCCGTGACTGTGGATGACAGGATAATCCGAGATATCTTGAAATTAGGGAAAACCTCAAAGCGATTTACGGACACTACTGTTTTCGCAAATCCGTAGAGTGATTGTTTCGATTGTTTGTTCAATTTTGTTTCAATATTGTAATTAGCTTATGTGTATAGTATGAAAAAATACGTACGTACAACAGTATACGAGAGTCCCGTGTTTTAAATAATTACATATATATACATATTTAGGGTGCGTATACGAATAAAAATTATAATTGATAGATCAGTGAATTGCGTCCACAGCGCGAGCGAGCGATGTGAGAGAAATACATAAAATTGGAGATACAGGGACCGGATATTAATAATCGGGGCGAGAAAAAAGCATAGCAAAAGGGAAATTTGCGGAAAGAGAAAGGGAAATTAGCAGAAAGGAAAGGTCGCGATCGATCGAGGCATTTGTGAAACATTAAAATCCAGGTCTATAATCGGTACAAAGAAACCACTTCTTGCCTTGAAGCTCTCTATACCTATAATAAATATCGAATTGAGACAGAGTAAAAAATGATTAAAAGTAAAATGAACAAATAGATACATAAAGCAAGAAATTTATAAGTAATAAGAAAATCTACTTAAGGAGACTTTTTTTTTCCAATAACATAGATGAGAACAAAAGAAAATTTTCCAAAGTACAAATTTTCATCATTAATATTGGGAGGATGCGGATCTAGAGAGAACAAAACAGCGAGATTTGCAGTCTTCGCTGCGGTAATTTGTGAAAAAAAAATTGATTAGTCGAGTTGCAGTCGGAAAGAAAACGATTCAATGAGAATCGGATTCAATACTTGAAAAAATCAATAAGCAAAACATCCTTCAGTGCCATAGTGTTCTCTGATTGTTGACTCGTTGGTTAGACTGTACGTGTCTGTTTTCGTTTCTGATATTATACAAAAAGAATAACACATTACATAACAAAAATTACATACGCGACAAACTTATGCATTTAAAAAAAATACACGATCTCGCCAACACATCGAAGATCTTTTATTTTTGAGTTTAAACCGAGGTTTGGCTGCATCAATTGAAATAATACATATTGAATGGATCAAGATTCAATCAACGACGTGGCGCAGGGCGTAATGCAAGTGGCAATTGGCATTGGGTATTTCTAAGGGTGAACGGGATTTCATGCGCGCACTTTAACCCAAACAGAGATTCGAGTCAAACGTCCCCTCATCGTCAGCGATAATAGTTTTCTACTATACAGTATTTATATAGCTATATGTATACACACAGAGCCCAATTAGTCCATATATATTCGTACATAACTATTATGTACACATAGATATGTATATATATATATATATATATATGCATATATATATATTTTTACACAAGATATGTGACAAGTCGAAGAAACTCACCACCCCCTTAAATCCCTCTGACCATTGCCCTGCGCCGCACCACTAACTTATAATAGTCCGCAATAGTCAACTTCTTCAATTATTATACGACCAACTACAGTATTGCAATAGTTTAATATAAAAGAAAATCGTGCAAGCAGTCAGTTCGGATTTCTCGCTGTTATTTCAAGATTAAATTGAAATGGCATAGGGCAATCGCAGTGGCTGCTGTCTCAGGTACTTATTACAAAATAAAAATGATTTAAAAAACATGCACGATCGTAAATACATTATTATTCATAAATGTAATAACAAACTCAGGAAAACTGAAGCAGGCAGGCCGTGATATACTATTAAATACTTAATAGCAACTACTACTACGATTATACACATGTAAAACTTCATGATTTTACGTTTATTATAGATGAGACCCAATCGCGTTTCATCTTTGTTTTTATTTGTCTTTTCTTTCTTAGTTTCTCCGATTGTTGAATCGCGTTTGATACGAGATTTGTACACGCGTCGATACGAAAATTACTCAGACGATACAGTACATGAGGTGGAAAAAACGCGATTAATGATTAAATTGATAGAGACGAGACGAAGCGCCGCGACGACGAAATAAAAAAAACAAACCACCAATAGCTACCTCCATTATACTATTAAAAATATATCAGTCTTCTTGCGTAATATTATTATAAATACTTACCGATAATAATACGTATATAAATTTACACATATACACCAGATCACCGAGGCGAAAACGTAGTGATATCCGAAACGGGGTAAAAAAGGAAAAAGGAACGAGAGAAAGAGCCGTGATTCACTTATGTATATTGATATAAATCTCGCGGCTCATCGCACGCATAATAATGTACATTTAAAACATATTTACAAGTTATACATATACCAATACGCGAGATGTACTTCCACTGCTTAGTTTTTAAGGGTCGCATCCATCGCGTTACGGCCGGGCGAGCACTAGCGTGTGAATAAATAAACGATTGAAGCATTTGAATCGAAGAATTATGATTGTAAAAAAAAAAATCTTAACAAAAACTTCACTGCCAACGTCTCATGGAGCTCGGCCGTTTCGTGACAATTAACAGTGCTGAATTCCAAATCGACAATGCAATACGAATGTACTTACACTGGACGTACGAACGTACGAAGAGAACGGTAGATAATTTGTTCATCAACGAGTTATTTCAGAATAATTAGCATGACAGACCGTCGTCGAGTGGCAAATCCTTACCGAGATAACATGCATGAAAATATGAATGTAAGCAAAAGTCAACGAGAGCGACGTGTGAAAGATTGTCTCAATGACTCGGAACAAAAGTCCGTTATACATTACGTACATGTTCCCGCCGTGTACATAGTGCATATTGCATAAAAAAATAATACACCCGATACAACCCTCCCAATTCCCACCCCCCCACTCACGTGATATTTACAGAAAACATAATCAGGGACGCGTCATAACCAATAGGTATATTATATACGTATAGATAGTTTCCTAGTGATAGAGATAGCGTGAAAAAAAAACGATAAAATGTTAAGCATTAAATCCGTTAGTTCATAACTTATTGTCAACTTCTTTTCCTTTCGTTTTATTTCTCTTTTCCTTTCCTATCTAAATTATCATCACCGCGCGGAATAAAAGCCCCAGGGAGAACAAACACGAGGCGGATTTATTTTTATTTTTTTCTTCATTTTCATTTAATGTTCATTTTTCGTTCTATTCGTTTCGTTAACTCGCGTATTACGGGGCAACGTAACACAACGTGCAATTTCGACGTGGCGACTATGTGTGAGATTGAGGTCGATGTCTCAGTTGTTGACCATTGTACCATTAATCGACAGTGAGTTCTTTGGCTGTAGCGAAATCTACAGTATGACGACACAATTTTCGATTACTTGTACACTGAACGTTGACTGTGATATTCACCTTATATCGCGAGAATGAAATACGGTTGTTTGCAATGAATTGCGTTCAACCTCGGCCGTCAATGTACGGTCACTACTTATTAAGGTGCTTCAGAATAATTGTTACGTTACGTTTAATTACACGTCACTTGATAAGATTACAATCATTGATTATTATTATTATTATCATTAATATTATTATTATTATTACGAGTACGATTTCACGATACTGATTTAATCTCATCCTCTCTTTGTTCAACGGTGCACGAAAACCGCATTTTTACAAAACTTTCCCTTCTTCTTTATTTCTTGTAAATATTCATACAACCTATTTATCTATCGTCATCTCTTTCAGTGCTAAAAATCATTTTACTGTCAGAATAACGAACTTTTTTTCTATCCCATCTCCCTTCTTCTATTCCCAATTTCGAACGTTTTACTTTTTTATGATCCCTCGCACGTACTACTCGTTAATACTTATGTTCGTCCTTTAATAATTCTATTTTTGCCATTTTTTTAACATGTAAGCCATCCAACTTGCCAATACGAATACAATAAATGTGTTAGAAAATTGAGATATTATCCTTTACGTTATTTGCATTAATTTGCTTTTTTCCCACTTCCTTATACGTTTTTCGCTTAACGGTAAGTTAATGTTTTGTTTTTCGTTAATAATTTTTTACTTTTCTTCGTCGTACTACGTATAACGAGAACTGCGCTGTTTCTACCCTAATTAGCCACTCTACATTAATAAAGCAAAAGAGAGAGAGAGAGAGAAACAAATGTATACTACAAACAACTGGCGCAGTTTTGCGTCTTAATTATACGAGATCAATATATATATAGATATGGAAACAACATATTTATTAAAATACTTATAAGTGAGGGTTACTTATTTGTTAATGTTTTATGTATCCATGAAGCGGTTGGATCGATATGATGACTAGATTAAAATAATATTAGTTAATTATGTATAATGCGGACGTAAGAGGAGAACGGAGGAGAGACTCTCGTCGGATTCGGATAAATTGTCACAATTCGACACTGCGTCGATAGGCGTCTAAAAAGCTTTTGTGAGCGTAGCGGTGGTGAGTGTACGGTTGCGCGTGGAGCTTCAATCGATTCGACGCCCAACCAACCCCGCACTTTTCACGTACAGTATACGGTCAAATTTTCATCCGTCCGAATTCGAGACGTAAATAAATATATAGACATATACGTATTTACCTTATGGTACGAGAACTTTCCAACGATGTTCTTCCTGTAGAATTGATTATTAGGCTTTGCAACGATCATACAAGATCGGGGAGCTAAGTGTGTTGCGGGGCTCGGTGCCTTTTTGCGGCCTGTTTGTACGCGAATCCGCACCGCGCTAGTTCGCTCTCAACCTCGTCCTATTTTTCAAAATATAAATTGTCAAAATTGACACTAATAATAACATGACTCGGTCCATTTCAAATAATTAGGCGAGACGAGAGTGAACTTTGTAGGTACAGCAGGCGATCACAGTTCCTATTTTGCTCCCCACATTAAATAGCGTATTAAGACATCACGTATACATATATTAATGAATAAAACATGGAAATAAAAAAGAGATGCAAAACCCTGAAATAAAAAAGTATATTAACGACACGCTACATTGTGTATACACGAAATATGAAAACCTGACGAGTATACAAAAAAAATCGATAAGAGACTAGAATCTATATTATATATATATATATAAATATACATGAATATATATTCTATATTCTGTATATGGATAAATAATAACAGCGGAATATTAGAGCAACGGCTATGTCTAGCAAGAGTACATAAACGTAAAGGTTATACTTTGGTATATATCTACCTTAGAATAGGATATTGATTGTAATAGTCACACGCGATTAACTTTTTATAGACAACTCTGAAGTAACACTGTCAGAGGGATTTAGGGACATTTTCCATCAATCATTTGGATTCTACTGAAATAAAAATGCCAATACTTTTTTATCCTTCCTTTCGACGAACGCATATTCGTCCAACTTTTCCTCGAACAATGAATGAATAAATACAAGTATATCTCGTCTCGCTTTCGACGGCATTGCGTTTAATTATTAATTGTTGGACACGTTCAATTGATTTAGGTATGTGCGGTTTTTGTAGACTGTCCTTTGTATATAATTAATATTTATAGTGTAGAATGATTACAATAAACAGCGAAAATGAGGATATGCATTATATCAATTTCCTTCGCATTACTTAAATAAAAGAGCCGCATAGTAACGAAGAACGCAATTCTCATATGTATTATTCGATAACTCATCTTTCTTTTTATTACATTTTGTTGAATTTGTCGGGTATTCGTGTTATTTTACAAATACTTAAAAGAGAAACTGTACATCTGAAATCTGATCGATAAATGAAGGATTTCACCGCATCGACCAAAGCATTTTACCGTAATTAAATGTTTACTTACAAAAATCAAAGTGAATAACTGTAGATAAATCGAAAGAAAATACATAGCTATTAGGGTGCGTTAGAAATAGTTTATTTTTTACTTGTGACACGAGAAAACTATAGTTTGGACCGTAGTATTGTTATTCGTAGAAGGAAAGCATCATGTGATCTTTTAAAAGGTGCCGCAACGCCCTTTTATATTTTCCATCAGTTTAATTCACGTAGAGAACCGAATTTAACGTTTGAAGGGACACCATTATTTTTCTAAACAATACATTTAGACGTTCTAAAGAATACGCTTCGATGCGCTTAGGTTCAGTTAAAAAAGTGCATGTTTTTTTTTCAATTTATATGATCAACTCACCTAAGTACAAATTTGAAATGATTCCCTTTCTTTAGGTTGAACCCGAAGGATTTTTGTTACTTTTGTATCTAATCTTCTTTAAAAACTTAGTGAGCTTATTCGCTCGCTTCACTCGGGCCGCAAATCTCACTCTCGGCCGAATCGGCAACTTTCGACTCTAGTCGCACAATGTACTTCTCCACTGCATCCAGGATTGCTCCACTCATCCTAGAATTCACTCTTCGATAGACGAAATAAGACATGAAACACTAAAATTTGTTTACCGGTTTGATCTAAAAGTTACGATGGGTAAAAAATGTTACTGTTTTCCTCACACCATTTTGGTGCACTGTATGTCTTTGCAAAATTGCACAACTATCATGCTTGATTCGTACTTAATGAGGTTTGAATGTAAAATTTTTAAAGAGGGTATCATTCACACAATTTTGTTGTCTTAGGACTTTTTTCAGGTGACTCAGGCCTCTTCGATGTTTTGAAGGATTTCGATATTAATTGATCATAAAATTCAGATCAAGTAACTAAGCAAATGTCGATACTCGTTACATTTGTATCGAATAACTTAGAAACTTTCGATAATAGTTACAGTTGTATCGAGTAATCAAACAAATGTCGGTACTCGCTGAATTTGTATCGAGTAACTAAGAAAATTTCGATAATCGTTGCAGTTGTATCGACTAACCAACCAAATGTCAGTACTCGTTGAATTCGTATCGAGTAACTGAGGAAATTTTGATACTCGTTACATTCATATCGAGGTACTGACGAAAATTCTGTTTTTTATTACAGATGTAACGAGCCACTGAACTTTTGAGTTACTAGGTACAAACTGGTAAGGTAGCTACAGTTACTGCGCTAGGTATGTGAGAGATTTATCGGCTGTTAGCGGCCAAGAGGAATATTTTAGATATTCATTTATACGTTTCGACCCTGGTCCTCTTCAGTAAATATTTATCTTGCTACAAACAAGTTTAGTTATTATAAATAAATTAATATTAATTATCACAAGTTGAATAATAATGATTTTGTATATGTATGCGAAACTTACATGGGCTTATTATTATATTTGTATGTATCTAATTTAAATTCTGTGTGTTTATATTATGGGTCTATGTGTTATTCTAAATTTCGTATGCCGATAAATCTCTCACATATCACAACTTGGCCGCAACAATATCAACATCAAGTTACTGCGCTAGTTCTGTAACGACGTAACGAGAAAAATCCGATGCCGGGTTACATCCGTCGCATCCGTCGCAACAACGCCCGAAAACGAATTTTGTAATCTTTGATTGGTTTCATTTAAACCAGTTTCATAGGGTTTGCCTCTGAGTCAGATCCGAAGCCCATTCCTTGAAGGATTGGCCTTCATTACACTGTTAAAAATATTTTGAGAATTCATATATGAACTTAATATTCTGTAGATTTAATACACCCGTGTAGGACATTGAATTTAATATTCGAAAGATAATGAAAACGAAAAGGTAAAGAGTAACACAACTTTTGTAACGAATTAGCACACTGACGATCAATTTTCGTATACTGTGCATCAATTAATACGACTCTGCACATTTTTTTTCTGATTTTTTATTCTATTCGTTTCGAAAATGAGTTTTTCTCTTCAAGTTTATATGGCATAGAAAATTAAATTCCGGCGAAAGAGAATGTTATATTTTTTGTGGCATCTGAAAAAGCCATTGTCTCGCAATGAACGGGGAAAATATTTTTTTCTTTCAGTGCGACACTTTTTATTTTGATGTAGATCTTACAACGATTAAGCTAAATAGCTTGTCATAACTGTAGATACATTCAATGTTGTTTAGTCACAAATTTGGAAGAAATCGGTAAGGAGGTTCGAATATTACGGGATTCTTTTTCCTTAATGTAAGTTTTTGCAAAACTTCCGCAAGAAAGTAAAAAATCTCGAAGTAAATGGAAAAATCGCGATAATTGAATAATTTCAGAAAACCTCCAAGTAACCCCTCGAAAAAACTAAAAAATGATAAGATATCCTTCACATTGTCCTCAATATTAGGAAAATTGTAGCCAAGTTGACAGATGACGTACCGTTGTTTATTAATTGGAGAGATCACTCAAATATATGTTTTGCATTGAATATTTTAGGAATTTTTTTTTTTTTTTTATAACAGGCATTCCACTGGGTTTCGACCTGGGTCTGACTCTTAACTCTTCTGATTGGGTTTAATTATTCACATGAATGACAAATTTAAAAGGCAATGATTCCTTTATTTTTACATTTTACACTATCTGCAATTCATCAAATCAAATTATGAGACAAACAACTGTCAAACACGATGTCATATTTTTTTGTCCTTTAAAAGAAAAATTGTTAAATTAGAAAAGATAGTAACTGCACTGTTGTTTTTTTATCTTCAAAATTTCTTTATATTTTCGCCAATGTATGTTATGGAGCATTCCATGGTATTCACAAACCATAAAATCCGACCAACTCTGATCGTCTTCTATTTTTTTTATGTCATTGATCACGTCGAACGAAGTATCTGTGGGCTTATCAGGATTTGAGTGTTAGATGTGTTTCATTCATAAAATAAGAAATGAAGAAAATTAACACAAAATCTAACATCAAATGGCAGAATCACATGGACAAAAATGAGCCTGTCATTATTAGCGTAACTAAACACAGTTTACGGTAAACATGTTTTCAAACTTTTATTGTTAATTTATTTCAGGATCTCCAACCTAATAAATGCTATTTTTCACGACTTCCACCCCTCCGTTACAAAAAACTAAGAAAATACTCCATTAAATACCCAACATCTTAAGCCCAAGTCCACGATGGAGAAATTATTTCTTCAATCTTCTTTAGGTTTGTTTTTCAAACGATATTTTGTTATTTCTCATTTACATGAATCCTTCGCTATTTTGATACTTTACTTCACCACTAATTTGATGTGATAATTCTATATTTTAAAAAGACGAAGGATCCCGCTTACTTTCATTGCTGTAATTGGCTAAGCTGGAAGGACAACCGGTCGCATATTTACCATAATAGATCAGTTATTCGGATTTCAATATACAAAAACTGAGACAGAAAATTCATGCAACTGAGAAGAAAGAAACCACTAAGTGAACACTCAAGGTAAGTTTTCTGTATTATTAAGTCTCAGAAAATGGGCAAATAATTTCACATAAATAACCACAAACCAGTGTTGTGGTGATTTTCCGTAACGGAAGCAGAGCGGCGGTAATTAGTGAAATTTTGCACTTTTTATGTTACAGGCGTTAAAAAAATGTATGTATTAATAAAAAATCGGAATATTTTTCCCGTTAACGGTGCTGAATCACACGAATACTGACCTAGTCATTTTTTACGATATCGAGTTTCAAAGAGAATTCATTTCCTTTGTTGAATGTGGAGCTAAATAATCTCTGAGGACGCATCTTTTAATATAAAACTCTGATGTTATCGGGACCCGTATATTTAACATTCACATTGACAATTGACATTGTTCAACAAATGAAAATAGTTTCTCATAAGGATCTATAGGAATTTCGGGTCATCTTATGTTGTCGGTTGTTTTAGAAATTAGATGAAGTATCTTGTAGAATTCTTCTCGCAGCCTGTGCATTTTATCTTGCATAAATTCTGGTGTCTACTCCTTTTATTTACTGTTTACTGTAAATTAACTTTTTGAATTAATACAATACAAAAATGTATTTAACACATGAATTCGCTCTATTTTTTCATGACGTTATTATTTTTTAAAAAACATCGAATTAGATGAAAAATATTTTTTTAGATAAAAAATGGAACCACAAGTATTAAAAGGGATGGGGCCATCTCACAAAAAAACGCTCGCAACAAAAAAACTTAGTTTTTTTAGTGGCGAGCGTTATATAATACTAGGGTGCTATTGTGGCTTGCGCGCTCGCTTGAGGAACACAGAAAAATTCTAGGGACACAGAAAAATTTTGTCTTTGAGGTCTCACACGTCATCCTGAGCTTTCGAGCTTTGGGGTCCATTGAGGGACTTAGAACAATCCGGGCCAGGGCCTGATGTTGGACTTAGAATAATCCGGACTTGGGGTCTCACAGACACCCTTGAATTTTTCCCTGAATTAAGTCCCTCGATTCTTGACACGGCGGCGAAACTTTTATATAATATAGAGAGATATACATATTAGATTTCTTGTAATTATCAAATCTAATATATAATAAATCTAATATATTAGCCACGTAAAATCCCTTGGTAGATGTTTCTTTACAAAGATATTGGCGTGTCAGCGACTAGCTCGCGTACGTAGTCCATTAAAGTAAAGACGAGAGAAAAACATGCCTGCAAGTTTCATCAGCGTGAAGGGGTGTGGTATGGTCCGGAAGAGAACTCGAAGGGCGGGGGTCCAGGGGTAAAACTCCGGTGGAGACTTTGGAAGGCAATGCCCCCCCGATATAAAGAAAAATAATATCTGCGCGAGAGGGCGGTGGTATCGGGCGAAAAGGGGTATTTTATGGTGGGAAGGCTTGAAGAACTCCATTATATAAAAAAACAGTATTTAAGAGTACTACACATAAAGACCTTGAAATGAAAATATAGATAACTGCGTATTAGTGCATTGCGTTGTCAGATGCTCCGAATCAATACGAACAAAGATGTTAGATAAAATGAGGCGTAACGTAAGTCGAGATAGTGACAAATGCGTTCGACGAAAAAAGTCAATTGCTTTTTTCTCAAAACTATTTAAATGGAATATGTACGAAAGGGAGTCGCTGTTACACCAAATCTTGTGTAGAGAGATATCTACATTTGTTGAAAATCTACCGATGGGGTTAACTTAGCTTATATGTTGGATTTGGCTTATAATATTTTTTAACGGATTTTCGTGGCTGGAATACATCGTTTTCGATGCTTGGAAAACAATTTCATTTTCGTAAAAGAACATCTATGTCTTTAATAAGGTAAATGTTTACATTTCCGACATCTATCAGGTTCCCGATCTGAATATTACATTTGCGACATCGCGCATAAAAAAATATAGTGTGAAAAAAAAATTAAGAATAGTATCGAATTGAAAGTATGCGGAGCATGTCGTATACGATGAAGATGAACTCCTATTCGAGTATTAAAAGTATGAAATGAGTATACGAAAAAATATTCGCGTATCGAATGTTATAAATTAATAATATCAGTTTTAACTTGACATTTATTGATTTTGGAATCAAATTAAAAAATACTCGAATAATTTTTGGGATACTCATTTCATACTTGCCATACGCCTCGTACTTTTCATTTGAATACTATTCTTAACACCGTTTTCATACTTAGTTTTTGTGCGGGATAATAAACGTCATTTAAACAATAAATATTCACCGGCTCATTACGCTGTATTCAATTCTCATTTAAATTGTCTTTGATTCTATGAGTTCATTTACACTTTTCGGTAGATAACAGAAAATACAAAGACTCATGTCCGTGTCCTATCTGTCGTCCAGCTGTACCCAATGCCGGTCAGGTGGGATCCCTATTACCGACCATTTCTTCAATAGCATATTAGATAGATAGCACTTATCGGTAACATAAACAGTAACAATTAATCACTGGAGAACAAATCTAATTTCCATTTTAAATAAATATGTCTAAAGAAAACGACTTTTCTCAAAAATGATCTTGCAATAATATAAGCTGGTGAGACGAGACCGTTGCACGTCCTGTGTGGAGAAACTGCATCTGTAGTTTGTTCGGTTTATTTATTTAATTATTTATTTAATGACCAGCCTAATAGGATTTTATTTAATCGAAATAAATTTTATTTCATCTAAATAGAATTTCATCTGATTGAAATAAATTCTATCTGATTTGAATAAAATTTTATTCGTTTCAAATACACCCTATAATCGATTTAAATAAGCCCGTCACATCCATTTCTCTGGGTGTAAGTCCCTTAATTGACCTCCAAGTCTAAATTTTTCTAAGTCCCTCGATTTGGGTTGCTAGGTTACCGAGCTCACGAACCACAATAACCCCTAGTTAATAATATGATAGATGTTTTAATAGTGGACAGTGAGTTGAATTCACCGTGGTCGGTAATAAAAACGAGCAAGTTTTTTACGGTATCCAATTTTCGACTATATCAAATTAAAAGCAAAAAAAATTATTAAGTTTGATTTTTTTTCGGAATCGGTAAATTCAAAATTTGACTATGACAAATCGTTATGAGTGAGTGTTTTTTTTTGCGTGGAATGATTTCACCCCGAGATATATCTAATATCGAAGAGGCCGACATATCTTGACCTCGATTTTGAAGAGGCTCCGATTATGAAGTGTAGCAGGAAATATTTAAAAACTGAGGTTAAATCAATCTATTGATATTTCGCATAGAAAATGTCGAGTACATAGCGAATATCTGAATTTTTCGATTATGCTTCCGATCTCACCGTTCAATTTCTGTATTTGTGAATTCAATTTCGCTGTGAAGTGGCCGGTAATAGGAGCGTCGCTGGAAATGAGGACATTTACCTTATAGTATATTACGACACGAGGGCTGAAACCCTTTCTCGAAGAAGGTTTCGCCGAAGTTTCGCGCGTAGTGAAATGGCAGAAATTTCCTGACTTACTAAAGTTCAAACTTAGTCGAATTTATAGTCCCAAGTTTGAACTGAAGTTCGAACTTAATTTTGATCTTAAGTTCGAACTTGGGACTATAAATTCGACCCTTAGTACATTTTTTTTCATGCAGGCGTGCTTTCGGAATCTTATTGAGGATTTTCATGACATATTTAAGAACCTTGATTCTCAAATATATTTGGGCTCTTAAGAGTATGGAGAGTTCTTAGTTCGAGTTCTGAATTGGAAATTCCATAGAAAAACCAGAAACCTCTTGTGAAGCCCCGATTCAACAGCTAGTTATTGGATAAGTCATTTCAAGCAACGCCCCGTAATTGATAAACTTGAGTGCCGAATTCAGCTCAATTGTTCAAATCTCTCTCCAGATGTAGTGGTTTGAATTTCGTGAGCCCAGCTGCAGCACCCACGTTCATGGAAACATTTTTTTCAAATCACTTTCATGATATTTCAAATCATTTCGAAAACACTGTCACAAAAAATCGGGCAACAAACATTCGTAGAAAAAAAAGTTCCTTATCTGTGTGAAAGCTCAATTGCACAGCTAATGAAAGAACAGATCAACAAATGTTTTATTACACTCTATCGACTGAGGCTATTCAAGTCTAGCACAATTTTCTCTTTCAAGTAAAATCTAATAGTTGAGAATGATTTTAAAAGAGATACCAAAAGTATATCCATCCAATGTAACGCAAAAATGATAAATCTACCATTAACGAAAATGAAAAAAAGAACAAATGATTCTCCCCAATGAAAATTTAGCTATGTCAATAATTAATCGGAAATAATATAGATATAAAATTGACACAAGTCGGTAAGCGTATTAAATGACCATCCGTCGAAGCACCGACGCCGTTAAGAGCGCGTAGTACATAAAGTCATTCAACAGATGTCGCCAAAAGACTAATGTTGCATCTGGTGGATTGTTATTATTACATAGTATTATCATTATAAAGGCGAGCGAGGGGGAATCGTTGGATGGTACGCCTGTCGATAAAAGTTGGCAGAATTGTTAAGGCGGCAGAGGTGGGGAGCAAGGGGCTTACAATCTAAGCCGATAGCGAGTGGCCAGCTGCGAGCTGATGTTGAGTGAGTACGACATCGCGGTGCTCGAAGGAAACAGTCTTCGGAGCCGACGGCATTTAAAATATAAAAACAGCGAAAATTACCTTAAATCAACTTAATACGTGGCAGGTGTAAAATAAATTTAAAAATCAAATGTATCCACCGTATATAATTAAAAAATAATGTCGTGATATCGTCAAGGAAAAAAAAAGTAGCGAACATAAAGCGCGAGGGCGAAAATAATATCGACTAGCAATGTTCACACGAAAATTGAGTGATCGGTGAACGTAGAACATAGACGACGAGTTCTTACGCTGGGATATACTACAAATGCCGTAGTTCACGGGTGAACGTGAACACAAGCGTATGCGTATGTGTGCGCGCGCGTGGTGAGTGAGTGAGTGTGTGAAAGAGCGGCGAACGTCTCCGTGTGGTTTACCTGCTGGTGCGGTGCACCTGGACCAACGAGAACCGCGATGACAACGAGGGAGCTTTATGTCAAGGTGAGCCTTGATTTTTCAACTTTTATATCCGTATTCTCTCATTTCTCTACCTGTGTTGAGTTTCGACGCATCTAACGTATATACACCCACATCTTCAACCCCTTTGGCATTCCTTTTAAAAATAAAATCAATAACGACGGGACAATCTTACATCGCACTTGTGTAGACTACTTATTTTTACTACCCTCATTGCGCGTACGAGCAACATGTCACCCACGAGCTACCTTTCTCCGATATTGTATCCAGGGCCATATCGATAGCTGCCGCGCGATTCTCAATGCGAAAGCCCGATCGATTTTCCCAGGTGTTTCTAGGCCCTCGCACCTCACTTCTACAATTTACACCCCCTAAACACTATCTGGGTCAAATCCGCGTCTGGATTAACCGCAGAGATTCGTTAGTTCTATTCCCTGCCTGTCTTTTTGAATTCGATTAATTAATGGAACTTGAGTAGAGCCTTACGGGAGGTATTTATGGTGAACCGAATGCTGGTGAACCCTGACGAGGGATTGCAATGCCACGGGACTTTCACACGCGTGTTCATCGACGTTCCTGATGCATCGCGACTCGGTCATGCGGACGGCGGTTGTCCGAGGTCATACGGTTATCACACATAGCTTCACAGGGTTGCTCCATTGTTACTTTGCTCGTTGGGGTTGTGATGGAAGGCGGAAGTTGTTTGCACCCTCGCGAAATTCAAACATTATACACCTGCGCAAAAAAAAGAATAGTGTGAAAAGTGTATTAGATTAGTATAAAAATGAAAGTATGAGGTGTATCTCGTATTGGACTTAATTATACTCCAATATTAGTAAATATAGTATTAAAATGAAAGTATGAGGAGTATCTTGTATTGGACGAAACCAAATTCCAATTATACTCATATTCGCGTATATTAAGTATAAAATGAGTGTAATTAAAGTATGATTTCATCCCATACGATACAATAGTATGAAAAGAGATTTGACTCGTATTAAAATGAAAAGTGTGAGCAGTATGTCGTATTGGACGGAATCATACTCCAATTACACTCATTTAATACTTGATACTCAAATTTGAGTATAATTGGAGTATCATTTCATTCAACACGACATTCTCATACTTTCCATATTAATACTATTTTAATAATTCTAATTTACCTTTCATACTATTTTTTTTGCGAAAGCAGTCTTCTTCTAATCCCGCCTATTATAGATATTCTCAATAACATTTCGTCTTTTTGAATTTTAAATCATCATCATCTTAACTAATAAGTTGACAATAAAATAATTAATTCAATAACTTTCGCTATATCGGATTGCCATATTCGTATTATTCACTTACAAGTCAAGATAATATTCAAATAACGTATCAATCCAATGTCATAAAAGCATTTTAGTTGTCGTTTTAATGTCATCTAGGAGAATCGAATTGTCATAACAATCCGTGGTTGTGGACGTCCGTGAATAAGTATTGAATCGATAATTTTTTAATTTTTTTTTAGTTATTCGTTAAAACAATGTAAAAACATAGCCGGGGCTACGTACTCGAATTCCGTAAAATTATTCAGTATAATTGTTTGGAGTGTCTTACTGGTTTATGAGATTCTATACGGAAATTTACCTGTAACGTAGCATGTTAGCGCGCTATATAGCTCTTCGGACGAATAGTCAGTAGTACTCGAGGTTTCGCTGAATTCCTCGAAGGTCACTAAACTAAACAAAGAGACAAGAAATTTGAAATGTATTAGAGAATTATAGCTTTAGTACATACGCGAGAGGATAGGAAAAGGAGGAAATAGATGATACATTCTGCTAGTCGTTCTACTGCTGCTTCGTGTTCTTTCAGGTTTCATACTCATACTAGGACTTTCTCACGCTTATTAATTAATGTCGTTTGTACATTGAGCAAAAAAAAAATGAAAGTTTAATCGAACAAAGATACATCGCCCTATTTGGTCGCTGCCGCAGTAAATATACGAATATACTGGATGATTCAAAATATGCATGGTGTGTTTTAAAGGCTTATGACAGAATAACAACGTTCCTCTGAACCCCATAGAACAGATAATTATGCATCATTCTCTTTAGGAAGAAGTTACGAAGTTCTAATGATTTTTGGAAACATAATTAGAATTAAATTACTGGCAAGAGTTATTATTATATACGATGTTATATTGTTACTTAAGTTATTATTACTTAAATACACTGAATCATAAATCAATTAATGATTGAATAAACAAGGGTTTACTGATATAATGTCATACCAGAACGTAACGTCCCATAAATATTAAATTACAAGCAATGATTTTGGCTTAAGACTGTTTCATATTTTGTTTTGAATTTTTGTTGCTATTGAAATTTATACTACGCGCGTAGTTCCAACTTGTAGCACTCCCAGTAAACCTGCAGAAAAGACAAATCAACGTAAGGAGGGATCACTTTCTATTTTTATCATTTTACGGACGCTCCGAAACTGATAAGGTTAGAGTTTATGTGCAATTCAATTTATCGTGATCGATTATCCTCCAAGGCTTATCAGTTTGAGCTGGGCCTCGAACCCTGGTCATTGCCAAAGGATCTCATTTGTAATCTGTAGGAATACATACTTTTTATCACATATCAAGTATGTAATAAAGACAAAGTATCGCAATAAAATAAGATTGTCTCTGAGATTTTTTTGGAAATGCATGTTTTGAGAGCCCTAGATTCTAGAATAAGGATACGTTCATTTTCGTCTGTCTCTGATACGATCATTATTGAGTCGTTTCGACAACAACAACAACAACAAGAAAAACTTGTTGGTTGCGCAAAAACGGTATAAAGCACATAAATTCTTTTTCATTTGAATGATGATGGAAAGATTACATTGATAAAATGTCATGTATTCAATTAAGTAATCATTTGCGGGCTACCAAATATAAATATTATTAACTTAATTTGACTTGTAATTCCTATAATTCCATATAAGGTCGAAACAATAACCCTAAAATGGGAAAAATAATATATCTCAAAATTGATAAATTAAACGGATTAATTGAAAAGAATCGTTAAAAAACTGTGAATAGCAGTATGCATTGATTATTAGAGTGATCGATAAACCACTAAAGACCTTTTTTGTAGAGCGTTTAATTTCTTATAGGAATAATAGAAACTCAATTGTCAATAATTATTTTTCAGTAAGGTACAAAATTCCAAACAAAAAGTTACTTTTCCTTAAAATCCTCCAATCTTTGACCTTGAATATCTTTTGAATGGTTAGATAAATAAAAAAAGTATAAGACACCATTGTTGTAGAGTGTTTAATTTTCTATAAATATAAACGATGGTACTGGTTCTATAGTCTGCTGGTGATAAGACATGATCATTTTTATGACACTACCCGGTTCGTGAAGCTCATATCGTTTTGTTTAAATTGTTTTAAATTTACTTACATTTTTTACAACGTATATTGAGTTGGCAATTGTGAAAAATGTTTGATATTAATTCAGAATCGACCTGTAGATAATTCATAAACTCAACACGAGGGAAAAGCGATGGTTCGCACGATCGCTCAGGGAGGCATGCGATAGGTTGCTCGCACTCCTGGTGAAGTAGAGTCTGACTTTCTGAGACGTGGCTGCGGGTTCTCTCTGTTCCGGGCTCAGTCATCGAACCCTTTCTCTTTCTTTCTCTGTCCCTCCTTGTCCGCGTGGGTATCCGATCGAGCGGGCGCGAAAAGGATCGAAATAACGTTGACTTCTGAGCTCGCCCAGAGGTCTCGGAGCCTCGGGGCTTATTCCTTCTCTTCTCTCGTCGATCGCTCTGGGAATTCGCCCGGGCATGGAATTCTCGCTCGTTGACTTGTCCACGGGAAAAATCGTCGTTGAGTCTTGCAAAGGACGCGAGAGTTTACTCGGAAGATCGACTGGGTCAGGCCTTATTTGTTAGAAGTGCACGGAAAATTGTAGAGCAATTCCACGGCACCCAGAGTAATGGGTCTGCGACGAATTTATTGGAATCAATTACGGGATCTATTTGGAATTAATAAAATGTTATTTAGAACAAATAGAGTGATTTTCGAGCGAATAAAATTTTATTTAGATTAAATAAAGTCTATTTCTGTTCAATAAAACTCTGTTAGGCTGGGCATTAGCAAAATTATTTATTTAATGGCCAGTCGAATACAATTTTATTTAATTGAAATAGACTCGATTTGATCTAAATATAATTTTATTTGCTCGAAAAACTCTCTATTTGATCTAAGTAAAATTATATTTATTTCAGATAGACCCCGTAATTGATTCCAATAAACTCTTCAGACCAATCTTTCTGGGTGGGTGGACAGGAGCAGCACATGAATGGTGTACTTTGCTTCTTAAAAATGTTGTCGCCGTCGAATATTGTATTCGCTGCTGGCTGACTGCCTTTTTTCTGTTTGAACGTCCCATACAGAAATTTAGAGCGTTTAATTAGGCGTTAATCTAGCACTGCTGTTTTCGTATCTATTAGTTATAGTACCTTACATCCAAAGAAATAGGTCTGACGAGTGTATTAGAATTAAGTATTGGGTTTATTCGGAACGAATAAACTCTTATCAAGATCCAAAACATTCCATTCATAATTATTAATAAAATTCATTTGTGTGCAATAAAATTGTTTTCGATTCAAATAAAATCCTACTAAGTTGGCCATTATATAAATTTCGTCTTTAAATGCTCGCATAATAGGATTGTACTCGATCAAATAGACTTTATTTCATTCAAATAAATCGTATCAATTTGAAAAAAAGCTTTATTCAATCGGGATACAATTTTTTTTAATTTTAAATAGCTTTCGTATTCGATTTAAATAAACTCATGAAACAGATTGACGTGCGACAGCTCGCGAATTATCGGATTTATTTAAATTTCATTTTTTATCAATATTTTCAAATGAATATATTAATAAGACGATCACTTGTGTTACAATGTGTTAAAATTATACTGTGAACCTAAGTAGAAAGAGCGCATTACGGGATAAAATGCGATGTTGCGAGTTTTCACTAATGTATAAACCATTTATACCAAAGACTTAGAACTTTCAATGAACGGAGAAAAGCGGGGTAGTACAATGAGTGATAAGTCTAAGTTTACAGTTTCAAAAACTATAATATTGCCATACCATAGTGATAGACTTTGATTGGGACCACATGATGTTATTGAAATTAGCGCCAATGGTTTGCTAAGGATGTGTAAGGACTAATCGTAAGATTCAGGAAAAACTTCGTACACTACTCGATGGGATAAAAATACATAAAGTCTTGTGCTAAAACTCTTGTCACCGAATTTGACATTGTGTGAAAAAATTCACCAGTGTATACTATGTATACACTGATTAGAAATGAGTTGCTTTGATCAAAGAGTATAATTATCAATAACCAAAAATGACAATTGGACAATATTTGTTGCAGCATTGATCAAAACGGCCTAATTTTAATACGATAAACCCCATTGTCTAGATATCAAAATTTGATATTTAAAAAAAACTGGTATTTTTACCTCAAGTGGCCTTGGAATACCACTAAATAGTTTTTTACAATTCTGGAAAAAACTCGAAACCCTTCTTTCATCTAAATGAAGACTCCCAAGGAGTGCCAAACGGTAAAAAATCTATTTCGTCTCGGCCCTCTTAGTATTTTACCCAGTAAAAGTAACGTACTTTAAACGTGTACAGAATTACTAAAATTGGAAGCACAGAGATGGAACTACACACTCTGAAGTGTGTATAACTGATGACCCGGTTGATGGCAGTGCGAGGGAACACGAACTGTGCGTGAAACACAACGCACTGCTCCAGGAAATTTCATACGATACCAAGAGCAACACGTGCTCGATTATGCTATGGAATGAGGGAAATAGAAAGAGGGAATGTGTTGATCGTGACACGTAATGAAATTACAGTTATATATCGTGCTGTCTGTATGTCGGTTTTTTGTGATACATTCAAAACGTTGACTCATCGCCGGCACGGCCTCGTCACACTGATAAGATATTGCGAACATCCACCCCCCTCTTTATTCTCTCTGTGGATTGAACTTGCGCCCATACAAATCGATCAACGAAAGTTGCGCTTCTTTTAATTAGAGACTATTGAGATTCCATTGACTTTTTCTACTTGAAACACGAAAGACGATCGATGCATCATTAAGATCAATTTTTTAAGGCCCGCTCTTTGTTTCACGTCAAAGATTTTTTTCTTGTTAGAAGATTCAAGAGATTTGGGTTCGTGACGATATCGATGTAATTGTTTGCAGTGTTTTCTTCATAGCCGGGACGTGATTAATTGATTTGTTGGTGTGAACAATATAGGCATTTTGAACAAACTCAATCTTCTCGAAGGTTTGTTAATAATAATATGAATAATGGGATAAGCTATATTGTTTGCATACGTTCAACAGTTTATACGGAGAACGGAAACTAAACGACATGCAAAAATGATAAAATTATCATTTGTAACTTCCGGTGGTCTTTGTCTCTCCTCTTTGTCTAGTTGCCTAGATTGGTTAGGTGAAAAATTAGCTAGCACATGATCATTTGTGTTCATAAAATTTATATACTGCCGTATTAATTGGTGTAAGTAACTGAATATCTAATTAGATTTTAATAAACCACATCCAATCGCGTATCTTAATAAACCACTGAACTTTCAAAATTCAAATCACACTGCTGATCGAATATACGAATGTTACATTTGCCGATAGGAAAAATTTGTTCTATCCAATACTGTAAAATTTATAAGTTACTAAAATTGCTAATGTTGTGAGCGCAGTTAACAATGCTACTGTTCTGTTGCCGACAGGTGATTTTGAGTTCTATTGCTTTGCTGTATAATGAACTGTACACTGAGTGTAAGAAAAAATATAAATGAAATTGCTTGCGATCCAAATAACGTAGCAAATGTAAAAAGAATTCTGAACATAGAATCAAGTCAAAAAGGTATAAAATGTAAATTTATAAAGAAAGTACTTGAAAATCCCAACCGATTACAATTAACAATAAAAAGGATTCATTTCGAAAAAAAATACTCAAAATTATTCTAGGAAAAAAAGAAAAACAATGAAATTATTTTTGTATGATATAACTAGTTATCTTCAGCGTAATGATTCATTTCACGTCCCAACTACATTCGAAAGACGACTTCTAAGTACCGTAATAATCTTCCATATATCAAGGACCTGCTATTATCTGGACACTATTCATAAGGTAAAATCATATTCACACACTTGCCGACGCAAAAGCGGTATTAAATAAATGATTACACTTCGGATAATAAGTTATATATCGCACAAATGATTTCATTGTGTTTAGATTTATTCTTATAATGATTTTTTTTCGATTTCAATCCTCTTATTGTCAGGTTTTTTTGTTCGGAATTGTTTTAAACTCCTTAATTTATTTTCGTTTCAGTGACGTACATGTAAGCCGATATCTAATAATTGAAATGATAGTAAAATGAGAAAGGCGCGGTCGGTGTGTGGCTTCGGCGGTCCTCAGAATTAAGCAGCATTGTTTGCGGCCATAACTTGGATGGGTGACCGCTTAGCCGCGCACTGGTTAGCACGTAAATTGTTGAGCGGGAGGCAGTTTTTTTGAGTTTCTAATGTATTCTAATACAGTAGGAACTCAGTAAAATAAAGAGCCGCCCGTATCGAGGAATGAAATGGGGAATAAAAAGGAGAGGATAGTAAAAGGCAATTGACGTACTTGAGGAATAACCGATAAGCAAAATATATATATGTATTATTTACTTTATTCCATGTAATAATGGACGTCTTACACACTCCCTGGATGCGTTTAACACCCACTTTGTTATGCTTTAGAATTGTGAACATTACTCGTTCGAAAAACTTTTTCTTAACTCGTGTTAATGCAATACTCGGCTTCGACGTGTGCGGCAAACTGGACTTTGTTACAAAAAATGTTGTCGCACTTGTATCGTAATATTTCTATTTCAACTGTTTCGACTGTTTCAAAGTCGTTTCTGCTAGTGTTGAAACAAAAATTTCAAAAATTCTTCAAGTAATAGAGGTAAAGCTCAGTGTATATATTGAGAAGAACTCGCAGAACGACTTGTCGGGGTTGCCGAGCGGACTCAGTGAGGGGAAGCCGTAGATCGGTAGTCGGTTGGCAAAGCATAGATGTCAGAGTGAAGCAGCAGGCATTTGCATTCGCATTGCATTTAACATGGACGCCAATACTCGAAGCACAGAGCACTGCAGCTGAGCCAATCTGTATATTATTTATTGTGTTTCTAGTGTTTCTCACGCGCCTTGGTTCTGCCGGTAAAAGCGGCAGATAACAGACCTAACTTTGACAATTCACTTTGGGAGTATGAAAAAAGGAATAGGATTCCGGTTCAGATGATTTATTTGAGACATATTGAAGAAAGAAAAATCATTTCAATACAAAACGGTGGCGCCAGAGGCCATCTTAAGATTCGTATTTTTTTTGCAACACGTTAACATATGATGGTTTTCTCGTTGAGTATAAGACCGCACTGAGGAAAAAATATGGTAAATTAAAAAAAAAAATATAGTAAGACTAAAGATAATTCTACTATAAATTACGGTCACCAGGAGAGCTGTCTATATTTTGTGGTTATGTGAAAAGATGATAAAATAGGTGTATGAACCATAAATTAGACCTATCGGAAACAATATTTGCATGACAATGGGAATTGATTGATCTATTTACAAGATGTAGAGTATGAGGAACGATTAGAACATAATCACAAGGACTACACATCATATGAGGCTTATATACTTGCCATCGTTTATTCGACAGTATAAGTAGAATTCAGGACTATGCACATCGTTGAAGAAGACTTAGTATGTTATGAGTAAACAGTGACAAAGTTAGCAATCGGATCAAGAGACGCGGTAGCGCCGCGACACCAAGTATTAAGATGAAAAAAAAATTTGAAGTTGAAAAATGCCCGCCAACTCGTCGCGGCTACCGCTCCTTTTATTGTCTGGACAGTCGTGTGCTACCAACTTTTTTCAAACTGTATACTTTTATCCCCGGAAATCGACAGATTGTTGGATGTATTTTCTACTGAAGTAACTAATGTCACCATAATGAATAATCTTAGGAACTATGCAGTATGTTTCCCTCACACTGTTACAAAAAAATTGTGTTGAAATTGTCCCAGTAAACACGTTTCATTACGGCAATATAACATGCAACTTTGCAGTTGTTATATACGGGTAATATAACTGTTATTTGAAAAATTTTATTGTAATATTAAATAAACGTACCGGTTATGTAACAATGTTATATTGCTGAGTCGGAAAATGCAACTTGTATGTAATGTCCATGCAATATTACAGGTAATATTTGTTATATTACCGTTACATTGCTGCAATGTAACTGTGTTTATTAGGGTGCATCTTGAAATCTAAACACATATGAAAATTAAACATGTACTTTACACAATTGAATACATATCAATCGGGCAGTACTTTTTCAGATAAATTATGTTGTCAGTAATTGTTCGGTACTTGGGTATTGGTGTTCGCCTACATTTTTCGCCTACACTAGGGTTCGAACCTACGATTTATCTACTTAAATATCAAACAACGCACGGACGCTACCAACTGCGCTATTAACGACTTAGTAATTTTGGATATCGAAATGGCATAAGAGGTGCACAATTATTATTCATTCAAGCGTACTTATAATCAACATAATGAAATGTGCAATTTACTGCAATCACGAAAGGTAGTGACAGCTACTATTACTACAATTAGGACATGTATGTAATGTAGAAGGGTCCGCTGGGAACTATAATTTAACGTGGTTCTTACGAATTTATATTTCTATGGTATCAATATTTTTAGATACTTCCCCGATAGCGTATATTGAGTTTAGACAAATTATGATCGTTCTAGACCACAATGTCATATCATCAATTTTGTTAATATCGTATAATCAATTAAACTGCACAATTAAATTGCGTTTTTCGATACCACTATATTTTGAGTTATACATTATTAAACCTTATGATTGGTATGATGGCCTGTACTTTCACAACAAATGTGTACATGTTTAAACAGCACAAGCATGCAACACATTGTCAATACAAGTATGCAACACTATGTGTTGCATACTTGTATTGATTTGATATTATTACTTGTATTGATACTTCTTTATATCGAAAAACTTAGAACAACCTTTGTGAATTCACGTTCCGGTATTTTAGCAATATAATAGATTGTTGAAGTTCGGAAATCGTTTCAAGTACAGTCATCGAATTGACAGCAGTTGAAGATGCTTATACTTTTAGTGACATGCATGAACGCAGTTTTTTTCTATTCGTGTTCTGCTACTCTAAAAAAATTGATAACCACAGCTGATAATGTCAATAATAGTAAAAAATTAATATCTGTTGATAGGCGCAGGTTTATACATGTAAAATTGATGTAGGCATTTTTATGAATATTAAAAAAATAGCTACATCAGGACTCGAATCGGCAGATTGACGATCGTGAATAGTGAGTTACGCATTATGTTCACTTGATGATATTTTCAAACGCAGTTCACGCTCCGATTACAATTACTTGCACATCTTAATATGCCAATGATAAGTATTGCTGGGACAATAATATTTGTACAATCTCTTACAATATTACAATACAATACAATATACAATATTTGTACAAACTCTTATGCTATTCGATATCCAAAACGACTAGATCTTTGGTAGCATAGTTTAACAACTGTACGCTAACGCGTGCGTGCGTTGTTAGATACTTAGGTAGATTGGTCGTAGGTTCAAACTCCGGTGTAGGCGAAATTTTCTTTGGCACAAAGTAATACCCAATTATTCCCGATGGAATAATACACTGAGAGAAATGCATATCGTTGATTCAACGATTTCACATGATAAAACAAATATAGGAAGGCTTGCAAAGTTTTATGATTTATGCAATGATAATATGCTTCAATAAACGATAGTTGCAACGTTATTGGAAACAAACGTTGAAATCGTATATGCAACAAAACAGCATATTTGAAACTATTATGATTTTGATGATTGTTACTACCGTTATATTTGCTATAACCATATTATTATATTATTAGATTATCGTCGGTATAACAATATATTTTTTTTTATATACCAGATTTTTCTCTGAGTGTATTTGTGAAAATATTCCTGAGTGATAATTGTATTTTTTAACTTGTTCAACGCCCATTTTTTATTTCGAACACACATGTTCTTGAATTTTTTAATTCAATTTTAAGTTACCGCTTCCAACAAAAGATCTGTAAGGTACACTGTTAAAAATTTTTGTATGAAAATTCATAAAATGTATATGAAGTTTTATGCATATACAGTATATGAAATTTCATATACAAGTATGTATAAATATTAAATTATTCGTATATTAAGAACAATGCAATATTTGTCATTATTTACACACAAACTTAAATTTGATATAACTTCGTATATTAAACGTGTTGTAAATCTAATAATATTTTCAACAGTGATATATTAATATTACAACAAAGTTTGTGAATTAACTTTTGCAATACACAGCTTATTAAATTTCAATGTCAGCTACATGAATTTCAACATTCAGGTATTGAAATTACAACAGAATTATAAAAATTTATATACATTATATATGAATTTGAATTTGGTATACCGCGTTTGTAAATTTGATATAACTTCGTATATTAAACGTGTTGTAAATTTAATAATATTTTCAACAGTAATATATTAATATTACAACAAAGTTTGTGAATCAACTTTTGCAATACACAGCTTATTAAATTTCAATGTCAGCTACATTAATTTCAACATACAGGTATAAAAATTAAAACAGAATTATAAAAATTTCTATACGTTATATATGAATTTGAATTTGGTATACCTCGTTTGTAAATTTCATATAACTTCGTATATTAAACTCGTTGTAAATTTAATAATATTTTTAACAGTGTACATTTTATCTACAATTATCAGAAATATTTTTCCTGGGCACATTAAATTTCAAGCACAAAGTCACTGCTATTTCAATAACATTCGAGTTACTTTCCTGTGACCTAAATTAGAATTTCAACACATCAATAGGTCATCAACTTAATATTTAAGAGCTGGCTTGTGAATAAAAACTTTCGGTATCGGCACCTTAACTTGCATGCTGACTTTTTTTTACAGTCTAAAACCAACTGCATATTGTTTTACCAAAGCTAAATTATCGTACAAGCTAAAAAAATTAAATTTTTCGAAAATTTTATCGTGGCGTCACCTTTTAAGTAGCTACAGTCGATATTCGTAAAGATTCGCTTAAGTGGAATTTGAACTGGGATTTGGTTTCGCGCGTTTTGAATCTAGCGATCGCCCTCTCAAATACAAGATGTGCTTTACAATTTCCATGATAAAAATTGAACGAAAAAGTTGCACACGACGGAAAATTAATATTTTCCAGTTGCTGTTGTTCGTTTAAAACATTATTTATAAAGCTATACACATGAAGGACCAAACGTTGCGTGGGATTAAAGTCAACCGGTGCGACTCTCAACTTTTCTTCACTTTCCAAGTATCCTGTAATAATAATTGCTCTTACCCAGTAGCTCGGGGGCTTGGCGGGCTCACTGGCTCACTGGCTATCGCCTAGAAAGCTTGGGAAAATATTTCTCCGGAATGCCCGGGCGTAAGAACTCGAGGAGGGTTTTGCTCGCGAGTCGCGAATTACTATACTCAACAGCTCTGCGAGCTAGACACGCTCGAGTTCTTCCGAAGAAGAGACCATCCAGTATACGACGAGTCGATTCACTCCCTACAGCGGATGATGAAAAACTTGTCGATCGAGCTTTTCAATGTTAATTGCAATGATTGTAACTGCCACTGAATAGAATCGGCGGCGAGATGCTTTGAAGGAAAAAAAGAAATTTAATAGCTATCGTAAGATAATCTACTCCAACCGTATACTGCACAGAAAAAAAATGTCATTGGTTCCTAAGAAATGGGTGAATTGAATTTGTTTCATCGATTTCAATGTAATATTTGTTTGTTATTGAAGAGAATGCAAAGAAGTGGTTTTCTGTCATATTTACCTTCCGTACATTTGAAGCTGACTTATACAGTTTTCGTCGGATATTAATTTTTTGCTACCAAATAGAAGAGCATTTTTTACTTCAACTTGTTGCAAGGATACTATCATTTTTACTTTCTCATGAAGGGAGGTTTGTTGTCTTGAAAATCTTTTTTGAGATTTTCATGTCAGGACACTTAGAATGGACGAAAATATGAAAAAAGGGGATTAGGAACAATTTCCGTGTGTGTGTGTGTGTGTTCAGGACTTCGAAATTTCAACCATCTACAACTTGAGAACCACTCAACTGATGTAGATAAAATTGGGCACGTGAGTGCTGCAGTAGCTCATTTTTGGCTGTAGTATTTATTTTCCAAAATGTGTGCAGGCATTTTGATTTTATGGCTTGTTGAATTTTTTCAAAAAAGCACTCTCCGCGCGCTACCTTTCGTAAAATTGGTGATATTTAGCTAAATAATTATTTGTAAGTGCGGGTACTTTTAATGTTGTTTGATATTGAATCTTAACGAAATCGAAAAAGCGGTTCGAACTTTATGTAGTATTGAAATTTTCGAAAAATTCACGTTACTACCGCAAGTTTAATACAGCATGAAACAAAAACTCAAATTTTATACATCAAATCAGTACTACACAGTAATGATAAGTACACAGTTTGTTGTAATATGTTATGTGGTTCACATTTTTCAGAATTTTTTTCTTCGTAAGTGTAAAGCAGAACTTTTCAAATTGCTTTCTCATTATTTTTGTTTGTTTTGTACAAGTTTCCTCTATGAGGAAGCGAAAATTAATTAACATACTTCCTCATAAAGATATCTTTCTGAAAAGAACCAAATATAATAAGGAAGCAATTTTCAAAGTTCTACTTTGCAGCTTTTCAATCAATAAATTCTCGTCTTAGTTTTAAGGTCGCTGATCGTCATTATACGTGAACATCAAATCATTTTGATTCATAATTACATTAATATTGAACTCTTCAGGAGAATTTTCTCTATCGATTTAATGAATAAAATTAAAATTCGCAGTTGTTTTCTTGTAAATTTGCGGGCCTAGTAACTGGGGCATGTAATTTACGTTACCTCGCAATTACTGATCCTTGATTTTACACCTGTTTTGTTGTGAACAGTTTTCTTTTAACCTCTCTGAATTATAGATAAAAACTAATGACTTCTTTTGAATAAGTGTCACGTTCGAAGTGTCAGAAACTGGGTACACGCATAGGTCGTAACTGCGACATGCAGGCCAAGAACTGGGTAGATAAACTCAGGAGCTAGAAATTACGACACGAGAAACTGTACGGGGTCAGAAACCACTGCCCTACAGAAGTGTGTTTGAATCAACAATTTAAGCAACATACTTAAGCTATTTGCATTGCGTAATAAAATAATCTGGTGCGAAAAGGTTTAATGTACGTGTTCTAACCATGAGTTTCCGATTTGTGAGTATCATGAGTTCGTAAATTATAGAAAAACGATTCCGGGACTCCAGAAGTGTGAGAAACTGGGCCGTTTACATTAGCTCCTAGTTTTTATATCCCAATTAGCAGAATGAGGGACAGTATATTAAAATGTATTGGAAAGAGAAAGTTTGTTCTCAGGTAGCGAGATTTACCAAAAGATAATACGCAGATGAGCCGCATCGCCGCGAGTTTTTGTGTGAACGATTGTAAGCCAGTTAAGTAATTATACTGAATGGCTAGTAATATAAAAATAAAGAACAACATCCATATCATTATATTTTTCAGTATAAATATATTTTTTGGCAATGACAGCACCGGACGTAACAAAATAATCAAAACCTATCGATACACTACACTATAATACGATTCTTATAATGTTTAAAATTAATTGTGAAGAGTTTCAATTCATGTAATGCAATTTGTTAGGGATAAAGCGATTAATAAGAGTATGGTAGAAAATCAAGTTTTAATAGAACTCGTACTAGTGTTTTAATTTGCTTAAAGAATTCCAACAAGAAATGGTAGGCAGATAATCGTTTGCGAACAGGATAATGTCATCGGATAAATGTCTATTTAAAGCGGTGATTTCAAATTAATCTCTGATGGCAATCTTGTGATCAGTGTGTTTAATTACATTTAGAAAGATTTTTCTATTCAAAGGGAATAAAATGTTCTAATTGTTGTTCAATGTTCCCTTTGATTTGGTTTATTGGTATATTTGTTTGGTTAGGTTTATACGAAAAATAGGTGGCGTATTTACAACAAACGACTTTCTTATCACATTTGTTACTGGCGTGTAGTTGTTATCGTGAATTTAATGGGTTACAGTGACTAAATACACGAATTGTAATTTGAAAATTTCGCACGTGGACTGCAATCTACATTTTCCGCCATTATTTGTTGAGAACGCATTTTTTAATTTGAGTTCAAGTTATGAGCCGCACACGTGAGGAAGCGCGCGCGATGTTTACGACTTTGATTCTCATTTCTCTTTCGTTTTAGTGATGTTATCATCGATTCTGCGATAGCTTAACAAGTTTAATTTAAATTCAAGTTATGGATATTTTAAAATATTTGACTCGTGTGTATGAGGCCTCCGCAGGATTTGGGATTCGTATAAATGATCAACGTCATGAGTAGTACAGGCGTGTTCCCACTATAGACGCTACAAGATAGACTATTTACGTAACTTTTTTGTATAGGTTTCTATTATAGATGTTCATATTAAAGTTATAACACTTAATAAATGCACTTTCAAAATTCATTTTAAAAACTTTATATTTTCTTAAGTTAGTATTGATACACGAAAATTGTAGTTGACAAATCTCTCTAAAAAAATGGTAGGTCTGCGTTGTTGATAAAATTTTGGAGATAGATCGTTCTAAACAAAAAAAATTTAATGGTCTTAGATTCCATATGTTAATAGCTATAGCGCATATTATATGATTTTTTATATATGCAAAAATAAAAAATATCAGACATCTTCCGAAAAAGACAAAAAAAAAATATTTTTTTCACCGTTCTTGACAACAACAAAAAATAGTAAACATCAACATTTCTAAAAAATTCTTAATACGTGCTATGGCTATAGTTGTAAGGAAAATAAGGTTGAAGTTCCATAAAGAGCGGTTCAGTACTTTCGAAGATTTTATCAACAAGCCATTGAAAAATGTTGTTTCGAGACAAACGCGTTTAAAGTTCAACGGAGTAAATAAACGTGCTCAGGTAGTAAAGGTGAAGGTCACACAAAAATACAGTTAGATACCTCTAATTTTTATAAAATTTTAGTACGATACTTTTGGATATGTATACTGTCGAAAAATGTATAAAACGAAAACTGATTTTTTGAGTTGTAATGCGAGAAGACGCTTCAATAATGTCATATCTGTTTTGCTTTACAATTTTTAATATCTGTTTAATCTATCATTTCATGTGAATATTAACAGTAAATTTTCCATTGAAAACTGCTCAAGATCAAGATGTATATTTCAATTTTCAAACTATGCATAACAACTCGACTATTTATCGATTATAAGTCACTACCATTCATCATTATATATCGTACTACAATATAATGTACAATATACTACACTGTAAAAAAAATGTACTTGAAATTTAGAGTACTTTTACTAGAAGTTTTTATCCATAAACTAGTATATGAAATTTAGTATACAAGTGTAATGTAGAATTCACATATGGTACAGCATATTTAATAGGTTACTTTAATTTTGCCGTAAAAGTACTTGAATTTTATTAATTTGCTGTAATTTTACTGGAAAAGTACATGAATTCTACACCACAATTGTTTTAAACTTCGATGATGAGTTTATGGATAAAAACTCCCAATCATTTCTAACAGTGCATAATACAAAAATATTATAGATGAAATGTACGTTCGATTATACCTGGAACATATTGTGTTTTCAATGAACAAGATATGATTGCGAGAATGTTTCGTTTACGATGCATATGTTTTGATTGGATTTGAATCAACATGATATAATTCAATACATATATTACCAGTTCGGGGAATACATAAAATAAACGTTTTAAATACAATTCTTAGAAAAATATACTTTATTTCAAATCAAACATTGTGATGATTAATTCTTTTGAAAAGCGGAAGAATCTGCAGTCACGATCCCAATTCTAGATAATTGTATTCTATGTGAACTTCCGCGTTGGAGTAAAGTTGTGAGAATTAACTTTTTCTTCAATATCTTTTCTGTCTCTTTCTCGTTGTACTTTCGAAGCGAGCTAAATGCCCGAGCGAAAGTTTTTTCGCCTCATTGTGCAAGCTAGATTTATCCATGCAACACATACAACGGGTCGGAGTTCACTGGTTATTTCGTTATGAATTACTCGAGAAATAATTACATCGATGGTAACACATCCGGAAATTACTGAGCCTTGGTTATGAAAAAATAAGACAATGTTATAGAGATGGAAAACATCTTTTGAAATGTTATGCAAAATCTTGTTATGGAATATTCTGATTAACGCAACGTCGTCATTTTTGTGGTAATCAACTTCATACATGCCAGCGAATGTATGAACAACAAGGAGTCACAAGGTGGACGACGTGCCAACGTAACAATAATACCAGACATCTGCATTTTTACCTCTCTCTCTCTTTCGGTCTCGTAATTTCGCAATTATGATACGAATAATCTGAAGGAGCCAAGCGTTGAGCTTGACGATCGCGATTGAAACCATGTTTCGTTATGAAACAACGAGGCTTTATACAAACCTCTTCGCACACTAGGACGGAAGTCACTAATACACATGTTCCGCTCGATCAACGACGATTTGTCTCATCACCCTCACACGTTTCCATACCACACTCGTTTCCTCCGTTTTCTTTCTATTTTATTTACGTGTGTGTCCGACAAGTGTGTCAATGTGAATTCGCACGCTTGGGAACGAGAAGAGGCTTCACGCGAACGTGAGTCGTAGTACACAGCGCTGTATAATTTTTATACCAGTATGTACCACAATGTTCATTAATGCCTGTTTAATGAAAAAATATTTTTATTAGGCTGCAAGCTATCTTGTACATTGCTTTCCCATTATTTCCTACCGTTTGCAAAGCCACGTCTGTAAGGAAGTATGTTGATCAATTGTCGCTTCAAAATTTTTACCATTCAGTCGATTGGCGTTCAATTTCGACTGAAACATCGTTTTATGGTAGTCCATATGTGGACAAAATTTCAGCTTGGTATGTCGTAATTTACACAAGTGAGTGCGCCAACGAGATTTTCCAAAAAATTCAAAATGCCATAAAATTTTAACCACTCGACCTATTGCTGTCAAATTTGTACCAGATATCTTTTTAAATGGTCGTCTAAGTATGAAGAAAATTTAAGATAAATCTGCAGAAAATTTCTAAAACAATGTTTCGTTCGTAAAAGTTTTTTTTTCTGTTCACCGAAATCGAAATTTTCTGACATGTCAACAGTTAATTGGACTGAAATCTTAATTGGAAATCAATAATCGTGAAATCACATCGGCGGTTGCAGCCCGATATCTTAGAATTTGCATGAGTTATAGTATTTGGAGACATTTTCGAACAAATTAAAATTGTGATAAAATCAGAACGACTCGATAGATTCTCGCAAAATTTGGTACACATAATTTTTCACATAGTCTATTTATGTACGAAATTTTTTCCCGGTGCCTCTTTAATTGCGAAAGTTATAGCGTGAAAACAATTTTTTCAAAAGTTTCAAAATGCTGTGAAATCTAAAATTTCGAACCAATTCGCGTCAACTACACGATTGTACTGACATGAAAATCTCGAACAAAAAATTTTTCACGAAAACAAAGCTTCCTGTATGAGGAAGCAAAAAGAGTTAAGCACACTCAAAAAGTGGTTGCACGGACTCTGTTTTCGTTATTCCATAGAACCACTCGTTTGTGAGTTGGGACAATCACTTATTGGTTGCCTCAACTCATAATATGATTATTTATAGTCGACTCATAAAATCGGAGTTGTCACAACGAACCTCTTTTTCCGTGTATAAAAATACATCAAGATATCAAAACATGAAGTTCCTTACTTTCTAAATATATTCTTATAACTGGATCCTTGTTAAAAAAAATAAAAATTTTGATACCTGAAATAATCAAAAGTAATTCATGCAACTTTTACTTAATGCTAGGCAAATGTGAGGTGTAGAAGTTATTCAGTAAGAGTGTGAGGCACTGAAGGTCCTGTAATTCGTTCCGTACGTGCGATAGAGACTGTAGACCGTAAAACGCAAAGATAAGCGATAACTGGTGAGGTCTCGAAGCAAGTATAAGTTTGTGAGTTGGGACAATCACTTATTGGTTGCCTCAACTCATAATATGATTATTTATAGTCGACTCATAAAATCGGAGTTGTCACAACGAACCTCTTTTTCCGTGTATAAAAATACATCAAGATATCAAAACATGAAGTTCCTTACTTTCTAAATATATTCTTATAACTGGATCCTTGTTAAAAAAATTTAATAATTTTAATACCTGAAATAATCAAAAGTAATTCATGCAACTTTTACTTGATGCTAGGCAAATGTGAGGTGCAGAAGTTATTCAGTAAGAGTGTGAGGCACTGAAGGTCCTGTAATTCGTTCCGTACGTGCGATAGAGACTGTAGACCGTAAAACGCAAAGATAAGCGATAACTGGTGAGGTCTCGAAGCAAGTATAAGTAGCTGATCGGCTGATAAACAAGTTGAGCGACCACTTTTCCTTGTCCTCAGTTTGACTGGGACCAGAGGTACGATGGTGGCAAGCAGAACGCAAATCTGATGAAAAGTGCTGCTTGCTCGTTTCACATGGTGCGAGACAGCGGAAACATCGTTGATGCGTGCCTGGAAAAAACGCCTTTACGTAATCACCCGTCGGTCAGAAATTCTCGTGTACGCTCGAAAGATCACCACTCTGAAGTTCACGGCTGCATTCCAAATCTTGGCACGCAAGTTACGCGCCTCGTTGCCTCGCACATTTAATTGGGCGCGGTAAAGCGTTAAATCTGTGTACAATATGTTCTGTGTAAATTATAAGATTAACGCTGCTCACGAAAATAACATTCTAGATTTGCAGTTGCTATAAAATACTTGGTATTTTCTCATCATATTAATTAATCGTTATTAAAAATTTGCTAAGGTCACTAGCGATCCTATATCTAATTATTTTGCTTATTAATTTTACTTCCTCATAGAGGAAGCTCTGTTTTCATGGAAACATTTTTTTTATTTTTCATTTTTATGTTATGGTCGAAAATATTGACAAAAATGGTTTTAAAAAGATGTTAGTATGTGTGTGTGCAGGACTTAAAATCTCAATCACCTATAATTCAAGAACCGTTTGGCTGATTGTACTGAAATTTGGCACACAAGTGAACCATCAGCCCGTTTCCGACTGTTGCAAATTTTTGTGAACTGTATGCAGAAATCTTGATTTTATAGCTTTGTGAATTTTTCCAAAAAAGGGGGAGCGCGCGCTATATTTCGTTAAATTAGCGATATCTTGCTAGATAATTCTTCATTGGTGCAAGTAACCTTAGTTTTGTTTGGTATTGAATTTTACCTAAATCGAAAAAGTTATTCGGATTTTATATTTCAGGATTTTTTTGCGGTTCACGTTGTTGCCCTAACTTTAACTAAACATGATACAACGAACTCTAATGTTATACAATGAATCTACTGATTAGCGATGGTCAATTTCTCGAAATTTTAAATTTTGTCAAAAAAGAAGTTATTGCATTAACTTTATTAAAACATAAGATAGCGAACGTAAATTTTATACATAAAATCAGTAATGTTCATCCATGATAGGTACATAGTTTCGTCATAATTTGTTATGTGGTTCGGATTTTTCACAATTTTAACTTTTATAAAACAACTGGAAAGTAGAACTTTGCCAATAGCTTCCTCCTTATTTTTCATTTTTTACAAAATTTCTTCTATGAGGAAACCAAAATCGATTATCATACTTTCTCATAGAGGTAGTTTTGTGCCGAAAGAAAAACAATGAGAAAGCAATTTAAAGTTCTTCTATGCAGCTTTCAAAAAATTTAAGCTTGCAGTGAATTGAAAATTGAATAATCGAAATATACTCAGTGATATTCTTCATGCTCTCCAAGTAAAAATAAGAATGCCCGTTTTGGTAGTACAAGTAAAATATTATGATATAATTTTCCACATTGCCTCGGGTTGCGTAAGTAAAAGATAATTAAGAGTATGTTCACAAATACTAAAGCATATAGAACACAAACTCACTCATATTCATACCTAGAACCTAGACGTAAGTATATCCATAAATCCAACGTGTATTTTCGAAATTCACTGTTTTTTTTCATGAGGGTGCTTAGCAAAAATAGTTATTACTGATTTTAATTATATATAACGAACCATCAATTAGAAAAGAATCCATAATCTACGTAACCTTGATTCCGTTGACTAAGTTTTATGTAAGTCGACGAGTTCGATGAGATTTTTTTTATTCTCTCATTGATATTCATTAAAGTGTTTCTATTGCTATTCGCTTCTCCGCCTTTCGTGAAAATACATTGACGGCTCTTATTACCTTCTCGTGTGTATTCATTGTGTAAGCGCATAGAAGATTGACTAAGGAGGCTAGCGACTGGCCTTTGATTTTCTCGTGAACCCTGTTCCCGCACTGGTGGCCACTCTTCATGTACTACTGCGTATTCTTTCTCAGCCGTGGTATTCGTTCTTTCGTGCGGTATGCGTACCGTTATTCGGTGACTACAGGCGGGTTATTCTAAACGCAGTGTTCACGACGGGAGAACGTCGAAACTGTATCCTTGACTCAAACCTCCGTGGCACTCGCAGCCCATTGTGGGCGGCGGATCTGACCCTCATTACATCAACGTTGTACCGCTTTGAGTGGAAAAAGAGAATTACCGTTTGACATATCCACGCTTTTCACCTTAATCAGAAATTATACACGCGCGATGTCTCAAGTGCGTTAGAATGGTCGACGGCTTTTCACATCTGTATTGTTTCAACCATCAAACAGAAAATTGCACCGGAAAAATTGTGATTTCACGTAACCCACCAGGATTAAATTATAATCGTCTGATAAATATAATTATCAAGTCTTTCAAAAGCCGTCCGATGGTATTTCTGTCGTGGGAATCTCTTACACGAAGAAAAAAAATAGCCGATTACAGGCACTGAGTTAATCGTTCTAGAAACTCATTATTTATACTAGACTTGTAAAATAGTAATTGTCCCATGTATCTTTTTGTTACCGTATATTATTACTCGATACCAGTTTTTCAGGAGTCAAAAAAATTGCAACTTCCAAAATCGTACTTATGATGCGTGAAAGTTACTAGAACTCACGCTATCGGCGGATTTGCTTATTTTCAATACAGCGTTGAATTTTTCAACAGTTTCTTTGAAAACTGCTATCGGGAAGTTGTGATTTCGATTCTAAACCCATGGTCTCACAGTCATCGTAGATACTGGACGGCATCGCTTGTAACCCTTCGCACAGTTAGACGATGATTGAGTCACCTTCGGAAATGTCTTAGATTGCTTTAAAATACACGCTCTTTTTTATGTATTCCATAATTTGCTTATTATTGAACGGCTTATACGTTCAATAACTCGATGTTTTAACTTAAACTTAAGGATTTTATGTCATTGTGATTGTAGCTGCTTAACGAATTTATTCAATAAATTGAACAAATTCATCAATCGGCCACAATCGAAGAATTTTTATCTCGGACAAATTGTGAAAAAATTTTCCACGACCCGGGATCGAACCGGGATCCCCAGATTTCCAGCCTGGTGCGTTGAATTGGGCTTCGGCTTCGCGCACTTTGAATCTAGCGATCACGGTCTCACACCCGAGATGTGCTTCGCAAAAATTTCATCATAATATAACTTGACCGCTAATCGTCGCATACAACAATATAAACTATAATTCCTAGGAAGAACGTTTATATTCCATGGTTATAGCAAATATATTTATAGTAGTAATCATCAAAATGATAATAGTTTCAAAAACTATTCTAATCGTTTCAAATATGCCATTTCGTTGCATATAAGATTTCAACGTTTGTTCCCAATGCCCTTGCACGTATCGTTTAATGAATCATATTATAAGCGCTCCAACATAAAATATTGTAAGCCTTCCTATATTTGTTTTATCATGTGAAACCGTGAAATCAACGATATGCTTTTCTCTTAGTGCAGTTATGATTGACATTAATTTCTGTTCAGGAATTGTAATATGCAATAGGTTACATGAATATCAGAAATGAATTACTGAGAGAAAAAAGTACAGCGGACAAAAAAAGACCCGCGAGAAAGCGTATCAGAAAAAAAATCCTAGAGTTTTAAAGACCTGCAAAAAAAGTCCCGAATTTTTTTATTAGTCTGATTCAAGGAAAACTTTGCAGGAATAAAAATTATGTTACTATGCTGCGAGTGCATCATCATTGTTGCTTCCAAACGAACGCAGCTTCTCTGTACATCGCCGGAACCTCTTGTGGACCTACTGTACGCTAACTCAATTCCTACATGTTGGCTTGTACAAAAACCATCACATGAGATAAAGGTTGGAATTTAGTAGGATTTTGTGAAACCAACCGACTGTCCTTACAAATTGCTATGCAGTATAAGAGTTGGAATTTCATAAGAATTTGTAAAATCAACTGTTAATTTAACTGTAAGCTTACTCTTGAATGTTTGGAACTTAGTTGATTAGGGGTCGATTTTTTGCAAAAAAAAAAATCGGTAGGTACGGTTGATACTTGGTTATACAACCCGAATCCTATCGAAATTCGGTTGATACTCTGTTATACAACCCGAATCCTACTGAAATTCGACTGATACTATGTTATACAACCCGAATCCTACCGAAATTCCGTTGATACTCTGTTATACAACGCAAATCCTACCGAAATTTGACCCAAAAACGATGTTTCTTACACCTCCACCGATATCGTTCTAAGATCCAACCGTTTACCAGCCAACAAAATGGTAGGATCAGTCCGCAAGGGATGTTATATCGATAGAAAGTACGATCTCACCCCGTTGCTATTCTAGCAGCTGTATGTCATAAGGATTTGCATAAATGGCGTATACATCCCAGTAGTGTACGCTCTCCTCGAGAAAAAGACCCAAGACATATATGGAGAGATGTTGCAGACAACTGACAACGCATGCAATGAAGGAAACTTGCATCTTGAAGCGGAAGTAATTCACGTCGACTTCGAGAAAGCAGCAATGAATGCCGCAAAAGCGGTATTTCAGCGACCAAGTCCAAACCCAAGGCTGTTTCTACCATCTATCGCAAGGTACTTACCGTACAAGTAACCGAAAAAAGGTACCGAAAGTACAGACCTTAAGTTTGCAGATAGAGTACTTGCAGAATGAAGAACTCACCCAGTACAGTTTGAGGATTAACAACTTAGCATTTCTCCCGGTTAAAGACGTTCTGCGGAAAATGGAGTACCTGCAGAGTATTTCAATAACATTCGCCGAAAAAGGTATACTTCAACCGCTGGAGTACTTTGATAAAACGTACTACGTTAACGGATATCAGATGCAGAGATATCAGAAAGGGTGACCCGACTTTTGATCCCGCGACATAATATCCCACAAAAATATCCCGTTGACATATGATCCCTTGCCAAAAGATCCCTAGACAAAAATATTCCGTTACGAAAATATCCCGTAAATATGCATAATGCACCCAGAGAAATCAGTTTAAACAGCTTACTTAAATCAATTACGAGGTCTATCTTGAATAGACAGAATTTTATTTAAATTAAATAGAGTCTATATCAAGCACATAACATTTTATTCAGATCAAATAGAGTCTATTTACCGCGGTGAATAGGTATGGAATATTTTTTAGCGGGATATTATTTTTGGTATCAAATGTGAGGTAACCATCAGAAGGATAGCAGCTCGAACATTAAAATTCATCGCAAACAACTATAGTTCCCGATAGGCAAGCGCGGAGCTGTGGAGTGTACATCAACAACGATTGATAGCACTGATTGAATCAAAAACCGGGTGGAAGGCTGGATAATTGATTCAGCAATCTTGGTAGGGCGCACCATTCCACGATTTGGGTCGCCAACTATATTATACAAGCTTGCAATAGGCACAAAACAATCGAGAACAAAATCAAAAGCCGAGGAAGTGGATAGGCAGGAATTTCAGCGGAACAGAGAATCAGCATATGCGGTTAAAATCGGTGTGTACCCAGTACGTAAAAGGGGAACAAGCCATTAATGCCTTCTTGCTACGCCTCAGCGAAATCATCAGGCCGCGAAATTTTTTAGGATTTACAAAAGTAGTAAAAGCATAACGGACTTCAGACTGATGACCCGTTAATCATGCGACGAGTGTGACTATATAAGGTAAAAAAATATGTCTTAGATATGCTGCATTGAATTACTTTTTGGAATTACTTGACTCAGTTACTTCACTTGTAAGAATTATTGAATATATTTTTTTATCTTACGTACAGCATTCGATGGACAAGAATACATAGTAATAGAGCTGTACTACGTACATAGTTAAAATAATACATTCGATGACAATATTCTCATCTTTTTGTCTGTACATAACGCACTTGTCAGAAAATAGCTAAACGTAATACAGCTGAACTTTTTAAAAACAGTACAGCGATCTGAAATGCATAACGAACTGTACTTAACGAATAAACCCGTAAAGCACTGTATAGGTGTTGTTTTGGAACGCACAGAAGCTAAATTGAGACCACAGTTCCCGGAATGCTTCATTACCCGGAGTCAGTGTGAATAAAATGCATTCGACAGTATAAATTGTTTAATAATTTATTACTAATTCGATTGTTTTTTATAATTTTTTACGGAAACCCAGGAGCTTAGGTGCTGGGATCCCCATAAATCGATCTTGTTTGAAATCGACCGATCCAAAGTCGATCACTGGATAAATATTAAAAGGACAATAATGGACATTGAGATCCAGTGACTACTTGACGTTAAATGCCACCGGAGAACTTTAGGATGCGCCGACTCTACCGGCACAATTGTCCACAATTTTCTTGTGCCTCCGGAAAATGCGATATATAGTGGAAATAAGACGGCTGCAGACGTTCAGGCGGTTAAGGTTGCCCAACGACAAAAATACAGTCACAAATCAAAATCAAGTTATCATGGTCGATTTTTTATTGCTTACCATCTTATATTGAATTTATATTCATGTTGAATCAATTAGAGTTTGTGTAATCTATTTTAAAGATCTCAAGGCTACACAGTCTTGAAGGTCTTTTTAAACCCTTTCAAGCCCAGCGATCCTCAGTAGAATTACATCCCATCCTTACACTGGCCCGAGATTGTGCCAGTACCAGTGCTGAGATATAACGACAGTCGGACTTAATCCTACTACGAATACGCGGAGATGAAGCACATTGTGTTTAAGATTGATTATAACACGTAACTAATCAACCACATCAAAAGAGAAGTCCATTCATGAAACCAGTTGATGTCGTCAATGGACCGACTTTATCAATGTACCAGCCAGGTGTTTTGAATGAATCACCTAATGGCGCATGTTATTAACGAGGGTCGAGCACAATTCAGGAGGTGAGGAACGAGTGAGGAAAGCTTATGGTTATATATGATAGCTTATGAGTGTGGCCAATTCTGTAAAATAAAATCCTTTACCCATGATTGCTAGCATTTTATGGCTTATATAATTCCATATCATGTTTGAATGGGTTTTTTCATTCATTTTGTCAATTTGGAATTATTGATATTGATATGTTATTTTAAATATTATCAAAGTACTCTTAACTATTTTTAATGATTCAAAGTTTGATGCCAAACGTGGCAACAGCACCGCGTTAATATTTGTTGAGTTCAGCCGACGCATTTTTTTAAAAAACATTCCTCATCCATCGCTGACTTCTCTGCGGCTTTGTGTCACAACAACGCCGAAATGTCCACACTAATTTTACCATCTATAAATTCTAAATGGTTTGTATACTATGTATACATATGCAGAGGTGAATGCGTATATAAATATTCTTTTTGTACTTGGCGAAGAATTAACGCATCTCTCAAATGAACGCGGGAACATTTGAATAGCGCACCAATACTGCCGTGTACAATGCGTACAATGTTGTCGCTGCCATCCATCATGACTGCTATTCGCAACGAGTTGTCGTTTTTTTTATCTACATATTTGTTAATTGCTAAATAACGGGGAACACTCAATCTCTGAAAGTACAGCAGCAAGCATTCTTGAAATATTCTTACCTTTTTCAATAATCGTTTTGTAATATTTTTACATGGACTATCTCGGAAAACGTTTGAGTGAATTGGTCATTCACGATCCGGCATAAGAATTAATGTTAAATGGTGCAAAATAAAAAAAGACATTCAGCCAAAACGGTGAACACGAACTCATTAAAACTTTGCGGTCAAACTCAGAGCGCCAATACAATAACTTTAAAAAAAAATCAGAATTTTCTTCTGCACCTGAATTTTGTGCTCGCCCCTTCTTAATCCTAAGATATCATTTGCAGATAACTCCGCGTCTTGAGAGTATACATATATACATTGATGCTGGTATTTGCGACCTGACAATCGCAATCCTTCTTGTATCGACTGTAGTCGATCACAGGCATAAATTGCAACCCATAAATAACTGGTCCACCCATGACAGCCTAATAGCCCATTGACAAAAACGCAGCTAATCTCGGAAAATGCAAGGTTATATGACATGCGATCGATAGCTTCGCATCGGTAAGCCCACTCTTGAGACGTGCTATCAACGCTATCAACGTGCATTTAACAATCTCCGGAATATGCAAGTTTTTGAAGGTTCAATGACTTTTTTGACAATAACCACATGAGTTAAAGATGCAATACTTGTACAAGTAAATTGTTCAAAAAATTTTATCCTGATTTTATGTTGCAGAGAAAAGCACGATAATTTGTCTTATATATTTCTATGAACATTTATACCCTCATTGCAGCTGAGATATGATTTAACAAATTCCGACAATTTTAGCTATTGGACATTGCTGATATGCATAAGTAAATGCTTTCTGCCGTATAAACTAGAGCTGAAGGAAAATTGCCTAGCCGCGCTGCATAACTTCCATAAGGGGAGGTGAACCATTTCGAACACCGTCATTCAGACGCTATTTTTATTTTGGAAAAAAAATATAACAGGAAGGACAAATGAATCGCTTTTCCGGTGAAATGTATCATTATTTCAAAATTTATACGGGTCTTTCATACTATTGTTTATAGTTTTTGTACCCGACTGAATAGGTTTAACTCGTTTGATTCGATTTTCACTAGGCTGAAGCTTAAATTTTTATATTCTACAAAAAAGCTGAAACGTTTCACCGCAATCTATCACTGTATTACTGAGAAATGTGGATGGTCTGTTGATGCAACAGATCCAACGACGCTAATTTTCAACTAGATTTATCGAATTGCTGTTTGAAGGCATTACTCCGAAATTGTAATTCTTGATATTGTCGTAGGGGATGATTAAATTTTAATCGGTTGTCGGCGGAGGAAGTGCCACAAATTGCAGTGATTTTTAATTAATTCTCAAGTTAATTTTTCGTCTATTCAAATCGAAACATGACTTGAATGAATCTTGTAATTGACTAAAAACTGACCCAGTATATGGATATACTTACGATTATTCTCAAATCAGAACTCAGTGACATTACCAAAATACTACTTACAAGCTACAAAAAAACAACTTCAGATTAAGTCATTGACTGAATCCTAAAGTGAAAATTATGTCTAGTCATATTTAAGTGACCCTCTAGTCATCATCCAGTCAATTGACTGAGGAATGACGAAATTTTGACTCCTAAATTACCGCGACCGGTTAGTGACTCGCTAATAACTTTGAAATGACTGAGCGGATGTTCAATAACATTGTGGCTTTATTATTATGCGAAATAAATCTTTTCAGCGCGTTTTATATGCATTATGTATTTCCGATTTTTATCCCATCGGGAAGTGATCGAAATTGTCTCTGAAACTCACTTTTGGCGGGACTGTACGTATCATACATCCTTAACAGTCATACCATAATGCATCAAATTACTAAAAAAAACTCAAAAACAAGAAAATGTGCTAATTAATATAATGATAATATTTGTTTCTATAATTGTGCAATGTGATTCTTTTTACAGGGTGGGAAAGTATGGGTTCCCCATCCAGAGAAAATATGGGAGGGTGCGATCCTCCTAGAGGATTACAAAGCAAATCAAGAGTCGGTGGTGGTTCACACGGACGACTCGAATCAGAAAAAAGTTTTGGAAATCAAGACAGATGCGGATCTACCACCCTTAAGGAACCCGGATATCCTCATAGGCGAGAACAATCTAACATCTTTGTCGTTTCTTCACGAGCCGGCCGTCCTCTACAACCTGCAGATTCGCTTTCAGCGCCACTGCATATACACATACTGCGGCATAGTCCTCGTAGCCTTCAATCCATACGACGAATTGCCGATCTACGGAAACGACACGATATGGGCGTACAGAGGACAGGCAATGGGCGATCTCGAGCCACATATATTCGCCGTTGCCGAGGAAGCTTACACAAAACTCGAAAGGTATATCAAAATGACACAATGATTTCCTTTGGCAAAGATAAAGATATATATATATATATATATATATATGTATGTATGGGTGGGGGTCAAAATAGTGAATGGTTAAAATAGCGAATTTCGAAATTAGAAACGTCTGAATCTGGAATGGTCATCATTATGAAATTCGCTATTTTGACTATTCGCTATTTTCACCTCAATCTTATTAATATGCATTCCAAATAGTAAATTATAAAAATGGCGAATGGCTGAAAAAGCGAATTCCATAATTATGGAACATTCTACATTTAGACGTTCCTTATTTTTTTATTCGCTATTTCAGTCATACGGTATTTTGGTCATTCGATATTTTTACCCCCACCCATATGTATTGTTTGCATCCTCATAGAGGAAGCTTTGTTTTCATGAATAAATTTTCATTCGTGATTTTCATATCAGGATACTCAGAATCACCTAAAATGACAATTGGTTTGAAAAATGCATGTATGTATGTATGTGTGTGTGTGTATGGCCGGCATGTAAAATTCAAGCTTAGATACCTGAAGAACCGCTCTTTCAATCGAGCTGAAATTTTACACACACATGGGCCAGGTAGGCCTTTGTTTAACTCTTTGCTTGTAATTATTTTCGAAAAAATTCAAACACAAGATTATTTTTCATTCGGCTTTGAATTTTTAGTAAAATGTCGGTAGTTCTCTAGCTTCCGCAACCTTGAAGCTGTCGAGTTGAATAACTTTTTGCATATAAAGCCATGCTAAAGAGAGATTCGTATTGAATTTTAGACGAATTTATGAATAGGTTTGAGTAGTAGTAAATTACATTTTATTGATCATTGTAATCTATACATTGTTGATACAATCGATATATATAAGGAGAAACTTAATAGGATCAACTGGCCATTGACCGAAATCCTTCAGCCGGTGTATTCATATTACATGGTGTGTTACGAAATCGAAGGTTTGATTTTTATGGGTTTTCGAAATTTTTGAAAAATTGACGTATTTCGTAATGATTGGTAAGCCAGTTATAATTTTATGGCACTTTGAATATTTGCATAAATTTACATTTCGCTTTAACTCACGTAAAATGACATAAACCAAGGATGCAAATTAGAGCTTTGCACATTGCGTCCACGTTTTTTTTTTGCTTTTCACAAAGCTTGTTCTATGAGGAAGCCGAAATTGATTAACATTCTTCCTCATGAAGCTTTGCAATAAGGAAACATAATGAGGAAGTAAAGTGCTAGGCTCTACTTTGTATCCTTTTTTTACGTTGGTTAACGTCGGCCAAATACAGGGTAAAGTCGTTAGTGACTTAACAAAGATCTTTTGAAGGCTCCTAAAATTTTTTGTGATTTCAATCAATGTTTTTTGCTTAGTTTCTCAAAAGTAAGACACAGGTGGAATGAAACTATTGATTTGCTAGTTTTTGTTTCTATTTTTGCGACAGAACTGTTTCTTTTTTTCTTGTTTTTGGGACTAATTACACCGTTAGAAATCTACGGTGTAAAATATCGGTGTTGGAGGTCAACATTTTCGGTGTTAATTTCAACACTTGTAAGTGCGAAACTCATTGGTGGCCCGGATTGGTAGACTTTAACTCGACAGCGGAGTTAACTGTGCTCTAGTGCGGTGGTAATTCTCACGTGGCGCCACTGTTTTGCATTAGAGACGTCGCAATTTCACTCATTTACGGTGTGCTTATCCGAACAATGGACGTGCAGAGCGGTTCGCGCGGGTCGCCTCACCACCTGTTGATAGGAGTTTTGACAGGAGACTTTTTAAAATTACCGAAACACTCCTGAAGTATTAAAACTGTTTGTTGTCTCAACATAAAATATATGTGCAATCCGGAATATCCTGAAACGTGTGTACCCTGAGAGGTTAATTTCATGTCAATGACGACACGAAAACCGTGTGAATAATTTAACACCTTACTAATTTAACATTTAGTAAGAGTCACCTCATTGACACAAAATTTGTGTTCCCACGATACCAACGATTGGAGTCAAGTCGATAAGCTTAACACCGATGATTTCACTTCTTAAAAGAACTCGCCAAATGGTGTGGACCACTTGGCGAGTATATACACACAATTTTTCGAGTGACTTTCGAGTTGAATTTAACACCGAATTGCTAACAGTATATAATGATTTCTTTAATGCATATATCGTTACATAGGATTTTGTGACAAGAATTGTCACAACTACATTCAAACTGTTTTAAATATTCATGAAAAACCATGACAAATAATTAATCGCCCTTAAGGTAGTTCTGTAGCGAAGGAATTACAAACTCAAAAAATTGATTCTGCAGTATGTTTTAGTTCAAATATTGAACTTTACGTTCCTGAAAAATCAGTGCGCCTCACGGATCACTAGAAACAGAAATTTAATTTAAAAAATCGACGTTTATAGTATAGCACGCACTGGAAAAATACAGTGGAACCTCTTATAGCGTACATATGCGGAGACAAGAACGCTAAGTGTTATTAGGCACGCAAAATGTTCGTGCCTCTCACTCTTTCTCGCGAAATCGTCAAGTTACAGTGCTGATACGTGCCCCTCCACTTACCAATGTACGCTACGAGGGTGTACGCTATGAGAGGCTCCACTGTAGTTGAATTTTTCTTCAACTTAAGGTAGCTGCCTCGATACGTGCTAGTCAAATCAGTACTAAACTTTGAGAAGCGTTTCTACAAGTTTTTGAGATTCAATTGACGTTTCTCTGAACTTAATTAGGCATCAGCATGTGTTCTTAATACATAAATAAATTGACATCCACGATTTCGAAATAAAATACACTATAATATATGCAAATGTTCAATAAGATGTTTCTGTCATCCAGTTATATATTAGAAAAAATCATAATATTGGTCCCATTATGACGAACAATAGCTCAACTTATTCATTGAAAGTTGCTCTGATGATTTAACGAAGAGATTTTTAAGTTATATTATGTATACAAAAATTACAACCGTCTATTTATTCAACTTAACCTAACATTAGACATACAAATGGTTGTAACTTTAAAAAAAATGATGACACCGGAAAATCTTTCCGTTAAGTCGTTGAAGCATCTTTCAATAAACAAAATGAGCTATTGCTCTTCATAATCGGACTAATATTATGGTTTTTTCTAATATAGAACTAGATGACAGAAATATCTCATCGAACATTTGCATATATCAGTGTATTTTCTATTTAAACTGTAGCTGCGGATATATTTACATATTAAGAACATACCCTGATGCTCGAATTGATTTTTAAATCCGTCAGGTGAACCACAATAATTTGTTGAAGTACTTTTCGAAATTTAACACTGATTTGACTAGCACGTAGCGAGACGACTAACTTAAGAATTATCATACTTATATGAAAGATACAAAAATTATAAATAGTGCATTGTATTCATCAGTAAATAACGATTCCACTGAACTCAAAAAACGTATGGGTTACGGGACATTTAATAAAGATACCAACGTTGAAATCGAAACGCGTACATGCCACACGAGATCGCTTACTAACAGAACGGTGCCTGCCCCACACTCCGCACACTGTTGCGCCAACGAGCAACTATCCCCACCTCTGCCTCCCGACAGAACTACCTTAAGTGTTCATTTACTACAGTGACTTTGTTCTAATTGTATCAATTAATGATTAATCATTTTTTGGTCTCTCATCGAGGAAGCTTTGTTTTCGTGATAATTCTGTTCTTAGAATATCAGGTTCTTCAAAATGTCCTAAAACATCGAGGAAGTGGTTTTGTATAAATTAATGCATAGATGGATGTGTGTGAGTGCATGTGTATGTATAATACATGCTTGCAAAATTGAAACGTCTATATCTCAAGAACGGCTGCAAAAATCAATTAACAAATTGATACGTAGGTATACCAGTTACATTCTTTTTTCGTAAAAATTCACATTACATGTTTGAAATTTTTGCGAAAAGTATATACGCGCCTTAGCTTCTGCAATTTTTGGCCAATGAGTTATATGATTCTTATCAAATCACGTAATGTAAAAGGATGATTGGTATTGAATTCAATAGATTGAACAGAGTGAACACTCAACAGAACAGATTCCGTAGAGTGTTTTGGATTCGATAAAATTTTGTATGTTTTGAATGACGTTTTTGTTCTAAGTCCAGCCAACTTCGATAAATTTGCTTCAAATTTTGTACAGGGATAAACTAATATTCAGTTGGGCTAGGTGTTAAATTTGGTCAAGGTTGATGGAGAAATTGACCCATTATAACGTTTTCGATCTCTCGAGAAATTAACGTTTCCATTATAATAATCAACTTTGACGGGGTCAAAGTTGAGTTGTCAAGGATGAATTAATATTCAGCAATGTTAGATATCAGATTTAACGAAGATCTATAGTGGAATTGATTAATCATCATTCACTAAATTGAAATAAAAATAGCGAGTTTCTCTAATGAAATTTGGTGTTTTTTAAAAATTTTGTTACAGAGAAAGTCATGATCAGTCAATTATCGTATCAGGTGAATCGGGTGCCGGTAAAACGGTTTCCGCAAAGTACGCGATGAGATATTTCGCGACAGTAGGCGGCTCATCAACGGAGACGCAAGTAGAAAAAAAGGTATTGGCCTCGTCACCTTTGATGGAGGCATTTGGTAACGCCAAGACAACGAGAAACGACAATTCCTCAAGATTTGGCAAATTCATCGAGATACATTTCAATAAAACTTATCATCTCACCGGAGCTAGTATGAGAACCTATCTCCTGGAAAAGTCAAGAGTAGTCTTTCAAGTACGTCAATTTTCATAATCTCATTTATGTATGGTATTTATTCTCAATAATTTCAAGCTGATTTAATGAATTTATTTTATTCGATTCGTATCAGGCCAACGAGGAGAGGAATTATCACATTTTTTATCAAATGTGCTCAGCTGCCAAGGTCTACGAGGGCTCTAAGCAAAATCGCTTTAAACACTTGTACCTCCAAGACCGAGACAAGTTTCACTATCTAAATCAGGGTAACAGTTCTGTGATCAAAGGGGTGGACGATGTCGCTTGCTTCGAAGATACCGTTGCCGCACTTTCAAGGCTGGGCTTCAATACGAGACAACAAGACGATTTGTTTCGCATTTTGGCGGCTATACTCCATTTAGGAAATGTAAATATAAAGAATTGCGATGTTCAAGACAACGGTGGGTACGGGGACTCGGACTCCGAAGGCAGTCAAATTTCTGTAAGTAAATTATCCTCTGATTAGTCAATTAATACAGAGACTAATTTTCGAATAGCATAATAAACTATTTATTTTATGAGTTGCATATGGGCTATTCCATACGAAATTAATTAGTCAAAAACAGTGAATATTATGGATTAGATGCACTTCACAGGATGTACATGAACACTAGGGTGGTCGTAAATTTCGATGTTGAACGAATTTGTCCGAGACGCTCCTTCATTTTGTTCGAAATAAATTTTTTTAAATCTATTTTTTTAATTAATGAACACGGATGCCAATCACGTATAGATTATCTTCTGACTTTGTGCATCAAATGAAATTTATGCCAGTTTTGTATTCTGTATCTTCATACATCTTTCTATGCGCACGATTCAATCGGATGAAAGTTGCCATGGATCAATCGATGCGTTAATTTACATTACAATTTCTTAAAAATAAAACCCATCATTTTTCAAATTCTGAAATGTGGAATATAATTTGTATAGACTATGACGCCAAATCACAAAAATGATGAAATAGTTTTTTGAATTCCTCCTATAGTCATTTACGAATTTTCAAGTGATTCTATTATTCACACAGCGACGTTAAGACGAAAAAGATGCCGGTTTTTAAAATATACATTTACATGGAGAACCTGAGTTCAACTGCAAAGTTGAAATAAGATTATCTTCATGATTTTCGTGGAATAGATTTTTTGTTTTAATTTATATAATTCATTGTCTACGACTGATTGATTTCATATGGAATGACCCATATGTGAAGCATTCCATATTGATTCAGCCACCCAAAAACGGCGTTTTTCGAAAAATTGTGGAAATTAAGTTTAGTGGTCCCAGTGAAAACAGAAAATTAGGAAAAACAAATATTCTGCCGAAATATGCAAATTTTTTTCATTTTTCTTTCAATTCGTAACATTTTAAGAACGATATCGACAACGCATTTTTACGAAAAAAATAAAATGGGCGTTTTTTCATTTCATGCGCCTTTTGCCAACAAGGGAAAAATTTAATCAGAATTAATTATACATAATACATTTTAAGCGAAAATCAACTTTTTTTTTTCAATCTGTAGAAGGTCTTTCGACATCATCATGTTGTCTTATCAGCGTGACTGATTGCTAAATTTTGAGTATTTTTTCATGGGATTCCCAAATGTTCATAATTTATAGCAATTTGGATACAAAAAATTAACATCCATTTTTCAATGTCTGATTTCTCCTTACCGGCAAAATCAATTGTTTCGTCATATTCTGTGCGCAGACCAGTATTTTGGATGAATCCAAACTCCCTAAGCCAAATTCTCCCTTCCGACCGGTTTATAGAAAACGCAATCTCCGAAATGTAATTGCAGTTAACGTTGATACTTTTTTGTTTACGTTCCTACTTCTGTTTTGATTTTTTTTAAATTTCTTTTGCCATTATGCCATCTAAATATCATATACAGTTATATATATTTTTTCGCACATTTTAGTTTTTTTTAAAGAGCAGGTGACTCAACTAATTGTATCCAAAATACTACAGATTTAAACACAGAAATAATGTTAATTATAGTATGGCAGCATATTTTTCTAAATTTGGTGCATCATTGAAAGGACTACATCTTATTCCTGAACGTTTTTGAGAATTTTCTAACTTTGTATAACTGAATTGATGTGGCATGCTTTATATCCAAATTTATTTGAATATTATTTTAAAATATTATCCTAATTCCAATTGTACTGTTTTCTATAGAAAGAAAAGAAGGAATCTTTTCTTTTTAATGATGAATAATAATTATTTTATATATTTTTGTATGATCACTGTTTGTGTGATAGTCCTCAGACAGACATCTTCTGGCGTTCTCGGAGCTTCTTGGCGTTGACGTCAACTCCATGAGAAAGTGGCTGTGCCATAGAAAAATAGTATCGATGAGAGACGTTATTCTAAAACCCATGAACGTTGATCAGGCTTATGGTGCTCGCGACGCTCTTGCCAAGCACATTTACGCTGAGCTCTTCAACTTCATCGTCGAAGGAATAAATAATTCCCTCCAAACACAGAGCAAGTCATTGTGCTTTATCGGCGTTCTCGATATTTACGGGTTCGAGACTTTCGAGATTAATTCATTCGAACAATTCTGTATTAATTACGCCAACGAGAAACTTCAACAACAGTTCAATCAGCATGTATTCAAATTGGAGCAGGAAGAATATCTGAAAGAAGAGATCGAGTGGACTTTCATCGATTTTTACGATAATCAACCGTGCATCGACTTAATTGAAACGAAATTGGGAATTCTCGATTTATTGGATGAGGAGTGTCGGGTAAGCTTACAATAAAGAATAATGATTTTTTAAATTTAAGGAAACGGTTCAGTCAACATTTTTTAAATTATTACGAGGACTACTATCCCCCTCAGCAAAGTAGAAATTGGAAATACTTCCCTCTCTTCAGAAGAAACCGAGAGGATTTATTTGTAGTTCAATCATTCGGTTAAATCAATTGGTTCCCTTGAAACCAGCTTGATGAAACCCTGGCAGAATTGAAAATCGTGGTCCTTGGCTGATTTACCGTAAAACAACTCGTTAGTTTTTCGCGAGAATAAAAAATTACATTTTTCGTAACTACTGTAGAACAACTGCCCTCGAATGAAATTATATTCGTTTTATATGTACGGTGGCTTTGGCAGTGCAAAACAAGCGGATATAAATTTTATGAACAGTTATTTTTACAGTCGTTGAGATAGATCGATTACCGGAAAATGGACTGAATTTTGTTGTTGTTTTCACAGTTGTTGCGGCCAATTTTCAGCTCTTTTTTTGCAATAATCGACGATGTTTGAGATTGTTAGGGGCTCTGTGCGTGTTCCAGAGAACACTCCTCAAAGTATTGGCCTTTGTTAGGTTACATTTTATTCGCAATTACACTGCACACCATTTAAGCTGAGCAATTTTTTTGAAGGCTCTTGGAGCATTGTTATAGACGAAAGTATGAATTGTCGTGATAATGTTGGCATCTGAGACATGAATTTTTCAAAGATTGACGATTGAAAAATTAAAATCTGGATTCAGAGCGACCGGTTGACCTAACCAGTTTGTCCATTTATAAAAACAAACGCCTTTGGGTCATCCTGAAGGGAGGAAAGTGTTTTAAATTTTTTCTTTGCTGAAGAGGACAGTCTCTTCTGAGGGGAAAAATCAGCATGGTGGTTTTGTGCTAAAAGTTCGCTCAGAATTTAGTTGAAACCAGCACGTAAACCACCATTCCGAGATTTGCTTCGAATAGAAGTTTCGACGGTGGAAAGGACGGAATAAACCACTAGGCGCCAAAATTTACCTCACGGTTGTTAGCGCGGTGATTTCCTGGTTAATCTCCAAACGAAGATATCAGTATATTTTACAGAAATTTATCGCTTGCAGATTCAAATAATCGTCTTGACAGTGGAAGTAATGGAATGAAGCACCAGTCACAATTTTTTTGTTTACGGTGGTTTTTCGGTTCACCACAAAAAAAAACGACCACTTTCTTAACTCTACCTCTGGGGTATCCGGTCGAAAATATTGCAATTAAATTAATTTTAATTATTCTTTAAGATACCTAATTCCGAGTTGAGAGAGAAAGACAGCCTGCCAGAGTTTCTCTGTTCAGAGAGAGACCACAAAAACTAACACCAAGGAGAAGGGAGCTATCGCCTGAAGGTGATAGTTCCCTGAACTGCAATCGAATATTAAATATATTCGCAGTTTTATACACACTTTGGCTTCGAATCACTTGTGAAAAACACTTTAGCCATTTGGCATCTAGCGGCATTATCTGAAAAAAGGGAGGAATATATTTTTTATGCAAGTTACGGCGCTTCGGCGTTGAGCATAATTCCGTTAGATGGAAAATAGCTAAAGTGTTTCTCGCAAGCAATTTGAAGTCAAAGTGTTTAAAAAACTTTGAAGATATATAATATTCATCAGAACTTGAAGGAGCTCTAATCTGAAGGTGATACTCCTCGCTTTTAGTTTTTGTATTCCTATGATGAGAAGATAAATGCGGAGGCAGGCTGTCTTTTGTCCTGGACTCGACTGGCAAAAATGTTGGCTGGTCGTTTATTCCGTAACTTCTATCGTCGATACAACTATTTGAAGTTACAAGCGCTCAATCTCTAAACATTTGCTGGCGGTTCCCTTTGATAGTTAACAAGTAAACCACCGCGCTAAGCAGTGTCAAAAAATGTTTAGCGGCTAGTGGTTTATTCTGTCGCTTGCACCGTCGAAACTGTCATTCTAACTAAATCTCGGAGTGGTGGTTTTGTCAAAATTCTACGTGAACTTCAGAAAATTTCACAAAACCGCCATCGCGGAAACGACTGTGATTCCATGGTGGTTTGCGTGATTCGCCAGGGTTATAATAATTTTCAAAAAAATTCTTGTCTGACTCGTTCCCCTTAAGTAGTTCAATGAAATTTCCTGATATTTGAATATTCGATTTGTTGCATAAAAAATATTCGATTCTTTGTCGTGATTTTGATTAATCATGTCGGTAAGGTAGGTATACTATAAAATATGTGTTTCGTATTATTTTTGACAGAAAAATGTTTAACTTCTGACTTTACTGACTTTTTAAACTTTAACATGAACTCGACTATTACTCGGCTCCAAATTTATCCAGGGCGTCACTATAAATGGATTTTAGTTTTATACATACAATATAAATTTCTGTGACATACATCAAATATTCATAAAAATTTTGTCTCCAACAAAAACTACTATACCTGTGGTTACACAAAAACAAATGCTGATGTATAGAGAATTGCAATAGAAATTCCAGTAAAGAATCTTGTTATTATGTATTGTACAAATTTATATAAATTTTCAACATTTTATTATGAAGTTTATTTTATCAAGATGCCATTAGAAAAACGTATTCCATACGGGAATTATATGTTTTATAGATCTTCATCAAGTATATCAAGAGCGGGCGCCCTTTGAATTAAAATGTCTTGCCTTAATAGGAAAAGCAATTTGATTAACACAATCTCAAGTTTATCACAGCTTGCTTTCAAGAATTACACTATTTAAACCTAGAAATATTTGGAATAAAAAATTATTTTGATAAGTACGGGCCCGATGGAGTTACTCTCGACTAGATCATTTTTCTGTGTTGGCTTGTTAGTAAAATCTGTGAAATACATCCACTGGAAAATGCATTTTTTTACAAATACCTGTACATTCCGAGAAGAGCTTTGATTGATCGTTTTTTTGAATGGGTTAATGTACAGATGCCGAAAGGATCAGATGGGTCTTGGGCCGAAAAGCTGTACGCCAAATGCATTAAGTCGAAGCACTTCGAGAAACCGAGATTCGGCACAACCGCCTTTTTGATTCATCATTTCGCCGATCTCGTTCAGTATCAGACAACAGGATTTCTTGAAAAGAATAGAGATACCGTGATGGAAGAGCAGATAGAAGTTCTCAGGGGAGGAGACGTGAGTATGACCATTAATAATCGAGATATAATAATTTTATTCTGTTTTACCGAACAACTCAATTCTCATTTCAGAATAAGTTGCTGAGAAAATTATTCTGTGAAGAAGATCCGAAGCTAGCTGTACCAAACGTAAAACTCAAAATTTCTGCCCAAAAACCAACATTGACTACACCGAAGCAAAACAAGAAGACGGTATGATAATCAGTACTATCTTAAAATCTCGGTAATTTTTTTTAGCTGTATACGAATATCTTAGTGATACCGTCTATAGAGAAAATATTGGGATATTTTACAAATTGAAGCGTTCCTAACTGTCACGAGAACGTTTTATTTTCTCATCCTATGACATTTACAATTTCTAAAAATCTCATATAATAAGTTCTTCACTCCAAGTGTATTTTGTATTCGATTTGCTCAAGAAAAAAAAATTTCAAACCTATTTTTTCTCTTGTTCTCGAAACAAGTTTAATTATTTTTTAAAGTAATTCACTAGACGTGTGAATTGTGCCGTACGAAAGACTTATGTCTGTGAAAATGTCTGAAAGTATATAATTAAACAAACAAATCAATGGAATTTTTCGATAATAAACACTGTATTCCATCTGGCACATTTTGTGATTGATATGGAGTTAACATTGAAAAAAAATATTAATATCTGATAAATGATAATTCATCGTATCAGAGAGAATCCTCAATTACTTCGATAAATCATGCATGCGGCAACGCGTGCAAAATCTCAGAGTTATTTGGCCAAAACTGTAGAAAAATTGTAGGATAATATCGTAGAAATTATCCGGTTATAATTTTTTTGGGACTTCTGTCAAAGAAATATTTTTCGCCGATGCTATAATGTAGTCGGAAAAAAAAAGTAGTGAGTACAATTTGCCTGTTCTCATGAAAATATCATGTAAAAAAATCATTGACAGTTTGGCATCGGTATTCAATTTTTTATAAAATACTCACAATCGTTATGGCAGTAAGTTACTTTTTGGGAACATTTTTTTATAAATTAAGTTTTTTTCCGAATAGGCATAACGCTTTTCGAAGTTGGTTTTTCAGGAAAATTCTGGCTAAACATGTATTTATATGAAAAAATAGATATAGAATTATTTTTTAAATTTATTTATTTATTTTATTATTAGGTGGGTTCTCAATTCCGAGATTCTCTAAACATGCTAATGTCAACTCTGAATGCAACGACCCCGCACTACGTTCGTTGCATCAAGCCAAACGACACCAAGGAAGCTTTTGAGTACAATCCTATAAGAGCAGTCCAGCAGCTGCGAGCTTGTGGTGTCCTCGAGACGATTCGAATATCGGCAGCAGGGTTTCCGAGTCAGAGAACCTACGCCGAATTCTTTCAGCGCTTCCGTTGCCTGTGCAAGTTTAAGGAAATTCGACGGGATGATTTACGCGAGACTTGTCGCCGAATTCTCGCCACTTATATTAAGGACGATGACAAATTCAAGTTCGGCAAGACGAAGGTTCTGTTTCGTGCTGGTCAAGTGGCTTACCTGGAAAAATTGCGAGGCGAGAGGCAGAGAGATGCTTGTGTTATGATACAAAAAACGGTTCGTGGTCTGATATGTCGAATGCGGTACCGGAAGATACGAAGAGCAATACTTGGACTTCAGAGGCACGCGAGAGGCTGTCTGGCTCGAAGAAAGGCTCAGGCAGTTCGACGAGAGAGAGCAGCGATTAAAATTCAATCGTGCGTCAAGGGTTGGCTTGTCAGAACTCGCTTCTTGCGCATCAAACGCACAATTATCGGGCTCCAAACTCACGGACGGGGACACATGGCACGCAAGAGGTATCAATTGATGAAGGATAACGCCGCTGCTATGACAATACAACGATTTGCGAGAGGATATCTCGTGCGGAGGGCCTGCAAAAAGAAGATCAATGACGTTATCATCGTCCAATGTTGTATCAGGAAATTCCTGGCTAGGAGGATATTCCGAAGGCTTAAGGCTGAGGCCAGGAGTGTCGAACACGTTAAAACACTCAACAAGGGCCTCGAGAAGAAAATCATTTCGATGCAGCACAGGATTAATGAAATTGTAAGTTCTACATTCTTAGGACTGTATTTTTTTCTTCTCGAGTTGCATCCTCGGGATATATTATACATGAGGCATTTCATATGAATTCAGACACTGAAATGAGGGAAAAAAATGTCAATAAGTTTCTTAAAATGAGGTTCAGCGGTGTCAATGGATGCACCGAATTTCAAATTAAAGAAAAATTCTGTCGGAATATGCTAATTTAAAAAAAAAATTTATTTGACTTGTAATTCTTAAAACATCGTTATCTTAAAAAAAAACAAAATGTGCGGTTTCTTACGACCGACAAGAAAAAGAAATGATTTAAGATTAATTGTTTTATCGCAGACTCCATTTCGTGGCAAAGCCAGGAAAGATATTTTTTCGGTTTGTGGCAGGACTTCCGATATCGACTTCGGGAAAATAGCCCTAAAATCTGAGATTTCTTTTTTTAATGAAACATCTTGGATGAAGCGCAATTGTATACAGAATACAATCTTTAAAATGTTTGAATTAACACTTTTATTAACTATAATGTTTTTAATCGAACATTTAGATTTCAAACGGAAGAAAAAACGCTCGAAATTCAACGAGCACTTACAGACCTTAAGACAATTTTCCCTATGACGATAACGGAGGTCTTTCAATACAAAAAGAAAATGTTTCTCAATTTTGCCATAAAATGTCGCGTGGAATTACACCGTTAGTTTTTAATACTTTTTTCTTTATTAGCCATGAAAAAACGCACGTTCCCATCTCTAACAAAGGTCAATACGTCAATATGTCCCGCTGTGTGATTTTTTACGTTTGACATAAGCAGAAAATTTTAATGCATGACTGTCCGCCAATCAAAGTACGAATCAAACGTTGTCAATGATACTTAGACTTCCAAGATAACTCGAGCCACCAACATTTTGATAAAAAAAGAAATTTTAGTAATATAAGACATTTTAGTAAAAGAAGGTGGTAGAAGAAGATAACAGGTTAAATGAAAAATTTAAAAATCGGCATAATCTGGCATAACCGTTGTGTTTTATCTCAAGTTGGTAGATCTATTGGAACTACTGACCCTGATTTTTATAAATCTTTCGAAAATTTTGTTTTGGGGGCTGAATTAATATGGAATGCATCACGTACATTACAAACGAAATGATTGAAAATTTATATTGAAAAGTATTAAAATACAAGAAAAAACCTAAGAGAATGTCACTAAGAACATCGATTATACAAACATTGAATGATAAAGCGAAAATTATGTTAACACGTTAGTAAAAAAAACCATTCAACTGTTTAGAAGTATTTTTCTCTTCGGAAAATAAATGACTGACTTTTTCGAATACAATTCACCTGTCTTCTCAATATTCTAATTGCTCACCAGAATTTTCAAGTTATATCTGTACCGAAACTATTTATTGAATGATGTTTAAACTGTTCAAAAGCAATACGCAAGCTATCCACAAAAATACATAAAAATTTGTCTTTCCAATTATAATTTGAAATTCACCAAAACTTATTCTAGAAATTCCGCGATGAGAGTCAACATCATAGTACTATCATACAAAACCGGTGTTTTTACATTCAGTGATGTTTTATTCGCTTAAGACTTTTCTCTCGTTAAAATGTACGAACATCCTTATTGCATAAATCGTTTGGTTGGAAATTTTCGCTTGAAATGTCCTTGGTGGAGTTTTCATGAACTTTAGTACCACATGGAGTTGCGTTATTGTTTTTGATCCGAATTATTTCAATTTCACAGTTGAAGGAAAATCAATACCTGAAGACCGTGCAACACGAAGTAGTTGATCTCAAGTCGAAGCTCGAGGCGCTAAAGGCAGTGGAGATGGAAAACAAAAAGTTGAACGGAGTAGTACTGGAGAAAGACAAGGAGTTGGAAAAAATGCAAGAGGTATTGAAGCACGAAAGAGACGAGAAAATGGACCTGGTGCTCGAGCAGGAGAAGCTTGCTCTTTCGAAGGAGGAAGAAAACGCAAAGTTGCGAGAGGAGAATGAGCGATTGCGAAAGGATTTGTCGGGCGCAAGCGAAAGGATCAAATCAAATCAAGAAGGAGCCGAGGAGAACCTGAAGACACGTTTGGAACAGGAGAAAGATCTATTGCTACTCGATCAGGATCAAGACCGCGGAGCATACCAGCGACTACTCAAAGACTACCACGAGCTCGAGGAACACGCCGAGATGCTCGAGAAAAAATTGGCACTTCACGTTCCTGGGCATTCAAGATCCCTGAGCAACGCTTCGAGCGGCAGTGGACAAATCGCTTCGACGGAACCACCACCAGATGACGCCAATATCGTAAGAACCTTTGCCTTTCAGTACAATATCAGTCCATTTGTTACGTCACTTGGTTTATTTCAAGTACAGTTCGAAAGGATTCATTACTTTTCTAATGCATAGCCCTTTTTATTGGTCATTACTTTGCGAAAAAGTAATTCAACTCAAATCCATTACCTATTGCTTTGCCGATAAGTAATGTGACTCAGAACCATATTCCATAACTCTGCGAATAAGTATTTTAACTCAAATCCATTACCCATTTTATTGCGTATACGTATTGTGTCTTGGATATATTACCCATCAATTTGCAAATGAGTAATGAATAGGTAACGTACCTAAGCTGCATTACTTATTCGCAAAGTAATGAATAACGTATTCGAATTACATTTCTTATCTGTAACGTAATGGGTAATGGATCTGGATTTCAATTATTCATTCTTTTAGTAACAAATAATACATTACTTTTACATTACAAAATTTACAATCCTGATTCAAAGGTGCATCAATTCTGTACTCTGAAATTTTTTTTAGTGTGAATCGTTTGGATGTGATAATCATTGTTTATCCGGTATGTTAGTTTAAGGGGAGATATACATGTCGAGGTCGTACTTTAATGAGTATTCACTTAGAGCTATAACGTTGATTCTGTTCAATAAATTGATTTGAATTTTTTTTTGGATTTCGCAGCTAATTCTGAGCTAAGATTCGAGCCTGTATATTAGGGTGGTCGTTAATTTCGATGTTGAGCGATTTTGCCCGAGACACCCCTTCATTTTGTTCGAAATAAATTCAAAAAAATCTGGTTAAAATTTGAGAGCTCTATCTCAACGGTCGGTCTCAAACAATCTCAAACAAGTCGGTGTTTATAATTATGACGGTCTTTTATAGTTTTTTTCTTCTCAATAAAAAGACAAATTGCGAAAAACCGATTTCTTTTGAAATGTATTCATAGTTGAGGATACGTGTCCCGGAAATTTCAGTCAAATATCTTAAAGAGTAAACGAAAACTAAAACTCGGATAAAGTTGTAAATTTGAAAAGATGCAGAGGTTACATAAATGACGTGCATCTCTATGAAGGATATAATTATAAACCTTAGCACATTCCGATCGTAAGAACAATAGCAAACAGTTGCAGCAATTGAAAATCATTAGATTGAACAGTATCAACGCTATAACTTCCAAATAGCATACTGATTGGAATACGACCTCAACGTGTAGAAGCCCTCTTCAGTGGATGAAAAATAACTGTTTCGTAATTGGCATAATCGGATCAATTATACTTCGATTCCTTGACTACAAATATTTCTCGGTGTTAAGAACATCGCGTGGCTGCAAGTTACGCTCTGAAATAGTCACACGGACCGTAAAAATAAATAGAAATAATTATTATAGAATAACATTGCCAGTGAGATTCGCTTTGCACTTCTTAAGCTTTTTTAACTATAATTTCATGCTGCTAAAGGACTTTGGATACGGATCTGTACGGTCCACAGCCTCTTCAACGACTCCGTACTCGAGAGTCGAGACTATCGATTGGAATCAGCATCGTTCTGATAGTCCTCCGGACGGGGAATCCCAATCAGCCGGTAAATCTCCACCGGAAACGAATGGACCTAGCCAACCACCTGTCGACGTTGGACTCGTTCTCAAGCTACAGCAGAAACTCAAAGATGTTGAAAAGGCTAATGGCAGGCTCGTAAGAATGGTGGAAGACCTTGAGCGGGACAGCCCTGAAGAAACTACGAGGACCCAGGATAGTTTCAGGGTAAATATTTCATCTTCTGTTGAAAAAGACATGGCAATTTTCAAAGATTCTAATTGGTCGTTAATGACTTTGTCGCAAATCCAACTTTAGACTGTTATGATCGCTGCCGAGTTACATATGCGGGCATTTGAAATAGTATTTTCACAGTTATGGAATAAAATATATTTTTCTTCCCGTACAAAAAAGACATGCCACATAGAAAGGCGATTATATTTAAATACTAAAGCAGAAATAGCGGCACAAATCGTATAAACACGCAAACATAATGTTTAATCGCAAACGAAATAAATGAAAAGGAAGGAGTGTAAGCGAAGCCCTGGTAATTTTAACAACCACCGTTTTACCGTAAAAAGGACCGGGTGGTTTTTTGAAAAAAAAAAACACCGAAAGTTGGTCGTAGCGGCCGTAAAAATGACTGCCCTAAAAGATGCTATGCAGTCGTTTTTTTTTCGATTTACCATGGAAAACCGAAAAAACAAACGAGTAAGATTATTTAAGGTGGATGTTTTCGCGGTCGTTACAACCGATTTCCGGCTAGTTTTTTGCAAAAAACAACCCGGTTGTTTAAAGGTGGTTTTTACGGTGAATCAGCTGGAAACGATGGTCGTCAAGGTATCTAGAGAGCGTACACGTTGTTGCTACTTATAGCTTAATGTCCATTACTCTACAGAATTAGTTAGCATCAACGGCGCCAGTCACTGATTTCCACAATTTTCGTTTGCATTTATATGTTTTATGCACTATGTTCCAAGTAATGAAACTACGTTAACTTCAATATTCAATTACAATTGAACACCCCTTTGCGATTTCTGATGAAATAATCATTCAATCTTTCAGATGTTGGTGTTTCAATGAATACACTGGTTAAATCGAAGAGAAATTTATGTTTTTTAAATGCTAGAAAAAAAATTAACACAAAGATGTATATATCATACTTTCTTTGTGTTTACTCATATATGGATGCAGTTTGTTTCAATTCGTGTCGTTAAAAAGCGCTATAGTAATAAATGTCACGATCTTTTGCTTTATGATGTGCTCTGCTAATCTTATTTCTTGGCTAATCGTTAACTAATCCTTGAGTTAAATCTGACGTACAGATGAGCCTTGAGCAAAATGAATAGCCCAGTATTAGGAGAACATGACAAGAATATCAGCATCTAGATACCCTAAGATCTAAATATGCCGGCTTAGTACTGTATACAAGACGAAATTTTTTTATAATGTAGCGAGACAGTTGGAGCATTCGTCGAGTTTGGCATTCCATACCAACTCGATCAAAGTAAGTCTTACCCTCCACCTCTTGCATTTCATTCCTGATTTTTCATGCTATTGTTGTATCTCTAAGCAGCAACCACAATTTTTATTAAACTTTTTTTAACAATTTATATACTTATGATTATTCTTGACGAATATTTCGATAGCCAGAATTTCTTAATCTGAGAAAATTCTCACAAATTCTGCATGAGATTCTGCATCAATATTTTTAAGCTCAAATTCAAAGTGGGCAGAACCTTGCACCTATTTTTTACGAATTTTTCTGACAATAATATTTTTTTTCGTATTGCCCCCCGTCTGCAGGCATTACGCTTATTACAGGGTCGACCCGGTTCAGTAGCCAGTCCCCAACTAGCCCCCACTGAGGGCCTGGTACGGATCAGTAACCAGGCCCCCATGCGGCCGCATCCGACTTTCCTCTCTATATCGCATTCGCCATAGCATTTCTGCTAAGGGCATAGGAAAACATTGCGGAAAAACCTTATGCCGATGTAGCCGGTCTCGAGTTCGCCTCACGGCACCGGAGCTACGTCACGATTTTCGTCGAGAATGTAAACACGGACTACAGCTGTATACATGTGACCCCCACAGTTACCTGTGTGTGTCTCACGTATACATCTGGAGCTTCATCGTGTCCATGTTTTTATTTCTCGACGAAAATTTTCGCCGGCACCGGGAATCGAACCCGCGACCTACAGATGCTCTGGTTTAGAAGCCAGTACTCTAACCACTAGACCACCGCACCGGTCGAATTTTTTTCAAAATGAATATTGAAAATAGAGGCGTAAGAATATAGTTTCACTGCAGCCATTTCTATATAAATATATGTCTGGACTTCGGAAAATTCTTTCAGATTTTTTTAAAACGATCTTTCCTATTATTATACAAAATAAAAAAATAAAATTAAGTGAACAAATCTTAAAAGTCCTTCGAAGTTCTGACATATACTATAGTTATACTATAATACTTTCACTGCAGGTTACGGGTGAATAACCTGCAGTAAAACTATTTTTGCGCATCTAACTTTTTTCAAATTCTTGTTTTAACAAAATTTCGTAAACAATAGAAGCGAGGTCCGGCCGAATTTGGATCCTAGCTTAAAAATATTGATATCTGGTGCAGGATTTATAAGAATTGTATAAAATTCTTAAATTGTGGTTATCGATATGTTCGTTATAAATAATTATAAGCATATTGATTCTTTTTAATAAAACGTCTGATATTAATTCTGGGCGTTGCTTAGCGATAGAACAATCATATGAAAAATTGGGAATGAAATCTAAGAGGTGAAGCTGAGCGGGGCGGAGTTGGTATGGAATGCCCTATGTATCACGTATATAAGTGATATTTCCAGGGATCTATCTCAAGTATACTTTTTCCTAATTGGATTGACGCAAGATGGCTCAAAATAAAATATAATTTGCAGCTTCAAGAGCTCGAGATGGAAAACGCTCAGTTGAAGAAGGATCTTGGCTCGCTCAGAAAAACGGTCGCCGAGAGTGATTCTACAACGGCTCAACACCAACTGATGGGTAATTAAGAATACTTACTATATCAACGTTTCTTTTACTTTTATGCACAATTCAATGTCTTGCACTTAACGATTGTTCATGACTAGTGGGTCACTGACTGACAAAGTTTGTAAACGAATTACATAAAGCAACATAAAATAGAATATTATGATAAAAGGGCGGAAAGTGCGTGATTTTTGCCGAGGGTTCGCAAATCACATAAGGTAAAAATCACGCTCCCTCCCGTAAAGCGGACGATATTTTTCTCACGATTCCGCTAAATAACAACCACACTCCGTGCTTGCAACAAAGTCGTGAGGAGTACTTATTTTTTATTTATGACAAGTACTCATGTGCGGTACGTTTTTTTTATTACTTCCACCAGGCACAAATGAACCATTTTTCTCATTAAAGAGTCATAAAAGTCGACTGTTCATCTGAACGAGTCAGAGGTTCGAAATAATCGGTTTCGCGCCTACGCTACGCGCACGTGATTATAGTATATTACGCCATTAGGCAGCGAAAGTAGACTATGTCCAACCGCGTGTAAGATTACCACCCTCGCCTTCGGCTGGGTCGTAATCTTACACGCGGTTGGGGATAGTCTACTTTCACTCCCGAGTGGCGTATACTATTTTTCACCATATCTGCAGCGGAAAGTTCGAATTACGTAAAACCTCTAGGACGGGAATTCGAACTTTCCGCGCAGGTATGGTGAAAAGGTTATTTTATCGAAATCGAGAATAAAGAATTTTTTACGTAACGCTTAATAATTTCAGGACAATTCGACGCACTTCAAGAAGAATTAGAGCGAAGACGGGAAGAGTGTATTCAGTTGCACAGCGTGCTTGCTGATCACACGCGAAGGATGAAGAGTCTTGGTTCTAACTATGGCCGCGACGTCGACATTGTCAATGAAGACGGTGAACTGATATTGGCTTTTGAAGCACAGAAGAAGATAAACAGGTAATACATTCCACGTCAAAGCCTTCAATTGAAAACGCCGAAAAATATGTAAAAGTTATCAACATTTTCCTTAACTCTTGTATTTCATACAATCCCATCGTGTAATTTCTAATCGTAATACTTTATCGTTTGTGCATGCAATTCGTCTTAATCAGTAGACTTAAAACGAAACGAAAGGCCTCGAGAGAGTGAGTTGAGCAGATACTTTAGCCACGTTATATACTTATAGTCGATGAAAAGCCGCCTTAAATGCATTAAATTATTATTGCAACATGAAAAACGTAAAATCGAGAGGAAGCCTCAATCCCAATAAAACTGCGGAGCGTCCCTTAATCGTGAATTTTTATTTATTTTAAAGACAACTCGAGGACGAGCTACAGAGCAAGGAGAAGGGTTGGCGAGCCCAGAGGGACGAATGGCGCGGTGAGATCGACAGACTACAGGACGAAATTCAAAAGCAGCAAAAATTGCTTTCCGTTAATCTCAGTAAAGCGCCACAGACTCAGAATGAGGCTTATATGCAGCACGAAATAACGAGATTGACATCGGAAAATTTGGTGGGTTTACTCAATTTTCCAAATAAAGAAAAAAATACAGACAAGAAAAGATCCAATTGGACAACAATTAATAATAATTCTTCATTATTCCTAGGAACTGCAAGAGAGGTATGATAAGATCGCAGAAGAATGCCGAAAATTGAAAAAGCAGTGCAAGCTACTCGCAAAAAGACTCAAAGATGCTGGCTGTAAGTATTGCCATTTTATTTCCAATTAATGATTTTTCAATATCTTTAACGGGCGTCCTGTTGTACTTACGCTTACAATAGGCGACGGAGATGATATCCGAGAATCTCGGGATCGCCCTTATATGATGAACATGATGCACAGAGGTGTCGGTGAGTGGTGATGGTCGCGAAAAATCTCATATATGAGGTATTCGGTATCATTTCAGCAACAAAAAATAAAATCAAAGTATTTATAAAAATCTGGTTCAGCAATTCCAATAGTTGCACCGAATTAAAACTGTATCCGTTCTACCCTATTTATAATCTACGTATTAATATCACAAAAACCATTTCTTGAATGTCCACTTTTCGATATCGATTGAGAAATAACTTCCTATTTAATAAAACAGTTCGACGTGGATCTTCCGGCCACATCGAACGATCGCCTCGAGTTTCGATCGAGTTATACCCGTTCGCGAATGACCGCGAGTACCCTGTTATAAATTTGCACTATTACGCGTTTTATGCTAAGTTCACTGACCTCACGTGCAACGCGCAGTCAGCATCTCGGGGGTTTTGCCCCGGTTACCAAAATTTCCCCTTCTTCTTGCATATATATACTTTCTTCGATTCTATCGACACTTTTCCTATTCAGTCTTGTCTTCATTCCACTGCAATGAACATATAAATCGAATATACCGCGATCCTTCGAACCGTCAAGTCGTTACCCTGCTAATAATTAATTATTTGAGTAAGTCGCGTTGAAGTGTAGCTCCGCGACCATATCGTTTGAATTGTTCGATAATTACTCCGTAAAGTAATTCTATATTTATTTTCTTCTGCATCGAATATTGTGAACGCGTTGTAATAATAAATAATAAATAACTGTGTCGTCGGGCTTGAACAATTCGTCAACGAGTCTTGTCATTTCCGTGTCAAGATCGTCAGTTCAATTTGTTTTGTGGAATAAATATCATTATATTAAAAATATAAATCTCTTCGTACAGTGATTAAAAATCTGGGATTTCAATCCCTCAATCGAGTAAGGTCCCCATCATTAATGTTAATAATAAATTATTATTAGTCCCGCTTAGAAAAGTAGACGGGACGTAATAGAAACAAAAATCAAAATCTGACGGGATATGCCAATTTTGTTCATTTTTCCGTCAATCGATAATATCTCAGGAATGATTGATTGTATCGCTGAAAAACTGAAAGGTACCTTGTTTATGGCCAACAATTAAAAAATTGATTTATTATTAATTGTAAAATTTGAGGCCACATTCTACATTGTTTTTCATGGAACGTTTCCGATATCACCCGAGAGAATTGTGCTTCAAGATCTCTAGTCGCCAAGTTTTGAGTTTTTTTTTGTGGGATTCCTTGATGAGTTATAGTACTTTGAAACAGATTCTTTTTTAAATATGTTTTTTCAATGTCAGGAAGAAACAAAAAAAATTACGACTTAAAATTACTATAACATCCTATACAACGCGTTTTTTATAAGCCGGACTTTATTGAAAATATTGCTCAATACGGAGAATATGTTATAATTGATACCTGCGATAACAAGTGTCTTGACATTGAAAAATGGATATATATATTCGTTTGACTTCAAACTGCTACAATTTATAAGCATTTGAGAATCCATCGATAAAAAAAATATCGGTGATCACTTATAGAATTTGAGGCAATCTTTCTACGCCGATATCGCAGGACCTTCCATAAAAAAATATATATATAATTTTCGAATTCATTATAAAATGTGGACTGAAGTTATACAATCAGTACTGAATTTTTCGTTCTTGTCAGCTATCGAAAAACTTTCCTTTTTTGGGAGATGTCGATACGATTAAACTTTTCTGATATATTGCAGATTGATTTAAAAAATATAAAAATTATCTGTTTCGGCAGATTCCTTAAAAATTTGGTGCATTAATTGGAATCACTGAATCCAATTTTTTTTTTAATATCTGAGAATTTTCCTTTTTTGTGGGTGACAAATTGATATGGAATGCATCATACACAGCTTAATCATGTTCACAACATAAACATATGCACCCGTATATTCATTAACATTGAGAAATTTATAGTATCCACTCGTTGGGAAGAGATTCTGTATCAATTACAAAAATATTTTCAACCCTTCTTCCAAATCGGAACATTAAAAAATCTGAAAAAAAAAATTTCTAACAAAGATGAAGGTCCCCGTCATCGATGATATATCACTAATCACCAGCATGTGCTTTAAATATCGTCCAATCTATATTTCATCGGTTATATGTCAAAGCATACAACTGATGATCGCCAATTTGTGATTGATGACAGGGACATCGACCTCTGTACTTTGTATACAGTATAATAATATTATATTATATAAGTAACCATTACTTCCCAGTAAACACGTTTTTGAACGGCAATGTAACCTAGAAGTTACATGTGATTGTAACAATGTTACCCTTGCGATATGTCGAGGATATGTAACGTAGGAGTAACTCGTGATGTTCCATTTGTTATATGCAGGTAATGTTATCGTTATGTAACATATTTTCGTTGCCGTTGCATAACAAAAGCTATGGAGCTGCAACGCAACGTGCAAGTAACAATGGGGACGTCACTTTCGTGACAGGAACGCAATGTTGCGGTGATGTAACATGGCAACATAACAAGTATGTTGCGAAAAGTATGTAACATACATATTACAGTGGTTATAGAACACCGTCAACATTCACGTTATGCAACCGTTTAATACCGTAGTTCCGTTACAGTTATGTAACGAAAGTGTGTAACTGTAATGCAACATCTTTGTAACGATTGTAATGTAACTGTGAGGATAGTCCAGTCATGTTACAGTTACGTAATGTGATAACATTGCTAGAACGTTGCAAAAATATGTAACATCTACGTTATGTAGTTTCGTTACAGTCATGTAACAAAAATGTGTTATTGTTACGTAACATGTGTATCACGATGTGATGTCCGCTAGATGGCATACGACTTAAATGTTTCTCGCAAGCGATTCGTGTCACTAACGTATATAAGTCAGCGTAGCTGTGCTATATACACACCGGTAGAATCACTCCGGTGTGTTATATACACACCGGAGTGATTCTCTTCGGAGATTTCAATCGCTTCGCATCATTTGTCAATAGCTTGTTCTACTTTTAATAGTAGCAGCTAATATTTTTGACTCCCAAGGGTAGCAATTTATCAATCCTTGAAGCTTTTTTGTGGACTTACAGTCCACAAAAGAAAAGCCAATGTATTGTCAATATGACTACATTTTGGCAATATAACGAAACAGTAATAGCTGTGTAATTCAAATTGCACAACACAACATAACTAAATTGCAACGCAAACGTAACACATGTTACATAACACATAGTAACATTGCTGAGTGGGAAATAGTAAATTACATGTAAGTCACATGTAAGTTACAAACAATTTTTTTGATTATGTTGCTGTTACCTTGCAGTAATATCCTGCAACACACTACTAACATTGCAAGACCGTAACGGTTATGTAACACACGTTATATAACATTTGAATGTTACTTGTTACATATCTGTTACACTACGAAATATACGGGCAACGTAACTCAATTGTAACAGTTACGTAACACATGTTATATAACATGGTAACATTGCTGAGTGGGAAATTGTAAATTACGTGTAACTTACATGTAAGTTACACGTGAGATTACTTGTTACATTGAGTTACATAGCCGTTACGTTGCTGTTACAATACCGTGTTTACTGGGATTATTATAAAATAAGACATGATAAACCGAACAATGTTTTGTCTCTGACAAGCGATACTTAATATGCAATTTCGTTCTTGTTACGTTATTCGCACTATCGGACCATAACTCCACTGCATCTCATCTCCTATTTCGATTTTTCTTGAACAGCGAATTTTCATAATGGCGTTATTACTTATTGTATTACAGTACCAGATAGCACAGAATCCGCCAACGATTCAGCTGTCGTTTCCATGACTACACACTCCTCTGCGGACAGTGGAAGTCACATGCCTGCAATTCGCAAAAAGGAACGCGATTACGAGGGCATGTTGGAGTTCAAGAAAGAAGACATCAACGTCGTTATACGACAACTCGTCATAAGTAATCAAAAACAACAATTTTTTTTTACACCAACTACTTTACGCACGATAAATTTCTTAATGAATTTTTTTAATGTTTCATTTAACCGCAGACCTAAAACCAAGAGTAGCAGTGACTCTGCTTCCTGGACTCCCGGCCTATATACTCTTCATGTGCATAAGGCACACAGACTGCATAAACGACGACGATAAAGTTCGTTCTCTGCTGACGGGTTACCTCAACGCCGTGAAGAAAGTAATCAAGAAAAGGGAAGACTTTGACTCGGGTGTACTCTGGCTGAGCAACACTCTGAGACTTCTTCACAACATGAAGCAATATTCCGGAGACAAACCATTTCAGATCGAAAACACACCGCGCCAGAATGAGCAGTGCCTAAGAAATTTCGATCTCGGGGAGTATCGGGTCGTTTTGAGTAACGTGGCGCTATGGATATTCAATAATATAGTCACGCATCTCAAAGAGAGAATTCAGGCGCTGACAGTTCCCGCTCTTCTGGAGCACGAGGCCATTTCCGGTTTGAGTTCGAAAGAAACAGGCCGAGCAAGGTCGTCTTCCGTCGGCGAGGAACGTAAATCGACCCAGCAAAAGCTCGATAAGCTTCTCGACGAGCTGAGCTCAGTGCACAAGACACTTCAGTATCACGGGGTGGATCCCGAAATAGTTACACAACTTTTCAAACAATTGTTTTACTTCATGTGTGCCAGCGCGCTCAATAATTTGCTGCTGAGAAATGAACTCTGTCACTGGAGCAAGGGAATGCAGATAAGATACAATCTGAGCCATTTAGAGCAATGGGCCAGAGACCAACGATTGGTATCCGCGGTCGAAGCTCTTCAGCCTATCATACAAGCTGCTCAACTATTGCAAGCTCGAAAGAACGATGGCGATGTACATTCTGTCTGCGAAATGTGCAACAAGCTCACGGCTAACCAGATTGTCAAGATTCTAAATCTTTACACGCCAGCGGATGAGTTCGAGACACGGGTGCCTGTATCGTTCATAAGAATGGTCCAAGAAAAATTGGAACAACGTCGAGAGAACAACGAACAGGTAATTAAATAAGATTATATGAACAATAATGACAATATCCATATTAGGACCGATCATTGTAGCTCAGAAGTTTTTAAGGTGATTCATGCATCACCAAATCAAGTCAAGATTCTCAATATAAGTCCAATTCTACCAAAAAAGTGGTAGAATTCCATATGAGTGACTCAATTTTAATAATTAACTCATTCATAAATAACAATTGAACAATATGAAAAAGCGCCATTCGATCAGTTTAAGGTATCTGTACCTTTTATTGTCGATAAATTTAATCTATGTTCATTCATTCACAACGAAGATGAAAATAGACTTATAAGTAGTGCAAGAACCATCTGTTACAGCTGTTCTGTGCTTTCTCACAGTCGAAATTCAGTTGTTTGTTAGGAACTCAGCTTGCACAGAAAAATAATGGAAATTTATTCTAAATTTTTAAATATTCAATTGCAATTGATGTATTGTCGCAACCTTCTGGTTCATCGTTGCAACATTTAATGAGTGTAAAAGTTACCAGATTGAAAAATGAATGTGCATGCAAACAAATATACAACTTCACAATTATTGTTTTTGCAGCTACTTATGGACTTGAAGTACTCTTACCCGGTGAGATTCCCGTTCAATCCATCAAATATTCGATTGGAAGACATCGAAGTACCGGAAGTACTACATCTACCCATGCTCAAGAAGGTCTAGAGAAAAAGTATTACATACAAGGGATTTCGATGCCGCAACATTGCGAGTTTAAGTTGATATTTGCTTAAGGAAGTAGCTAAAATTCGCTTAGAACAATTTCATTGAACGAAAGGACAAAAGAAGGATATGGTGGTTGGGCTCGAGAGCGTGAACCCAGAATAGATGAGACGTTAGACACGCGGCTCGTGCATCGATCATCGAGATATATATCACACACACGTTTTATATATTTTTTTTTACGCCGAGTAATTTGTATTTATCCAGAGATTGCATAATTACGCAGTACTTAAATACCACTTATGCCATACACAAGAAAAATTAAACAAAATAATGAAGATCTATTACGGAACGACTTCCAGTTTAGCGCAGAGGGAAGAGATATATGAAATATGTTCGTTATTAGTAGTATATACCATATATATACATGTTAAGAGGACAAGTGATGTAGAAATAATTTATTTAAGCGCCCGAGTGAAAGAAAAAAAAGTACTGATGTAAGAACTAACGTTATAACTATATATACTCTAATGTAAAAAAAAAGAAAAGAAAAAGAAACAAATATGGCGTAGTGCAGGACGACATACAGTTAGAAAAACTTCCCCGAATAGTGTGTATTCCGTAGATTCCGCGCCTCTATCGCAATTTCATCACGATTAATTGGGTATACCTGATTCCTCGATTCGAGTGAAATAATATATTTATATATACATATTTTTTAGTGATTCTATGCCGCTCGGGGTCTGATTAATTCGTTGACTACAGTTGTGCCGGGATGAACGATCGATAGAGGTCCGTTTGTAAAGTAATTTGTGTGTAAAAAGGAAAGAAAAAAAGTGTTTAGAAACTGCGGAGGAATGCATTGTATATTTTGTTATACGGGAGAGAGAGAGAGAGAAAGAGAGAGAGAGAGAGAGAGAGAGAAAGCTATTGTACACCATAGGGCCATGAAAGAGAGGTATATATTGTTGTTACGTTTTCGATTTGTCAGATCTATGTATAACAGAGCTGAGTTTGTGCCATTTCAAGAGTGAATTCAATCGGAAATTCCATTTACCAATGCGTTAACTTGATCTGTGATCGTAGTTACGCATCGGCTTACAATCACGTTCCATAGAAATATTATGTATAATTATTAAAGAAGAGGGCAGATTGTGAAGCACGCGTTGACTCTGTCTCTTCTTGTCTCACCGATTGCAAGTCGAGATAACCGCTAATTCCACGATACATCACCTAGAGAATCGATGTGACAAATTTATTTGTTCCTAAACATATAATAAATTATCGTTGACGAAAAACAGCTGTTTTATTTCCTCGAGGTAATAATATTGTTGCAGTTGCTTCCTGCGGACTATTCGCATTGCGCAAGTACGGTAAGCATGGTGTCCATTTTTTTTTAGAACAAATTCCCTGATTTTTACTGATTAATTTACCGATTTTCTTTGACCAACGTTCGTCTTGTATGCATCTAATTTTGAATTTAGAATTTTTTTTCAACAAAATTTCAAAACAGGTATGAATACATTTTTCCTTTAATTATATATTGCCTTTCATTTGTACGTTGCATATTTTTGTATCCGTACTCATATATTTCGATCACTCAATCAGCGACAAATATCACAATTTTTATCGCAGCCCTAAAAGTTTGTCGTTGTTTTTAGCACCCGCAAGCGTTGACTCCAATATATACGATAAAATCGTTGCTATCTCTGAAGTTTCCTTTCTTAATAAACATTTTTAGCAAAATTCGGAGCTGTGTAAGTAGTTTATACTAAAACATTTTTAAATTCATATCGTCCGTTGTTTATTGTATAAATACATAATTTCAATGCGAGTTGACAGTGCGAGTCATACTTTTGGAAAAAAAATATGGCAAATATCGGACGTAAAAATAAGATATTTATTTTGGAAATTGGAAAAAGCTAAATTTCAAGACTGGCATATCTATTCCTAATAGGTGGAGAGTGATTGGAAAAATTCAATACGTCTATAGAATGAAATGATTGTTGTTTAATTATCACTGTTACCAAAAAGTATCAAGTTTTACTGTAGAAAACAATTATAAGCAATCGTGACAAGCGTTAGTGCGGTCATCTTCTCATACTAGTTTCCCGCAATACTAACATTTTTTGTCGCTTCTAGTGCGGCAAAAGCAGCAGCGTTTGCGCGTTGCTAATTTATTGCCGTGATCCACTTCTATTCCTCAAAACATTTTTTTTTTAATTAAGTTTTTTACCTAGGTAAAGTGTGAACATTGGTCGTTCGTGTCCGATCCGAAATTGCTCGTAGAAATGTGCGTCGAATAACTGAGAAACGGGCGACGTTCGAGGATTATATTTCTCCCTAGTCTAACTTTTTTTTTGCATGCTCCAGTGTTTGCGAGGATCTAGTAATACCGACCGTTAAAACATTTGGTCTGGACACGAACCCAGGTTCGAAATGCTAGGGTTGAGAAACATCAACTGTCTTTGGAATTATAAAACTTTTAAATTGAACTAAGCTCATTAAAAATCAATTTTTTTACGAAGATTGTTTACAAAAATAGTTTTGACAGTCTTTTCCATACACGCCTATAATCGTTGGACAAATATTGATTGTGATATCGCTTACAGCAAAAAAAAACCTGATTACATGATGTCATTTAGTAACAGACTCTTTTTTTTAAAAGTAATTGAAGCACAATTTCTTCTAAAAAATCTTTTAATTCATTCATTAAAGAACCTGTCATTTCTTGTTCCAAAATTCAGAATTCCCTGTTTGTTTCCCCATTCCCTAACCAATTTTCTTTCCTCTAAGGTTTTTCCGCTTTTCTTTGATCGCGGCCATCATGGTAAACTTGTTCGGGAGAGGTAAAAGTAAAGAAATACAACGGTGGTAGTATCATAATCGTTTAATGCCATATAAATTAGAGTACTTCGCGCTACGACGAAGACTGACACAATGCGTGGGGCAGATAACAAAACCGTGTGTTGAGTATGTAACAAAATGGAGCTTAGAATAAAGTGTAACGAAAGAAGGGCAAATGGAGCACAAGAATGAGGTTTGACTTTTAAATTACGTCAATGCATTTGACTGTATTGTGCTTTTTCTTTTTTTTTTAACGCTTTTTCACTCAATCGTTGATTTTTTTAAATAACAATTAAAGAAATAGTATGATATACTTAAGCGTAATCACTGGGATCGGCTGGCGATCGAATATCGTCGATCTTCAGAATCATTTTGACAAGTTGCGTCGCCAATAGTATTTGCTGAGTCTTACTCTTCAGCGACTCAATGACGTTCTGTACTTTCATGTCAGACGTGCCTCGATTCATGCAATCGATGCCTAAAGCGGGATTTTTCTCGGAAATCTGAAGCGCCTTCGTCTCTGCAAGTGCGTCGACGGCTGAGAGACCAGCGTTTTCAGCGAGCGCCATGGGAATCGCCTCAAGAGCGTCGGCGAATGCGCGGAATGCGTACTGCTCCAAAGAACTTATACTGTCGGCATGAGCGGCACAGGCGATAGCGCACGCGATCTCGGAAGCTCCGCCACCGTAGACGATCCTCTCGTCGGTTACCAAATTACGTACCGAGCACAGAGCGTCGTGAAGTGAGCGCTTCGCCTCTTCCACAATCTACGAACATTAATACAAGAATAATGTAAAGTATCGTGCTAACGTTATCGTTAATGAAAAAAAATAATAATGAGCATTTTTCGAGATAGATTCAAGATTTAAGGAAATGGTACTATTAGACAGAAAAATATATATAATTGGAAGTATAAAAAGTTCAATTGATTCAATTAAATCATTTTTCACGCGGCATTCAGAAAAATGATTTGATTGAATCAATTCTACAGTTTACTTTCTTTATTTGCTTAAGGTAGTTAGGCCGCGAAGGAAATCTGAAGTCATATGCATAAACTTTTGACATGTAATTAGGCTATATAATTTTGTACACAATCTTGAAGGTCATTTGGATGAAAAATGACAACTTGCAAAACGATGTTTTTACACGACGCGAACGGAAGGACTAGCACAGTTGATCGTTAAATTAAGAATTAACATACTTGGATCGAAGATAAAGAAAAAATAGAAAGTACTACGGATTCGAAAATTATTTCAGAATTGATAATTTATAAAAAAAAGGTGAAATCACAGGACAAAGGTCAAAGTAAGTCAAGGCCACAGTGCACGATACCGTGCAACATGATGTATCCTAACCGAATTATCGTAAAAATGAAGTTAAATCTGCACTAAACATATAAAATGTTTACAAATAATCGTTTCACTCGGTTCGCGACAATTTTAAAGGATTCTCGATTATTTTTTATATAACTATTGAAGCAGTTAAAGTGACGCATATAATTATTCCTCAAGGGCATGTGAAACCTTTTCTTTGCCACTTGCCCCGTGCTTAGTCAATAGAAAATAAAAACTGTAATGGCTCTTTTTAAGGGTGTCGAAACTTGAGAACCCAAAAGAAATAAGATGCCACCATAGGATATATAAACAGTGGCATTCTATTTCCTTTAGGCCCTCAAATTTCGGCACCCTTATAACAAGATTATTACAATTATTGATACCAAACGGAGAATTTCACATCACCATAATCACATTAAGACGCTGGGGCTTGTAACTCGGCATAGCTACCTTAAGTGAATAAAATACTTGTTTCAACCAACCACTTTTCTCTATGTTTTGGAACATTTTGAGGAATCTGACATGAAAATCCGAGAAAATGGTTCATACACGAAAGCAAAGATTCTTCTGTAAGGAAGCGAGAAAGTAGGGTTGTTGTAATCAGTTTTTAAATAAATCCGTCAAAATTTCGACCGCAAATTTTAAGTGTTAGATTCCCTTTGGTATATAACAAAAATTACGAAATTAATTTTTTTAAAATCCAATCCACGATGATCACAGGGTCAGAGACCAATCGAATTTGTATTGAATGATTTTTATGTCAAATAAAGTATGATTCAATTCTAGGGTGGATATTGATGCACTATTTTAGTTCGCTTCTGAGAGTACTGAAAAGCTAACCGCTGTTTAAAAAAACATGGCACATTCGAAAGTCTAAATATCGAAAACTGGGGCCACCTTTCTAGTATACTGATTGGACGTCGATGGTTCTGACATAAAGCCAACTTCAGACTGTTATAATCGCTACAGGATCACGTGTAGCGCGCTTTTTTAATTGCTTTTTCGCAGGTGAGAAACTTTCGATTCGCGAAACTGCCATAAAAAGCACCGCGATTCACGCACGTATTACAAAATCATATTTTTTATTGGTTGCATAAATGTCGCAATATCGAATTCGAATCAAACCCAAATGTTTGAGACGCAAAACGATTACTCTATTGCGTTATTCTTGCATGGTGTCTGAACGGTTAGACGTATTGCAGATGACATCGCCGTAATTCTCCTTGCTTAGGTTGAATTTTATGGAAATAAGAAATGCTCTTACCATTTTGTTGCCACCGCGAATGAAGATGGTCACAGCACGCGAATGTTTGCATTCTTCGATAACGAGCATCCGATCCTTCGTGGTGCCGAAATTAAGCTCTCGTACGACACCGGCAAAGCCAAGTTTGTCGGGTGTAAGTTCCTCGAAACGTGGAACTATGCGACCACCGGTCGCGATAGCGATTAACTAAAAAAATAGATACCGAATGTTTATTTAATCTGTCCAGAAGAAACATATCGTTACTTGAGAAAAAAATCACGGTTAAAGCCCTCAGCTCTCATAATCATTGGTCATTGGAGCCACTACGATAACCCAATCCGTTTAATCGACGTTCTCGCGTACTTCGTAATCTTCACGGAACTCAGACATTACATTCGAATTCCGAGAAGATTCGGTGGAAGATTCGAGATCATACGACAAAATTTCCTGGGCTTCGCCCTCCTCCGTTGCGCTTTGTCATCATTGGGCATTTACTATTGAATAGAAATTTCAATTGATGAAAAACATACCTCAATTTCAGGTCCACCGACCCACCTAACCGCCGGCAAACCTTTCTGAAGTAGAAGGTGATTGGCCTCGTCGTCGAAGCCCCATTGACAAATCGCGAGGGTCGCGCCTGCAGCCTTCACCTGATCGACCATTTGCGTGAACTTTTCGCGCTCGTACTCGCGCAATTTCTTGTAATCCTCGACGGACGTTACATCGAGCTTGTGTTTAGTCTTTGGCTTTGGTGGCTCAAACGGACAGGTCAGAATTGCCAATTTCACATTCTCCAACCTCTGCAAACAATTGAATCATAATCAATGAATTTTTGAAAAACTCATAGTCGTTATTCCTGGAGTGCACGCTTTTTCGGATGTTTGATTGTCAAATCATGCGAATACACCAGTAATTGATTAGTCACCAGCGAATGACTAACTGTTTTTCAAGTGTTGATGAGAAATTGTGATAACTTAACGTAACATTCGAATTTGAATTTTACTATTATTCAGGTAATATATTGCGATTATCTTGTTGAAGAAGTCTAATTTCGACTAAAAGTGCATGTTAGACTGACCTAATAATTTACTGGTGTTTTTGGATTTTTGGTGTGTAGTTTTTATATTTATATATAAAAACTTTCGTGATTGCTGCCACCCGTTAAAATTTACAACGAACGTCTGAAAATATTAGATTTTATAGAAACCCGTATTAAACAAATCGTTCTGCTTAACTGGTCATTTACTGGTGACTTAACGCAGTTATTAACGTTGCAATACCTTAGGCATTTGAGGATGACTGAAGTCTTTATCGATAACGACACCACGGACGAGCATCGTGTCTTCAAGGCGGCCTCCAACTTTTCCTTCGACCTTAATGAGCTCGAAGTTTACGTCACGCTTTTCGAGATCGGCAACTGCCATTACAGCATTGACAGCAATTTCGGCCATCTGCTTATGGCATTTGTTGATTCTGTAAAATTAGCAAGTGATCGACATTTAAAATATGAAAAATAAAATTGCTAATAAGTATTGATATTACAAAATACAATTTCCCATTACATTTTTGAGCCCAACGTTGTCATGGCTGTCCTTATTAATGGTTGAAGGTCGTTGGGATCAACTGGGAAGTATTTTGCGATACCGTCGAGATGTTTGGTCGCACACTGCGCGGCGAGTTCAAAGCCATCGGCTATCCTAATGGGATGGATGCCTTTATCCAGTAAACGCTCTGCTTGTTCCATCAGCGCTCCTGCCAGCACTACCACACCTGTAGTACCATCGCCAATCTCATCATCCTGGGACTGAGAAAGTTGAACCATCAACTTTGCAATTTCGTGATCAACGTCCATGTTCTTGAGAATCGTAGCGCCATCGTTGGTGACAGTCACATCACCATCAGGACTGACCATCAGCTTGTCAAGACCCTTTGGTCCCAGTGAAGTTTTAAGTATATTGGCGATGCTACGAGCTGCAAAAATGTGGGACTGTAAACGGAAAATTATACATAATTCACTGTATGCTAAGGGTAGCTCTACAGATTTTAAGTAGAAAAGTGCTTTTCATTTCCATTGAAATTATCAGAATCCTTGACTGCACAAAAAATTCCCAGATTTTGAAACAATTGGTTTTTAGTGGTCCTTTTTTTCATCTAACAATTGAGTAAGCCCAGGCTTTTGGAATTCGGTATATTCCAATCTCGGGAATTGTCTATGAGCTTTTAAATTGGGCCATTTATGGTTCATAAATTACTTTTGTAATATATGAACTATTAGAAATCAAGATAGTATAGCAGTAGAAAATTGATATTGATTATTAAAACAATAAATCAATTGATATAAATATCTTTACTGCAATTTTACTTTTGCAAGGTGTCTGGTCAGATTGGCACATTAAGGGCATCAGCTGAAATTCTCCTTGCTGCTTGTATTTTAGTAAACTTTTTGAAATGATGTGACACATCAAATTGATTTTCACCAAAATAACTACAAGTACAACACTTTGTCTTAAATGCTAAAAAAATTATTGTGTAACTCTGATTTAGTACAGTTTTTTCATACCTCACGAAAAGAATACTTATTATTTATTATAAATAATAATATAATAAATAAATAAATATTTATTATAAAGTGACAAAGTAAAAGTTGCATGAAAGCATCACAAATTTTAACAGATGTATCTGAACATTATAGCCGAAGTACAGTTTTGATTTGGTTTTAATACCTGATATACTTACACACATAAAAAAATAATTTGCTTGGTTTCAGAGCACCGAAAGAATATATTTATACCATTAGCTGACCTAACTCCACTTTGAATTATATTAAATTCCATCTATACATATTTTGTATGGAATATAAATATACAAAAACAGTTTGGATAATCATTTTTATAGCGCATTGTAGAATAGCAATTATATAGCACTAGTCTGGATTGTGATAGAATTTTTTCACCATTTGTGGATAAAAAGTCATCAATTGCAGTTATTTGATTAACTACTTACATTCATTGAGCAGATACATTTGATATTTTTCATATTGAAAACTCATACATAAAATTCACAGAAGTCTCAGATATTCCTGTAACTGCCACAACAGCATATTGGCTTTATTGTAGAAACAGTTATTTTTTCAACAAGTTTTCATTATTTTTAATCAAATCAAAAACAAAAATAGAACATTCACATAATTAAATGACTGTTAAAAAAGTGGTGATGGAATTTCATCAAGAATTAAATGCTACATTTTTATTTTGTCTGTAAGTAATTTTGAATCACAAAACTTAATTTAAAAAAAAAGTTGAACATGCCATTCATCTGGTGTTTTCATGAAAAATTTCCAACATTTGAGAAAATTATGGTTTTCAGCAACCACTTTAGTTGATGAAAGGTTAAATGCATGTATTTCAGATTTCTAACTGTTAACGACCGTGCTTCAAACGATTTTCGTATCTGTCGACATCGCTCATCGGAATATATTCCGTAGGGTTCAAAAACTGTTCCACGATTCCTTATAAGAGCGTAATCGGAAAAGTCGTAATGCACGCTCATGTATGTAAGAATTTTCGGCATTGGGTTCTCCCACTCCAGACACTTATTTTAATAAGGATAACAAAAACCAAAGAAATTGCGAATGTTAACGGCGGGTCGTTCTTGTCTAGAGCCAAATGGTCTATCCTACCTATGAGATATCATGGAAAGAAAAGTGTCGCGTATATATCACGAATTCACGGATAATTTCAAGCGAGCTAACGCCGCCATTATGCTCACTCACGTGGCCGTCCGGTAAAAATGAATGAATTGAATTCGACAAATTCCCTGGCACTCCATGATATCAATGAATTATCTTTACATATTGGATGCGAAATTAAATAATTGAATAATAAATTAGGTTCAATAAGTATGACAGAAACTCAAAATATGATAGGGCGTTAAGTTCTTTTGAGGTAATTTTTAAAACCTTGATCGCATCGTTGCCCGTTAGCCGCTTTTGCTTGTCCTGGTCGCGAAGAATAATGAACGGCCTGCCGTATTCATCGAAGGCGACAGATCCCGGAATTGCTGACATGTTGTCGGCTTTTTACCGGAAATGAACACTCGGGAAATACTGGTTTTGTAAAATGGTAATTTGTGGAGGACAAACGACTCTATTCTGCCGGTGAGACGACCATCTTGCTGCTCCGTCTTGTTTCGTTGCCGCACGACGAGTGAGAGGCATTTGTTCCGGCGGTCCAGTGGCTCCACCTATTGCTGAATTTCGTAGGAGGGCAACTTGAAATATATCCACTTCCTCTTTTTAAAACGTTTGATTGTCCCTGAAAAAGGAGACACAATTTAAAGATAAGATACTTCTCAGACTGAATGACAATTTATTGAGAAAGTATAAGTCCTGTTTGATTATTATTGCGGAAGCTTTATCGTCTTTACTTTTTTTAAATCACCGTCATTATTATTTAGAAATAATAATGATGATACGATTCTCTTTATAATCATAATTTCATGCTAATACATGCAGCTATTATAATACAAGGTGTGAAGTTGGGATAGCTGACAAAATCATTGATGTTCAGGAAAATTTCATGGAAATGCATATGAATATGCGACTGCAAAGTCGAACCGTTTTTTTGCAAAGCTATTTTTATGAGGGAGTATAGATAATCAATTTCTTCACTTCTTTACAGAAAAAGCGAATGTGAAAAGCGAAACATAATATGGAAGCAATGTGCAAGGTCCTACTTTGCATCTTTGTTTTATGACATTTTCCGCAAGTTATATTAATATTTGAATTGATTGAAATATTAAAAATGCTATGAAATCCGATCCACTTTACCGATTATTACGAAATTTCGTACATGGGAGCACTGTGTAGTAGGTAAGTCTGTGGGAAATAGCATATAGCGTGAATTTCACGAATTATAATTACGAAAGGAAGGTCGAATTATGATTACAAATTTAATTTCCAAAAACTACGAATAATATGGTAATAACCCTAGCAATTTTGATAACCGTAGTTTTTGGCTGATTCACCAGAAGAATCGCCGCGTGGTTCTTAGAAAAATTAAACCTGAAATGGTCACAACTGTAAAAAAAACAACCCTAAAAAAAATCTATTTAGTTAGAATAATTTACAGACGTTTTGACAGTGATGGTTCCCATAATTACCGAAAAACGACTGATTTTTTAGCAGTCGACCAAAAATATCATATATCGATATATGATATTTTTGGTACATATTAATTGCTGAAGAAAACATATTTATATTTTTTTTTGTATTTAGACAGAAACCGAAAACCCTCCGAATGGCCGAGCGATCCATATGAGGCAGCGCAACATCATCCGGAGGGTTTTCGGTTTCTGTCTAAATACAAAAAAAAATATAAATATGTTTTCTTCAGCAATTAATATGTACCATCACGTAGAAAAAGTCCGTCCTCTATTAAAAAGTCCGTAATTCGCGCCAACTTGACCCTTGTTGTCGATCTATTCGCGCTGTGATTGGTCGTCGACCATGACGACCGCCAGTCGTTGTTTAATAGCGCGGAATTTGACAGTTTGTCGTAATGAGCGCTGCAGCGCTCTCTAACTCCCGGTCGAGCGCGTAAGCGCGCGTATTTGCTTCCTAATCCTATGTTAAAAAGTTCATGGATGATAAATGCGAAATTCATTGTTAGCGATTTATCCATACTCTGATACGTCGGTGGTGTCGTCAGACATACTGAGATCAGGACCAAGTTCATGCATTGAATCTGTTTATGTCAGTTGTCAAAACATGACAACTGACATAAACACTTATCGTGACGTGTCGACTAACTCCACTTCTAAAAAGTTGGTGGCGATATAAGTCGACTTTCGAGTTTTAGTATTGGAAGTGCGGGATGTAATTGTTGCCGGTTTATTCATGCTGTGATTGATTGGCTGTTTCGTTGGATACGGCGATCAAACTCAACTGTCCAGTTTGACAGTTCTGCAAAAAATGTCGTACGGGCGCGCGAGGTTCGAATATAACCATATTGTGAGAATCGCTGACAGTTAAATTGTATACAGTTCTGTGCATGAATCCACAAAAAGAAAGAGATATTATTTGTTTACATTTTTTTTACATTGCCAAGCTGGAAACGAATTTTCATCAAAACAAACCGATTGGTAGGCTCAATTCTTCCTAAGGTATGTTTTTTAGAAATATAAAATGTAATTAAAACTTATTATTCATATCTATGTACGTTTACTAAGCCCAGTACGAATTTTCAGTCAAAGGACCCGGTGGTGAATTCGATTCTTCTAAATAAATGACTTTCTCGTAATGTCAATATTTAAAAAAATCATATCTTTGGAAGAGTTGAGTCTACCAATTTGGTTCGTATAGCTGAAACTTTGTTCTCAATTTGGCAAACGAATAAGAAAATAAAAGGGAAAATATCGACAGGTTTTCGTTGCGTTCAGGAACAAAAAATTGTCAAATAATGTAACGTCCGCAATAAATTCATTTAATTTTTTTGCTTTCTCATAGAGGAAGCTTTATTTTTATGTCAGAACACTCAGAATTATCTAAAACATCGAGAAAAGTGGTTTAGAAAAAGTGTCCGCATGCGTGTGCGCGTCAAAATGAGTATGTGTATGTGCAGAGTCTCGAAATTTCAGTCACCGTTCAACCGATTAAGCCAAAATTTCGCACACAAGTGAAGCAGCAAATTTTCTTCAAGTGCTGCTGTTTTTTTACAAAATTTATGCAGAAAGCTTTATCTTATGGCTTTTGGAAATATTTAAAAAAAGGACGTGCACGCTCTAGCTTTCGTAAAATTCATGATATTTTCCTTGATAATTCTTCATAGATGTGTGTACTACTGATGATGTTTGGTATTGAGTTTGGCTGAATTTGTTTGGCTGAATTTGGTAATGATGTTTGGCTGAATTTGGTAATGATGTTTGGCTGAATTTGGTAATGATGTTTGGTATTGAATTCGGAAGAGCCTTTCAAAATTGATAAAGTATTGAAATTTTCGAAAAAAAATCACGTTTTTGTCCAAACTTTAGCAAAACATGAGACAACGAACTCAAATTTCATACATGAAATCGGTATTATCTAGCGATGATTAGTACATAGTTCATCTCAATATGCAATATGATTCAAATAAGGCAGAATTTTAAGTTTTGAAAAAATAATGTTATGGCAGAAACCTCAACGAAAGATAAGATAGTGAAGTCAAACTTTGACATAAAATCAGTATTATTTAGTAATAATAGGTACACAGTTCCGTCATAATTTTTGGTTTGAATGTTTCAGAAAAATAAAACTGCATAGTCGAACTTTGCAAATGGCTTCCTTATTATTTTTGGTATTTCTTACAAAGCTTCCTCTATGTGGAAGTTAAAATCGGTTAACATACTTCCTTCTAGAAGTAGCTTTGTAAAAAAATTAAAAAATAATGTGAAAGCAATTTGCAAAGTTCAACTTTTCAGATTTGCCAAAAAGAGAATGAACAAACACAATATACGGTTTTTTTTTCAAATTTTCTACTATCAAGCCTTGCAGGAGTATCGTCGAAAGAAAAAAAAATTCCCATTTTTTCTTGAAGCGAAGGCTTGAAAGAGCTTGGAAATTTCTGATTTTTTTTTATCGTGTTACTTTAAACTTACTTATTTTCGGAGTGATTGCGGAAATTCGAAATTTTCAGCGGCTGAATTACCGCGGAATGTATTTCTCGATATATCAGCTAATCCATAAATGCCGAATACCAATACATTCAATTCAATATTCAATGAGGAACTAGGGACAAATAGGTAGTGGCAAAGATAGAGATAAAGTCAAAATTGAACAGGAAAAGAACCCAGGCGGAGAGCTGAAGAACTTACACATTTAAATAATGAAGAAAGAATTGAATAATACAGTCTATTAAAGCAGTTCATTTCTTTTAACTTGTATTGTTCGTTTCATTTAAAAAATGTAATCAAATGATGCAACATCATCTAGATAAGCGCGCAGAGCGTGCGTATCCCAACTTTTAATGAAAAGTTGGTGGAGATACATAAATCAAAAGTTTTACGATGGCGAGTTCGAGGTTTACATTGCTGTCGGCTCATTTGTCCTGTGACTTGTCGAGTCTGTCGTCTGTTGATTTGACAGTTGAGGAAATTCTGCATGTCGAGGAATAAGAGCGCTGCAGCGCAAAAAGACATAAAGACGCGCGCGGGATAGTTCCTAATCCTTCCGCAAAAAGCTAATGATAACGGAAAGCATTGTCATCATTATATTTGTGCTGTGATTGGTTGCTAGGGAAGTCCGCGATAAATAAGGTCAGTTTGGTGTCAAATTTGACATAGGAAGATGGGCGTTGCAGCGCCCGTGACTTTTTAAAGGGTTATAAAAGCGCAGCAGTGCAAAAAAATTTCAGGCACGGGCGTCCGTGCGTGTGATTAGCCTAGTATAATATACAATGGCACGAATAACTGAATAATGCTTGGTATGCAGGTAATGAAACTTGGAAGTAAATTTTTTTCAAAGACGTGTGTACCATTTATAGAATTTTATTTCGTGTTCCTTTTTTCAATTGAATCAGCCCTCTTAAATAAGATGAAAGGCAATGTTCAACCACTTTCTCTCCCACGCCATATCTTAAACATATTATAATGCTGCACATGCTAAAAAGACATCCGAGTAGACTCGAACAGGCTGTTCTCTATTTAGAGTCCTCTCGAAAACTCGTAAAATGTAGGTACAGCCGACAAGACGCAATCAGCCATGTGGAAATTTGGCCCTCGAATAACACTAAAAGGTCAATTGACTGTCCAACTCCTGCAAGATTGGATCAAAAAGAAAAAAGACTTCAGCGTCCAATATAGAAGAAATTACGTCGCTACTATCGCATACAAATTTTTATTTATTCATTTCAAATGTATTATAATGCCGATAGCTGCATACAAAAATTTCTATTTTTTTTTTAAGATTTGATTGGCGGTGTTAATGATTGTTGGATCATTATTTGTGTAAAAACGTTTACGCCCCAATCACAACACGCCTTAGCGTTTGATTACTATATTATTTTGGAATAAGTTTTTTTTTGTTTTCTGTGTTGACCATTCTGTCTCGTTGTATTTTCTCTGGAAGCCGGTCTCAACAGCCAATTAGTAGGTTCCGGATGTTATTCTTAGTAAACATTTGAACATGAGGTATTCTCCACCACCTCGTCCACTTTTTTCTCAACCCTTTCGGAACTGTTCGATAATTAGCCATCTATGATTACTAGTCAAAAGTACACTCTGTGCACTTTTTTCTGATTTTTTTATTCACTCATTTCGGTAATGAGTTTTGTTTCAAGTCTGTATATTATGGAAGATTAAAGTCCAACATAGAGCTGGGTAAAATTCTTCACGGACAAATACTTGAAATACCCGGTACTTGTAGTACTATGTACTTGAAGTATTTCAAATGTACTTGAAGTACTTCAAATACTTCAAGTATTTAGACCACTTGAGTCCAATACTTTAATGTGGTTCGAATTTTATCGAAGAAACACTTCGAGGGCTACTGCGAAAAAGGTTCAGAATCCGTGAGAGTTCACATGATATATATGCTATAGTAAAATAATTCGATTTTTTCTTTGTCCCCCGATACATAACAAATCGTGGTTCAAGAATATTGCCGAAAGTTCGATTATATAATCTAAGCTATGGCCACTTCAGAGGTATATATATATATATATTGTTTTTATTTTTTCTTCGTTGGTGAGACAAGAAAACGGCCTTGAGAACGCGTAAAACGGAAACTGAACGATGTAAAATGGAATTGATAGACTCAATTTTCTACGATTCAGATATTAATATACTTATATCTTACCCTGTATACGGGAATCTAATGAAATATATGAATATGAATGCAATGAAATGTTTTAATAAGCGAAGAAAGTTATTTTGTCAATTGCATTTGAAGATTAAAAATAATGGACGTTAAATTATTCAAAATATATTTTGAGACGAGGTGAAATGGAAATGACGAGATTCCACTTCGAAAACGATTCGTGATAGACACATAGGTTAATAGAAAATTTAGTAGTAGTAAATGACAATTTATTGATCATCACAATAAATACAATGTTGATGCATCTGATATACCTCAGATTTACATATATAGTGCAAGTGGTATGTGCTTGATCAATTGGCCATTGACCGAAGTCCTTCAGCCTAGAAAATTTATTATTTCTTTTTTTATGAAAAAGTGATGAACTTATGTGTATAGCGTAAAGCATTTTCTAAGTGGATATTTAACAATACTAATGTAATTGCAAAAGTATTAGCAGTTTTACGAATGGTACTTTGTACCCCACTTAAAGTACTCGAAGTGGAAAAAAAGGCCAAGTATAAATAAGTTATGTTTTTCTATGAACAACAATATATGTCATAATTTTTATGAAATAAAAAAGCTAATTTTACTACAAAAAAATGAAATTTTTTTCCCCCAATGCGACAATTTTTATTCAGCTGTAGATTTTACAGAACATTTCGCACGATCTTCAAAGAGTCAAAAAGCGTTAAAAAATTTTTTTAGAGCAATTGATCATTGTATTCTTATGCATCGTGACTACTGGGTCCGTGTGTATGGGATCTCCTGAACGGTGTTCTCATCAAAGAATTGCCAAAGAAAACCTGTTTCAATTCTATCATCCAACCACAAAAAATTAACCAACTAACAAATAAATTCGTTTTTATCTATTCGGTTATAATCATATGTAAAATTAACGAATTCAATATCTAAAATTTCAACTATGCTCTAAGCGTTGGATAATGAGAGAAAATCAGGGGTGATAGCTGAGAAATTTTTTTTTTTAAATAAAAAAAATTTATTTAAAAATGTTTTTCGTCGCTGAGCGACTTTTTGTACGAGGGGTGAGAAATTACACAAATTAGAGAAAAAATTCGTTTGAAAAATTTTCAGTTTTCGAGCGACCGCTAAATAAATTTTTGCCAGAGCCATTTTTGAGAGAATCACTTTTTCACCTGAAACATCATTTTATTGGGTGAGATGTATTATCGTCATTTCTCGTCTCACTTAGTCTTAGAAAATGTTCAACAACTCTTTAAAAGCTCTCGTATAAAAGATCGAAATATACATGCTTTGTTACATTGAGTGTGAGGTTAGTTATTAAAACGACATTTTATTCGAGGTTTTGTTTAGATGTGCAGTCAAAAGTAATTTTGTAAAATCGGCTTGTAGGTTTTTGTAAGTTTATTACTTTGATATCGAGCGATTACCCTCAAATTAATACCGAGTTAAAATTGACGAGTACTCTACACGACATTATAATATGAAAAGTGAGAAATTTGAGACTATCTACAGAAATTCAAGCACCAAGATTTTTTTTCATCACAAAATTTTTAAAAATCGGGTTTTATCATTTTCAAAACTGATTTGAATACGATAAAAAAATCTGATAAGATATTAGAATTTTTCATTCAAACGGCCCTATCTTAAGACAGATTCATCCTACATTTTTACAGCGGAATAATTTTTCTTCAATTCTATATATGAGTAACGAATTTGTAAGATCTTTTCCGGAACGGCATTCCAAAGCGCTGCCCGTTTGTAAGACCAAATCATAAACATTATTTTTGCGAAAACGTAGGTATATTTGAGTCGAATTAATTTCCTCGAACTCTTTACATGAATAATGAATGTTAAGAACAATTTTATGTTGGAATTATAAATAATAAAAAAGATACAGTCATTTTCCACGGTGAAATAATTTAAAATCCACCATGTCATCGTGATTGAATTATAATACTTAAGCTTTCTGCGTTTTTGGCGTCGCGAACTTCTTCAGGGTTTAAGCTTAAAGGCCGCATCGCTTTTTTTTGTTTTCTTACATTTTCGTTGGCTTTTTTACGTATTTTATCATCTACAATGTTTTTGTTTGTTTACCAAGATCAGTCTTATACAAGGAGTCATTATGATAAACGTGATGTAAGCATAATTTTATCGGATTCATTTTTGAATGTCTACACTGTAAAAAACATGGTTTTTATTTTAATACGACATATAGGTAATGGCTTTGATGTGAAAGAATTCTGATTACGCAAAGAGGTGTTGTCCAGAATACGTTCACGAGTTTGTTATTGATTTAAATCGAAAAGGTGTCAACGTATTTCGTTTTATTTATTTTACCGTAAAAAAGGGTCTACCTTTTCAGCAACTTTAAATCCCATTTCAAAATTGATGTTAAGCATCCACTATTCTCATATAGATTTCAAGAAAATTGTGACGTATTTCTCGTGAGCGAACGGAACTATGAAAAATATATTCAGCTAAAACATAGCGGTACCTCCGGTGAAAAACGAATATTATCGATCATTTTTTTTTTAATTTCCCGGCTAGGTTGCTAGGCGATAAACAAAAAATTTTATGTCACTTGTAACGTATGCGAATGTTCAAAACGTCTAAGTGCTGTTGACGACAACCGATATGAGTGAGCGGAGAAAGTAATTATTGGTCGAAATTGAGGTTGAAAAAATTATCAGCTGAATACCCCGCAAACTTGAAAATTAATGGGGATATTTTCTTCTTGAGGTAAGTTTTTCTTAAAAAAATTGTTGAGCAAAAATTACAGCAATTGATGCTTTGCGGGAAAACAAAACAAGGAATACCCGATTAATTTTTAAGCTCTCGAGATATTAAAACCAATAATTTTTTCGGTAAATTTGTGTCAATTTTAGCTAAAATACGTCATATAAATCTGTATTTTTTGTTTGTTTTTAGTCATGAAATGCCACACAATTTCGTTTTTTTGGAATGTATGTACGATGAATCCGGCCCAAGATAGAGCCGGTTGAATGAAAAATCAAAAAAGTTTAATATCTCATCAGATTTATTCTTTATTGTTTTGAAATTTGGTGAAGTTATTACAATTACAAAAACCGATTTTCTAGAATTTCCTTGGAAAAAAAAAATTTCGTCGCTGAATTTCTGTAGAATGTCTCACATACATCCGGACAATTCTTCAAAACCACTTTTCTCAATGTTTAAGATAATTTTTATTAGACTAACATAAAAATCTTGGAGAAACAAAATTCATGAAAACACAGCCTCCTCGATGAGGTAACAAAATTGTACCAAGTACCAAGTTTTTATTTCACAAGTCCGACATTTCTTTCAGAAGTGTATTCGGACAAAGTTATCTAGTTCAGTCAAACTAGAAGTAGCCAGAATAAATAGTAACAAATTCACTATCTTTTTGGAACGTATACCGCTAAAGATAATGAGTTAACCCGCTCGAAAAAAATGAGACCCGGCGGGAGTTCTGCCGGAAGTTCCGCTGAAAGTTCCGCCTGCACTCTAGTGGAAGTTCCACGAGACGCCCACGAGAGTTTCGTAACGAATTTTGCGTGTACATCGTGATAAAAACATCTCTGACAGTTCGTATGGACTGTATTTACCGGTTTCTCTGTTCCTTATGATGTAGATCGATTTAAAATCTAGTATCGGTCAGAAACTGATTGAAGTTGCGAACGATTTGTAGCTGGATATTTTGATAGATTTATCTCACTTCATATTTTGCTCGATATCGCGCTCGATCTATTTCTGAATATCCTGCTTGATATGTCGCCCACCCAATATCTTGCTGGATAAGTTGTGCAATAACTAGCGAGATATATCTATCGATGTATGTTTGGTCATCTTACCACTCATTACATATTATATATTGCTAAATATCTTGTGAGCAATCTTGCTAGATCACTTACTCGGTAAATTTTTGGATAGCCTGATCGATATTTCGCCCAATATTTTTCTCGATAAGTTGCCGAATAACTTGCGAGATATCTTAATCGATATATTTATGAATCTCTTACTACGTATTACGATCGACATATTGCTGAATATCTTGCGAGAAATCTGACTTGAAATGTGCTGATTTTTTTGCAAGATATGTTACTCGACATATTACTTCATATCTCGGTCGAGATATCTGCAAATATATTTTCTTATAGGTACAATTTAGAGTAATTTGGAATTCGAATTTATTATTGTTAACTTATGGCGAATTTGGTATGTAAGGAATGATACGAAAATTGTAAAATTGGAAACACTTTTTATTAGTTTTCGGTCCTCAAATTTCTGAACATCGGCGTTAGACAACGCGTGTACTCTAAGTGGGTAAGCCTGACAGCCTTATCTACATTTCGGAAGACGAATTCTGAAAAAGTAATAGTAGATCCTCGACCATACATTATTTAGAAAAGCATTTCGAACGTGAAAATACTCACGCTCAGTAGCTTTGACTATGTGGGCAGGAATTCTCTTAAGGTGACCCCGCCCAGCTGGGGTCATTTGGCGTAATTTATCGACCCCTATTACATTACGCATTATCCGGCGTATCATTTCTCTTGGATTTTTTCTCCATCTTTTTCTTTATGTCGAACAAATTACAGTCAAAGATGTAAACATTGCTTCCTTAAACTAGCTAATTACTAGTTTAACCTAGTAATTATGATATCACCATAAGGATAGGAAGACGTAAGCTATGCATAGCACAGATAGCGAAGTAGTGGTGTCAGGAGGACCATAGCAATAGTTGAGGATCGGGTATCATAGGAGCCTAGTTTAGATATACCATTCGATCCTTTCCAGTATCATCGGACTCATCGTCATTCTCAGCGTCGGTCTCAGTGTTGTTCTCATCATCGTTGTCAGCATCCTCCATGTAAACATCATTCTCAGCGTCGTCGCTTTTCGCGTCGTTTCCAGCATCATTGTTGGCATCGTTCTCGTCGTTTACCTCAGCATTGTTCTCGGTTCCATTCACGGCGTGAATCTGTGAGTCATTCTCAGCAGTCGTATCGCCGACCGCGTCATCATTGGTGTTTGACTCTAAGTCCTCTTCATTGTCTGCATTCGTTTAACCGTCAAGGTTTAGGTGTCTGCCTTCGGCATCGTTATTAATTAAAGCGTCGGTGTCTGATCGCGTTCCGGTAGAAACGTTCCTAGTGACGTTATGAGGGTTGAGGTCGACATTCCGGCCAGGGTCATCGATAGCGTCGTTGTCACTAACGTAGTCAGTGACGGCATGACTGCCGTTGACGACTTCGTTGTTATTACGGTCATCAACGACATTTTCGATGTTGTTACCGTCGTTTTCATTATCGCTATCATGTCCATTGTCACTCTCGTTGTAAGAGAAGGCTTCTTGTTGAGACGTCGTGGGGGTAAGATGAGAAGTAGATGGACCCAAAAAGGCTGAGGAGGATTTCAGTTCGCCGGCGATGCGTGTATCGAGCTCCAAGATCAATAGATAATTACTCTGATAAAAAGACTGACAATTTCAAGATGTACGAAGTTTAAAGCATACTAACTGAGCACGTGTAACGAAAATGAATGCGCCCTCCACCGTAAATTCTTTAACTTCCAGCTATATGTGACATAAGCTTCACATTTTAAACAGATAAAATCTGCATAAAACTTGTAAAACTTTTAAGTTTTGCCATAGTATGTTATAGGCAGCGACCGTGTATTATTAACATTACTGTTTTAAGGTATGCGACTATTCCCGGTCAATTGTTTTTAATGATGGAGTTTTGCGAAACATATCTCGGGTCTGAGACAGTGATCGCTAGATTAAAAAATATCGACTCTGAAAATTTGGAGAGTAACCGATACGACTCTCTCACCGACGACGGTGACATGGAAATCGAACCACCTCAACCAACGACCGCAGAAATTCCTGCAAAAAAACAAAGGCCACCTCCGATCCACACGATCAATTCTTCGATCAACGTACTGATCTCGCTTATAATAAAAGGGGACATACCAAAGAAAGAATTTTCCGTCAATGGAATTGACAGCGCAAACCACTCAATTTATACCAGCCAGATGGAATTTTATTCCAATATAATCGAACTGTTACAAAAAAATAAGGTGCAATATTACACTTACACACCTAAAGCTGACAGGCCAAAATCTCTTATAATTAAACCGATCCGAGGAAATTTCAGCAGCGAAGAACTAAAACAAGAACTTCTTGACATATTAGCTGAATATGTTGAGATCCTAAACTCCGACAAATTCCACTTCGACAAAAAAAACAAGAGAAGCACTACCACCTGATCCAAATATCTCGAAAAAGCAGAACAGCAGAGCTTTGTAAAATAAAAACTTTGGCTTATCAAATGATCAAATGGGAACATCTAATGGAGAAAACCTAACCTCTATCAATGTAAAAAGTGTCAAAGATTGGGACATGCTAGCAAAGCCAAAAATTGCCAATTGGAGTTCAGATGGGTCGAGTACGCGGAATCACACAAACCTGGTGAATACAAAATTAATTCAACAATAGACAGATCAGCTTTAAAATGTGCAAACTTTGGTAACGTAGGCTACCCAGCGCCATACCAGAAATGCCCTTGCTTCAAATTTGCTCTTAAAATAATTAAAAAAAGCCAAACTATCAACAAACAAATTCATCAGGGTATCAACAACATCACCAAAACAATACAGCCACGCATCTCTTTTGCACAAGCAGTCAAGAAACCTATTAACAATTAACAACTGACTCACACTCAGCAATTATTCCAAGGTGTATTTCTTCCCTCCAGAACAACATCTGGTTATGATATCGGCTCAGATAACCATTATCCTCAACAGCCGCCAGGATGGGTCGCTGACCTCAAAAGAGAATTGACTGCAGTGGTAACTGGGCAATTTAACACTCTAGCTACTCAAATTGCCGCGAAGACCCAAAAAATTGACTTTATCTTTAACTCATTATATCCAGAAAATGGGTAATCGTCTCAGTTTCAATAAATTTAATATAGCAGCGATTAATGTAAACTCTATTGTCGCTAACCACCGCAGGTACCACTTACTGTAATTCATGAAATAACCACGACGCAATATATTTTTCAATTACAGAACAATTGATCTAATGTGCTTAACTTGCTCTAATCCTTGAAAAAAAAAATTTCGGTTGTAGGGCGCGAACCTACGATGTTTTCACCGAACTCAAGAGATAAGTGGGGACAGGGTCCCTACGATCCCCACCAAAAAGATATTGGCCACCATGGGCGCTCCGCCCAAGAGGCTCCCTCTTGACCGGCATGCCGAGCTACCCCACCACCACCGATTGAGGCGTAGGAAATCTTGCTTCAACGTTTCCTATATATATGTATATATACAGGGAGGACACGGTGAAACTAGACAGCGCAAATGCGCTTGCGCGTCAAACCGACGGTTCTCACTTTATGCGTGCAGACCGAGTAGTCGGGCCAGTAAGAGAGAACGGAGAGGGGGAATGTTTTGTTCTAAATAAATCTTGGTTTCTGGCGTCTGCCCTACCAGCTCAGGTAGCGTTCCTTGCCCCTACCAGTACCCTTACTGGCCCATTCTGATGGCGCGTGGGGACACAGTCACCGCTCGGGTGAGACGCACTGGCGGCCGTAGGCAGTAGCCAATCAGGCTTCCTAAATTCTCACGCAGTCGCATTGGACTGTCTAGTTTCACCGTGTCCTCCCTGTATATATATATATGTCTATACCTCCGAAAAATCAATAATTATATCGGAGATAATTGTTGTTCATTACAGTTCGCAGATGATATTGTATTATACTCTAAAGAGAAAAACCTTAGCAATTGTATCCTCAATTTAGAGGCAGGTGTTTCTAAATTATCTACCTGGCTTAAATCTTTAGGCTTAAATATTTCAGCACATAAATCGAAATTCTTACTTTTCACAAGAAGACATCTAATCCCGGATAATATTACTGTTAAACTAAACAACTCACTGATTCACAGATCTCATAGCTGCAAATTTCTGGGCATATCTTTTGATTCAAAAATGAACTGGAAATCACATATCAAGGAGACTAGTAGAAAAGCCATTCAAGCCATCAATATTCTCAAAACTCTTGCACACAAATCTTGGGGATCACACCCTACTACTTCTCTATTAATCTACAAAGGTCTTATTCATTCTAGGTTAGAATGGCGATATTTCTGTTCACATTCAGCCATCCATCCTGTTACTTGTAAGTTAGAAAAAATTTAGTTTGCTGCGCTTAGGTTAATTTTGGGCTGTTTTAGATCTACGCCCACAAATATCCTCCTAGATTTGGCAAACGAACCGACTATTTGGTATAGAGCGGAATTATTGACTATAAGATTTTTGGCAAAAACTTATTCTATCAAATCCCACCCACTTATTCCAAAACTTAAGTTTTATGCTGAAAGACGATCAACTATCAGCAAGATTCCAGCGTACTCTAAATCATTTCTTTTGACAATATTCGAGAAAATCTATGGTGAACTTAAGTCCTGCTCTAGATCCGAGAGATTACTTTGTTTTCAAATTCCTCTCAGGCCTCAACTTAGGGCCCTAATTCCTAACACATCTATAGGGGGTGTTGTTGTTAAGGATAACCCTAATGCTACGAATCAAGCTTTTAACAAAGCAGTTAATACTCAGTGGTCTGGGTGGCTCCAGATTTTTACCGATGGCTCCAAATGTGAAAGTAAGGCTTTTGTTGGCTTTGCTTTTTGTATTCCGGAATTGAACGTTTCTAAATCCTTCAAAATAACAAACAAGGCCAGTATTTTTGAGGCTGAAGCTTCTGCCATTTGCGAGGCACTTAAATATGTAAAACATCTGGACTCTAGGAACTTTCTTATCTGCTCAGATTCACTCAGCGTACTTTCAGCCCTTGGTTACACTGAAATCGATTTCAGATGTCATCCTCTTATTCTAGAAATTAAGTCCCTTTGCAACAAAATTTCTCCTAATAATAAGAGAATTCAATTCCTCTGGTGCCCTTCGCACTGTGGGATCGCTGGCAATGAGATGACTGACGGCCTTGCGGTCAAAGCTACAAATGATGGGTACATTCCAAGAATTCCTCATTCCACACAGACCATGCGCAAATATAATCTCCAAGTCTTTTAGAGACAAGGATCTTCATTAACTCTTTATTCAAATCCAAGGGCCGTATATATGGTGCTCTCAGGGACAAAAATCTCAAATCAACATGGTTTAGCAATAGCCAACTTACTAGGCAAATAATAACTCTAATTAATAGATTAAGAACAGGGCATATCGGATCGAATGAGCACCTTTTTAGAATCGGACTGGCTGAATCCCCTGAATGTAAATGCGGTACTGAAATTCAATCAGTCAACCATGTTTTTTGGAACTGTCCCTTGACTGAGGAATATATCTCACGTTTAAGGAAAAATCTATAAAGTGATGGAATATTCCCTCCTTATGAGATTACCTATACCAAGGTATACCTTGCCTTCTCTCGCTCAGTAAAGGTTTTAAATCTACTTTACAAATTTGCCTTTGATATTAGAGATTTGTGCCTTCTGATATATGAATAAGAGATTATATATTTATGTATTTTTCGCTTAGGTTTACCACCCGCCATAATTATTATATTGTGATATTAGGTTAACATTGATTGTGATAATAGTTATAACCAGATACTTGTAAGAAAGTCTATTTTCTTTTAGAACTATATTTCTGCGCGACTTAGGGAACTATGCGAATCCAATTTTTGTAGTTACCGCGTATTACAACCTTCCTCATATCCAATTCTGGTGCTATGCACCTCTGGCGTCACCATAGTAAAGGTGGCACTAACCACGCCACGTACACATTCCCCTATTGAATCTTGGCCGAAACGTTTTTCTGGTGGCCAGACTGGAGAAGCTTGATTGGTTTTGAGCTCCAGTCAAACTGTAAAGAAGAAGAAGAAGAACGCCAGCGCCTTCTTGAGCGCGCGAATCTCTGCCAATTCTAAACGCTCGCGGACGTGAATTTTAAATTCCGAATGACTTAAGAAATGGCCTGAACAATCTCGATGCTGCTTGTACTTGTTAACCACGTTTTTTATGGTAGCTTGTCGCCTGTGGTCCCGATATCTTTGAAGAAAACAGAGTTCTCCTCCTCTTCCAAGCACCTCTGTATTTCCTCTAATACCGCACGAACTTCTAAAAGAGGAGAAATACAAATTGTTTAGGTTTTAATTAATCGGCTCTCCAAAAATTGATATTAAAATGCCGTGTAGCCGTTACAATTATGTTTAGTTATCCTAAGAACAAAGGAGCATTTTATAGTATACATGTCCTCAAAGAAGTTATGTCTTCGAAACAGACTTTATGCGTACCAATGAGACCTCAAAGAACACAATACGCGAAAATGTTGTATTCTAAAGACAAAAAAAAAAGTTATATTATAGATGTCCTCAAAACAGACGTATCCTTAAAATCGACGCACCGGACTCATCCGAGCACTGCGTATTAACCGAGGTGGAAAGTCGGAAAGATACGGAAAAACTCGGATGAAACGAATAAAGCAGCTACGACTACGCTGATTGCGCTGAGTCGTCCGCGTCGCTACATCGTTGCTTATACGCGCATAAACATGTTGCTACAAGTTTGTTGTGTTT